>OZ014506.1:1857500-3305423 GCA_963966075.1 Aphodius sticticus | reverse complement strand
TGCGAAGAAAGTGGTTGGCTCGTAGAAATCCAAATGAAATAAATAGCAGCCAATACATGTGTTTTTTGTGGTGACGATTACTTCTACATAAGTAAAACTGACTAGAATAAGTTATCTATCGTATTTTCGAACCAGGTATTATCTGATCTGACAGCTTAAGGTTAGAGCTAACCTAGCCTACAAAGTTATTCTTACATGGCACTTTAGTGCTATTAAATTCTAACGGGAGAAGCATAAGAGCGCGTTCGGATAATCGGGTAGGGTACGGTGAGAGTGACGCGCTGCATAATAGGCAGACTAACGTCATACGGCGTTTATCTGCATATAAGAGAGGGACAGCCGACCCAGGTTATCTGAGCATTGCTCTCCCCATATCCTACCCTCACAAACCGAACGCGCTCTAAGCGTACTAACGAATGACATCACTGGAGACTGAGCCAATTACAGAGCGTTTTCAATCACGTGATAGGACGTGAATAAAAGTCAATTTTAATTTTCGTTTTTAATAGAAATAAAGCATAATTTGTTTGAAAATACCCTATTTTATGTAAACCTTTGCAATTTGAAATGCGGTTAAACCTTGCAGCAAATGTTACTTGATTAAGAGTATTATTTCTAAAAGCAGCAATTATTTGACTTAAAGGTAATAGATAACCAGAAATGATAATCTAGTAGATAAAAAAATATTTAATAAGTGAAACAAACGTGACCTGTACTTGATGCTTTAATAACGTGTATGCCCACGTGTTTGTGATAGTAAAACAATACAAAATTTTACTTAAAACTGTGTATCTTCTACAAAAATTCAGATATTGGGATGAATTTAAAATCAAAATGATAAGAATCGGCATCACTTGAGTAACTGACTACTTGAAACCATCGACAAGTTGTTTGGGTACCCCACAGGGTGTGTCAAACTTATACCAGAAACATAATGTTGGTTCTATCAGCATAATGAACTGTAACATTTCTTTTTCAAGGTACATATATACTAATCTTGATGAATTTCACTGCAATGTCCAGAATTAATAATGAAGGTCTGTCAGAGACTACCAAAGATATTAAGTACCAAAATTCAGCTAAATTCAGCCTTCCTTTAATTTTACTGGTCGGTGTTAATATACCTACACTAATGTGGCAATCCAGTGCAAGAACACACACCAGATTATAGAAGAAAAAGCAGGAAAAAAAAAGAAAAATAAAGAAATAATTAGTAAGACAAAAAAAAAGAAACAAAAAAGAAAAGAAAAAAGAACATGAAAAATAAAACACAAGATGAACAGAGTGATTCACTGTACATATTTTCGAATCTATAGAGCTTGTACAAGCGGCCACCATTCCTTCAAGAATGAATAGCCAATATATATAATTTGGCAATCCACATTTTAAATGTTGATATTTATTTCTTCAGTTTTTGAAGCTCATATAGGTATTAACTTAGTAATTACTTATTCTTAGTAATTTGTCTCTTTCCATTAAAATATTATTATTTATATCATCAATTTTAACTTTTTTATTTAAAAGTAATCAGTTTGAAATTTGACCAGGTATGTAAGTCACAAAGATGCACATTTTTTATTATATTTTTGTGAACGTAGCGTATTTTTTTAAAGTCAACGTCTGGAAAACTATGATTAAAAGAATAAGTGGTCTTTCAAATAAAGTAAAAAAGTACTGTGATGGAGGTAAAGAACGTAAAAAAAAGTATAGCAAAAAAACTTAAGGCTTCCGTCTCAATTCAAATACCGAACTGTAGCGAACTTCTCTCTAAAGCTTCGAAATAAAAAATCACCAGATGTAGATGGCGCTACTATAAACTTGTCTGTTTTTATTTCGTATTTATTACATTTGCCGTATGGTATAACCTAGAGAAATAAATGTATTGATTTCTATTTGTGCAATATTCAAACTGTGTGACTGTGTTTGAGTTTTCTAGTCGATGATATAGTAGTTTCACAATAATCGCTATTGTAAACATGGTTGCCAACTCACTACAAACACGCACTACAATACTCCAGAGTGCAAGTCTAGAGAAGTTCAGAAGAAAATAACTTGTGCTCTTATAGGTAAAATTTAATTATATTTTATAATGTATTACAGCAGACGATAATCAGACGCAACTGCCATCGGAAAAGATTTCTAATCCACACCAAATTTTCATAGATAGTTTTCATAAATATTGAAATTTATATTAATATTTTTTATTGAAAGTTTTGGGGATTGGAGACGGGAGAATTAAATTTGAAAATTGCTGAAATATGACATTTTTGAACAGTTTACAATAAAATAATTAAAATGCGATAATAAAATTTGTTAGTTTAATAGTAAGGCTCCGTTGTAAAAACATCGCAACTACGAAACAAAATATTTAGATTCCATGGTTTTCTGTCGGGGTTCGTGTCTATGCCGTGGTTTACGTATCGATTAAAGCTTATGGTGTCTGCGATGAGCTGGCCATACGTAACAGCCGAGATATGGCCACTGTTTACATATCTGACAATTATCGCATTTTTCGGTTAGCGGAAAAGTTTGTATGTTTGGGCTGAAATTGTACCTAGATAAAAAATCTATTATTGTAGTGTGACTTTGGCTAGGGGTATTATATTTGAAAAAAGAGAAATATGTAGAAGTAAAATTAATTTTTATCTTAACAAAAAATTATTTTTGGCCTAGCCAAACTCCTTATTTATCTAAGAATTGACACTTAGAATTTCATCAATTTTGAACCATAAATAACGCCGTTAATAGAAAACGCGTTTTAGCACGGGTAGAACTGGGTCTTAAGTCTGCGATTTTACATTGAAAATAAAATCAAATATGTAAATAGTACCCTTAAAATAAAAATTAATTAAAATTACTCTTAAATTAATAAATTATGTTATTTTATATATTTTTTCCACCTAAACTATACCAGATATCAAAAATTGCGAGGATACAAAAAATATTACGTATGAATCTACCTTTTAGAAAAAAATTGCTTTCATGAAAAGACCTCATCATTGCAAAAGCTGTTATTTAATTAATTGCTTAATTTATTATTCCAAATATGAATGAAATCTGTGTAGTATCGGCCTTGGTTATAACAAAAAATAGATTATAAAAGGTGAACTTTGAAGCAATATAACAAAGAAATTATTATTATTACTATTATTATTAATAATAATATGTTTGTGTTTTGTTTTACTATGAATATAACCGTGTATTTAATTTAAACATTTAATTTCTAACTTGTAAACATTTTTAATTTCAATTATTTTAAATCTAATCTCGTCTGGACTTTGCGTCTAGTCGGATATAGCGTCCAAATCCATCTATGGTAAACGTTATATGCGACTTCTACTAAATAGGTTGATTTTTATCATATTCTAACTTTCTTAACTCCTGCATTTGACTTGAATAAGATAGACTGTATTACCAAATTACTCCGAACTAGCAAAATTCGTCACAACACATACATACGAGCAAATCGTGTTATTGTTTCAGTTTGTAAACACTTGAGATAATAACTACATTGCGCGATACTGGTTAACAACAAATTAATTGAGGTTGACCAGGGTTTACTTATATCCAATTTTAACACATAACCACACCAAGTAATATAATAAAATAAGTACACTAACCTTCTTTTATCTTCTCCATTATAGATGTTTCCTAATATAACACAGTAACTAAAATCTATTGTCGCTTGTAGATTGTAGAGTGAGAAGACTAAGTTATTAATTAAGTTATTAATTTCAATTTACACTACCGCATCTTAAGAGCGTGAATCTGGATCAAGTCTGAGAGGAACAACATGACAAGATAGCGAGGTGGAAGACACAGAAAAGTGAACAATGGATCGTAGTTTGCTTTTTAACGCCATCAACAAAGTTATCGCACTTGGTATCACACTGTTTATGTGTGCATCACATTTTTACGTTGTTTACGAATGAAATTTATTTAGGATTTATATTTATAGTGCGGATACAATGGGTCTAATCTTACGTAACAATGCGAAAATCTGACACTATGAGTTGCAAATAAAAATTATTAATATACGGTGAGTGAGTGACTTATATAAATATCGCGGATGCAGTATTTGTTCGTGTATAAAACTTGTTAGCTTAACTGCGTGGGAGAGATGTTTTGAATAAAATTAATTGATTAGTATAGTAATTTTCTAATCTAAAAAAAAAGAGGTTTGATTAAAATTAAAATTCGCTGGATGTCCCATTCTATGCTGTGATCATAAATAGGGATCTTTCGTGTCAAAATTCAAGGCAAACTTTGGCCAAACACGTTTACACTTGCACGTGAATGTAATTCACACAAATTTTGGAGTTTCTCTACAAATACCACAAGATTAAATGTCCATTGTCTTTTCGGTAGTGGTCCCAAACCTCATTTATTATGTAATATTATTTATTTTCTTCTACACGTGAACATTAACTAACTTAATTTTGTGATTTTTCTAGAGTAGAATAATCCTACAAATACACTGCTCAAAAAAATTAGGGAACACTTTTTTCGAACCCCCTTCCGATCACGTCTTTCAAGCGATCCGATCCCACACGTGTTCAATAGGATTCAGGTCGGGACTTAACGCCGGCCATCCCATGACCTGAATTCCACGTTCTTGTAATAAGTTTCTGGTGATGCCGGCGGTATGTGGCTTTGCATTGTCCTGCATTAGGATGAAATTTTGACCGACGCCATATGCAGCAGGCACCACATGGTCCTCCAAGATGTCTCCGATGTAATTCATAGCATTTAGTCTACCAGGAATCACAAGAAGATCAGTTCTGTTGTCTATACTGATTCCAGCCCTAACCATCACAGATCCACGACCAAATCTATCCACTTCCTGTATAGTAGCGGCTGCGTAGCGTTCACCAGGACGTCTATATACACGTACTCGACCGTCGCAACGAGTTAAACGAAATCTGGACTCGTCTGTAAACAGTACAGGCGTCCAGTGACGAAGTTACCAATCTCTGTGATCCAAAGCAAACCTCATTCGCGCTGCTTCGTGATGCTGCGTAAGGCGTGGTGCGCGGACAGGACTTCTAGGTTTAAAATTTGCTTCTTTTAATCTGTTTCTAATACCTCTTCCTTCTTCGAATAAAAATCACGCGTTCGCCGAGCGACTCGCCTCAGTGTGCGCTCTCGTATTGATCCATTCAAACTGGATTGTTGACGAAGCGCATAGCAGTTTTTGTGTGTACCCGAAGGTATTATTTACGGCAGGGGTCGGATTTATGACATCAAACACGTGCGGTGAAGGGGCTCTTCGAGCATCAATGCAACCCGAAATGTAGGTAACGAATGGAATAAATTATTTAGTATTGAAATAAAAAGATTTCAAAATATTGAACACGATAAATTTATATGCAAAATACAAATAGTTTACATTGATATTAAATTAAATATCCGATAGTATTTTTTTCTCTATTTGTAACGTCTCCATTACTATAATTTGTCATTTAAAATGGAAAATATACTAGATAATGATATTTATTTCTGTATTATTGAAGAAATGCAAATGTATATCAATAAATTAACCATCCCTATTATAAGACTACTAATGAAAATTAATATTAATACCAATATTAAGTCAATAATTAATTAAAACTAAAGAATATATTATTTATCTCTTTCAAATAAATCTTATCAGTTCCAAGTTATTCCAGTCTTATTTTTCTATAATGTCTGAATCTATTGAATCGTTTTGGTACAGTTCCTTGATGCAAATTACGACTGTGATCTACATAGGTCAATTACTAAGTTATTGATTGATAATATCGTTGTTCGGAGCACCTAAATAATTGACCAACCGTAAACATCTACAAAAAATCAAACATAAGTTGTTTGATTTTAAACAAGCTATCGTCTAAATATATTTTTAATCTACACAGTACTTATTTTATTATGGAAACTGGCAACCTTTCCGTTTTCTAATAGAACACATACATTTACATTTTATAATTAAGATTAATTCCATGAATTTTTTGTAAGAATTATTTTATATACAATGCATCATTTTTAGTTATAAGCAATTAATCAAAACTCATAAACTTTTGTTTTAACTAAACGGATAAAAAATAGCAGAACAACAAAATAGAAAAAGAAAATTAAAATAAATGTGTGTATGTATGTGGGAAAAAAATCAGTTTCAAAGTTCAGCAGTTTTAATTAATTGCTGATAACTAAAAATGATGCATTTTATGAAAAATGATTCCTACAAAAAATTCTGACAAAAAATCTTAGAATTAAAAAATTTAAAAGCATACAGTATTGTTCTATTTGAAAAAGGAAATGTTACCAAATTTCGATAGCTAGTTTAAAACAAAAAAAAATGTTTTTTTCTTTATTTTTTTACGGTTGGAAAATTATTTAGTTGTAATTTTAACTAACTCTGTATAGATATGCACTATAATATTTGATTTATAACGCAATACATTATACAATATAATAATTACGCAATTATTTAATTTTGTTTTATGGAAAATCGTATTACTATGTCTTATATTAGTATATGGTATCTAATATAAATGATCAAAATAAGAAATCAATAGCATTTAAGAAATTTTTCAAATATTTATTTTATTTTATATTAAATTTTTATTTACGTTATTCAATTAATTATTAATTAATAATAACCACAATTTCAATGAAAGTATGCACACACACATTATACGCTGAGGCAGCGGCTACTTCAGCGACGTCCATTCTACGTCACCAGCAGATGAACAGAGAATGCACGAGCCGAGCGCCGAGAATGTGGATGGCCTTCTTTGACCGCGAGGCTGTCTCAGCCAGCCTCGCCGAACTTTTCGCCGATTTATTCGGGCTGAGTCAGGAGGTAGCATAACAGCTTTATCAGAAATTTATATTCCATGTGCTCGTTGTAGGTCGTTTAGGTGGTCTGGTGCTGTGGCAGTACGCTGACGTAGGAGGAAGGAACAAGAAATGTCTTGATTTTAAGTATACCCTATTCACGATAAGAACATAGTAGTGGGGGGTGCAAACTGAGCCCGGTTTACACTGGAGCAATATGCTGTCAATACCGGCAAATTGAAAGGTTATGTCACGACAATGGTGTGCTATCTCGCACCGCTGATTTGTCAATTAGCCATCGTTATGTAATGTAGTGCGTTATATTAAGTCTGCTATCTTTTATTAAATATTAGTACACAATAAACACTTAATGATATCAATAAAGAATAACCAACAAAGAAATAAGACACTAAAAAACGAATAAAATATCACTGTTTATTCTCGTATATCTCTACGAGCAGCAATTTGCTCCGACAGCAGTTCTCAAAGCGTCCTCACACGTCTTCCGTTATATCACTGTTTAAAAAAGTAAAAAAAAACATGAAAAGTTTGTCATTTGATAAAAAGGAATTCCTTATTTCATTGGCTTGTAGATGGTTCAGTATCAGACCACAAATCTGATGATGATCCTGTATTGGTTGTTATAATAAATTCTTCCATAATATCTTCAACAATATTGTCCAGGTCATATAATTTGTTTTATTCGCTGACTACATGTTTGATGCAAGCTTTCCACCGTTCCGCATTTGCAACTTCCAAACCTTCAAGAAGCAGCGTTTTTACCTCCGGCAACTTAAATGTTCTATTGTTTGCGGCGACATGATGTTTAACTTGGGCCCAAATTAATTCAATTGGGTTTAAATCGCAGTGATATGGCGGCAATCGTAAGATTTTGCGACCACTTTCCTCCACTAATTGATCGATTACATAGTTGACTGGGTTATCACTTGTATACTTTTTTGCCATATCTAGAAGTTCTACTTTCAACATACTGTTATCTACAGTTACGCCTTTTGACATAAGCCATTCTATTAAAGTCCCTTTTCGCCAAGAGTTGTTTGGTACTTTATCCATCTTCACGGAATGGTAAGGAGCATTATCCATTACAATTACACATCCAGGCTCAAGTCGTGGCAACATATTTCTCATCCATTCCGCGAAGACGTCGCTGTTCATGTCTTCGTGGTAGTCGCCAGTCTTTTTTGATTCAAATAACAGAAGGCCGTTATCTACAAAACCTGCTTCCGAGCCGATGTGTAGAACAAGAAGACGTTTTCCTTTTCCAGAAGGATCTGTTATACCTCGTGATAACCCACGAACAAATGCTTTGCGAGCGCTTGTTATAGTGGTACGTTTCCAGACCTTTGGTTTTGTGTGACCAGCATTAACCCATGTCTCATCTAAGTAATAGATTTTTTTCCCCATTGAGCGATACTGTCTAATACTGGTCAAATATCTTCGTCTCCATAAAACAATATCCTGTCTTTCAGTTAAAATACTTTTCGGTTCTCCCATTTAAATCCCAACATACGCAATATTTTCCACAAAGTTGTTCGCTTCACCGTAGGTATGATACCGTTAATACTTTGGAAATTGTTGGTAATTCATTGTTAAAATAGAAAGAATGAACATGTCGCCTAATTGCATTTTTCTGTAATTCATCCAATTTGTCGTAAGTGTTTTCCCGTTTACGTTTTTTGGTTGGAGAACGTAATACTCCAGAAGTGCCCTTTTCCTTTACAATGGCCCACATTGTTGATTCTCCAATACCTACAAGCTTCGAAGCTAATTTTACAGAAGCTGACTTCGAATTTCTAGGTTCACGACTGTACTCGAGATATGCATTGTAGGCCATCAGCCGTTGTCCACTGCGAATGGGCTTTCCTTGCGGATTTTTTGATGAACCAGCCTGCATTCTCTCATCCATATTAGCACTATTTAATATCATCGTAAAACATTAACAACAAATATTATTGGCAATATTAAGATTACCTGTTACAATGTTAATCTTGGGTGGAGTTCTAAAAAGAACTGAGTTTTAACGAACACAATAACTAGAACACAACGAAAATCTTGAATCTGACGCAAATAACATGACGTTTTAAAATTCAAGTGACATACGCGCGTTGGCTGGTGTAAATTTGGTTCACCTTTCAGCCAATCACAAGCCGCAAATTATAGCCCTATCTTATCCAACTCTTTATTCTTAAAGTGAATAGAGTATAGTTTTTCGATTTCGACCTTGTCCAGCTGTTCTGAGATGTCGAATAGAATGACCATGCTGAATAAGAGGGCGATGCACGAGCAACTTGCTCTTCACTAAGATGCCTCATTTTACTTCTACATCAACGAAAATTGACAACCGAATTCATTTGTCATCTTTAGTAGGCTTTAATACGTGAATTCAAAGCATACTTGACATTTCTTCCAATTTGTTTTGCATTATTAATTTACATTTTTAAGTGTAACTTAGAAGTAACTAAGAGTTGTAACATTGTTTTTGTAATTTTCATACCAAATTTGATTTGCCTAGAACTATTATTTAAAAAGTTACAGGTTTCGAAAAAAGTTCCCCTATTTTTTTTGAGCGGTACAAAATAGGATACACAACAACTTTGTGGGGTTTTTGTTCCAATAGCACATTTAATGTTAACTCAATAAATTTTGTATCATTTCCAAATACAGCATGTCCCACTTTTTGCTTGCAAAATTTGTTTCTCAAAAGAAAACTAAAAAGTCAGAAATAAACGTACACTAAGACCATATTTAGGTGTTTAAACTTTATAATTTTATTATATAATGTTTAAATATAATATGGCATATTGTACAATTATATAGCTTTCATCCAGTTCCATACTGTTGACTTTTACGAAATTTTTAACGGTTAGAATAAAAAAAACAAACAGCATTCATGTCCGATTTGTGGGCTTATAAAACAAGTTAAAATACTTATAAGCTAAATAAAGTAATACAGTTTTGGGAGTTCATTTATTCTTGTAGCTTCTAAAGGTTTTGGTATTCTAAAAAATAAACACAATAAATATCTCTTGTAATGTGTGCTGTAAACAATTTTCCTCACCTGCTTTAGTATTCTTGGGCTTCTTGAATATGGTGGCTCGAATCTTCGCCAAGAAAAACGCACCTATTGTCTAGTGTAAATTTTACATATTGAGTGCATTCAACATTCAACAAAATGTCCTTATTTAGTTTTACGAATTTAAAGACGGATACTTGTTTTTTTATAAACGTGATCTTAGTAGTATTTTAGAAGTAATTTATTTCTTTACATTCAGAAATAATAAATTTGTAAGGTAAGATGCAGGAGTCTAAACTTCATAAATAGATTTACTATCTCCAAATGAGTAAAAAGTATATATGTATATACCGCACTTATGATCGTGATTGTTTAGACCAGAGGCTTTGCATACTGCTGTCTTTTACGAAATTTCCAATAACAAAAATAAAAAACAGCATTATATCCGGATTCAGGTGCATATATTACATGTCGAAGGGAAACCCCTGAATAAAGTACTATGATAATTGTTGTGGTTTTTGTCCACCAGACAAGACGTTTTTCGGCTTGGCACAGGTCTGTCAAATTTTTTGCGCCTTGTAATAATCGAGCAGTTCGTCCAGTTGTTTCTGCAGCTTCTCCGTTTTGTATTGTTCTGAAAGCAAACGAGAAACACCACAATAATTCATCCAGCATCCGTCTCGTCAGACAAAACTCACCTGATTCTTCGTATAGCGTTGTCGACATGGTCGGTATCGAAAAGCAGAAGCTCTTGATGGCATCGATGGTCATCAGTTGGTGTAGGCTATCGTCACCGTACATCGGCAAACTGTTTCCGGTGAGGAGTGTATCCGGAAAGAGGTCCCTGCTGCAGATCGGTTGAAGTTCAAGGTCTTCGCAAACGTTCATCGTCTTGTTCAAATCGTTCTCGCAAAGCTTCTCAAGCTCCTCGTACAGCTGATAGTAAGCCTCCTGGGCCTCAACGTCACTACCGGAGATCGCTATCGCCTCCATGCCGCTCTTCACAGTGTGGAGAACCTTCTTGGCCAACTCCTTCTCCTCCATATCCCTCAAGGTCTCCTCAGACAACTCAGGCAACAGCATGGGATACGAATTTCCATTCTTCGGGCAACTCGAAAAGTACCTCTGGCACGACATCGTGCTGTAATTACGCCTATTCCTATTCTTCTTCGCCCTGGCCTGTATCTGTGTCACGTCTGTGTCGCCCCTGTACTTTTGCTTAGTGTGCCTCTTAAATTGCTCGGTGCATTCCATGACCGGAATCCTCTTGAATTTCTGGTAGCACTCGGAGAAGCTCGGATATGGGGCTTCGATGGGAGTGCACGGTGGATACATATCAGTGCTTTCGCAGATTGCTCGCGCCTTCTCCGGGCAACACGGTTGCTGTCCGAAATTCTTGCATTTCTTCTCCTCGCTCGGAGGTTTTATCTTGCAATCCTTCGGGCTGCTGTAGTTCCGCCTCTGCTGCTGCATGTTCAGTTCGGAGTCGCGCCGTTGAAATAAACCAGCCTTCTCCAGGTAATGAGAAATGGAATTTGTGGACATACCACCAAGCACGCAATTGGAGAGAATGGATGCTTTACAGACTCTTGGCACTGGAGATTAGAAAGCGGTGTTAGTATATTTTTAGACTGGAGTGCTGGAGATAGCTTACCTGGACAGCTATACAACGCTGAAGACGTCACTGGAAGAGCAAGCTTGTCACTGATACCCTGATTATCGTCAGATCCGACTGTCGTCCTCTTCAAGTCAGCATCACCGTTGTCGATGATGCTCGCATTCATTCCATCTATAGACAAGTGCTTGAACGAGAATGGGCCACATAGTCCAAACTGGTTATGATTGGTCGAGAACGTTAGCTTCTGGCCCAAGGCGCCGTACATAGCGTTATGGTTCAACGGGTCCCACCTGCACGTGCTATAAGGCCTAGATTGTTTCGGCTCCATTTCAGGCTTGATCTTGGTGAACATCGACTCCGACAACGGCATCTTCGGGAAGTTTTCCGTGGGCTCCGGGAAATTCGCGTACGGCAACTCCACCGAGGACGGATACTTCTGGCGAGGATCAACGCCCTTCGGCATGAAACTTTCCACGGTCGTCACCTGGCCGGCTGCCATCTTCAAACACCTGCGATGCGAAGACATGCATCTGCTGCTACCGGCCTTCGCGGCAACCTTCCTCGGCGGGCAAGGTTGTTGTTTGGACTTCTGCGCGCATTTCGACGGCGCCGCCTTCGGCTTGCACGCGCCGCCCTTCGGTTTCGCTTTGGCGCACGGTTTCACCTTCATCCCGCACTTGCTGCCACCGCCGGGTTTGGGCCCAGCCTTCGATGGAGGTGGGAACGTGCAAGCCTTCTTAGGCTTCTTCTTCTCGCACAGCTCGTAACCGGCGGCCGCAGCCGCCCTCTCAGCGTCCCTCTTAAGCTTGTCCTTCTTCCATTGGTCCGGCGCCGGGCAACCAGGCCTCGCCCTGAAGAAGTCTAATATGCGATCCCACAAGCTCCTCTGGCGCGGCACCACCGGAGGTGCCTTCGGAAGGCATTTCATCTTCGGCTTCGGCGGTGGCGGCTTCTTAACCGGCCTGCACTTGATCGCCAGCGGAGATTTCGGTTGTGATGATTTGGCCGCCTTCTTCTTCTGCGCGCACTTGATCGCTATGGATTTCGCGTCGGCGCTTATGGGCTTGATCTTATCCTGTTTGAGCTTATCGGAACACTTGCTGCCAGACTTCTTCGCTTCGGCTTTGGGCTTCTTTGCTGAGCCGCACTCAGATTTCACCGAGGGACATGGCTTTCCACCGTCCGCCGACTTCGTTGCCTTCTTGGCTTTGCACGGATCTCCGGCGTCTTTCTTAGCTCCGCCGCACGGACCTTGCGACTCCTCTTTGGCCTTGGGTGCGATACCGCATGGATCGTGTGACGCCGCCTTCTTGGCTTTAGATTGTCCACCGCATGGGTCTGCTGACGCCGCCTTCTTGGGTTTGGATTGTCCACCGCATGGGTCTGCTGACGCCGCCTTCTTGGGTTTGGATTGTCCACCGCATGGGTCTGCTGACGCCGCCTTCTTGGCTTTGGACTGTCCTCCGCATGGGTCTGCCGAAGCCGCCTTCTTGGGCTTGGATTGACCGCCGCATGGGTCAGCGGACGCACCCTTCTTCCCTTTCGATTGCCCACACGGATCCTTCGACTCCTTCTTGTCACCAAATTGAGAACATGGATCGTTGTCACCGTCACCACCTTTGGTACTCTTCCTGCAAACGTTTGTAAACTTGCAGTAGGGCTTCTGGCCGGCTGCTGATTGTAGGGCGGTGGTTCCGATGGCGGGATTACTACTGCCAGAGCTGCCGACGTTCCTAATTTGTCCTCCGCCCATACCGCCGGCGCCACCTTTTCCTCCTTTGCCTCCTTTTGTTCCATCAGACTTCTTCTTTGGCTCTTCGTCGCATGGATCGGGGCATTCAACCACTTTCTTCTCGCATATGGTCTTCTTCGGTGGGCTGGGCTTCGGCTTGTACGGTGGGCATGGCTGGCCGATCTTTGGTTTTTTCGGCTCTGCTCTCGGAGGTCCTGCACATATTACTGTGCCAGGTTCACCCTTCGGCTTTGGAGTTTTTTCATCCTTCTTGTCGCAAACCATCGGCCTCCTTGGTTCTTCAATAAGTTCGCATCGTATGTCGTCGGTGATGACGCCAGTCTGTTTGAGAGCCTCCTTCATGAGCTGCTTCGCCCTCAACGGCTGGATTGGTTTATTCCAATTTTCACAGGTCTTGGTGGTGCCGCCGTCGCCCTTAATGTTTAGCTTCTTAAGAATGCATTCCTCTTCCAATTGAACGTCGATTTGGCCCTGGACCGGCGGTGGAGGTTTCAGTATCAAGAATTCGCCAACTATCGGATACTTTGGCTGCAGGTGCTTATCAGTCTTGGGGCATTCCGTGATCCCGAGATATGGGTCGTCGTCCTTGCACTCAGAAAATGACGGATACGGCGACTTCTGCTTGGTACAAGGCGGGTAGGTTATTTCCTGGGGACACACCATGGACTTGGTGGGCGGGATCAGCTTGCATGGAACGACTGTCGTTTTATAGCATTTCTTCTTCTGTTCCGGGTCCTTTTTCAGCTTACAATCCTTGGCGCGCGAGATGGGCGTTGTTGACAGGAAGCGATGCGACGTCGGCCAGAAGCGCCTGGTGCAGTAGGTACTAAACCGTCTGCGTCTCGTATTCAGCGGACATGGTACCGGATTGAACAGATTCAAACGCTTGTCATTCTTCAGTAGCGGAGGCAACACCTTCGGCACCACTTGGAGGTCTTTATCGGCGCGCGGCTCATCGCAGCACAGTGGTGGCGGAATGCAAGGAATCCTCTCCATGAATGGATGCGGCGGTAGGCGTTTTAGTGGACGCAGAGCCGCCATTTTGACTCCTTTCGCCCGCGGACAGTTCGTCGCCTTCAAGGTGGGTAGCACTTTCCTCGGCGCTAAATCGATGCCTTCGTCCGCTCTTGGGGCAAGCGGGCATTTAGGGGGAACGGGACAGATACGCGGAGGATCGGCGTCTTCGAACTTCAACCGCGGGAGCTTCCTTAGCTCCCTATACGGCTCCGGCTGGACCGGGATGCACGAGGACATTGGTGGCGGTGGTAGTTTCTTCGGCATCTCCACGAGGGTGTCATCGGCCCTCCCAAAACACACTATAATCGGCTTGCATGCTTCTCTTTCCTGAACGGGTTCGTACAGCTTCCTAGGCGGCACGAGAACTTCTTGGTCCCGGGGCGGCCTCACCGGTAGCTTCCTGCAAGTGCCCCTGGGGATCACAGGCAATGTCTTACTCGTTACCTCGTAGTGCAAAACGTTGTCCATTCGCGGAGGAGGCTCCGGATGGTCCTTGATGTATTGGATCATGCAATCTTCGTTCTTCTGTTTCCACGGGACGCTGTCGGCCGGAAAGTCGACATCGAATCCGCACCGCTTCTCCAATCGCCTAAGCTTCGGGAGCGTGAATTTTTCAGGATCGGGCAACGGGGGTTCGTCAAAATCCTTATGCGGGCGGAAGGCCGCAGCGGACATACAGTACTTTCTCGTTTCCGGGCCGGCGTACGAGACGCTGTAACCGCCCTTCAACAGCCTCTGCGATATGTCGCCGTCTCGCTTCTTCAGGCCACCTATTGGCTTCCTGGTGATTAGCAGCTCGGTACCGGTGGACGTGTCGATCGTTTTCGTAACCGCATCGTACACTTCAAGTTTCCCGTCGTCGTCCGCCTTCAGCAATCCTCGAAATTCTTCCCACTGCCTGGGGCTAATTTCGCTCTGTATAGCTTTCAGGTCCGGTTGCAGTTTCCTATTCGAAAAGCAACACATGTCGCATTTCGAATACGAACTAAAGCTGCGCTTCTGCTTTTCTATCTTCTGAGCGGTCGCGTACTCCTGTATCGACATTTCGTTGTTCTTCTCAGCCAGTAGAACCGTCGGCAATTGCCTCTTCTTCACTCTGTAACCAGATAGATGATCCGCTCGGGGTGGGCAGGGATCAACGTACGGCTCAGGCACGCAAGGCCGCGTCATCAATGGTGCGTTGATCGCTTTCGGCCGCATAAGAGGGGGGCCGCCCATCATCTCCGGCGGGCATACTCGAGGGCAATGCGCGGGAACCAAGCTCGGCAGCTTCTTCCTTACAACCTTCAGATTAGCGTCAGCTCGGCTCGGCGGATCGTCCATTCCACACACAAGTACCTTACATTTGGGCGGCTCCGGCGGTACAGATCGAGGCTTCAATCGCGGCAGCGGCGGAGATGTCATCTCGATCTCGTCGCAGCGCCCGCACGGTTTCGGAACCAATTTCGGTAGCTTCTTCGGCAGCACCTTCAAGTTGTGATCCGCCCTTTCGGGGCAGATGTCTCTCAGGCAGGGCTGCACAATTTTCTTCTCCGGAACGGGACGTTTCTTCGGTCTCGCCAACGGCTCACCCTCCAGCATGCACGGCTCGGTGCACGTCTTCGCGCAAGGTTGTACTTTAAGGGCTGGTAGATGCTTCCTGACAACCTTAAGATTGGCGTCTGCCCGACATATCAGTTGGCAAGGCGGTGGTGGGCAGTTCCTGTTAGGTTCTTGAATGTGAACCTTAGGTAGGCGCGGCAATTTGACCATGACGGTGCCCTCCGGCTCCAAGACGCCGCGGTGACACTTTGTCGTGTACAACCTCGTGCTGGTGTGGTTGAATTGCTTGCCTTCGGTTTTGCTCGTCGGGCCAAACTCGGGCCAGTCGACGCCTTCCAAATAATCTTCGTGGCTCGGAAGCGAAAAGCTCACATCTTCGTCTACGTCGACGTCGGAACCCAGATACCTCCACTTGGGCGACTTCTGCGAGTCGCTGTACGTGCTAAACTCTCGGATATGGAGATCTGCAGTTTTGCGTTCTAGCATCGATGTGGACTTCGGCTTGGGGTACGACGCAACCGGCGGCGGTGCTTCTTCCTCAACGGTCTCGTTCCGCAGCCTGTCCTCGATTCTTTCCTGCATCTTCATCTTCACGCGCTCCCCCCAAGACATCCAGGGCACCGTAAACTTCTCGTACGACCCTGGATTGATGGATTCCTCGGGTTGATTGTCCTCCAATTCGCGCGATTGTAACGTGACCTTCGGACCGGCCCTCGTTATGACCGCTCTCCTGTACTTAGTCAGGTCGGTCGTGGATTCAGCGAGTGACTTGAACTGGTGGCTCGATCCTTTCGGAATCTCCACGTCGCTGCCGTTCGCCGGCTGCACCTTCGAGCATATGACGCCTTTCCCTCCTCTCGTCGAGTAGTATAAAACAACCTTCCCGTCGATGAAGCCGCCGGGCACTTGGAGCTTCGGGTGTTTGGTGTTGCTGTAGTCATAATCAATATCGTCGGCGAGATTGGTTTCCGTCTCGGTCTTCGGCCGACTCGGCTCGGCGTTCTCGGCAAACTCTTTGCTATCCTCGACCTCTTTGCCCTGGTCGCTCATAGAGAGACTTCCGCTCCGAAATTTGTTGTTTGTGAAATGTGTTGTTTGCATGCTGGAGAAGTGACGGATGTGAGTGTTGTTAGGGTTCCTCTTGATGACTTCCGCCAGCCGCGATATGGATAGCGGCTTCTGCTTCAAGCGTTCGATCCCCTGCGAGGACCAGGACACTGGTATGATGTCGCCGTAAGGTTTGATGTTCTTGGGCTGGAGTTGCGGAGCGAGCGCAACCTTCGTCTGCTCCCTGTTCTTAATCTCGGCGACGATGTCGTAGATGTCGCTGCGTTTGCTCATCTTCGCAGCCTCCAGCTGGTACCGATAGGTCGGGTTCTCTGTGGCGCGCTTCAGACCGAGCGTGCGGACCGCCTTCTCGTATTTGACGTACGCTTGGCGCTGCAGCTCGTCCAAGCGTATGCCATAGGGTCGATTCGGTATCTCCTCCAGCGTCGCGAACTTGTTGGAGACGTGAATGTGCGTGGTCGCCATTGGGGGTAGGTTTTTCGGCTGCAATGCATAATTATTACTACCGGTTCTTCGAAAGACGTTCCTTAGGTTTTGAGTTTGCCTCGCAATTTTGCGCTCAAGCTCAGTGTTATAGTCCCTTGCCTGAATCCTACTTCTCCACGGCCTGTCGGTGGTGCTGCTGTAGGTGTTCGCGGTGCCGTCGTTACCCCAGAATAGTGGCCCACTTGGGCTGTTGGTGTTGTTGTTGGTCGTCGTCGTCGTCGTCTCCGTTTCATGGTGGTGTGCATTTTCCACTAAGTTCTCTGGTTTCTCGGTTCCGCGCGATAGAGATCTATTGTACCGGCGTGCAGTTGCACTTGAGTTTCGGAAAAAAAACTGGAAGAAAGTTCGAACACATCACTTTTTTTTTATTTAATTGCAATGGAAGGTGTAATTTGTAAGTAAATTTAGTTATATAGTGACCAATAAAGTTCATCAAGATTTCCCCATGCCTTTGCAACAAAAAACTTATTTCTGATTATACCAATTATAAGTAACTTTGGCAGGTTCTACCGTTGATTGTCAACGAATATAGATAGTCAGCAATGGGCTAGTTGGGGCCTTAACATCTAGAGGGCATGGTTTTGAGCAAGATTCATTAATAAATTATAGCCTTTTCGACTTATATTGTTGTGCTCGACCTCAGCCAGTTCGCACCAAGTGCGTGCATAGAACTGTATAAGTCGAAAACGCTATAATTTGTGAATGAATCTTGCAGAAAACCCTGCCCTCTGGATGTTAAGGCCCCAACTAACCCATGGCTGACTATCTATATCCATTGACAATCAACGGTTCTACTCTAGTACGATGCCATATCCATATTTAACATTGCTGTGTGTGATTTATCCCATATCAGAAGTTTTGTTGAAGATTGACAGTTTTAAGATAATTTCGCAGTGTCTGTATTACCAGAAACACTGGTAAATCTGTATTTTACAAAGCAGATCTTCTACAAAAATTCCGGTTTTTGGATGAACAAAAAACGAATTTTAATGGAGTGTTTTAGATCCTGCCCAAGCTCCTCTACAAGATATCTCAAACTTAAACAAAAAGACAAAGAAACTCCTCAAAAATACAAACAGTTAACTGTAAAATATACCTATTCCAATGATAGTAAAAATATCAATATCAAAACCAGTCTTTCTATTGTTTGTTAATAATTTCGGTCTTAAACATATGTGAGCCCGCACGAGAGAATCGCCCTAACTGCCATCTCTCGTTTCGATAATATTGACTCCTGTGTTTGAAGGCGCATAACTGTAAAGCTACCGCACAGAAAACATTTAAATACAGTGTATCATACTCCTGTATCATTTCTACATAAGTTGCATGACTGTCAAAATTGTTTGCCTCTCGGTGTAAACACGAGCACGAGAGAAATGAGAAAAGGTCACCGAATTTTTCAGTTTTAAATTAACGTTCGTCTTTCCATTTTTTCCTCGTAAACCGCTTGCCACAAAAATTTCAATTTTTGTTCAAGTTGCATTTAGAGCCTCTTCTATAGATTGGCGTTTTTGTTGTCTTCAGTTTTTGTGTAATAAAGGTTGTGAACAAGATTTTCATGGAAGCGGATATCTCAGTAACGAATATTAGCACGATATCGGGATATGCACGTAATCAATCGTCAATTTGTAAGTAATTTTTAAAGCTATTTAATATGAATGATATAAATTCAAAGTCAATCGTATCGGTAAATGGAAACGTAGCTGGGACTTTGGAAGATTTACTATTAGTACGATACGATCCGGACAATTTAATTTCGTTATTTTGAATAGTAGTGGCAGTTAAACATAAATAATGAATTTAGATGTACAATTTATTATAGCCAACAATATTTTACAAATACGGAATCAAACGGATTCACTGATCGCGTAAAACTCGCATCTCGTTCGACTGCCTTTCACCAAAACCCACAAGCGAGGGGAGCCGAACGGCGCATAAAAAGTTCATGTTTATTTCGTTCTTAAAAATTAACAAATACTCGGAATGCTATGAAATTCAAAGGATATGTATCGCAGTAATTAAGGATTATTTGCCTGCTAATTGCGTTGTCCTGCTAACATTCGTTCCTGAGATATCGGCTTCCATCAAAATCTTGTTCGAAACCGTTATTACATAAAAACTGAAGAAAACAAAAACGCCAATCTATAGAAGAGACTCTAGATGCAACCTGAAGAAAAACTGGAATTTTTGTGGTAAGTGGTTTAAGAGAAAATAAATCGGAAAGACGAGCGTTAATTTAAACTGCTAAAATCGGGTAGCGCTCATGTTTTCACCGAGAGGCAAAGAATTTTGACAGTCATACAACTTATGTAGAATTGATTCAGGAGTATGACATGCTTTATTTAAATTTTTTCTGTTCAATAGTTTTAGAGTTATGGGCCTTCAAACACAGGAGTCAATACTATCGAAACGAGTCTTAAAATCAAGTAACGTTTGAAACTTATTTAATATCTCTGAGGCGAGTGAATAAAAACCAAAGTTTTGTAATTTTAGCCATTATTAGGTTATCTGTAATTATCTTAATACAAAATATTTAGTTTTAAAAGTGCTATTCTGATACATTCACTTTCCCAATGCAGTTTCTAAAGTTGGTACCATATATATTGTTTAAAAATTAACTAGACTATGTGATACATTTAAATATTTCTAAGATATTTCGACAAGAGGAATCCAAAGTGTCTTTAATTTTAAAATTTGACATTGTCCTTTAATCAACAAAGCAAAAAATAATATAGGTAATGAAAGAATTATTAACATAATTAAATATCATGTTACTGGATAACCCCTATCAATTTAAAAACTATAGATTCTGTCATTAAAATACATGTCAGTTATTGCAGAAATAAATTAAAGAGGAATAAAGGGGTACAGTAGTAAGTAAAATATAGTTTAAATGAAAATACATTTGGTTTTAAATGTGTCCAGATTTACCCAGTAAGGATAAATGCAAACATAGAACTGACAAAACGTCACTGTCAAAAGCGAGAATAAAGTTTCTCGAATTCTGGCTAAAACCAATAATTAACAAGCACCTATATCGATATTGTAGCAAGAAGGTACTTACGTTTTTATTTGTATTACAAGAAATTTGGTGCCCAAGACGAAACGCCATGATAACAAAAATTTTGATGGCCGTAAAACAGTGGATGGATTTTTGTAAACAAACTACACAATTTTTCCGTTGCTATTCCATAAACAATGAACACTTGATATTTTCTTGTTCTCAAAACATATTCACGCCGATGTAATCCCATCTAATTTTTAAGATATTTCAAACCGTGTAAAACTGTATTTGTATAATATTAGGTTATTTATAAGTTTATTTTGGATAGATGAGTTTTCCAAATTTTTAATAGTGCCAAGAAATAACACTGGAAACTTGTTGATTTTGAACCACAAATAAGTTGGGATTTGCGATTTGGTTTAAGGCTTCTAAAACTCTTTATAACGCCGAAGGGGAAAGAGGAATTCTAAATAGAAACATGCTTTGTTGATTTATTTTTAGTCACTTGGTTTTTGGGAGCTTTTGAATATTTAGAAACACTTATTTATTTAATTAATTTAGAATACAGGTTTTTTTACGACGAGCTGCCATTAGAAGTATATGGAGAAACAAATGAAATCAGATCTTTTAACTAAACTACACTGCTGTTTTAGGGGCATATATTTAACTAAAGAAAATTACAAAAACAATGTTACAATTGTTAGTTACTTCTAAGTTACACTTAAAAATGTAAATTAATAATAATAATAACGCAAAACAAAATGGAAAAAATGTCAAGTATGCTTTGAATTCACGTATGAAAGCCTACTAAAGATGACAAATGAATTCAGTTGTCAATATTCGTTCATTAAAGGTAAAATGAGGAATCTTAGTGAAGTGCAAGTTACTCGTGCTGTCGCCCTTATTCAGCATGGCCACTCCATTCGACATGTTAGCAGGGACCTTCGAGTTTCCCCTTCTATTATTCAGCGTTTATGGAATCGGTTTCGGGAGACTGGCCAACATGTTAGAAGAGCTGGACAAGGTCGAAATCGAAAAACTACGCAAAATCAAGACCGATTTCTTGTCCTCTCTACGTCAGCGTACTGCCACACCACGAGGCCTCCTAAACTACCTAATAGCCCTTTTACACCTGTGCAATTTTAACCTGCAATCTCAATCATGCGACAAATCGCATGCGATTTTTCGTTTTACACTATGCAATTTTTGTATATATAGGTTATATGAAAAAATCGCATGGGTTTAGAATCTTCTAAATCTTCTGAATCTTCTAAATCCGTGCGATTTTTACGTGCGATTTTAGTAACTTTCTAGGAACTTAAGCCAGAAAACATAAATATAGTAGTGGTACCATTGCTGATAGACGCGTAGCGTAGGCCCAAGCGAAACATAACCTATTCCGCTAATTGTTTTTGTTCGTGCTTAGTTTGAGACGAGTTTGTTAAGATGTCGAAGGAGAATCAAGAAGATAAGAAGGAAAATATTGATAAATTCGTGTGGTCGAAATCAATTACTGAAGATCTAATCGAACTATATCAGAACCAATCAGTACTCTACTGTTCTTCTGTGCCAGAGTACGAAAACAAAAATATAAGGCTAGACGCGTTAAATGTAATACAACGAGACTTGGTGGCGAAAAATGCCTTAGCTGCTGCACAAGTCCTCACAGTTGAAGCAATTAAGAACACAATACATAATCTAAGGACGCAGTTTTTTAAGGAGTTGGGAAGAATTAAAATTAGTGAGAAAAGTGGTGCCGGCACGTCGGACAGATACACACCAATATTGTGGTATTATGAACATTTAAAATTCCTTCAGGAATCAGAGGCAACAATGGAGTCGGAGTCAAACTTACCAGAAGTCACGCTACAACCGGAATATATTATGGATAGCGAGGATAGCCAGCCGGAGCTCATATTTGATGGCACGGTTGAAGATTTCAATTCTTCGGAAATTTTGTCACCGACACCCAGTAGCTCAAGAACGACTCCAATGGCAAAAAGAGCAAAACTTATCCCTAAACCCCAAGAGGTTACAGAATTAATTAGCGCTACAACCAATGCACTAACAAAACGTGTCCAGTCACAAAATCAAGAAGATGATTTAACGTCATTTGCCAAAACCATCGAACACGAATTAAGAAAAATTGCAAACCCGTGCATTTTAAGAATGGTGAAGAGAAAGATTTTTAATATTGTGTTGGATGGCCAAAAGGAGCATATGGAGTAACCCTCTATTTGTTTACTAGAATTTTTTTATTTTTGTATACTAACTTTTTTAAATTTTTTTCTTAAAAATAAAATAACATTGTATTAGCAAGTGTATTTTTATTTAATATAATGAATAATTTATAATGATTTTAATATACTATAATAACTATACTATAAATAATAATGATAATAACAGAATTAATGTTAGTTTATGCCAAGTCATTTTGCCAAGGTACTGCTCCTTCAACACTATTGAAAAATTCTAAAAACTCCTGACTGTTGTCTAAGGCTGAACGAGCACTTCTATTTCCAGCTACAAAATGCATATTTAATGACGTATCGCCTATCGATGTTTCATCTCGTATGCCATACGTATTGGGGCATTCTGTTCGTAGAAAATTATGCAAAACTATACAAGTTAAAGTTCATTATTTACTAAATGTAGATCTACCCGATCTTTTCGCTAAGCCATGGTATAGTCTACCAACGCCGTTCCGTTCTTTGTCGTAACAACAAACTCGCAGCACCAATTATGATGCTACGGAGAGCAATTTCTTGTAAATCGACGACGTTAGGCATTTTAACACATATGTATATCAACACATGCATCAACAATCGATACTAGCAAGGTTTCTTATACATATAAACGATAGTTTTGGTGCTAAGAAGGTTATGTTTATGTATAAATAACAAAACAACGAGGTTATGCGATGCGTGTTGATGTGTGTAGCACTGTTGCCAATCAAAGAAGTTACAGTTGTTAAAAAATAAAATCACTGATGCTGAAGCCATGCAATTTATTAAAGTTGCACAGGTGTAAACGGTCGACAAACGGTGATAAAATTGCATGCGATTTTGAAAAATCGCATGCAATTTTACCTGCTGCATATGGCGTCGGTCAAAATTTGATCCTAAAGCAGGTCAATGCAAAGCCACAAACCGCCGGCATCAGCAGACACTTTTTACAAGAGCGTGGAATTCAGGTCATGGAATGGCCGGCGTTAAGTCCTGACCTGAATCATATTGAACACGTATGGGACCAGCTTGACCGACGTGTTCGCAAGCGCCCTAATCCACCGCTAACCATACAGGAACTGACACAAGCCCAGATTGAGGAATGGGAAAGCCACGAGAATCTCTTCGCAGACTAGTGCGAAGCATGCCACGCAGGTGTGAGGAAGTGATTCGTGCTCGTGGAGGGCATACACTGTATTAAACCTCACCAATCCACAAAGAACCCAACTGTCAACGATATTATAACAGTCATTTCCATTTTGTTTTGCGTTATTAATTTACATTTTTTAGTGTAACTTAGAAGTAACTAAGAGTTGTAACATTGTTTTTGTAATTTTCTTTATTAAATATCTGCTGTTGAAGTATACTAAATTTAATTTGTCTAGAACTATTATTTAAAAAGTTACTGGTTTCGCAAAAAGTGTTCTCCTAATTTTTTTGAGCAGTGTAACTTACCTTCACAATAATCTTACCAAACAACTTTTTTCCAACGGCCACAGCAAATAATTTTTAAATAATTAAAACACCTTGCAGCTGTAATTTTTTATTGAAAAAAAAAATTAATATCTCAAAACTGGCACATGTTAGGTGTAGGATACACAATTGACCGACCTAAAATTTAACGAAGACATCAAAAATGCTATAGAATACAGACTGTTTCATTTGAGTCAAAGTTTCATTTGAAATATAAAAGTTGTCTTCACCGGAAATAACAAAACAGCAGCTCGTCGTGAAAGATCCTGTATATTATTACTAACGCCATCTATATGCGCAGCAGCAAACCCACCACATTTGATTGCAGAGCATCCTACGTAATAATAGTTGAGGGGTTGAATACGGTACACCTATACCGGTATGCTTAGCTCGTGTCTGAAATTCGTTCATTTCTGCGCATGACGTCACTGCGGGTAGGATGTGGAGACAAACATACCTGTAACCAGGCAACAAGATAACAACATTAAAATCCTTCTGTCGCCGTTCAGGCATCCGTACGTTTTTGCCGGTTTGTAAGTGATTTAGTTTAACAGGTTGTTACCAACGCCCAAAGTTACTTGAAATGGACAGGTTGTCTGGTAATTATGGACATACGTCACTCGGCATGCTACATGAAGTTAGCTGATATGGAATTCGACGTTTTACGTGAGCTTATAAAAAAATAAAAGCCATAAAATGGACCGTAGGTGTCAGCAAGCCTTCTTCTAATATCTATGAATTCATATAAATTTCAACAGGCGTACCTAGTGACGTATTCCCGCGGTAATTTCCCGGCCTCTTATTGGTCTAAAGTTACCAGACAAACTGAATACTTTGGTATCCTTGACCAACGTCAACGTTTAAATTGTCAAGAAATAACGTCACGGTCGATGCGCATAAGCATACCGGTATACGTGACTTGTGCGGAAGCATGGTGGAATCACGCCAAGTCGCTATACGGTCGGTCGCATAGCAACTGTAGTCGTTACAGCCAATCGGTCGACATCGTGTTGGTATCGTATCATCTCGTATCCTAGTCGACCTGCTGTAAATCGCATTGCTACATAGCGACTGGTAAATAGATGTCGTTTCCTTGTTGTTTGGCGTAATATTTTGATCGTAAATGACGTAAAGATACAAATATGGTAAGTTGTTTTTAATACAAATATGTACAGTAGGTATTGTTTCTCACTGTGTCAAAATACACATACATAGTACAGTCAAATAAAATTAAAAGCACCATAAGCACCACCAAATTCTCAAGTTTTTAAAGAAGAAGAAGTTTATGACTTCAAATGTAACCATAGCCTAATTCATATGATGAAAGTTTCCAACTTATCCATAATAGCAGTATAAATAAGGAATAATCGAAGTTTAATATGGATTGAAGTCTTTATTATCTAAAAACTCTTACATGACGATCGATTTCGGCATATCAAATGCCATCTTCGGGTCAAAACTACAAAAGAAAAACAGGTAAAAACTAACACAAAATGAGAGCAATGAACAAATAAACCTACAGTCAGGGAATCAGAAGGTAAACGTCAACGGGTCATGCATCGGAGACATCATCGGAGATGAAACCATACATGAGATCGAAAACAACTGTATTAATGCCAAAATACACATAAGCACAGCAGTCAACAGAATAGAGCGGTATAAAGGTTCTTAGAATCTATGCTTCTTGCAATAAATATATCAATAAATATGCAATAAATATGCAATAATATCCTTAAATGATGAAAATTTCTAGGTTATAAAACCACGAGGTACAATATTCCTCCGGGTCTAAAATATAACAAAATAAAAATCATACATAATGCGCGAAAAATGTCATACTCACAATATGCAACAAGAAAGACCATATAACAATTAAACATCAGAGTAAAAACAATGAATAGCCCATCCAGACAAACGAGAAACGCCAGTTGTCAGAAGTAGATCAAAACAGATATGTACAGTAAAAAAAAACTTTAACTTCGATTATTCCTTATTTATAACCTAATTGATCATAGTACGATTTCCTACATGTGCTGCTATTTCATCTATTTTTTAAACACATTAGGTCATTGCCCTAATTTCTTAGCTAATAATTTTGGTTATAATTTTGGAACTTAATCTACCTGCAATCGTCCATATGTAAGAGCAGTTTTATTTATTTATGTATTGTTAAAACGGCTGTTAGTTTTTTTTATTGTTTATTCCTTTAGTTTATACTTTGAATATGTATTATATGTATACATAATCAACGGTTTATATTTATGTCCTTTGTCCGTGATAACTAGTATTTGTTTGTGGCTGTTTGTCCAAAAACTTTTATATTCACCTCTACTGTGAAATACGCATCATCCATTGACTAGAAACAAACAACACCGCTCTTACAAATGTATGATTGCAGGTAGATTAAATTCCGCTCTCTGATTATAACCAAAATTATTAGCTAAGACAATATGGTGATTTTACGCCAATTTTTATAAACAAAGACGAGGTCATCGGGATTCCTCAAATTCACTCTTACGTCACTCTTCTTGGAAATATTTACCGATTGGATTGTTTGTACGTTTATGTGGAGTAAGATAACAAATAAATGCACGCCCAGTGTGTTAATGGAGTTACATTCGACCACTATGCCGACCTGATATGCGTATAAGCTATAAGATACAGAAAATAATTAATATATAACTCATTGCACGTAATCCTCATATACACCAATAGTTAATGAACTATTTGCTGATTCGTATAATAACTTTAACGATGATTTGAATAGCAAACCCTGCAGGAAATCGTACTATAATTAATAAGGTCATAGCTGTTGTTTAGCTGTCTTCATTTTGCATAGAGGTTTTTAAAGTTTCATTATTTTTATTCAAAATAATTCGTGTGAATTCATGATTTAACATAACCTTATATATGCAAACTGATTTGTTTGGCTTTCTTATATTTCTAGTATTGCAGTGCACATTGAGTTGAATATGACTGCATATTCCCTTTATTTTTCCCTCCCCACATTTAATTTTCGTTGCCTCATTCCATCTTCTTGTTAAAATGTGTACAATAAATAAAATTTTTAGAGGAGCACAAGAATGAAAGTGCATGCAACACATTGGAAGGTATTGTTGGATTTTGCTGAAGAACATCCCGAGATTTTCACGCTAAAAACTCAAAATGTAAATTGCCGCGAACAACAACAGATTCTGTGGAAGGAGATTTCAAAAAAACTAAATTCCCTCGGGTTAGGAGTGAAAACAGTGCAAAAATGGAAAGATTCAGTTGTCGATTGGAAATCGAAGACGAAAAAGAAGGCTTCCCAAATACGCACGCAACAATCGAAAGTGCGTGGAGGGGGAGACATCAAAGGACTAAATGAATTAGAAAGGAGGCTTTTGGAAATTGTTGGTTGGGGTTCAGGTACCGGTCAATCTGATAGTTTAGAGGAAGATAAGACCACAATTAAGGAAGAATGTGTTGAAGTTGAAGAGGAAGAAATTTTTCCTGCTTTGTTAATACCAGAAAGTTATACCACAAATACTGATTCAGATATCTGTGAGACAATGGAAGAAAGTCATTCAACTGCAGCAGCGGTAATCAATAAGGAGACCAACAAACGGAAGAGATCGGTTAGTGAAGACCAAACATTTGCTGATGAAGACACAGGATTAGAATTGAACAATGTCCAGTTCCAAAAGGAGGCTGTGAATCGACTAAGTTCTATTGATAACAGTTTACTAAGGATAGCTACAGCTATTGAGTCTACAAATGCTACGTTAGTTGAATTAATCAAAACTTTGAAAGAAAAGTGATTTTAAATGGAGTATTTCGCTCTTTAAACCCTGACATTATGCGTTATTTTAAAGATCACCGACGATTTATATAATAGATATTTATTATAAACTTACATGTTCATTTATTAAATTAAAATATCTTCGAATTAAATTGTTCTGTACTCTTGTTTCTACCTTCTCCTAAATCGGCGCGCATTATTCTTGAAACGTTTTGGTGTCATTTTTATCAGTGCGCATGCGTTTTGAATACTCGTACCACTTTTTTTAAGTAAAAACTTGCAGTGAATGTATTATCCGACGTTGAAACGCTAGAAAACCAGAAAAAAGTGGTTTTATTGTATATTTGACGACGCGTAGAATACAGAGAAAGGTATTTCGAAATATTTATTCGGCATAAGCAATAGGTACCTTGAAGCTGGTTTTCTTTGAAATGTGTTTTTGATCTTCTAGCTTTTTGCGGTTTTACAGCATATGGTATGTAAACGATATTCCTTCATTAGGCGGCGCAAATACATGTATTTATTATCGATAGCAAAAGTGTTGATGCCCTGTGGTTGAAGGCTATTCTGAAACAACTTAACAAAAACTTGAATTAAATTGCATAGTGCTCCTGAATCACATCCTGAATCATTTCTAGAATGACATATATGACAATCAACAATCAAAATTTTTTGCCCCTTGCACAGTGGGGTATTTAGCCTTACTTGAAAATATGAAATCCATTTAAGAAAACAGCAGAAAAGTTACCCAAAGCGTTCTTTACAATATACAGACATTCTAAATCTCTCATGAAAGCCAGGCATTATTCTAAGGACTTTGTATTCCTACTGCACAAATATCAAATAATTTTGTAAATATCAACATAGTATAAAATTCTGTTCTCAACTTATCATCAGTATCACCCAGAATAACTTCAGATGTGAAGAAGAACTAAAACAATATATTATTTTTCGTTTTATCTCAAACGAAAAGAAAATATTTATTTCTTAAGAGGAATCACTAGAGGTAGTAGCGTACTACAAAACAACACTACATAAAACCAAAGATTCTGAGCTTAATTGTGTGTTAATAATCACGTGTAATACATTAAATTATAGATAAAGGTGTATTACACCGGGTACGAATGCCACTTTTTTTCATTTGCGTTGTTGTTTTGTTTTTTACCCTTGCTAAAGAACCCAATAATTGGTAATTTTTGTTATTTTTTTTCCAAATCAGAACCAAACATCAAAAAAGCAATATTACAACATTTTGTATTGGGCCTTCATGAACTTGTGTAAAAAAAATGACAACAAAATATGAATGTTGTAATGATTTAACCGTTGGTTTTTTGAACATTTGAATGAGACGAGAATAACAATTTTATAGTCGTACGGTGCAGCCATCTGTTGGATAAACACCACATCATTTTCTTCGACCAATCAAATTCAAATGGTACAGTCTGAAGCAGCAGCATGAATACGTAGCCAGGGGAATCACAAATATTGAGCAATTTCGGCCTAACAAAAATATTATTTATTATTTAATAACAAAAATACGGGAGGTGTAGCGGCGCCGCGCCCGGCAAACGAAAGCCATACGAAAAATAAATTTTACCGTGCTGGTGCTACGTAGATAGCAACGACTCGCTTATAAATTAGGACAGCATGTTCTTGCGGAAGTGTATGTGAAAGTCCTGATGGACTCCGCAGACAGCAAAGAGCGAGTTATAAATTAGGAGCGCATGTTCCCGCGAGGGTTTATAGTGCAGTCCCCGTACGACACACGGAACGAAGAATAATCAACAACCGCAATACCTACTTACAATGTTACAACTACTAAATAATTAATAGGAGTTAAATAAATTATTACTAAGAAAATACAAGTAATTTAATTTTTAATCAGTCATTTATTTTTCGTCATAGAATTTCAAATATATTGGTATTTAGATTTAGAAAATAATATTAATACCAAACACTTGTCGCTTGGCAATGCATTCAGGGCAATCGCAATCTATGTAGGATGGTTGGCTTTAGTTCTACTTGTTGTACAACAGACGTAGAACAGACGCTAGAAATATGGGCAAATTAAAAAATCAGCAGCCTTTATGTGGCCCGCGTTCTAAGAAAACTAATAACTTGCGAGAGTACCTGCGCTAAGTGTATATGTAGATATTATACGTGTAGTGTAAATCTTCGCTAATTAACTTCCCTAGTTAATTTGGGCAATACTCTCTTATAGGCGTAAGCGTGCCGGATTACCATATATGGCAAAAAACTTTTATAAAGGTGTAAAATATTTGAACATGTATCTATATAATATATAATAAATGACTTATACATATACATAAAGCTGCCTGTTTTATCGAAATCGCTATTTTTTCTCATACCTACAATTGAAATTGAAGTACGTATACTACCAAGTCTATACATAGCAATAATAATTTTGAGTAAAATTTCAAGGATCCAACTGTATCTAGAATTAAAATAGGAATATTATAGTTACTAACACCTACTTGCGTCAGCCGATAAAAATTTGAATTTTTATATGAGGTGTGTTTTACCTGAAAGTATCGATCTCTGCTAAGTACGAACGAGACATTCGAGATTATTGATGCACAAAGAAAACGTTAAATGAATTTAAATAAGTATCTGAGTACGAATGCTTTCACTGCCAGAGTCATTTAAATTTAGATGATAAATAGTTACCGGTTTATGCCGTGAGTAAAAATTCATAATTACTGTCTTCGCGAACTATGCTGTTAACTGATAATTAGTTACTAATTCTAATAATAAATGTAAAGCAATAAATGATTTATGTAAGAAAAGCTGTCTGTTTTACCAAAACTACAATTTTTTTTCAACATACAAAAGGTAAAATGTTCAACCATAGTTAGTAGTAAAATAGGAATGTTATAATAAAGCAATTAATTAATTTGTATCACTGTATTGTTTTGTGGAATTGTACTTGTATTTAAAATATACAAGAAAAGCATTTCAGAACATGCGATAGTCACATACACAAAATTATTAGTATCAAACCAATCATTTTTTTTTTGCAGGCGAACAGATTTACAAATTACATATTTGTCCCAGTGGCTGTGCCATGTTCTTGTAGTTGCAAATGGCTAAAATTTAAAACATTTAGGAGAAATTTAATAAATTATAATTATTAATTAAATTAAATGACGGTGTACTAACAGTATAATACATTGGAACTTCTGTTGAATGTTGAGAGAATATAGAAAACAGGTAATATGAATAAAAATTATTATATACTTTCATTATATACACTGCCAATAAATTGAGCATAAAGTATATACTCATTTTTATTCATATCACCCTGGGTTTCTTTCTGTTATTAATAATTTTAAATAAAGTTTTCAATAAACACAAACTTGCAAAGGAAAAAATATTTACATCTCATTATTTAAAAGAAATACTCGAATAGGCCATTCATTTTATCAAAATACCATTGTCATACAAAATGTTCCGTTTGTTTACTTTTTCAACTTTTTTAATAGCAATTCACTATTTTCGTAATGATTTTTTGTCGAAAAAATACAATATTGAAATACCCAAAAACCTATTCGAGAAAAGGACAGTTGAAAGTTATAGAATAATTTTGATAAGGCTGGGAAACATAGGTTTGGTGAATAGAAAGTACTTAATACAAAGTTAATAAAAATTTTAAATGATGTTCATATAAGATTAACCTTTGAACCTTCTGGAACAGTGAGTTCATCCGCTATAATTTTAGCTAAAAGAAATTTTTTTAAAATTCATATTAAGTTTTTCTTTTCAAAAACTGACTAAAAACTGTTGATTGTGCGTCCATAAAAAACAATCGTATGAGATGATCAACTTTTAATGCATTGCGTTGTTTATGGTCCAAGAAATAAATACCTACTCATAAAAATCGATTATATTAATTATTATTATAGATTACGTCATCATTATGGTAAGTCCGTATGATAAGGTTTATCCGTATATTCATATCTAGTTATGTTAATTACTGCACAAATTTGAGATTCCCAGAGCACAGTTTAGAATTCCCACTGCACGTTTTGTGTCCAGCTGCACGTTAGAATAAAGTATTGTTGTATTGGTATGCTCAGGTTGATCTGTAGCTTTGTTTCTGAAATACAGTGTCCTTGTTCTTTTTAGAAAGCAAATGTCATTTTGAATTAAATGTTTTAAACAGTTTGAAATAAAAAAGTAACAAACAATGAAAAATCGAAGAAAGCACACAAATAACACCCATTACAATAGATAATAGCCTTCCTCCATGGATAATAGTAAGTAAACAAGTTCATTAATAATTAAGTGACAAAAACAGAAAAAAATAAATATTAATTGAATAAATCAAAGAAATAAATAAGTTGATATGAAATTCTAGACTTTTTTGTAGTATGTGATGAAGTAAAGTACGTAGTTCCATGTGTACTTTGCGGGAAACAAGTGGGACTGTATATCCAATATAAGAAATTATTTTATGATTTTGGTTATGTTTAGCTAGATGAAAAATAGCACAAGTCCAATACATTTTGATTAGACTTGTACTGATTTGCATCTAGTGTCTTGGCTTTTGACATACCTGTCAATTTTGCTTTATCTTTCTACCAAAGAACATGATTTTTTTGCACCTTTTAATTTGATTTCTGTTATATCTCGAATTACAAATCAAACACCACACATAGATATATAGCAGTCCCGTTTATTTGCAAACCGGTACCGATTCCATTAACTATAACAATAAAGCGTTAATACCTACCTAAGAAATTAATAAAACATACAACACATAATATTATTAACTGGTTAATATAATCTATTATAAACAAATAACAAAAATATACGTTCGGAAACATTTCTCAATACACAACTAACACATAACCTATCAAAAAATAGACTGTATATACTTACTTTAAATAAATGCATTAGTTCAAAATAAATGCAACAACAAAAAATATACATATGGTTTCATACAATACATCTTACACGATTAAAAATAAAAAATAAATTTACTGGTATCACATCTAAAGCAATAAGCTAGAGGCAGTATTCTTAATATTTTTCTTTGTTTAGCGACTGGTAATAGTTTGAAAGCACGGCCCATGCTTTCGGTGCCATGAAACCATCCGGGGGATTCTCCCCAGATCTGGCTAAGCTGCGCATCCGCGTTCCGGAAATAAAATCGAAATCTTCCTTTCGGGAAGGATCGAAAAATGCCATCGATTTGGTTCTCTTGTTGTAGGCAGCAACACGGAATGGAATGATTTCTAGGGTGTTTAAACCGGGGGCCATTTTTAGGACCCTTCCACCATGCGTGACGTCGTATAGATTACCATCTGGTGAACCTTCTTTTCCTAGAAAGAGAATAAGAAAATAAGTTTGAGGTTAGAAGGACTTTGCAGTTCTGATTTTTTTTGTTTTTTTTTTTAGGGATGTGGAGAAAATTGAAACGATTATTACACACTGATCTGCACAATTAAATGAACTTTACCAATTTTCCTAAATTTTTATGAATGAATAAGTTTTGCAATCTTTGGCCGATTATCTTATTTTTTTTTGGGACATTGTATGGAAATTGACCAAGATTATTATAAGAATGTTAAAAAAATAATGTTATAGGTATATAGTACCTGGATAATCAAAATGATGTTTTTGGTCTGAAGTTGACATCCTGTGGAGTAACTAAGGAACTTGTGCAGGTTCTGTTGTACTCTGGTGCAAAGCCATATCAATTCTTAACATTTCGTTATGTTTAATTTTTCTCAATATATGAATTTTTGTAGAAGACTTGCCAATACAGTTTCGTATTGTTTTCTTCCTATCAGAAACACTAGTAAAACTGACATATTTGCAACGCATACTGAATACTTCCAACACTTGCCTAAATTCCACAGCATGTGTCAAAAGTACACAAAATTTTTTTTTTGTTTACCCTGTATAATCAAGTATAAAATTTTTTTAATTTCCACTTGTGTGTGCTGATCTCGATAAGTTTCTTTACATTGTCCCAAAAAAAATTGCCCATACATTACAAAACTGATCACACATCATATCGTGGGCTTAAAGGTAAAACTCACTAACTAACATTTTGTTACATTTTCTTGAAACACGAATTAATTGTGGTCAAATGCTTCTAAATGCGCATCTTGTACAAGGAGGCGATCAATAAGTGTTCTAAGTACTCGAAAATGCATTAATTATCCAGAAAATATCATTATATTTGTTGGTAATACATCTTAAAGTCAGTTTTTCGTAATTATTTTAGATGTTAGTTAGTGACTTTTACCTTTAACCCGACGATATATTAGGATTATATGATTTAAGTTTACAAGGTTTATAGTACTTAAGTTTATAATATACAGGCACTTTACTCCCCTAAGCTTTTTTTCAAATAGTAAATGTTATACTGAGTAAAAATTATGGGCTTATTAGTCATTAAAAAGTTACAGCCGTTTGAAATATTAACGAAACTTCATTTTAAACGGCCCCAAGTCTATATGACAGCTTTTACTTGGAATGACATTTACTTTCTAGAAGAACAATCGGTAAAAGGTTCATATGGATTTTATTTTGTTCATTTACTAATTCAATTTATTTTTATTATTTTTAATATTTTTACCTAAGTTTATTTAATTTTTATTGTTGTAATGGGTATTGTTTGTGTTAATTTTTCGGTTTTGTATTGATTGATATGTACGTTATCTTTTATTTGTCTTTGTTTTATTAATTACTCAAATCACTGTAACTTCTTAAGGAATTGACAAAACAAATAAGTCTATATAGAACAATGACATTATCGTTCTAAAAAATAATTTTGTGGGTAAAAATGTTGGACAGTCTGTATGTATATCACACGTTCGGTTAATTGTGCTGGTTACTGTATTTATATGTCTAGTTTGCCAATGAATTAGGTAATAAATAAATGAAAATTACTGCTCTAAAAAAACATTTGATTTTGCTTTTTATAGAATAGGGTATTTGACTATTATTGGAAAACCATCTTAGTGTGTTTATTCCTTCACTCTACATTGTAAGTGCATTATTTTTCGTAATTATTTCCTCAATATTTCATAAAAATCAGCCAAAACGATACTTTCTGTTGTGTGACGTCACACGATACTAGATGTCAAATCGGCCCATATGGTCTGTCAGCATCGGCATCGTCGCCGTTTGGTAATTGTGTTGTATGATGTGATGTTTTCACAATTTCTACATCAAAATGGGTTGTAAATGGTGTACTGTATAAATCCACAATGCAGAAATACGTCAATAAAAACTTTGGATAAACTATTTGTAGCTCTTCCGCAATATTTGAAACTGCGAAGAAAGTGGTTGGCTCTTAGAAATCCAAATGAAATAAATCGCGGCCAATACAAGTGTTTTTTGTTGTGAAGATTACTTCGACATAAGTAAAACTGACTAGAATAAGTTATCTATCGTATTTTCGAACCAGGTATTATCTGACAGCTTAAGGTTAGGGCTAACCTAACCTACAAAGTTATGCTTACATGGCACTTTAGTGGTATTAAATTCAAATGGGAGAAGCAAGCGTCTAACGAATGATGTCACTGGAGACAGCTAATTACAGACCACTTTCAATCACGTGATAGGACATGAATAAAATTCTTAATTTTGGTTTTTAATAGAAATAAAGCATTTTTTTTTTTGAAAAGTGATACCAAATAGTTTTCTTAAACTGTAATCTCTTAGGATGACTATAATACATGCCATATTTTTAATACAGTCAAATACCCTATTACAAATGATAAAAACTATGAATACTCATGATTAATCAAATTACTAGTTTTCTGGCCATCACTTTTTCTTCTTTGCTTGCAAAATAGGCATTTTCAACAGTTAGAAAACCAGTTTTTGTGTAAATGGTTGTTTTAACTCAAATACAGAGAAGGAAATAACGTACAAAAGTATCTAATAAATTTGCTAATCTTTTATGTTTAATTGTAACATTAAAACAAATAAAATAAGAAACAAGGAAGTAAGAAACTTAAAGGAAGTGTTTTGGTTTGAAACTCAAATATCATTTCTTTAAATAATAATATACACTGCTACGTATTTTTGGCAAAAATTATATTAGTATAAACGTTATCAAAAATTCTAAACTGTAATTTTTAAATTTTAGCATCATTTTGCATCATTTTTTTAGGTTATGCACTACAAAGAAATAAAAAAAGAGATTTTTTGACATTTTTGAGTAAATTTTCAATAAAAACAGAACAAAAATAAATCGACAGGTGAATAAAAATTACTACTCTGTGAATTTAATTTATTTATAGAAAAATATCCAAAAATTCAATCAGCAGTGGTTTTTACTACCACAATAAAATCGACGTATTTTTTCCCAATATTCGGCGATAATGAATTAATTTTTGTTTAATTCTACGGTCAAAGCTATAAAGGACGTAAAATTCAGTATAAAGGCCGTAAAAACATCATAAATTCAGAGAAAAGCTCCCTACTAAAATTTTCGAGAAATCATACCATTTTTTGGTAAAATTTAGTTTTTTTAATTTCTGAAAAAACTAGAGAAAATTATAATGTAAGTAACAGAAAAAGAGTATACATTTTACGGTTTGTAGTAGGAAATTGAGTAATATCCAGGTGAGTAGTGAATATTCTAAAAATCTGCAAAATTTCATCTTTTTCTACTGAAGAAATGATCACTAAAAAAATACTTTTGCAATAAAAGTATTAATAAAATAAATATAGAAGTTTGTTCTTTTAGAGAAATATAAAACAGACAATAAAAAACTACCGGGCATTTTAAATTCATAAAAAAACAGTTAGTTCGTTTTAAACAACAAAATTTCAAACCAAAGAAAATAATTCTATCAACAAAAGAAGAAAGAAGAAAGAAAACACCATACCTAACGGATGCGGTACCCCAGCAGGGTCCCTCCCGACGATATAAAAATTCGCCCCAGCGTTCATCCTCGCCTTCGCGTGCCATTGCACCTCCGTAGGCCCCGCGTACAACATCGGGCTGGGAAATATCGCCAGAACCGTCGAACTCTCGTCGAGCAGTCCTTCGTCCAGCACGGCCTGATGCTGCATCATCCTCACATCTAACGGCACGTCATCGTCCTTAACCCAGCCGCCCAACGGGTGCAAGAGCAACACCGGCCTCTGATAACCTATCTCCCGCAACTGCCTCCTAGTGTCCGACATGAGCAACGCGTGCCCGTTATGGATCGGATTCCTCAGTTGGAACGCGAAGATCGCGTCGGCTTCCATGTCGAGGAATTTTTGTTTTAGTTCTTTCGGGGTTAGACGGTACTCGTCCAGGCCGTCGTTCCAGCGAATTCTGTGTAAAATAGAAAAAAAAAATAAGTGAATGTGCTGGTAAACGTAATTAATATAGGGTCGTTATAAATGATTGTAGTCGAAGTAGGTCATGCCCATGTTAATAAGTTTAGGCCGATATACACAAACAACTGTCAAACTTGAAATAGGTTATGGAACCAATTTAACTTTTTCTAATTAGTAGTAATATACTATTGCAGAGACGATGAACGTCAGTAATAAACAATTTGACACATGTAGTTTGTTTGTATTAACCGGATGTCAACAGCAATTTTTTGAATAAAATTTGGTATTTTGACAAAAGTAAAATCTGTCAAAATGGTATTCAGGTTATGTTTCTGAAAATTATCGTTGAAACAATCCTGTTTGCTTTTAATTTCATAAGCTACAAAGTAAATTCTTTTTATTTTAGTACAAAATGGTAATAACATTAATATAACGTGAAATATTCATTGTAAAAGTGCAAATGATATAAAACAGATTATCTTTTTTTACAGGTATGAGGAAAAAATAGCAGTCTTGACCTTGAAACGTGACATAGAAGCTCTATCCAAGAGAAATTAGGTATGCAGGTAAGGGACTAGTAAAATAAATGTTCCTAACAAAATTTTTGAACATCTCAGATAAATACGAGACATGGATAGATAAAGGGTCTTTTATTTAATGTTATTTAATCTTGTTATTTATCTGAGGTTGACATTACGTCAAGAGCCACAGCAAATTCCCTGTTTTTAAAGAAGAATAAATGTAAATATAACCTAATTGTGTACTTTTTAAATAGTAGTAAAACAGGTTAGGTTATGTAATATAAAAATCAAATATTGTCAATGGTTGCGTTCAGGTAAGATCAGCGGAACTCAGTCGCTGTGCAGCAGCTGCGGAAATAACTACCTGAACCGTACGCTGGATTGCAGCCGCTGGCCCAGTGCTTGTCATTTCTCTCAACATACTTTTTTTACGCTGGATAGCCGCTTTTTACCGCTGAGTTGTTGGTTAGGTTATGTTTGACGTTTGTTTATCATGACATTGTAAAGTCAAAACAAAATGTCGCTAATCGTCTACTATAAAAGCAATTACGAATAGAGAGGTTACATATAAAGTAGCAGAACATGGGAAGTTAATAAAAAGACATGCGAAAGCACATTTAAATATTTACAAAATACTAAAGATCCGACCATACACTTTTGTTATTTTTATATAAATTGATAGACGTCATTCCAAAATTGAAGAAAACTGACAAATCTCAGCTGTTCAGCATTCGCTGTCATCACACTGTTATATGCGTTCAGGTAAGCACAGCATGCTGACAAAAAGCCGCTGTGCAACCGCTAAGTTCCCTGAACGCAACCATTGTCAATAATTGAAACAGATTTTATCGTAAGCAGTCATCGTCAACATCATCAAGATTCTCATTGCTTTGGTCTTTGTTTTCCTTTTATTTTATTGTTATTTTTTTCTAAATAGCTGAGATCCGACCTTGAAAGCGGGTTTCTAAAACTTGGTAAGCTAATAAAATTAAAAGTGCCATAAGCACCACCAAATTCCCTGTCTTTAAAGAAGTCGATGACATAAAATGTAAAAATCCTGGTAAACATAACCCACAGATTATTTATCTAATTAATTGAATCACCGAGTTCGAAAACAGTATAAGTCCACAATAAATACTATAGATTTCCTGCCTGGTTTGCTAACAATTCATCGTTGTTAAAGTTATTATACAAATCAGCAAATACTTCATCAAAAAAGAAGTCGATGAGTAAAAATGTAAATATCGTGGTAAACATAACCCACAGATTCATAACCTAATTAATTATAGTACGCTTTCCTGCACAGCTTGCTATTCAATTCATCGTTAAAGTTTTTATACGATCAGCAAATAGTTCATTATTGGTGTATATGTTACATGCATGGAGTTATATATTAATTATTTTCTGTACCTTATAGCTTATGCGCAATCAAGTCGGCATAGTGGTTTAATGTAACTCCATTAACACGCTTGACGTGCATTTATTTGTTACCTTACTCCATATAAATATACAAACAATCCAATCGGTAAATATTTCCAAGAAGAGTGATGTTTATGCCAACGCATGAAAGTCATCACCGTATTTTCTTAGCTAATAGTAATTCTGGTTATAATCAGAGAGCGGAATTTAATCTACCTGCATCCTCCATTTGTGTGTTTTGGGAATATAAATGTTTTTTTACAAACATAGCTACAAAGTAGTTATCACGAACAAAAAACATAAATATAAACTGTTGCTTATGTATAAATATAATACATATTCAAAGTATAAACTAAAGAAATAAACAATAAGAACTAACTGCCTTTTTAACAATACGTAAATAAATAACACTGTTCTTACATATCGACAATTGCAGGTAGATTAAATTCTGCTGTCTGTTTATAAGCAAAATTATTAGCGATGAACTAACGTGCTTAAAAAAAAACATGAAATAGCAGCTCGTGCGGGAAATCGTACTATAATTAATTGGGTTATGTCTGATGTTTCCATTTCAATTCATAGACTTCTTCTAACTTCTCTTGGTAAGAGTTTTAGAAACCCCATTTCAAGGTCAGATCTCCGCTATTGAAAATAATTAATTGGGGATACCGTCATGTATCATCATATATCATAAGAAATTAGCACCGTTAAAGTATTGTTTGCGATGCAATCTATCATTCAATAATATCAATCATTTCAATATGTAAATAATATTTACACATCATTATTTGAAATACTCAAAATCAATGTGCCATTATAAATTCTAGAGATCCGATAAAATAGTTATAGTTATGCATATCAACAACTTTTTTTTGCTTCAAACAAAAAGTTAGTCAATTTCATTCATTTGTCTACCTATGTAAAACTTCGAGATCTCCTCCAACTAACCAGTCCCCGGATTCGTTGATTAACTTCACCGTAGGATGGTCTCGGTTGACAGTTCCAAATTCCCTGGCGACTCTTTCTTCCTTTCGATGATAGTAGAATTCCGGTTTGCGCATTATTGCAACCACCTGGTTGTTGTAGTTGAGGGTTATGGCGGAGTTTCCCTCGAGACGTTGTTTATCCGCAGTGGTTATGGCCAAAACAATCGGAACGCTCTGGCTTATGCGTTCGCCATCCTGCAAAATGCAGTTGAAGTGCTGAGTCTGCAGGAATTCATCTTCACGCATGAACCCTTTCAGTGGGTGTGCCCAACCTTCACTGAGGACCTAGAAGAAATAAGTAATGAGAAATTCTTGTTTAATTATTTAATAAAAAGTGGGATTGTATTTTGTACGATATGTTGTGTAGTAAGTTGTTCTATTTGGGTATGAAACTTTTATCATTTTTATTTTATTTTAACTTTTTTCAGATTCTTTGTGTTTTCTTTTTCTTGGCGCAGATTTTTATGCTGTTCCTTTTTCGCTTGCTTTCTTATTTTGCTAGAATGATGTTCTTTCGTGCTTCCTTCTTTTTTTATTAACAAATATTCTCTCCAAGCATCAAGGTGCTCCCACACGCAGTGCCAATAGGGGCCATCATTGGCCATCGGAGTGCTTCGCGTAGCGGGACCCAACTGTGCCAATGCACATTGCCAATATGTCGACCTTGTCCGCTTTATTTCATTCTGTTTTAGCATTGTACGTACTACCGATGAAAAGTTTAGTTTTATATCTATGTTTTATCATATAATAATAATAATAATAATAATACATTTATTGCGCAATAGTATACAAATACATTTCACACAAAGGGTTAATACAACAGAAAATCTGATCCAAAGAATAACCGTAAATAGCAATAACGCATTACAACACATTCGAGAATACACCCGCACACTTATATAAACAACATTACAAATACTGTAGTCCGATATAACAATAATAAATTCCCTACGCTATACGTAAGGTTAGTTTCCTAGAAAAGGCTAAAATCAACCAGCAGCTCATCGCTCAAGATTAGCTGCTTGAGATCGTGTTTTAATTTACAGACGGAAATATCATGCAAAGAGAATGGCAAGTTATTAAAAATATAGGCGGCTAGGTATGATATATATACTGCATTATTTATGTTTGTACGTACTTTAAGGACAATGATGATTTATTATTTGCCCAAATGCCTGATTGCCCAAATGTAAAAACATGAAAACTTTTTTTAATATTTTGTAAATTTATTCACAATAATTATGGTTCTTATAAGCATTATATTAACCTTACAGTTACAATAAATTAACAAGCAATAAATTAATATTCTGAAGACAATATTAAAGCCGTTATAATGGGTGACCCACGGCATAGGTACGTTTATTTATTTTTTGTGTTTTTGACGCCAAAGGAATGAACGTTGTGTCAATAGACAGAAAATGCCAATTTATGGGATGGTCTTGAGGTTAGTATGACTTCCGGGTTTTCCAAAAATGTCGTTATCATTAAAATTTTAAAAATGAATTCGCACACAATGGGGAAGCATACGGTATTTAGGTTGTGGGATTGCGGTCAACCTTATTCGCTAGGGGGGGATGGGAAAGGTGAGGGAGGGGGTTGAAGGAAGGCGGGATATGAATCTACACACGATGGGGAGTCATACGGTATAGGGGTCCAAGGACTGCGGTCAACCCTCTTCCCTACAATCTTGACTACAATCAAACAAAGTTGCATTTATATAATTAACAACAATTAACTATTTATTAATTAACAATTTATAGATTAGTTTTAAGCGGCAAATTTAAATAATCTGATGTATTTAATGTATTCAACAAAGTTTAAAAACTATACTGGATGCTTTTCCTTATTTTTATTATCAGAAAAATATCAAAAAGTATATCTGTTACTAAAAATATTGGGTTGATAATAAATATACCTACATAATATACATACACGGAGTTTTAATATCTATCATTAAAACTCCGTGTATGTAAGGGTTTTCAATTTTTCTTTGTATCTTATTATAAATAATTTCAGTTTTATTATATAAATTATATTTTAAATCAAAATTATGAATTCATCGATTTGACTGAAATGAAATATTTATATAAAGAAACGACACAAATTAACAGGGTCCTGCATAAAAATATAGACCACTCAGTGTATCAGATCTTATCCCACCTTATTCCGCATTTGTTGCTTGAAACATAAAGAACATAAAAAAGGAGATTTTTTTAATGTCACGTGGCAAATATAAAAAACTAAATAATTTTGTTTCCTGTATTGCTGTATATTTGTATTCTTTAATGTATTTAATATTTTCGAACGTACTGTATAAATAATGTCTGAAAAACATGTTTAATATTTAACAACCTTATTAAACAGTGTCCTCTTTCGAGGGTTCCTTTTTTTAATTCTAAGCAACAATGCACTGCTTAAAATAATGGGAGCTGCGGCAACAGCAATGATATCGTCTTCACTGTTCATTTTTAATTCTCTACGGGACGCTACGAGCCTTCTACGATACACAGAAATACCTTGCGCCCAATACCAACGTTGGCCAATGTTGGCGAAGTGAATGCGCACACTACGCGCACCGCGTCACATCACCAACGTTGGCGAGACGTTGGCACTGCGTGTAGGAGCTCCTTTAGAGATAGTTATAGAAAAACTGTTTCTTCATACTTTTTTGGTTGTCTCAGGCCCGAATAATGATTTCTTTTTATAATGGAGATAGCACGAGTTCACCTGGTAGATCCAGATGTGTTATATTAATACCAAAATCGCTATTCACTGCTGTTTGTATTGCAACATTCTGTCTTATTTCTTCATTTCCAAACATTCCTGTCGATTCGTAAGGCGGAATTAGGGACTATTGATATCCGTAATTCCAACACCCGTATTGGAATTTGGACATAATGCGTACAATGAATTGTAATATAGCAAACAACGCAAAAAATGTTATTTTTGGAGTAAAGAGAGCAATAGAGGCATATGCATTATTTCTAACCATGTACACAATTCCGACACGCAATGTCTAATTTACGGACGTGCTACATTTACTTGTACCTAATTCCGACACTTCTAAATTTGTAAATAATAGTAGTTAAAAGGCCAGTACACCGTATTATTATGAAAATATAAAGCATTTTTAGTCAGACTAAATAAATACTATTACAATTTTCTTAATTACTGTTATCCTGTAGCGATGTAAAAAGAAGTCGACAAAAATCCATCTTGCAGTCTCAAAATAAACCTTAAACTTTGTACTTTTATGTACATACTTTGCATATTTTTCACATATGGGGGGTGTGTATGCAAAATGCGTTATGTCTTTTGAAACGAATTTCGAGAAAACCGCAAAAATCTACTAGACATTTATTTTCAATGATTTTTAGTTAATTTTTCTGTGTTAATTGAGAAGTTTATTTTATATTAGCAACCCTGAATTGGTTAAATTTATCTTAACATACAAAGACATTATTTAACAAATATAAGGGATATATTGGATATGTCTCAGTTTGAACTTGAGTTTACACAATTGTCGAACTTAATAAATCTAAAAATAGGCATAAATAAAATAAATAAATAGGTGCTGTCTTTTACAGCATAGATATACTTTTATGCATTTAATTAAACCAAAGGAAACACAATCAAAGATAATAAAAATGTTATGTTATGTAGAGTTTGTGGAAAAAGTATGGAATTAATTAATTAAACTTGAAACTGCTTGATATTATCTTTGATTACAACATATTTTTATACAAAATTCAATTTCGAATTGTTTTTCAAAGTAGACTTTCACGAACATATTTTGAAATAGCTACTTTTCATTTTCCCCTTTAAGTTTGATAGATACCTTAAGGGGGGATTCCGGTTTTCTGATGAAAAAAAATCGATTTTTTTTCTGTACGTTATTTTATTATTTAAGGTCTTAAGAATGTGTGTACGAAGTTTTAAGGTAAAATTTGCAAAATTAGCGAAGTTGTAAGCAATTAGCCAACGGCGTGCAGGTGCCAAAAATATGCAGCGCGCGGATCGGTCGTATCGCGCGCTGAACAATTTTTCCGCCCGAGTTTTACAAGCCAAAAAATTTTGCGGTGTGTGGTTTATTATTCTGTGAAATTCTCTCGTGAACAATCATCGATAAAAAAACACTCAAGAAAAACTCCTACACGTGCGGATGGACAACAAAAAAAAGAAAATTTTCTGAGAATGCACACTCGTGAAAGAAAAGCATTTGCTAGTACGTCTGCCGATAAATTGTCGACAGCGGAAGACGAGAAAAGTATAGTGCTGGGTTTTGGAGACGGGATATGGAAGAAGTGAGGTCACATTTCCGTTGTATAGGATCACTATATTTATGGAGAAATATACTAACAAAGTGGTTGAGCATATGTACTGCCCTGTGGGATCACAGAGTTGGTGCAAATGGCGAAAAACTGAAGCCGAGAAAACTCTGGATGAATTCAATAACACATGCTAATAATGTCGAAAATGACATCAAGCCGATTTACGACGACTTGTCGTCGAGAGAGTTGCTAGAACAGTGTTTGGGTGGTGACTAGGGCTGGGCAAAAAAATCGATCGTTCGATCATCTTATTTGAAAGATCGATCAGATCGAAAAGATCGATCAGATCGATCTTTTGATGAAACGTACATGGTTGGACACGTGTCGTACGTATATGAAAGAACTGAAAGATCGATCTTTTCGATCTGATCGATCTTTTCGATCTGATCGATCTTTTCGATCTGATCGATCTTTTCGATCTGATCGATCTTTTCGATCTGATCGATCTTTTCGATCTGATCGATCTTTTCGATCAAATCGATCTTTTCGATCTGATCGATCTTTTCGATCTGATCGATCATGCTCGAAGATCGATCTCAAATTGTGATCAAAGATCGTTCATAAATTTCCGAGATCGCCCACCCCTAGTGGTGACACACAAAACAACAACTAAAGCTTCAATTCTACTGTCTGCCACCTCGCACCCAAACATCTTCACCGTGGGTCAAAATTGCGGCTTATGCAGCAGCAGGCATTTATAATAAAGGCTTTTCTGTCATCCTCTAAACTATGACAAGTATAGGAATCGTTATTGGCAAGGAAACGAAAATATTTGCAAATGTTCGCGAGAAACTTCGTTTGTTGATGTCGTCGAGACGTGCACTAGAGGCTGCAAAATAAGCTCAAACAAGGCGTAGAAATGAGCAAGTCTCAAATTAAATTCTACGAAGTGGAGGAAGGAATAAAGTATGGCTCTGGTATAGCATATTAGCAGAAAAACACTGTAAGTACTCGTTGTCCCGTAATAAACTGTACTTGAATGTTTAAACGTGTTTTTCTCGGAACAGTTTTTTCGCAAACGGTTGGCATGATATTTCGAAACCTATTGGACCGATTGACTTCAAATTTTAACTGGATGTTCAGTAAACATGCCTTTATCGTTTGATGAACAAGAAATGCAATAAGTTATGTACTTTTCCTTTTATAGAGAAAACATTGTCAATTTTTTTGAGAAAAATCGATATTTTGAGTTTAAGAAGCCACCATTTCCTCAAATATAAATATTTTTATTTTCTGGTTCATCAAACGATAACTACTTATGTATTAAGTAGGCCGCTATCCGAGATTTTTATTTCAGATCACCTGGAGTGGCCCAATCATGCCAACCAGTGACCGCGGATCTTCGCGCAGTGTCATGGTCGCGGGTGGCTAGTGAGCGTGATTCATCATATTTCTGTATTATTTTTTTTTTTGTAAATACTTGAAAAGCTAATAAATATTTGTGCCAAATTTGGAATCAATTTATTGCATAGTCTCGCCAATAAAAAATTCTAAAAAAGGCGGTAATTTTAGAGGAAAAAACCGGAATCCCCCCTTAATAACATTGGCTTAGATACTTTATAAATTGTATGGGATCCAAAATCTAGCAATATGGCAATAGTAAAGAATGAAAAAAAATTTAATTAACAATTAGCAAATGTTAATAATACAAGGAGATTTTTTAATTTTGTAATCACATGTTTTTTTCGATCGATTTCTATACGCTGCATACGAATCCGGGCTTGAAAGATGCTTGACATGAGTTTTTGCTAGTTTGCTTGTTTTAGGAATTTTAAGACTTTATGTAAAAGATTTATATTATATTCAATTGTTTGTCATTGTGACGTAATTACTTTCCCTAAACCAACGCAATAAAACCTATTCTATTATACATTCACAAAATCCATGGTCCACCAATGTATTTAGCTAAAAAAATGTTGCTTCCTATGTAAAGCTCACCAAGAAAAAATTGTGCACAAAAATACACACACAATTTTGCGTGACAGAGATTTGGTCCGCTTGGCATACTGCTTGGAGGATCACAATTTAGTATAGAAAATTCCCACAAGAATTTTCTATACTAAATAACAATAAGAGTAAATTTAGAGTAGTCACTTAAAAAATGTGACGATGATAAGTTGAAGACATTGAAGGTCTGAAACTGAGTTTCGTGATATAAAAAGAATTATGCCCTACTTTACTGATCATTATTATAAGAAATACTCACGCAAACTTTAATATTTTAAATAAATTTGTGGGTCCATCAACGCCATCAACGTCCATGTGTTTCCAAATCCCTTCTTTAATTGGTGAACAAACATCGGCAATATTACCACCAACATATTTTTTTCTGTATTAATTTTGTTAACATGGACATGTCGCAGTTTGCAACAGAATGATCAAGTACATGTCGCACTTTGCATATCATTATGGTTTTCAAATGATGAATTTTATATCATTCTGTAGGATTTTGCACTCAAAATTATGTTAGGAAGATGCAGAAAATATAGATAAATCCAAAGACATGCGTAACTTTTTAACGTTTTTGTGACATGTCAAAAAAACAAAAAATTGGTGACCATAAAACATTTTCCATTGAAATATCTTTATCTCCAAGTGAAAGTTTTAAATTCATCTACTACAGGACATTACTTTATAGGAAACAGCAAGTTACATCAGTAGACTTTCACTATTACATGTTTAACGAATTCTTTCTAAAGAATATTTTCATCGCTAAATATTACAGTTACTTCGTGTGGTTTTACATTTCTTATGAATAGTGTGTCGCCGAATAGCCATATTAAATGATAATTCGTAATAACATGATTTATAAAATGCACACTTATCAGCAATGTCAGCAATAAAATCATAAATCTTTTCCATCAATCTTGCGGTCAACCCGTTAATTTTTTCATTTACTGTTGTCATCAACTAGACGTATTGTGATTACGTTATTAATAACTTCTTATCTTAAACCTATTGTTCAAGTCCAATATATTAATCATTCCATAATTGGTCCTTGTACATTCTACAGCAAATTTAAGCAGACACATAATTCATTAATATTTATTCGACATGACTATTGTTATTTTTAATATCTATACCTATAAATAATGATTTTTTGCAGGATAATGAGAAATTAATAGATAATTTCAAATTTTAATAATATTAATATTGATATACAATATTCAAATTTAATTTTAATTTTAGGGGGCTTGTTTTTTTTACCTTTGTGTGTATAAAACTATTAAATAAATAAAAATAAAAATGACCTTGTCGTACATATTTTATAAACATATCCAATTGATTACGGCCCAATTCGATATTATAATTTGCGATAATTAAGATAAAGCCGGGCTTTATCTTCAAATTAGCGCGAATTATTATAATATCAGTTTGCCTTTTAATTATGCAATCTCGTATTTGCTCTACATAAACAAATGTGCCTTATCTGACTTCAGTTACCTTATTTTTGTAACAAAAGTGCAAAATCTGCAATTTATGAGTTATAAAATGACTTGTCAGATCAGCAGAAAATGTTATCTACGGTCATTTGCGTAATCAACAACCTTGATCTAATCATATACTGCGTAAAGCATAAGTTAAGATTTGCTTAAAAGTTGTAACTAGAGATTTACATATCTCAAAACATGCTTTAGTACAGTTTTGTAGAAAACATGTGGATTTTGAATTTACCAATTTGACAGCTGTCAAATTATTTAATTTAAAGGTTAAATTGTGACAGGTCCAAATTGTTAAATAGTTTGACAGGTGTCATTATTGAGTGGTGCCAACACAAAACTATTACAGTTCTTCTTGATATTATGTTTTTATGTTTAATATGAATAAAAACTTACTTGAACCCACTGTAGATCAATATTATTTATCTCCAACTTCGGTAAAGTTGCAGCTTCTTCATACGCAGCATTTAGCATATCCTCGGCTACAAACAACTCCATACTACTATCAGGAGAATCAGTATCAAACGGAATAATACCGTTCTCTTGTAACATCTCAATCACATGCGTCGTAGATTCATTCACCGTCATCGAAACAGTTTTGACAACCAATTCGGGGTGCTCCGGTTTCTCGTACGGCTGATCAATCCCGGTAAATCCTTTAATATCTCCCTTCCTCGCCTTTTCATATAAACCTTTAGTGTCGCGTTCTTCGCAAACCTGCAACGGGGTATCCACGAAAACCTCGAAGAACGGCAAATCACTGTCGCGATGAATCCTCCTAGCTAAATCCCTATCCTCGGAAAACGGGGACACAAAACTGCATAAGCAGACCTGACCGGCGTCCGCAAACAGTTTGGCAACTTCGGCAACTCTACGGATGTTCTCTTCTCTGTCTTGTTTCGAGAAACCGAGGTCTTTGTTCAGGCCTGTTCTCATGTTGTCGCCGTCTAATCCATAAGATGGAATACCTCGTGAGATTAATTGTGCTTCGAGTTCGAAGGCGATGGATGTTTTTCCTGCGCCTGACAAGCCTGTAAACCACACGGTACATCCTCGGAAACCTCGTAGGTGCCCCAAAATCTGGCCACGTTTAGCGCGGGAAACCTGGTGTTCTTGCTTGACGACATTCGTTGCTACTTGCAAGCAGGTCTTCTGTTTTTTGAATATATCGCCTCTGCTAGTCATTTTCGTGTGTTTCAGTCAGAAGGAGTCAGGAAATATTGTTTGCAGCTTTCACTAATACAATCTAGGTCAGAGAAATTTGATGTGATCCTTCGGCCTGTCTTGACCGAGCAAACGCGCGTTCTGTAAATATTTGGATTATTTACCTTTCGTTTTATAGTTTATATTGCGGGGTATCATATAAATTTCCCACTCAACACAGGCATAACCCCACTACTTACATTTGCGTTGCTGAAAATGAGAGTTAAACTTGGAATTATTGTGTATCGGTAATAATTTGAAGCTCAAGTTACGAATATTCGATAAATTTGATTTGTTTAATTAATAACTAAATAGTTTTTGTGTAAAATATGTTTGAATCAAAGTTTTGACAACAGTTGGTAACACTTGCTAACACCGTAGCTGTCACGTTGACAGTTGATAATACACGGGCGCGCAAAAGTTTTTGCACATTTATTTTAGTGCACTCATCTTGTAAAGGGAAAATCAGTTTCTTTCAGAAATATTTTGGTAGCGTATAGACAAAAAAATACTCAGATAAAAATTGTATAAAATTAAATTCTCAACACATTTTATTTGAAACATTTTCTTGGCAATTGAATAGTTTGTTGAGTATTTTGTGTTTATATTTGAAATTATATCAGTAAATAGCGTTGTCATTTTTAACATAAATTTTTAGCCATTTTATTTACATTGTTTTTTTTCAGAACCTTGATCGACGATCGGAAACACTTGGAGTGGGCCCTACGTCAGAATGGGTACACCAAGTCCGATATACAGCATTCGCTTGCTTACCATACGTAAGTGGGCTATCAGAAAGAATCGGTAGATTACTGAAGAAATCGGGTATCACGATAAGGTACAGAGCACTAGCTAAGGTAAAGGATCTTTTGCTTAACCCAAAGGATATCACACCACTCCTGAAGAACGAAGGGGTATACAAGATCACATGCTGGAACATGCTATGTAGGACAGACAGGACGAAGCATCGAATATCGAGTCAAGGAGCACAGTAGAGACGCCCGACTAGGCAAGATTCAACAGTCCGCTGGTGCTCAACACTGCCATGAGTCGGGACACAAAATGGATTTCGATGACGTTAAGATATTGGCAAAGGTGAGTAATTATCATCGAAGGCTTATTAGAGAAACCATCGAAATTTACAAACATCCACACAACATCAATCATGAACACATGAGAGCGGTAGCTCCAGATGTGTGCAGTGAGGTGTAAATTTAGGTATATAAGGGAGATTTCTTTGGTAGGTCTCCAGTATTCAGTTAGCTCTGAAGAAGCAAGCAACATGGTTCGCGAAACGTCAGCATTTACGAATCTTGACACACGGCATAACCCGGAAGCAATTTATTTTCTAAATTGTTTTAAAAGTTTAATTCCTTTTGCATTCACTGATATTTTAGAAATCTAACTACATATGGCGAGGTACAGAGCTCATTTAGAAATAAAATACACAAAAATTGTTCCAAAAAAAATCAAACGTGACTGAACCAATTCTCAGTGACAATTTTTACCACGAGATGGCGCCAAGTGTCAACAATCGTGATTACACTACATTCAATTTAAATGATTAATGTACAAGACGCGTCAAGGTTGTTTTTAACTCTATTTTGTCTCCATTGTATCTATTATATACGGTTACTTGATAATAAAAAAAAATCATCAATAAATAGAGATAGTTCTACATTTTTATTTTACATGGTTGTTTTGTACGTCATCGATTTTTTTTAACGCCAACTTCTGATTTTGTCTTAATGGTTATATATGTGGATACATACAAATTTTACAGATTTACGTAAGTCCATTTTTGAGAAAATGAAAATTACAGGAATATTGATAACTTTTGTTTGTTATTGTAAAAAGAATAGGCGTTTTCGATTGACTTCTTTGCGCTGAATACGAATCCGAGCTTGAAAGTTGCATTGAAAGTTGCATAAAACCATAAAATGTTTCCGCGACCATTAAAAAATCTAATAATTAAAGGATCTACCAAAATCAGTAAAAAAGAATGATATTTTATGCGCTTATTGTATAACTGCGTGATTTTTCTTCATATCAAAATAATTTATACATACATCGACACATGTCAGTTACAAGGTAAACAAAATACACGTTTATTTAAAAAATTTTTCTTAAAAACTATGTAAAACTAACTAATTTTTGTCGTCCCAGCCTAAATTTGATCAAGAAAACACGTGTTTGAGGGTCTCAAGGTCATTCCAAAAGAGAAAACGTAAAAAACAGCCTTTCCTGTAAAGTAAACTAATTCCCAACAATTATAACAGTTATGGCGATTAGTTATTGTTACTTTATTGCACTTTGCATATTTCCATTTGTATGATAACTTTTGCGGGTCACTGTATACGCTGCAGATCTGTTGTGCAGCTAACTTCACACAACGCCGCACTTGAACTTTGAAATTTGACATCGGCTCAGCCAATTTGACAGTAGATGATAACAAAGCGATAACAAACAGAATGCAAGTGACTGTCTGTACTTTTGACAGTGATTAGTAACCATTAGTAACTATGAAAATGAGTGGTGTGTCGATTTTTAGACCTAGGCAATATTTCAAGCAGAAATTGCAGCTACCTTTGATCGTTTTCGTCCACAGCATTGTGGATCTTTTCAAAGCAAAAACCAAATCTGGGGCTGATAAATTGAGAACTACCCTTTTTCAGGGTACTGTTGTGTCAGTAGCTGTATCGTTTCTAGTTTGGCTCTCTATTTTGATGTACGTGTCTTTTTATTACGCATACGTTCCGACAGTTTCCTACGAAAAACCGGTACACCTGCAGTTTAAGTAAGTGTTGGGATTAAATGTTAATTTGTGGTAGTGTAGAGGTTATTTTATTATTTTAGTGCGTGTGAAAAGGAGCCGGGAATATGTTCGTTCCCTTCGGCGCATGTGGAATTGACAAAACGGCAACAATTATTGATGATGGGGCAACCGTACAAAATGGAATTGCTGTTGGAAATGCCCGAATCACCTGTCAATAAAAACTTAGGTATTTGTTCTATTTCATAATGTTATCAGATTTTTTTTTAATTAGGTTTTTAGTTAGTTATTATTGATTTGCACAATAAATGTGCCAATAGATATTAAAATAAATAACCTTTGACCAGTTTTCATTATTTTTTCTGGATATTGTAAAGACACTCATCAAGATTATCAACATAAAAAATCTTTAAAAAGAAATGTTTCCATTGGTTATGCTACGAGAACTATTAACAACGATTAAAAAGCTCAAGACGCATGTCAAAAAACAAGACACTCCTTTTTCATAAATCTTTAAATAAAAAATAAACAATAATATAGAAAACATACGTATGATTATTTTTGTGCAAAAGTATATATTTTCTGTCAGACTTTACATGGTTGAGTCAGTATTAAATGTAGAGCCCTGAAAAGATAGTTGTTATCTCTCTCAGATATGAGGAAATACACGTTGTAGTCTATCTCTCTCGGCACTCTACTAATAGTGATTCGACAATGGCAAAACTTTTTGTTTTATGTGTATAGTAGAAATCTTTGCATGAAAAAATAAAATTAACAGTTGAAGAAAATATAAATTGAATAATTTTCAGCAAATTTGGTTATTTGCTAATTTGTCAAATGCCAAGCAAATTTTACTCCTCTTTTCAATGACAGAAATATTAGCTGTGTATTATCTCAACAACTAGTTTTATTACACACTCTATAGAGTGTCAAAATGAATAACAATCGATAATTCAGTGCCTATTTCAAAGAGTGGCTCATAACTAAAAACATGACTTAAGGATAATATATATTAATATACCGTAAACTTGGGTGACTTTAGTCCACTTTTGAAATTTGAAGTCTGGTAACTTTTAACAGATTAGATATAATTACTCATACTTGTGCTATTTTTTGGGTCTTTGATAGTACTTCAAAAATCTCAAAACACTAATATTTCCAACGTCAGGATATACTTCTTTTATGTATATATATATGGGTGGCTAAAGTCAGAATTCATTATTGGGTCACTTTGGCCATACTACTGTTTATCATGCCAATGAAACGATAAGCTAGTGTATGCTCGAGTTTGGCCACCAAATATGTTTTAAAAGTGTTCAAGAACAAAATATGTTAAAATCAGCAATAAGATCATGACAAAACTATTTTATGACTATTTTAAAAAATAATGCTAACATGTTATACATTGCTGAAATGAGAAAAAACGCGACTATCGGAAAATGCCAAAATTCAATATGGCGCCCATAAGGAAAACAAAAGTTGGCCATGATTACGCCGCCATCTTTGATGTTATTTCAAATTAAAAAATAACACTGCATTCCTTGTTAAAAAGTCGCTGTAGAATGTTTTTGTTTCAAATGTCTAGCTACGTTTGGTTTTGAATAAAAAATTAAAAACGATATCTTAACATTTCAGTTTTTTGCGGATATCTTTAAAATGAAAAATGATAACTAAAATTTCTTTTCAGATAATTGTTTCAACATAGCCTCTAGCTCCACTAATAAGCGAGATCTAATAAGCCTCGAAATTGAATCACCCGGTATAGCTAGACATAATTTTGTACTTCTGGTATAATGAAGAAACCTCCTTTGGACGGGACAGGTGTTTTTATTGCTTGTAAAATGTCATCTTTGTCATACCACAGAAATGTCATCATTTGATGGCCATTTCCACTGAGAATGCCCGACTTTACTTTCCTCGATTGACTACACCGAGCACTTTAACTACGTGGGTATTGCAGAAAGATATTCCTAACAAACCACAGGACTAATGTTATCGGCGGAAAATCATAGATGCTGATAGATTACTCAACACAAACAAAGTTGTTCATAGTAACAAAATTGGTCAATTTTCAAAGCTATCTTCTGAACGCTGCCATAAAAAAAATAAATTATCATCTAACTTACATTAAGCACCTTTGCATTCAATATAGTATCTAAAATATAAATAACCAAACAAGATAAATAAATTTTCGAATAGTGGCCAAAGTCACCCAGGGCGGCCAAAGTCACCCAAGTTTACGGTACATGTTATTATAAGTGTGGACATCAAGTTCTTGTGAGTAAAATCAAGTTTTGAATCAAAATAATTAGCAACATTTTGATAAAATAACAAAAATTATTGTTTGATTCTATTGGATTCATTTGGCAAAAATTTGTTTAAAATATTTGTTACGTGAAAACTGAAAAAGAATTGTTTTGAATCGTTTGGTTAATTTTCTCTCTCAGAGATTTTAAGATTTGAAAAAACTTCAAAGAAAGACAATCTGTCTCTTCAAGTTTCTGCTCTATTTCGTAAATAATAGAATATAAACATTTGCGGTAAGGTTTAACCGCATTTCAAATTGGAAAAGGTTGCATGCATGAAATGCTGTATCTTCTACAATAATTCTGAAAATCTTGAAAATAGACCAAAAATATCACTTCGGTTTACCTGATATAATAATCTGGTGTAACTTTTTTCAAAAGCCATCATTTCAACTAATAATAATTTGTATAGTGCTGACAGTTTTTTAAGATATAATAAAAAATCTACTAAACCAGAAGAAGGGGGCAGTGTGAATATCATAGGAAAATTCTTTTAAATTAAAATAAGTTATGTCTGAATTTCTGTTTATTAAATGTCTCTGAGAAAGAGAACCAATATTTAGTGATAATTGAATTAATTTTTTAGAAAACAAAACATGTTTGCAGCATTATACAAAATATTTTGGCGTTGCTAGCAGCTGTCAAAGTTAAGAAAATGATTAACTTTTTATTTTAAAAAATCAAAACTTTTGATTTTGGATATTAGAGCATTTCACAGATTGTTAATTAATTACGTAATTTGTTTAAAAAAAAAACAATAATCTAAGCTAAATTATGAAGAAAATAGTGTCACACTATGTATCTCTGATTGTACAGGCTCTCAGCTGTTTCAAAAGGGAATGCCATAAATGTCAAAAAAGTAATAAAATTAAAAAATTAATAGTTTGCTCAATAAAAAACAGTTGCTGAATTATCAATAATTTTCTTTATTATTTAAAATAATCATAATTCCTTGGATATCAAACGAATAAGTGAACAATTAATATTTTCTGTAAAATTATGTGACAGATTGACAGATTCAGATTCAGAGCTAGTTTGTTCTAACCATTCCATAGAAAACGTGATTAAAGCCAGTCAGTCACAAACTACAGTTAAACAAAATTGTTGTGAAATGTTTATAATATGATGAATAAAGTAATTTTGGACAATTAATTTAACGTTTTAAGTCCATTTTATAGTTTTTTTTAACCAAGTCTGAAGAAAAAATTAATTAATTAATTCTAATATTTTGTAAAAAGGTGATGTTTTGTATTGATTTAAAATTTGCTCAGTTATTTTGAATTGAATTGCCTCCATTTTACTCCATTTTATAAATAACTCTCATATCAATTTTGATGATTATTTCAGCATATTGTAAGTAAAAATTCACCAAAAATATTACAAGATTTTAGAGTCATGGTCATAAATGTAAGGAAGTAAAAAAATAATAGTTAATAAACTGTTACTTACTAAATTATCGATAATTTTCTTTATTATTTAAAATAATCAGAACACTTGGAAATTAAACAAATGAACAATTCATGTTTTCTGCCAAACTATCTGACAGATTGTCAGAATCAGCAGCTTGCACCAACCTTTCCATAGGAAACTTGATAAAAGCCAGTCGTCAGAAAATACAGATGAATAAAATTGTTGTGAATATTTATATGCAATGAATAAAGTCATATTGAACAATTAATATAACGTATTAGTTAGCATTAAGTTTTTTTTCTTAGTCAAATCTGTAGATAAAAAAAATATTTATTTTATAAAAATCTGATGTGGCCAGGCACATCAGGCACATGACTTTATCATACTATATATATAAAACTAATAGTTTAGCTGCATGAGATTCTATTTGATCGAGATCGGCGATGTCTGCATTCAAATAAAACTAGTAGAACTACACAGATATGTTGATTAAAGCTGCGTTCGGATATTGTACTCCGTTGACACCGGGTACACTGTCAAAATGACACTTACGTGTTATTGGGTGTAAAAAGTGTCAAACAATATCCGAACGCAGCTTATATTGACAGAAGTTATTGTCAATGCATTATAGCGTTTGACACTAGCTACTGTCATTAGAATCAAAAAATCTGACAAATCTTGGCTACTAGTTTTAGTGCATTACGACCGATCTCGATGAAATAGAATTTGTTCATGCAGCTAAACTATTGATTGTACCAAAAAATGTCATAGTCATAAATTATTCAGAATTTCCTCATCTTTAATTTATTATTTAACTATTTCGACGAAATTCCAGAAATGGCGGCTTATTTGCAAAATTTTTCAAAAATGCTAAGACTAAACCTCCAGTTCCTTTGGATCCTTTTCAACAGAAAGCTTTTCAGTTCTAAGTTTGGTCATGAAACTTCTAAATATGAAGTTTCGTCCCGATACCTTTAGTAGTTTCTCCGGAATCGTCGCCACAAAAAACGGGTACACACACACACACACATACACACACACACATACACACACACACATACACACACACACATACACACACACACACACACACACAGACATTTTTTTGTACCTTGGTCAAAAATGTTCAGGGGACCCAAAAAGACATATTTCCGCTAAAATCTCAAAAATTTTTTTTGGCACGATTACAATACTTTACATACTGCGTATGATAAAGTAAAAATCTGATGTGGCCAGGCACATGACTTTATCATACTATATATAAAATTAATAGTTTAGCTGCATGAGATTCTATTTGATCGAGATCGGCTATGTCTGCATTAAGATAAAACTAGTAGAACTAGACAGATATGTCGAATAAAGCTGCGGTCGGATATTGTACTCTGCTGACACAGGGTACACTGTCCAAATGACACTTACATGTTATTGGGTGTAAAAAGTGTACGGTATACTATATCCGAACGCAGCTTATATTGACAGTAGGTTGTCAAAAAATTTGCGTTTGACACTACGTACTGTCATTAGAATCATATCTGGCATATAATCTGACATATCCTGGCTACTAGTTTTAAAGGAGTACGACCGATCTCGATGAAATAGAATTTGCTCATGCAGCTAAACTATTCATTGTACCAAAAAATGTCATAGTGATAAATTATTCAGAATTTCATCTTCTTTAATTTATTATTTAACTATTTCGACGAAATTCCAGAAATGGCGGCTTATTTACAAAATGTTTCAAAAATGCTAAGACTAAACCTGCAGTTCCTTTAAACCATTTTCAACAGAAAGCTTTTCAGCTCTAAGTTTGGTTATGAAACTTCTAAATATGAAGTTTCGTCCCGATACCTTTAGTAGTTTCTCCGGAATCGTCGCCACAAAAACGGGTACACACATCCACACATACACACATACACACACACACACACACACACACACACACAGACATTTTTTTGTACCTTGGTAAAAAATGTTCAGGGGACCCAAAAAGACATATTTCCGCTAAAATCTCAAAATTTTTTTTTGGCACTATTACAATACTGTGCGTATGATAGAGTAAAAAGTAAGAAAAGTAAAAAATTAATAGTTAACAAACCGTTACTTAGCTACTGAAGTATCGACAATTTTCTTTATTATTTAAAATGATCAGAACACTTGGAAATTAAACAAATAAACAATAATTTTCTGCCATTCTATAGGAAAATTGATCACAAAATGTAGATGAATAAAATTATTGTGAAATGTTTATATGCAATGAATAAAGTCATTTTGAACAATTTATTTAACGTATTAGTTAGTTTTTTTTCTTAGTCAAATCTAAAGATAAAAAAAAAATTCTTATATTTATTTTATAAAAACATGTTTAGAACGATTTTGTATTGATTTAAAATTTGCTCAGTCATTTTCATTAAATTGCTACTAGTTTCTCGTGCAGGTTTTCTAGTTCCCTGGTAAACAGCTGTATGAATTCACAATATTTTGTGTTTTTTAATAATCCCAATTATCAGAATATTCGTAAAAGATATACAGTTACAAACAAAACTCTTTGCAATTTTAGTTTTGTTGTTCTATATCTTTTGTGATGTTTGATCAATTTTGATAATTCTATCACCATTGTGTAAGAAAATTTATTTAGATTACCACATGCCTTTGAAATTATGAGAAAAAAAGTCTTAAAGCTTGTAATACTGGACGAACTAAATGATGTGTTGGTGCTCCAAGTTTGAGACACCCTCTGGGGTAATTTTCTCTTGTACTTTGCTTTATATCCATATGAATTCCACTCCCCATTAAATTATTTTGTTTTAATTGATTGAACATTTCTTTTACAGGTATGTTCATGGTCTGCGTTGACTTCAAAGGAAAAAGTCGTAAGTTAATTACGAGATCTTGCCGATCGACTATGCTCCATTATCGTAGCTCAACTCTACAGTTGATCTACACAGTAGTCTACAGTCCGTTTTTATTACTCAGCTCTGTTGAAGAGAAACAAAAGGTCATCGTTGAATTGTTTGAAGACTACGAAGAAGTCGAGGTAATTCAAAACTTCCCCCACCTTTGTATTCTGTTGTATTGTAATAATGAATTTTTTCTTTCTGTTTTCAGAATGATGCAGTAACTGATATTTACGTTGAAATCCAGTCTCGTAACGTCGAGATATATTCAGCTAAATTTCTAATTAATGCACACTTCACTGGCTTGCGACATATCATGTTCCAGTGGCCCTTGCTCTCTGCGTTTATCGGTTCGATAATTGTTTATATTTTTATTATAATATTTTGTCGACGCAGATTAATATGATATCATCAAATTTCTTTTTTAGGTATTTCGACAAACTTGTTTTTTATCGCGGTCATAGTAATCATAAGCTGGTATCAGCTGATAAGCTCAGAAGAATATAAAAAGTATATACAAAACAAGACCAAGCTGGATTTAGATTTCAATCAACTCTACGATGGTAATTGAAAACAATTATTATTACGGTTGATATCTTGTTTAATATTTTTGAGTAACGAGTTTTTTTGTAGATGATTCTTCTACTTCATCGGAAGCTAATGGTTCTTTTTTGGATCCGAAAGATCGGTCCATAGAGGAAATTGATGGACAAGAGTAGAAATTTTTTGTTCTTTTTTTGTCAGTGCTGTGTTCTTGCAAATTGCATCCTATGAGTCTGTTACTTGTAAATATACGTAGAGATATATATACACAATTATGTAATTATTATTACACTGTTTACCAAAGATGACTACCTAAAATATTTAATTTTTTATAGATTTTAAACAATGTTAATATTGTTAGTTGTTTTTTTAAATAAAAATTGTTTTCCTACGGCTAGCTTTTTCTCTAAATGTCGGCAAAAACTAACTACATGTCACCAGTGTGGCCAGATTGGGCGATTTATCGCAATTTGGGCGACTTTTGAAACAAAATTGCGACCTAGTTTTTATAAAAGTAGCAAGTAGCAAATTGGGCGATTTTTGAGTATTATGATGCGATCTTTGAGTATTATAATGGATTTTAAGTAACTACATATTAATATTTGATGTCATTATTTAACCATTGGTACTAACTGTCAATTTTACGTTGCGTCTTGTCTAGGACCAATCATAATTCATTACCACTCCCCACCTTTTTCTAGAATCGTGCGTAGGAACCAAGGTCTATAAAGTAGTAAGGTTATCCAGAAACAAGATTTCTCAGTTTGAGGGGTAAAGGGAGATCGTGACGTCACTAGAGTCGTGCGCTGCCACCAATTTGAAAGCTTATTTCGTTGTATGATTTAGGTTAAGTAGGTGCATAATTATATTGAAAAAATAAATGCATCTTTATTGTGATCATTTTTAAATGATTAGGATGGAAAAAAAATGATGAATGTGATTATCACAACATGCTATTTCAATAATTTGTTAATAATGCTGAATAAGTACATTAGTATGTAATGTATGTCCGATTAAAGAAATGTGTTGTGCTAAACCAGGTCTCTGCAGTTGGAATCAAAATTTAGCAGAAATTCAGTGAGTGGAGTCAACCTACAAACAAAGTCAAGAGCCGGAGTCGAAGGAGGTATAACGGCAACCACATATTTTTGCAACCATGCAAATTGGGGGTTGAAACACTAAAATTATCAGGAATTGAAGTCGAATGTTTGGTTTACCGACTACAGATAAATAAATAGAAAAACTATAACTAAATCAGTATTGGTAGTATTGGTACAACTTGCTTATTAAACCACTCATTGGCTTGTCCCAATTGTGGATGAGTTCTGCTTTAAACTTTGATCACGTGGAAAATTTTGTTAATCCAATGTTGAAATGTTATACCTCATACCGCAACCCGGTACGGAGCAAACCATAGGCATCTAAAATTGATACATGATTTAGAATAATGTAATTTCCAATATAAATTAATATCTTACCTTTACTAACTTAATTAGTACTTAAAATATTACACTAAATAACAACTAAAAACGTAAACCTATCAACTATTGAATATAACAAGAATATTGAACTATTGGATATAAATACAGAATAACGATTAAACAAGAACAAAAACAACCTTTCTAATTAACTAATAAAACAATAACGACGTGAGCTGACAATAATTAAACGTATCTTTGAACAAACTTAACGGGCGATGCAAGCGACGTGATGCGAACTGCTAAGTGGCCTGGACTCTAGTGACGTCACGAATATAGAGCATATAGGGATCTGAGGGGGGTATATAAAGTGGACTATAGGAAACATAGCAAGCTGGATAACCTCTCTCTTTATAGACCTTGCGTAGGAACTAGGAATAGGCGCGAATATGTGTTGCCATTGTTGCCAACGCCAAGATGTATTGTATTTGCCGTTATCGTTGGTGCTATATCGGATTAGGTTAGGTGAGTTTGGGTGTATTAAAATCAATAGAACTTACTATACAAAGGACAATCCGAGAATATTGTTTCCTAAAATGGGCAAATGGGCGAAGTATGAAAAGAAGCATAAGAGAGAATGGGAGCAAGATCATGATACATGATAACTGCTGCAAAAATTTTGTACCATCTGCAGACATGCTAAAGAGATTTAACTCAAGTATGTATAGTAACGTTGTTTCTGAGTCTGAGGAGACTACAGATTTGGAAGACGTATCAGATATCTGCAATATTTGTTTCTAGTGTTCTTAAAGTTACTAATAATATGAAGAATTATATTTTGTTTTTATTTAGTTATTATATATATATATATATATATATATATACCGATATTATAAGCCTAGATATATATAATACCTATATTATATACGTATATTAGAATAAAGCTTTTGTTAAATTGTATTTTTATTGTGTTATTGAAGTGTCTGTAGAATAGATTGAGCTATTGATAAAGGTATGTACTATGTAGTGGTACATATGTAGTAAGTACACATGAAACTTCTAAAAAGAATGAGAGTAAGAAAACAAGAGTAGTTTTTTATAGAAACCATTCAAATTAACGTCAAAACTTGACAAAAAAAAAAGTTGCTACTTTTGGGCGACAAATTGTAGTTGCGCTTGCGCCACGCGATCTAAAAATCTGGCCACCCTGCATGTCACTCGATGAAAAATCTTACCATGCAACTTCAAGTCTGATCAAACAACAAATTTTCCTGCTATGCAATAAGAAATCATCTCACTTAAAATCAAATCTTGTCACTCCATATCAAATCAAGTAGATATGTTATGTAGTTGTAACGTAGTTCGGCCGCTCGCCGATAGATGGGGCGCAAGGTGGGACCAGCTCGGTCGGTAAACGTAGTTCGGCACTTCCCCAATAGATGGCGCCACCAGTTTTGAAACTATTCAAATTTAATATGCGAATGGAAATGAATTGTATAAATCGTTGTAAATAATTGCGTGTTTAATAAAAGTGGTTATTTAAAATTTTAATGGTTTTATTTACTAAGTCGAAATTATTGAAACGGAAAATTGTGTGGAATTCCCTCGAAGACGGTAACTAATCTCAAATTTGTGAAAATTTCCTAAGGGGGATTCTCCGGCTCCTCTGCCACAATTGTTTTATTTACTAAGTCCAAATTATTGAAACAGAAAATTGTGGGGAATTCCCTCGAAGACGGTGACTAATCGCAAATTTGTGAAAATATTCTAAGGGGGATTCTCCGGATCCTCTGCCAAAATTCTTTGATTTACTAAGTCGAAATTATTGAAACGGAAAATTGCGGGGTTCCCTCGAAGACGGTGACTAATCGCAAATTTGTGAAAATTTCCTAAGGGGGATTCTCCGGATCCTCTGCCAAAATTCTTTGATTTACTAAGTCGAAATTATTGAAACGGAAAATTGTGGGGAATTCCCTCGAAGACGGTGACTAATCGCAAATTTGTGAAAATTTCCGAAGGGCGATTCTCCGGCTCCTCCACCAAAATTGGAAGGATTTCGAGGTTGATTCCCCGGCTCCTCCGCCAAAATTGAAGAGACACATTTCGGTTTATTTGTCGCCAATTTTGGCGGAGGAGCCGGGGATCTCACGCCGAAATTTTTCGAAATTTGGCGGAGGAGCCGGGGATATTTTCGACAAATTTTAAGGCGGCTTTTTTTTAATTTTAATGCAACCACATCTCACATGCAAGTCAAGGTGAGGGATTTTTATTTTTAGATATATCATATATACTTACCACAAATCTTAGCACTCTTACATCCTGTAAAAAAAACAACCGCCAATAAAACCAGTACAGTTGGTTCGCTTTTTGTAATTTTACCACGTCTATAGGTCTTTTGTTTTTTTTTACATACATCAATATTGCGCTGTTAGATTTGTCTAATTAGCAGAGCTAATTAGTGATGGGAAAAACCGAAATGAAATAAGTTGAACACCTGGACGTATAATTTATTAATTTTAATTACATGTAATTTATACATTTAAGCGCCGTCTATTAACAAATTCATTTTTATACATATCCGTACGTTTTTTATTTGACTTTTTTGTTCGCAAATGAATAAAAAACTATACATTTAAATTACCATTCTCCTCAATTTTCCCTTTCTTTCGGGTACAGTACATATTCCTATATTACTTGTTTTCTTTCTTTTTTTAATTAAATTCATGCATTTTTGTGTGTGGGTATGAAACACGATTATACACGTTTCACCTCGACTCATTATTTTTTCTCATGGGACAACAACCGTCTCTCTGACAATACATACATAATTTCTTTCGTCTTTACATAATTTCTCGTTTAAACAACACAGGGGTAAGATTCGTTACAAAACGGTCAGTCTATGAAATAACTGCTTATTACGAGTAAAATTATCATATGGGTACAGTGGTCCGCTAGTGGATGACCCATTGGTGTACCGGAAGTTGTCGTCTGGACGTTGTAGCCGCTTGCGTAGGTTATGTTCACTGTGAAGACGCCTTCTGCTAGACCGTTCACCGATCGCACTAACAAGGTATATTCTCCTATGTCTTCGTTGTTCACTCTGTTCAAGTATAGCACTGCTTGGTGACAATTCGCACTTGTGGTATTCTGAAATAAAAGAAAATCGATGAATAGATTATTTGGATTCAACTATACATTTATAAATAAATTTCGAATTGTGAATAGGTTAAAAAATCCCCTAAATCGAGCAAAATTTATGGTTTGATGTAAAAATTGATACACATTATGTAAGCAATAAATAATTATTTATGTGTAAGTATGTAAACAAATTTACTACAAAGTAAATTAAATTATATTTTGCAAAAAAGAGGTTTCTAATTATACTGTTTGCAAAATGGACTTACACCACAGCACATATTTAAAATAAAATTAGCAAATAAAAAACCCAATTTTGTTATTTAAACACATATTTTTCAGGCAAGATTACTTCATCTTCAAGTTCAAAATACATAGTAAAATTAAGGCTCCCGTCTCAATTCAAATAGCGAACTGTAGCGAACTTCTCTCCACAGCTCCGAAATAAAAAAAATCAACAGATGTAGAGAGCGCTACTTTAAACATGTCTGTTTTTATTTCGTATTTATTACATTTGACGTATGGTATAACCTAAAGAAATAAATGTATTGCTTTCTATTCGTACAAATATTCAAACTGGACTGTGTTTGAGTTTTCTAGTCGCTGATATAGTACTTTCACAATCGTCGCTATTGTAAACATGGTTGCCAACTCACTACAAATACGCAGTACAATACTTCAAAGTGCAAGTCAAGAGACGCTCAGAAGAAAATAACTTGTACTCTTATAGTTAACATTTAATTATATTTTATAATGTATTACAGCAGACAATAGTTAATCAGACGCCACTGCCATCGGAAATAATTTATATTTGTAGTCCACACCAAAATTTTCCTTAAGTACAATGAAACATAATTTGAATACATACCGCTCATGGAAATTCGGACACATAGTAAACATATAGGAAATAATGATAAAAGCACTGATAACGTAGCAATAGGCACCCCTATTTCTACCAAATAGCGAACACATTCTTAACGTTGATTTCCAGTAACATACGACATCATTAAATGTGCTAATTTAAAATAATTTTTATATTTCATTATTATGCAACAATTATGATGTTTTGTGACTGGTTGTTGGGAATTTTCTAGTTTCCATTAAAAATGATTAAATACGAAATAACAAATAGAGTCATAAATACTGCATCTCAGACACATGTTGCGACCCCATTTTTACCAGATTTTTGCATCAAATGCTCGAATTCGTTTTCAAACGAGTCTGTGCCTGCAATCTGTAGTTTGCACAAAATAACTCTGTCACGCGGAAGACATCATGCGACGCGGAAAGCCAACAAGCAAGGAACAGCGTTCTGTAATTATCGCTTTTCATCAGGAACGATTGTCAGTTCGTGAATGCAAGAAGTAAGTCAACGATAAGTGACACTCTTCACCAATATGAAGAAACATGGAATTTGGATGAGGTGTTCGGCCGGGACTATCACGAATAATTTCTCAAGCGGATGAAGACCGATTAAAATTAAGTTTTAGGCAAAACAGAAAATTGACCGCACCTAAAATCACCTCTGAAGTCAATCGCGATCGTGAAAGATCAAATTTCGTAAGCACAGGGAAACGACGTCTCCAAGCGGAAAATCTGCATGGACGCGTTGCCGTACGAAAACCATTGCTTCGTCGGGGAAATCGTCAGAAACGACATCAGTGGGCACGAAGACATCGAAGTTGGACAAATGAAGACTGGAAACAGAAGTGTCTCACGATTTTCCCGACCAAGCAATGGTTAGCGTACGGCAACGAGTCCATACAGATTTTCCGCTTCCACGATCGCGATTGACTTCAGAGGTGATTTTAGGTGCGGTCAATTTTCTGTTTTACTTAAAAAATTAATTATAATCGTTCTTCATCCGCTTGGGAAATTATTCGTGATAGTCTCGGCCGAACACGTCATCCAAATTCCATGTTTCTACATATTGGTGAAGAGTGTCACTTATCGTTGACTCACTTATCGTTGACTTATTTCTTGCATTTTCACGAACTGACAATCGTTCCTGATGAAAAGCGATAATTACAGAACGCTGTTCCTTGCTTGTTGGATTTCCGCGTCGCATGATGTCTTCCGCGTGACAAAGTTATCTTGTGCAAACTACAGATTGCAGGCGCTGACTTGTTTGAATACAAATTCGAGCAATTGATGCAAAAATCGGGTAAAAATGGGGTCGCAACATGGGTCTGAGATGCAGTATTTATGACTATATTTGTTATTTCGTATTTAATCATTTTTAATGGAAACTAGAAAATTCCCAACAACCAGTTACAAAACAGTATAAATGTTGCATAATAATTAAATATAAAAATTATTTTAAATTAGCACATTTAATGATGTCGTATGTTACTGGAAATCGACGTTAAGAATGTGTTCGCTATTTGGTAGAAATAGAGGTGCCTATTGCTACGTCATCAGTGCTTTTATCACTATTTCCTATATGTTACTATGTGTCCGAACTTCTATGAGCGGCGTGTACATATTTGAAGGAAATTGATAAAGAAACAAGTGATAGTTAAAGTAGACAGAATTGTGACTTAAACATTAAAATTTAAAGCTATAAAGCATTAAACCATATGGAACAACCACAAGTCCCAAACAATTTTTTTTAACTTCTAATTTTGAGTCCACCTTTGTCTAATGTTACGTGATGAAAACTTTTGGTTATAATTAGTGAAGAAATCGAAAAAATATAACTCACCGTAATATCATAGGCTAAGATGTCGTTATCGGTATCACCAGGGAAATAAATCTTATTCTTGGCAATCCAGAACACCCTGTTATACGGTGGATTGGCACAGAACTCCATCGAGAGGGTCAACGGCTGTCCGAAGACGGCAGTCAGGGTTTTATTGAGCGGAAATATCATAGGACGTCCTGCAAACAAAAACAGCGTTATTACACATTCATACGACACATAATGTTGTGGAAAAAATAGAACCCTACGGAATCAAAAGAAACAATTGACATGGTTTGAAAACTATTTAACATACCCGAGACAAAATGTTAGGATTTAGTGAAAATGGATCAAGTAAATTATGGACCACACTTTTTTTTCTGATATTTTTTATCACTTATGATGCTAGGGGAAGTTTTTAAAGACACTGCTCAAAAATTTTTTTTCGAAACCTAACTTTTTAACGCCGGCCATTCCATGACTTGAATTCCACGTTCTTGTAAAAAGTTTCTGGTGATGCCGGCGGTATGTGGCTTTGCATTGTCCTGCATTCGGATAAAATTTTGACCGACGCCATACATGGGCGCCGTTTGAAAATGTTCCAGGGGGGGGCATAATTTTTTTTAGTATTCAATGGTGACGTAATATTAAGGACTATGCCATTAACTGTTTTGCAGCATTTTCGTCTTGTGTTATTTTGCATACACTCTGAAAAATCTCTATCGCTTTAAGGTAGTGAAATGTTTTTGTTCACATTTTTGTGTTAACAGCCATCCATGGTCGTGATCCCTGTATGCTCGACAACACTTACTTATTATATATATTGATATTCGTTGAATTTCAAGTCATTTTGCCGTCTTTCTATCGTTTATTAATGTGGTATTAATATTTTTAATGAATAATATAATTGTTTGTAAATCAATTTTGTTTCTGAATTATTGAACTCTTATTCTCAAATCAGGAGTTATTAAAGTGGAGGAAGAAAAGATTTTGTATCATTTTCAACCAATATTGTAGCCTTTTGTATTACCTTTTAATACGTTAATAATTTCTAGCTCGTGGTCATCGAGAATCTGATACAATATCTTAATAACAATTTGATAAACAATAAAAAAGCAACAAAATTATTTTCAAATTTACCCCGTTAACGAGAAATAATGACTGAATGTAGAGAAAAGTGGATTAATTTGAAAATTCTGTGTTAAGGATAATCGACGACGAAATAATATTTTTTTATTTTACTATTATACTTGAACACTTTTAAGGCGACAATGTAAGGTCAACTAACTTTTGAACGAACTCATGTACGGAAATGTATTGTGTCAACGCTGGAGAGAGTCATAAAATGGTACCAATATTACAAACAACATAGAGAATCTATTGTCATGGATGGCCCTTTTAATACCAAATAACTTTTGTCTGAATTTTTTTTATTATTTAACGTTTTTGAAACTCCCATTTCATTAACCGAAGTTTTGTAATTTTAGTACCAATTTTGGCCAATAATGGGTTATCTATAAATCTTTTTAAATTATTTGATTTTCAAATAGTTATTCTATGATACTTTATACAACCTACTTTACTAAAGCAATTTCTAAAGTTGGTACAATATTCCGGCTCTCTGCAGTTCCTAAACGGCGTCTATCTGGACATGAGTTCGCTATCAAAATTTGGTCTACTACCAAAACTTGACTATTATACCTTATCTATATATTCTACGCTTATTAGTTTAACACCCAGTGTAATTAAGATAAACTGCTCAGCAGTGCCAAAAATTGCGAAGTAATGGAAACTAATAAGTACGATCAAAGAAAAGTGCATACAACAATACATATTTTGCAATATTATTAGTATTTTACAATACCGTATCTTGTCATCTTGTGGCTCTTTCGCGACTGTTACGAGAGGGCAATATCGCAATATCTAATAAAACTGACATTGGTGACAATAGCCGATAATAATCGGAATAGTCATCATTTATCTAGTACTTTCTTTTTCATCCTTCACTATACGAAAATGTGATTTTTGCATCTTTGTAGGGACACGAAAGATGCTAACTGCCCGCTAGGCGTTTAGTTAATAACTTTCAAGCCTAGCCGCGAAAATATTTCACATACAGGCCGAGCGGCGACTGACCTGTCTGTTAAATAAATACATAGCTTTCAATTCGGTTTGATATGCGAGATCCATCTGATCAAAAAGATCAACCTGATCTATGATCAAAAGAACCATCTGATATGATAATAACCGATTTATCGATCAGATCTATTTATCGGTCTTCAATTGTGATCAAAGATCGATCATAAATTTCTCGCCCACTCCTATCTTTTTCCTTTTTCGCGTAGCGGTAGTTGGGTTCGAAATCCAGGGGGGCCAAGCGCCCCCCCCTGCCCATATGTAACGGCGCCCATGACGCCATATGCAGCAGGCACCACATGGTCCTCCAAGAAGCTTTCGATGTAATTCATGGCATTTAGTCTACCAGGAACCACAACAAGATCAGTTCTGTTGTCTATACTGATTCCAGTCCAAACCATCACAGATCCACGACCAAATCTATCCACTTCCTGTATAGTAGCGGCTCGTAGCGTTCACCAGGAAGTCTATATACACGTACTCGACCGTCGAAACGAGTTAAACGAAATCTGGACTCGTCTGTAAACAGTATAGGCGTCCAGTGACGACGTTGCCAATCTCTGTGATCCAGAGCAAACCTCATTCACGCTGCTTTGCGGTGCTGCGTAAGGCGGGGTGCGCGGACAGGTCTTCTTGGTTTCAGATTCGCTTCTTTTAATCTGTTTCTAACAGTTTGATCAGACATTTCTATTCCATGTGCTCGTCTTAGGTCGTTTAGCAGGTCTCGTGCTGTGGCAGTACGCTGACGTAGAGAGGAAACGACAAGAAATCGGTCTTGATTTTGAGTAGTTTTTGATTTCGACCTTGTCCAGCTCTTCTAAGATGGGCTAGTCTGCCGAAACGGATTCCATATACGCTGTATAATAGATGTCACTAAGATGCATCATTTTACGTCTTAGCGTTGTTAATTTACATTTTTGAGTGTATCTTAGAAACAACTAAGCCCTTAAACTATGCCCTTAAAGCATACCAAATTTGCTTGGCCTAGAACTATTATTTAAAAAGTTACAGGTTTCGAAAAAAATGTTCCCCTAAATTTTTTTTTGAGCAGTCTATTAGATTCCTGTGTGGTCCGCTTAATTCCCCGACGAGCCTTAAGTAACAACTGTTACAAATTTAAAAAGCTCCAACGACAAATATAACAAAAAGTTCTGCATAAAAATGCGCGGCGTCCCGAAAAAGCGGAAGTAGCAATACATTTCCTACTTAAACTGTCAGTACTTTATTTCCGGGGCAGAAAATGATAAACGGCAGGAGACCAGTGAAGAGGGCGCTTGCATCAATTCTGCTAGCGGCGCGGCGCGCCGCAACGAGCAGGAGAAGAACCGGCCAAAGTGGAACGAAAGAATATCAAATTAGACCGGAGAATGTTGGGCGCTTTTTCACTCAACCATCTTGTTTATTTACGACTTTTGGGATTTCGAACCACCGCAAGCATGGCTCGAGGAGACGGACCCACCGAAACGCGCAGAACGGAAATTATAATTGTAAATGCCGAACAATCTGACTCCGAGAGTTGTTTTAGAGAACGTTTCGAGGGAGCAACAAAAGGGATGCGAGGAAGTTTAAAAGGGTTTCTATTATGGCATATATCTGTTTGTAATTGGGGGGTGTTTAGTTTCGGTGATTGTTTTTTGTTTTAGTAGCGTTGTTAGATTTGAATAAATTAATTATTTGGTTACATATGTAACTGTAGAATTTATATTTATGTGGTGCTGTCAACTTTTTTAAAACAAATATTTCGTTCTAAAGATATCTGGCTATTCATTTTTAAAGAAAATTGATAATAAATAATAATATAATATATTGATAATAGTTATGTAATTCATATTATATTTTATATTTTTAACAATTGCCCATAATTCTGACACGAAGCGTCTATTTTGATCGGAAATCCGACACCTGAGTGAACCTAATTCAGACAGTGATCATAAATCAGACACTTGTGGTACATTATTCCGACAAATATAAACATTCAAGTAAATACTAAGTTTTTAAATATTGTTAAATAAGATTTATTATTAAGAAATGTTAAACATTTATGTTTTACCATTTTTAATAAAATAAGTCCTTAGTCTTCTTCAGTCTGCCCTCTCTACCTCATCTGTATTTTATATTTCTTTCGTCTGGAATTTTTAGTGTTGTCTTTCTCTTGGCGCAGCTTTCTTATTCTGTTCCTCTTTCGTTTCCTTTCTTATTTCTCTAGAATGATTTTCTTTTGTGCTTCCTCCTTTTTTATTCACAAATATTCTCTCCAAGAATTAGAGATAGTGTTATTAATGCCAAAATCGCTACTCTCTGCTGCTAGTGTTGCATCATTCTGTCTTATTTCATCATCTCCTATGATACCTGTCGATATTTATGACGGAATTAGGGACTATTGATGATCGTAATTCCGACACCTTGTAATAATTAGGGATCAGTGATGTCCGTAATTACAACACTCGTGTCGGAATTTGGACAAAAATGCGGAAAATTAATTGATTCGATGAGTGGAAGAACAAAATAAGTCCAAAATTTGACATTTTAAACTAAATGGCCATTTTGTATCAAATTTCTCGATCAACTATTTCAATTTCGAACTATTTCAAATTAAAAAGTTTGAGCTTATATCTCAGAATCTGTAAACATTGCATCAACGATAGTAACGTCAGTGACTTCACATGGTTGCAAAATACTTAATTCCCAAAATTCGTTAAATTCGGCCGAGCCGTTCCGGAGATTTTGTCACTTTTATTTCATAACCTTCAATTGTCTCTTGCTCGAAAATTTTCTTATGTAAGGCTATAAAAATATTATGCTTACCCCTAAGACAATTAAAAGGTCTGTCAAATTCATTAAAAAAATATAAGATTGTCATTTAAAAAAAATATCGATGACGTCATCTGTTAAAAACAATTGAAGGTAAAACAATTAATTTGATATCATAAGGTGTATTTTGATAATTATAACTCGACGTGTTCGAGGATTTTTAAAATAGCAAACCGTTCTGGTGATTTTGTCATGTTTCTATACTTTATACTGTTCCATACTGTATAGATGGCTACACCACCCATACTTTCAAACTATCAAAAGAAACCAAAAATCGTCCCACACTTCCAATAAAATCAGCATACAAAAACCCAATACCTATTAACTACTTAAAAATCGCTTACTTAAGAAAAGTGATGCACTATTTAGAAGAAGAAGATCTTGAATTTTATTACCATATTACTTCTTGGGCAACATCAACTAATAATGAAGACTAATGACTGAAAGTTTAATAATGATGTTTTTTTATTTTATTTTAATTTTGTTTCTAATATTAAACTTGTTGTTCTTTTCGTGCTAATAACATAATTTTTTTCAACAAATAAGAGATTATTATCGATAAGGTTGCCGTTGACTGGAAGAACAGAACAAGTGCAGCCGATGTTTTATCTAATTACTTATTTATTATTGCCTTTTGAACCAAAATTTACTTCCAGAACAACTGCAAATGAAATTTAGTACAACTTTTCTATGCTTAACAAATTTGTAAAATACACAGTTTGCCAGAAACGCCTGATTTGGATTATGTATACTGTTCTTCCACTCACCGATTCAATTGTAATATAGCAAACGAGGTAAAATATGTTATTTTCTTGTGTAAAGACAGCAATAGAGCCATATGTATTACTTCTAACCATGTACACAATTCCGACACACATGTCTGATTTACGGACGTGCTGTATTTACTTGTATCTAATTCCGACACCCCTAAATTTGTAAATAATAGTGGATAAAAGAGTATGAAAATATAAAGCATTTTTAGTCAGCCTACATAGATATTATTTGAATTTCAGTTTAGAAGTCAAATTCCAGTTACCTTATAAGGAAAAAATCAACTTTTAGCATAACTCTCAATTATCAAGATCAGTCAAGCTTCTAGGTTATATTCCGACCGTTAGAACATTGGTAGAATAAGAAACGATTGTGGGTTGATAAATTAATGTCAAATCAACAAATCGGATGTCCTAAAATGAAGTTCAATGTTGTAGATTTCTTATTTTATCCAACTAAACAGAATATGTCGGAATTTAGGACAGTGTCTGAATTTCGGACGTTTACCTTAAATAAATGCAGACTGACTTTGCTTTTGTAAACTACCTGCATTAATTTTCTTTGAATAGTTTAATTTTCAATGCATTACTTTTTATACGTTCATAATTAAAAAAAAAAATTCTGACATTGATCAAGAGATCAAGCTGCCATATCTCTTAAAAAAATTGAATACAAAATGTTACAGTTGATTGTACTGGGAGAATCAACATGATATTTTTGGTCCAAGTTTGAGAAGCGTTGTGGGGTAACTAAGCAATTTTTGTCGGTTTTCAAGTACTCAGTTACAAAGCCAGATCAATTCTTAACATTTTGTATGTCAATTCATCACATTATCTGAATTTTTGTAGATGATACAGTTTCAGGTAAAATTTCATAATTTATATTTATTCTCAATAATGTGTTTGTTTTGCCCTTTGTTTTATTACTTATTTACTAAATTAATATTGTTTTATAATAAGTTTTAATATTTCAGTAGGATCTACAATCTTCATATTGACGCCAGCGACCTATGTCGCTTCTGCGCTCATCTCATGCAGATTTAGATTCCGTCCGATACTCTCGTGTCTCTCGCGTTATGAAAAATTGCCTCGAATGCGACGTGCTCCGCGACTTTCTTCACGACATTCTCTCATTTTTCTCGTTGCGGCCGCACGTCGTAAGTTACCTTTATACGTTTATATACGGAGATGCTACTACATCTCATGCCAGAGATCGATATCCAATTTTTACGAGCTCTAATACGAAATTACATATCACCCATAATACATATCAACATGGAAATTGAGATGCTGGCGCAGATGCTGCTTACCATGGCTACGTCCGATATCAATATTACCGAAACGTCATATTATTATGCTGTAATATGTCATTTCGTGTGAATTATTATATAATAAAACCTGACATTTTAATTGAAAAAACAGGTGCCCAGGGTAGTAGCTTGGGACCAATTTTCTACTTACTATACTATCTATACAGGGTTTTTCATGATATCGATTTTTTTAAATTCTAAGAATAATTCGTAGAATTTTTGTAGAAATTATTTTTAATAAAATGCATTTTTTTTTCACTTTTTAATTATAGCTGCAATTAATCAAAACTCCTGAACTTCAAATTAAGAATCTTTTGCCACATACATACACGTCATACACATTTCTCTTAATTTGGCAGTTTGAACAGTTAATTTAAATCTATTTCATGGTTTTGTTATTTTTTCTTGATTTTTATCCTTTAATTACCCATTAAATGCTTATAACGCAAAGATGGTGCATTTTATAAAAAAAAAATTAATCCTACAAAAAACTTATTATACTTATTAATAATAACATACTTATTACTCTATTAGAAAAAGCAAAGTTTACCAAGTTTCCATAATAAAACGAACAGCCTGTATATAAAAACATATATTTAGACGATAGCCTGTTTAATATCAAAAAGCTTTAACTTTTTGAAATTTTTTACGTTTCAAGAACATTTTAGATGTTCCGGTTATTACTAATTTTGATTAATTGCTTAGAACTAAAAAATAGTGCAGGTTTATAAAAACCATAAAACTCTAATTCTAAGAATGAATTAAAAATGCAAAAATTAACATCTAAAAAAAGATAATAAAGAAGAAAATAAAATGAATGTATAATCAAAAATCTGATGTGGCCAGGCACATGACTTTATCATACTATATATAAAATTAATAGTTTAGCTGCATGAGATTCTATTTGATCGAGATCGGCTATGTCTGCATTAAAATAAACCTAGTAGAACTAGACAGATATCTCGATTAAAGATGCGTTCGGATATTGTACTCCGTTGACACCGGGTACACCGTCCAAATGACACTTACGTGTTATTGGGTGTAAAAAGTGTAACGGTGTTCAATATCCGAACGCAGCCTGTATTGACAGTAGTATTTTCAAAACATTAGCGTTTGACACTAGCTACTGTCATTAGAATCAAAAAATCTGACATATCCTGGCTACTAGTTTTAAAGCAGTACGACCGATCTCGATGAAATAGAATTTGCTCATGCAGCTAAACTATAAATTCTACCAAAAAATGTCATATACATAAATTATAGAAAATTTCCTCTCCTTTAATTTATTATTTAACTATTTTGACGACATTACACAAATAGCGGCTCATTTGCAAAATCTTCGAAAAATGCTATGAGTAAACCATCCGTTCCTTTGGACCCTTTTCAACAGAAAGCTTTTCAGCTCTAAGTTTGGTTATGAAACTTCTAAATATGAAGTTTCGTCCCGATACCTTTAATAGTTTCTCCAGAATCGTCGCCACAAAAACGGGTACACACACACACACACACACACACACACACACACACACATACACACACACATACACACACACACACACACACACAGACATTTTTTGTACCTTGGTCAAAAATGTTCAGGGTACCCAAAAAGACATATTTCCGCTAAAATCTCAAAAAATTTTTTTGGCATGATTACAATACTTTACATACTGCGTATGATAAAGTAAAAATGTTAAAACCATAAAACAATTTTTTTAATTTTTTTTGCGGTTGAAGAATTATTCTAGCTAAAGGCTTGATTTTTCAATGCCAATATACAAAATCTGCATTAAAAACCCCAGTCAAAGAGATCTTAAAAATAAGTGAGAAATATATTTTTATTAAAAATCAATGATGATGATTAAACAATAATGATTTTCCCAAATCCCGTTTAACGACTAAGGGAACTTTTATTATTTTTTTAATGCAACATTGTAACAAAAAGACTACTCATTTTCTTAGAATTGTTGTAGATAGATGTTCAAACTGATAAGTTTTATGACAAACCTTTTTAAATAGCCGTGACGGTCGTTATAAGCACAGCGATCTCTAATAAAATTCTAGTTTTAATGTGAAATTTAGGCTAGCTACTATTGTATTGATTGCATCATGTGTAAATAGCATAATCATTGTAGTTTTTGATTTTAATAATGAAAACTATTAAACACCGGAGACCGCTAGTTCTGCAAAATCTGCAAAACAATGACTTTTAAGGCTGGTATTTTCACATATCTACAGGGTGTCCGGAAAGTAATGGGACCCAGCTTAACCGTATATTCTTGATGTCAAATGGGACCGATTAAACCAAAAATCCCATAGTAAAAAGTGCTTCCTTAAGAAGTTGTAAGGTGTTAACGATAGGTAAGGTGTTTTGCGTGTATTTCAGAAAAGAAGCGTCCGATCAAGCTGAAAATTGGCACCCCTAGGGTTTTGGAGAAGCCAAACATGACAAGAGTATTAGGACATTTGCATATTGTAGAGGGAGCTGTCGGCAGCTTTTCTGGGGTTGTATTATTATGATATTTTTATTATTATTATGACTTTGGGCGGTTTGACTAAAAATTATGATACGGACGTTAATTTCACATAAAAAATGTTTACCTATTTTATGCCGATAAAATCCACCGTTTTCAAGAAAAACGCAATTAAACATTTTGTGTATTTGCTAAAAGCTATGTCATTATAAAAAATTAAACTTAATTTTCACTTATTCTTTATTTATAAATTTATAAGGTTATCAAAATGTCCACCGTTTAGTTCAACAGATCTTTCACAACGTTTTCCTACGTTTTGTCGTACTCTAAAAAATGACTCAAAGTTATTTCTAATTTCATTTCCTGTGTCAATAATCGTTCTTTGCAAATCTTGCCTAGTATTAGTAGACCTGCCTGTATACAATAGATTTCATATAGCTCCATATAAAAAAATCTAATGGGTTGAGGTCTGGGCTTCTCGGTGGCCAAGGATAATCACACCAGCGGTGCGGAAAGTGGTTGTCTAAATAGTTTCGCACAGTTTGCAGGAAATGAACGGGAGCACCATTGTGCATAAACCATACACTCCCACGCAGGTTTAAAGAGATGTCTTCTAATAAGATAGGTAGAACGTTGTCCAAAAAAGCTTTTTTTTTGGACAAGCTTTCTATTAGATTGTCGACGATTTTGGTACTACTGCCTGTATCTTCCCGCTGCTGCTGCTCCATTAAATTGCTCTTGAGCATAAACAGCAACCATATCGGTCATTTCCGAGTTTGAAAAAAAATTGTGCCGAGGCAAATTTTTTTTTGGATAAAATACCACAAATATGTAATGAACTGTGAAATAATCAATTAAATACAGTATCGTTAAGCAAATTGACACAAAGGCATTTACGTTTGACACATAGAATAACATTGCATAAACTACAGTTATTAAATACACAGCACCTTTAGTTGCGTTTTTCTTGAAAACGGTGGATTTTATCGACATAAAATAGGTAAACATTTTTTATGTAAAATTAACGTCCGTACCATAATTTTTAGTCGTCCCGCCCAAAGTCATACTAGTAATAAAAGTATCATACTATTATTCCTCCAGAAAAGCTGCCGATAGCTCCCTCTACAATATGCAAATGTCCTAATACTGTTATCATGTTTGGCATCTCCAAAAGCCTAACGGTACCACTTTCAGCTTGATCGGCCGTTTGTTTTCTGAAATATACGCAAAACAAGAAATATATTTTCTACCTTTAACACCTTATAACTTCTTAAGGAAGCACTTTTTACTATAGGATTTTTGGTTTAATCGGTCCCATTTGACATCAAGAATATACGGTTAAGCTGGGTCCCATTACTTTCCGGACAGCCTGTATAAGTCCTTAATATTATTTGACATATCTGCCACATGAATTTTTAATTACCCGGTAATTTAAGCCTGCGTAATTTACCATGTTGAATTATTAATTACGTGCTAATTTAATATTTGCAATTAATAATTTTAATTTAACATCCCTGATCAGATCAAAATCAGGTGCGTTTTTTCTTTTCCTTGGGTTATTGTAAAATTAGTAATTACTTCCAAAGTTTAGTTGCGATATGGAGTGATTTGATTTTCATGAGCTTTGTCTAAGAGCTTTATCTAATCCTTTAAAAATACATATACCTATGCGGCAAGTTGTTTTTTTTTCAGGTACCTAATGCACTGTTTCGCATGCAATATCACAGTTATTATATGAAATAATTGTATCACGAAATACGACTACTACTACGAAATACTCAAAATGACATACGCTTATTTGGCAGAAAACTCGATAATAACATGATATTATATGACCTGTGTCCAACTGCATATTTCATCAGACCATCCACTCCCGATTGCTGCTTTGCAATGTGACGAAATTGAAAACGTGAAATGAATAAAATATTTATGCTGATTCCAACGTTATCCATCGCCTACCAACCACCACCAGTACGACCCCCCCCCACCCCGACCGTTGACAAATCATGCAATATTTTAATGCCATCGCTGGCATCCGCAATTAATTACATACCGCGTGGTTCCCCTCCTAGCAATTATTCATTTGTCTGTCCAGAGAGTACCAGTGACAACGTTGCGGGCGCACGCAAAAAAATAAACAAGCGAAAATAGCAGAAAGACAATGGCGAGTTTGCGAGAGGGTAGTGGGGTAGGTAGGTAGGGTGGATTTCTCGAAAAACAAACAATCCGTGACATGGGCTTTAATACCAGCGCGCTTCTTCCTTTTCCGGTTAATTAAAGTTTGCTATTGTCTAATTTCGTAGCGTATTGACTCGCTCGTTTGAAAAGGGCAATATAGTATGTATGAATGAGCGCGGAGATAACAAAGGAATTGCGGAGAATTGTGTAAATAACCGTAATGGAAACGGGACTACGATTGAGAATTATTATTTGGTTTTGTTGTTATTGTTTGTCTCGTTTTATAAATTTATGGTTCCGTACTTGTGGATGCATGCCAATCTCTATGAAATTTTACTTTTAAGAGGGGCGTTTATGCCAGTGAGATCGAGTCTGTAGCATTGAGTCTGTAGTACGCCAAGGATGTGGTTCCAGGATGTGGTACAACTGTGAACCGTTGTACTCAAGTCTTTGTGTATAAACAAGCATACTTACTTAATTTGTTCAGCCGATTTCTGCTCTTTGCCAATAGGCAGCTACTGTAGTTGTTGTCAACTGTTAGTTATTATTGATCTGAGCTATTAGTACTCTTCTCCTGTGTCTCGGTCTGTGGACTCTATTACAGAAACCTTCTTTACAGAGCTCCGCGGTGACAGTTCGTAGTAATTCGACACAATTGCATAAAAAGCAGATCAACTTGCCAACGGCTCGGTCAATTTTAAAGAGCTGTCTTAAAATGTCACCCATAAATTAGCTCCTGTTCCGGGATTAATGCTATTGGCTTAATTACCATGAAAGCATATTAGATCAACCAGTATATTACGTAAAAAATTAGCTTCTTTTCTCTAATTAAGTTCATGATTAAAGCAAGCGCGGTGGAATTTTATATTTATCCCGGAACAATGCCCTATGCTTACACATTCCAACAGTACCTTACTTTTACACATCAGTGCAGTAGTTTCGACTCCGATCTGCTTTTTATGCGCCAGTGTTTTGCATGTAACTGGTATAAGGATACACCCCTCTTAAGGGGTTATTGTACCACTAATTAAAAACCGATTAGAGATTTTTAAATTTAATTTGTGAATGCTATACTGCGGACTCATAATGTAAAAGTTTAGTTAGTTTTGTCCACAAAAAAAAAACAATATTAAAGCATTATAAAAATTACTGCAAACAAAATATAGTTGGAAACGTAGTATAAATAGTAATTTCAATTGTCTAATAAATCTATAGCAGGGGTACTAAACCCTGTACCTGCCATTGCCCGACCACTACTGTCATTTTTTTTTAAATTTAAAGGTGATATACATCTTTTAAATTATTTAATCGTAACAAAATTATGGCTACAAGAACAGGCCCCGTAGACCTGTTTTTTTCAAGATTTGTATAAACTGATAGATATGTGATAGACAATTTGACTTCATTTGTCATCAACCGAGCGGGGCAAACTCTTCAAGAAGAATTTAAAAAGAGATTTCAGCACTTTGCCAAAATTGAGCCAATTGTTACTGATTTGAGTAGATTTTTGAAGTGTCTGAAATGATGAAAATTTTTTAAACACCACATAAAAAATTCTTCGAGAAAAGGACAATTTAATATTGTAAAGTATTGGTGACTATGGGGCACATAGATTATCTGACTTGAATATGAAAATTATATGAGCTGAATACGAATCCGGGTTAATGTTGAAACATTTACAGCAATTCCTTATGAGGTGTGCGAACGCTTTCATAATAGAAACAACGAACAATGCAATAGAATCAGAAACAATCAGAAGAGCTAAAACTAGAAATTTTGATTTTCAGAATGACATTCTGCGAAAATCCTTTCTTCATACCAGATGAAAAAAAATCTTTGCATTCTTAAAAAGAGCGGCATACAAGGTTGCAAAGAAGGGAAGAAATTGTTTTGTCGGTTCAACATGCTTGTGTGAATTATTACTTTCAACCATAATTATCATAAAATAGAAGTATAGATCTCAACTCAACTAGAAGCATCTTGATGACTGTTTACCAAAAGGAATGGTCTGGCCAACAAAATACAATACCAAAGATCACATGTCTTAAACTTTGTATATGCATTGCTATTTTGAAAGTACTTATTTAATCTAAGAATATAGGCAATAATTTATAGTAAATGGCAAATATGTTTACCAACCAAATAAAATCTTTTTTTTTTTTGAGTTTTGGGTCTCAGAAGGATTATCATAAGTATGTTAAAATTGCACTTTGTATTATTATTTATAAAGTCCATCTATACATCTATACTATCTATACTTTTTGCTTTACCATTATTCTAGAATGTGCTCTACGAAACACAAGAGGTTGGGGACCCCTGATCTAGAGCTTCTTCATTGAAGTATACAGTGTGGACCTAACTATACTGGACCAAATTTAAATTCTGGCAAAAAATTCTTTACAAAGAGCTTTGCATATACTAAATGCTATAACCTTAGTCAGAATTTTAGTTTACCATACAGGATAGTTGCGAAATAGATTATTAAGAGGGGCGTTTATGCTAGGAAGATTGACGTGGGCCCTGTAGTACGCTCAGGATGTGGTTCCATCTAACGGTGAACCGTTGTACTCAAATCTTTATGTATAAACAAACATACTTACTTAATTTGTTCAGCCGATTTCAGCCCTTTGCCAATAGGCAGCTACTGTAGTTGTTGTCAACTGTTAGTTATTATTGATCTGAGCTGTTAGTACTCTTCTCCCGTGGCTCGGTCTGTGGACTTTATTACAGAAACCTTCTTTACAGAGCTCCGCGGTGACAGTTCGTAGTAATTCGACACAATTGCATCAAAAGCAGATCAACTTGAAAACGGCTGGGTCAATTTTAAAGAGTTATGTCTTAAAATGTCACCCATAAATTAGCTCCTGTTTCGGGATTAATGCTATTGGCTTAATCACCATGAAAGCATATTAAATCAACCAGTATATTGCGTTAAAAATTAGCTTCTTTTCTATAATTAAGTTCATAATTAAAACAAGCGAGGTTGAATTTTATATTTTTCCCGGAACAATGCCCTATACTTACACATTGCAACAGTACCTTACTTTTACACATCAGTGCAATACTTTCTGGTAACTGGTATATCGATAAACGCCCCTCTTAATAACAGGGGCTTACAGAATACGTCGCTATAATTTTCTGCACAAGTGAACTACATACCGCATTTCTGTTGAAATTATTTAAATCTCTCCTATTCATCTAGATTGATCTGTAGCTATTTTGCTAGATTAGGTCGAGCCAGATAAAGTTTCCATTTTCCGAGACTGCCAATCATACGAAATGGTATGTAAATCATTTTCATTCAAGCTGGAAAACTTCCACAGTCTTATCTTACGTCGAAGGACAAAAGCTGCACACCGACTCCAACTCTAACATTTTTCGCCGTTCGAGGGCAAAGATAAAATTTGAAATTAGATTGGCGGAATTATTTAACATTCCGAAGGACGAACGACTGGATTTGATTTGGTCGCCAGACTAGAGACCGTGATTGGAATATGAAATATTGTTATAGAGGTGTTCTGGTGCCAAGACCAGTTCATGTAAAAAGATTATCATCAACCATTGTGCTATTGATATATAACTCACGTATCTATGTGTATTGAACAGTTTGTGTGAATTGTTTTGAGGGTATATTTCATGTTATTAGGATTTACTTAATTAGTTACTAAATAGAGTTGCAATATAACTATTCTGCATATACGGTTTCACTCAGTTAGCTAAATAAGATTTTTAATACATTTTCAAAGTTTTTGAGCCTGTGGTGTGTCTTATTACCTTAAAAAGATCAATACAAATTTTTAAATTTTGTTCATCAAAAACTCCATGGATAGGTAATCAAATGTAGAACATGAGAAATTTATAGATTTTGTGTTATAATTACATTAGTGTGTATTATTTTTATTTTAAATATAAATATAACAGTTTTTTAAATAATCACAACATAATTAATACTACTAAGTGCTAAACCTGTATTGATCATAATGGATGCTATATGGATACGTGACTGTGTACAAAAAGAAACAATACTGGCATAATAAACAAACGCTAAAGCTTTACCTTATCTCAGAAGGAATCGATTCCGACTTTATACTCTGCCACTTTATAGTACCGTCAACTGGGGTGAAGAGAATCTATTTGAGGTTTTTTTTAAAGCCATTGCTTAACGAAACTTGGAAATGAACTGAAAAAAATATATGATATTTTCGCACATTTTTTCTATGCTTTAGTGAACAAACAAAAAATTTAAGTTTGATACTTTTGCTTTTAAAAAATTCTTAAGTGTGATTCGCTTCACACCGCAATGTGGGGTGAAGAGAATCACATATTTAAAACGCACAAATAACCACTTTACACGTTCTATAGGGTGAAGCGAATGAAAATAATAGATTTAAAAAAAATAAGAAAATATATTTAAAAAAATAAAATATCTTAGAAAGTAACAAATATACTGGGGTTTTACATATTTTAAAATATTGCCAGTGGTTTTGATCCTATCACCGACTCTCTGGCAACAAAATGTTAATTGTTTACAACTAACTTAAAGCTAAATCAACAAAAAACAAATTCTCGGTAGAAAGCTTTATCAGTTCAGGGTGTCTGTTTAAGAAATTTTTAACCCACTCAGTTCCTGATTGGCTTGACTAAAAACGTGGCGCAGTCCTACCTTGTTTATCAAAAGAGACTTGAACAATATTCTGCACATCCTTAGTTTGTTGAGGAAATCCCCAGTTTGTACAAGTCAACAACCCTTCGACCAATTTCTTTTCTGCAACTTCAGTCAATAAGACATCTGACCTCCTTACTTAAGCAAATGGGCGTTTTTACCCATCTTCTTATGGTGCTGTTTGGGACAGCATACTGAATGGTACCTTCCCGAATAATGTACTTTCTAGGCATTTTATATAGGAAAAGCAGAGGAAATGCGTAAAAAACTGACCGTCGAAATGTGATTCTCTTCACCCTACCAAAAGTTAATATTTTTAAAAATCCCGCTAAACTTTTGGTCAATACAACGTAAAATTATTACGTTTGTGGCAAACGCTAAATAACTAATTTACCCAAGCAACGTGCATGAGATTTAACTTATAAAACAATTGGAACATTTATATCCTAATAGGTTTATAGTAGATTTCAAATTTTGTTTAATTTTATTAAGAAATTCTCTAATTTTTTAACCACTTGCCTTGAGCAGCGACAGTCTCAGAACTTTACACAAACCATGTGTGGTGTGTCGGTAATATAGGTATATTGTTAGCCAACAGAAAAACGGAAAACTGTAATCACATGAATGTATGATTTCCGAATACTACCCAGTGATTCCCTTCGCCCCACTAGATTCGCTTCAACCCAGTTGACGGTACTGAAAATTTAACGGTATTGGTTCTATTAAAAGAAACTACAGCACTCAAAACAATTAAAGTATATTTCATAAAAATTATTGAAAAAACTTATTCTAATAGGGAAAAGTTTCACGGAACTTGTCAGGGGTGCAATTTTAGAATTTTTATTTGTGCACAAAAGCCGACATAGTAGCCAATATGTACACTGCCGCTCATGGAAGCACGTAATTACGAAATAACAAATAGAGTCATAAATACTACATCTCAGACACATGTTGCGACCCCATTTTTACCAGATTTTTGCATCAAATGCTCGAATTCGTATTCAAACGAGTTTGTGCTTGCAATCTGTAGTTTGCACAAGATAACTTTGTCACGCGGAAGACATCATGCGACGCGGAAAGCCAACAAGCAAGGAACAGCGTTCTGTAATTATCGCTTTTCATCAGGAACGATTGTCAGTTCGTGAAAATGCAAGAAATAAGTCAACGATAAGTGAGTCAACGATAAGTAACACTCTTCACCAATATGAAGAAACATGGAATTTGGATGACGTGTTCGGCCGGGACTATCACGAATAATTTCCCAAGCGGATAAAGAACGATTAAAATTAATTTTTAAGCAAAACAGAAAATCGACTAAAATCACCTCTGAAGTCAATCGCGATCGTGAAAGACCAATTTTCGTAAGCGCAGGGAAACGACCTCTCCAAGCGGAAAATCTGCATGGACGCGTTGCCGTACGAAAACCATTCCTACGTCGGGGAAATCGTCAGAAGCGACTTCAGTGGGCACGAACACATCGAAGTTGGACAAAAGGAAACTGGAAACAGTAGTGTCTGACGATTTTCCCGACCAAGCAATGGTTAGCGTACGATAACGGGTCCTTACAGATTTTCCGCTTGGAGACGTCGTTTCCCTGTGCTTACGAAAATTGGTATTTCACGATCGCGATTGACGTCAGAGGTGATGTTAGGTGCGGTCAATTTTCTGTTTTGCTTAAAAATTAATTTTAATCGTTCTTCATCCGCTTGGGAAATTATTCGTGATAGTCCCGGCCGAACACGTCATCCAAATTCCATGTTTCTTCATATTGGTGAAGAGTGTCACTTATCGTTGACTCACTTATCGTTGACTTATTTCTTGCATTTTCAAAATTCGGTAAATATAAGACAAATTATCATATTTTGTAGTGCTTTTGATGCATTAGAGACAAAAACACGACGCTGTACGTTGCCAAATGGACCTAAATATACCTATATAAGACAGGAATGGAGCAAAACAGAATAAAGAGTTTTGGATGTTCTAAGAATGCAATACCCAAAATCATAAGACACTAACTAAACCCTAAATCACTACTGTACTTTTGATCTGAACCTTTTCTTCATATCTCAGTTTGTCCCGTTACTTCAGTAACACCCTGTATATACTCCTGGGCGTTTAAGAGTCAACAGTTACGCGCATTAATACGAAAAGTTTTAAACCTTTCCTCGAAAGCTCACGTTATAGCCGGGCTTACGAGCCGGCTGTGTAAGTTAATATCAGGAGCTTGAGGAGTACCTTGTGTTACATTACAAAATAGTTTAAAGTGAGCAGGAGTGCACCAAAGTCCGGCGCGTGTTTGTTTAACGTCGCTAAACTCGGCCATTCAGCGTTTTATTAGCAATAACTACACGTACCTCGATATGAACACGGCATTCCTAACTACTGTAATAAAAAATGATAACTAAGAATGTATGAGAGTTTACCGTGTGCATATTGCTGTATGTCGCATATAATACAATGTATGAACTTCATATGCGATAACTATAAATAATAATAATGAAGGAGGATTCAATTTATTACGTTTTTTTTTAAAGAAAACGCTACCTATGAAGACATACATGAAGCCGAATACAATATAATTAAATTTTTGAATATAATTGAATGGGCGAGTTGGAAAACAGTACAAGTCCAAAATTGGCCATTCTGAACTGAAATAGCCAAAATGTTCACTGTGATTTATTCTATCGAATAGACCTAAATAGGATGCTTGGGCGAAATTAGCAAGTCCCAGAACAGTGCTTTCTTGCTCCCTCATGCAACGCGTTTCTACTGAGTTTCTTCTGATATATCAGTCGTAAACATTCGACAACTTCGTAATTTGCATTCAAATCGTTGTTGAGGTACGCCGAAGTAACAATATGAATATCAATATCAAAAAGATAGATAATATTAAAAAAGTTCTCAAGTATGTAACTGGTGAAAATTTAGAATTTTACTACCACGTGACTTCCGGACCGACTACCACCGTAGAAGAAGAAATTTAATACTATCATGTATATAATCATCAAACTCTATAGTCTATACCATACTTTATCATATAGCCATGTATACTATGTACACTATGTACAGTCATGGAACTAAGTAAGTTCGTATCGCTATCGCAGGATATGAAAATAGTATGTCGGTTATATATTCGTGTACTGTTCTACCTCGACCCGGCCGTTTCGCAAAAAGTTGTCCGTCATGAGGTGGTTTTTCGATGGATGTAATGTAACGGGATTTAGTTTATTTTTAGCGTGTCCGACCTTTTCCTTAATGTGATATCTTCAATGCAATGTAATAAATGAAATATGATCACTACAGTTAAGTTTACGAGTAGGTAATGCATTTAATTAAATATAGAATTACTTTTATAATAATATTAATAAACATGTTTGATAATATGATACGAAAATCTCATTTTAAGATATTGCGTAATATCATGACACATTATATAAATTTATGTTAACTAATACACATATTAATTACGCAAGTAAATGCCTTTGACCAGCGGTAGGATGACGGGGTTAAGTAAGTAAGTAAGTAAATGCGCAAATCAACTTGATGCCAAGGATTATCACTAAATATAGACTATTTCAGAATTGTAATATTAAAATATATTCACTAAATGTAAATAAATTCTCTAAACATAATTTAAATTTACATTTAGGACGAGCATTATTTTGTATGAAGGACAATGGAAATTTTATATCTGTATTTACTTTACAGCAGTTAATGTTCAATTATCTTTCATGACATCTAATACATGCTTGACAACCAAAATAATTTAAATTATAGCAATATATACAGGTGTCCCACGTTTCTTCCGCAAAACAATTTTTTTCAGAAAGTAAATTACTTTTTCAATTCATTAAAAAGTTACAGCCGTTTGAATTATTAACAATATCTTATTTTAAACGGCTCCAACTTCAGAAGGAACAGAGAAAACCAATAAGACCATATGAAACATATTACTTTCTACTTTTTAGAAAAAAAAACAAAACATTTTGCTATTTTCTTTTGTTCATTTGTTAAGACAAATTATTAAAATTTTACTTATAATTAATAATTTTTTATTGTTGTAATATGTATTTATTGTGTTTCATTTTTGGTTTTGCATTGTTTAATAACTAATTAATTTTTTATTTTTCTTTTTTTGTTAATATTTCAAAGAGCTCTACAGAAGTTTTATTGTAATATAGTTCCAGTTCAATAAGCACACATTTTTCATTTACTATATATTAGCTGGAACATTATTGGAAATTTTATTTCTTGATTTGTTTTCTAAATAAATTAAGAGGCGTGCATTATCACCGATAATAAGTTAAAAGTAACATTTTGACTTATGAGTTGTTTACTGTAAGGTTAGCTAAAATGCATATACATTAAAAATGAAGGTCTTTTTAATTTCCAAACAATATAAACTATAACTGAAAATGTTTAACGACATACTTTGTCAAAGTAATATTATAAGATAATAATATGGTACCATACAGGCGGGATGTAAATTTTAAATATATCAAAAATTACAGCCACAACCTGGATTTGAACCAAGGCCCTTTGCGTCGCTAGCACAATGTCAATAGCTCAGATGGGAGAGCATTGTGCTAGCGACGCAAAGGTCCCTGGTTCAAATCGTCAAGTTGTTGGTTTCTTATACATATACCTTTTATTGCATATGATTGTGAGTAATTAATATGCAATAAAAGCTATACGTAAGAGAAACCAACAACTTTTCTTTCTGAAGCGTCTCCTTTTGGGAAATTATATACCCGTTACCAACACAATTTATACTCATCCCAGGTCAAATTTGATGAAATAATTTTTATGTTGTATAAATGTTCTTTTAGATGGTCGTATATTTTAGTTTATTTTTTTAAAATAATAATTATAACATATTTACATTCCATCACAATTCGAAAATTTAGAGCTTGCTTCCAAACATTTTTGTAAATTAGTGATATACATAATTGTCATTATTTTCAGTTGTCAGATATTTGAAACATATTGCTGTAAAGTAAATACAAAATAATAATATAAAAAAATAGTAATGATACATTCATGCTATACAAAATACATACTCGTTTCTGTTTATTAAGTTAAACACTGCAAAATATCGTTGAAGCTAAACATCTCGAAAGCACCAGTAAATCACAATTAACAAATTACCATAAAGACAAATTTAAAGCAATTTAATTTTAATTTATTTCTATTTTGTGAATTAATGTCAGTTCTGAAATAACCTGAAAAGTAAAAATATTGACAACAACAAATTGATTTTTGTATTTATTAACACAAAAAAAGCTATTAGATGCAATAAGGTTGTAAGTATAATTTGTTGTGTTGTATGCAATATCTTGAAATGAGATTTACATTTCATGTAATCGAAAACTTTTATGTTTATTAATATAAAATTAACGTCATATTTAATAAAAACACAATTACATTGCAATGTATGAATTACATTAATTAATTACACATTAAGCTAATAAATAGAAACATATAAATCATTATAAGCCAATTCAAAGCATTCGAACAAGGTTTCGCAAATAATAAATTTCCGATATACGAGTTGAAGCGTAAACGGACAATTTTTTGCACTTAGCGGCCGAGCGGTCGACCAGAATAACAAAAAACTTGTACTTGGATGTATCATCGACACACTGCTAAAATATTTATAGAACTTACTTAATTCCATGAGTGTACAGGGTTAGTCAAAATTACCAGAACACCTAAATAATTCTCCAACCGTAAACAATTTCAAAAAAATGTTCATGTAAAAGTTGTTTTGCTTTTTACAAACTATCGTTGAAATATATTTTCAATATACAGGATGTTCATTTTATTCTGGATATCTGGTAACCTTTCCTTTTACAAATAGAAAATCCTGTATAATTTTACATTTTTAATTCTAAGAATCTTTTGTATGATTTTTTTATAAAATGCATTAATTATTTTTGTGTTATGGGCAATTAATCAAAAATAGACGAAATTATTGAAATGCCTAAATATTTCTCCAACTAAAAAAAAACAAAAAATTTTCTGGGTTTATACAAACTATTGTTTATTCTGGAAATTTGATAACTGATAGCACACCCTGTATATTTATACATTTTTTAATTCTAGGATTAATTCTTTTGTAGAAATCATTTTTTTTAATACAATACTATCATTTTTAATTATAAGCAATTAATCAAAACTGGATATATTTCTTTTAATTTGGCAGCTTGAATATTTAATTTAATTCTATTTCTTCTATCCGTTTAATGATCGATTAAGATTCTTACAAAAAAATCGACTAAAATTAATCTTAGAATTAAAAAATGTAAAATATACAGGTTGTTCAATTAGAAAAAGAAAAGTTTACCAAATTTCTAGAATAAAATGAACACCTGTATATTAAAAATATGTTTAGATGATAGATTGTTTAAAACCAAACAAAAAATGGTTTGAATTTTTGTTTGAAATTCTTTACGGTTGAAGAATTACAAAGGTGTTCCGGTAATTTTGACTCACCATGTATAATCCGCCATTTTGAATTGATTTTGAAAATTTGAAATGTCATTTTAATTATCACTCTTCAAATACTACGGGAAATAAGTTTCACGCAAACCCAAGATTTTTCGGTCGCTATATTGATTCCGTCATTTTGAATTTAGAAAATTGGACATTGGATTTGGAGTCCAGGATCTTCAAATATGACAACATGAATCCGCCATTTTGAATTTAAAAAATATGATAAATGGTTTGGAATCAGAACGTCAAAAACACTATACGTATCATAATAATAATATTATTTAAATGCTTTAAACAAACAAATATTGTTAAACATGTACGCTGTTTTTCCGTCGAGTTCAAAAACATTACATGTCCATGATGATTGTTTTGCTATGATTAAATACCACTGCTTTTAATTCAAATATAAATTAAATAAATGTAATTTAATTCTCTATGAACTACTTTATATTTTGTCTGTTGGCACAAAATAGCCAACTGCTATACTTTTCAAGATATTGCACCGACAAAATTATTTTGTTAATTTTCTCAGAACTCACTTTTTGGACTTGTACTGTTTTCGATCTGACCGATTCAATTATGAACAATATAATTAATAATTTAGATTTTTTTATGTATCAATGGTGTCTTTAAGGCGTAACAATTCTAGATTAATCAAAATTTTCTAAAAAAATCATCTACAACTTAATATTGGGCTAAATGCTGACAATAATTTTAAAAATTCTGCCTGAATTATAAGCACAATATTGAAAATTATGTATTTTAAACCCCAACTGATCTGTGTGAACATGGCTTCAAATTGTGAGTATAAAAATGCCGATATTTTATCAATGCTTATTCTGTTATCGGTACAATATTATACGCGACTGATTTGTGAACGGTAATTAAATTTTCGAAATAATTATTCATGAATGTGAGATAGAAAAAATTTACATTTTAATGCATTCGAATGTGAGGCATGCTAGCTGGTTTGATTTTATTTTTCACCGCTAGCAGCGCTGGTGCGCGCTTTGCGAGACAACAAAGGTAATAAAATTAAAAGCTGATTGAAAAAATTGAATCCGGCAAATATTATAAAGTTCGCATCGGTCGTATTGTTTCTATTGTTTTACATTCGCCTGCATGTAAACCGTAGATATATATTTCGCTTGTTATTCCTGACTCGTGTGTAATGTGTGTATGTACTACGTAAATGGAAAACAACAAAAGGGTAATTGAATAACTTTTTGTTATCGACGGTCGAAAATTTAAATAAATAATATTTTATAACTACAAACAACTAACTACAAACAAAGATCGTAACCTATGCTAAAAATTGACTGAATAATAAGTTTGTTATTTGACCGAAATACAAAGTCGCTTTGTATTGTCCATCGAGAATCACTTTGCAATCACAATCGTTGTAAATCTGCATCACATTTCTGGATGATGTATGTACCAATCCTTCTAATTTTTCAATTCATAAAACAATGTTGCTTCTTCGCCCTTGAATTTTATATTTTATAGTAACATCGACGTTTCCTAACCCTCTATACCAGGGGTTCTCAACCTTTTAGGTTCCGTGTGCCACCTAAAAAATCCAAATTTCTTCGTACCACCACCCTTTATACAAAAATGCATATTAATACAGTGAAAGAAATAATCCTACTTATTTATTTTGTAATAGAATAATAACGTTTATAACAAAAGTTTACTTATTCTCATCGAAACCAATAACAATAAAAAGTATATACCTAACAAAATTTCATTTGGTATACAAAAGTAAAATAAAAAAACCCTTGGGGTTGTTTTGCTAAACCAAGTTTTTTTAAATATCATGATTTGTGTCAATTAGTTTCAAGCTCAAATTTGGCTCAATCATTAATTTTGGCTTATGTTTGTTCTTCTATCAGCGCTGTGTGTGAGGAAATGTCTATCAAATGTTCTTAAATGTTTTTTTTCTATTAGGTTGTGAAGTTTGGTATTTACATACCTTTTAAAGAGGTGCAATCAATATTTTTTTTATATCCGACAAATTCATCATTGATGTTTTCCATTTTTCTTCAAGGGAGCCTTCGAATGCTGGCAATAACCTACATTTATTTTTATTAACTTCGTTTATAATTAACTCGATTTATTTATTCGTAATTTTATATTCAACGATAATTAAATGAACCTTTGAGCCCTGCAAAACTAAATTTAATTCATACAACTTTCCAAAATTATCAGCTAAATATGCTAACCGGGCCATCCACAATTCGTCAAAGAAAGAATTTTTGAATTCGAAATTAGCGTTTTCAAGAAAAACTTGAACTTTGATTTAAGTTTGAAGTGATGATTCAAAACTTTACCTCTCGAGAGCCATCTATCATCGGAATGTAACAAGAGTGACTTCTGTTGCTACCCATCCCCTGACATAGTATTGAAAACATTCGTGAACTGAATGCTCGAGTTTTAATAATATTGACTGCAATTCTTTTTTTGTTAAATCCCGAGCTCAATCCGTGCAGACACCAGTGCATTCCGCTCATGGAATGGAATTGTTAAACATAATCACCAGTTGCTCTTTCGAGTAGAGGTTTACAAAATAATTATTCCTCTCCAATTTTCTCTTCCACCTCGAAGAGAAGTCACTTTGAGGAAAACGTACCTTTAATAGTAAATACTAGGAGAATGTGCAGGCCTAATAGGCCTGCTGGTCGACCTAGGTAGATCGCCGAAGCGTTAAGAGGGAAACAAAAAGCCCGGATGCTGCTACACGCGCGACGTGATTATCTCGTACGTTCGAAGCGGTTACGGGGCGCCATCTATTGCTTCGTAGCGTAATGCCAACAGCGACATGATGATGTGCCGCCGTCTGGTGACCGCGTCGCGAAGCGCGCGGCCGTTGCCTAGCAACCTCGATCGGTTGCCATGGTGACGCGCTGACCTGTACACTCCTAAAGCATAATCCATAAATTTACCCGAATCGAGGTAAAAAATAACGAAAACTGGGCCGAAAATGGACGAAATCGAAGGCCTAAGCGCTGTAGAATCAAATTTTAGACCCTTCCCCCGATTCGCCGATTTTCGTAAACTTCTTGCGCGGACTGTGTTAGACTTTTAGTATATAGTAGGGATAGGGATAACTAGAAATGAATATACGGACATTCCGTATCATACGAACTTCTATCTCCCGACATAATATTGAAAACATTCGTGAACTGAATGCTCGACTTTTAATAATATTTACTGCATTTATTTTTATTAAAGCCCGAGCTCAATCAGTACAGACACCAGTGCATTTCGCTCATAATTTTGGGTCAAACAATTTAACAATATCATCTGAATAAATATGATTTTAAGTTTGGTACTTTATGCGGACCACCTGGAAGTCCTTCGCGTACCACCGGTTGAGAACCCCTGCTCTATACGATATTAATTAAACTGGAGCATAAACATTAAACAAAGCTACATTTATGATGGCAATTGGAGCCAGAAAAGGGACGTCAAAGGGCGCAAAATTGTAAAATATATTCTACCATTTTTATCTGCGTTCGGTTTCGTTTCTTCTCGTTACCGGCCTTCTGTTAGCTCTCTGTATGATGGCGAATCATCAGTACATTTCAAACGTAATCCCTCGAGGGGATTGCGAATCCCTATGCCGGAGCAGCAATCAGACAGAATTGACAATGTATTATCCACAGAGGGCCGCACCCTCCACACCCTTCAATCCGAAATAGATGACTGACGAACGAGATGAGATAATGGTTACGTACGCCCCCACGCCGCCGGCCGGTTATGGTGGGGGGGGGGGTATTTGTTATGAAATGATCGAGGATTTTAAATGTCAGTTGAATCTTAACCAGCTTATGCATTGGATTAGATAAAAATGGATAAAAATGGACAGATTTAATAGACAGACTGAGTGTCTTTGCTATTAAATTTGCTTGATAGCTGAAAAACTACGTTCCCAAGTCTTGGAAAACAAATAAGGTTTATATTGTTAAAAGAAACTAATAATTACAACCCATTTATTGTTGCGTAGTACTACACTTATCAACTACTTATCGTATTCATGCTGACGGCTATTGTTTTTGTTAAATTATGTTAAATAATAGGCTATTTGACTATTATTGGAAAACCATCTTAGTGTGTTTATTCCTTCACTCCGCATTGTAAATGCATTATTTTTCGTAGTTATTTCCTCAATATTTCATTTCAAAGATCAGCGTTAAAAACTGAATCACAAAAAGTACCGCCAAAACGATACTTTCTGTTGTGTGACGTCACCGGTTAGTAGATGTCAAATCGGCCCATATGGTCTGTCAGCATCGGCATCGTCGCCGTTTGGTAATTGTGTTGTATGATGTGTTGTTTTCACAATTGCTACATAAAAATGGGCTATAAATGGTGTATAAATCCACAATGCAGAAATACGTCAAGAAAAACTCCGGATAAACTATTTGTAGCTGTTCCGCAAGATTTGAAACTGCGAAGAAAGTGGTTGGCTCGTAGAAATCCAAATGAAATAAATGGCGGCCAATACAAGTGTTTTTTGTTGTGAAGATTACTTCGACATAAGTAAAACTGACTAGAATAAGTTATCTATCGTATTTTCGAACCAGGTTTTATCAGATCTGACAGCCTAAGGTTAGGGCTATCCTAACCTACAAAGTTATGCTTACATGGCACATAACTCCTATTAAATTCAAACGGAAGAAGCATAAGAGCGCGTTCGGATAACCCGGTATACGGTGAGAGTGACGCGCTGCATAATAAGCGGACTAACGTCATACGGCGTTTATCTGCATATAAGAGAGAGACAGCCGACCCAGGTTATCTCAACATTGCTCTCCCCATACCCTACCCTGACAAACCGAACGCGCTCTAAGCGTACTAACGAATGACGTCACTGGAGACTGAGCCAATTACAGAGCGTTTTCAATCACGTGATAGGACGTGAATAAAATTCAATTTTAATTTTGGTTTTTAATAGAAATAAAGCATATTTTTTTTTGAAAAGTAATAACAAATAGTTTTCTTAAACTGTAATCTATTAGAATGACTACAAGCCATATTTTTAATACAGTCAAATACCCTATTAGTCTATAATGAGAAAAGGCACAAACCACGAATTATGAGATTACCACTAGATTTGTTCCATAATCCAGTGTTTAAGATCAGTGTTTTAATTAATCAAAAATCATCGAACAATATTGTGCCTGTTAGAGTTTAATCCTTGATTCCCCGAATCTCACCCAGTTAGGTCGGTTAGTATAAAGGACGAATAAGCAATTTACTAGGTAGTACTTTCGACTACGAAAGTACATACTTTAAATTACTCTGTAGATCTGCCAGTTAAATTTTACTCTACAAGTAGTTTGGGGGAATTTCGTATTCGTTGTCACTAAACATTTACTACTAAAATGTGCCTAAGCTTAAGTGACAAGCACAGTGACAAGCATAGCGACAAGTGTCAATAAAGACAGTAATATTTTATGCGCTTCCCAATGTTTTGCGATCTTTGTGCGTTCTGATTCAAATTAACCCGCTGATATATCGGAGATGCCGCCATTTACCGAGACGAGAGATTGCGACTTCATTTGAATATTTGAGCTAAATAGTTATTTATGTACAAAGGGCATTAGACGGATGTTTATGCCCCGAGGGTGACAGTTTAAAAGCGCGAGGGCCGACAGGCCCGAGAGCTTTTTAAGTCGCCCGAGGGTTTAAACATCAAGTAATACCTGAGATACATACAAAATTTTATGTCCTACAATGGTTCTGTTCCTCCGTTTGAATATTATTAATAAATATTTTAACGTTATCAAGCGACATGCGTATCTACGGAGGGTGAATAACAATACAAACAATTCGGAGTTGAGTGACAATACAGACAATTAATTGTCAAACTTATAACCTTAATCGCCAATAATTGACACTGATGAGTGACAATACAGACAATTAATTGTCAAACCTATATAACCTTAATCGCCAATAATTGACATTGACGATTTAAAATTTACAATTTGAATGACAAATATTTGATATATTTGACATATAAGCATGGCAATCCTTTATGCCCCAGGGCGCAATAAGAATCTTTATTGCCCTAGGGCGCAAAAAGATGCTATTTTCGTCCCGGTATCTAAGATGTAAAATGTCAGTTTATGATCATTTAGGACATATATATGTTTTGATTAGAATAGGAAAGACTCGTGCTTGACTGAAAACCAATAAGCTCGTGAAGTCTTAAGTATCGTTTACATCCACTTAACTTAACTTAACGTACGAAAAATTATGCTTAACGTACGAAATTTAGATCCGTTCCATTTACATTCACTCATTGGGGTGCTTGACAAGCGCTTTTGACAGTGACACAATATGAAATCCATATTAATAGCGTTTTCGACAGTTTTCGACTTAGCCGCTCTATGCACGCTCTCAGTGCGACCCGGCACCGTGCCAGTGGGATGTGCGCTTTTTTCGTGCAGTTGGTAAGCCGAACGCTTCAGAGTGTCACAAACTGTCCATGCACTGTCCATGGTCGGATCGTGATCGATCGTGATTAAGGTTAGAATCACGGTTAGAATCATATTTTAATCAATTATAAATAAATTTTAATAGATAATGGTCCAAGAGCTAGAACTTTCAGAATCTGTCCCTTTTAGCGTAACAATAAGATAATATCAAGTCTGGCAACCTTCCGAGGGTGGTTTTTGCGCCCATAGATTTTTAAAGGGTAAACAAAATCAAAAAATTACGTTATTATAATCAGTCTGTCGGCTTGGGATATCAAAAGTAGATATCAAAATTTTTTATTCGCGGCAGTTTTTTCTGCTTTTCTGCATGGCAATTAAAATATCTTCTTCGCCTGCAGATGACGAAGACGATAATAAGTCCATAAGCCGTGACACACTTTGGCGCAACCTGACATCGCTTGTTGACAGTCCGCCATATTGCACTGACACTGCACCGACTCCAGAAGTTGGAGCAAGAAAATTGCCCTCCGTGCGCACTGAGGGCAACTTTGGTCGTAAGTCGAACACACCGCACTCGACGAGTGCCACCTGAAAATTATAAGTCGAACACGCAAAATGCCTCGGGGCAAGCCAGTGCAGAAAAAGTGCAGTAAGTCGAAAACGCTATATATCTATAGCTTTTATTATACAAATATGTTTATGTACACGCAAGTTGGATCGAGGTTCCATCATCCGTGTTAATAATCCGTTAATCGAGCTAAAATATTGCAAAACAACACAAAGATAACAAAGTGCAAGTCGCATGAGTTAATATTTAGGTTATGTTACTGTCACCCGCTGTCACCATCATTTAAATTGTCAAAATCGAGAGTTTGTGATTGGTGCAGTTTTTCCACGTTAAGTGAATGTAAACGAACACATATAATTCAATGGAATTCAACTATCTTTAATGTTTAAGTTTTCGTACGTTAAGTTTAGTTAAGTCGATGTAACGAGGCTTTACCGCCTGAAGATTTGACGTATCGATGCAAAAGAACTTATTTTGCATACGGCAAACCTAGCAGAACCGTTGTAGAGTGCTTTCTAATGGTTCACCCATATCGATGCTGAGATCACTGGCTGTATTAGTGGAAATAGTAATGTTATAGACAAATTATCAATAATATTCATACATATCTTAAAATACATACAGTGTGTCCCACTTAAGAGTGTAACAGCTTCATATCTTTTATATATTTAGTCCAATTTTAGTAATTTTTTCTTTCAAAAATAGAACTCAAATTGCTTTATTTACTCCCAAAAAACCAATTGCCTTCTTTAAATGCAAAGCACCTTGTGATGGCAAAACAAATGGCAAATATCAAGAAATCACTTTAGGGATTTTTTTTTCGAAAAATTTTACTAGTAATAATAATTCAGAATTTCCCGAAAACCCTCAATCCAAAATTTCATGAAAATTAAAAAACATTGAAATTTTCTTCAAAAATAATTTTAAGTCCGTAAATATTATTTGCATAGGCAGCTGCGCTTAAAACAGTCTGCTGTGGAAGTTTTGTTCGATTATTAAACTCTTCAGCTGTTTCCCTTGCTGATCGGGCATTATCACAGACTATTCTTATTATTTCCACCTTTTCGGCGAGTGTAAGCATTATTATTCAGACAATAATTACATACGACATAGCACTTTGACAGTTTTATTTCACTAAATTTCCACAGCACACTTTGTTAAGCGCAGCTGACTATGCAAATAAGGTTTACGGACTTGGATTTAGGGTTTTTGGGCAATTCTGAACAATTATTACTAGTAAAATTTTCCGATAAAATAATCCCTAAAGTGATTTCTTGATTTTTGCCATTTATTTTACCTTCACAAGGTGCTTGGCAATTAAAGAAGGCAATTGGTTTTTTGGCAGTAAATAGAACAATATGTGTTCTATTTTAGAAAGAAAGAATTACTAAAATTGGACTAAAAATAAAAAAAGATATGAAGATGTTACACTCTTAGGTGGGACACACTGTATTGTTATGATTAACATTATTTTAACATAAATATATTAATTCAACAAAATACACATTATGAACAAACAATTTCAAATAATATAAAACAAACGGTGCCTTGTGCAGTAGGTGCTTTTCCGAGATTGTTTATTAACATTTGCTTGGCGGGTAAATTTTTAAAAACAAACGATGATAAAACGATAAAACATGCTTTACAAAACATATTGTTATGATGATGAACGGAAATGATGAGTATAACGCTGTCAGGAATACAATCAATGAAATAATTACATAATAAAATTTGTTCTTATTCTACTAATAAAGAGAACAATGAATGTTTTTTTTTGCAAATGTTTCGTACGGAATTAACGCGACTTGGCTCCGGAAGCGGACGTAAATGATTTCTTTGCAAAGTTTTAAATTATTGTAATTGAAAAGATATATTTTTTTTTACAAAGTTTAATAAAGAAAGACTTCTTTATTTAATCTTTAACGACTGTGAGTGTGATTAATAATCGAGATTGTTCGCCGTTTAATATTCGAGTTGGTTACAAAATTTTTTCGTCGATCGTATTCTTCTGGCGTCGTCTACATAGATTTTATTCGTCGATGTCGTTTGAGGTTATATCACCATTTATGTAATTTGATACTGACAGTTCTGGGGTGTGTGCCTGGATAACGGATTGTTTTGATTGGATGGTTTTATTTTATGTATGTTCGATTGGCTATAACGACGGCGTTTGATTGGCTATAACAAATCATACATTAATAGAAATTGTGCATTTATAGAGATTTTAATAAATGATTTTATATTCAGTACACATACTCATAAATAAACGACCGACGGAAAAAGTTTATTACCTTTATTTTATAATACCCAGGTCTTAGTCAATGGTGGCGATGCGAACTGTCCACTAACTGTCAACCACAAATGTGTTGACAGTGATAGTATGACAGTTCCTTTGAATAAAGAATTTATTATTCAAAAGAACTGTCATTATTATTCAAAGCTACTGTCATCATAATGATCGGGGTGTAAGTTGTAATTATTTGAGTCGTAGATAAAGTACATGACATGAGTCCGACATGGGATAGTGTCGTTTCGATAAATTAACGTTTACAACAAATTACGGCACTTTCCCGGGCAAATTATAACCGCGTAAACAGATGTAGATAAACTGGGGATGGTGCGGGGAAAACCGCAGGGCAATTTTAGCTCACGTTGTTGTGTAGTGTGTATTCAAAACTGTCGCTGGGCGACGCGACGCGACGCGACGTCGGTTTTTATGGTCGCGACGCGCACGTCCCATTGTATAATCCCGAATTTATATTTCGGTCGTGTAAACATTATATTTTGCTTGTCACGTTGTGTTTGCTAGCCCGCATTATTCGGTTGACGTATTCCGAAAACCTCAGGCAAACGACCCGCTGATTGCTGATTATAATACCGATTTGTATACGATATAATAAATTATAATAATATTAAGTACGTAGGGTTTATTACGACATTGTATTAATATGATGACAAAAGTAAGTATTTTGTACAGTTACAGTAATTCGTCAAATTGTTCATTAAAACAATTTTGTAACATATTCAAAGATGTCTGTTGATTAAAATATGTTACAGCACACCACACATTACTTTTTTTAAATGTTGGCTTCGTCTAGACCAGCGTTTCGCAACCTTTTTACTCTTGTGGAACCCTTTAAATTGGGCTGGAACCTGGCGGAACACCAACAAAAAAAAATATATAATGTCCTTCCAATGTCATTTCGAGTATTTTTTTTGCGAAGAGAAAAACGTGTAAGGCAGTTTTTCAAATAACCTGAGTACAGTCGGTAAAGAAACGCAATTCAATGATTGAAAATTACGTACTACTATAAAATTAAAGGACTTTTCCTGTAAAATTAAAAAAAAGAAAACCTTTAAAATTACGGTGATACTGTTGTAATTCCTCAGGAAATCATTTCGAAGTCATTTCGAGTATTTTTCATTTGCGAAGAGAAAAACGTGTAAGGCAGTTTTGCAAATAACCTGACTACAATCGGTAAAGAAACGCAGTTCAATGATTGAAAATTCCGTACTACTGTAAAATTAAAGGACTTTTCCAGTAAAATTAAAAAAAAACTATTAAAATCACGGTGATACTGTTGTAATTCCTCAGGAAAATGTATGGGGAATAGGAGAATTGTGCAAAAACATGACAGAAATATAGTTGGTATCCAATAACCAGCCATGTTACAGTTAATTCTTCTTTTACAGCTTTTTTGGTAGTTTATTACATTTATTTTCTGTAACATTTCAGATATTTCTCTGTAGGTATAAACTTATTTGTTCTTTTCAGTTTCTTCGAAAGTTACAGCCCTTTCAAGTATTACCAAAGGAAGGAAAAAGAAAATACGAATCAAACAATGCGAATACGAAGAATACAAACAGTACATTTAAAAATAATTAAATAAATACATTCATTTAAAAAATTAAAAAATATATCATTGGCAAAATACAAAAATTAAGAAACATTTATTACGAGTAAAATGTTTCATATGGAGCTATTGATAACAAGCTAATTTTCCTTAAGAAGTTAGAACCATTTAGAATACTGTTTTATTTTAATATTTTGTTATTATTTAAGGTACTGAAAGTAAATTGAAAAGTCCTATAAAGTCCTAATAAAACATTATATTTGTACACACTAATTTTATCTATAATAGATGATTTCTATATTTTCTCCTCAAGTTTGTTAAATAAGAAAAAGCGTGCTCTTATACATATACAATGTAGACAACTGCAGTAATCCAAGATAATTTATAACTCGAGGTGAAAAATAAATGTATAAACGTCAATTATAAATATGAAATGTGAAAAACATTAAAATTTTCTTCGTTGTCATAATTAGTACTTACTTCAATTTAATTTAGTTATTTTTTGTTTAATTAAATACAGTCACGAATTAGTATATTTATTGATTTTCTATGAATGGGACCGACATAATTTTTATCATAAAAGCTCAGAACTTGTCTGGTGGTAGTTTAGTAACCTTATCTGGAATATAAGTGCATATTGAAATCCACCACTGACAACTCTGTTCTTCTCCTATATAAAGTACCTATTGATAAGAAGCTAATATTCCTTAAGAAGTTAGAGCCATTTCAAATACTGTTTTATTAATATTTTGTTATTTTTTAAGGCATTAAAAAGATAGAGTTCTTATGAAGCATTATATTTGTACACACTACTTTTACCATATCAGATGATTTCTATATTTTCTCTTAAAGTTTGTTAAATAAGAAAAAGCTTGCTCGTACATACACAATGTTGACAACTACACTAATCCACGATAATTTATAACTCGAGGTGAAAATTAAATATAAAATTGAAATCCACCACCTACAACACTGTTCTTCTCTTAAATTATCATTATGAGCAGCAGATTCAAATTATAGGTTTATTTTGTTACACATTTGGATAGGCAAAATATTGAAAACAAATAATGTTAGATTTTTACCAATAATTCTCCCAGATTTGTAGAGGTTATTTTGTATTTATGTAACAGATAATTAATTGTAAGTAATATTGTCATTTGAAGTTAATGAATAATTAGTCTAGAATGTTCTTGCCCGTTGGATGTAATATCCAAATAACAGTGGTTTATTCGGTTAGACAATGCAAAGACAATGCTCGGAAGAAACAATGCCTTTTACTGAAAAGCTGCTTCTATAAATAATTTTATAATAATGTCGATTATTTAGTATTTACCAATCACAAGACAAATCGAAAAGTTTAGCATCATCGCAGGTATCCAAAGTCTGACCAAAACGTGGTCTAAATGGTTTAATTTTATTTTCACCATTAATTCTGGACATATACCAATTACTAATTTCAATTTGTACCGCTTTTCTTCGAAGTGATAATTTTGGAATTTCTTGAACGGACTGAAATGCCGTTGAGAAACATTCTTCCTCATTCAGTTTTCCTTTTCTCCTTCTTTATGGTTAGTCGAACAGTAAATACATGTTAAAGTTAAATTAGACAAATCTTAGTTCCAAAACCATAACAATCGAGACAAAACTTTAACCTATCTTAACGGTTCAAGTTAAACCACAACGAATTTAGAACGAAACGATTCCCGCTAGGCTTCAAATTTAGATTGGAGCGACCACGTTGTCTTCTGAAGGTAATCCTTATCGTCGGGTTTGTGTAATGAATAGAAGTGTAATGTCGTTAGCGGTAAGAATATAACCGTAAGATAACCCAAAGGCGCCCTCTGTGAGTAGTTTTCCATACAAACAGACTGGCGAACTGCGGTCGTACTGAAGTTATCGTGACCGAAGTTCATGACGTTAAATGATTATCTTTTCAGACCCGCCGAGACAATGGCGTGCAATGAGGCAAACACGATCGGTTAGGTCAGAGCAAAACTACGACAGAACTTGAGCCACTGGTCGCATTTCGGCGCATGTTTACAATAAACTATATACTGAACTGTACATGGGTACGTAAACATAATGGTATATCATTTACTGTCATAAAGGAATTATCATATTAAATTATGGTTTTTATGGTTTTTTTGTACAAGAATTTATTTAGTGATCTTTTCCTTATATTTATGTATGATTATGGTCGCTAAGAATTCTCTAACCAAGCTCATTAAAGCATGAACTTTGCAATTTAAAACTAAGAAATAAAATCCAGAAAGCTCATCAATATGCAGTCGTTTACCTCATGTTTTTTCTACCGAGCTTTTCTAAACTTGGTGCACACGATTGTGCTCTCCTTTAATAGTAAGGAAATACAATTTCAAAATATATCGTTGTATGATTATTTCTTCTTTTAATAATTTAAATGTTCAAACACCATTTCAGTCTACTTACAGAAGGTTATCACGCATTTTATATCAAATCTTTTAAATGTATTTGTCAATGGTGGCGAGGCGAAATGTCAAATAACTGTCATCCACGTAGGTTTAGACTGACTTTTACAGTACATTCGTATAAAGATGAGAGTTACTTCAAATAATGAAGTCATTATTTAAACGAACTGTCATTATTATACAACGCTAGTGTCATTATAATCATTGGCGCGTATCATGATGGGGATTATATAGTCATAGATACGTATGCAATGATCTTATTATATGTGGGTCGTAGATAAAATTATTTAATTATTATTTTGAAGGTATCAAACAATGACGTGACTCCTGATATCAGAATATAGTCATCAAATATTGCAGCAATGGTTACCTACATATAAAAAAAAAACACAACTTTTAAGTTATAACCAGGAAGCCGCTCGTAGTTTTGCTAAATGACGATCATCTGCGTTCGAATAGCAAACGTATTTCAATCAGTCAACTTTTGCAAAAATTGATAACAGTTGTCACTTGTTTGTTTCTGTTTTTTTTTGGAATTGAACATCTATGAATTTTTATGTGTAAATTCAGAAGTTTATTAATTATTTTATAATTAAGTTCTACTTTTTACTTTATCATACGCAGTATGTAAAGTATTGTAATCATGCCAAAAAAATTTTTTGAGATTTTAGCGGAAATATGTCTTTTTGGGTCCCCTGAACATTTTTGACCAAGGTACAAAAAAATGTCTGTGTGTGTGTGTGTATGTGTGTGTGTGTGTACCCGTTTTTGTGGAGACGATTCCGGAGAAACTACTAATGGTATCGGGACGAAACTTCATATTTAGAAGTTTTATAACCAAACTTAGAGCTGAAAAGCTTTCTGTTGAAAAGGGTCCAAAGGAACTGGTGGTTTACTCATAGCATTTTTCGAAGATTTTGCAAATGAGCCGCTATTTGTGTAATGTCGTCAAAATAGTTAAATAATAAATTAAAGGAGAGGAAATTTTCCATAATTTATGTATATGACATTTTTTGGTAGAATTTATAGTTTAGCCGCATGAGCAAATTCTATTTCATCGAGATCGGGCGTACTGCTTTAAAACTAGTAGCCAGGATATGTCAGATTATTTTGATTCTAATGACAGTAACTAGTGTCAAACGCTAATGTCTTGAACATGCTACTGTCAATATAGGCTGCGTTCGGATATTGAACACCGTTACACTTTTTACACCCAATAACACGTAAGTGTCATTTGGACGGTGTACCCGCTGTCAACGGAGTACAATATCCGAACGCAGCTTTAATCGAGATATTTGTCTAGTTTTACTAGTTTTATTTTAATGCAGACATAGCCGATCTCGATCAAATAGAATCTCATGCAGCTAAACTATTAATTTTATATATAGTATGATAAAGTCATGTGCCTGGCCACATCAGATTTTTATTGTTTTTTTTTTCAATTAAATGTTAAATGTTTTTAACACTAGTTATAAATCAGCATGTATTTCATGATTTTTTTCTTGTTGATCTTTCCCCTGTTATATCAAAGGCCAGGGGGGTGCAAGTGCACCCCCTTGCCCCTCTCTGCGGGCGCTAATGGAAATATTATACCGGGTCATTATAAATGATTGTAGTCGAAGTAGGCCATGATATCAAATGTAAAGATTTCTGGTTGCCGCTCTAGATAAATTGCATACCATTGTTTTACATGTAAAAGTTAAACGGCTTACATAACCTGTATCGAGTTTGACAGTTGTTTGAGTATAGCGGCAAAAATTTATTAACATGGGCATGGCCTACTTCGACTACAATCATTTATAATGACCCTGTATTATAACTACAATATCCATCTTTGTCAAAACAGTTGAAAATTTAAACTAAATCTAATAAAGCAATAGTTTAAGAGGTTTTCTGACATTTCGAAATTGCAAATTTGTTAGTAACGGCAAAGATATTTACTATCAAATTGTCTTGAAGTACTGCACAAAGATTAAGAGAAGAAAGTAGTTACCTTTTTGGTAGGTTGCACTGCGGTTGAACTGACAATCACAGAACAAATCTGTTTAATAGTTATGATACAATCCTTTTCCAATTATTATACGAAAAGCTGTGTTAGCAGGTATAGGGATCGTGTTTGTTCAAAAGAAAAATATTTATCCAAAGGAGTAGTTGAAAAGCAGGACATTTATGAGGTACCTATTTATAAAGTAACAAAATACCATATAATAGAAATAAATTGAATAGAGAAATGAAGAAACAAATAAGGTCAAATGAAAACTGTTTGCTCATTTTTTTTTTCATATATTTAGGAAGCATAGGTATTTTAGGTATTTTGAGTAAAAAGTAACATATTTCTTTCTTTTTTCAATTCTTTAAAAAACTACGAAGTTACAGTGCGCAATACTAACAAACTGTATTTTAAACGACTCTAACTTAAAAGGAACGACTTACTCAAAATGATAATTACCGTTTAGAAAACAACAGCAAAAAAATTATATAAACATATTTGTTTCTAATTTTTCTATTAACTTAGTTTTTATTATTACTGATTTTTCTATATGTAACTGGTATTGCTTGTGGTCTTTGTTTTTACATTCTTCACACCTTGAAATATTGACGTAGGTTTTTGTGTATGTGAAGTATACTCATCCAATACGACGAATCAAAGGCCGAATCAAACCAACACCGAAAAAAAACCCGCAGAAAAAAAAACAAAACTATATACACGTAGCTTATTAAAGCCACATTAGTATCTGGCTCACGTCCGATCGAAAACGGGCGAATGTTGTCTTTCTTTCTTACCGCCGCTGTAGACTTCGCGAGACTCCCTTATATGAGATATAGGGTAATCACATTTCGCATCATCTCAAAAATAAATCAAAAGATCAGTCCGCCGGGGCTTCCTTCCGTCGTCCTGAATAAATAACCCGACCAGACGAGAGAGAATTCGACTCCTCGCGGGCAACGCCATCTATAGGCCACATCCGCAGCGCACTACAAGCGAGAGATAGAGAGAGAGAGAGAGGGAGAGACAAAGAGAGAGATAGGGCGAAATGGCGATGCTCTCCGGTTCCAGTATACATGGTAGTACGCACGGGCAAATTCAATCATAACATATCTCGGTGACGTGTAATTGGAGATGACTGGAATGCCGAACTTGAGTCGATCAAAACGTCCCCACCAATAACCGTCCGGATAGAAAAAAAAATCACTACTGTTCGATCTACACACACGAGAACGGTCAGATCTAGAGTATCTGCACTTTTTCTGTACAGCAGTACGAAAATATGGCTTATTTATGTGATACACATTTTTTCTTGGTGGAAATTATATTAGCAATCCCGATGTCCTCGATTTTGTTTATACATGTTGGCGTAAAAGTCTTCATCCCATTTTCTTTCGTTTGAGAAATTACTTATCAAGAGAATATACCCAGTTCTTGAGAAAAATCAAACTATTCCATCACATCAATTCGGCTTTCGAGCTTAATAGTGAATTACCGACGTTATAGAAAAGGTTCTGGAGGAAAAGAAAATTTGCTCAGCAATATTTTTAGACGTGGCTCAGGCTTTCGATAAGGTGTGGCATGATGGACTCTTTGAGAAACTGGAACAGCAGCTTCCTACTGAATATACAGAACTATTGAAATCATATCTGAAGGACCGTCACTTCAGGGTGAAACAAGATGACGAATACTCCTCGCTACGCAATATCAATGCCGGAGTACCACAAGGAAGTGTATTGGGACCACTTTTGTACCTACTGTATACCTATGATATTCCTGTTCCGCGAGAAAGCAGAGTGGCAACATTTGCAGACGACACGGCTATTTTGGCGATTAGTGACAGTGTCGAAGAAGCAACTGAAAAATTACAGATAGCTGCAAACAAAATCAACCTTTGGGCAAAGAAATGGCGCATCAAACTAAATGAAGGTAAATCCACGCATGTAAACTACACCAATAAGAGAGTTAACTATATTCCAGTAACCATTAATGGGAACGATATTCCATACGCGGATACAGCGAAATACCTTGGCATGACACTGGATGCCAAGCTTAGATGGAAAGTACATGTCAAGAAAAAGCGGGACGAACTCGACCTAAAATTCCGCAAAATGTATTGGCTAATGGGACGGAGGTCATCCCTGTCAGTGCAAAACAAGCTCCTACTATACAAGCAATTATTAATGCCAGTATGGGTGTATGGAATACAGTTATGGGGATGCACTAAGCAGTCCAATATCAACCTCATTCAGAGGTTCCAAAATAAAGTTCTAAGGGCCATTGTTGGTGCACCATGGTACATCAAAAACACCAATCTTCATCGGGACCTTCTCATGGAGATGGTAACTAGCGAAATATCAAAATTTGCTAAGAAGCACGAGGATCGTCTACTCCACCACGACAACATTGAAGCCATCCAGCTGTTAGACAACAGTGCGCTAGTGCGTCGGCTTAAAAGAACTAAACCATTCGAACTAGTGCGGGAGTGACTAAAAGCAGAGCACCCGTAGTGTATTCACAGTGATAGTGTAGGTGAAAACAACCGCCGTCTACTTGAGTGGTAAAAACTGTCAGACTAAAACAACTTGGGCCAATGGGCAAAATTGTAGAAATACTCATTATTTTATCAGTTTAGGGTGAAAATAACTTGTTAGTCATTGACTAGGTGTTATGCCACAAACAATCTGTGTTTGAACAAAATAATAAAAAAAAAACCCTATTTTCTTAGCTAATAATTTTGGTTATAATCAGAGAGCGGAATTTAATCTACCTGCAATCGTCCATTTGTAATCATTCACTCTTGGAGTACGGACGAACCAAGTCGTAATATTCTTGTGAGTTATACTGGTATTATTATAGTTTGACTATTGGGAATGCGTTAATTTATGTATTGTTCCCGAGTATTGATTATACTCCTTTGCATGGGGAGTTTTTATTTTCATTTTCCCAGTGTTTTCGGTAAATCTAACCATATTTTTCCAAGAAGCACCATACCTAACTCTGATACCTAACTCAAGTTTGCATTTTCTCTATTTTCTATTATGCGCACTAAGTAGAAGAGGGAAAGAGACGGACGGTAAAACAGTTGAACGTCATATTAAATCTTTAAGGAGGGCGTACGTAATTAATTGAATTCAGACACGGAGAAGGAAGTTGAAAAGGGACTAGTGGTGTAAATCATTTAGCGTGGAGATTCTGAATCGGAACTCCTCCCTAGCATACCCCCCCCCCCCGCCTAGTTCCTGCTTACGAATTACAGATACATTCAACATTTAGCATCCCCTTTGTCAGTTCAACTTACTTCAGTTTCGAAACTCATTGTTAAGAAGAAGAATACAAACCTAAACAATACAACAATCGCAGTCGTAAGATCTGAAAAAGACTCGCCCCTTACAGCAGAGAAAATTTACTGCGGATGAAGGAATCCGTAATAGTATTCATGACGTTAATGCAGCATAAATAAACTACCTAATAAGGGTATTGCTTTTGGTGCTTTTCTTGGCTAATAATGTCTTTTAGACCAAAACTTTTCAACTAGGTTCGTCGACATATGCTTTTTTCTTGGTTATATGACTTCATAGAGGCTCAGGAAAAAACTTACATAACAAAAAAAAATACCTGACGTATTCAACAGTTGATTTTGTTGTCATTGTTACTTAGATTTTTCTTAAATATTTCGTATATTTACAGGTGCAGTATTATTATACTCACTAGGTTTCAGAACTTTAAAACTAAATTTGTATCTAAACGACTCACAGTGGCGAGAATTCCCGAAAACATGGCAAAAAAAAAAATGGCGGAACCAAGATGGCGACAAAAAATGATAAAATATATCCTATTTGCATGAAACTTTATTCCTGCGATATTGCTAGACTCCTCATTCCTAATCTGATAACAGATTTTTGAAATTCAAAATGGCGGTGTCAATACGGCGACCGAAAATGTAAACAATTTCCGAATTGCATGAAACTTATATTCTGCAATATTACAAGACTTCTGATTCCAAACTTGACATCAGATGTTCAAAACTCAGAATGGCGCAACCAACATGGCGACCGAAAATGTAAAAATATATCCGATTTACATAAAACTCATTTTCTCTAAAATTGCAAGTCTCCTGATTCTCAATCTTTTATCAAAATTTTCAAATTCAATCTGGCGGAATCAATATGGCGACCGAAAATTTTCGATTTGGATAAAACTTATTTTCTGCAATATTACAAGACTGTGCTGTTGGGGCTTATATGAACATGTGAAAGAGCTTAAAATTATATAAGTATGTATTAATTGTTGAAGAAATATGAATGTAAAAAATCACCTTGTATATTGTTGCATTTTATGAATTTAGTGTAGTTTTCACACAAGCAAGTGCTATTGTACTATTGTGCGTTTTTCCAAAGTTTTTTCTAAATGCTTATAAAATTTGAAGATTTGAAATCGACAGCCTAAATATCACAGGAAATAAGTTTCAATTAAATCCGACAGTTTCTAGACTGTAGTTTGCAATATTAAATCCGCCATTTTGAATTTTGAAAATCTGACAACAGATTTGGAATTAGAGATCCACAAATTTCGCAGGAAAAAAGTTTCACGTGAATCTAAAGATGTTTTGATTTTGGGTCCGCCATATTGAATCCGCCATTCACAATTTACAAAATCTGACATGAGATTTGGCACCAGGAAGCTTTTAACAGTTTCAACTAGAAATCAAGATTTTTTGTGTTCTATATATGCATTGGTACCTTGTCTTGGTAACTCAAGTGGATTTTTTATAATTATTTTCGCCATAGTGCGCCGCGGTCGATAAAAGTGATTTCACATACGAGTCACCGTCGCATACAACTGCCATCCGTACGTATCTGGTCCTTCACAAATCACTACACAAACACACCCACATTAAGATTCCACAATCCAAACAATATTATTGTAGGAAACCAACGAACAGCTAACTATGACGATATGAACAGACCAATGTAGGTTTAGGCATGGTACTGTATGAAATGTTAAACAGTATTTCATAGAATAAATGCGGTTGGTCCTGCGTAGGGATTATAAATTTACTGATTTTTTCAATTACCGGTAATTCGGTAAAAAAAATCACAAAGAACCGGTTTACCGGTAATTTACCGGTATTTTTTAATATTCTGAAAAGCAATACATGTTACTAATGAAAATAGGTTATTGAAATATTAAAAATAATAATAGTAAACGTTACAAATCTAACGACTTGGAATAATATAATAAAATAATAATAGGAATCTAATATAAACATTTTTTATTTCTCAACTTCTTTAAAAAATAAGCTCGCAAAAACATAGTTTGTCCAAACTGTCATTATTTAGCCGCAGAAAGTGCTTTTCCGGATTCTACACTTCTTGGTCGGGTAGTCATTACCCTTACCCTTCCATTTTCTTCCTAAAAATAAGTCAGTTCTTTTTTAACAACTTGATTCAAATTTAGAGGTTTTTGTGGTATTTGTTCTTTTATGGGGTACTTCGGTTTTCATCTTTATTAGAAATTTAAGTTTTTCCTGCATTGATGTAGTATGAAGTATTCTTCTTCACATGTTTTTGTTCTATATCATCGTTTTTTGTAGTGCTTTTGCGAAATATTTTGCACACTTTTCGTACTTTTGCTATCAGACAATTAATTTGTATGTTTTGAAAAGGATTCAAGTGTGAATCAGTAATTATGTCTTTTTCTATTTCTAAACTTTCATCATTATCATCATCATATTCGTCGTTATCATCGTCATTGTCATTATCATTGGCATCTGTCATTTCAATAGATTTATGTGCGTCTTGAATTTCGCTGAAATTATATTTAGTATATAGAACTTTGATTACAGTCAACTGTATTTCATGTATAAGATATAATTGATAATTGATGATTCGCATTAGCAAATGTTCCGATCTGTGAGAACTCTTTCGGTATTTCGACATCATCAGGGTTATTGTCGCGTGGTAAAATATAAATATAACTTGCAAGGTGCCAATGCACTGGACTCTCTACTTGAACTAAAGTTAAGTTAAAGTTCAAGTAACAAATGCAACATTGTAATAAATAATACAAATTTGATCGGACCACTTTACACACTACAGATAACTGTAACATTTAGTAGCGAACTGCACCATCGACGCTTTGTGGACATAGTACCGCCTGTAGAGCGTAGTAGAGCAAGTTAAATACCAGAGTACGGTGATTCCCCGAAATATCGATTTAGAGTTGTGGTCGCAGGCAACCGAACTGATACGTGTTTAGATTCGCTAGATGGAAGATATCGAATTACTGGTAAAATGGCCAATTACCGGTAACAAAAAGTATAGCTATTTTGAGCGCTTTACCGGTAAACCGGTCTTTACCGGTAAACCGGTCTTGACCGGTAAACCGGTTTACCGGTATTACAATCCCTAGTCCTGCGGTACCCACAGCAGTTTATTTAATATTCCATTTCTATTCTAATAAGTTCTGTTGAATTGACGGTCGAACAGCGTCGTTAAATTTATGTTGGTCGAATTCAGAAATACTTTGTCCATGCGTCAGCAGGAAAGCCCTGGAGGTCGCTCGAACGTCGGGATTCCATAATTGAAGGTCCACTCGGGGGACCCTTCGCTCCCTTTGAATGTCTCGGTCGCATCTTTAGTCAGGTCCAATAATCGTTTCCGTGTATATTGGGGATTACAATATCCTGACAACGCGTTCCAACCCTTCAGGGAGAAGTTTTTTACCCCAAGTCGAAATTTATTTAAGAAAAAGGAAGCGCGCAAAAGATGGAATTTCAGACGGGTCTACTTCAAATACAATTGATAAATTAATTGAAGCCAAGTTTAAGTTTAAGTCTGTCACAGAGTGCAAGTTGGAGCATTCAATTCTTTTTAATTATGCGCTTGATTAAGTGGGCTCTGTCGCTGTCACGTGCTCTCGAAGCATTTGTCTGCGATTGCAGTAGATTCTGGAAAGAGTTTGTGAATGAATGACGGATTCTGAAACACTGAGGAAGTGATATTGGGATATAATGGAAAGTTGCATGCAATGAGACAACATGCTAGATTATGATTCGTGTGAATGAAACCAAAATGGCGTCAAATCTCTGGAACCTATTCTAATAGATATCAAATAAATTCTCAATAGAGTAAATATTGATTTAATTATAATACACTGCTCAAAAAAATTAGGGGAACATTTTTTTCGCAACCTGTAACTTTTTAAATAATAGTTAGGCAAATCAAATTTGGTATACTTCAACGGCATATATTTAACTAAAGAAAATTACAAAAATAAAGTTACAACTCTTAGTGACTTCTAAGTTACACTTAGGGCCAATACCTATATTCACCTATAGTCAAAGTTGTCGTTAGCCAACGAACAGATGACGCTAATGTTCGCGTTAATAATGATTCTGTCTTTTCACCGATCTGTAAGTTATCGTCAGGTAAAGACGTGGCTACACGTTCGTATACTTGCCAAAAATCAAAAATTTGCCAAGTATACGATTATTTGTAAAAAGAAAAACCAGTTCTATTCAATTCGTATCGAGTCCACCTCAAAAATAGATTGATATATTCGACGGTCGGCTGTGCGGACGGGTTTTTTTTACGACGAATACTTGGTATTTGCAATATCCAGTTGAAGTGGATATAGTAAGTGACTAGGCGACAAATATTGGTTTCATTTATTGTGTGTTGAGTTTTGTGTGTAGTAGGTCGTATACGAAGATTGACAATAGATTTGTAATTATTAGTAAGATTTATGATTTTTCTAAAGGGTGAAAACCGTTGTTTCACAAAATTGTAATTTTGTGAAACCGACAGACAGACAGACAGACAGACTTTCCAAGAAAAACGTAGACCATATACAGAGTGCATCCTAAGTTGATGCTTTTCTATGAACTATATAGAATATAGATGGTATTCATTTATGAGCTTGCAAAATATAACCTTTTTGTTAAACAAAAAATCTGATGTGGCCAGGCACATGACTTTATCATACTATATATAAAATTAATAGTTTAGCTGCATGATTCTATTTGATCGAGATCGGCTATGTCTGCATTAAAATAAAACTAGTAGAACTAGACAGATACTCTCGATTAAAAGCCGCCCCAAACCTGCGCGATTTTCTTGCGAATTCGCTGTAATCTTATTGTGGTATTGTTGCCGCCCATTTAAAATACATCGCGAAATTTTTAGCGTCGCTGTCGCGGCGACAAAATCGCGTAGGTTTGGGATCGGCTTTAAGCTGCGTTCGGATATTGTACTCCGTTGACACCGGGTACACCGTTTTGTCTGTAAGTTTTTATAATTTCGCTTTATATCGCAATAATATCTATTAATTTACAATATTACATAATTGTGTTAATTATAGTATAATTTTTTTGTTTATTTTCCGACATATACATACAATTTTAAGAATAATAAATATTTGATTTGATTTCAGTAACTCAAAAACTATAGTGATTAGGGCAGGACTACGTATTTATTTTCTTATTAACAGTTACTAATTCTACTTAGTTTTGTCTATAAGTTTTTATAATTTCGCTTTATATCGCAATAATATCTATTTATTTACAATATTACATAATTTTGTTAATTATAGTACAATTTTTTTGTTTATTTTCCGACATATACATTACAATTTTAAGAATAATAAATATTTGATTTGATTTCAGTAACTCAAAAACTATAGTTATTAGGGCAGGACTACGTATTTATTTTCTTATTAACAGTTACTAATTCTACTTAGTTTTGTCTATAAGTTTTTATAATTTCGCTTTATATCGCAATAATATCTATGTATTTACAATATTACATAATTGTGTTAATTATAGTACAATTTTTTTGTTTATTTTCCGACATAAACATACAATTTTAAGAATAATAAATATTTGATTTGATTTCAGTAACTCAAAAACTATAGTGATTAGGGCAGGACTACGTATTTATTTTCTTATTAACTGTTACTAATTCTACTTAGTTTTGTCTATAAGTTTTTATAATTTCGCTTTATATCGCAATAATATCTATTTATTTACAATATTACATAATTGTGTTAATTTTAGTACAATTTTTTTGTTTATTTTCCGACATATACATTACAATTTTAAGAATAATAAATATTTGATTTGATTTCAGTAACTCAAAAACTATAGTGATTAGGGCAGGACTACGTATTTATTTTCTTATTAACTGTTACTAGTTCTACTTAGTTTTGTCTATAAGTTTTTATAATTTCGCTTTATATCGCAATAATATCTATTTATTTACAATATTACATAATTGTGTTAATTTTAGTACAATTTTTTTGTTTATTTTCCGACATATACATACAATTTTAAGAATTGTAAATATTTGATTTGATTTCAGTAACTCAAAAACTATAGTGATTAGGGCAGGACTACGTATTTATTTTCTTATGAACAGTTACTAATTCTACATAGTTTTGTCTATAAGTTTTTATAATTTCGGTTTATAAATACATTTTTATATATAAATACATTTTTACTTTTGTAATCGTCCCGGAAAAAAGCTTCAAGATTTTGGCGAACGATTCCGGAGAAACTACTAAAGGTATCTGGACGAAACTTCATATTTAGAGATTTCATGACTGAACTTAGAGCTGAAAGAACTTTTGTTCAAAAGGTTTCAAAAGAATTTGAGGTTTACTCTTAGCATATTTCAAAGATTTTGTAAATGAGTCGCCATATCTGTAATTTCGTCAAAATAGTTAAATAACAAATTAAAGTAGGACGAAATTTTGAATAATTTATGTCTATGACATTTTTTTGGTAAAATTAATAGTTTAGCTGCATGAGCAAATTCTAGAGTAGAAAAAGTTTATTTCCAACCTAATTATAATATATAGTTCTCTAATATTATGTACATATCATTTTGGAAATACTTCGCCTGGAAACTGGCCATATGATATGTTTTAAATTCTTTTTTATTTTAAATTCTGTGATTTTTTTTTACTCAAAACTATCATTCTTATACTGAATTTTTAAAATGACATACAATTTTGATTAAATATCATCCAAACAAACAAAAACTGGTAAAAAACTTATTTAAACGACACTTGATTCGGACAGCCAAAATGTTCAGGTTACAAACATGTTTGAACAACTTTCAACCATTATTTAGAAATGTCCCTGGAGTGAAAAAAATGAAAACAAATAATCCTTCTCGCGAAAACTGATCCGGTGTTATTCCGCCAATCTGACAGTAATACACCGGATGTTATTTTATTAGTTAAATTGTGCAACTCCAGCTATGTTAAAATTTAATATTCTCCTATCTTCTATCTCAAAACTACAACCCAACCAAATCGTTTCGTTAATTCAACCCCCGGCGCTCAGCCGTAGGTGTCACCGCGCGAAGCTCAACAATAATTACCGCCTTAATAATGCGAATCTCTTCAGCGGTAACGCAATAAAACTCGGTTTTAATTAAGAAATTGTGGTCTAATTAATACCGAGCGCCGTCTAGAATTTAAACAGACGCAACTGTGTTGTCGGTGCTGCCCTCTCGCGTTCGTTCGCGACACAGACGACGCTGCGGAGAATATTAAAGTCAGCGCGGTACGGTGCCGCCCCCTCGCGGTAATAAAGAGGAACACACGTAAACCGAGGCAATTCCCCGCGCGGCTCCAACTTCTCCCAGGCTTACAACAAAAGTGCGAAGTGGCTCCCTCTACTGTCTTAACTTTCCGTACCGCGTTTGGATCCCCTTGGCCGAGAGTTGCGAACTTAACACGTGCGCGCCGCGCGCGTTGATAATACGCAAAATTTACGAACGCGCGCCGCCGTCGAACCCGTGGGGATGCGGCTAGACGCCAGGCGCCGATCTTCGTTTGTTTCGGCAGAACGTGTGTGGAAATTCTTAAACTGTTTACCGACTGGCGGACTACGTGATGTGTCGGATTGAATGCTCTACGGAGACCAAAACACATTAATAAACAAGTATAACTGTAGATTTTATAAAAAATACTGCAAATATTTGACCACGAATCAAAAATTTTCCAAATTTGTGAATAAATTGGTCATAAATATAGTGTATTTTTTCATTGTTATTAGTTGAAAAATGTATTTAATTTGTTTAAAGTATGAGGAAGGACTATTATATCAATATAGTAAGGGCTTTTTATTTTAAAGATATCCGCAAAAAACTGAAATGTTGAGACATCGTTTTTAATTTTTTATTCACAACCAAACGTAGCTAGATATTTGAAACAAAAACACGACCTTTTAACAAGGACTTTTTAACGCGACTTTTTAACAAGGAATGCAGTGTTATTTTTTAATTTGAAATAACATCAAAGATGGCGGCGTAACCATGGCCAACTTTTGTTTTTCTTATGGGCGCCATGTTGAATTTTGGCATTTTCCGATAGTCGTGTTTATCCTCATTTTCGCAATGTATAACATGTTGACATTATTATTTAAAACAATGGTGTAATAATAAAAAAAACTTTATTTTTTTTCTCGTTGTTTGTAGTGCTTATCAGGTACGCAACTGGTGCTTGGTTACAGACCGCCGACGCCGGTCTGACCAGAGTGCTTCGGATTAAAAACATTCAGATTGTAAAAGAAGAAAGTTTATACAACAAAAAGCTTATTGTTTAAGTAAATGTGCAAATTGGTCGACATTTTTTTGAAGGCATAAAACCGAGCCAGCTTTTCTACATGTTGTTATGCTCTTCTAACTGTTCTTCCCGGAATAGCATTGACCACACTTGTTATTCGATCCCGCAGATCCTCGATATTTCTGCGAGTATCGTGATAAATTTCGTCGTTCACAGTTCTCCATAGAAAATAGTCCAGAGGACTTAAATCAGGGAATCTAGCAGGACATTCCACCACTCCACCATTACCAATCCACCGATTTGGAAATTGTTGACTCAAATAATTTCGTACAACTGCAAAGTTAGACTTGTGTCGGGTTTGTACGGTTTAAATTTCTTTGTTCGTAATGCTCTCCAAACACGTGTTTGCGGCAATTACAAATTAGACGCTAGTTCCCGCGTAGAAATCCGAAGATCGTCATATATCTAAAAACCAGTAGTTGAAGCAATGCAAATTATGGTAATCTAACGTTTTCCATTTCCAAAATATCTCTTTGATCGTTTTCAACATTTCCATGAGGATTATAAGTATTGCGGGGTTTACTAAACGATTCATGGTCCGCTAAATTTCTGTTACGAATATTGTACGATTGGGCATTTCTATGAGAACAATAAATAATAAACCCTTATCATATCACGCTTTTCGTTATTGGTAAACGGCATTTTACATCCAAAATCAACCACACTTAAGGTTTATTTGGTTAAATGGCAAACCCAACGCTGAGCATTTCATGAAAATACTGAAAATATTTGAATACATGAATCAAAAATTTCCCAAATTTGTGATAGAATTGGTAAAAAATATAGTGTATTTCATTTTTATTAGTTGAAAATTTTAATTACTTTGTTTGTAGTATAGGGAATGACCATAATATTAGTATAGTAAGGAATTATGGTATAACCGCAATATTGGTGGCGGCGCCGGGTGATAATTAAAAATACGTTTATGGCTTGTTTTTCTTAAGGCAACTTTATGTAATTGTTAGATTTACAGGTAGAACATGAAATATTAATATTTAACGTTTCGTATTTAGGCCGGTTTGCAATAAAAAGTGTACTCATGAACAAAAAATTCAAAACAAAATGGAAAAAATGTCAAGTATGCTTTGAATTTACGTATGAAAGCCTACTAAAGATGACAGGACTCGTTGCGACCGTCGAATACGTGTATATAGACGTCCTGGTGAACGCTACGCAGCCGCTACTATACAGGCAGTGGATAGATTTGGTCGTGGATCTGTGATGGTTTGGGCTGGAATCAGTATAGACAACAGAACTGATCTTGTTGTGGTTCCTCGTAGACTAATCAAATTACATACATCGAAAACATCTTGGAGGGCTATGTGGTGGCTGCTGCATATGGCGTCGGTCAAAATTTCATCCTAATGCAGGACAATGCAAACTCGGTATGTGGCCGGCATCACCAGCAACTTTTTACAAGAACGTGGAATTCAAGTCATGGAATGGCCGGCGTCCTGACCTGAACCCTATTGAACACGTGTGGGACCAGCTTGACCGATGTGTTCGCAAGCGCCCTAATCCACAAATCATACAGGAACTGACAGAAGCTCAGATCTTCACAGACTAGTTCGAAAAAAGGATTCCCCTAATTTTTTTGACCAGTGTATTTGTACATACTTAAGCAAATATTAGACAATATGCTGGTGTTATTTTTTTTGTCTAATTCTTCTAATGAACAAGCAATCAAAACACAAATTGAATGATTTATAGAAGGTGCTAACTGCGATTATTCATACGTTTATACAATATCGGTTATACAATATCATTTTTTGCTTAATATATATTGTAATATGTTAATCAACTACATGCTTCTTCATAACTCCCACGTTCAAAGTTAGTTCCAAAAATATTCCCTCGCGTACATCGCTAAACCATCTACTGGAAAGTTAGTAAAACTGATTTCCTTACAAGTATGTACAAGTACAACATCTGAATTAACAACGGGAAGTTAATCATAGCCTCGCAAAATACTACTACCTACAAGTTCAAAAGGCGTCGACGAAGCGCTTCAATTTAAACTTTATAAGAAATATAATTACGCAGCAAGTGCTCCGAAATTTATTTTACGCGAAACTCTTTAAGTTATGTGGAAAGTCGCTCGACCGTCCTACAAAACTGTTCCCAGAGTTTGCTCTATTGAAAATCCCGGCGCCGCGCTGCTAACAGCGATAAAGTTAACACCGTGTTGAAATCTGTTTTAAACCAATATGCTCTTATTATATTGTTTCGATGTCTTTAAATGTATGAAACATAATTTCTTTTGTGTGATACTTTTCAGTAACGTAATAACTAACGATTTATTTTTGAGATACAGGATGGTCGGATTCGCATGCCACTTTCTTATGCAACATCTGAAGCTAATTGAATTCTTTCTGGATGCATTAGAACCTTTTTTCTTTATTGTTCATACCAAAAATAAAAAAAAATACAAGGTCTAGGATAACATACGAAGATAAAAAGGCAGCCATAAAGCCGGGGTTTCATATTCGTATACTTCCCAAATATCAAATATTTGCCAAATGTCAATTATTTGGCAAATATATTTGGCAAGCAAATCGAAAATTTTTCTTATTGATCGCTCTAAGCCTCTAAAGGATGCCATGAGTGATTCCGTGTTTCTTTTAAGTCCCTTCTCCGAATATTTTTCATCCATACTGACTTCATTACCGGTTGATTTTCATAAAACTCAAAAAACTTTCTTACAAACCAACAAATTTGTACAATATTCGTCTGTGATTTCGGACCGTCAGAGTTGCAGTGCAACAGCGAATGCATCGGACATTAATTCGTCCCCACATAGCATTTTCCAACACGTTAAAATCTTCTTTAGACACTTGCTATATGTGCGTACCGAATGGGCGATACCTATTTTTTGTATCAGTTTGCCTTATTTTGCACATTAGCTTATCGCTTTTTCAAATTAAACGGATAATTTGATTGCGAACAAGCAAGTTTTTATTTTATAATGCCGACACATGTTTAATTACATAAGGTCAGAAGTCACTGTAGCGTACTAAAAAGCCATTATTCTGGAAATTTAAAAACAAATCTTGACGAAACTTTCCTTTTAATGATTTTTTTTCAGTCATCAGCGTTCTGTATTAATAATTCGCAACATCTAATTTTAACAGGGTCTAAAACTCAATACAATAGGTGAGAACTAATTTAAGTAAACTATGATTTTAAGAAGAATAAATATATCTTTTGTATTTAAATTAGGACGATATTGCCCATAAAGAAAATGTTGAGTATGGTTTCTTCACCACTTTTAAGTTCCACTAAATCCAATTGTACTGCTAAGTTCGTTGTATAAATGTGTCTTAATATTGTCTGAAATACATAACAATTAGCTTTTGGAACCCAAATTTAAAAATATTAGCTTTCTCAATATTACTTTTTGTTAAATATAAAACTACTCAAAATGTTGTCTACTGGTAAAATAATTTTAACCGTTTTCATTTCTCTTGGAATAATAAACATCATAAAAATCGATAAATATATAAATACAACAAGCAAATAAAGTATAATTTTCCAAATACCATATTTTATATACATGCTCATTTATATTCTTCAGAGAAAAGCATCAAGTTATGATACACTCTGTAGATGGTGTAAGTTTTCCTTGGAAAGAAATAACATTGCGTTTATGTGGGTAGGTAAAAACAACAATAATTTTTTTTTAATTTCTCTCTGAGACGTTCTCCGGAAAATAAAATTTTTTACAAAATTATAATATTATGCGGTTCTCGCGCATTAGAAAAATCACACATGTTACTAATAATTACAAATCTATTCGCAATCTTCGTATACGATCTACTTCACACAAAGCGAAAGAAAAAATTGGAAAAATTAAACAGCGTACTAAAATATTCGTCGCGTACAAATAAATGGTCCAACATTGGTCGCCTTGGCATTTGCTATACCCACTTCGTCTGGGTATTGCAAAGAGCAAGTATTTAACGTAAAAAAAACCCGTCCGCACAGCCGAACGTCGAATATAAAAATCTATTTTTGAGGTGGACTCGCTACGAATTGAATAGAGCTGTTTTTTTTTCTTGACAAATATTCGTATACTTGGCAAATATTTGAAATTTGGTAAGTATAAGAATACGTGACCGGCTTCGAAGAAAGGGGTCTTACGGCTAAATATCGATTTTGGGGTTTTGACAAATTCGGAATGCTGGAATCTTATTCTTTAACATGCAATTTATCCGACATCAATCGGACAAAATTTGAAGTTAGATAGAGGATTCGACAAAACTATATTTTCGCGGGAGGAATCAATATTAAAGGGTACTGTTTGCGTACAGCGTTGTCACATGGTGTGATGTGTATTTTTATTTTCCTTATTTAAAGTAAAATACGCATGAATAATTTATCAATTGCACAATATTAATAAGAAATAGATTTAATAAAATATTTTCAAACAGACATGTGCGTTCCAAATATACAGTTAAAAACATTATACTCGAGAAAAAGCGTTCAAGTTTGCGAAACGCAGAAAAAACATTCGGTTCATAGCTGGAGAATTTCTTCGGCATCGAATTTAATTTTAATTTTTTTCTGAGACACCTAAATAACGTCGAATAACGTTGTAAATGCTGCACAGAAAAATAAATTCTTATGCCCACAAAAAATTGTTTTCGAGAACTACGCCGTATTACCAAAGAAATATTAGTAGAAATATTATCGTGGTAAGTTTTAGACTACATATGTATGACTGGAATAAGCAATAATAATTTATTTTTAATTCAAAATGATGTATACTAATTAATATGATCTTTAAAAACAAATACTCTTTAATCCTATTTGTAACTATTATCAGCAACCGTAGTATCCAAAATACAACATATCTTTTTAATCATTTTTAAACACTTTTTATTGATATTTATTGTTTCTCCAGTAGCTCAAGAATCATACAAACTCATTTTTACAATGTTTATTTTTGAAATGGCTAAAACCAAAATCAACAAATTGTGAACATTCATAAACTTTTCAGTAATGGCCTGCCTTTTTCGGGTTTCTTCACTTTTCACTGTTTAATACCACCGATATTATAGTATGCAACTGCAGTAAGGAAACAAAGAAATATAAATGGCGAAATCACCACACAGTGACAAGTCGTAATACTAAGATACCTTTCTCAAAAAAATAATAGTTAATATACTACTAAATTATAAATTTTGAAGTTTTGACGGTTTCAGTTCGCAGAAATCTTATAATTTTGTAGTGCATAAACAGCCGCGGAACATGTGCAGTCAGAGCACTTGACTTGATTAGCCACGTGAATTGTGCCCTAAAACATACTCAAACACACCTCAAAGATGTTCATAACTCGGAAATGACTTAACGGATGAAAATCAAATAAACAAAGATTCCAAATTTTACTCTACCGTGATCTGACACATTTGCAGTAAGAGGTTTAGAAGACAAAAAATCGGAAAGGCGGGTGTTAATTTAAAACAGTTAAAACTGCAGAAATCGAGTACCTGTTTATACTTCTGTCGCGCTCATCTTTAAACCGAACCGTAGAAAATTTTGATTAACGATTAACTAATATATCACACTTTATTTTATTGGCTTTTGATAAGTAGTTTCAGAGTTATGAGTCTTCAAACACATGTCTCCATACTATTATTTAGCGCTGGGTAGCGCTGTACTCTAGACGCGTATTTCTCGAAAACTTGATTTTAGCAGTGAGACCCCTTTCTTCCGAGCGGGTCACATATGAAGCCCTGTCGTAATACATATACCACAATGCCTTTTAAAGTATATTACGAAAATTCTCTCCACATTTATTCCCGAACAATGTTCACCCTAACGTAAAAATAAACGGTGAAAATAAGCAGCCTTTCCCTTCATTGTTACTGCCAATATAATTACTGTAGTCAAGGGGCGGTAAGTCGAACATTAACGCGCTCTGACATTTTCGATTCCGGCGTTGCGACAAGGGCGCCCCATATCCGCCCCCCACGAAACTAAAATTCCCACCCTTCGGTCCGCTTCAGACTAGGTGGTCTTAGGTACAAATTTGGCTGAATGCCGTTCCACGCGCTAGCTCGTGAGTTAACCGAACGGGACTTTGGGAATATTCCCGTATCTGCGAGTTATCCGAAGGGATGATTCCGCAACCCCCTCCCTCCGTAACCCGGCCGCACCCCCGCGTACTCGCGATAGTCGTAATGACTGTTGAACGGGATACCGTAGAGAGAGAAAGTGACATTTCGATGAGTGTTGTAACATTGGATGGGTCCCTCAGTTGCAATTGAGGTGTTCTTAATGCCCGTTTTGGACGTAGGAATTAAAGTGTATTGTTTCGCGAGAATGTTGTAGATTTTGGTGATGATATGTAGCAAAACAATTGTTGGGTGGGGATTTTGTAAGACCGGCGAGCTACGTCACAGCGCGAAGTGTCGAAAAGCATGTGGTAATGTCACGCCCGTCACAGAAAAAGTAAGAAAAGTAATGATGAAAATATACCATAGCCAAAGTATCAGCGTTTTACCGTTAAATTTAAAATGCCACAGGTAAAAGTTGTTCAACACCTCCCAGTAAGTGTTTTGATTTACAATTTACCGTAAAAAAATATGGGACGGCTACTATTTTGTAAATCTAGTGCTAGCAATGCTCCTGCGTCAACTTCGTCGTTCTGGTTTTGTTTCTTGCAATTCTTAACTGTAAAAAAAACTCTGAAGGTTTACTTTCATCCAAAACTATTTCTAAAGCATGACCCTTTCTCGAGAAATAAAGAAAAATCTGTAGAGTGTCCTGTAAAGCGAAATAACAATTGAAATTATAATAATAACTTTGTGACATATTTACTCAAGATTTAATTACTAATTAAACTATAAGTTGTATTTTATCAATAGGTTCCTTATTTCTTTTTTGCAGAATTTCTATTAACCAGTTTTTGACATTCTAAGAGCAACGCGAAGATACAAAGAAGCTGTCTAACGACAGGTTTCATTAAAATCTTATAGACCGCTGCTGTCTACCTGTATATAATACGGGATTAAACCCTCAAAGTCGTTCCACGACGAGCCAATTCTTTAAGGTTGCTAATTAGAGGGCCCTTTGCGTTTAAAGTCAACACACTAAACGCTGCTGAGCCTGAATGTCTACAACAGTTACGCCCTCATATCTAATGTTAATTAACATTTTCATAATTTTGTCGATTAAACGTAAAAGTAAAGTCGAACAAACTCAAATTACGGAGGTGACATTCCTGCACTATCACGTACCCATCAGCAGCGAAGTACGTAGTATTATTATTGTTACTGGTACTAACACCAGTCAAAAGGAACATGATATGAATAGTTAATCAATAGGGGTCTTGCACTAAGTCTCAAAATTAAAAATTAATACGCAATATTAGTGCCAAACGTATACCAGAATCGTCAGCAAACTTTTTTTTTAAGAAAAATTCGGTTCGTACAATTAATAATATTAAAATCGGCCTCGTCTCTTTAAATATGAATCAGACCGGTGTCTACTCCTGTCATCTTTTTGAAGCGAATACATGACTGCTCGAATGGTTAGATGAGACGGATTGGGGATATCAGCGGTTGCCCTCTGTTTGCAACAATTGAGTGCAACAATATTAAGCGGAAAAAATTTACAGACGGTTTTCTTGCAACCTTATTTGTTAAGGCTCCCATATCCCCCATTCAAAACGTTGAGTTGCCGCTCTTTTCTCCAGAGCTTCCGACCAAAGTTTTACTAGATGTAGATGGCGACACAACTACCAAATCTAGAATTATCCCGTATATTTTAATTTGCGGCAAGAATCCACCCCACCACAAATATCTAACCGTATACAATTTCTCGTAACCATGACAACCACGGAAAATACCAATCCAATAAGAGGTTATCTACTTCTCAATATAGGGTTATGTTCGTTATTGTAAGGAGTTTTTTCGAGAGCGATTTATTTATGAGTGTGTCTCTCAAAATGAATATTGACCGATTATTTGTTTATTAGGGATTTATTGATAGGTACGTACACAATTTCACTGGTTTTCATATTTTCTAATTAAATATTGTTTAAGGTGCTCCATTTCCATATAGAACTTTACGATACCATCCAAGGACAGCAGCTCTGTATACTTTAGTCTGAATACACGATATGTCATTAGCGGCTTATTTAAATTTAGATCAGAGATGGTCTGTGTTAAATATCCTTAACTACGATTAGACGGTAACTCAAATTGTGTTGTATTACATAACGTAGTTACCTTTGCTCTCCGTAAAATGACTTGTCTAATCATACCTTTAACGCAACAGCCCATTCCGAAATAACGCCATACAAAGGAGATCGTATCATTCGTCGTTTTTTGTTGCTCGACATAACTGGAAGATTTCAATATTTTATTACGCAGTCTTGAGGGGCAATTTATGCTTTAAATGATTCTTACCGTAAAACCTTTTTATACAGAAAAGAGAATTCTTTGTGCAATTTAAATGTAATAAAATTTGCCACCTTGAGGTAGGAAGGTATATCGACCCATGCAACGAAGACTATAGTAACATTTAGTTTACCTCAGCTAACTAATGGATGCATTTATTCACAATACATTTAGTTTGTTACGATAGTCTTTGTTGCATGGGTCGATATAATTAATAATTGTCTACATACATATAGAAATAAATAAAAATTGTGTGTTGTTTACTATTTACGTCAAATTGAGCAGAAAAAAAAGAATGTCAAAAATGAAATGGAGAAAAATACTAATAAAATGCTGACTGATTTTTGTTTTAACGTATGATTATTTAGCTGTCGTATAGCCTATACTTTACAATGACGGTATAACTATATAGTATCAGCTTTGCTTCGAAGAAAGGGGATTTGTGACTAAACTATCAACGAGGTTTTTGTTTTGAACAAATTTTGATCGGAAACTATTTTACAGTTCATCTGTGATTTTTAAAAACACAACTGAGATTGAAGGTCGTTTATCTGAATTTAGTTTGATTCGAAGTTAAAGAATTTTTTGTGACATTTTTCGCTGATTACAATAACAGATTTTTAAGTTATTATTCCTACAGCTTATATTAAAAAAAAAAAAACAACTTTCAACGACCTTCAAATGCAAACAGGAAGACAGCTACGATTTATATTACTTAACACGAACACAAAAAATCCAAAGTGGCATTCTTTATGTTACGTCTTGTTTTCAGTATTACCGATTTTTAGTGTACTTTAGGTCATATCTAAATAAATTATTTATATTGTATTTACATTTTCAATTTGAAACAGCGCCATCTATCCACAGACCGTTGAACTATTTTGCAATGCCAACAGACTAAAACTCTCCCAGAACGGTATTCAAGTTACGTTCACTAAAAGCTACATCCCATCGTTATAAGTAACATTTAATGTATTTTTATAATATATTACAGTACACAATAATCATACGCCAGTAAGACCAAAAAGCAATTCTATATTTGTAGTTTAGTTTTTTTTAACACTAAAATTTGCAAGTATAATTAGCATAAATATTGAAATTCTTTGTGGACGCAGTTGCATAAGAACCTATTCAATCGAATAGTTGCTATAGTTTCACAATTTAAACAATAATTATTGAGTGGTGTATCGACGCGTTTTCGACGTAGGATACGGGAGCCTTAAGTTAGTTAAAATGCAAGACCCTCATTATCGAAGGAAATGCAGACAGCTATATCTGGTGTAGACTTTTCCACGTTACTCAGTATATACAGCATATATACATCGCTGATTCGCTGACTGTGCATACATAATATACATATAGATCAGGTCAGCACACACACACACACACAGACACATAGCAGCACCGGCAGAAACAAAAACTAGACGTAGATTTATGGGTTAGACCGCAGGCTGTCGCGTTTAAAAAATTATCTACTGCATTTTCTGCATAATAAAATCGCTGAATTTTAACGTTTACACGGTCCGAGGGTGAGTTACGGCCGTTGGAAGCGCGCACCATTTCACCCTTCCAAACTGCGTCCAGTTGACACCCATAAATAAAGAGGGACCGAGCGGACAGGATTAAAACCTGGAGCAGCAGTGGCGTGCGGGATTCTCGTCCGCTATGCTTGGCTCTTCTCAATCAATGCCGACAGCATTGTGGCACGGGTTTTGCATTTGAAGTACGACACCCCGCGGGGTCAGGTTTCGATGGTTTAATAACGTCCTAGATTGAACGCAAAGGGGGCGTTGCGGTCGCCAACATTGAGTGATTGCATACATCATTGATTCGCGGACATATTATATTCTCGTGAATAATTTGATGATGTGGCTTGGTTGAAAAGGAATAATGAATAGACCAATAAGGGATAATTACAAAATTTATCTGTGGATTAGAAATATTATAAATATTATATATACCTAATAATATTATATACCGGTTGGAACCGTCATCGCGCAACGGCTCTCATCATATTCCCCTCAACCCCACCACAAACTATACTGCCTACACGTACGTGCGCCTCTCAACTTCCAATACAGTTCGGCGAGTGAGTTAATTGTCGAGATAGATATTCCATTTTACGATAATGGCAAATTTCAGTTTGACACTGACAATAACAGATCTTGAAGAGAGAATGTTTTTAATGTATTGTGTAATTTTACGTACGATTGATTGGCTATAAGAAGTAGTACAATAATAGAAAATTGTGCATTAAAAGTGTTGTCCACTAACAATAACTATGAAAGCGATATGACGAAGTGAAGAATTAATAGTTATTTAACCAACAAGTATATTCGAAGGAGCCATTAATGATTGAGACTTTTTAATAGTTGGACTGTGGTTCTGGATAACGTAATGTTTTGATTGGATGATTTTATTTCACGCATGTTCGATTCGATGATAACAAATCATGCATTAATAGAAATCGTGCATTTATAGAGCTATTTAATAAACGATTTTCTATCCACTAAACAGACTCATAAATAAAGGATCGACGGAAAAAGTAAATAAAAAATAATTCCTCAAACAATAACAACCAAAACGATATGACGGAGTGAAGAAATAAGAGTACATAAATTAAAAATAATTCCGCTAACAATTCATAATTATAACAACCCTTTAGCCATGGTGCAAAATTGCTATAGGATAAACGAAAAAAAATTAAATCCTCTCAGCTTAAAAAATTTGACCTTCTTTTTGTATGCAATACCCTAAACGATTATAAAAATTTTGTAGCACGTCTGTTAACGTTTCTGCCGTGATATTCCGAGAAACATCAACAATTTTCGTGCGCAATTCGTCTAAATTAGCTGGTCGATCATTTTGATGTGCATAAATATGTTGTTTTAAATGTCCCCAATAAAAGAAATCTAATGGAGACAAATCACGCGATCGAACGGGCCATGATATTGGAAGGGAATGAGTGCCAATTAAACGATTTGGAAAATGTTCAGAGAGAAAATGTCTGACTTGTAGTGTATTGTGGGCTGGACATCCATCTTGTTGAAAATATAACCGTTGAATATCAACGTCAGGTAAGCGCTGAATACTTGGGAGGATGTCATTTTGTAATAACTCTAAATATTTTTGACCGTTTAGTGTGCCATCAATAAAGAATGGTCGTACAATATTGCCATTCAAATTACCAGCCCAAACATTCAGCGTTTGTTGATATTGCGCGTGAGTGGTTATACTTCTATGTTGATTTTCTTTTGCCCAATAACGCACAACCGATGGATTGTGATGTCCAAAAAGAGGAAAAGTCGACTCGTCAGTAAACACAAGATGTTTCAAGACGTTTTCATCCTCGTTAATTAGTGCAGTCATTTGTTCGCAAAACTGCATGCGCCTATAAAAGTCATCACCTACCAATTGCTGATGCTTTTGACATTTATAACTTTTGTAGGCACAAGATTTCAAAATGTTTTGAACACTTTTATGTGATATACCTACGTCTGAAGCAACAGTACGAGATGACAAGGCATCTTTATTTTCTATTGCAGCACATAGTAACTATTGAATATTTTCTGGATTTTGTTTGTGTTTATTTGTTATTTTCTTGTTTTTAACAGAACCAGTTTCATCAAATTATTTTGAAACATTAAAAATTGTGCTTTTGTTGGGAATCGGACGATCTGGATACTCAACGCTAAATAAATCGCTTACTTGTTGGTAACTGTTACCCGCAAGTCGCCATTTCAACATTTGTATTTTTTCTTGTGTAGAATACATAGTGGATTTACCTACACGATTAAATCGTTACCATAAATAATAATCAAATCGATAGTTGAAGATTAATTCTAAGCGACTCGTAAGCGATCCCATACAGTCCAGACGTTCCAAGCGACCGCGGGCCACTGCCTGCGCACTGACGGGCGACAACATAGAGCAAACGTACTGCGAAAATATAGATAGAGTAGGGGCATGTCTAGACCATACCGTTGCGCGATGACGGTTCCAACCGGTATATAAAGGGTGCTAATTCTTGCAGTAATCACGAATACAAATGATGAGGCTAACTTAATTTTTTTAACATTTTTTTATGAAATTATGATTTTACGCTAAATAAGAAAAACCTTTTGTATGAAACTTTTTTTCGTACGATGCATTTTTTTCGTGAGTAAAGAAACCCTATGCGCATGACGGGGCAACGCGCGAGATACCAAAACGTGTCCCCGTTATGCACATACCTTCCTACGTTGTACCATGAGTGTCTACTCAGTCGTCGCTTTTACTACTAGACGGCGAGCGCATCCCATTCAGTGGCAACGGTCGTAACTACCGCAGACACCACAAACTTCCATCGTCAATAACTTTTGATAGATGCATCGTCCGAAAAAAATGTTCAGACAAAAGATTGTTCTTATTTAGCGTAAAATCATAATTTTATAAAAAAAGGTGGGTATTCCCATTTAAAAAAAATTAAGTTAACCTCATTTTCACCGATTGCCATCTGCAATGAAACTGATATCGCCATCTCATTTCCCCCTTTGCGTCCTACAAGTTTATTTAAGACACTTTTGTCGCACCATGCATATTTCTCGAGATATTTAGGAGTCTCAAGTTAAAAGGACCACCCGGTATATATTGAAATATGAGAATGTTTTTTTATCACATCAAATAAAAAAGATTAAAACATTTTGTACAGTTGAAAAAAATAGTTTTTTGTTTGCTATTTAAGATATTTCGTACCACGTATTATTATGAATTATTGATGGTAAATGGATAGTATTTTATTAATGATTATACAACTTTATTCATAAAAAGACAACTAATAAACTTATCAATACAATTTAGGGATAATATCAATAATAATCAATACAATAATAAGTGTGTTGGATGAAATGGCACAAATCCCTCTTCAGAGTTTGACAATTCTGCCACATTGTCATTCATACTTCTATGTGCTTCCCATAACTGTTGCAGTTGGTTTGGAAACTGACCATATGCCTCACTGAGGTCAATCTAGTAGTTGAAGGTAAATTTGAGTAACTAACTTTGTTTTTAATTTTGCACGAAACACCACAGTTTTCCTGATGGGAAAGTAAATATCCGTTCAATGGTTTGTTGCCAGATCATTGCAATTACTAGTGGCATACATTATTGCATGATTAAAATAAACCCCACAATGAAACCGCACAATCCGCATAACGTTCAAGCTACAGTTTCAGTTTTTTCCGCATTTTTGTTTTTCGTAAAGTAGATGTTAATTATTACCAAAAAGTTTCGTATGAACTTTTTTTCAATTCCTTGGAAATTTGGTAGATCAATTTTCAGGATTTCTGATAAATACACATTTTAAAGGTTACTCCGAGGCTATTTTGAAGGTTTGAAAGGAGTTTTGAAAATATTTCCATTACAGGGAATACATTTTTAAATTCCTGACGTACCTATCTTTAAATAAAAAAAAATACAGCTACGTACTGGATTTGAACCAGGGACCTTCGAGTACCCATCACAATGAGCACCCCGTAAATACAAAACAAAAAGTTCATAAAATAAGTTTAAAGTTTTCTGGCAAACTCCTATTTCTAAATTAAATTATTGTATGTTAAACAGTAATTCCAAACTTCCCCCGTATATCTCAAGTGTGTGCTTGGTGTTGGTAATATCACCACCAATTTATCAAGTCCACAAATTGAAATAAACATCGGCACCTATTAGTGAATATTAATGCCGTGGTGTTTCATGATGTGGTCCCATAAAGGCGTCTATCTCACCCCCCGCCCATGCTAGGGGTGCAGGTATATACACACTAAAACGTGTTCGAAATTTCCTGCCCGTTTAGCGAAATGGTTATTTAGTGTGTTGGTAATTACGGCCGATTTGTAATACAGTCAGGTAGACATGCGTGACTCCCTGGTCGCCTGCACGAATAATTAAGGCCCCAAAACGAAGCGGGCACGACAAGGGGCGCTACGATCCAACCATCTCTTCGCTAATCAACCTATTTGCTTGGAGTATTAAGATAAAGTGTCTAGATGTGGTTCGTTTCGTTTATGGCAACTTCACCTGTACTATCTTAATGCCACTTAATAACCTTTTTATTAAAGCGTCTCGTAGATTAACGTCGGTTTTGGGTTTTATGTGAAATGTTTTATATTCATGGTTTACCGTTTAATGAGTTTGTATAATGTGCTGTAGACGTGATGGTGTTTTTTGTAGTGATGTTGTTAAATGAATTATTGTCAAGCTTTACTTCTGTAGTTTAATCCCTAAGGACTGGATGATAGGTAAAAATTCTACGCTTGTAGTGATTCCGTAACAATACTACTACAGTGATATGTACTACAAGTTCATAGTTCTAATTACAGAGAGATTGTTATACATGTAGACCTGATCTGTAACATTTCCATGCGTTTGATATATTGCTACTGTGGTAAAATAAAATGATTTTTTACATAGTTATACGAGAATTTTTAAATTTGGAGTCAGAACACTGCGACAATTACACAAAATGGCAGGGAATTTTCCTATCAATGTCCATAACACAACAAATGTAGACTGTAGGCAAAAAAGAGGTACAACATTTTAATTATGAATGTCAATTAATATTTTACTCTATTCTAATATTTCTTAGAAAAACAAATCGCCTATATTGAAGATTGAAAACACCATATTCGCCATACCAAAACGTTTTAATCTAAAGTTATGGTACTTTTTGTGTGGCCATGAAGTATTTTTGATAATGTCAGGTCAATTTAATGTGAAATGAAAGGTATATCAAAATCAGTAGATAATGACATCTGTTTGGGTTGGGTCAAAAAAAAAGTAGAGATTTTATAGCGCCGTATACAGGGTGATTTTTTTCGTATACACGGTGAAATATTAAAACGGTTGTTTATTATCTACTCAAAAACAGAATTGGACGTTTGTTACAAAACATTGCACAGATACTAAATAATTAATACTTTTCTTCTTTTTCAAGTATGATGTATCACATGTGTTGTTTTTTGAGACCCTTACAACTTTAGACGAATGTTACTATTTTTTTGCTTATTTGTGCAAATAATCGGAGATGGAACAACTTTCATTTTAAAAGTATAACATTTCGAACTTCAGCGTGTAAAAATGCTGCATAAAGTAACATAACATTAATTGAAACGATATATTAAATTTACTAAATTATAGGTTTGCTCGAGCAGTCGGAAAACCAGTTTAGAAAGAGTGCTGAGAGTGCTTAATTTTTTTACCAGATATGTTGCTATGAAAACTGCATTATAAACACTAATCACACGTTATCTGGTTTGTCAGCACTGTTTGTAAACTGGTTTTGCCACTGCTCGAACAAACTTATTATTGTATTGATTATTGATATTATCCCTAAATTGTATTGATAAGTTTATTAGTTGTCTTTTTATAATTAACGTTGTATAATCATTAATAATACTTTGCATTTACACTCAGTAATTCATAATAATACGTGGTACAAAATATCTTAAATGGCAAACAAAAAACTTTCTTTCAACTGGACAAAATGATTTAATCTTTTTTATTTGATGTGATAAAAAAACATGATCATATTTCAATATACAGGGTTAGCCAAAATTACCGGAACACCCAAATAATTCTACAACGGTAAAAAATTTCAAAAAAGAATTCAAACAAAAGCTTTTAGGCTTTAAATAATCCATCGTTCAAATATATTTTGAATATACAGGGTGTTCATTTTATTATAGAAATCGCGAAAATTTTTTTTTTCAAATGGAACACCCTGTATCATTTTACATTTTATAATTTTAGGACTAATTCTGGACATTGTTTATTAAAATAATTTTTTTATAAAATGCATCATTTTTGAGTTTTAAGCAATTAATTAAAATTAGTCAAAATTACCGTAACACCCAAATAATTCTTCATCGGTAAAAAAATTTCAAAAAACATTCAAACAAAAGTTTTTTACTTTAAACAAGCTATCGTTCAAATATATTTTTAATATACAGGGTGTTTATTTTATTATGGAAGTATGGAAAACTTCTCCTTTTTCTCATTAAACGTCCTGTACATTTTTATTTTTTAATTCTAAGAATTTTTTTCAAGTAGGTTTTTATAAATTGATTCATTTTTTAATTATCAGCAATTAATCAAAACTCCAAAACATTTATTTTAGCCGAACGGATAAATAATAAAAATGTAAAGAAAAAATAACAAAACAATTAAATTAAATTTTCAAACTGCCATCCCTGAGCGGCTTGACAATGCCCCAACCTATCAACAAATTCCCGTAAACAGTTGTCTAAATGATCGACAGTAATACTCTGAACTTCGTCCACTATCCTCTGCTTCAACGCATCAATATTTTGCGGCCTATTGGTGTAAACCTTGGACTTTAGGTGGCCCCAAATAGAAAAATCCAGTATTTGTAAATCCGGCGACCTAGGTGGCCATTCAATGGACCGTAATGCGGCGGTGCACCATCTTGTTGAAACCAAATATTATTCAGATCTTTGTTGAATATAACTAGGAGATGAGGTATTACTTCATCTAATTGCTTATAACTAAAAAATTATGAAATTTTTAAACAAATTATTGCAATAAAAAATTATTAGATTCGTTTTAGAATTATAAAATGTAAAAATATACAGGATATTCCATTTGAAAAAAAAAGTTAACCAAATATGCATAAAAAATGAATGATATTAAAAATATATTTTAATGATAGGTTGTTTAATGTCAAAAACTTTTGTTTGAATGTTTTTTGAAATTTTTTTACCGATGGAGAATTATTTGGGTGTTCCGGTGATTTGGACTAATTTTAATTAATTGCTTAACTCAAAAATGATGCATTTTATAAAAAAATTATTTGAATAAACAATGTCCAGAATTAGTCCTAAAATTATAAAATGTGAAAAGATACAGGGTGTTCCATTTGAAAAGAAAAAAAATTACGCGATTTCTATAATAAAATGAACACCCTGTATATTCAAAATATCTTTGAACGATGGATTGTTTAAAGTCTAAAAACACTTGTTTGAATTTTTTTTTGAAATTTTTTACCGTTGTACAATTATTTGGGTGTTCCGGTAATTTTGGCTAACCCTGTATATATATTGAAATATACTAAATTGACCTCAGTTTCCAAACCAACTGCAACACTTATGGGAAGCACATGATAATGAAGATGTGGCAGAATTGTCAAACTGTGAGGAGGGATTTGTGCCATTTCATCCAGAAATGCCACACATCGTCACATAGTCAGATCTCAGTGACATAGCATTTATTAGAAAAAACTATTATTCATTCTGAAGTAGACATGATAAAAAAATTATTGATTTGTGGTTATCAGAACGCTTTTTTGTATTTTGACTTTCAACTCTTTCGATATCCTTGATGAACATCTTGCTCCCAAAGTTATCATTATTTCCCAAATTTTCAATTGCCTTTTGCTCAAAAATTTTCTGTCAAGCCAAACATATTTGATGCTACTATGCTGATAATTAAGTGTCATTAATTAGTTTCTTTTAGCTAAATAAACACTTTTTACACATAACACATAAAACAAAATAAAATACTTCTTTAGGTAGAGAGTTGTTGGGTTTTCGGGTTCTATGATAACAAAAAAAAGCAAATGCCTCGTTGCTAGATGACACCAAACTAACATAACCTCAAAAACTCACTATTTGCATCGCACACTGCTTAGTAATTAAGTTTTATATGCAGTGAGCGCGCGAAGTATGGAAAAACATGACCAAATCTCTGAAACAGTTTCTTATTTGACAAAATCCTCGGCTCGTTGATTTTTAATTATCAAAATACATAGACTTACTGTAACATTATTTCTCTATCTTCAATATTGTTGCCCACTTATGACGTCATCGACTTTTAAATGGCAACCATATTTTTTGTTCTAATGTTGATAGGTCTCTTAATTGTAATTTACAAAATTTACGCGTTATATAAGCATATTTTGGAGAAAAAGACATTCATTCCTCATTTAGACACATAAATCATTTACCAAAATCCGATTTACCGATTTACCAAAAAACTTAGTGGGCAAAAAAAAACGTCTATGACGTCACAACTCAGTAACAACTGACCGACAGAAATTAAAAACTTTTCACAGAACTATATACTGGATATTTTTTTAATATAAAAAACCTCTTAGAGATCTGCACATGTTTCCATACATTACACGCTCACTGTATATTTTTTTTAAGTCTCTAAGCATACAATTCTTTTGAATTGATGTTAGTTTTACAGTTCATCGCAAACAATGCTAAACCATTCTTGTACAGAAATGTAGAGAAAACAAAACAACTTGGCAAAATGTTGTTACATGTCTATTTGGCAGCGATTGCGAAGCCCCAAACCCTTGTAAACGAATTAATTTACTTTAACGGTAAAGTACGAGTACGCTCGGTCGGTCCTAGCCCGAAATCTGTTCATTTCATCTCTGATGCTACACCGCATTATGTCCCCTTCGTCCCCCAAAACGTAATTTTCGTTGAATCCGTATCGCACATAACGGCGCTGGAAAGCTGGAAAGCAAAGGGGATGGTATGGGCGGCGGGGGGGGGGGTTGTAAGGGGGGATGATGCTGCCCCGAAGTCATACATTACATACTACGCACGTTCAATCGGGTGCAATTTTGAAGGTCGCTTTTGATATGCAAATCGCTTGTAATTGTACGCCTGGTATGGTCGTATGGTATGAGAGAGGACGATTTCTATGCGATAGTTGGGAATTTCAAGAATTGCCCCCTAGGCGGCCTAGGCGAGTACTACAACCGTCGCACAGTCGGTCTAAATAATATTTCAAAAGAGAAAAAAATATTTTGATATAATTCTTTTGTTTTATTATGTCCTATATTTGTATATGTGTATAATATGACATTGAATTTCGATGACATTCAATTGCAAAGGCGTTTAAAATAAAATTAATGCAGACGAGCTCAACTTCAGTTTTTTAAATTGAATTGCCTATATTTCAGTATTTTTGAATTATTTCCATAATTTTAGTGCTTGAAGTACAAACATAATCCTACTCTATTCATTACAGTTTTTGAGCTTTTGCTTTATGTGTCTGGAAAATGTGTCATAAGAACCAAATTATTTCTGAACTACTAAAAATTTGCTTGAAGTGATGAATGGATTATATTTTATTCAGAATTGTTGGTCTTATCAATTTCGATACATAGGACAACTAGTTTGCATACAGCGTGTTCATAATATTGGACTCCATACATCCAACAATTTTTATCCCAAGAACATCAATTTTCTTATTGGAACACCCTGTACAAAGTTCTATTTTTGGAATCGACGTATTTTTCACATAAAAAAATATGAGCCTACTATAATGTATATAATTAATGAAAAAATCTACTTCTTCAATTGTATGCAAGGAGGATGCATTTTTGCTACTTAGAAAGAAAAATTTTCTATTGATTATTGTGATTTTACATAAACAATAAAGATACGTTTGTTTGAAGCATTTGTTCGCTTCAATTTTTTTCTGTATCCGGTTTTCCGGAAATGCCATTTTGAACTGCACGCTATACTTTGCTTGCGATATTTTCAACCGCGGGGAGGGGGGGGGGGAGATATTCTAAACACAAAACACATCAATTGACCATTTTTACTGCTTCCGTTTGTTGTTGGGAAATAACATTACTATCGGGAATAACGATTTATTGCAAGCAAGCTTCAGTGTAGTTTTAAATTTCTACGATGTCGTCACTTCCGGAAAAGCCGGAAGCCTTCATATTAACAATCGATAGGTTTTAAGTTTAAAATATTATACCGATTGAAAATATCGCAAGCAAAGTATAGTCTGCAGTTTAACATGTAAAAGATGGCATTTCATAAAAATAATATCTGGAAATTTTGTACATATTGTTTCTTCTTCAATATTTTTATACCCCCCACATTTAATGTGGTGAGGGTATATTGAGTTTAATACAACATTTGTAACACCTATAAGGAGGCGTGGCAGATAATAATAATAATAATATATTTAAAAACTCAAAATTACAGCTCAAGTCAAAATAAAATACACAACATAATAATACTATTTCAGTAAAAAAATTCATCGACACTATACGGAACCATCTGAAGAAGCAATTCTTTTAGGCGTTTCTTTATTATCATAGTGGTCTGTGTTTTCAGTTCTTCTGGTATGGCATTGTATAGTCTAAACCTTATTGAAGTGATTTCCGTGGATTTTAGTCGCCTAAAGGAAACCTCAGCAACCTCGGGCCTTCTGATGTTATAAGGCGCAATATAGATATAGATATAGATATAGATATAGATATAGATATAGATATAGATATAGATATAGATATAGATATAGATATAGATATAGATATAGATATAGATATAGATATAGATATAGATATAGATATAGATATAGATATAGATATAGATATAGATATAGATATAGATATAGATATAGATATAGATATAGATATAGATATAGATATAGATATAGATATAGATATAGATATAGATATAGATATAGATATAGATATAGATATAGATATAGATATAGATATAGATATAGATATAGATATAGATATAGATATAGATATAGATATAGATATAGATATAGATATAGATATAGATATAGATATAGATATAGATATAGATATAGATATAGATATAGATATAGATATAGATATAGATATAGATATAGATATAGATATAGATATAGATATAGATATAGATATAGATATAGATATAGATATAGATATAGATATAGATATAGATATAGATATAGATATAGATATAGATATAGATATAGATATAGATATAGATATAGATATAGATATAGATATAGATATAGATATAGATATAGATATAGATATAGATATAGATATAGATATAGATATAGATATAGATATAGATATAGATATAGATATAGATATAGATATAGATATAGATATAGATATAGATATAGATATAGATATAGATATAGATATAGATATAGATATAGATATAGATATAGATATAGATATAGATATAGATATAGATATAGATATAGATATAGATATAGATATAGATATAGATATAGATATAGATATAGATATAGATATAGATATAGATATAGATATAGATATAGATATAGATATAGATATAGATATAGATATAGATATAGATATAGATATAGATATAGATATATATAGATATAGATATAGATATAGATATAGATATAGATATAGATATAGATATAGATATAGATATAGATATAGATATAGATATAGATATAGATATAGATATAGATATAGATATAGATATAGATATAGATATAGATATAGATATAGATATAGATATAGATATAGATATGGATTTGATCAGAATTGAAAACTGAATCGATTTAGCTATGTCCGTCTGTCCGTCTGTGCATACGATAACTGCCGTAATTTTGAAGTAATTGATCTGAAATTTGGTATACAAGCTTATCTCTTAAAATGTAAGGACAAATTCGTGAATGGGCAAAATCGGTTCACTAGTGTTTTTTTTTTTAATATTTTATCAGATTTTAATCCTTCATTCTTCGAATATCACTCACTTAATAGCAAAACTAAACATACCACATTGTAGCAGACAAAATTTACTATCATAATGAATATGATCATATATGGAACCTATACGAGAAAATGAACGGTTAATTTATTATAATCAAATTATAATTGATTCAACTAATTTTTGACGATTCCACGTCAACCGATCGTTTGACATTAGAGCGGGCATTTCTAATGTCATCTGACGTAGAATCGCAAAAAAATACTTCAATAAATTATACAAAATTAACCGTTTATTTTCATGTATAGGTTCTCGAATCCTTTTGATAGTAAATTTTATCTGCTACAAAGTGGTATTCTTTGCTTTGCGATTAAGTGAGTGAGATTTTTGGAAACGAGGATTAATGTCTGACAGGCTTTAAACAATTTCGTTAATTAAAAAATTTCCTATTGACTATGATTCTAAACATTCTAGTATGTTATTACGGGAACCATAAGCTATAGATTGTTATCAGTTTCATCGACTGCATTTGAATTTCCGAATCAAAATCTAGAATAGACTATAAGTGAAAATTTATTTGAAGACATATTTTCTGTCTTAACATGTATAGTAAAACGCTGAAGCTAATGAAATAGATTAAAAACAGCTAAATGTTCTACTGTGATACCCTTCCACTAAACTACCCCTATTGTGTCCCATATATCAAACTTTTGCACCAACCGCAGTGCACACGCACTCCCACTAAAGTAACCTATAGGCACTTAACAAATATTACTTTGCAGTTTTCGCATATGAAAATTTGGCGATGATTATCTTAACATGCTGTATGTCCTCGATGCTTAAATTAGTGAAGTTTTGTCAAAACTAAATTTTGATTCATTCGTATATTTGATCCTTACTTGTTGAAGTGTCCTAGAACACAAAGCCAGTAGAATTATGCCATCTATTTTTACTATTTTTGATCCGCTTAGATCGGATGCATTATCAGCTGTTCGTAGTTCGATCACTTCGATCGACAAAAGATTTCATTCAAAATTCTGTCATAATTTTCTTCAGGTTCTCATGTAACTTTTGTGTGTTGTGTACTAAGAACTGTAATCATCAATGTAAATGTCTGGCCGTCATACAACATTTTTTAGTACCTAAAACTTGAACCTATTCCACAAGCCCTGGACGATATAAATTCGACCACTGTGCGTCGCCACCATCGCTCGAACCCGGCGCCCTATTTGCTCATCAGGACTCTTGTCACCGACATTTTGACGGCCTTCGTTTTGAACGAACGATCGTCGTAGTCACGTCCGGGATAGTAGTTGCGTATTAGATTATGTAAATGCGGTGCGCGGCCATGTGGCAAATTTCCATTTTAACCGGCGCCGAGGCGTGTGTGAGGCGTCGTGTCATGTTCCGACGCTTGCTCCGACGATTGGAAATAGTTTGTCTCCTTTTCGTCGATTTCGAAACGTTTCGCCAGTCGTTGTCAATTGAATTAAACATGGATAGCTAGCAGAAAATGTTAGAGATAACAATAATGACAGAATAGTCTTACGCCAGTGCAGTATGCAACCTTGCTGACGTCAACACAGTCAGTTCAGACGTGTTGGCTCTTACTTTCAGCATTCTGCAGTAATGCATAGAGTTAAATAAGAATAATTGTTATTTAGTTAAAAGAACCACTTGGAAAAATCTCCTCAGTGCTTTGTAATAAAATGAGTTTTGCGTACTGCTTTTTGCATATTTTGATAACTGAAGTATCGTATTCATGCTGCTAACCATTCTGACAATTCTGAGTGCTCCATTTAGTTGTATTTTTATTTTTTTGATGTCTTTGTCTATACCCAAAAATATTATACTGCTGCAATGATTATCAATTATCAATATTTCCTAATAGTTAATTATTTTTTTTATTTTTTTTACTATTACTAAATTGCTAGATATTTGAGCCCATACAATTTATGCACTATCATTACGACAATATTATTAAATGATCTACCAAAATAAAAGACGAAATGAGAAGAAGCTATTTAACAACAATTTAAATCGAACACTGAATTTCGTATAAAAATATATTGTAATTAAATAAAAAAACATTGCTAAAATATCAAGCAGTTTCAAATTGAGTTCATAACTTCCATAGTTTTCCCACGAACTGTACAAAATCCGACTATATATGTACGTAATTTCATTGAATATACCTAAACAAAAAACTCATTCAAGTCCCATCATTTATAATTGATTGAAAATTTGCGAATAAATTTGATTTTACCGGTTGAAATGGGTGATTGTGAAAGGTTATACTATTGTACTACAATAGTACAATAACATAACACTGGAGGGCGCTCGCTGAAAAGCCCGTTAATCTTACAATGGGGGCCATTGTGTCGCTTAACAGTAAACATTGTAAATTTGCTTTCCGGAACACATTTGAAACAATCGACAAATACACACAGAGTTCGATCTTTTGTTTCGACGGCCGCTCTGTTTTTTCAGTCGAGTTTTACCTACCAACGCCGGCAATTGTTCCAAACAAACGCGCCGCCATTGTGGAGAAATATATACAAAGTGACATAGATATTTCAGCATTTTAAAACTACTCAGCCCTATGTTTTTAAATAATTCTTGCTCAAGTCTCGAAAAGACTATACATAGTAGATAAACTACAGGGCTTCTGGGTCAATTTTGCGTGTATTTTCGTATAACATTCTTAAAAATGGTTGAAATGGTTTAACAGTATATCGTTGTCTACAGTATAGCACATTAACAAGGAGTGATTCACCCTCTAAGATGTTGAATCTAATTTAAATTCTATTCGACGTGATAAGTAAATCAGGAGAACAGCTTTGATTTTTTTTCAGTAGAGTTTTACCTACCAACGCCGGCAATTGTTCTAAACAAACGCGCCGCCATTATGGAGAAATATATACAAAGTGACATAGATATTTCAGCCTTTTTAAAAGTACACAGCGCTATGTTTTTAAATGATTCTTGCGCAAGTCTCGAAAAGACTATACATAGTAGGTAAACTACAGGGATTCTGGGTCAATTTTGCGTGTATTTTCGTATAACATTCTTGAAAATGGTTGAAATGGTTGAACAGTATATCGTTGTCTACAGTATAGCACATTAACAAGGAGTGATTCACCCTCTAAGATGTTGAATCTAATTTAAATTCTATTCGACGTGATAAGAAAATCAGGAGAACAGCTTTGATTTTTTTTCAGTAGAGTTTTACCTACCAACGCCGGCAATTGTTCTAAACAAACGCGCCGCCATTATGGAGAAATATATACAAAGTGACATAGATATTTCAGCCTTTTTAAAAGTACACAGCGCTATGTTTTTAAATGATTCTTGCGCAAGTCTCGAAAAGACTATACATAGTAGGTAAACTACAGGGATTCTGGGTCAATTTTGCGTGTATTTTCGTATAACATTCTTGAAAATGGTTGAAATGGTTGAACAGTATATCGTTGTCTACAGTATAGCACATTAACAAGGAGTGATTCACCCTCTAAGATGTTGAATCTAATTTAAATTCTATTCGACGTGATAAGTAAATCAGGAGAACAGCTTTGATTTTTTTTCAGTAGAGTTTTACCTACCAACGCCGGCAATTGTTCTAAACAAACGCGCCGCCATTATGGAGAAATATATACAAAGTGACATAGATATTTCAGCCTTTTTAAAAGTACACAGCGCTATGTTTTTAAATGATTCTTGCGCAAGTCTCGAAAAGACTATACATAGTAGGTAAACTACAGGGATTCTGGGTCAATTTTGCGTGTATTTTCGTATAACATTCTTGAAAATGGTTGAAATGGTTGAACAGTATATCGTTGTCTACAGTATAGCACATTAACAAGGAGTGATTCACCCTCTAAGATGTTGAATCTAATTTAAATTCTATTCGACGTGATAAGAAAATCAGGAGAACAGCTTTGATTTTTTTTCAGTAGAGTTTTACCTACCAACGCCGGCAATTGTTCTAAACAAACGCGCCGCCATTATGGAGAAATATATACAAAGTGACATAGATATTTCAGCCTTTTTAAAAGTACACAGCGCTATGTTTTTAAATGATTCTTGCGCAAGTCTCGAAAAGACTATACATAGTAGGTAAACTACAGGGATTCTGGGTCAATTTTGCGTGTATTTTCGTATAACATTCTTGAAAATGGTTGAAATGGTTGAACAGTATATCGTTGTCTACAGTATAGCACATTAACAAGGAGTGATTCACCCTCTAAGATGTTGAATCTAATTTAAATTCTATTCGACGTGATAAGTAAATCAGGAGAACAGCTTTGATTTTTTTTCAGTAGAGTTTTACCTACCAACGCCGGCAATTGTTCTAAACAAACGCGCCGCCATTATGGAGAAATATATACAAAGTGACATAGATATTTCAGCCTTTTTAAAAGTACACAGCGCTATGTTTTTAAATGATTCTTGCGCAAGTCTCGAAAAGACTATACATAGTAGGTAAACTACAGGGATTCTGGGTCAATTTTGCGTGTATTTTCGTATAACATTCTTGAAAATGGTTGAAATGGTTGAACAGTATATCGTTGTCTACAGTATAGCACATTAACAAGGAGTGATTCACCCTCTAAGATGTTGAATCTAATTTAAATTCTATTCGACGTGATAAGAAAATCAGGAGAACAGCTTTGATTTTTTTTCAGTAGAGTTTTACCTACCAACGCCGGCAATTGTTCTAAACAAACGCGCCGCCATTATGGAGAAATATATACAAAGTGACATAGATATTTCAGCCTTTTTAAAAGTACACAGCGCTATGTTTTTAAATGATTCTTGCGCAAGTCTCGAAAAGACTATACATAGTAGGTAAACTACAGGGATTCTGGGTCAATTTTGCGTGTATTTTCGTATAACATTCTTGAAAATGGTTGAAATGGTTGAACAGTATATCGTTGTCTACAGTATAGCACATTAACAAGGAGTGATTCACCCTCTAAGATGTTGAATCTAATTTAAATTCTATTCGACGTGATAAGTAAATCAGGAGAACAGCTTTGATTTTTTTTCAGTAGAGTTTTACCTACCAACGCCGGCAATTGTTCTAAACAAACGCGCCGCCATTGTGGAGAAATATATACAAAGTGACATAGATATTTCAGCCTTTTTAAAACTACACAGCGCTATGCTTTTAAATGATTCTTGCTCAAGTCTCGAAAAGACTATACATAGTAGATAAACTACAGGGCTTCTGGGTCAATTTTGCGTGTTTTTTCGTATAACATTCTTGAAAATGGTTGAAATGGTTGAACAGTATATCGTTGTCTACAGTATAGCACATTAACAAGGAGTGATTCACCCTCTAAGATGATGAATCTAATTTAAATTTTATTCGACGTGATAGGTAAATCAGGAGAACAGCTTTGAAATTTTTCAGTAGAGTTTTACCTACCAACGCCGGCAATTGTTCCAAATAAACGCGCCGCCATTGTGGAGAAATATATACAAAGTGACATAGATATTTCAGCCTTTTTAAAACTACACAGCGCTATATTTCTAAATGATTCTTGCTCAAGTCTCGAAAAGACTATACATAGTAGATAAACTACAAGGCTCCTGGGTCAATTTTGCGTGTATTTTTGTATAACATTCTTGAAAATGGTTGAAATGGTTTAACAGTATATCGTTGTCTACAGTATAGTACATTAACAAGATGTGATTCACCCTCTAAGATGTTGAATCTAATTTAAATTCTATTCGACGTGATAAGTAAATCAGGAGAACAGCTTTGATCCATCAGGCGGATGCATAATTAACAGACACGTACGTTACATAATGGGGAAGCACACGTGCACAAGCATCTTATTTGAGAGGAGCAAAATTGGTTCTCTGCAGCGTCTGTTTGATAATTCGCGAGACTCTTAATAAATTATAACTTTTAAAACATTATCCAGGGCAGTATTTTACGTGCGCCCTCATTTTCTGCCACGGCCCCGGGGACCGGCTATCTCCTAATTTCTGCCAGTCGGATGAAATATTAAAAATGAATCACCGACTGCAAAGTTTACGCGAGTTCGCTCTGAATTTTTAATTGGAGATTAATTATCGGAGCACAAGGAAATATTACCCCGCCTAAAATATGACTTCGTGAACGTTTATCTCAGAAAATATGGTAGGTACCTTTTAGTTATTAATATACACGAAAAATGCCTCTATTCCTTTGTAAAAATATATAATTTCTTAGGTACCGGTTTCGTTGGTTACAACATCATCAGCCTAAATCTACAATTAGAAAAGATTGGTACGAAAGCAAATAAATAACAACTTAATAGATTACTGACGGTGAGGTAATTAAAAATACAAGCAAAGTAAGGTACGTGTGCCATGTGTGAATTACGACAAACAACTGACATACGGCTGGAAGTTAGCATGAGGGATAGCGAAAACAGTGAAAAATTGGTTCAAGGTAGGCAACCTAAAGTTCATAAATTTTCAAAATTATTGTAATGTAAACATGAATAACGGCTTTTGTTGGAAGTCTAATTGATCATTGATCAAGTTATGTTGTGGCTTATTTTATGTTTTTCTATCTCGAGTTGTTCTAATAGGTCTAATTTGTAGTTTTTATTACATTTTAGTTACTATATGGCAATAGGTTCCAACTAACGCCATCTGTACCTCCTTTAGAAATTCACCCAGAAACTCAATTTGTCATTTTGAAGCGCTCGGACTTGCTTCAAAAATCCATCTTTCACAAGCACATTTTTTTTTAACAATAGATGATGTCGGAGATTATTCTTGATATGTTTTTACGGCATTTAAACCAATAAACAATGGGAAAAATCGAACTAGATATTACTTCTTAAGTGCAATTTGACCAGTTTTACCAGTTTTCTGGTAGCACACATAGGTATGGCAAAGGTTTACTTGAAACTTGGTTTCCTCTACAATGTTTTGTTTGCTTTATTTACTACCAACAGCAACATCAGTACTAAAACGAGGTTTTATTTTTTTTTATTCATAATTACTGAAAAGTGAGTCCACTGGCTTCTTAAGAAGAACCTCAATAGTATAGTACATTACAAGAGCTGTAACTAGCATATTACGTACGAGTGGAAAGTTAACATACGAGCCGCTAAGCGGCAAGTTTTGTTATTTTTCACGAGCACGTAATATGCGTTATAGCTCGAGTATTGTACATAATTTTACCTACGACCGACAATTACAGATCCAATCACTTACTTTAAATAAAGGAGAAATATTGCGACAGATGTAGATGTATTATATATAGATGTATTAGGTTAGGTTAGTACAGTCATGGAAATAAGTAAGTTCGTATCGCTATCGCAGGATTTGAAAATAGTATGTCGGTTATATATTCGTGTAATGTTCTACCTCGACCCGGCCGCATCGCAAAAAGTTGTCCGTCACGAGGTGGTTTTTCGATGGATGTAATGTAACGGGATTTAGTTTATTTTTAGGGTGTCCGACCTTTTCCTTAATGTGATATCTTCATTGCAATGTAATAAATGAAATATGATCACTACAGTTAAGTTTACGAGTAGGTAATGCATTTAATTAAATATAGAATTACTTTTATAATAATATTAATAAACATGTTTGATAATATGATACGAAAAGCTCATTTTAAGATATTGCGTAATATCATGACACATTATATAAATGTATGTTAACTAATACACATATTAATGACGCAAGTAAATGCCTTTGCCCAGCAGTAGGATGACGGGGTTAAGTAAGTAAGTAAGTAAATGCGCAAATCAACTTGATGCCAAGGATTATCACTAAATATAGACTATTTCAGAATTGTAATATTAAAATATATTCACTAAATGTAAATAAATTCTCTAAATTTAATTTAAATTTACATTTAGGACGAGCATTATTTTGGATGAAGGACAATGGAAATTTTATATCTGTATTTACTTTACAGCAGTTAATGTTCAATTATCTTTCATGACATCTAATACACGCTTGACAACCAAAATAATTTAAAGCAACAGCTCTCTTACGTATACCTTTTATTGCATATGATTGTGAGTAATTAATATGCAATAAAAGCTATAAAAGCTATAAAGCTATAAAAGTAAATTTCCAAACATTTTTGTAAATTAGTGATATACATAATTGTCATTATTTTCAGTTGTCAGACATTTGAAACATATTGCTGTAAAGTAAATACAAAATAATAATATAAAAAAATAGTAATGATACATTGACAACCAAAATAATTTAAAGCAACAGCTCTCTTACGTATACCTTTTATTGCATATGATTGTGAGTAATTAATATGCAATAAAAGCTATAAAAGCTATAAAGCTATAAAAGTAAATTTCCAAACATTTTTGTAAATTAGTGATATACATAATTGTCATTATTTTCAGTTGTCAGACATTTGAAACATATTGCTGTAAAGTAAATACAAAATAATAATACAAAAAAATAGTAATGATACATTCATGCTATACAAAATACATACTGCTTTCTGTTTATTAAGTTAAACACTGCAAAATATCGTTGAAGCTAAATATCTCGAAAGCACCAGTAAATCACAATTAACAAATTACCATAAAGACAAATTTAAAGCAATTTAATTTTAATTTATTTCTATTTTGTGAATAAATGTTAATACATATGCCAGTTCTGAAATTACCTGAAAAGTAAAAATATTGACAACAACAAATTGATTTTTGTATTTATTAACACAAAAAAAGCTATTAGATGCAATAAGGTTGTAAGTATAATTTGTTGTGTTGTATGCAATATCTTGAAATGAGATTTTCATTTCATGTAATCGAAAACTTTTATGTTTATTAATATAAAATTAACGTCATATTTAATAAAAACACAACTACATTGCAATGTATGAATTACATTAATTAATTACACATTAAGCTAATAAATAGAAACATATAAATCATTATAAACCAATTCAAAGCATTCGAACAAGGTTTCGCAAATAATAAATTTCCGATATACGAGTTGAAGCGTAAACGGACAATTTTTTGCACTTAGCGGCCGAGCGGTCGACCAGAGTAACAAAAAGCTTGTACTTTGATGTATCATCGACACACTGCTAAAATATTTATAGAACTTACTTAATTCCAAGAGTGTACGAGTGGAAAGTTAACATACGAAGTTTTGTTATTTTTCACAAGCACGTAATATGCGTTACAGCTCGAGCATTGTACATAATTTTACCTACGACCGACAATTACAGATCCAATCACTTACTTTAAATAAAGGAGAAATATTGCGACAAAAGTAGATGTATTAGGTTAGGTTAGTATATTTGACAGTTCAACAAAAATGTATTTTATCTATTGCTAGTTATTCGCGCGAGATCTACTTCAACTGTGGGGAACTGCATTTGAACTGTTGTGCAAGAGGGAAATTATAATCAAATAGGAAAATATGGATCTACATTTGCGTTGTGATGACATTATGTCGTGCGTTAAAAACACAAAAGCACACCCAAAAGCACATATTTGTTATAAGCGATATACGAGTAAAGCAGTCCGTGACGTAAGGGACATTTAAACATACGGTTGCAGGTAAAATAAATAATACATACCTAAGTCCCATTGTTAGTATCCACAAACGGGGTACAGTTTAATGTATAAAATAGAAAAAAAACTGGGAGGAAATAAAAGAATTTAATTAACTTCTACCTGGTCTTAATCCTTTTTTTACCGAAATCCTCCAGGACCAATATCTAACCAAGGATATATGTTCGCTTTTCGCCTTAGAAGGTAGCTATCGATTCAGTGTAAAAGTGCAATTTTGCAAGCAATAAATTAGGATGAATACGGGCAGGAAGTAGTCTCGGGCGTGTAACCTTAGTATCAAAGTAAATGGTTGTTGTCGTTAACGCTGGCACTCCCCTTCCTTTGATTCATTAAGATCTACCTCGTTTCATTTCCTTTTCTTTTTTGTTCTGCGATCCGAACGCTTCGAAAGAGACTAATCTTCGAAAGTATTCGGGCCTGTAATTTAGAGGAAGATGCAATTTTGCGCGACACCTTTTTTTGCTTTAGGGTTTTTGTTTGTCGATACATTTGCTAACTAGGCTATCCGTTTATTGCCCCCGTTTATCATGTAACTAAGACCGGTTTTGTATGATATTCTTGAACATATTTTCGAAATTCTACTATAGTTTTTATTGTTGTTTGGAAATTAAATTTGTTAGATCAACTGTGTCACTTTGAATATATTTATCCACAATGGCTTTGTTTAGAACAATTGCCAGCGTTGGTAGGTAAAACTCTACTGAAAAAAAATCAAAGCTGTTCTCCTGACTTACTTATCACGTCGAATAGAATTTAAATTAGATTCAACATCTTAGAGGGTGAATCACTCCTTGTTAATGTGCTATACTGTAGACAACAATATACTGTTAAACCATTTCAACCATTTTCAAGAATGTTATACGAAAACACACGCAAAATTGACCCAGAAGCCCTCTAGCTTATCTACTATGTATAGTCTTTTCGAGACTTGAGCAAGAATCATTTAAAAACATAGGGCTGTGTAGTTTTAAAAATGCTGTGATATCTATGTCACTTTGTATATATTTCTCCACAATGGCGGCGCGTTTGTTTAGAAGAATTGCCAGCGTTGGTAGGTAAAACTCTACTGAAAAAAAAGAGCGGTGGTCGAAAGAAAAAAACTCTGTGTGTATTTGTCGATTGTTTCGAATGTGTTCCGGAAAATCGAATTTACAATGTTTACTGTTAAGCGACACAATGGCCTCCATTTTAAGATTAACGGGCTTTTCAGCGAGCGCCCCCAGTGTTATGTTATTGTACTATTATAGTACTATAGTATACTTTAACAATAATCCATTTAACAATATTTCATTTTTATCATAATCCATAATAAAAAAAAAAGACTTGTATGCGAATATTCTTAAAAATGAATTTATTACCGACCAAAACTCAGGTTTTCGTGCTAAGCATTCATGCAACTATCTGACGTCAAAAATTATATGTTTTCAAACAGCGATTTGGCTAATTTGACTTTATTGATGTTCTACTATCTATACTCTGGACAAACTGGAGTTAATTTGTTGTTAATAATAGCGTCGGCTTAAATTCAAAGGATAAAAAAGAACAAATAATGAAAACAAACGAACTTTTGCTGGAAAATAGTGGAATATCATATAATGAAAAAAGTCTTATTTTTAAGACCAGTGGTAGAACAAGAAAATAAAAGTTTACACCAGTCGATATTGTGTATTGAAACGGTACATACGCTATTCATGCTATTTTCCGTTCGATGCATTCCTTTTAAGATGTGATAGTAGAGGCAGTTAAGAACCGATTTAACCATATTTATCACTATAAAAACTATTATTTTTAGTATTACTTCAAAATAGGGTATTACGGTCATGTGGAAATTTAAGCAAAAGCGTGTATTAAGCGATTTTACAGTATATAACCCGAAATTCTGTTAAGTTAAAATTAAATTACATTCAGAATTTGTTGAGAAAATTACAATTAAAATTTGAATTTTCCGATCACTGTCGTGATTGGCCAAGTGTAGAATTGGCACCGTAGCCAAGAAATTGATCAAAACCTAGGGAATTTTCTTGTAACAGTGTTTGCACCGCTGTTTGTTTGTATGTGTGTTGACAAACTTCGACGGTACTATTTACAGCGTATCGTAAAGTTATTACTTATTAAGTAAGTTGGTATAAGTTGTTAAGTTACCAGTGCAAGCATGTGTTCTGTGGAAGATGATTTTACCAAAGCGAATTCGCAAAATTTGCCCATGATCATACACTGTCATACATATTATTCAACCAGCTTGCAATTGTTCATAGTAAATTAACGACAAAGTAATGAAACATCCCCCACTCACATGGTTCACAAAGAAATTTGAATGTAGAGGGAAAGAATAGTAGTAAAAAATAACTGCTTAAATAGAAGTTTATTAATAATACATATTGACAATACATTTCTTATAATATATTCCTGTGTGTTTATGAAACTACAAGGTAGATACACCATTTCGTCTAAATGTTGTATTGAATTCTGGTGTTTCGACTGATTTGCTGTTGCAACCCGGCACACAACAAACTCTATATTATTGTTTGCTCATGTTGCTTATGTATGGTGTTTGCTGGTGTTGATATATTAAAAAATCACTGACCACCTAACCTCAATACACGAACGGTAAACAGAGTGAACTACGCGACTGTTGGCACCACAGCAACATAAAATAACTATGCGCGACGTTGTCAAGTTTCGCATTATAATCCCTCCTTGTGACGTCACAAGTAGGATTTTTATTTGAATTTCAAAATGCGTTTTCTCCTAAATTAAAGCGTTGTTTGGCATTTTACGTGTGAAAGGGCGATGCTAAGCTAACCTAGTTTGTAATAGAACAGAATTTGAAAAGTGCCGTAATACCCTATTGTCTAATACTTATACTTATTGTTTCCATGAAAACTTTCGAAATGTGATCATCCTTCAAGATGAAACGGTCGCTTTTTTAGTGGTATGACCCTAATACGCATGTTTTGAACCTAGATTCGCATTCCGTATAAACATATTTATCGAAAACACCTAACCAGTTTCTATTCACAAGCTTACTATCTGAATATAAATCCGATTCGCTTCAAACAACAAATTTCCAAGAAATTCACATACAAGTAAGAAAGTTTAAGGTACTTTTCGGATTATTTTTAAGAATCTCGGTAATCGGGGTTGTTTGCTATACATGATCCAAAACGGAAAAATATACGTACATAACATAACATAACATAAAATTGTGAAAATCTTGATAACCGTAATCATTTGTATATAGCTAAATATGGTTAAATATGTTCTAAATTACCTCTACTATCATGGTTTCAAGGAATTGCATCAAATTACATATAAGCCCGTACATCAATTTTTGGATTTTCCTTTACAACGTGATAGAAATAAAATCACAAAAACCGCATCCGCACCTATCCGCAGCGGATTTTGCAGTAGTTGTGATGTCAAATATGTGTACTATAATTTGAACCACTTTCAAGAACTTAATTAAGCTAAACACTGAACTAAAACACTCAAATTCTACATAAAACTTTTTTTTTAATAGCGAATGTTCTCGGCCCTGCAATAAACAAAATTGTGGGTAAATTTTAATAAAAACTATGTTGAACGAAAGTTTATACTTGGTTCTTAAGAAGGTATAACAAAAAAGTCACATTCTTCCTTAACAAACAAAATTACAACCGTTTTCAAGAGCGTCGAGTTATGTACATCTATGTTTACCCATAGTAAAATCTAACTTTTGGCTGACAACGACACGTGGCGCAGGGCTCAGGTGAAAAAATATTGCCGCCTTTTAATACATCGGTCCTTTAGCTATCCCAGAAACTGATTTACTTTTTGGAATTTAACAATTTAGAAATTTGATTTATGCCATATATGTGTCGTATAGGCTTTCTATCTGCGTTTAATGATAAGAAGTTTTATTAAAAACGTTTTGTATAATATTTCAGTACTTTGCTAAATAAAAGCATACTTAATATAAAATTAATTATTGAGACACCCTAACCTTTTCAATATTCTCGCTGCCTATCTATCGAAAAACTTACTACCCCGTTGAACAGTGGTTACAATCTGATCGAATATTGTTCCGAAATCAGAAGTTATAAAATTAACGAACTTTGTAATCGATATTCTATAGCCGATATGTCGGATACGACAAAACGGACGCTCGCATGCGGATGTGCTGGTTGAGAAGAGTTTTCGGGGGGAAATTGAAAAAGTTTATCGCTAGTTTTTGTCTGCGCACCGTAGCCGAAATATTCACCGAGTTTTACGGTCCTTATCCAGGATAACGTTATATTACTATAACTTGACGTCGAATCGTGATTGCTACTTTTTCATGGCCGGACTCTCTCTTTGGCCCTGCGATCGTAAAATTTCCGCAGTAAATTTTTATCAGTCTGGTTCGGTATATTAATTATGGAAGTCGTTTATGTACAGCCATAAATATGTGAATATTTTTATTTCTGTTTATGTACGCTAGGTTATAGGGTATTGCCTGCAAATAGAAAGTATTGACTATATTGATACTATTATTACTATTGACAGTAAACATGTTTGTGTATTTTACTAAAAGCTTCCATTAATGTGCATTTAGAATATTATTATCTACATAAAAGGGTTTGATGTCGAATGGAGCATCGATATTAATTTGGAGGTCACTGGCTATAATAGTGGCAACTGAGATGTTTTTTTTTCAAAAATGCACGTTTTTTACATTAATTTCAAAATAACTCAGAAATAGTTGATAATCGGTTAACACAAGTTGATGTCAAAACAATTAGGATAAAATCCTTAATCAAAAACTGCAATAATATACCTAGTGCTCCATTTAAAAAAAAACATAAGTCGCCTTAATCTTCTTAATTCTTCGTCTTTTGTTAGTTTTTTATATCGTTATCTTTCTTATTGTATTCCAATTATTATGGCCATTATTTGGCAATTATGTTAACCTCTGGTTACACTATTTTTTTACAAATTTAAATTAATATTTCGCGGTTGTTACCAGCTTCCACACTTAATTAAAAATTAAATTTGTAGAAAATATTTAATATTTGTAACCCAATAATTTCTTCATTTTAATCAATTTGCAATCCACAATATTAAAAAAAATAATCAATATACTTTTGAGTTTATATGCCAAAGTAGCGGCAGATTTACACTTATTTCATTTGGAAAAAAACACGAGAATCGAAGACAATTGACTATAATACACTGGAGAACAGCAAACAAAAATCGACCGAACGAGTTAGAAATCAATAGAAGTAATTATCTCTAGTTAGAATCTACAGCGGGTTTTGGTGCAGGAGTCAATTCATCATTGAAATCAACAAACATACATAATATATTTTTACTTTACCATAAGTAGTATGACAAATTTACCCTAAGGGGCATTCCATTGTGACTGGTAGGACATTTGACTCCAGAAGTTGACCTACTTTGAGTTATAATATAACTATGTCATCGAAACATAAAATAGTAAAATATACACTTTAACACCTAGATAAATAATTAATGCATCAAAACCTTTGTAAATATTATTTGAATAAATATGACTGGTGGGACACTGAAAAATCCCTCCCTTCTGCCTTTGTGCACTCAATGACGAATTTCAGCCAAACCACTTACTTTTCAAATCTGCTTTTTCTGTGTTGTTAAATATAGGCAAGTCTGCCTTGTAAAATATATACTATATGCTTTCGGTTTCATTAAAAATTACACTGATAACCTTCATAGGAATAATAAAAAAAATATTTGAAATTGTGACTGGTGGGACAGGTCTTTGTGACTGGTGGGACAAGTAGAAAATATGTGAAAATAGTTGCTTATTAAAATCAGTTTTATTGTCGTTTTTATCATTAATAATCTAGTTATTTCTAAATTTTACTGAACAGTATAAAAAGCAGCAACTACAAACAAAAATAACGCAAATACAAGAAATAACAAAATTTTAATAACAAAATCGCAATAAACTTTAGTTATTAACCATCAGAACCTTTTCGGACTGAGAAGATGTTGCAGTCTGGGCACAAATGATGCATTTGTTTCCTTGGGATTTAAAACGGTGGTGTCTATATATGAGATCGGTTTAATGAGCTGCCATTTTTCGTCAAGTTTTTCTCGATGTTCGTCAATATTACCAACAGCAATAAAGAGAATATGCAATCGATTGATAAGTTTAGGTACTAAGTATTTGTAACGGTCCCAGCTATTTTCAATTACTGCTTTTCTTGTCATTATAGCAGACCAAATGGTTCTTTTTGCCGTTGCTCCGATGCCGTCAACTGCCCCCTTACCATGGCCAGAGATAAAAAAACTCGTCATGTTATATGCAAAAGGAAGCTTACACTATTCCATTTTAGGTTAGAACAGAAAATAAAGCTACAATCAGCAGTAACCCCACAAAATCTCGCTTTAAATCAATCGGGTATTTGACTATTATTGGAAAACCATCTTAGTGTGTTTATTCCTTCACTCTACTACATTGTAAATGCATTATCTTTCGTAATTATTTCCTCAATATTTCATAAAAGCAGCATTAAAAATTGAATTACAAAAAGTCCCGCCAAAACGATACTTTCTGTTGTGTGACGTCACCCGCTAGTAGATGTCAAATAGGCCCATATGGTCTGTCAGCATCGGCATCATCGCCGTTTGGTAATTATGTTGTGTGATGTGTTGTTTTCACAATTTCTACATAAAAATGGGTTATAAATGGTGTATAAATCCACAATGCAGAAATACGTCAATAAAAACTCCGGATAAACTATTTGTAGCTGTTCCGCAAGATCTGAAACTGCGAAGAAAGTGGTTGGCTCGTAGAAATCCAAATGAAATAAATAGCGGCCAATACAAGTGTTTTTTTGTTGTGAAGATTACTTCGACATAAGTAAAAGTGACTAGAATAAGTTATCTATCGCATTTTCGAACCAGGTATTATCTGATCTGACAGCTTAAGGTTAGGGCTATCCTAACTTACAGAGTTATGCTTACATGGCACTTTAGTGCTATTAAATTCAAACGGGAGAAGCATTAGAGCGCGTTCGGATAACCCGGTATTGTACGGTGAGAGTGACGCGCTGCATAATAGGCGGACTAACGTCCTACGGCGTTTATCTGCATATAAGAGAGAGACAGCCGACCCAGGTTATACCCTACCGTGACAAACCGAACGCGCTCTAAGCGTACTAACGAATGACGTCACTGGAGACTGAGCCAATTACAGAGCGTTTTCAATCACGTGATAGGACATGAAAAAATTCAATTTTAATTTTGGTTTTTAAATTAAATAAAGCATTTTTTTTGAAAAGTAATAACAAACAGTTTTCTTAAACTGTAATCTATTAGAATCACTATAATACAAGCCATATTTTTGCATTTGTATGCATTTGACTGTATGCACTATTGTGACCGAGAGTCCCACCAGTCACATGTGACTGGTGGGACATATTTCAAAACCGTCTAGAATCCATAATATGATCATTTTATCTATATAAAAACACGTTAAAATAGTACACCACGTGTTTATGATTACTTCTGGAAAAAACTGCATTCATTAAGACATATTTGAGACTAGCAACACAACTTTTAGTATCTTTTTGCGTGACTGGTGGGACATGCGACATGCATCTGTTCACAGAAGAATTACGCAAAAACTAACATACCTTATCACCTTATTTTTAGGTAGTTACTGAGTCTTTTCCACGCTTTCTGTAAAATGTACGCGTCAGCTTTCTACAACTGACAAAATCACCGACAACAGTGTTGTCAACGTAACCTAAATTTGTCCGATGAGTACTTCTGTATGAAGTCAAAGTTTCCATAGACCAAAATTTCAGTTTTTTAATTATTTCTTTAAATATTTGTCTATAGATTGATGAAATATAGACATTTGCTATCGGTCCTGACTGAATTAGGGATAATTAATGAAATTTTAAAATTTACGTCGTCTTCCTCTTTTACGTGGAATGTCCCCCTAAGCATTTTTCAAGGATTTTGAAAATGAGCCCGCATTTCTGTAATTTCGTCAAAATAGTTAAATAATAAATTAAAGTAGAGGAAATTTTGTATGAGCTGCATGATCAAATTCTAGTTGATCGAAATCGGTCGTGTCTGAAGGTCTGCAGTAATATAAAACTAGTTAGCCAGGATTTGACAGCTATTTTCTTTCTAATGACAGTAGGCAGTGTCAAACGCTAATGTTTTGACAATACCTAAACTGTCAATAGTATCAAAATATCTGTCACATCCTGGGTAAATTGTTTTATTTTAAGGCAGACACGACCGATCTCGATCATATAAAATCTCGTGCAGCTAAATTATTAATTTTATACATAGTATGATAAAGTCATGTGCCTGCTCACATCAGATTTTCCTTCTTTTCTTCACTCTGCTGTACCTTTTTACTGAATTAAAAAGAAAACAGATAATTCTACATGAAACTTTTTACTCAGAAAGACATTTAGTTCCTAAAAAAATGGTTCCCACTCGGTATAACGTTCTGCAAGCTATACTAGCTTACCGTACAGTAATTAAATTTAGTTCAATATGACTATCTATTAGAAATTAACGGCTTAAAACTTGCGCGGGCCACAAAATACAGTCATTAAAATTAATTACCGCTGCGGCTAATTTCTTTCCGGTCTCTTGTTAAGAAGCCTCGGGCAGTAAAAAAAGTAAGTAGTAGACGTGCTCGAGGGTGAAAAGGGCCTCGAGCTTAATCTCCCGCAGAACATTTCCTCTTCGTCCGTCGCAATATACTTTTCGCATTTATATGCAAATTCCTCAGTTAAAATAAAAAGCGGCCCTAATCTCAGGTACGTAATAATTTATTCAATACGTGTCATAACATTTTTTAAACAGTTTTTAAACATTTTTTAAACAGTTTTTAATAAAGAACCCAAGTAAATTTAGTACTCTATCCTTCATAGCTACGATACACCCCCTCGTCGTTCCAAGGGGTGAGAAGATACGGTAAATATAAATTTCAAATTTGTTTTGAGCTCGAGCAATTTCTGCTAAACTCACAGCAGAGGGCGCTGTCTTGATAGCACCAACCCTTTTGTGCAAACCGGTTCAGCGTTAATTTCAAGACGGGAGATTTTCTTATCTTCCTCAAATATTTGCGTCCGGGATCCTTTTTGTTTGAAATACAAGGAATAGGGAGGAAAAACAGTTGTGGAAAACGCAAATATATTGATTTTTCGCCGGAAGGGGTTTATAAAATGCAAATATGCAAGCGGAAAGGCAAAAACCCTCAAAATATATTTGTTTTTCGTATCGCGTTTATTGGCAGAGGTCGTTTGAATGAAATATACTGTTTGGATTTATAAAATATTTACTCTATTCGGTCCGCGGTATATTTTATATGTATTGTTAAGGCTATTCGATATTAAATGTGCGTTTTATTAAAGGGAGGTTCTTGAAACCTAGAAGTGATTTTGAGTAGTTTTTCGATTTCGACCTTGTCCAACTCTTCAAAGTTAGAAACAGATTAAAACAAAACGAATTTGAAACCAAGAAGACCTGTCCGCGCACCACACCTTACGCAGCATCACAAAGCAACGCGAATGAGGTTTGCTCTGGATCACAGAGATTGGCAACTTCGTCACTGGACGCCTGTACAGTTTACAGACTAGTTCAGATTTCGTTTAACTCGTTGCGACGGTCGAGTACGTGTATATAGACGTCCTGGTGAACGCTACGCAGCCGCTACTATACAGGAAGTGGATAGATTTGGTCGTGGATCTGTGATGGTTTCGGCTGGAATCAGTATAGACAACAGAACTGATCTTCTTGTGCTTCCTGGTAGACTAAATGCCATGAATTACATCGAAACCATCTTGGAGGACCATGTGGTGCCTGCTGCTTATGGCGTCGGTCAAAATTTCATCCTAATGCAGGACAATGCAAAACCATATACCGCCGGCATCACCAGAAACCAAGAGTAACTAATAGTTGTAACATTGTTTTTGTAATTTTCTTTATTATTTCCTAAGTATTTTCTAAGCAAATTTGATTTGCTTAGAACTATTTTTTAAAAAGTTAGAGGTTTCGAAAAACGTGTTCCCCTAATTTTTTGAGCAGTGTATTTGTTGAAAAACTGTCCAAAAGTTGAGCTACTTTCTATATATCTCCATGAGAACCTCTGCTTAAATCATAATATAATAACAATAACCGATTTAAAAATATAATAAGTAAAGATAATATTGACTGAATAAATAAACCACGGATGGCATTCAGTTTATAATGAAAAATCCTGCACTAGTGCCTTTTTATTATTTATGTCTGGGTTAAACATGTTGGTGCCGAAGTTAAATTAAGTATGACATAATTTGCATTTTAAAGCTCGTTTAATATTCGAGTTGTTTGTCCAACTACTTCAACTGTTATTACTTTTTCTGTTATTTCTCTCGAGATCGTAGCGCGTCCCTATGGCCTTAATAATGACTACCTTTATTCCGAGTCCATGGAAAATGTAATACTTTCAAAGTAAGACATAAACGCATTGACGTAAGAGGGCTAATATATGCACTGTTGACAATGGTACTGAAATAACAATGATTTATTCAGTTTATTATTATCCATTTATTGAATTATTTATTCTAGAGATGTATACTGACACTGTGTTATGTTTACAGAAAGTTAGGATTTCTACAGAACACCACATTTCTACTAAAGCACTCCTTGTTTTTGTTATCTGTAGTAATTGGAACATAAACCCTATAAACATCTCCCTTAAGATATCCCAAGATAGATAAATCGAACTGACGATTTAGCTGGCTAAACTTCGAAATAAAAAATAAATCACCAGCTGTAGATGGCGCTACTATAAACATGATTGTTTTTATTTCGTGAATTTTGACGTAAGAAATAAAAATGACGTTATTGGATGAATTTCATAAGGTAATAATTTAAACTCGATTACATGATACGGCGAAGAATAAAATTGATGAAACCGGAAGAAATTTGTATGTTTTTTTACCTTTTATAAAAAAGAAAGCGTCCGCACCCCAGTTAAAGAATCGCTGTAAATGCGTCAAAAACATTTGGGAACAATTTTTTTAAATTTCAGGTGAAAATACAAAGATTTAGGTTTACTACACTAAAAAAAGTATCGGTAAAAATACTATAAAAATACCGGCTCGTATGTTAACTTTCCACTCGTACGTAATAGGGTTGTACTTTTGTGTTTTTAACGCACCACCTAATGTCACCACAACGCAAATGTAGATCCATATTTTCCTATTTGATTATAATTTCCCTCTTGTTCAGTTCGTTCAGGTCAAAGTTGTACAGTTCAAATGCAGTTCCCCACAGTTGAAATAGATGTCGCGCGAATAACTAGCAATAGATAAAATACATTTTTCTACTTTGCATTCACAATGCACACATTGTAACACTGTTTTCGGTGGTACAATTAACACATTGTAATACCGAAAACAGTAACATTTTTGTCTAAGATTGGTACACATTGATATCAAATGCCATATGTCAAACGTACAATACATAACCCAACATAACCACACACTGCATTTTCTTAATCGCTTGCAATCGCATAAACTGCGAAATATCAATATTCTATACATATTTAAACATGGGTGTAGCCTGCTATAGTATGGCCAAAGGATTGGGGCTTTCTTAGTTTTGCTGTGTTCATCAAAATACGCCAGCATGACGTTTTCGGTGATGTTTTACGACTCTGGGAAGTGATCGTTATCATTCTTTTCAACTAAACATCAAATCCCCTTTTCAGATATAATTCAAGGACCACATTTGCTTTAATAAGGTATTATGCGAAGATCAAACCTACATCGTAGATATGAACGATTTTAATTACTGCTGCGAGATTGTATATGCGCAATAAATGGTTCATCAGCATACACGTACGAAGCTATAGTACATTTAAAGTGTAGTGGATTTCTTAGTTTATGTAACGTATAAGTTTTCGGCAATATTTTGGACGCTTGGATGCTCGGTTCAATTCGTATTCGTTTTTGTCCGTCGCTTTCGACTTCGTCTTAGTTCTGGTTGTGTGCAACGTATTTGCATTACCCCCATCACATGTAATTTTACTAAGTATAATTTATTCTAATAAACTACTTTGCCGAAATTAGAATTGGGTTTCAATTATAAGTGCTTGTAAATATATAAGCCGCAACGGCTACATAGCGGAATTAGGTAGACACCGCTATTAAACGTTAAGCGTTATAACAATTCTTTAGTAAGTTCTTGTTCTTCGAAGTAACTAATCGGTCACCGCCAAACACTTCTATTCTGATTATTATACTTATGAAACCACTACTTTAAAGTTGTTAATTTTTTAGGTTAAGTTTCATGTATTTATCACAGTAGGGTTAAAAGTGTTGCCCCAAGCTCCATTATGATCATCGTTACGACCTCGCTGAATATTTATTCAAACTTGTAGAACTGCCACATATACTAACCTAACCTAATACATCTACTTCTGTCGCAATATTTCTCCTTTATTTGAAGTAAGTTATTGGATCTGTAATTGTCGATCGTAGGTAAAATTATGTACAATTTTCGAGCTGTAACGCGTATTACGTGCTCGAGAAAAGTAACAAAACCCGCAGAAGTTAGACATAGTGAAATTATAAGATCAAATATTAATAGTTGATATGCGCAAAAAGAGTTGTAGATATGAGCCAATAACACATCCACCCTTCTTAGAATCGTGACTGTTTTCCACTTGAGCGGTTTAATATCCAATATGAATACATTTCTATAGATTTTCATTTCAATCGGGCCGAAAACCCCCGTCTAGGTCGAACAGAGGGCGAAATCGCGTCGCGGAGTCTTCGTCGTCGTCAAGCGAAGACAACCACCGCCATCTTGCGGAGTTATTTCATTCCTCCGATCCGAAAACCCCTGAAATATTCATCGCCGTTTTAAACCGATATTACAAAAGGCCCGACTGTGCATATCAAAGCAAAAATACGCACCACTGCCGGCTAGAGAGAACCTTCTACCACTCTCTGGATATCCTTTTCTTTTCCATTTTACCTTTCCGATATGTATTCTTCCTCCTCCTTCAAACTCGTAGTGGAAATCCGATCGAGCCTGGGCGGCGTGGAAATTTTCCCTTTGATCGAGGATTCGGAAAAATAAAAAACGGTATGCTTATCCGTGTGTATTAAATCAATCGTGTGCCCTGTGGAATGGCGGTTTTTACGTCAAATGCCGGCAAGCCGGAAACAATTCATGACTGCTTCGCGTTCCCCTTTGTTTCATTACCGAAAGCAAGCGCGGTTCGTTCGAATGTACGTTCATAGAGGACGCCGTTGGGCTGAATAATGGCGGGCGTAATGTTTCTAAAATTTGTGCTCGACGCGGTTGTTTCTTGAACAAAGCCTACCGCCCCTCCCCCTAAGTGGCAACATAAATTTGCGACTCACGACTTGAGAGATGCGGGTGTATGTACACTAGGGTGGTCCAAAATTATACCTTCCAAAAACTTTTTATTTTGCTGGAGGACAACGACCCCCCCCCCAATCGGCTCGTTTCCGGAAAAAAAAATCCCCCGAAATTTCAGAAAAAAACGGTTAACGTTAATTGGAAAATTAACATTGGAAAATTGCATCTTTTTTTTCACGTTTCGATGTTTAGAGAAAAAAAAGTTTAGGGAGATAATCAGAAATTGTTCAGAACTCCCCAAAGAACAAATCCACGAAAACAAAACCCGCCGCTTCGCGGCTCGTATGTTAAATTTCCACTCGTAAAAAGCCATTTGAAAATGTTAAAAAGTTACTGCATGATACGATCACCCTGTAATTTTTATTGACATCAACATGTAGCTACGGTTTTAGTGCTTATCTGACACAGTTTTTGGGACAATATCTGTAGAAATGTAGTATTTACGTAGTTTTTAAAAAATTGGCAAGTACTGATTTGTTTGACAAACAATTGAATATGTCCCAAACTATTTTCTTGACCCGGGTACAACTGATATATTTGGAAAGACTACTTATTTAGTAAGGGTTTGAAGTTTTCCATCTTTAATACTCGTGAAATATCAATAATTAAAAGCAGAACGTGTGCTGACGAGTATTTATTTAAAATGCAAAGTTATCGATTTCGTCTTTCGACATTATCAGGCACACTTTTGCAAGGTTCTACAAGGTTAATTTACAAATTACTGCAATACAACAAATCACCTACAATAAAAATTTTTTGATTGTTATGTACGTCAAAAACTTACTGTCAAGGTAAAATAAAATAATCCCTACTTAGTTAGTGTTCATAATGGGTAACGCCAATATCCTGCATAAATAAAAATAATTTTCGTTTGTAGAAAATGATTGGCCAAACAACTTTTGCCTAAAATATGTTTTCTATCTCTTAAGATAAATATCGATATTGATATTCATAACACATTACGAGAAATAAAAAAAAAACGAATTGGTTATTAAAATTCCAAACCTGTCGGAATGTATAGGTCCAGCTTTGTATTATCAAGACCTCGAATATTAGTAAACCGACGGAACCGAGCGGCCTACAATGTGACGCTCCTTGAGATAAATAGCCAAGCTTGTGCCCTGTCGGAACCATTATGAATGATTAATACGTCTGATACGGGCCCCGATTTCGTTATTTGTCATTTATTATCTGCTAAGGACAGATTAATTCTGCATAAACAATGGCCCGAAGGCCGAGAGGAAATTATTCAACACTATCGCGTTCTACGGAGCGGGGAATTCGGCTTGAACCTGCTGACAGTTTGGAAACGCGCCGCCCCGCTTCTAGCCTAGCCCAGTTGGCTATGGTTTGCAGAGCCGCCTGTCGTCGGGCGTGGGCAAAAGTGTTCCGGTGATATTTCGAGCCCCCTCGACGGTATCGACGCCTCTGTGTTCCGCGAACCACGCTCGGTCCAAGTTTTTGGGGTTAAGTGGCTGTCGTCTGCTGTTTGCGGAATGGCGTCCTGCCATTTGCAGCTCTATACTGAATTAGATGATTTTAATTTTGTTTAATAGCTTTGGAGTAACTGGATTTATTTTGATATCTTGAATTGGACGGATTACACATCAAATACGATCTATTGACGTTATTATTGCAATATTTACCAATTTGGTGGAGGAGCCGGTGGTTATAATTGAATCGGCGAGTTCGAAAACAGTAGGTACAAGCCCAAAATTGGCCATTTTGAACTGAAATAGCCAAAATGTTCACTGTGGTTTATTCTATCAAATAGATCTAAAGAGGATGCTTGGGCGCAATAAGCAAGTCCAGAACAGTGATTTTTTGCTCCCTCAGGCAACGCGTTTCAACTCCGTTTTCCCTGATATATCAGTAAACATTCGCCAACTTCGTAATTTGCATTCAAATCGTTGTTGAGTTGAGGTTTGAGGTACGCCGAAGTAATCAATATGAATATCAATATCAAAAAGACAGATAATATTAAAAAAGTCCTCAAGTATGTATGCAACTGGTGAAAATTCAGTATTTTACTACCACGTGACTTCGGAACAGACTACACCGTAGGATACGAAATTTAATACTATCATCTATATAATCATCAAGCTCTACAATATCATACTATATCATATCGCCATATACAGGGTTAGTCAAAATTACCGGAACACCTAAATAATTCTCCAACCGTAAACAATTTCAAAAAGAAGTCGAAGTGGTTTTGCTTTAAACAATCTGGTTTTATTCCGGAAATTAGTCAGTTCTGTTTCAAATAGAACACCCTCTATAATTTTATTCTTTTTTAATTCTATTAATGTTTTGTATGAATCCTTTCTTTATAAGATGCATAATTTTTTAGTCATGAGCAACTAATCAAAAATAGACGAAATTACCGAAATACCTAAATAATTCTGTGGAAAACATCAAAAAAATTTTCTGGGTTTAAACAAAATATCGTTTATTCTGGAAATTTAGTAACCTTTCTTTTTTCTGATAGCGCACCCTGTATATTTTTACAGTTTTAATTCCAAGGTTAATTCTTAGATTTTTTTGTAAAAATAACTTTTCTAAACAATACTATAATTTTTTAGTTATAGGCAATTAATCAAAACTTCAAATTACGAATACTTTCCCACAGACCTACACATTTCTGTTAATTTGGCAGCTTGAATATATAATTTAATTCTATTTCATAGTTTTGATATTTTTTCTTGATTTTTTATTTTTTCCGTTAATTATCGATTAATTGCTGATAACTCAAAGATGATGCATTTTATACAAGAAAATATTCCTACATAAAACTCTTAGAACTAATCCTGGAATTAAAAAAATAAAATATGTTCTATTAAAAAAGAAAAGCTTAGCAAGTTTTCATAACAAAATTAAATAAATAAATAAGTATATTAAATATATACTTTATACGATAGCTTGTTGAAGATAAAAAAAACTTGTTTAAATTTTGTACGGTTGGAGAATTATTTTGGTGTTCCGGTAATTTGAACTAATTTTGATTAATTGCTTACAACTAAAAACTGATGCAGTTTATAAAAAAAATAATTGTACAAAAAATTCTAAGAATTAAAAAATGAAAAATATACAGAGTGTGAAAACCTGACATGATATTTTGAATCATCAATCTTCAAATATTACGGGAAATATGTTTCATGCAAATCAAAGATTTTTTACATTTTCGGTCGCCATATTGATTCCGCCATTTTGAATTTGGAAAATTGGACATTTGATTTGGACTGTAGGATCCTCAAATGTCACACCAAATAAGTTTCATAAGCACCCGGCAACTTTCTAAATTTTCTGGTCACCATATTGAATCCGCTATTTTGAATTAAAAAATATGACAACGGGTTTAAAATCAAAACCGCAAATACATCATAATAAAAGTAATATTTCAAAGCTTTAAACAAACAAATTATGTTAGAAATGTACGCTGTTTTTAGTTCAGTTCCAAACAGTACATGTCCATGATGATTGTTTTAATCGTAGCTCTGCTTTTAATGCAAATATAAATAAAATATGTAATACATTTAATTCTCTGTGAATTACTTTATATTTTGTTGGCACAAAATAGCTAACTGCTATACTTTTCTAGATATTGCATCGACAAAATTATTTTGTTAATTTTCTCAGAACTCACTTTTTGGACTTGTACTGTTTTTGAACCAACCGATTCCATTCATACCTAAGAATTAACGATACAACAGCCAATATCATTTCGAATTTTATGTATACCATATATTTTCATACCACTTATTATTTTTACCAATTCGTCACATTTTAATACAAAAAAAGTTATTTCTTTTTCGTTGTATTGGTTATAAACATTGACGATTGATCAGTTATTATGTTCAAAATGTCATCTTGATTGAAAATATCACAGAAATATATAGGGCGCCCTTTAAAATTTCAATGATGACGTCATTTCCGGAAAAACCGAAAGTCATACTAACCTCAAGAATATCCAAAAAAATGGCATTTTTTGTCTATTAGCACTTCTAAAGATTTCATTAGTCCGTTATAAATATACATTTAATTCCGTAAATAATTATAGTTTTGTATTAAATAATCAACAAAAAACATCTGTCAAACTCTTTATGATAACTGATAAACTTATTCCCGCGATAGTGGGCTAAAATTAGCGAAAAAAGGAACCCCTACTACATTGATCAACGTTGTAATTTACGTTATCCCGTCTCCAGGGCAATACTTTTATTTTTGTTATGGGCTAATTATGGACCGAAATTTGTTAATGCTCCTTCCATAAACAAAACATTAATCCTGCAGCATAACACCAACGGAGTTAATTGTTATCGAACAGTAAATAAGACCATGTCTATTCATTTCGCATATAAATCTCCATAGAAAGCTAAAACATATTATTTCGCTGCGCGTGTGTACACATACACATATACACATCTACACATATCTACGTGCACATGATTTTAATACGCGTTGATGCATATAGGGCACACACAATATATATCATACCGTAGCTTGACCGCTAGCGGCACACAACACTTAGCATCGGCAGACACAGACAATACAGCCCGTGGGCAATTCATCACTCCGGATGTATGACTGGCGGACACCGAATGGAGATTTACTATCAGCGCGTATGTTAAGCCAGCCAGAGGTATCATTCTCATTATGAATGATAATACGAATTAATTTATTAGCTATCTCCACGGATAGGCGAATCTCGTAGAGCGAATGTACCGGCGTTCCGTGTTAGATGATTCCGTTGATTGAGCACAAAGTAGACAGACTTCCGGATGAAACATTTATAACACGGTTAGGGGGGTTCGGATGAAAAATTAGCCCTTCGTGTAGCGAGTTATTAGCCTGGGTAAGTGGAAATTTATTTAATTTGCGAGATTGAAAATAAATTCGAGGCGAGGGTGCATATTTAATTGGATGTTTTGATAGACTTTCTTAAGGAAATATGCACTTCTCGTCTAGTTTAAAAAATACTAACTTCTTGATTTTTTGATGAACTTTGTATAAAAGATATAATTACGACACATTACGTTTTTACTTTTGCACTCTGTATAAGGAGGATGGCAATTGAAAGAATTGTAGAGAAACAAATGTCTAAAAAGTTTCATATGTATTTTGTTTCTTCTATTTATTTATTTAATTTATTTTTAGTATTTTGAATTTTTTACTCAAATTTATTTAGTTTTATTGATGTTATAGGTATTGATTGCGTTCTTTCTTCGTTTTCACATTGTTTGATATGTATTTTATTGTTTATTATTTATTTTTCTATATTTTGGTAATATTTCAACCGGCTGTAACTTTTTAAGGATTTTAAAAATTAGATGCGTTATTATTATTATAAAGTTACCTACCGCTTGAAATCAACAAAACAAGAAAAATAAATATAAAAATACTTATAAAACAATACGAAAACGAAGAAACAACACAATCAATACACATAACAACAATGAAAGCAAATAAATGTAATAAAAAATTCAAAATATTATAAATACATAAAAATAATCAAATGAAAGAAGTAACAAAATACATATGAAACTTTTAGATATGTATTTTTCTAAAACTAAATGTCATTCTGAGTAAAAAGTTACTTATTAGGTTTTCAATTGTTAAAGAAGTAATATTTTAAGGAATAAAACAGCAGTAAGTTCACATGATACTTTTCACATGGGATGACGCACATCCTCGACCAGTGGTTGGTTTTCCCAGACCTACATGTAGTTAAGGTTAGGGTAGAAAATTGTACGCGCATTTGGAATCGGAAACTTGATCCTGCATGAACTGTGTACTATACTGCCGATCACACGGCCTTTTTTAATAATTTATCCAGACGCATGACATCAACTGAGGGGTAGGCTTTCACTTGTCTACTATTTATACTCAAGATAAGGCCGAACTGCGAGGAGAGTGTTTACAGCGCCATCTAACAATACAGTTGGATGAAGTATTCACACTAAAAATATATTTATTTGAAGCAACATATGATTTCTGTGGCGGAAGTAAACCTATTTTTAAGCAAAAGAAAAAATATTTCTTTGAACGAAATAAATTTCTTCTTGTATACAAATATATTTATTTGAATCAAATTTAGATTTCTTTGGTGTAAATAAACGTTTTTTTTTAAATCAAAACACAAACATGACTTTAAAGGAAAGTAATTTTTGTTTGTATACAAAAATATTTATTTAACTAAAATAAATATTTCAAATAAATAAATCTCTACAAGCAAATAAACTAGAGTATTCAATAAAGTAAATATTTTTGGCGTCAAAGAAATATGTTTTGATCCAAAAGAATATATTTCTTAAAAACAAGAAATCTTTTCTATCTGTGTATATAACTAGTATGTATGACATACTAAGTAGATATAAATTTGAGAGAAGTGTTCCATTTAAAAAACGGATCACTTTGTATAATGTATGCAATTTTATTCAACATCAGCATCTACCTACTGCATTAAAGTAATCATTTTCCGTTGTAGAACATGATGGGCCAAACAACGTTTTATAAATTATTTTTGCTATCTCTAAAGATTAATACTCTAGTACCTATGATATAGATTTTTAACCAATGATAAATTATTAAACAATAATTAGGTTATACAACCCGCATTTTACCGCATTGTCACATCATTAGACTGTAATCACAGCCGACATATCATACGATGGATATTAAGCATTTAGCGTAATAAAATATTCTTATTGTACCGTATTCAAATACGCACCCCAGCGGTCGGTCATAGCTCATGATTTTTCCTATTACAGAGAGGGAATCTTCCCTAATTCACCACCCCCGCTTCACATCTTTGAATTACAACGTCGTGGAAAAAATCAGCCACTTCCAGGCGCACAGTTTGTTCCCCAGATACTTTGCCGGCAGCGAGAAAAGACTAAAAGCGGGGTTTAAAAGTCCACCTCACCCTCTTGGATTCGCTATGAAAGAGACAGTAAAACCAACGTTCGCCGTTGATTTATAACGACCCTTTTGTTAAAAACTGAAATTAAAAAAAGATTACGGCTCTGGCGTGGTTACTCCAAAAGTAATAAACAAAATACAAAAAATCGTTGAAAACTCCAAACAAAAAAGGGTTTAATAACAGATGAGATCTAAACAAATCTAGCTCAAATATCTAGCTATATCGTCATATGGATACCTCCATAATACAGAGAGAAAATGAGTAGCAACGCCCAAAAATTAAATCTGCAGTGCCGCAAGGTGGTGTGCTTGGCCCAATGCTATACCTTTTTTTATACAAATGCCTAACGATAAAGCTGTCATGGTAACAGATAAAACATAAAACCAGACAGCTTCGCTAGAAAGCATAGGTACACACAGAAAAGTGATTATTTGGAACGAGAAAACATAATTTCTTGAATTTATTTACTAGATTCAAATGCATATTTACTTGGATGTAGAAAGTTAGGTATATACAAGAAATGCCACATACTCAATCTAAGTAAAATAATTTCTCAGATAAATGCTGTCGACAAATAAATTCTTTCTTTATAAGAACCAATATTGTATTGAAAGAAGTAATTGAATTTTTCGTCATAAAAATGTCAATTTCTCCAACGAAGTAATACTAAATCCATCCAAGTGCGTAGTTACTTGATCCAAGAAAATATAAGACACTTAATATAATTAAGTATTGTTTACTGAATAAAAACCCACCAATTATTTAACTGAAGTGATTCTCACTTCTTTCAAGTAATCCCTTTCTCTGGAATAAATATGCGCACCGTGATTTTTGTCAAGGCTCGCGCGCCCGCGCGTGGTGCTGGCGCCGTAAAGGAGCATAACCTAGTACGAAAACAACAACGAAGTACCCGTAGGGGATGTGCCTTGTGATTAATGTAGAATAAACGTTTCAACACGGAATAGTTTGATGTAACGCATGCAACAGTTTAGAACGAGTAAGTAAATATAACATACCTATCTTGTTAATTAGCAATAGAAAACGTATTTGTGCCAAATCTTTAAAATTCATACATTAAGTAGCTAAACATATTTACCGGGAATAAAAATATATACTTCATTGAAGACTGTTTACTTCCTTCACCAGAGTAACTACTTTCATAAATCTAGTAATTATTCCAAGAAATAAAACGTCTTGGTTGAAGTCAATAATCTCTCGCGTATATACGATCCTACCAACTACTTCATCCAGGTAATTCTCTCTTCGTTCGAGAGATCACTTTTCTGTGTGTACGTCAAAAAAGAACCGAGAAGAACATCAAACCAATCACCATGTTTGATTACTACCTGGGCACCTATATGAAATTAATGTACATTCAGTGTCGCGTACGAAGTAGGCTCTGAATATGGAAGGGAAATATCACCGGATATAATTAGATTTAGGTTGTTACTAACTACCCTCTATGAATAAAGTAATTAGTCGCCATATACGTGGCTCAGGTCAAATTTTATCCTCAAAATAAACCATGTAATCAAGCAACTTTTTGAAAGAGGAGCAAATTATTCATACACTTTTTTCAGAGGGTCGCTGATGAGTAACGAGGTGGCTATAAAAAAAAGTTCGTCGCAAACAGCAATCAAAGAAAGTGATTAATACGCATCCTTTTGGGTAATTAGGGGTCCTTCATTTGGTAGAAAGCAGAGAAAGCAGGAGGAAGGGCGATTGTTCATTAAAAGTGCGATACAATTAACACAAAGGGATTCCGGTGAAATTTTGAGACCGAGGAGGATTTCCTGATAATTAGTAAAAGTTTAGCGAAAAGGTTGTGCTGTCGTCTATACCAGAGACAATGATAATTACATAGCTCGATTTGTAGTGTTTGTGTTTTCGAAATTGTTTGTTTAATACTTAGCAGGACTAATTATTTCTTTAGTATAAACTTAATATCTAAATAATTCATAATATCTTTATCGATTAGACTTGTCGACAAGGTTTTGGTAACATGAATGAAAAACAGTGTATAAATTTGCCAAACAACATTTAAAAAATTCAACCAAGAAATTTTATTTCTGGAATAATTACTAGATATAAGAAAGTTGTTACTCTGGTGAAGGAAGCAAACAGTCTTCAATGAAGTGTATATTTTATTCCCGGTAAATATTTTTAGCTACTTAATGTAAGAATTTTAAAGATTTGGCACAAATACTTTTTCTATTGCTAATTAACAATAGGTATATTATATTTACTTACTCGTTCTAACCTGTTGCGTGCCTTACATCAAATTATTCCGCGTTGAAACGTTTATTGTATACTAATCACAAGGCACATCCCCTACGGGTACTTCGTTGTTGTTTTCGTACTAGGTTTGGCTCCTTTACGGCGCCAGCCCTACGCGCGGGCGCGCGAGCCTTGACCAAATCACGATACGCATATTTATTCCAGAGAAAGGGATTACTTGAAAGAAGTGAGAGTCACTTCAGTTAAATAATTGGTGGGTTTTTATTCAGTAAACAATACTTACTTATATTAAATGTCTTATATTTTCTTGGATCAAGTAACTACGCACTTGGATGGATTTACTATTACTTCGTTGGAGCAATAGAAATTTTTGGGACGAAAAATTCAATTACTTCTTTCAATACAATATTGGTTCTCATAAAGAAAGAATTTATTTGTCGACAGCATTTATCTGAGAAATTATTTTACTTAGATTGAGTATGTGGCATTTCTTGTATATACCTAACTTTCTACATCCAATTAAAAATGCATTTGAATCTAGTAAATAAATTCAAGAAATTATGTTTTCTCGTTCCAAATAATCACTTTTCTGTGTGTACGGATACATGTGTTTCAAAACACATAACTCTTTCCTATTTTTTCTTCTAAACCTTCTTACTGCAAAGCTGTCAGATCTTAATCCAGTAAATTTTGGAATCTTGTCTATTGATCGGCATTTATGTTTTCTTATGTTTTCAAGTAATAATTGTTGTAAACAAGTTTGCAAAAAGTGGGTACGATTTTTCACTTGTCTCGCATTCAAGTTTAAACCTTAGAGCAGACAATTTTGATAGTTATACATGTTATATAGAAATGTTTCAGTATTAAGTATTAAGTTGTATATTTGCTTTTGTTTTCGTTAAATCATTTCAGAGTTATGACCATCTTTGAGGTGATGTTCGAGTATGTTTTAGGGCACAATTCATGAAAGTATTTCTTAATATTCCGACACGCCCCTGTGTGATGATTTTGACATTTATATTTCTCTGTTTTTACTTTATCATACGTAGTATGTAAAGTATTGTAATCGTACAAAAAGAAAATTTTGAGATTTTAGCGGAAATATGTCTTTTTGGGTCCCCTGAACATTTTTGACCAAGGTACAAAAAAAATTTCTCTGTGTGTGTGTCTGTGTGTATGTGTACCCGTTTTTTTTTGTGGCGACGATTCCGGAGAAACTACTAAATTTCTTTTGGTGGGCAGAAGAACGCATTTTTCTGTGCAGCATTTAGAATGTTACTCGACGTTATTTTTCACGTATTTTGATAAAATTCGTTGCCGATGAAATTCTCCAGTTATGAAACGAATGTTTTTTCTGCGTTTCGCAAACTTGAAACTTTTTTTTTTCGATTATAACTAACCAATGTTTTCAACTCTATATCTGGAAACGCACATGCCTAACTTAATGAAAATATTTTATTACGTCGATGTCTTATTGATATTGCAATGATAAATTGTTCATGCGTATTATTTTTTTAAAGAATACGAATATACACATCAAACCATGCGCAACGATGTACGCAAACAGTACTTTTTAAAATTGATTCCTTCCGCGAAAATGTAGTTTTGTTCAACGCTCTATAATCTCATCAAATTTTGTCCGATTGACCACTAGGGTGTATCGAAAAGACGTTTTATTAGAAATTCAAAATTTCAAGTTGATAAAAAGTTGTGTTGGGCCCTCATATACCACCAAAAAAAATGAATAATATTTAGGTCTACCGCAGGCCTAAAGTGTATGATTTTGTTTAAGAATTCGAATTTTTTCATATTTTTTTAAAATGAAATATGAAGTGGGTTTTCCTTGTCAAAGCCCACATGTCCGCACATAATAAAAAAATTTATGACAAACTTTTATCAACATTTAAGCACATTTTTTAAATTATACGAAAATGGTCACTGTTCTAAAAATTGTATCGAATCTAAATAAACTGCAGACGATCTAAATGTTGCGTTAGAGGAATATATTTTTATATATGGTCATTTGACACCTTATTGTTAATGTTTTTGTATTTCAAAAAGAAAAATCACTTAGTCCATCATTGAAAAAAAATTCTAATTCCAAAGGAAAATTATAGACTTCTGCGGGAGACCTAAATATTTTGAAATTGCGCCAAATTTTGTTTTGTATTATATGTAGGTCCATAGGGACAACTTTTTAACAACTTGAAACTTTGAATTTCGAAATAAAAAAAACGGCTTTTCGATACACCCGACTCAATTGCATGTTAAAGAATTAAGAATCCGCCAATAACGATAATTTAACTGTAAGGCCCTTTTCTTCGGAGTTGAGAACATATATAGACAAAATAGTTACATAAATACTGAAACAAGCCCTTCTACTTTACTTTCTTCTTCGTATTAACTAACAAACAGAGTTATTAACACCTTATGACTGTTGTTTGATTTATTTATTACCAACACCAACACCAACATTTATATTAAAATAAGGTTTAACTTTTTTAAATTCAAAATTACGGAAAAATGAGACCACTGGCAACTTTATTATGTCCATATTCGAAATCAGTACGTCCAAATTAACACAAAAAAAGTATATTTAGCTTTAAATTAGCGACAACAAATTCACATGTGTCGACCAGTGTCAACGGTCAGAACAATTTTTACAGTGAATAATAAATGTTTAAAAGGCGTGGTGGTTGTCTGCATTCGTGTAGCATAATAAAAGCCACGTTGGACGTTTTATTAGTTCTCACAGGGGAGCGGAAAAGTCACTATGCTGATAACGGGGCGGCGCGCAGTTTGTCGGGAAATAGGTTTTGAAAAGTGGGAAAACAAGCGTTTTCAGACGTTTTCTATCTGAGAGTCACTAAATCTCGCCCGCTGTTGGAGTTTATATGGCCTGACCCTCACTACGGCATAGTATAGTAGATATCATGGGGCTCAAGCTGTGTAGATGGAATGGGTGTAGGATAGCCCACCGGTTTTCTGGTCGGAATATCCGAAATAATAAATTTCCCCTAATCTATATATAATAACTTTCTTCGTCTAGAGATTAGACGGGGTGGTCAGTGGACAAAGGAAATTGAGTTAGTTTTCTGCCTAAATGCGAACTTTCGTTAGCAAACTTTTGTTCTTTTGTTGAGATGGCTTTTGTATTATTACTTATACGTATTGGCTCTACAAAATTAATATCATAACTTTGTAAGTGTAAAATGTATTTATCGTAATCGCTACAGAAGTGTTTAAGAAAAGTTTAAGAACAAAGAAGACACAAGTACTCTTTTGAACTTGTTACATCTTTGAATTTAGTGATTATCAGTTGTATACAGTACGAGAAGAAAATGATCCAAACTACATGCAAAACATCAGTAAATAAATAAAATGCTAAGTCAACGTAAGTTAAGCATAACGTAAAGGAACGCAAGGCTTCAAATATAGAGGGATTTTGATTAGTTCGTGCCGTTCAACCGTAAATATTTGCTATAATATGTTTACAAAGCAACAATGTAAATCATAATAAACATTTATGGGTAATTCCAAATGGGCAAATCGTGTAGATTTGAATTGCGATTCTAGATTTTGCAGCCATTTTCAACATATCCTTTTCGCTTCTACATATCAGCTTTCTATTGACATATAGCAAAAATAGGCTTGTGCGGAGTTTTTTAATTGAAAATTACAATTTTAACACTAAATTATGTCAAAGAGATGATTTAAAAAAAAACTATCGATAATAGGTTATAGTTAGTTTGTTCCACGCAACTATGAATGGGGGAGGGGGGGGGAATTGGATTCATGTCTTCTGTAAAAATAGTTTTTATCAAGAAATATTTGCTATTAAAAGTATTACGAAAAATAATTACAATAAATAAACTTCTAAAAAATTAGAAACAAACTGAATTTTTCTATACAGCTTTATTTTGTTTATTTTAAACATCATTTTACAAGTTCCAAATGACATCGACACAAAACTTAGTCAGCATTTCTGCAATGTTTGAAAAATTAACTATAAGAAATATTTCTTTTTTCACCACTGATTTTTTCGAAATTATAGATGTCTGTACTTCTAGTAAACTTTTTTGTAGAAATTTTTATGAGCAATTTGACATAAACCATATTTTTCAAAAAAAAATGGAATTTTTAAAATAAATAATAGAAGTGAAACAAAACGAAATAACTTTTTTAATTGTGCAAGTAATATTATTATATTTGAAATATTGTAACATCAAAATAAAGCATTTTGCCTGTTTCAAACATTTAGAAGCTCGTAGTGAGTAGTTTTCATGACTTCGTTAAAATGCTCATATATTTGAAACTTTTTCTACCTAAAATTTTAATTCTATCTTTTTTCTAAAAAACCTGGTGGGTTTTCAGGCAATGGCAAGAAACTGAATGACTTTATCGGAAAAACGTTATGTTTATAAACTTGATTGTGACATGAGCCCATAACATGTGAAATGTTATATGTTATAATTAATATAATTTTTAATACAATTTACTTTTTGATTAAAAATAATTCAACAGGTTCATGTGTTTTAGGGAAAACACTATAATAAATGCTGAAAAATAACAAAATTGCTAAAATTATGTTGCAAACGTTGCATCATACATAGGTTCATTATAGAACAATGTAACTACAGTTTTGCTTGTCTTCAAAGGGAAGTTAAATAAGTCTTCAATTAGACTCGTTGAGAGTTTGTTTTAATCTGTAAGCGTAAACGGAATGTAGATAGAAAATTTTGTTTAATTTAATTAGATAAGCATTGACTCAAACAAATATGTTGTTTCAATACACAGATCGAAATTTTTGTTTAACTCAACTAAATATTTGTTTGATGAGAGGCAAAATATATATTATAAAATAAATAAGTAAAATAATATATTTACTCCAAAGTGTGTTTAGTTGAGTCCAAACAATATTACTTTACTCAAAACAAATGTTATTTGACTCAAATAAACATTCTTTGGTAGCAAATAAAAATATCGTTACCTCCATTTAAACACATATTTGATGATAAAAATGCATTTGTGTGGAATATTTGTTTGGTTCTTTGTGTCAAACAACTTAATTTTTCAGTTAAAATTTACAATTTGTATATTATAAGAAACGAGATTTAGTTAGTTCAACAAATTATTATTGTGTTGAGTGAAAGAACTAGGATTTTTTAAATTAACAAAATCGTTGGTTGAGTTAAAATGAGATATTTTAAAGTTGCAATAAATTCTTCGTTCATTAAAAACATCATGTATTGATTAAAGAATTAAGGCTCCGTTGTAAAAACATCGCAACTACGAAACAAAATGTTTAGATTCGATGTTTTTCTGTCGGGGTCCGTGTCTATGCCGTGGTTTACGTATCGATTAAAGCTTATGGTGTCTGCCATGAGCTGGCCATACCTGACAATTATCGCATTTTTCGGTTAGCGGAAAAGTTACAATGTTTGGGCTGAAATTGTACCTAAATAAAAAAATCTGATGTGGCCAGGCACATGACTTTATCATACTATATATATAAATTAATTGTTTAGCTGCATGAGATTCTATTTGATCGAGATCGGCTATGTCTGCATTAAAATAAAACTAGTAGAACTAGACAGATATCTCGATTAAAGCTGCGTTCGGATATTGTACTCCGTTGACACCGGGTACATCGTCCAAATGACACTTACGTGTTAGTGGGTGTAAAAAGTGTAACGGTGTTCAATATCCGAACGCAGCCTATATTGACAGTAGTATTTTCAAAACATTAGCGTTTGACACTAGCTACTGTCATTATCATCAAAAAATCTGACATATCCTGGCTACTAGTTTTAAAGCAGTACGACCGATCTCGATGAAATAGAATTTGCTCATGCAGCTAAACTATAAATTCTACCAAAAAATGTCATATACATAAATTATAGAAAATTTCCTCTCCTTAAATTTATTATTTAACTGTTTTGACGACATTACACAAATAGCGGCTCATTTACAAAATCTTCGAAAAATGCTAAGAGTAAACCACCAGTTCCTTTGTACCCTTTTTAACAGAAACCTTTTCAGCTCTAAGTTTGGCCATAAAACTTCTAAATATGAAATTTCGTCCCGATACCTTCAGTAGTTTCTCCGGAATCGTCGCCACAAAAACGGGTACACACACACACACACACACACATACACACACACATACACACACACACACACACACAGACATTTTTTGTACCTTGGTCAAAAATGTTCAGGGTACCCAAAAAGACATATTTCCGCTAAAATCTCAAAAAATTTTTTTGGCATGATTACAATACTTTACATACTGCCTATGATAAAGTAAAAACTATTATTGTAGTGAGACTTTGGCTAAGGGTATTATATCTGAAAAAAGAGAAAGATGTAGAAGTAAAATTCATTTTTATCTTACCAAAAAATTATTTTTGGCCTAGCCAAACTCCTTATTTATCTAAGAATTGACACTGAGAATTTCATCAATTTTGAACCATAAATAACGCCGTTAATAGAAAACGCGTTTTAGCACAGGTAGAACTGGCTCTTAACCCCTTTACAACTGGGGGATCCACGAATGTATATTTTTGTCACGTATGGATATTCTGGTAGTAAAAAAAGTACCCAGAAAGCAAAAATGGCATGCAATGGCCTACTTTCTAAAAATAGACGGCAAATGATCTCTTCGAAATGACTGCGTTGTTCGTAAAAGGAATAAAATAAGGAAGCTGTCTGCTTTAATTTAGAAAAATTTCAAAAAAAGGTCATACCTGGTATAGGGAAGGCTACTTTGGTCAGTACAGCTGGTATAGGGGCTAATGGGGACCTATTATTGACAAGAACTTTTCGGAGGGTACAGTAGAGCAAAATCTTTACGTGTCACCGCCTTTTTTGATTTCTCACATCCTCCACGGGTGGTTAGAGTTTTCCCAGACAACGCGGGACAATCTCGGCCATATTACGAGTACAAATAGTCAATGTTAGGGTAGATGCAAAGTGTATTATGAAAGTGTATGCACTTGCGTGCATTATTTTTATAAATTTATTATTTCACTACCATTATTATGTTATACTTGCTATTGTTTAGCTAATTATAGATCCCACCCTAAATAAAATCCCAGGAATCCAGGAATGTTTCATCGATTCTCTCTTTTTGCAAGAATCACACTTCTTATTTCTAGTTTCAACTGCCTACTAAAGTTAAATCTAAACTTACCAGTAACAGAAACGTCCGTCGACACGACAGTCCTTAAGGAATCCAGCCTCCGTACCGTATCCCTGGTAGGTGCGACACATCTGTACTCTCCGGAGTCCTGATAAAGGACATGCTCCAGCCGTAACTCCTGCGAGGCACCGAGTGGCTCTAAGCGTCCCGTTCCTGGTTCCACACGTGTCCAACAACCTGTAGTACCTATTTAAGTATAAAATTTTATTAGCAGAAGAACTTAGTCGAAAGTAAGTCGGTTAGTCGAGCGCGAAACATTCCACGCACACGCTAAGGGAAGCAAGGGAAGAGGCGAAAGGCTGCCGAGGCGCTTGTGAATTATTTGCACGATAACGACCTCCCGACCTGCGATAAAAATTGATTCCGCCATAACGGGGGTGGGAGGAGGGTTAAGTTCAGATATTGTTGCTGAATTATTAACTTTGTTCTCCGGGGGCGCGCTTGTTATGGTGTGCGCTTGTTATAGTTTATGGTGTGGGACGTGAGGTAAATATTTAGTAAGGAGTGGAGGTTTAATGTTTTGAGATGTGATTGTGGCGTGCCTGTTATTGTACAGCTTTATTTTCCTACAGCTTTAGCTTCCTTTTGGTTTGAACATGACATAAATGATCAAAAGTTATTTGCCAACTAAGGAAGTTCCCTGATTTCTTTTATTTATCATCATGATTTTGCCTTCTGTTACAGAGACATTAATTTTCATATTTGAAAATTTTAAGTTCAATAATATAAGGAAGTAACTAGGTACCAATATGTCATACGTACTATCGTGGCCATATATCATGTCGCTGTCAATCCCTTCACCCGCACCACACCAAAGACCGAAGAGCGCCGCGTGAATTGCGGCGATCAGATGCTTCAACATGATTTTTTGTAGGGAAAATGAAAGATAAACAACGATTCTGTAATAAACTTTAAACATGATTTATTAGGTAGCCTATGATCGATACTTCATCATCCTGGCTCTCCTAATAACGGAATTGCTGGCATTGCATAATATAGCTTTTTGTGGGTCAACCACTAATCCGATCATTTTACAAAAATGCACATTAAAAGCTAGCATTACGCAGGTGATTTTACTTTTTAATTCGTTGAAATCTATGGATTATTTCCGGAGTAATTAATTACTAAAGTTAAACGAATGAAATTTACGGGGCAAAAACAGCGCAAATTCTGCTTAATTTGGAAAAATCGGGTAAACGCCAACATATACAGCTTTCTAATTTTTATGAGGTATATAGGGTATTAATCAAGGACAGCATCAGAATTTTTTCAAATTTTTTTGCCCCTAGATTGGCGCGAAAATCGACATCAAAAGAGGGGACATAATATATGGCCACGATAGAACATAATAGCGGAGACAATAAATGAATTTGTTGTTTATTTGTTAGAAGTTATGATTTCAGAAAAGAATAACTAGTAATTTGTCATGGACTTAATTGTATGATTCAACATTTTGAATGCCTGCTCTTAAGACCCAGATCTACCTCTCCTAAAACGCGTTTTCATCAATTAAAAACGTTATTTATTGTTCAAACTTTATGAAATATTGAAATTTTTATATTTTTTCGGAATATTATAAAGAAATTCATCAAAATTATCACATACCTTTTTATGTGATAATTTTTCTACCTACTAATTGTATTGAAAATGATCAGAACTTTTCTTAATTGCTATATCTAAAAAATTGATTTGTTTTAATTTAGAAAATGTTGAAAATTTCAATTAATTAAGGATCTGTATTCCAAACGCAGAAAATATCAACGACTCAGTTCAGAAAATGTCAACAAATCAGTTGGCAAGTAAAAACCATTTATGGGACTATCCATAGTACGCAATCATTTTGTTTATAAATATTATTATCAAATTGAAAGAAATCTTATTGTTAAATAATGGCTATTCATTTTTAAAGAAAATTAATAATAGTTATGTAATATACAGGCTGTTCCTAAATATCATGTAAATACGAAAAGGGGTAATTCTTTGGCTTATTTAATGACTAAAAATTCATATAAACATAGGTCCGCAACGCTTCATTGCCGATCTACAGGGTGTTGAAATTTCAAGATCTTTTTAGTTTTTTCTTTATAGGTCTTGTAGTTTTTGAGATATTTAGCTCTCATTTGGAATATGGGTTACGCTGTAGGACTTACATCATGGGCAAATGGTTTTAAGAATCTACAGGGAGATATTTTTTTCAGGGGTCATGCGCCCTTTTCTCCCCATTAAGTTTTTTTCCGTGCGCCGCTGGTGGATTCTAAAATACAAAATGCATTTTTTGTTTTGTTCTAACGCATTTTAATCTTTTCTAGTTTTTTCGTATTTACCACAGTTATCGAGAAAAAAAATAAAAGCTCTTTTGTGTTTCGCTAGATGAAATTAAATTTTTTTAAATTATTGGTCTTGTATGCCTTGCTTGATTTAGATAACCTTTCGTTTGTATTTATTTTGACATTTTATTCGCCACGAACCGTTGAAAATTAAAACTGGGATACGATCGGTATAAAGAAAAAAGTAAAAAAATCTTGAAATTTCAACACCCTGTAGATCGGCAACTAAGCGTTTGCGGATCTATATTTATATGAATTTTTAGTCATTAAATAAGCCAAAGAATTACCCCTTTTCGTATTTACATGATATTTCGGAACACCCTGTATATTATATTTTATAAGTTTAACATATGCCCCTAATTCCGACACAGCGTATATTTTGATCCGAAATCCGACACCTCAGTGAACCTAATTCAGACACTTGTGGTACATTATTCCGACAAATATAAACATTCAAGTAAATACGTGTTTTAAATATTGTTAAATAAGATTTATTATTAAGAAATGTTAAACACTTATGTTTTACCATATGTAATGAAACACAGTATAAAATAAGTCCTTAGTCTTCTTCAATCTGCCGTTTTTACCTCATCTGTATTTTAATGTTTCCTTTTTATTAATAAATATTCTCTCCAAGTATTAGAGATAGTGTTACAGAAGAACAGTTCCCTTTTAGTTTATTTGGGTGTTACAGACCAGAATAATGATTTTGTTTTTAATGGAGATGGTATGAGTTCAACTGTCATCTCCAAAGGTGGTGTATTAATGCCAAAATCGCTACTCTCTGCTGCCAGTGTTGCATCATTCTGTCTTATTCCATACTCTCCTATGATGCATTTCGATATTTATGACGGAATTAGGGACTATTGATGATCGAAATTCCGACACCCTGTAATAATTAGGGATTATTGGTGTCCGTAATTCCGACACTCGTGTCGGAATTTGTACAAAATGCATACAATTAATTGTAATATAGCAAAGGATGTAAAATATGTTATTTTCTTGTGTAAAGACAGCAATAGAGCCATATTTATTACTTCTAACCATGTACACAATTCCGACACACATGTCTGATTTATGGACGTGCTATATTTACATGTACCTAATTCCGACACCCCTAAATTTGTAAATAACAGTGGTTAAAACACCGTATTATTATGAAAATATAAAGCATTTTCAGTCTGCCTACCTAGATATTATTAGAATTTTCTTAATTACTGTTATCCTGTGTAAGGTCAATTTAAAATTTCTTGGACAATGGCTTCTGGTGGTATGAATTAGAAAAAAAATACCTAAATCGCGCTTGAGTCCATATTTGCTTTTGGGGCAATTAATTTTACCCAAATCCCAATTTCATAAATGGGGTTGCCATTTAAAAACGTGTCGATGATGTCATAACTCAGTAATAATGAATGGAAGCGAATACACATAATAAGGCTTCTAAAAATCAAAGACAACAATGACAATTTTTTATGAAAGTCTAAATATTGTTGGTAATTGCGTTATATCATGCATGCGTCAACAGTGTTCTGCATTAATTGTTTAAGATATTATAAATTTATTTTAATCCGTTTTTAATTGGACCTTTGAACACTCTGGTAGAAAATGTTATGCATTATCTAGAAAGTGGGGCTCCTAGAAATAATATATATTTTTATACTGAGTTGATACTTTTACTAAAATCGTCAGAAAATTAAAAGCATAAGCAAAAGAAAAGTTATGCGCTGAATAGGAAATGACATTAAAAAAATAATAGGGAGCACTTTTATTTTGTGTTACAGTTATTAACTTGGCCAAAAAAATAATCAACTAACTTTGACTCTGGATATCAGAGAATTTCATATATTTCCACGTACTTAATTTGTCAAAAAAAAAGCAACCTAAGTAAATATTCTGGCCAATAATGACTAAAATGGACCCACAATTAATCCTGAAAATAAGTTCAAGGTCGTCCCAGCTGCCCCAGTACCTACTGGCCAAACTATTTTCATCTATATTTCAAGCAGCTACATTTCAATAGTAGTTTAGTATTTATATAACATGACATCTAATCATATCACAACATCCGTCACAAACAGCAACATCAAAACAATACCACCTTCCAGACGGGCTTTATCAAGCGTTTCCTATACGTTACTCATTTCTATCTGGCAAGACCGCTTTCAATTCTTCGAACAACCCACTACACCTTTCACCGTCCCAAATTAGAAATCAATAAATTTATTAAACGAAATAAAGTTATCTATTGTCGCAGCCACGCCATACATTGCCCTCCATCGAAGTTTCCTAACAAAGCGTTCCCCGTCAAATTTAATAATAGGCCGGCGCTCCTTCCGCTGACGAGTACGCTACAAATCATGTTGACATTTTCATTCCAAACAGTGGCGTAACAAAGGACCGGACCTCGAAATATAATACAACCAGTGCTTCGACATTCGTCGTGTGCTTTTAGCCGCTGTGTTTACGACAGTAGCTCTCACACACAGACACACACATAGACACACACGTACACGCGTACTAGTGGACAGTAACAAAAGAAAGACAGGCTACAGTGGCGCCTCCATTACACCGCGGCGGTCGCTTTCCAAACACCTAATGCATGCGGGACACTTAACCACTCTCTGCTCGGTGTATATTACATCAAAGGATGGACCTTTTGTCATCTAATGCCACCGCGGGCTATTAAAATTAACAAAACACGACGACGGTACTTGAATATGGCCTCGCGCGTTTTGTGTGAATAGACGTGAATACAGATGACAAGTACTTGTCAGAAAATAAAGGTGTTGCTTGCATTGAACGCTTTCATTAGCGGTGAGAAATTGTGATGCAGGATTATCCTTGGCCTCCTGTATCTACTGGGATGTCAAGGTGTCTACTTACATTTTCTAAAGATTTACTGGTCACATCTTTTTATCTTTTTTTCACACGATGCTTATCATATTGAAACTAATCTAAAATATTAAGGGGAATCCATACCCCCTACGTTTTGCTTGCAAAACACGCAAAAGTTCTGATGCTTTTTCTCAGCAATTAGTTCACATTATCGTAAAAGAAATGCACCAAATTAAAGACAAAAGATATATAATTTTGCGTCTAGTGGTAGATTATTGATAGTTCTGTTCGTTTTTGACAAATCTATTTCTGAATATGACAAAATTGGCTGATTTTGCAATTTTTTTTTACGAAGAACTCAGGTTAAAATTGAAAAAAGTACCACATAATAGGTCTAAGTTACACCTTCCTCTATTAAGTTACAAAATTTCACGTAAAAATATCAATATCTTACTTGCTTTTTTCCCTCAAAACTTTACTTCTTCGAGTACATGAATAAGTTATATTTTATCACGTAGGGTGGATACAACAACAACAACAACAACAAGTAATACACATACATTACCACAGCAAGTAATACACCTTTATCTATAATTTGATGTATAACATGAGAGAATTAATACAACATTAAGCTGACTATGGATGCTTATTTTATAGGACACTTGACTCTGTGTCCTATATTTATTTTGTCCTAAACAGGAAACACTAACACTGGTTTTTACCCATTTAACATACTATCTTTAAGTCTTTAACCTTAAAATAAAAACGAATTGTTTGGTAAATGAAATAGAAGATTTACATGGAAGGTGATTGATTTTGGTTTTACTATTAAATAAGTATGATAGGTATTTTGCTTTAATTTATATTTTTATATTAGACAACTGCCTGAAGGAACTTAGGGGATAATTCCTTTTGCGTTTACCTAAGATGTATATCTATACAAGTCATATACAAGTAAACAAATAATGTTATAGTCAAATACAATTTTGTATGCGTCGACTATTAAAACAAGTTTCTTAAATTTATTTAATGTACAGTGGAAAGATTACCACATTTTAAATTACATGATAATTGTCAGTAATAATATAACAAGAGAGTGAGAATAAATTGAAAATAATTTGACAGATTGTTTGAAAACTTGTTGCTTGTTGCTTGTTGAAAACTCGAGCCCTGCGGGCTCTCGTGACTATTGCCAAATGGCAACAAGTTTGAACAAAATCTGTTAAATTATTTTCTAATTTACGGAATTCTCGAGTTATATTTGACTAGATTATTTTTTGATTCACAAATTTTTACAATAAAAAAGATCAATAAAACTATCATATATTATTGAAAAATTTAATTTAATTAATTATTACTTACAATATATGAAAATATCGTTGACACATTGTGAATATATTAAAAGAATTAACAATTTAAATTAGTACAATGAAAAACGCAATTATTAAAAATATTTCGAGACTCATTATTTATTGAGGATCTGGAATTGCTTGTTATATTAAGTGTTTCCTCCTGCGTATTTTCTCTAAGATTATTTATTATATTCCAATGATGTTCTTGGTTCAATTGTAAGTATGGTTTAATCGAACTTGCAGAATTATGACCAGTGACCTTGATTAGTTCTTGTTCTCCTACACCAGCTTTTGAAAGGTTACTTAGTGCACTTGATCTGGCAGAATGGTTAGTTATTTTTTTAGTAACTGTGTCTAGACCTACTTTTTCTGCGGATTCTTTCATCCATTTTGAAATGGAATTTATTCCCACAGGAACGTTTTTATACCAAAAACCATGAGTTTGCCAAGCCGGATTTGGAGTAAGAAACAAGCGTTCGGTTTTAATATTTTCTTCACGTTTACTCATTAGTTTTTCAAAAAGACGAACAGGGCAAATATCTGGGTTATTTATGTTTGGAGTCAACCATTTACTATTAGCGCACCTTTGTGCTCCACCCTGTGCAGTTTTTGTAAAGATGGGATTGTATTCAATGCGGCCAGTATTTAATCTTTTTATGTCGGTTTCTTTTTTAAAATAATGAACTAAACATTTCGTAGCTTCTCCTCCCCTCCAAGCTAGTTCATACGATGCAACGTGAAAAAACTTTCTTTGCAATCCACAAGCTGTATCTTCGTCCCAATAGTTAAAAATTTGCAACAATTCTGTATTAGAAAGTGCCACAGAACTTTGTTTGTGCTTTTCAGGATGTTTTTGTAAAATTTTTCTTTTTGCATCTCTTGCATTCCGAGCATTTCTGAATTCTATATCATGGAAAGGATCAAAGGACCTGTTATACTTATTAAAGTAAAGTTCTTGAACTAATTTTGCCGTTTTATTCCACATTGTCTTTATTACTGCTTCTTTATAATCATTTCCGTCTTTTCTTTTCATGTTATAAGCCCAATCTTTTAAAATCAATGCCAGAGTAGCTGTTGTAGTAGATTGATCAAGAATATAATTTCTTTCTTTGGTGAAGGTCTTAAATTGTCTCCATATAGACTGATTACGTATTAGAGTATTTTTCGAAGTTGTAGTTTCTAAAATCTTTTTTGTAATTTCTGCATTAGAAAAGGTACTAAACCGATGACTTTCACCCATTTCGCGTTGACACAATTAAGTAATTATTTTGACAAGTATCTGACAGTTGCTAGGCAAATCAAAGCTACAGTGATTATTCCCGAGAATAATCACAAGAGATTTATTCCCACTATAATAATGACATAATTGGTTGAAACTTACCCTTGTGACAAATAAAGAAGCATTTCATTGGTTTTAAGAAACGTCAAAAAATAATCAAAGAAATAAATTAGTATTCAATAAACGAGAAAACCTTTAAAACTTTTAACCACACCTACTATAAATTTAACCAGTTGTCGTATTAATGAACCCTTTCAATTGAAACTTGTGGTTATACATATCCGAATACCCTAACCTCACAATTCAGAAATGCACTCAGACGCAAAGTCTCAGAAGAATAAGAATACAAGAAGAATCCATTTTACTCGATTTCACTGAGCAGCTATCTTCTGTGAACCTTTGCACATATTTAATTTTTGCGTAAATTAATTTTACAATTCTTCGACGTTACGGGCTTCCGTCAACGGAGTTGAGTGCGCCGCAAAAGAACTTTATTTTTGTGAATAAAATTAACCATGACGGCATAAATATGTCTTTTGTGTAGTTCTACTCTCGCAGATACTCCTATGCATTATTAATTTGCATATTTTTAACTTCTGTGTACACAGCACATCGAAGGGTACTGCTCAGCTGATTGAATGTTTTGTACTGAATGCGCATGACCATCAACAGTCAACCACTATTGTTAACCCCATGATTCTTAACAAGTGGTTTATTTTTCGAATATAGAATGCGAAATCTTATTCAAGTCGTTAACAAGGTGGTTAACGGAAGTTGTTAAAGTAGTTGCTACGTAGCAACTTGCTACGTTGCGTTACAGAATTGGCCTGATTGACACGATAATTGTGAGGTAGACGAAAAATAAAAGAAAAATATATACGTAATATAAATAATGATTGTTTTATTTAAAAAAAAAATGGCTGTACACAAAAATACGACAGCAGATTATTCCTTCATTATTCGCATATCATACAATGCATAAAATGTCAATTAGAGTTGTAGAGCGGCCCGAGTGGAAAGTTAAATAAACGTCATTCGAACATTTCAAACTAAAATCCTGACGAGCACTCCGATCGTCAATTATTTATCCTTGTGCAGTTTTTCATCGAAACATCAATCGGACAATATAATTGATAAATGGCGTTCGCTTGCACAGATTTTAAACTCGTCGTTATCACGAATTAATATTTTAATCAATATATATGTATTGCATAATATATTGAATGATTAATAATTTATGAGATTTTTACAGAATCTGGTAGCCAATCTAATTTTGTTAATATTATATAATTATTCATTCCAGGCTATAAATAACTATTAGTTATTTTTTCGTACCCTTTCAAAATTCATGCAAATATAATATGACACGTTTGATTTCAGTTCTTTTTTTTCCAGGAAATAAAAATACCTAACAGAGACAGAAATTCTTAAAAAGAAATCAAAACCCTAACCTTAAATAATTTCTAATACATTTAGACATTCGTAATACTAATAGCCTATAAATATCTCTTTATTAGACACCGTAATACAGCAGTGTGGATTCATTTCCATATAAATTAAGCTATACCGGATGTAATAACTTGGCTTGTTCGCTTGTTTTAAATCATTGCACAGCAATTGTAGTTATTATTACGTAGTCGCCCCCCATTGTCTCAATTTTATGGTAGCATAGCGGGCAGTGCGACCAGGTATTCAGATATGGCAATTGCAAAGGATAAATTCAAAGGACTACGGTACAATGGCTGTAAAATTCAAATACGACGCGGTCGTTTATATGAGGGAGAACGTAAATAGTTTGTTGTTGAAGTTAAACAGCACCACAGGACAATAAAAACTTTATATTTTGTTGGAGGGTGCCAGTAAAACATGGTTACCGCTGCCACTAACTAACATAGAAGAAAGTATGCATAAAAAAAGGATAAAACCCGTTAGATAGTGGAGATCCTGACTAGTTAGCTGTAGGCAAGTGGAAATTTTAAGGGGCCTATGTAGGGATAAATAATGTTGTCGTGATTTTTTATTTATTAGTTCTATAGACGTACTATTTATAATATTCATGCTACTGAGGTAGAGTGTGTTGTGTGTTCAGAAGTGTGTGAAACTTTATTGACTTATTTGTCTAAAAAACATCATTATAAGAAACAAATTATATTCCAACTACTAGAAATTTGTTCCATGTGGTTTATGACGTAGTTTTATTTAAAATGAAAGGTTTAATTAGCAGGACAACTACTTTGTAGACAAGGTTTTTATAATTTGGGACTACACCTATGAAACAATTTTCGTTCAAAGAATACTTATCTTCTTATTGGAACAGCCTGTATATGATTACATTTTTAGTATGCAGATATGTTTCACATAGCTATTATTTGATATTTACAAAATGTACTAGAAAAATGTACTGATGTTTTTAAACCTGAAAAACTATGCGAAAAAATGTTCTAACCAAAAGTATCTTAATATGTTATGTAGAATCATAATAACATTTATCTTGCCATGTAACATAATAAGGAGAGGCTTCATAAAAATGCAAAACAGTAGATTTTTATACAATAGTTACCTATACTAATACTTGTTTATGCGAAAAGAAAAATAATTAGATTCCAAAAATGGGGTCATGTACAGAGTGTAAAATCGCTGTATACAAAGTAGTTCTATGTCTTGAAATTGATCTATCCTAAATATAATTTAATCACTTCATACCAGGGTTGTTATGTTAAAACATTTTGTCTTAAAACAGTGTTTTAATCACTGTTAAACACCTTTAAAACAATCATTTTGTTTTAATCAAGTTTTATACAGCTTTACGGGAAATGTTGTGTTTTAAACGTGTTTCAAACTACTGAAATTTGAACATTATATTTAATTATGTTATATGCTGGTTCGTAAGAATAGCATGCATAGATCAATTAAAAAATAAAAAATAATTTATTTTTTTTATTTATCAATCAAAGACAATATTTTTCATAAAATATAGAAATACAATAACCGTGGTAGCAACTAAAGTTAGGAATGAAAAGACGCCGATCAAAATGCTTACAAATAAAAGAATTGTGGTATTTAAAACATGTTTAAAACATATTTTATTCCTTGTTTATTTTTTTGTGATTTAAAATATGATTTATTTCATGTTCTTTTTGTGAAGTGTTTAAAAACATTGTTTGTTAACAAACATTATTTATAAAAAAACTTATTTGTTTTGTTTAAAATTTAAAAAGCACGTTTTTTATAACAACCCTGCTTCATACAAATTTCTAGTATGTACTTAGTTCTTAAGATGTTGCTTGACAGACAAATAAAGCAAAAACTCCAAAACTGTGAGGAATAAGGTAGGAACCAAATTAAAAATATACATAAATAAGGGGCATTCTATTAAAAAAAAATATGTCCTAAATGATCATGAAGTGACATTTTACATCTTAGATACCGGGACAAAAACAGCTTCTTTTTGGGCCCTATGGCATAAACGATTGCCATGGTTATAATATATCAAATATATCAAATACATATGTCAATTATTGGCGATTAAGGTTATAAGTTTGACAATTAATTGTCTATATTGTCACTCAACTTGGAATTGTTTGTATTGTTATTCAACCCCATAGATACGCTTGTCACTTGATAACCTAAAAATATTTATTAATATTACTCAAACGGAGGAATAAAACTTGTAGGATATAAATTTGGGTGTACCTCGGACATTACTTGATGTTTATACCCTCGGGCGACTTAAAAAGCTCTCGGACCTATCGGCCCTCGCGATTTTTAAACTGCCACCCTCAGGGCATCATCCGTCTAATGTCCTTGGTACATAAATAACTATTATAGGAACTGATAATATTAATAATTTATATATACACAAGTGAATTATGATTTATGCTTTCAGACTGAGATTGTATGGAAAAGATGCATATCAGAAATAGTTTTGACTTGTTTGATTTTGTTCATAGCTGGCCAGGTTAGTTACTTAGCTCAGGCTATTGTAATTTTGACAAATTAAGTATGTACTAGGAAATATGTGAAATGCTCTGATATCTATAGAGTCAAAAGTTAGTTGATTATTATTTTTTTTATGAAGTTCATAACTGTGGTAAGTAAACTTAAGTTAAAAAATAAAGGTATCGTTCTTATATATCTTTTACAAACATACAGATATTGGAATGAAGCAAAAAACAAAATGTCCCCATAGTGTTCCATATCAGTCTCTGCTGTGATATATTGTCTCTACTATATTGAATGCCAGCATGAATGTAATGTAATGTTCTAGTAGGCACACTGCTATAAACCCATGTAAGTTTCCAACATTTTGTTTTTTACTTCATTCCAATATCTGTATGTTTGTAAAAGATATATAAGAAGGATATCTTTATTTTTTAACATAAGTTTACATACCGCAGTTATTAACTTCATAAAAAAATAATCATCAACTAACTTTTGACTCTATAGATATCAGAGCATTTCACATATTTCCTAGAACACACTTAATTTGTCAAAACTTATATGGGTTTATAGCAGTGTGCCTACTAGAACATTACATTACATTCATGCTGGCATTCAATATAGTAGAGACAATATATCACAGCAGAGACTGATATGGAACACTATGGGGAAGGTCTTTGTCCAAACTAGGATTATAATTATTGATCATGTATTATTTATCTTGATCATCATATATTCTTGATATTTTTCTATACTACAATATAAATCTATTCTATACTATAATTCAGGTTCAACACATGTAGGGTCATTGTAGGTGGAGAAATACTTTTGGGACAAATACCCCACTGTGCAGGAGCAGAAAATGTTGATTGTCATACATAATATTATAGAAATGATTCAGGAGCACTATGCAAATTATATCAAATTTTTGTGTTAAGTTGTTTCAGAATTATGAGCCTTCTAAACACAAGCGTCAATAATTTTGCTATCAATAATAAGTACATGTATTTGCTCCGCCTAATGCACGAATTTTATTTACATACTATATAGGCTGTAAAACCGTAAAAAGTGCCAGGACCAAAAACACATTTCAAAGAAAACGAGCTTCAAGGTGTTGCTTATTCCGAATAAATATTTCGAAATACCTATCTCAGTATTCTACGCGTCAAATGTAAATTGAAAACACCTTTTTCTGATTCTCCAGCGTTTCAACGTCGTAGAACACATTCCACTGCTAGTTTTAACTTAAAAAAGGTCGAACGAGTATTCAATACACATTCGCATTGATATAACGCGATACCAACCCGTTTCAAGGTTAATGCGGTGCGATTTAGGTTTGCTCTCAATTCATTTAAACATCTATACTATTCATATTTATGAAACATTTGTACTAAGTTGAACTAAAGCATCAATAAAGGACTATTATTATTAATAAAACATAGACGATAGAAGCCAGTTTTTTAAATTACATTTCAGTGTATGCAATTTAGACTAGCAAAACAGCATGCTGGTTTTCTCGCTATAGTTATTCGATTAATTTCTGTACTATTGTAAAGAACGTTTGTTAAAATGATAATAAAAATCGATAGTAGTAGTTACAAATTTATTGTAACATTAATAAATCTTCTGGTTTTCTAAATAGAATCATTTAATATACGAACGTGACGTTTGTCTACATTAAGATGCAGTTACTTACAGGTCAGGTAAGTTGTTTGCACCGTAACTTACATCAGCTTTGGGATATTTATAACGGTGCTTTTATATGGAAGCTTTTATGTATGCATGGCTTAACACGCCTAAGCTTTCCCGGCAGCTATGGTCTGTTTATTATCATTTCACATTATCAAGGGGAAGGAGCTAAGTTATCCAAGTGAATAACACATTAGAGATAATATTTGTTCTAGGGGAGTTCCCACTAAGATACGAAATTTGATTTACTGTATTATTATTGTAGATTTCAAATTAATTACAAAATTATATACGATTTAGTAGAATAAAATATCAAAGTTTGACTACTATCTTCGAGAACTTTAAGAATACGACATTTCCACGTATGTATATGCCATTTATTTGTGGAAATTGGTTATTTTATTGCTGTAATTTAACTAAATCAGTGTTTGGTAAATTGACATCACTTAAAGGGAGAATTATACATTCTTGTAGGTATAAGGGATGTCTTTAGGGGTACATAGCGTACCATAAATGTCTCCCAGCCCATTAAACCGATCTTGTTTTCGAATTGCTTCCACATAATGAGCCCAAAGATAACGGCTAAATTATACATGAGATGGGCAGGTATTCAGTAGGGCGTAATTTGGATTGACTTTCCTCATTAAGCCAAGGTTGGCGAGATTTATGCGTCGGCGGCGGCTTCGTAGGCCCTGATTTGCGGTGATTACGAAAAGTTGTCGTAGTCAGACAGAGGACACACACGCCTACTCATGTTTCTCTGCGTGGTTACAGACATACATGAAAATTTACTCATTTATATGTCTCACAATTAACAGAAAGAGAAATATGTGATTACTTTATTACATGTGGTTCATTCATGATGTATTATTATTATGTAGAAAAAGGAAAAGTAGCAACACGTGAATACCTGGAACACTTGATTACTACACATTTTTTCCTGAATTATATAAGATACATTTCTAATATATGTAATGACAATGCTTTTCAAAAAGACATAATTCTGCTTCTGTTTGTTGTCTTTTTGTAGTACTTACTGTTATAGCAACAGTTAATTAATGAAAGAGCAACAAGAAAAGAAAATCATGTTCATTTGAGAAGATGAATTAATTTCTTATGATGTTACTATTGAAATTACTATACAGATTAGAGAGGGGAGCACAACATAGGCACCTGAAAGTTTATAAAAACTCAACCATAACGTAGCAAGTGGTTAGATTTCTTAGCAACGTTGTTAAAATATAAAATGGTGTTCTGTAACATATTCAGTGGTTAAATAGCTTGCCACCAGTTGACTGGCGAACTGAGTGACTACGAACTACGTAGCAACCGATAGGGAGAGGGACGTGCTGCTTAACATTCTTCAAGTTTTTAACCTTAAAATAAAAACGAATTGTTTGGTTTATGGTATATGTGTCGTAAATAAACAAATGGTTAACGAAATAGAAGATTTACATGAAAGGTGATTGATTTTGTTTTTACTATTAAATAAGTATTATAGGTATGTTCATTTAATTTATATTTTTCTTTTAGAGATTACCTAACAATTGCCAGAAGGAACTTAGGGGATACTTCCTTTGGCTTTTACCTAGGATCTGTATCTATATAAGTAAAAAAATAATGTTATAGTCAAATACTATTTTGTATTCGTCGACTATTACAACACGTTTGTTAAATTTATTGAATGTACAGTGGAAAGATTACGACAGTTTTAAAGGATCAGTGTTAAAGAATTAAATTAGTATCCAATAAACGAGAAAATCCTTTAACCACAACTACTAGAATTTATCCAGTTGTCGTATTAATGAACCCTTCATTTGAAACTTGTAGTTATACATATCCGAATAACCTAACCTCGCAATTCAGAACTGCACTCTGTCGCGTTATTCTCAGAAGAATAAGGGTAACAACAAGAATAATTCATTTTACGCGCGTTTAATGAGGAGCTATCTTCTCTGGACCTTTGCACAAATTTAATTATTGCGTAAATTGTTTCCACAATTCTTCGACGTTACGGGCTTCCGTAAACGGAGTAGAGTGCGTCGCAAAAGACCTTTATTTTTGTGAATAAAATTAACCATTACGGTATAAGAATGGATTTTGTGTAGTTATGCTCTCGCAGATACTCCTATTCATTATTAAATTTTATATTTTTAACTTCTGTGTACACAGCACATCGAAGGGTACTGATCAGGTGATTGAATATTATATGGATAAACGCCCCTCTTAAGCAGCTATGGAGATTGCATTTCCCTTAGTTTATACCATAGTTTAAGCCATTAAGGTAAAGTGGGATAAGTTTGTATTTACTCTGGGCAAATGTGTCGAATCATAATAAAGTAACTTATAATTATTGTGCCTATATAATCACACCTGTTGCAATCAATGCCATAGATTGTTTTTAAATGCCAACGTCATAGTATACACTACTTAACTACAATGGAAAGGATACCGGATACCAATATTTTTTTTTAACCTTTACGTTTTTTTTGTTCAGTTTTAACCTTTACGTACAGTTTTTGTTCAGTATTTTTTTAATGCAGCTGGTATTAACTCTTACCTAATGACGATTTTTACTAGTGATTACTTCTTATCCTTTCATTAAATATTCCTACTAAACTAATCTTTGAACAATTTTCATTGGTTAAAAAAAAATCGTTTGTAAAAAGTTATTTTAGTTATACTTAGCATCTGATTGTATTTGGTTGTAATGACCATCCAAGAGAGTTTACTGCCCTAGTTTTTGTGTTAGAAGAAAAAAATACCGCACAAAAGATTACTGTGTTACTCCAAACCAACAACGGGGAATGTAATATTTTTGTAGATCAAACCATGTAACATCACAAAACCAATATTGCTAAATATTTGTATCAGTATCGACGAATATTTTTAACAGACACATTTTAGAGAAATGGCAAGGCACAAAGTTGCATCTGGCAAACAAAAATCCATTAAGAAACAAACCCGTAGTAAGCATTCAAAGAAATTTCAACGTCAAATCAATATATTTTGCCATTAAGGTTTGCTTCGAAATGAGTAGGCAACCAAATATACTTCATAATTTTGTAATCAGATCTACACCGAAATTATTTAGTATTTTCATTCAAATTTTAAGTTAAAGTGAACTTGGAACCTTTGCAAATAATACAAAAAATGTCTGGTTCAATTCTGTCGCGTCTAGGTGACGGATTTTAAGAATATTGGTGGCTATGTCGTACTCAGCTTGCGAACAACTAAAAAACCGACATTTCCAGAATTCGTCACCTACACTTGCCAGAATTGAATCAGGTATTTTTTTTATTAGCAAAGGTACACTCTAAAGGGTATTTTACACTATACTACTTTCGTCTTTTTCTAAACTTCCTTTTAGTCACTAGAAAAAAGTTCTAAATAATAGTATAGTTGGAAATGCCATGCTATTATATTTCTAAACTTTTTGTTAGTATAGACGCATGCGCAGTGTAGGCATTTGTAAGGTTAGCCAACCGTGAATCATTTTGTTTTGTTTTGACATACCGCAGAAAAGTATACGTTTAACGTCACAGTGACGCGCTACGCTTTGTACAGTTGGTTTAATTTATGTAATTTAACTTGTACTAACATGTTTACAGTAAAATATTGCACAAATAAACCTGTATAAAGTAAACAAACAACATAACCTTTAATGCACCAGGTTGGCTATTCTGGAATAGATAAAGAAGTGTGTCTAATATACCCATTTCTTGTCACTTTAAAACTGATTTTCTAGTTACTAAAAAGAAGTTTAGAAAAAGACGAAAGTAGTGCAGTGTAAAATAGCCTTTACGTATATTTGTAATGCACAAACTTAAACATGCATATGTGATATCCGATTGAAAAATATAACTGCATTTCCGACTTAAACGCCACCTTAACGCTTTCGAACAACAACTCAAAATCTATGAATAACTTCACCGTATCCTTCCACATATTTCCTCACCATACACCCTCAAGCCCAAACTTGACTCCCACCCCAAATCGCAAAGCGCGCCTTATAACGAACGTTTCATTTTTTCAGCACCGAGATGGAGATTTACAACCTCGGCTGCCCCCGAAACGGAAAACCCTCCGGAAGGAAACAAGACGCGTCAAATAAATCGCACGCAGAATGCGGACCCTCGCGATAGCCTATTAGGCTTCCACAGTTCTCCCCCAAAACGCGCCAAAGCAAAAGCAGCGAACGTGCGAATCGCAAAAGACAAAGGGAATACGGTTGCCATATCATCGCATAAACCACGGACAACCTTACCGTAAGAAAGGAATGAATAAGAACCGTTTTTGCTGGATTTGAGTGAGGATATGGCAATAGTGAAAAGGACGGGTGAGGAGAATTGGGGAGGGGGGTGGGATACTAACCTGGGGGGCAGGAGAGGTGAACTGCGCCACCGAGGGAGACTTCTAATTGCCTTCCGGTGCTGCTCAGCTCTCTGACGTCGAAGTCTGGCTCCTGAGTCATCTCGATGTCACCTGAAAATTGTCAAAGCGTAAGAAGAAATTGAGAACAGGAGGCGGTTGGTTAGTAGGGGTAGTCTTTGTATGTAGGACAATGGGTTCTGTTTAGAGTTGAAGTGTTGTGAATGGTGTACAATACGGGCTTGAATAAATGGTGTGGAGTGGTGCTGGAGGTTTCCTTTTGATATTTTTGTTGAGATAAGTGTGGATATTAGGGTGGCCCATAACTAGTCTTAAAGAAAAAAGTTCTCCAAAATTAGATCCAGATTTATGTATTGGGTATAATATATATAATCACACATAAGATATGAAGAAAAACAAAGAAAAATGAATAAAATAAGTAGTCAATGTTTTTTTTTTATTTAATGGATAATTGATTGTTATTTTCTAAAGCGAAACTACAACAACAGTTTTACCAAGAGGTTCGCGACTTCATGTGAAAATTTGAGCTAGAAAGAATTTTAGGTTAGAATTGTTCCTTCTTACAAAGGATGTGCTAGACTGGAAACCAGTAAACTTGTGAAGTCTTACCGTTTAGACATTCGACGTTTCGCACGTTGTTTCACCATAATGATTCTGAGGTCACTGGCTGTATTAGTGGTAATAATAATTTTGTAGAAAAATTAGCGAAAATGTTAGAAATCCATTACCAGAAATACATAAGGTAAACGTCCCAAATTCAGACACTGCCCTAAATTCCGACAAATTTCTATTTAGTTGGATAAAATAAGAAATCTACGACATTAAACTTTATTTTAGGACTTCCGGTTTGTTGATTTGACATTACACTTATCAACCCACAATCGTTTCTTATTCTACCAATGTTCTAACGGTCAGAATATAACCTAGAAAGTTTGACTGATCTTGATAATTGAGTGTTATGCTAAAAGTTGATTTTTTCCTTCTACTGCACCTCGACTTCTTTTTACATCGCTACAAAATAACAGTAATTAAGAAAATTCTAATATCTATTTAGGCCGATTAAACATGCTTGATATTTTCATAATAATACGGTGTACTACTCACTCTTTTAACCACTATTATTTGCAAATTTAGGGGTGTCGGAATTAGGTACCGTCAACTGGGGTGAAGAGAATCAATTTCTAAGGTTTTTTAAAGCCATTGCTTAACGAAACTGGAAATGAACTGAAAAAAATATATGATATTTTCGCATATTTTTTCTATCCTTTAGGGAACAAACAAAAAATTTAAGTTTGATACTTCTGCTTTTAAATTCCTTTAATTCCAAAGTGTGATTCGCTTCACCCCGCAATGTGGGGTGAAAAGAATCACATATTTAAAACGCACAAATAACCACTTTACACGTTCTATAGGGTGAAGCGAATGAAAATAATAGCTTTTAAAATAAGAATATATTTAAAAAAAAACAAAATATCTTTGAAAGTAATATACTGGGGTTTTACACATTTTAAAATATTGCCAGTGGTTTTGATCGTATCACCGACTCTCTGGCAACAAAATGTTAATTGTTTACAACTATCTTAAAGCTAAATCAACAAAAAACAAATTCTCGGTAGAAAACTTTATCCGTTCAGGGTGTCTGTTTAAGAAATTTTTAACCCACTCAGTTCCTGGTTGGCTTGACTTAAAACGTGGCGCAGTCCTAAGTTGTTTATCAAAAGAGACTTGAACAATATTCTGCACTTCCCTAGTTTGTTGAGGAAATCCCCAGTTTGTACAAGTCAACAACCCTTCGACCAATTTCTTTTCTTCAACTTCAGTCAATAAAGACATCTGACCTCCTTACTTAAGCAAATGGGCGTTTTTACCCATCTTCTTATGGTGCTGTTTGGGACAGCATACTGAATGGCACCTTCCCGAATAATGTACTTTCTAGGCATTTTATATAGGAAAAGCAGAGGAAATGCGTAAAAAATTGACCGTCGAAATGTGATTCTCTTCACCCTACCAAAAGTTAATATTTTTAAATATCCCGCTAAACTTTTGGTCAATATAACGTAAAATTATTACGTTGGTGGCAAACGCTAAATAACTTATTTACCCAAGCAACGTGCAAGAGATTTAACTTATAAAACAATTGGAACATTAATATCCTAATAGGTTTATAGTAGATTTCAAATTTTGTTTAATTTTATTAAGACATTCTCTAATTTTTTAACCACTTGCCTTGAGCAGCGACAGTCTCACAACTTTCCGCAAACCATGTTTGGTGTGTCGGTAATATAGGTATATTTTTAGCCAACAGAAAAACGGAAAACTATAATCACATGAATGTATGATTTCCGAATACTACCCAGTGATTCCCTTCGCCCCACTAGATTCGCTTCACCCCAGTTGACGGTACATGTAAATATAGCACGTCTGTAAATCAGACATGTGTGTCGGAATTGTGTACATGGTTAGAAGTAATACATATGGCTCTAGTGCTGTTTTTACACAAGAAAATAACATATTTGATGAAATAACAGATGATGAAATAAAACCGAATGATGCCACACTAGCAGCAGAGAGTAACGATTTTGGCATTAATACACAACCTTTGGAGATAACAGTTGAACTCATGCCATCTCCGCAAAAAAAAATCACCATTATGGCCTGACACACCCAAATAAAGTAAAAAGAAACTGTTCGTCTGTAACACTACCTCTAATGCTTAGAGAGAATATTTGTTAATAAAAAAGAGGGAAGCACAAAAGAAATTCATTCTGGAGAAATAAGAAATGAAGCAGAAAAGGAACAGAATAAAAAGCTGCGCCAAGAAAAGGAGAACTCTAAAAATTCCAGATGCAAGAAACATTAAAATACAGATGAGGTAGAGAGAGCAGGCTAAAGAAGACTAAGGACTTATTTTATATTGTGTTCCATGAAAAATGGTAAAACATAAATGTTTCACATTTCGTAATAATAAATCTTATTTAACAATATTTAAAACACTTATTATTTACTTGAATGTTTATATTTGTCGGAATAATGTACCACAAGTGTTTGATTTAGGATCACTGTCTGAATTAGATTCACTGAGGTGTCGAATTTCGGGTCAAAATATACCCTTAGTGTTGGAATTATGGGCAATTGTTGAACTTATAAAATAATATATAAATTTCATAATTATTATCAATTTTCTATAAAAATGAATAGCCAGATTTCTTTAGAAGGAGATATTTATTTAAAAAAGTTGACAAAGTCATTAACACATCATAAATATAAATGTTACAGTTACAAATGTAACAAAAAATACATATCGTTATGATTAGAGTTTTACATTGTTATAATTGAAAAGATATAATTTTATATAAAATCTAAGATCCAAAATCAACAGATTAGCGTGCGTCCCTTTATTTGATTTTTAAAACGTTTGCGTAACATTAATTTTTAATTTTTTTACCTATATCAAACGAGTGTCAGTTTATAATAAATTCACATAGATTTATATGTGATATAGATAGACACCTTCTTATCAGCCACGTTATCCTTATACCATTACATTATATACCAGTTTTACCTGTATACCAGTTGTCGATTCCAAATATTTATTATTAATATTGAAGAAATAAAATGTTTATTAATTTTATTTTGTATCGTTTTAAATCCCAATATTTTGCCAGTTTTAATTTTATTATTATTAATATTATTAGATAATAATAGTAACTTATTGCACAAAGATTGTATAAGCAACTTATTTAATTTGGAATGTTTCTCATTTCAAACAATGTGATTGAGCAAACATGTTGAAAGAAGTTCAATCAAAATTTGAAATTGTTTCTGTAACTTCCGAAGTAAAAATCTTTATAGAGTTCCTCATAACACACACACACACACACACACACACACACACACACACACACACACACACACACACACACACACACACACAATAATTAAAAAAAAAACTGCATTGCGTCCTTTATCAAATTACTTACAAAACAATTCACTGCCCACCAAAACTCATATCAACAAAAACCTACACGTTTACCATCTACAGAAAGCTAAATCCTCTCGTAATTGGGCAATCTCGTCAATCAAGTTTCAAAATGAAAAAGCTCGCGGTTACATTCAGTTGCGGTACACGTTAGCAGTTCGTGGGGCCTTTTCCGCATTTTGTTCGTTTTATCGCAAGAGTAGATAGTGTTTGTACTCCAGTAGTACTGAAAATTAGATAAAATTTAATTGAACGGCAGAACATCGTACAGCTTGAATTAGAGCGGTAGAATCTTGTGTACTGGGATAATCTGGTCACCGGAAATGTTCTCCGCAAGTTCTTTTGTCCGTTTTAGGCCATTCCGACCGGATTCAATTTTATTAGTGGCCGGGGTACAACGTTAAAATTTATTGCTAGTAATCAGGTTTATGGTTGTTGGATAAGGACTGGTGTGTGTGGTTACCTTTTAATTAATAACAATAGGGGGGGGGGTAATCTATTGGTTTGGGTTTATTATCTGGTGTTTTTTTATGTTAAACGTTTGGTCACTGAAAGTTTTCAGGCTAATCTGAATCTCTACACCTAAAAATAAACTAAATAACCAGAGGTAGCTTCTCCTAAAGTGTCATACTATATATACCTTCTCTGATTCAACATTGATCTTGTAATTTAAAAATTCTCCCGCGCCTTCTCCATTTATCAAGTCAACAAGTCAACTTAGCAAGTCAATCTTGTTTGGCATATTGTATTTTGAAAAATCGTTTAAGTATACATTACAAATGTCTTCAGATGGTTCTTGTGACATAACAAAATACCATTTCAAAGACATTTTTCAATGAGACATATCTTGAGAGATTTTGTTTGTGAAAAAGTTGGAAATTGCAGACTCTTTTAAAAAAACGTAAAACGTAAATACTACATTCTTGCAGATGACGTCCTAAAAATTGTGTTTAAAATAAATAACTAAAACTACTTACCTAGATTTATTCATGTACAAAGTATTATGATTATCAAGACATTAGAAAATTTTATGTTTGTTTTGCCATTTTTGCGAACGTACAGCGAACGAACGTTTACTTTTAGGATTCTGGAAAAATTTGTTCACTTGTATAAATTTTGCGCAAACGTTTAATTGTAGTGGTGTCTGTGGTCACACTGAAAAACAAACATAAAACGTTAAAACCTCACTTCAGGAGCAACGTTTGAGAACGGATTTATATTCAGTGCAAAAAACAACGAACAATATCTACTTACTGCAGTGCTAACCGATTAAAAATAGGTTATTTTTCTAGAGAAACGATTCAAAATTGGGATATATGAATAATAATATGGAGTAATATTGATGACGTGAATGGAAAGTGGGTTATCTGAAGAAGCTTTTGATCGTTTCATTTTTGGTCTGAATAATAATCCGAATCTAAAGATATCTATCATTAAAGAAATTCCGTCTGTTTAATACTTTTAGAAGTCAACAAATTTTCACGATAGTTGACCAAAACGAAGGTACAGGGGGCTTCGGGTATACTTTAGTAGTTGCAAAATTGGCAAAATATACTTATGTATACTTCTACAAAATTTGATATAAAAATAATATTTTGATAACAGTTCATACTTTGTATAAGGATAAATCTGGTTAAATAGGTTCTAAATTACCTATTTAACCCCGTAAAACACCAAAAACCACCAAAAAATATCAAACTACCAAATACTTTATATACATCAGCAACAATATTAAAATTAGCACTTACATCCCATTTTCGTTAAATTGCAAATATCACAATAACTAGTAATATTCGGTGTATGACATACTAGGTATAAATTTGACCTAAGTAAAGGGTTATCACAGCCAACACAGCCAACACACATCAGAATTTACTAAATTCTATATAGTATAGACTATAGGATAGTATAGTATCTAATATCTTTGGATACTATCATCTACCTACTGGCTTTGACTATTGTCTGAGCTAGTTTAAAGGCAAAATTTAATTTGGATTTTTGAAGATTATTTTTTGCTTTGAATTAAAATCCGAATCTAAAGATGCCTCAACTTATTTTTTTGTGCATATTTGGTTTTTTTTTTGGTGTGAGTACACCAAATTTTCACGATTTTAGAAGCTAGTAGGAAACAAAAGAGCTAAAAGTACCGGATTAAGGGATTACTTTAGTATCAAATTAAAGTTTTTAGGTCCCCCGTTCTTTTGCTATACTATTGCAAAAATGGCAAAATATACTTAAAAAATTTCATATAAAATTCATACATACATACAATAGCACCACTACCAAACTTAACAAAATATTGCCAAATTTCAATATTCATCCTGCTTTCAAAAGCCCTAATCAAATTTTTAGCTTGCTATCCAACTTCAAAACCCCTACTCCCACTTTGGAAAACCCTGGCGTATACTCTGTTAGTTGTTCCAATTGTCCCTCTGTGTATGTGGGCCAGACTGGACGAACTATTTCCAAACGCATTCTAGAGCATCAAAGTAGAAATTTTTCAAACCTCTACAGACATAAATTAGAAACAGGTCACAATATTGATTACAAAAATACTAAACTTATTCACAAATGTCAGAAGAACTATAAATTAGATTTATTGGAACAATACCAAATTGAAAGACATAAACATGACAAAAATATTAACCTTCTCAATGACCAAATTAATTTCCCACACAAACCTCTTTTTATGTACGTCGTCCAGTCTGGCTCACATATTTAATGTTTCTTGTACAGCCCTTGCAGTTATTGTGTTGGTCCTTTTCGTTGATGTTTAGTTTTGATAAGACTACATTGGAATATGTAAATTTCAGGTTTTAAATTTATAAAGAGAAATTTTCTTTTCCTCAATGTTCTTGTGCTGTGTTCGTTGCATACCTTCCATTTCGTTGCGTTTGAACACCTGTACTCGTGATATTGTCTATTTACGTCGCAACCATCTTGACACGCTAATGACTTGTCGTTCCTTGACGAATTTTGGAGGTTTCTTTTAAAAATGTATTTTACTGTTTATACGGCTTTGGATTACTTGACGTAAGTTATAGTTTTTCTATTGTGTTTGTAAATTTTTTAAATTATATAATTTATGACCTTGAGTGATGTAATTATAATTGTAGGTTTTAAGCTGATGATGATCTTTGATCGAAACCGGTTCTTAGAGAAATAAATAATCTGCAAAGGCTAAAGAGGTTTTTTATTACAATTATATCATATAAAATTGTTAATATCTTGATAACGGTAATATTTAAATCTAGTTAAATAGGTTATAAATTAATTCTTCTATCACCCCTTAAACACTTTACATTAAACTACCAAATACTTTGTATACAGCGAAATATTAAGGGGAGTCTTACATCATATACATTTTCGTTCAATTGCAAATACATATCACAAAAATTAGTAACATTCGACATACTGGATATTATACAGGCTGTTCCATTTAAAAACTCTTGAAAACCCCGTTTGAAAATGTTGAAAAATAATACGTGGTAGGATCACTCTGAATAGCGTATTCAATTTTTTTCAACATCGGCATCTAGCTACTGCTTTTGGCGATTGCCTGGTTGCAAGATAATATCTTCAAAATTATAGTTTTCACGTAGTTTTTCAGATAGGCCTTCAATTGCCATTTTTTAGCAAACAATTAAAGTAAACGTCCCAAATTTAGACACTAACCTAAATTCCGACAAATTTCTGTTTAGTTGGATAAAATAAGAAATCTACGACATTGAAACTTTTACTTTGAAACTAAAACTTTTATTTTAGGACATCCGGTTTGTTGATTTGACATTACACTTATCAACCCACAATCGTTTCTTCTTCTACCAATGTTCAAACGGTCAGAATATAACCTAGAAGTTGGACTGATCTTGATAATTGGGTGTTCTGCTAAAAGTTGATTTGTTTCTTATAAGGTAACTGCAACTCGACTTCATTTTAAATAGCTACAGGATAACAGAAATTAAGAAAATTCTAATAATATCTATTTAGTCTGACTAAAAATGCTTTATATGTTCATAATAATACGATGTACTACTCTCTAACCACCAATATTTACAAATTTAGGGGTGTTGGAATGAGGTACATGTAAATATAGCACGTCCGTAAATCAGACATGTGTGTCGGAATTGTGTACAAAAAGAACACTAAAAATTCCAAACGGAAGAAACATTAAAATACAGATGAGGTAAAGAGGGCAGACTGAAGAAGACTAAGGACATTTAATACTGTCTGAATTTGTGGAATTTACATTAAATATCTCAGAAACCATTTACTTTCCACTGGTACAACTTGCTACGTTTGCAAAAGACAAACTTCCGCGAGTCTAATGACTCACCCTGTAAACGTAAATTAAAAGTCAGACGTTGTGGCCAAGCAGATAGTTACTTAAAAAAAATCAGCCATAAATTAACTGTACTCTTCTCTACGACAAAAGTATCCATCAAACGAATTTTTGAGATCGAAGTTAGAAGTTACCCACTAATAGAATGGAAGGAAGACAAAGAGAAGACCATCAAGTTTGAATTTAATCCGCATAATAACGAACAATTAAGTTTTCATCTCGCGATATCACCTCACCCATAAATAGTTATGGTGAGTGGATTAGTTGGGCAAACTTTGTACACTGCCGCGGATGAGTTAGGGTCTCAACTGCAGACGGCCCTGTTAATTAAGTTAAAACCCCTCCGAGTACGTTTTATAAAGTGTTCCGCGGAACAGTTATTTATTAATGAAAGTAGACCCAAACGACGCTCGTCGACGCCGCACGGGTTCAGATGCGTCCTAGTAGAGCACTTGGTGCTCAGAACTACCGGTATACTGTTGAAAACTAATCGTGTCGATATTGCTCTCAGTGGTAAACTGGTTAAACTTCGATATCGTTCAATTCAAAAGAATATTGGTGCAATTTATCAGATTATGTTTCATGTTTTGCAATACTGTTGATACACTACGAAAACTATGTAAGTTGTATACTAAAATTACAGTGCATTTTTCTTTACGATAATTAATTATCCTATCATTTACTACATCTAAAAACGACTTTTAATTTAGGATTTTTTTTTTGGATAGATTAGTTTAAATTAATATTTGTGTTTTCTTTTGACATGACTTCTCAACATTGGATTGTATATAATGGGCTGATCAGCTACTATAAGAGTAAGTATGCTTTCTATTATTATTATTTGAAAGCATAAAAATAGTAAGTATTCTAAGCATCAAAAAGCGTTTGAACAACATAAAATTGACATTTTTAAGTTTTGTTATTATATTTCATTCACAAAATTCTTGATATTTGTAACCCCGCAGTTTAAGACACTTTTCTCTAATAATGCAATTGAATTCGGTCTTGGTTAAGCTTTGTTTTCTTATAATTCTTTTTAATTCCAATTATATAAACACCATTAGGTGTTTCGCAATTGAAAGAGGGAACACAGACCATTATAAGAATGTACTGTTCGGTCAGATCCAATAAAAAGTCGGAAAGTTATGGATGTTCAAATTCAGAAGTTTCCCATTATATTCAAATTTTCTGAACTTTAACGACGGTTTGATGATCTGTTTCAATCCATAATATTTTATTTCTATTTTTTTATTGAAAGCCTATTTAAATTTGCTTTTCTTGTTTATTAGAATCGGTTGAAATTTGAATCTTGAAATTTGTTATCGAAGTTTAATCACCGTCTGGACATTCACACTAGGCAGAAGGACTATACCTACGGCCCGATCGTAATAAATACGTACCTACTCTTGATTGACATTAACTTGACATTATTTTGTTAGTTTATTACCTTGTTTTATTGTATTTTAGTCTATCTAATATGTTATTAAGTACTATTCGACTTGTACACAAACATCGTAAGATCATTTATCGTTTGATTGATTAGATTAAAGAATTTTTGAGTGCCTACGGTGAAATGGGCTGCATTCTCATTTGAATTTCTTTCCGGACAGTCTTGGCCAACTCAGTGACGAACAGGGTGAATGATTTCATCATGAAATGGAAGCTATTGAAAAACGTTTTCAAGGAAAAAAACACAGATGATGTATTGCACTGTTGGTGCAATTTATTTTGAACCCAAATATACCTGCAAATGTAATGAACGTAAACTCTAATTTAAATGCTGTGATGTGTCCATAATTGCAAAGTTAAATAAGTTAGAAGGTCTAACTTAAATCTAATTTAAATGCAATGTGAAAATTTTTTGCCCCTGATTGTACACTAATAAATTTGTATACTTTGGGATGATAGGGCTAAAAAAAGGGTGTTCTTTGTTAGACCTTTTTTAATGTTCAATATTTCGCCAATTCTTGTTGGCTTCTTCAAGTACTAAAAATTTAACACACAATTGACAAACAACAAAACATGTTAAAAGCGGATTGTACATACCTAATAAATGGCCTTAAAACACAGCGATAAGCATGGATGTTAATAACATTGCAACGAACTAAACAGAACGCACACACAGAGGTTACGGACACTCAAACTAAACTGAAGGCTGTGGACATCGGAACAACTTTTTTGCTCAAAAAACGGAATACCCCTAACCTGACCCAATAGAATATCGCATAAATTCCATACAACGACAACAAAATACTTTAAGAAACCCCGCACACTAAAAATTAAAAATCATGAGATACATTACAAAGCAAACTAGTGCAAAAACGAATTATTAACAGAAATCAATAAATTAGCCAAAAACAAACAACACTTTAAAAAAAGCCAACAAGAATTGGCGAAATATTGAACTTTAAAAAAGGTCTAACAAAGAACATCCTTTTTTTGAGCCCTATCATCCCAAAAAATACACATTTAGTAAACTCTAATGTACTTCTAAGTAACATATTGTGATAGTCTGGCAGGTAACTACAACAAGGAAAAAAAAACAGTGTCATAATTTTAGAATAACACAGTAATAGTGCTAGTAATGTCTAATTAATGTGTATAAAGACTACGGATTTATTACAGTCGGCCTGTATATTTCTTCTCCGTAGTGTGATGTGTCTAGCCGGTCAATAAAATTTGATAATTCTGTTAAATTTCAACCGATTCTAATAAACAAACGCGTATTAGACGCAAGTTTAAATGGGCTTCCAATAACTTTTCGATTTGTTATTGGATCTGAGCGAACAGTACATCTTTATAATGGTCTATGCTTCATCTTTCATTTGCATTTTTTATTTTGGAAATCGAATAGAAAATGGCTGAGTTATGAATTTCTATACTCGTGCCAGTACCCGAAAACGGTTTTTTTGGAAAAAATCGAGATTTTGGGAGTGTTTTGAAAATTTCAGCTATGCCATTATGTTCAGCTCTACCAGCTCAACAACTTCCGCTATGTCTTGTGAAGTATATTTGTTTTTTTTTTTGTATTTGTTACACAGTGTTATTAATAGGAAGTATATTAATGGTAACTATTCTAAACAACCGGCAAGTTTTTGGTTAAATTTACATCCACAAAACAGCCTCGGGAATATTAGTCTACCAAAATCTCAATATCCCCAAAACGGGACTAAACCATCGCCCAAAACCTGTCCTCAGACACCAATCTAATCAAAAATAAACTCTCGACAAAGGCAAAACTTACTTCTGACATTCAGATAGTACCCAATACTCGAAAATCTCCCCAACAGATGCCTCGATATGCACTTGTACCATCCGCTGTGCTCCCTTCTGATTTCCGTGAAATTTAGGAAACCGTCGGGCGACTGCTGCACCGGTGGGTCGCTGTCGTCCTTCTGCCATAACGGCGCCGCCTTAGGATTGGCGTCGACGTCGCACTTGAGCGAAACTGGCATTCCCTCGCGTATGGGAAATCCGAAGCCTGGCTCGCGGGATATCGCAAAAGAGGGTGTATCTGAAACAAGTCAATCGTATCGGATTACTGCGCTAATACGGTTGCCTATGGTTGTTGCCGGTCTGGCGATTGTGCGGCCATAGTGCGTGAGATTATAGGTAAAATTACTCAAGGGATTTGAGGTGTGTGGACTATGTAGTAACCAGTATGGGGGAGTAATGTGATTTAGAGGAAGATTTGGTGGTATGTTGTGGAGATTTAGTGTGATATGCTGAAAAGATAGAAGAGTTAATACATATTTTGATATTTGCAGTACGGTAATTGTTTTCAGATAGTTTCCTATGAGCAGTCATGAAATTATGACAAATTATTATAAAGAAACTGTTGCTTAAGTTTACCCAACTACTTCGCTGAACAAAGCTCGTGTGTCATTTTTTCTGTGCTTCAATATTTAAAAAAGGAATGGTTGACTTGATTTCCAATAATTATTAGTTTCTATATAAATTAGAGAAACAACAAGAATAATTAAAAAAATGTCACGAAGTAATATAAAGAGATTCATTCATTCATTCATTCAATTATCGAGAGATTGCATAAAAGCGAAAATACATAGTAAAAGTTGATCCAATCAAAAACCAAGAATCTTATTTGTCGAGTCTGCAATAAAAATTGTAATCCCTAATGAATAAACAATAGAAATGGGACACTATTAAATAGACATTACTTAATTGTGGAGGGAGAATGTTTAATACCGATAATATCGATTCTAGAATCGTAGTCTTTGCCAGGGAGTTGTCAGATTTCTAAAGTCGCAAATCGGACCATTTCTAGCAAAAATTTAGATCTGAAGAATTTGATCTAAGCGATTTTTTTAAAAATTTTATTACCGTAAACTTGGGTGACTTTAGTCCACTTTTGAAATTTGAAGTCTGGTAACTTTTAACAGATTAGATATAATTACTCATACTTGTGCTATTTTTTGGGTCTTTGATAGTACTTCAAAAATCTCAAAACACTAATATTTCCAACGTCAGGATATACTTCTTTTATGTATATATATATGGGTGGCCAAAGTCAGAATTCATTATTGGGTCACTTTGGCCATACTACTGTTTATCATGCCAATGAAACGATAAGCTAGTGTATGCTCGAGTTTGGCCACCAAATATGTTTTAAAAGTGTTCAAGAACAAAATATCTTAAAATCAGCAATAAGATCATGACAAAACTATTTTATAACTATTTTAAAAAATAATGCTAACATGTTATACATTGCGGAAATGACAAAAAAAACGACTATCGGAAAATGCCAAAATTCAATATGGCGCCCATAAGAAAAACAAAAGTTGGCCATGATTACGCCGCCATCTTTGATGTTATTTCAAATTAAAAAATAACACTGCATTCCTTGTTAAAAAGTCGCTGTAGAATTTTTTGTTTCAAATGTCTAGCTACGTTTGGTTTTGAATAAAAAATTAAAAACGATATCTTAACATTTCAGTTTTTTGCGGATATCTTTAAAATGAAAAATGATAGCTAAAATTTCTTTTCAGATAATTGTTCAGCACAAAAATACGAAACTTTGCCAAATTTAAACATAGCCTCTATCTCCACTAATAAGCGAGATCTAATAAGCCTCGAAATTGAATCACCCGGTATAGCTAGACATAATTTTGTACTTCTGGTATAATGAAGAAACCTCCTTTGGACGGGACAGGTGTTTTTATTGCTTGTAAAATGTCATCTTTGTCATACCACAGAAATGTCATCATTTGATGGCCATTTCCACTGAGAATGCCCGACTTTACTTTCCTCGATTGACTACACCGAGCACTTTAACTACGCGGGTATTGCAGAAAGATATTCCTAACAAACCACAGGACTAATGTTATCGGCGGCAAATCATAGATGCTGATAGATTACTCAACACAAACAAAGTTGTTCATAGTAACAAAATTGGTCAATTTTCAAAGCTATCTTCTGAACACTGCCACAAAAAAAATAAATTATCATCTAACTTACATTAAGCACCTTTGTATTCAATATAGTATCTAAAATATAAATAACCAAAAATACTCGCAATGTTTGAAATATTAACAAAGATCTAAACAATATAAATAAATTTTCGAATAGTGGCCAAAGTCACCCAGGGCGGCCAAAGTCACCCAAGTTTACGGTACTTATTAAATTACAATGCGCTTGTGAAAACATAATCTACAAATATGTATTTATTTGTTGCTTATTTTATTTTTGTGAATTCAGTGAAGTATATGAGAAAAACATTGCCAAACAAGCATTTTATTTGCGTTTCGATACGCTTTTTTTGGCACGGATTTTCTCAAAAACTTGAATCTCAACAACTAGGGAAAAGGGCATACCAGAACCACTTGTCCCTTAATTGCTTGGTAATAAAGTAAAACAAAGCATTGCATTTTTATTTTAGAGTTGCCACTTGAGCCATATCTTTATATGTTTGATTATCCATATTGTGTACGTTTTTCTTTAGAAGTAATTAACAAAATTTGGTTTCTCGTACACTTCTTTTGTTTTTATTTACTAGAGAGTGACCGGTTTCGCTATTAGCATCATCAGACCCTCGTGCCAAAGATATAAAATATACAATTAAACAAACTCAGAAACATTTTAAAATCAGACATTAAAACTGTAGAGATAAAATAATAAATATGAATAAATTAATAAAAACTGTGTATCGGACACTCACTTTACAGTACAACTGAATAAATAAAATTACTCAGTATTGTGTTAAGTGAGTGTCCCATATAGATACAGTTTTAATGCAGTTTTTAATGTGTACACGATAACTGCCGTAATTTAGAAGTAATTGATCTGAAATTTGGTATACAAGCTTATCTCTTAAAAAGTAAGGGCAAGTTCGTGAATAGGCAAAATCGATTAACTCTATTTTTCTCTTACACATTCACACGATAAGTGCCGTAACCTTAAAGCAATTGATCTGAAATTTGGTTTACAGACTTATCGCTTAAAAAGAAAGGACAAGTTCGTGAATGGGCAAAATCCGTTAACACCATTTTCTTTTTCAAATTCCACACCAAAAATATATTACGGTGGGGGGTATTTTAACTTCAGCCCGGCTGAAGATAGTTTTCTTACTAGTTTAAAATAAAATTTAAAACTGATAAACAGCTACATTATAATAAATTACGTAATTTGTCAGAATTTTGATGATAAAGTAGTTTTTCTTATTAAATTACTATTATGCCCGTTTGCACCGTATGTATTAAGCTTTCTTTACTTAAGTATGGGATCGTACTTAAGTCATTGATTTCATTTGCAGTCACCAAACCGTCACGTAACTAAGGTTAAGAACGACCTAAGTTAGGCCGACGAAAATCGGCGGCTTAAAGCTGGCTTAATTATAGGCAACGGATTGCGTACTCGTGATTGGCTGAATGGAGGTTGAATTGTAACATCTGTCAAAATAACTTATGACCGCTGTCATTCAATGAACCTGATCAAATGATTTTGTCTGTTCCTAATACATGCAGTACTTATTGCCATTATCAAAGTAATTCAAATTGGCCGCCAAAATATTCTAGTGAAAAAATATGACTGTAAGCTTCACAATTGACAGAATACTAGTCAAATTGGTGCCAACATCTCTCAATGTTACTAGAATTTTACCTTGTTGCCAACTCGTGCATAACTTACATATAACATACTCATTTCTTGGATATGCATTGAACGATTGTATTACTGCATATTTTTCTAAATTATCTTCAGTAAAATTATTTCGCTTAGATGTTAAAATGTCTTTAAACCTTGAAAATGATCTTTCTACATCGCAGCTAGTCACAGGCGCAAATAAATAAACCAACACCAAATTGGAATATTTTTGAGAAATTCCTTCATCCGTAAATGAATTCGTAGAGATTTAAAATATTAAAATCCGGATTTCTATGTACTACCGCATCAATTTCTTTTTGTAATTTTTTACTGATTGGTGCTTCAATGCTTCGTAACCTTTCGTACAGAGATTCAATCCTTTGAAAACTGCTTGCAAGTTCAACATTTTGTTGTTCTAGAAACTTTATGGTTGGCAATACTTGCGCAAAATTTGTATCAATAAATTTTAATTGTTCATGCAAATCTTGTAATGATAGTACTTTTTTGCAGTCTTTAATACTAACTGCTTCATCAGGCAAATTTAAGACGAACGGTTTGATGATATCAAAGTTTCTTGCATAAAAAATTGCCGCTTCTAGGGCACTTTTCCTTGTAAAGAGACAATCTGGAAGGAGCTTTCAATAAAAATTTTTTGCATGTGCTTATTAGCGTATTCACGTCTGGAAATTCTTCCCGAATAAATTTACAAATTCTATAAATAGCGTGTGCAAAACATGTCAAATGAAGAACAATATTTGAAAAATGTTGTTTAAGTAATTTTCCAACTTTTAACATAATCGCAGCAGCGTCAGAAACTAACAGTAATACTTTGGTAGCGTCTGTGATTCCTACTTTTTTTATGGCGTCATTTACTATTGTACATATCTCTTCAGCTTTGACGGTACAGCGAAACTGAGTAGATATTAAATAGGGTTTATATAAGTCTTGCGGGTCCAACAATCCGACAACGACGTTGACCACACATCTACCCTTCATATCCGTAGTTTCATCTGCAGATACCCAAATATATTTATCGGATAGTTTTGACTTTATTTTAGAAATTGTTTTGTCATATTGCCCTTGTACGTAATATTTTCTAATTGTGGATTCATCGGGTAAGTCTCGTCCAGTATACTTCTTGATAAATTTGTTAAAAACGAGATTATTAATTTTTTTGAAAGGTATATTATTTTTTGTTTTTACATGTGCCCGAGGACATTGTTTACTACGAATAATTAAATTTCGTGAGCAGAAATTGCAAACCACTTCCCCTTTCTTAACGAACGTGAAAGTATTGCCAAACTCAGCTAGCAAACGATTCATTGCAGGATTTTCAAACTAAGTACAACTATAAAAATAATTCAACTCTAAGTATAAAACAGAAGAACAAATTCGAAATGGAAAATAAAAACAGATATTCACACAAATTTCAAGAAACAACACAATTGAAAGAAATTGCTCAAATTATCTATCGACGAAGCGGAAATTTAAACAAGGCAAGCGACTGTACTCGATCAACGCCAAAGCAGGTGTAGTGGTATGTACACCATGAGCCGAAGCCAGACCGGCTACCGCGTCCCCACCAACACGTGTCCCATGCACGACACTGGAAAATATACATTTTTGTCCGGCCACTGGTGATAACCTGTATGATAACCTGTATCATGCACGCATACCATCTTAGTAACACTAAATAAGTTCAAAACTGTGGCGGGAAATTCAACCTGTCCTCAATCATTTCGATCACCCGTAGCAAGTATCACCCATCACACACCAGATTACACACTAGCAAGTAAAACTTTACTCAATTACACAAATACACAATCTACTCTAATTTGTGTCAGATTATTCATTAAATCGCTTGGTTAGCGGCTGATGGACGCTTACTTTAGCAACCAGTTGTTAGTTTACATTGATTCGTTAGAAATCGCTCCAACACTGTTCGTAAGAAATTTCACAAAACATGAAAACAACCACATTAAAGGTATCGGGCTAATGTCTTACTTTAAGCGACTGATACAACCAAAATGGTGGATGCGCCGGAGATCTACCAGATTTCTTACCTTCGTGGTTATTTGAACAATTTTAACTTTTCACATACATATTTATTAATATAAATAGCACTTATAAATAAACATCGTCAGAAAACATTTTCAATTATTTAATACGATTATCTAACGCATTTAATAAAATAGCAATAGTAAGGACTTAATGGCCGGCCACATCTCCACACTATCAACGATAAACTCAGCCTCGTACAATTTATTCAAAGTAATCCCTTCGCTCTCAAATAGAACAAAAAAACAAATTTTAATCCACGGATGATTCAATAACTCCATAACGTTCACAATTTAATCGAACTGCCAAAGATTTATAATTTGAATAAAGGCCAGATTTTCTATACTCGGGCGAGCGGCGACCCATTGTTAGCTTCCGTCCTGTTCATACACGTTCACCCGGAATCCAAACTACGAACCGGTGCGGCGCGTTCGACGGGCGGCCCTTTTCAGGCAACCCGTACGCCCATATGGCGCCGCGATATTGGAGATACCGAACGAGCCGTCGGAATATTCAGGATATTAAATTTCCCCATTTCATTTCCAATTTGTAACGCCAGTAATGGGGTGTCACCTGGAATAAAGTGCGTTAACACTAACAGAGAGTAGTCGGCCGACATTTGATGGATGACGCGTGTGTGATGTGGCCCGTAATATTAAATACGAGACCGTGTTTCGTGACGACCTATTAAACCAAAAACTGTGAATATCCTGACGCCCAATACCAGACGAGTGCTGGTGTTGCTGCGGTTAAGTAAATATACCGATATAGCCACTTTATAGGAACGTGTGTGGTGGCTTGTTTATCTCTAATCGATGTGTCAACTACCTGTCCAGTAAATGGCATTTGAAGTTGGATGTTGAAAGCTTTTAATTTTATCGTCGTGCTACTTTTATGTGCTCCATAGAAAGGTAGTTCAATAAAACATGGATTTTTTATGAAGAGGTTTTACATTCGTATTTAATATTGCATCTATACCTTTTCAAGCTCAATTTGAGACGAATCAACTTCAATTTTAGATTTAACAAATTCAATTTGAGACATTGAGATTTCAATTGAGATTTATCAATTTCAATTTGGTACAAAACAAAACTAAATTCAGACTAAACAAATTCAATTTGAGATATTTGGTTTCAAATTGGGAGCTAACAATTTCAATTTATAATTAAACAAATTTCATTTGAGATTTAACAAATTCAATTTGGCTGTAAACAAAATCAACTTAAACTTTTAGAATTTAAAGTTTTTAATAAAGGACATCATAGAAGCTTTATATTTTTATAAATTACATATATGTAATTCTTTTTTGTTCCACGTTTGTAATTTTGTTAATTTTGCCATTAATGTTTTCTTGCTTACCTTTCCCATGCATTTGTTACTAAAATTGCATGTCTTCCTCATTTAATACGCCAGGTATAAACTTTTAGGCACTGGCAATAAAGCGCGTACTATTGGCCACGGTTATTTTAGCAATGTTAGTTCTTATTATTTCTTCTAATCGCTGCAAACGAAACTTAGTTTGTGTAAGGTTATTTCTTCCCTCGCCGGCTAAAATAACTGGCATTTGCACTGCCAAATCTTGCTTTACGCTAGATTTAGAACTGACCAACTATTCCCGATAGGATTTAACATCGGACTGTAAGGTCCTAATCTTAATAGTTTATTTTCTGCAAACTCTTGCTCACCAAACACTTCTTCAATGGATGTATGGCATGGTGCATTATCGATTACCAATGCTATATTTGATTGATACAAACAACTGCATTGCAAGTCGAAGTGTTCGACGAACAAATTCATTTGCGTCTGGACTCCTAAACGAACCCAATGCATCCAATTACATGTATGTTGGAACCTCGACTTCCAGCCCAAATAAATGAACACCTACTTCTTTTCTTTGAATGCCCTCGTGTGCTTGGGCAATATAAATTAAAATTTGTTTCGTCCATATATATAACTGGAACATTTTGCGCTTGATAATTTAACAATTCCTGAATATATGTCTGACTTTTGCCTTGATTTTGATTAGAATTCGCCTTTTCTGGCTCATATCTTATCTTTTTCAATGTATATAATAAATCGCCCAAATGTAAACGAATGCATTCAGTAGATACAATTACTTCGAAATTTAGCAAATTTGTTTCCTTTATTCTTTTTAATGTTATTTTTGAATTTTCTTCAATGCATTGCTCTATGAAACGTAAGTGAACTTTAAGTTTATTTAGTTTACAGACAAATTGAATTTGTTAAATCCCAAATGAAATTTGTTTAATTATAAATTGAAGTTGTTAGATCCCAATTTGAAACCAAATATCTCAAATTGAATTTGTTTAGTCTCAATTTAATTTTGTTTTGTACCAAATTGAAATTGATAAATCCCAATTGAAATCTCAATGTCTCAAATTGAATTTGTTAAATCTAAAATTGAAGCTCGTCTCAAATTGAGCTTGAAAAGGTATAGAGTTGCCGGATTGTACTTTACACCGTTCACATTGGTGTTGTTTAAAAAAGTAAGTCATTTTTTTACTTTATCATAGTATGAAAAACTTGTAAAAACAAAAAAATATGTAATCGTGCCGAAAAGACTTTTTGAGGTTTTAGCAGGTTTTGGCCCCATTGCTGGTGGCCAACTTTTGTGTATTTAAGATCTACCTTTTATTTAAAAAATATGTAAAAATATGTGTCGCGATCGATATGTTGTCATAAGCGTAGCACACCCGCGAGCTATGGGTAGATAAGCAAAATATAGGTTGAAAACTATTTTTGTATTTTTCATCACTCATTAAGTTTTCGAGATTTACGCTCATAAAGAAAATACATCCCCAGACCCAACTTTTTATATTTGCAGATACGAGTTCATTCCGTACAGGCAGTACCTAAAAAACATGATTTTTCGACAAGATAAATTTGTAGTAACTTAAAACACAATTTAATTTTTTTTTGTCAATTGCAATGTATAAGCTGTGGTACTATTTGTTCGTAAATATGAAAAAGTTGTTATAAAAATGATTGATAGTTTGATTTTAGGATTTCACGCGATTATTTTTGGGTTAGGAAAATTTATCATGGAAGAATATGATTTTTAGACGATTTTTTTGCTAATCTATCTATACATCGTGGAAGTGCATCTAATACTGAAACACGCTGTATATCTACCTACGTAACAATATGAGTAATATGAACATATTTGATTGTGTTTGAACTAAAAGGATAGCCATTTGCTAATATTTTTTATCTTATTGAGTTGAAGGTCAGCTCCTTACTCACATAGTATTTTATTTTGTTTAGCAGAAAGGTTAACTCTGCGAATATTTGTTTATCTTGCTGAGCCGGAATATCAGCCATTTACTCCCGTGGTAAATTATTTTGTTGAGCTGAGATAGCCCTTTACGAATATCCGAACAGTTTTGGGCTGAAATGTTAGCCCTTTGCTAATATTTGTTTACCGTATTGAGATTAACAGCTAGTTGATAATATTGGCTTATATTGTTGAGATAAAAGGTGATCCCTTTGCTAATATTTGTTTAGTTTGTTGAGCTGAACGATTAGACCTTTGCTAATATTTGTTTATATTCATGACCTGAAAGGATTACCAATATTACATATTATAAGTTAGCTCACATGATAATTTATTTTGTAGAGCTGAATGATTGGCCCTTATGGCTAATGTTTGATTATGTTTGAGCTGAAAGCCCTTTGGTAATATTTGATTACGCTTTTGAGCTGAAAGGTTAGCTCTATGCAATTATTTGATTCTACTTTGAGCTAAAATGATAGCGTTTTGAACACAAGAGGAGAAGAAATACATATTGGTTACTTGAATATTGTTGAATGTGTAACACCAATTTCGGCAAATTATGAGGTTTCGAATTGAAGTTTGAATGAGTTACTGACATCAGGTTTATCGTCGAGGATAGTAGTTCAGGAGACTAGCTTCAAGAGCAAAGCCTATAGTCAGGATTTGCCGTGTTAGGAATTATATTATTTGTTGTATTAATTCAGATATTGGGCCAGTGATGAAGATTATAAATACGCCTAGTTCTATATACCTGAGTAGCTTGACTCACTTGTTACTGTTAACGTTTTTTCTTACAATGCGATAAGAAAAAAGCTGCTATCGGTAAACAGACAGGTCTGGCAGATAAGTCATTGCTCGATTCCCGTGTTGTCTGCTGTTTTTGCTGGATAAAATTAATAAAGTAGATGATTGGAAACTATCTTTCATCTTCCATATTCATCTTCCATACTACTACGAAAAGCTGACTAAACCCACCATCACACAATAAGTCAAGACATCGCAAGCGATCGACCAAAATTGGCTTCGCGATCGACTTGTTGGCCACTCCTGCCGGGGCCTATTGGGTCCCCTGAACATTTTTGACCAAGGTACAACAAAATGTCTGTGTGTATATGTGTGTACCCGTTTTTGTGGCAACGATTCCGGAGAAACTGTCCAAGGTATCGGGACGAAACTTCATATTTAGAAGTCTCATGACCAAACTTAGACCTGAAAAGGTTTTTGTTCAAAAGACTCCAAAGGCACTGGATATTTACTCCAAGCAATTTTCAACGATTTTGCAAATGCACCGCCATTTCTGTAATTTCGTCAAAATAATTAAATAATAAATTAAAGTAGAGGAAATTTTGTAGAGGAATATCTCATGCAGCTAAACTATTAATTTTATATATAATATGATAAACTCATGTGCCTGGCCACATCAGATCTTTATATTATCAATTCCAAAGATGGTCAACTCACTACTGTGTGTGTGTATTTGAAACAACAATTCGAAAACACGAAGGACAAGTAGACGTAGAGGTAAAAGGACAGGTCCACGTACAGATAGATGGACAGGTAGACGTAGACGTACAAGGACAGGTAGACGTTTAGGCCTGTTTATTTCTGACTTAACAATTTGTTAGTTGGCTAGAGTTCTAAATTCAAACAACCTGTTGTAACCTGGACAAATGTCACACCATAATATCAATCGTTAAAAAACATTTCGTTAAAAAATGTTTTGTTGTAAATGACGAACGAACATCTGCATACTGTAACGATCCCGATAAATATCGATACACATCGGTCACGTTTAAATATACATCACATCAACTAGATCGCTAACATTAGTAATTCGTTAGCTTCTAGCCGCTGAGTACGAGCAAACCGAACTAATGGACGCTTTCAGAAAACTACGAACCCATTAAAGTTACAACTCATTAAACTGTAATTCGTGAGAATGGCGCCCCAATTAATTATTAATTATCCGTGCGACTACCCCTGTTAGCTAGGCAGACACATAGAGCAAGGCGTGCAAAATTAATAAACGCTGTATAACTAATAACTGAAATACCTTCTCACTGGCAGACTAATACACCATAATAACAGAGCGCAAATTTAATTTGTATAATTACAAAAGTTTATTTTACAATAGGAATTTAAAATTGAATTCGATTTTGCGAACTAACAATTTGGTTCTAAAGAAAATACGAAAGCATGTAGCTACAAAGAACATTCAAAGAGATTTCTCAGTTGTCTCATGTCTCATGTTACACTGTTTTTAGTTAATTCCCAAAGTTTGAAAGAGGGACGGAAATCGGTTCATGTCTTACGAAAAGTAAATGTCTACAAACATAATATTTACTGAAAATGATATACCAACCAAGTGAATACAATAGACTATTATTTATTTTCATACTATTATTAATTTTGAAATCATAGAAGTGGTACTATTAGACTATAAATAACAATTTGATGTTATACACTGCTCAAAAAAATAGGGGAACACTCTTTTCGAAACGTAATTCCAATTATTTTTACAAGTTTGTGTACTATTACAGCGATATTACGGCTTTATTTCAATTACAATGATCTTTTAGTAAAAATACAATGGAAATATACCTTAAATTCGTAAAATTACAACGTATGTTGTGATTTTACTGTTATAATAGCGGGTTTTTTGATATTGTAACGCCCAGACGCATGCGCTACGTTTGATCAGCTGTTTTGCAAACGAACGCCGGCACGCATACCATCGAGTGCAATATGTAGTTGGGCGCGTTGTATTTCTGTCTCCGGTAAGTAACAATGATACAGTGAACTAAAACTTATCTCGATACCATGTAGGAGTAGGTTAAAATACCATGTCACACTGCAGAACAATTGTATTGCCTTTGTAGATCACCAACGACGACAATTAGCCATTAGAAATTGATGTCAACGTTAACGCCATATTTGGATGAAAGCTGTAAGTACAGTCTTCTACGTTTCTTTGTGAAAATTTGCTTTAAGATTAGAGGGATTTATACCAACAGAAAGATAATCTGCAATCTTATTTTTAGGTTAACTTTTTTGTGTCTGTCTAATATGTTTCCTTGTTCTTACAGATACAGATGCGGAACATGTTGCACCAAGTGTGTTTGTCAGAAAAAGAGTGAACGAGTACGTGTGTTCATGGTTGACCGAAGTGCATTTATATATTTAAGCGTGTGTTTTCAATGTTTAAGTATTTGCGTACGCTAAGTATTTATTAATTGCTTCTCTTTAGTTTTAATGTATTTTTATGTCCCTCAAACTATTTTATACTTGTATGTACGTCTACATATTTATTTTTTTTACAAGTAATTTTATCTATACCATTTTGTTTGGCCGTTTGTACTATTGTAACGTTTGACTGTGTGCGTGTTGTTATTGCTTTTTTTGTATTATATGTTAGATAATGTTAATATCTACTCAAGATCAGAATAAAATTATACAAATAAAAAATACTGCATATTTCATTGTATATTACACTGAAATAGATGTAAAATTATTACGCATTAACTCATATTTAATTTAAAAATGCGTTTAAATTGATGTTCAAATATTACGCATTGCCCCATATATCACTTAAAATTACATTCAAATCGGTGTAATTATTTCAGCCAAATTCTTGTAAAATAACAGTGTAAATATACAATGACAATGTAAAAATACCATTGAGATGTAAAATTACACTGATTGTTGCAGGGTTAAAAAAACCTACTATTCCTACTGTAAATTCACATAAAAAATTTTTTCAGTGTATGAAAGCCTACTAAAGATGACAAATGAATAAAGTGGTCAACTTTCATTGATTAGAAACGTCATTAGAAATAAAATGAGGCATCTTAGTGAAGTGCAAGTTGCTCGTGCTGTCGCCCTTATTCAAAATGGCAACTCTATTTGACATGTTACCAGGGACCTTCGAGTTTCCCTTTCTGTAATTCAGCGTTTATGGAATCGGTTTCGGGAGACCGGCCAATATGTTAGAAGAGCTGGACAAGGTCGAAATCGAAAAACCACTCAAAATCACGACCGATTTCCTGTCCTTTCCTCTCTACGTCAGCGTACTGCCACAGCACGAGACTTCCTAAACGAACTAAGACTAGCACATGGAATAGCACTTTCTGATCAAACTGCTAGAAACAGATTAAAAGAAGCGAATTTGAAACCAAGAAGACTTGTCCGCACACCACGCTTTACGCAGCACCACAAAGCAGCGCGAATGTGGTTTGCTCAGGGTCACAGAGATTGGCAACTTCGTCACTGGACGCCTGTACTGTTTACAGACGAGTCCAGATTTCGTTTAACTCGTTGCGACGGTCGAGTACGTGTATATAGACGTCCTGGTTAACGCTACGCAGCCGCTACTATACAGGAAGTGGATAGATTTGATTCGTGGATCTGTGATGGTTAGGGCTGGAATCAGTATAGACAACAGAACTGGGACCCTATTCTCATCATCTTTTTGAAGCGAATGTGAGTCTTTTCGAATGGTTAGGTGAGAGTGGCGATATCGGCGGTTGCCATGTGTTTGGAACGTATGGGCGTGGCGCGTACGTTATTGTTCTTAGCAACATGCAAATTTGCTATAGATACGTTCGTATTGGCGTGGCGCGTGAGTTATTATTGTTAGCGACAAGCAAATTTGCTCATAGATACGTTCCATAGGGAAACCGCTGATATCCCCACTCCATCCACCTAACCATTCGAAAAGACTCACTTTCGCTTCAAAAAGATGACGAGAATAGGGTCCAATGTCGACTAAAAGCCATGAATTACATCGAAAACATCTTGGAGGACCATGTGGTGCCTGCTGTATAAGTCCTGACCTAAATCCACCAGTTTTCTTGTAGCACAGATATTGCAAATTGGTTTACTTGAAACGGTACTTCTTCTGCAAAAGTACAGATATTGGGATGAATCAAAAAGCAAAATGTTGAGAAAAATATATAAAAAGGATATACAAACGCAGTGTTTTTAATAAGCCATCACTGTAGGATAATGTCTTAAACTATTTCCAAGGATGAACGTAATTACAGTCGCCAGGACAAATCTCGGAGGTCGTCCGTAAGCTTGCAATTGAAGTTGAGATTCACGGACAGACAGTGAGGCTCTTAACATTGTAACGGTTATTTTATTGGTCCCAGAAGTGTGCTATATCTCTTAGGTAGTTTGGATCCTTACCAGTAACTCGCATTAGAAAGAAAAGGGGGCGGCGGAGCGGCGGTAGCGTCGGGGGTTGTTAAAGAAAAATATCGCCCCTAGTAAAATCGGTAGTTTCTGTCGTAAACGCGGACTTATTACTGGTTCGTGTAGACGCGGCTAAGAACCCTTTTGAACAAATCCATTACCACAAAAGTTTTATTAAATGCGCCAAGGAAACAGTCGTTGTTGTTGTCGGACTTAAGGGTGCATTTTATATGGTTTTATGTGTGATGAAAATTTTATATTGGTCCGGAGAGGAATGACCTTTTTGATTAATGTTCTTAGTTTTAGTCGTTATGGTGCTTGTACGAACAAAACCGGCGTCTGTATGATGATTTGCAGTAAAATTTATCCGTTAAAATCTTTTATGCATGTACACACATAAACGTTTTATGGACTAAATACGGACGATACACTAAACGTTGGTGAATTTCTCTTCGAATCAGTTGATAGTGCAGCGCGCACTACGTCAATCGTAATGGTAAATGGAAACGTAACTGGGACAGTGGAAGATTATTTACTATTAGTACGATACGATCAGAACAGTTTAGTTTCGGAGTTTTAAATAGTAGTGCGAGTTAAATATAAATAATGAATTTAGTTGTACAATTAATTATACCCAACAATATTTTACAAACACGGATTCAAACGGATTCACTGATCGCGTCAAAACTTCGCATCTTGTTCTACTGGCTCGCACCAAAATCCACAAGCGAGGGAAGCCGAACTGCACAAAATTATGTTTATTTCGGTCTTAAAAATTAACAAATAGTCGGAATGCTATTAAATTCAAGGGATGTGTATCGCAGTGAATAAGGATTATTTGCATGCTAACTGCGTTGCCCTGCTAACATTCGTTCCTGAGATATCGGCTTCCATCAAAATCTTGTTCGCAATCTTTATTACATAAAAACTGAAGAAAAGTAAAGCGCCAATCTATAGAAAAGACTATACACTGATAAAAATGAGTGCGAATTTACAAATGAAATTTACATTTTTTTTTTCAGTAAACCTACCCTATTTGTCGGCAATTTTACCATAATTTTAAGCAAAAAACATCATTGAAAATGCAGTTACAATCATTAATTGTACAAACTGTATGTATTTGCCAACAAGTTTGTAAATTTCATAATAACAATTACTTCAACGGAATAAAATTACATATCTATACATTAAAACTACGATCCGATATGTAAATTTGCCTTCTCCTCGTGCAATTTTCCTTTCTAGATGGTAAAGTACTACCGAGATAATTTTTATCGCGCTTGCGCAATAATGGGATATACAGTTCGAGTTCCGTTCGCCATCCGTTTGGTTGTGTTTACAGCAGCTAAGTTAGAGTTTTATTGAGTGCGATTGTTATATACAACTAATTTAACACTGTTAGTGCCTCTGTGACTTATCCTTTATCGGTGTGGTGTGGAATATTTGCTCCATATGGTTCTATAGTATTAAAAGATATAATATTGGTACATTCATCTCTTTCTATATTATGGAGGACTTTGCAAATATATACTACAAAGTGCAGGTAAAAGTTTGCAGTCTTGATATGTATAATTCAACTTTCACTAATTGGACGTTCTTTTTAGGATACAAGTGTTGATGATACTGACATTCTACAATTTCAAGGACTCGTGTGGTGTCCATAGGTAAGATTTCGTTTATTCTTCTTTCTCGTACATGCGGTCTTACAATCAAATTTATTACTAACATGTATAACACATATCATTTCAATCACCAATATAAAGAATACTTTCTATAAACACTCATTAATAACTTTACACACACTCTGTACCTCAAAGGAAAGCAGATGCTGACATTGTTATACCCTGTATATGATATATGATTCATGTACTTCTTATTTTGATTTCAGGTGACACATTTTGGACTATATTATATGCTGTGGTTGGATTATCACCAGGTTCTCTTACTCTGGAGACGGTTTAGCTGTTTAAAAATTATTCCTAGTCAGGGTTCAAAAACGAATAAGGATAAAACCAAATCCACTGAAAGGTGATCAAAGTTATTATGAAAATAAATAAGTAAATATTTGTATGCAGTCTAAGTAAGTGTGTGACGTAAGTTTACCATAGGTATTTCAACTTAATATTGTTGAAATAATATTTAATTTATATTTAAAAGATATATTTCTCTCTGTGAAGCAGATTTATTTTATTATACGATATGTAGATAAGTATAGTCCATGGGTTCCTATTTTATTTCATTTACTTATGGTTACATTTTTGTCAAGAACTATTTGTTTAATGTTAAAAATATGAAATATTTATAAAAAATATGTAGATGTATATATTATAAATATGTTTCACATGTTATTTATTGTTAAAATTATAATAAAATTTCATACTATTATTTTTTTATTTATGATCTCCACATTAATAGGATTTTACTAGTGATTTTACAGTTGACAATACAGGCTTGTCCGAGCAGTCGCAAAACCAGTTTACAAACAGTTCTTTTGTGAGAAACCAGTTAATGTTTCATTGGTATTTATAATGGAGGTATCATAGCAACATATGTGGTCCATCACAAAAGTACTGATTGTTAACTGGTTTTGCAGTTGCTTGAACAAATCTAATATTAAAGTTGCAGAAAGTTTACTGTACAACAATTAATTGCAATTCCGTGTTAACGGTAAATTTACTGAACGTTAGTTACTTACTTATAAATATATATAAATAAAATAATTACTTACTTATAAAAGTATATATAAAACCGTACACATCGGAAACCTCATTTCATATGAAATGTAAATTTATTAGCTCAAAGTAAAATTACAAACCACATGGTATTTTCCCTTCGATGTACGGAGGTTAAAAGTGACCGCCGATCCACACGGTAAAATTACCTTTTCAGTTTTATCAGTGTACGCACTCAACGTTCCAGGCATGATGTTATTCAAGGTATGTATAAAATAGCCGACTAAAATTTTCTGAATTGTAATTTAATTTTACCTATTTTGTACCGTTATGACTAGGAATATAAATAATTAAGGTATAAATAAAGTTACTGGTGGAACAAAAAAGAAATTCTGTACCTATCTCAGTTATATTAAATCAATTCTCATAAAATTTAGTATGCACAACTAGAAACGGCTAAAGAATGAACAAAACAAAAACAATTGTATTATTTTTAAATTTTAATATAAATCTATTGAATTTTTGCTTTATTAAAATTTTTGCTTTATTAAAACATTCTTGGAAATACCCTTCACCTTTCTTAAGTAGGTGAGTGAGTTCCTATATCACAATTAGTGATCTAAAAAAAAAAATAAGTCATCAACTCCACACAGGAATTTATTAAACTCTAATAAATACATAATTAATTATCAAATCTAAATATTTGATTAAATTATACACAAAGTTCTGCATGAACACCATTCGTCGTCATAGAAACAGTTGAAATACTCCGAGTATTTGAAACGAGGCGGATATATATTATATATTTATACAACTTTCCAACTTAATTAAATCTGCGGAAAATGCTTTGAAACTGAATTTTGCAGTTTTCCCTGTGTGCACTTATATTAGCAGCAGTGCACTCTATTTAATTTAGTGTATGCGTGTGTGGAAATTACTATAAGCCCGCAATTTGGCATGCTTGTATTCGTTCAAATTAAGTCAACATACAGAGAATAATATTCAGAATATGTACGCTTTTAGCTTAATATAAATGTATCATGCATATCAGTACGACATTATGGATACAATTGAATTGACTTGATTAAAAAAGGCACATAATTATTTTATATAGATTTAGAAATTGTGGTTACTATATTTATAATGTAGGGTATTTTGCGGGTACCACGTTGTAGTACTGGTAGTACTGCAGTAAACTGTCAACTTCGTAAAGTTGGGATAAAATCATGACAAAATCTTATTGTGGACAATTTTACTCTCTTTTAATCTACCAGTTTTAATCAATAATTCACAGGTACAACTATGATCACAATAGAGCTTGGGGCAACACTATTAACCCGCAACTGGCTATTGTGATAACAACTTACATGACACCCAGTGAATAAAGGACATAGATGTAGAAACATAACCTAAAAAGTTAACTTAAAAATAGTAGTCTAATAATTATAATAGTCAAAATAGAAGTGTTTGGCGGTGACTGATGACTTATTTCGAAGAACAAGAAATTACTAAATAATTGTTAACGCTTAACGTTTAATAACGGTGTCTAATTCTGCTAGGTAGCCGTTGAGGCTTATACATTTGCACGCACTTATAATTGAAACCAAAATTCGGTGAAGCAGTTTATTTGAATAAATTATACTTAGTTAAATTACATGCGATGGAGGTAACACAAATAGTTGCACACAACTAGAACCAAGACGAAGTTGGAAGCGGCGTACACAAAGAGAATACGCTATAGGCAGGACCACGCTATAGGCAGACTGGTCCGAATTCTTTTTTATTACTTAATAATTAAGCTTAAATGTGTATATGTTGTAAATTTAAAAGCAGTTTCAATTTTCGCTAATTTTGTAATAAATTATAGGCCTGTAATTTTTACATTTTTTTATTAAACCTTTTGGCTAATAATATCAACTTTTATCTTTGTGTATTTAGCTTGTTAAAAGTGATATCATATTGTTGTTGCCATTTCGACTTTCTCTACTAACAACAACATTTTTCCTCAGTATGTAAAGCGAGTTCGAATAACAGATTATTTTTAAATTTGATCTTACCTATATCATAATGTCGCGTCCGTTACCAAAATCCATATTAATTGTTGTCATTAGTCCATAAACATTTGCAATACAAGCAACATTCAGTTACAAAGCAAGCTTATGCATTTGTTTCGGAAAGCAAAAAAATTGACTCACGACAAATCGAAATTAAAATTTTATTTATGTTTGCAATTTGTCGCGTCCGTAACCGTAACACTATGAGGCGGCCTTTTGACTTATTTCGTTGCAAAAATCATAACTTTTGAATTAATGAAGATATTTAAAGAAATTAAATTGCATCTAAAAGTATAATAACATAGCTTTAAAATATAGTAGAACGTCAAAAATCCGAACGTCAAAAATCCGAAACGTCAAAAATCCGAACGCGTTTTAAAAGAGTTTAAATACATAATTATGTAATAGTTTGTGTAATAGATGTATATTTAATCGACTAAAGTGCATGTTTTTAGGCATTTTTAGACATTTCTGAAGCCTAAGTGTCATTTTCTAGGTTATTTTCGAAAATCCGAACAATTTGATAATCCGAACCACCTTCGGTCCCAATTAGTTCGGATTATCGGCGCTCTACTGTAAATGGAAATACAGAGTGCTACAGCAAACACGGTGCTTGTTGAGATATTTTTGAAAAATGCAAACCATAAAATTGTCAGTAAATACCATAGTAAAATTACTGAAAATTTGTTTATAAAGTTACTGATTTGAAATCGGACCTGTTTCAAGCTGTACGTTGGAACGGTTGTACCTTGAAACAGGTCCGATTTCAAATCAAGTATGCTTAAGGTGTGTTTTGGTTAGTGGTACAGTGGTAGTAGCTGCCATTATAGTATTTCTGATAGGAAGTGTTAGTGACTCAAATTTATGTACATGCAAACTAATATGTGTCACTATCACGGCTGGTGAGAAATACTATAATTTCGTCTGCTACCACTGGCATTACCTACCATTACCACCAATCAGAACGCACCTTTACGTTCTGATTGATCTCGTAGTAGCTCGATCGGTCGGTACTCGGTATAGTAGCGTGTAGTAATCCAATTTTACTATATTATTATAACTGAATTAATTTTATGTTAAATTTCTGAAATAAAGTTAGAGCTGAAATGAACATTATTGTATTTTATGCTTTGGGAAAAAACTGTCGCGTCCGTAATGTCGCGTCCGAACTCGTACTATACATCATAAAAAAAAGCTGTAAGATATGTCCCACATTTCATAAGTCTACCGACAGAAGATATTCTTTGGTCTTCATTTGCACATAAAACAAAAAGATTTTTTCTCCAAACATCGCTGAATTTGGAATATTTTTACTCGCGTTAAAAACAAACTTCCATTTTTTGTCGCGTCCGAACACTTTTGATTTTGCTTGTATATTTGCACTTAACTATTTATCCTTCCTAATTTTTTTGTTTAATATAGTACTCTACTAGTACTCTGCACTAATTAAAATAAGCATACGATTTTACCGTTTCTTTCCTACTTTAAGCTTTGTTAATCGCGTACGAATGTCGCGTCCGTTACCCAGGATATACCCATATACGTTACATAAACTAAGAAATCCTCAACATTTTAGGTGTACTATAGCTTGCTACGTGTATGCTGATATTCAATAAAAATATTTATTGTGCACGATCACTTACCAGAGTCGCAAAACACCAACACTTTGGCCATACTATAGCATGCTACACGCATGTTTAAATATGTATAGAATATAGATATTTCGCAGTTTATGCGATTGCAAGCGATTCTGACATATGGCATTTTTGTTCGATTCATGATACATTTCTTTCCTTTTATACAATTTCATACAATGTTTGGATGGTCAAATGCTATAACAAAGAACACAATAAAGGAACAGTTATTTAACCTAATTTCATGCTCACAAGTTAAGGAACACTTTGTATATTGACTTCTCGTCCGTTTATATTTAATAGGACAACATTAGAATAAATATTCTGTTTGATGTTTGGAGTAAGCAGAGGCATCTCAGATTTCTCAAATAAGTCAGCCATTTGCTGTACTTTAGATCCATCTATAGGTAGAATTCAAATAACTCAAAGAGTGGCTGCTCTTGAACGAGATAGAGAGCAGCACTTGACTTTTCTTTTGTCGTCCTAGTGATGCTCCGGATGCTGCCGAGATTTATCTCGACTCAGGGAGAACGTCGTTGCTTACATCGACAAAAAGAACAATAAATTACGGATCGACAAGAGCGCACGAAAAACGCCTTTTTGTTAAATTTATGGTGCCCAGCTTTTTTGTCTACCCCTAGTAGTAGATAGATACATCAATAACAATAAGTAGGTCTCAAAAATAAAAAAAGAGCGGTACGAGGAATTCTATTTTCGACGTATCACCGCGTCGGCGTTCGTCGACTGTTTCTCTGTCTCGCGAGATTTTCATCGAGGAATAAAAACAAAACAACGGAAATGTCCTGAGCCAAAAATTCCTCCGGAGGGTAATAAAAGGTTGCAGATCCGGTCGTATTAGGTCCCCAAAGCCCTTCACAGACATGACATGTTTCTCGGTTTTTAAGGCAGAATCCTCATAAGTAATAGAGAGGTACACTGGAATGTTTAAGATTTTATTATTTTATTATGGTACTTTTGTAGTTTCTTTTAACAATCAGATTCAAAAATTGTACGTTTGTTGGTCTGGACTTAACGCCGGCCATTCCATGACTTGAATTCCAAGTTCTTGTAACATGTTTCTGGTGATGCCGGCGGTATGTGGCGTTGCATTGTCCTGCATTAGGATGAAATTTTAACCGACACCATATGCAGCAGGCACCACATGGTCCTCCAAGATATTTTCGATGCAATTCATGGCATTTAGTCTACCAGGAACCACAACAAGATAAGTTCTGTTGTCTATACTGATTCCAGCCCAAACCATCACAGATCCACGACCAAATCTATCCACTTCCTGTATAGTAGCGGCTGCGTAGCGTTCGCCAGGACGTCTATATACACGTAATCGACCGACGCAACGAGTTAAACGAAATTTGGACTCGTCTCTAAACAGTACAGGCGTCCAGTGACGAAGTTGCTAATCTCTGTGATCCACAGCAAATCTCATTCGCGCTGCTTTGTGATGCTGCGTAAGGCGTGGTTCGCGGACAGGTCTTCTTGGTTTCATATTCGCTTCTTTTAATCTGTTTCTAACAGTTTGCGCAGAAATTTCTATTCCATGTGCTCGTCTTAGGTCATTTAGGAGGTCTCCTGCTGTGACAGTACGCTGACGTAGAGAGGAAAGGACAAGAAATCGATCTTGATGTTGGGTAGTTTTTGGATTTCGACCTTGTCCAGCTCTTCTAACAGATTGGCCAGTCTCCCGAAACCGATTCCATAAACTATACGAAGAAATATTGATGTTACCAATATAATGGTACCAATTTCACCCTGTAACAGTGCTCATCGTGGACTTTTTTAAGTTTACCATCCCTGCAATTATTATGAAAGACTTTTGGTACGCAGCCGGTCGGTTTTCTGTTTAGATTAGGCTTTTTCTTTGTCTTGAAATCGTTGGTATAACCCGGTGCTTCAAAAGTTCCACTCAATAAACTTGGCCAGCACAACGACCTTGGTCAGTTCCACTTTTTAGTTAAGGTCAACACTGATCAAATACACAGTGATCTAAAATGATTGAGGACAGGTTGAATTTCCCGCCAATTTGAATAATTGTGATGTTGGCAACGGTTGCAAATGACAGCTGTTATTTTGGTCCAGTGGCGTAGGTGTTCCTTTTTGTAAAGGGATTTATTCTCTGATTCGAATTAGGTTTATTAAATTGAACCTATTAATTGAGTTAATTAATTATTATTCTATTTTTAGAAAGACTCTTCAAGAACCCAATAACAAATTAATTGAGAAAAAAGATGATATATCGTTGCAGTGGAACGTAACCCTTACTGACAAGTTCACCCGTTATTAGAAGACAAAAGCAAATGGTTAAATGGTTATGTTTATTATTTTTTGGTATGCGTACTAAGAAAATACTCAGTATTCAGTTAGCTCTGAAGAAGCGAGCAACATGGTTCGCGAAACGTCAGCATTAAGAAATCTTGACACACGGCTTAACCCGGAAGCAATTTATTTTCTAAATGATTCTGACCGTGAAAGCCTACGTACTTAATTAAAATAATTAGTTGTTCACAAATGTATGTGTTAATACTGCAATCATCTTCAGTAGGGCACTAATGGGAAATTTTTTTATTATTAACTTCTCAAAACACTTTATTGTTCATAAAAGCTTGTGGATTCTCTTAAACCTAAACTGCAAATATTAGAATGTTAGAGGTGTTACCAAAACTATGAAAAACTCTTAAGAGAATATTTTAAAAGCTACGAAAAGATTTTATTTGAAAGAAGAGTTTATAAATATTACAGGGTATTAAATACGAAAGTACAGTGTCCTTCGTCGAAGGTAATTATAATTTCATATTCAATGCCTTCTAATATTTTGAAATACTTCTACAAACAATATTTTTTGCATAGGTTTGAAGTTGAAGGTACTTTACTCTTATGTCATTTTCATCTTTTCGGGAACACGCGGTATATGCAACGGAGGAGGTGACTAAAATTGCGCATTAAAAACCTAATATTTAAAAATCCGTTTTTCATAGTTTTGGTAACACCCAGTACATGCAAGCAAGTACTTACATTCTAATATTTGCAGTCAAACAACTACACAGTTAAGACAATTCAGACACTTTTATGAACAATAAAATTTTCTGAGAAATTGATAATCAAAATGTTAATTGTTAATCAGAACGCCGATATATTAATACCGGTATATGCGATTTAGTAAAATAATTTAGTAAATAACATTTTTGGCATAGGTAGCACAAGCACTGAACATAAAGGTACATACTTTAGTCTTAAGAGTTTTTCATAGTTTTTGTTACACCCGGTACATGCAAGCAGATAATTACATTCTAATATTTTTATTTTCGGTTTATGACAATCCAGATGTTTTTATGAAGAATAAAATTGTCTACAAAGATAATAATAGAAATTTCTCCCATTAGTGCCCAACTTTTTGCCGGACACGTTATGTATTTACTCTCTGGCAACAAATAATACAAGTTAATCAAGTTTTAGAAATTTCACTAGCACGTAATATGCGTTACAGCTCGAGTATGTACATAACTTTACCGACGACCGACAATTACAGATCCGATCACTCACTTTAAATAAAGGAGAAATATTGCGATAGAAGTAGATGTATTGGGTTAGGTTAGTATATTTGACAGTTCAACAAAATAGTATATTATTATACAAGTTTTATAAGACGTCAAATTGGCGCACGAGGTGTTTTGGGCACGACGAGCGTAGCGAGGAGTGCCCAAATGGAACGAGTGCGCCAATACGTCTTATAAAACGAGTGTAATATACTATTTTTTCTACTTTGCGTCATTAATTTTATATAAATTTAGAAATTGTGGTTACTATATTGCGCTAAATTAGAATCTAGGGTATTTCGCGGGTACCACGTGGCAGCACTGTAGTAACTGTCAACTTCGTTAAGGATGAGATCTACGAGATAAAATCTTGACAAAATCTAATTGTGAATAAAATTACTCTACTTTAGCCTACAAGTTTGAATAAATATTCAGCGAGGTCTCAACGATGATCATAATGGAGCTTGGGGCAACACTTTTAACCCTACTGTGATAAATATATGAAACTTAACCTAAAAAGTCAACAACTTTAATAGTGGTTTCATATGTATAATAATCAGAATCTTATTGTTTGGAAGTGTTAGAAGTGTTTGGCGGTGACTGATTAGTTACTTCGAAGAACAAGAACTTACTAAAGAATTGTTATAACACTTTTAATAACGTTTAATAGCGGTGTCAACCTAATTCCGCTAGGTAGCCGTTGAGGCTTATACATTTCCACGCACTTATAATTGAAACCAAATTCTAATTTCGGTGAAGTAGTTTATTAGAATAAATTATGCTAAGTTTTAACACCTAACGTTTAATAGCGGTGTCTACCTAATTCCGCTACGTAGCCGTTGCGGCTTATATATTTACAAGCACTTATAATTGAAACCCAATTTTAATTTTGGCAAAGTAGTTTATTAGAATAAATTATACTTAGTAAAATTACATATGATGGAGGTAATACAAATATGTTGCACACAACCAGAACTAAGACGAAGTCGAAAGCGACGGACAAAAATGAATACGAATTGAGCCGAACAGAATTCGGTCCAAAATGTTACCGAAAACTTATAGGTTACATAAACTAAGAAATCCTCTACACTTTAAATGTACTATAGCTTCATACGTGTATTCTGACAAACCATTGATTGCGCATATACAATCAAGCAGTAATTAAAATCATTCATATCTGCGATGTAGGTTTGATCTTCGCATAATACCTTATTAAAGTAAATGTGGTCCTTGAATTATATCTGAAAAAGGGATTTGATGTTTAGTTGAAAAGAATGATAACGATCACTTACCAGAGTCGTAAAACATCACCGAAAACGTTATGCTGGCGTATTTTGATGAACACAGCAAAACTAAGAAAGCCACAACCTTTGGCCATACTATAGCAGCCTACACGCATGTTTAAATATGTATAGAATATTGATATTTCGCAGTTTATGCGATTGCAAGCGATTAAAAAGGGGCAGTGTGTGGTTATGTATTGTACGTTTGACATTTGGCATTTGATATCATTGTGTACCAATCCTGGCAATCTTAGACAAAAATGTTACTGTTTTCGGTGTTACAATGTGTTAATTGTAACACCGAAAACAGTGTTACAATGTGTGCATTGTGAATGCAAAGTAGAAAAATGTATTTTATCTATTGCTAGTTATTCGCGCGACATCTATTTCAACTCTGGGGAATGTTTGAACTGTTGTGACAAGAGGTAAATTATAATCAACTAGAAAAACATGGATCTACATTTGCGTTGTGATGACATTATGACGTGCGTTAAAAACACAAAAGCACAACCAAAAGCTCATGACAAAAGCAAAAAAAAAATGCCTTTTAAGTTTTTGTATACCGTAGTAACATTGGCAGACAGATTAAAATCTACATATATAATAATAATCTAAATAATAAAAAACGAAGGAAAATAATTCATTGTTTGCAAAGTTTTCAACATTAAAAGCTACAGTTTGGTATTGCAAGATCACTTGTTAACATACCGAAGTACATTAAATTGTCATGTCTAACTATTTTATTATTTAGTGTTCTTTTCTTTTTATGAAATAGGAGGCTATACTATCTATTAATTTATAACTACATATTTCTTAGTGCTTCCTGCTAAAATGTAAAACTCTACACAAACTTGCCTGACTTATACACGCAACTAATTACAGTACATTTCCCTGTAGAGTCCAATGGCTAAGTAAAGCCATCTTGCAACTAGTTACGTAAAGTGGTTTACGTGGTATTCGCGTGATCCTTCCAAATTAGTTCCCTTTTTAATTTAGGGAATGCATTAGTCCTGTTTAGCGGTTAATTTAACGTAATTTCCTCGAACCGTTCGATTCTAATACCCCTCCTAAAATCCCTCTGGGAAATCTAAATATCATCCGCTTCTAGATTGTGCACGTCTGGAAGCCTCGCGCGCAGTTTTAAATTTATTTCTTTCCTTATTGAAAGTTGCGGTGAATACATTCGATACCAGGGCATGGCACAACGGAGTTCGGTCTCTGTTCAATGCCTTAGCGGGTGCATATAGGGAAAATCCCCCGGATAGGTACGCTGTAAAATGAAAACGGAAATCCCACGCCCGGAAAGATAATGAAAGGATTCGCCTTGACACCGTTTTACTACTCGATATGTCGTCCCATGCCATGAAATATGATTTTGATAAAAATATTATTATATAAGGATGGTCTATGTTACGTTATATACCTTTAAAGGTGTCCACAGACGCTGTTTGCTTCAGGGAAAATTCAAACAGCTGGGTTTTTGTTGATTCAACTTTCTTTGGGGTTGATTTTAAATAGATTTGTAACTTTTGATGAAAATATTTTCAGGTTTTGGTTACTTACCAAATATTTGAGATCAATTTTGTGTAAAATGTCCTATAGGTACCTAAAATGCATTTTTACCTACCTACATAGATTTTTAAACAATAGAATTTGAAACATTGCCAAATCAAGATTACACAAAGTTGATAGGGCTGCCATTTGAAAAAATCGACTTCTTCAAATCGACTTAGTTCAAGTATGATCTTATATAATTTGAACAAGCTGTATAACTTTTACAAAAATTTTGCCAAAGCAATGGCCACAGCGGGTAATTTATAAATAATTTATGGCAACCTTGTAGCAGTCATTTTTATTGAACAAAATGAATATCTCAAAAATGACATATGTTAGGTATAGGGTATGTAACATACAATTTACTTAAAGTTTAACAAACATTTAAAAAATGCTATAGAATACAGAGTGTTCCATTTGATATATGAAAGCTGACATCGTTTCCGGTGAAGCCGGAAGTAACCAAAAACCCATTTTTACTTTATCATACGTAGTATGTAAAGTATGTTAGCGGAAATATGTCTTTTTGGGTCCCCTGAACATTTTTGACCAAGGTACAAAAAAATGTCTGTGTGTGTGGATGTGGGTGTGTTGTGTGTGTGTGTGTGTGTGTGTGTGTGTGTGTGTGTGTGTGTGTGTGTGTGTGTGTGTGTGTGTGTGTGTACCCGTTTTTTGTGGCGACGGAGAAACTACTAAAGGTATCGGGACGAAACTTTATATTTAGAAGTTTCATAGCCAAACTTAGAGCTGAAAAGCTTTCTGTTAAAAAGGGTCCAAAGGAACTGGAGGTTTAGTCTTAGCATTTTTGAAAGATTTTGTAAATAAGCCGGCATTTCTGGAATTTCGTCGAAATAGTTAAATAATAAATTAAACTAGAGGAAGTTCTGAATAATTTATGACTATGACATTTTTTGGTACATTCAATAGTTTAGCTGCATGAGCAAATTCTATTTCATCGAGATCGGTCGTACTGCATTAAAACTAGTAGCCAGGATATGTCAGATTAGATGTCAGATGTGATTATAATGACGGTAGACAGTGTCAAACGCAAATGCTTTAACAATACTACTGTCAATACAAGCTGCGTTCGGATATTGAACACCGTTAAGGTGCGCTTTCATTAGTGCTAATGGCAGTGGTAGTAGACGCCATTATAGTATTTCTAATAGAATTTCATCACGACATGTGAGAAACACTATAATTTCGTCTGCTACCACCGCCATTACCTACCATTGCCACCAATCCGAACGCACCTTTACACTTTCTACACCCAAGGTACAAAAAAATGTCTGTGTCTGTGTATGTCTGTGTGTGTGTATGTGTGTGTGTACCCGTTTTTGTGGCGCCGATTCCAGAGAAACTACTAAAGAAATCGGGACGAAACTTCATATTTAGAAGTTTCATGACCAAACTTAGAGCAGAAAAGCTTTTGGTTCAAAAGGGTCCAAAGGAACTGGTGGTTTACTCTGGGCATTTTTCGACGATTTTGCAAATGGGCCGTTATTTCTGTAATGTCGTCAAAATAGTTAAATAATATTTTAAAGTAGACGAACTTTTGTATAATTTATGTCTATGACATTTATTGGTAGAATTTATAGTTTAGCTGCATGTGCAAATTCTTTTTGATCGAGATGTCAGCATTAAAACTAGTTACCCAGGATTTGACAGATATTTTCATGCTAATGACAATAGGTAGTGTCAAACGCTGATGTCTTAACTGTCAATAGTTACAAATTATCTGTCAAATCCTGGCTAACTAGTTTTATTTTAATGCAGACACGACCGATCTCGATAAAATAGAATGTCATGGAGCTAAACTATTAATTTTATATATTGCATGATAAAGTCATGTGCCTGGCTACATTACATTTTTTAATATTTTATTTAATAAATTGAAAAACGTATTCTTGTTCTGGCACCATGTATATTGTATGTCCAAAACTGATAAAACGCCAATAAAAATTCTACCACAGATGAATCAAACAATAATTAAAATCGGTAGAATGCAAAAGTGACTAATTTTAAGATATTACCTAATTATTGCATATAGTCATGGTTAATTTGAAAATGCACAGTATTACTAAGTTACTATGTGCTAACATCACCCTGTATGGCGAATATACTATTTTTTACATCAGCATGAACCTAATGGTTCATGGTTTCTATCTGACAATTTACAGACAGTATGGTGGTGGAAAATTTTAATTCTTTATAATTCCTCTCAGTTGCAAAAAATCGAAGAGTAGCAGTTAAGGCTCCGACACCCAAAACGCGAAAATATCCCACGTCATTATTATTGCGCCAATCGTGCTCAAAATGCTCACTACCATTCGATTCCGAAGGCCCTTATGCAACTGCCATCGGAAAGGAATTTCAATATTTATGGAAATTATTTATGAAAATTTTGGTGTGGACTACAAATATAGAAATGCTTTCCGATGGCAGTTGCGTCTGATTATTGTCTGCTGTAATACATCATAAAATATAATTAAATGTTAACTATAAGAGCACAAGTTAATTTCTTCTAAACTTCTCTAGACTTGCACTCTGGAGTATTGTAGTGCGTGATTCTAGTGAGTCGGCAAACATGTTTACAATAGCGACGATTGTGAAGGTAGTAGTATATCATCGACTAGAAAACTCAAACACAGTCCAGTTTGAATATTTGTGCAAATAGAAAGCAATACATTAATTTCTTTAGGTTATACCATACGTCAAATGTAATAAATACGAAATAAAAACAGACATGTTTATAGTAGCGCCATTTACATCTGGTGATTTTTTATTTCGAAGCTTTGGGGAGAAGTTTGCTACAGTTTGCTATTTGAATTGAGACGGGAGCCATAACCATTCATGGGTCGATATATCAGTTCTCATTTGTGTGGTTCTCAATTAGTGGCGCTATTAACGCCAACAACGCGTTTTATTCCACTGAAGAATATTTTTCATTTGTCAAATTCTTGCGATTACTGTTATGGTACGACATCGCTATATAATATGAGATAAATACATTACAGTAGGTTATATTAGGACGAATAAAGCCATTTGCATAGATTCCTCTTTTAAGTTGGAACTTTTCGATTCACCTTCAAGCATTAATTCATTATTATTTATCACTTTTATTTAATTCCTTTGCACATTTGATTTGCCATATTCAGAAACTTACTACATTGTTTATACGTTAATAATACACATTTTAGATGCAATTCAGCTGCAATTATTTAAATTTTCACGTCAATGTTACGTTATAGTCATTATAATTATTATATTATTACTAATTCCGAAAATACCTTTCTTATTGTCAAGATTCACATAATAAGGCGTAAACAAAATTACAACTCCATCGCTTTTATTTTGGGCATTAGCGAGGAGGCTAGTTTCGAGTTCCGAGGCTGTTTACTTCGAGTAAATTCTGCGGAATGTCGGCAGGGGGAGTGCGGAGCGCGGGGCGCCGCGATATTGGCCAAGTCGGCTGTATATTAACTCGAAAACATCTGCGAACATCAGCGCCAGCGAGTACCCGAAAACCAACAATAAACATGCTGATGCCCTCCCGTACTTGAGCTTTGTTTAAGTTTACGACCGTAATCGTGCACAATATTACTACAACAAGCGTGCGCATCAAGATAAACCGATTTCAACTTTTGCAACAATCATATTTACCATCAAACATAACTCGCAAACTCTCATAGAAGTTCCACATTAATCTACATGGTCAGTTCGCGAGCGAATTTTATTGTTTCTATTGACACGGTTGATTTATTTCTGGGGATTTCGTAACTAATTTATAGAAGGTTTTTCATATCTTCCTTCATATTATTATAGTAAAGTAACTTCATCAGTTTTAAATCTGTTATTTTAAAAGGGGGAAGTTTAATTTTGTTTTTGCTTAAAGGGTTGGAGTGAAATGCATTACATTTATTACGTGTGCTAGTGCACTTCTTATCAGGCACGGTAGGTAAAGCATTTTACCGGCACGAAGACAAAGCCTCGTTATAAATGGAGGCACTCTGTTCCAATGGATTGAGACGTGCTCACTTGATTTACTAACTAAGTAGGGCAGGAACAAAGTGATGTAATCGATATGAGAGGAAGGAAGGTTTTACTAAAAGACCCTGTTACCTGATAATGATACCTACGAGACATATTACTTTTCGTAACGAAAAGATGCTAAGGAATAAGTTTAGACATTATTTATTTCATACCACAGTTACAAAGCGTAATTAATATATCAAACACACATGATAAATATTTCACTCCCGATGGCACACATCTTCTAAAAAAATCTCCTACGGCGCCTTTAGGTTTTTGTATATATCACACATGCCTGGCGTTCTATCTTTATTACTTTTTGTTTGCCTCTCAAGTATAGCTGTACAGCCGAAGAAAATAAGATCTTTACATGACCGCAGCTAGCCTACACCAAACGTAGGTCGGAGATTGTCGGTCGTCGGATACCTACCTGGTAAAGTCATAAAGCCAAAGGGTCAGTTTTGTTTCGTTTCGTTTTATTTTTCTGTATGTATGGAATGAAATCGAATTTCGTCTATTTATATATGTTTCCGATATCTGAAACTGCATTGTAATATTTAATGTGTTTTAAAATACACAGTAAATTAATTCTTATTGTAAGTAGGTATACCGACAGCTTCAGTCGGTATACTGCTGTTATAGTTCTAAAGGTCGTATCTGCAAATTTGTTGAATATTGTGTTAAGCACATTTTTAAGTCCTTGATCATCAGGGCGCCGCCGGCCGGCGTATGTCTGAAACACAAAACCGATCATTATATTCGCCGTAAATAATTTTTAAAAGATTTCTAAAATTTTGCATGTAACTGAAAATCTTATTTGTCCCGGTTTCTACTTTTCTGCAGATATGCCCTTTAGAACTGTTGTTCAGCATTTTAGTTTAATTATAAAAATGTTGTTATTTTTTGTTTATTAAAATTATATTTTGAAGTTCTATAATAGCATCCATACGCATCCAATAGGAATGATATCACATCAGAATAATATGTCGATAACTTTTAAGAAATTGTAAAATTAAAATTTATTTAAACTTCTATCTATTATGTTACTCAATTTATTATCATTAAATTGTTATTTACCTTAATATTAATTAATCAATTGAATTTTATTATTTATTATGTAAAGTATGGAAACGACAAAATCTCTGGAACGGATTGCTATATTAAAAATCCTCCAACTTGTCAATTTGTAATTATCAAAATATACATAAATATACATAGCTATATTAAATTCAATGTCCAACCTTCAATTTTTTTTACTTATGACGTCATCGATAGTTGTTTAATGGCCATTCCCTTTTTTCTTATTGATTTTGATATATGTATCGCTTAATTGTCTCGATATAATACATTTATAATCTTGTGTAATAAAATTTACTCAAAATTATAAGAAATTGATAACATATCTTGTGAGTGGCCTGTGAATATGGTAAGGATTATTTGTATGTTTTATATTTGATTTTCCAAGTATTCAATTTTGATTTTTGTGGAAAAGACGAGCAGTCAATTCATCGCTAATTTGATTTTTGTAATGATAAATAAATTTATACTGGCTGTCTCCAATATTCTAGACACCTCAAAAAGGTCCCTTAGAAACCTTGAAACATTGAACCTTTTATCTGAACATCAGAAAATTGACATAAAAAAACATAAAATTGTTGTATTCAAGGTTATCCGTTGCTGCATAACAATTGGTAATACAAACTCGGTTAAATTACAAAATTAAAGGCACGGAATTATATTTTATATAAAAATTTATTTTGCGATATTTCAAGTTTGCTGTAACTTTTTAAGGATTTAAAAACAATTAGGTCCATATGAAAAGTTTTACTCTAAAACATTTAGTTTCTAAAAATAATTTATGCGGGAAAAAATGTGGGACATATAATAAATGTGAACGTTCCTTTTATAATATATTTTAAACACTTAAGTAAATAAAAGCAATACAGTCAAAACCTCTAAAAATTATAATGAGCAGCTAAAAGGTCGTTAAAAAAATGTCCATTAGTGTAATTAAAACACCAAGGAAACAAACAAAAAGCACTTCAATTATTAATCCAGGCAGCTATTTGATTAAAAATCATAAATTTGTTGGACCACCACAATTAAATCAATTTTGGTTGATACAACAACAAAGGTGTTTGTTTTTTTTCGTAGTGCAACAACTTGACGATACATATGTTCTGTGTTTAGATTGTCATAAATGTATCAGTTCCTAAAACAGCAGGTCATACCAACCTCAACAAATATGAAATAAAGGCACTCCAAATTTATATCACCTCCAACCTAACAGAACACTTGTCTTACTTAATACATGCTTATGTTATTACTATATTATTAAATGTTTGTTTTTATGTTATTACATATATTTATTTTAAGTTATTACATATCTTATATTTTACTGTTATATATCTACCTATTATTTTTATCTATACTATTCTCATTTTATTATTATATTATTTTTGTTGTATACGTAATTATATGCATAAATAAAATATATAATATCCATTTAAGTGAATTTTTTTGTATTTTACGAAGTTGCCATTTTTCAATACTTATCATAACTTAAATTAAATAAATAAAATTTTTTTTTAGATAAAAGTATATTATCTCAGTCTGCGACGAAGTAGAAACCGAGATTTTTTTTCACTTACATGAAATTCCTATCTGGGATTACCTTCCTTTAAAAATTATTGACAGCGGATAACCGATGTAGTAATCGGTTTGCCTTTAGGCGACGTATCCATGATGATAAAGTATTTTAATATGTGCCTAATTCAAATTTTTATAATTATAACTAACGTTACTGTGTATTTGAGTATAAATGAAATAATATTGCAATTGCAAATCGAAACAAAAATATTAACGAATAACAATCTTTAGCTACGAGCGGCAGTTTCGCTTGTTCCAAATATCGAAATTATATTAGATGAATACGAAACTCAATTTCATGCCATCTATCTACAGAAAACTTAAAATGAAATGAAACAAAAGTGACCCTTCGGTTTTATGGCTTTAGCAGGTATATGCGACGACCGACAATCTCCGACCTACGCTTGGTGTAGGCTTGCCGCGCTCATGTAAAGATCTTTTTTTCTTCGGCTGTACACGTAACCACATGTAGGTTCAAACAGGTTTCTAATCTGTTGGTTTTTGTCAGCTCACACCTCCCACACACCTGCCTCACACCGCCTCACACCTGCCTTACACTTTCCTTACACCTGATATCACGTATAGCTGTACACACGACCTCGTATGTAGATTCAAATAGGTTTCTAATCTGTTGGTTTTTGGCGGTCTCTCACCTGCCTCAAGCCAACTTCACACCTTCCTCACACCCGCCTCACACCTGCCTCACACCCTCCTCACACCTGCCTCACACCTGCCTCACACCTGCCTCACACCTGCCTCACACCAGCCTCACACCTGCCTCACACCAGCCTCACAACTGCCTCACACCTGCCTCACACCTGCCTCACACCTGCCTCACACCTGCCTCACACCTGCCTCACACCTTCCTCTCACATATTTGTGTTAACCCAAACTGTAGAGTATGAACGAGTAGTATGGGCGAATGACAACATAGTATAACACGTGACTCGAACCTGCCTCAAGAATGACTCAAGTGTGAATTACGAATGACCCAAGAATATTAATACTAAACACTATCAAAAAGACGCTAACGAATAAGTTACGAGACATCATTTATTTCATACCACAAGTTACAAACAGTAATTAAATATATCACAACATCAATGATAAATACTTCACTCGCGCTGGCACATTCCTTCTAAAAAAAGGAGCCCCTATGACGCCTTTGGGTTCTTACTCTAGCATATAAGTGGTACCTAGTTGAACATTTCGGCCTGAACGGCCACCGCGCGAACAGATACGACCACAGCAAATACAACAGGGCCAGCAATAAAAGACCCAGCAAGAGGTACGACAATCGTTGTAAACATCTACAACAACTAACGTGTACATCGCACGTCCCAACATTGTGAGTATTGTACGCGGGGCCGTGATCTGTTCTAGGACCGTAAATCCGAGATCGGGAACCATCTAGCATGACACCATCTAGCAATTCGTCGATTTTACTATGCTGATACATGCTGGAGTGCTGACGGTCCGACTCTGGCGGTATGTTCCGATGATCCGATGGATAATACCCAGGATAATGGTGACTGGCTGGCTTGGTGACTGGCGAGTGACTGAAGGAAGCGTACGGAGTCTCAGGAGATGATGAACGTTGTTGATCACTTTTATCGTGATAGTGATCGTGATGGTGGTGGTGTTCCGGTGGAGTATTCACAATTATGGTTGGTTCCGTTCGATTTAAGTTCATATTTACGCTGGGTTCCTTCATGTCGTGGCCGGTCTTCGTAGGTGGGGTTTGGTTGTAGGTGAGTTTTGGTGCGTGGTGAGCGTGGCCGACGGTACTTTCCTGCTGGTAAGAGCCACTGTCAAGAAGGCGGCTTGGCGGTTGAACCACATGCGAACTGCTGGACGATGAATTTTTTGAATCGGATTTCTCTGCTAACATATTTGAGCTTGGGCTAAAGGGAGCTGGTTTCAGACGACTGCTGTCGTTCCTCGAGCTCGGGTTCACACTTGCCTCTCTAATCGGCTCACCTATATAGTTCGAACTGTGAGAGGAGCTGAACAGATCGTCGTTCTTTAGATTAGATTTCTTCCTGAGCATATCCTCACCGTCGTCACCTTTCGCCGATTGTTTCGACATGTCTCGCTTCGGAGAATCCGGTTTTCTTGTTCTAGATTTTTCTTTGTGGTGTGGGTACTCGCTCTCTTCGTCTTCCTCGTCGCCCTCGTCGCCCTCGTATTGTCCACCTCTCCTTGCGCAGTCACAGGTTGCTCTCTGCTTGTGTATTGGGCAACTGTAGCTAATCGTTTCACTGGTCATTAGTTTCCTGCGACAGCACGGACTAGAGCACTTGCAGTCGTTTAAACTTACTTGACAGCAAGCTGATTTGCAACACTTGCAGCACGGTGGTGTCCGTCCCCTCCTATATCGCGGTGATGGCGGTCGTATTTCGTCGTTTTGGTTGCAGCAACATTGGTAGTTCGTTTGGCAGTTGCATGGCTTATTGTACTGGCTCTGCTGTTGCGGGCAATAGGTTTTGCACGTGCACTGGAGTGGCTCTGGGTCGCAAGGATTCTAAACAAGGATCACGCGTGATGACGGATGTTGAGGGTTGGTTAAGTTACCTGATAAGACGTTGGTTCGAAGAGTGCCAATCCAAAGTAACCTGGGACCTTCTTTGCGAACGGGAGAGTCAATCCTTTGGTGAAGTTCGACCATTTTCGTCTTAGCGTTCGAAAGTCGTACGGGTCGTCCAGGATTGTGGCACATTCCGAACAATTACAAGGACAATCGCAGCACCGCTCGCACCCGTCACATTGGAATGGTGTTACCATAAAAGACATGTTTTAGTAAATTTTTGAAAAATACTGTGAATTTTGACATTTCGTTTTGACATGCACTCTGTGGTGCACTTACTTGATATTACCTAACTGTCAGACGCCTGTCCTCAACTGACACGATAACCGTCATACATGAGTCAAATTTGACACAAGTAGTGCGATCTCGGAACTCGTTGGAACTACTCGGTAATTTTTAATTATTATTTTTTAACATGTTGCATATTTTGATCAAGTGCGCTGCGAGCCTGCGATGACTCACGCCTCGAGAAGCATCTAAAAGAATCCCGAACGGTGACCGCGGATATATAAAACGGAACTGAAGCAAGTCCACAGCAGTCAGTCAAGAGCAAACATCGCGTGTGCAGAGATACAACCGACTCGACGATATAAATAAATGTAATAAATATACAGTTCGTAGATATCTTCTTCAAACAAGACCCAAATCCGTAACAATATTATATTTATAAATCTGCTTTATTTCCACTGTGCTTACATAATAACTACTTCATACTATGATGTACAATTTGACACATTTGATTTAACTCTGGCGACCGGAAGTAGACACGTCTCAATTATCTAGCCATTTAACGCACCGAAACATTGATGTACTGAAATAACCCAATGAATAGAATTAGAAACACGATGAAACTGATCAGGTTGGCGTTATCGTTCCCATGGACCGTTCTACACGTGTACCTGATGCGTTCCGTGTAACATGGGCAGTTCCCACGATGCCCATTGCTTGGTTCCGCGCCATAGCACGGATACCTCCGCCTCTGCGCTTCATAATACAACTTCTTAGGGCACTTGTCATCGCACCCCTCCGTACAGCAATCGTAGGAGGAATCCGGTACGTCGTCTTCATATTGCTCATCAAATTCATCCTCGTTTTGGTTGTCAGAATGAGTATGCTCTTCATTTGCTACGGTGTTAGAAGAGGCATCTCTATATATAGCCACATCGGGCAATGACTCCTTAGGTATATGCTGAAAAAAATCACTATCCACTGGATAGACAAAACCAGGACTTCTGCTATTTGGTCGATGATCCATCAGTTGCTCTTCACTGTCTTCGTACTGTGACCCAATCGAGGCATAACTTCTACCATACGCTGCTTGAGACCCATCACAAGACACCTTTGACGGATCACAAGACACCTTCGACGGATCAAAAGACACCTTTGACGGATCAAAAGACACCTTTGACGGGTCAAAAGGGATTGCACCAGCCATCTTTACCAAGGAATCGTCATCTGAATCGCCATCGTCTTCACTTAGGATATGGGGGGCTTCATTTACAACGCTTTCTTTAGATTCAAGAATAGCAGGTAATTCGGGAAGACGCACGCAACTGCCAACTTTGGCGCTCGGGGCTCTTGCCAGTACATGCGAGGACTTAGCTAAGGCTAATTTTAAACTTTTTTCTCTGACGAGAGGATCTGCGCCCAGCGGTGAGTCACTCAATCGAACGCATTTTGACGACTTCTTTTGCGACAGACTGCTTGGTTCTTCTTTTGGGTACCCGTGAAGCTGACTACTCTGTTGGTTAGACAATTCTTCCTTATGATGGTTGTCGTGATGATGTACGCTGTGCTGGTTATCCAAATCGTCTTTGTGATGGTGGTCGTGGTGATGAACGCTGTGCTGGTTAGCCAAATCATCTTTATGATGGTGGTCGTAATGGTGACCACTGTGCTGGTTATCCAAACTTTCCTTATGATGGTGATCGTGGTGATGGACACTGTGCTGATTACCCACATTATCTTTATGGTGCTGGTCGTGATAATGAACGCTGTGCTGGCTCACCAAATCTTCCTTTTGATGATGCTCGTGGTGGTGACCATCTTGTTGAGGTTTGAATGGGTTTGAAGTATCTTCTGTGATTATATAAATCGCTTGGTTATGACTAGGTCCTTCCATCATATTCGTGCTGGAATGTTGCGAGTTCGAGTAATCAAACGATTGCAAGGACGATCTCTCTTCTAGGTCCCTCGTGTCCGCGGTTGCCTCAGTACTGCTCCCGTTGCCTGTTCTCACGGCAGCATTAAGCACAACGCTTTCGGACAAACGAGGCCTCTTCCGTTTGTCTCTCTGCTTCAGAGCAGTGTGTATCTTCTGGGTCATCCGATCTTCAAGGACCTTTATAGCTATATCAATCGATGTCTTATACTTGGTTAATAGTTCTTGTTGGGGATCCACCTTGCTGCTTACAGAGGGGATGCTATTCGAACTCTTCCTGTATTTTAGCACTGGTCTATCCACTGATCTTCTAATTTCGGTGATGGTATTCGAAAAAGACTTCCTCATGGAGCGTTTCTTGTATAGCGTTTTGAGGATCTTCTTGATGATTTTCTTGTGTTGGCGATCCTGCATCACCTCGGTGAGGATGTTCATAAAGCTGGGGGATAAACCGGGTTTGTCGCAGGTCAGATGCGCTGAAAGGGCTTTATCAGCTGTTCTGATGCCTGTGGGTGTGTATTCAGTGCATAGTGCCTTATCCTTAGTGCAGAAGATGTTCTTTTTGCATGGGCTCTTCGTCATTTTGGTGGGGAATTTATCGAGTTCCATGAACGAAACCTTCATGGGCTTCTTAGGTGGGTCGTCTGACTCCTGCCTCTTGATTTCGAAGTATCCGTAGTGAACTGGTTCGGAATGCAGGATTTGCTCTGTGTTGATGCTAAACTTATTCTTCATTAGTGCATTGGGTTTGGTTATTTTGGTTATTTTGTCGATAGGCTTATCGATAGGCTTGTCGATAGGCTTCTCTTCGATAGTGTTCACTAACTTTCCTTTTAGGAACGATTTGATGTCCTTGAATTTAAGCCCGGGTGCTTTAAGCACTGGACATATCGACAGGCAGAAGTTACGATCGATCAGTTTATTCTGCGGGGAATTATTATTTGATACTGGTCGGTTGTCGCTCGGTGAGATGAACTCGTAATAACCGGTGTTTTCTTTCTTGTAAGGGGTTATGCGTTCCGTCAGGTAGTTTTCAGCGAGGGGGTCATCGTCTTCAGTTATAAAATGCTTATTATGCAATACGCTACAGGAGTCGGTTGTGCTTACTGAATTAATCAAGCATTCCCTTTTATAAACAGTTGTTATCTCTTGGCTGTCTATCTTGCTCTTCACACGTTTCTTAGTCGTTTGTTTTGGAGTACCTGTAATGCCAACAGCTCTATCCATCTGTGCTGAAGACAACCTGTCGGAAGTTTTACAATTTCGGTAACATCGGCATATATCGGCATCGTCAAGGGATAGTTTTCCTAGTTTTTCTTCGAATTGCATGACCTGAGGTGAGGTAACTTTGTGTCGTTGGATTCGTTTGCGTTTGTGCATGCCTAACGGTTTGCATTTGGTGTCGCAGGTCCATTTGCAGGAGCATTTGCTGCACGTGCGTTTCGGCTTATTCGTGTTGAAAGTGCCGTCTCCACGGTTAGGCTGACGTTCTGCCGATTTGCAGTCGACGTCGCCGCACGCATTTTTCAGTCGTCGCATGTCGGATGATGGTGTTTGTTTTGATTGGTAATTTTGGGTTTTTGTGTGTAATCGTTTTTTGGTATATTTCACTAATAATTTTGAATTAGGAGGATTGCGTTCACATTTTCATTGACACCGAAGTGTCACCATTTTAACATACTTCGTTGACAGATTGATGATGTGACAGATACTGATTTATTACAGCAGATTTGGCTCCCCTGCAATTTTTAGTGTGAATTTATTTTTGAATTTTATTCTAACTATTGAACTCTATTTTACCAAAAGATTGTGATTTTTGTTCTTACGCCTTTGATTGATTTTTACATAATGGTAATTTTTAATTTATGGCCAAAATTTGTGGCCAAAAGAAAAGTTTGGCGAAAAAGACTGTTGAAAATTAAAGTAAAATTGATGTGTTTAAAAGTTGCATATCAGGTCAGATTATTGCGTTTATTGTTGTTTCCTTTATGGAGGCGTCCGTGATATGTGGAAATAACCACTGTAAATAATTCAAAAACAGTTGTGTACAAATTTTCAGAATTTCAGATAAAAGTATAACGGTTGACTATGTGACCCTTTGGAGGTTTCTGGGACATTTGCTATGTTATAAATAAAGTTCCAAAATTACCAAATTACCAAAATTGTGTTTTTTGACATTTTGTCTCGAAGTTTTTGAGGATTTTCTAAACTAACATGCTATATCAATAATGTTCTAAAATTTTGCTCACTATATGTTCATAATAGTATATAGTAGTAAGAGCTGTAACTAGCATATTACGTATGAGTGGAAAGTTAACATGAGTTTTGTTAATTTTCCTGAGCACGTAATATGCGTTACAGCTCGAGCATTGTACATAATTTTACCTACGACCGACAATTACAGATCCAATCACTTACTTTAAATAAAGGAGAAATATTGCGACCGAAGTAGATGTATTAGGCTAGGTTAGTATATTTGACAGTTCAACAAAAATGTATTTTATCAATTGCTAGTTATTCGCGCGACATCTATTGTGGGGAACTGCATTTGAACTGTTGTGACAAGAGGGAAATTATAACCAAATAGGAAAATATGGATCATGTAACAAAGCACAGTTTCAAAAGAGATATGACAAATTGTGTTGCAATTTTGCAACACAATTTTTGGTTTTGAAAATCAAAATCAATACATAAACACAATATTGTTGACTCAATTGTAGAAACAATTATAATCAACTTGCATAAAGATGAAGATGATGATGATGACGAATTATTAGACTACAACGACAACACTACAGATAATGAAGAGTGATTTTAGATAATGACAAAGAAGTTGCCGCGATAGTACGAATGTTGGTGGTTCTTCTGGAACTGCACAATTCGTTCAAACTTTAGCACAAGTACTTGTCGCAATTGAAACATTTGTCGAAAATTACAGACCTTTTCTTTTGACCCCAGAACTACCAGGAACAACTACGCCATCATCATCAACTACTGATTTTTGACAGAAATAATGTTGTGAAATAATAATAAATCACAAAACAGAATATGTATACAATCCCACAAATAAAAAAAAATCACGTATGCTATTTTCAAAACTAAAACCGAACGAGAAAATGACCAAAATACTGAATACGGTTCTTGATCGTTTGAAATCGTTGCGTGAAGCCTCGCATCTTTCCGCGCGCGTAATCCCCTTTCCCCGAGGGGAACCATCCTGCGCACCGGATCGATCACATTATTTTCACTCTTAAAAATTCCCAAATAACATTTATGTTATCAATGGATGAGTATCACAATAAGGATTGTTTACGTGCTAAATGCGTTGTTCGGCTATCGTTCGTTTCTGAGATATCCGCGTCCATAAAAAGCTCGCTTACAGAATTTATTGCATAAGAAATCAAGAAAATAAAAACACCAATCTATAGATGAGATTCTATCATCACCAATGACCAGCGTTGGTCACATCATGTGGGGGCGACCTTAAAAAGTCTGTTCTAAACGATATAAAAAGTTGTCACTTGGTTTCGCTTCATTGATTTAGAGTTCAAGATAAGTTTTTGAACAAAAAGTTTTTATACAAAATGTATATTAACTTTGCAGAATTAAATATAATATCACATTACAAGTATTCAACAAAATTAGTTCTCTATTCTCAAGTCCGTCGAGATACCAGACAAAGAAAGACAGACAACTAACTTGTAGAGTTGTTCTGTCAGTACTTATACACTAATTTCAACAACCTACAGTATAAAACTTTCGACGTAATAACTTTATAAATTATGTACGTTACACACATACATAACTTCGCAATCGTTACTTCAACAAAACGAGAAAAGCGCCGGTTCTCCCAACGGCTCCGTTTCGCAAATAAAACACTCGTATCAACTATTGTTTGTACCGAAAGTTTTCCCATGTAATAAGTGTACACATACACACTTGTAACTGCCGTGAGGAGTCTCGAAGGTCCAAACTTCGTCCCAACTACGTGGAAAAGCTGTCGTGAAGAGAAATAAGGACAAGCGGTAATTCTGCACTCCTGTCGATACAGGGCGAAATGCGGGATAATCGACGGTCGGGCTAGGGCTGAGATGTCAGCCTGGCAAGTTCTTGCTTTGGATTTCCATTGGTCAGCATATAATTAGTGCGGGATATCGACAGGTCAGGCCATTACGGCAAATAATTGGCTTCGCTTAAGGTCCGTCACACGATACTAATTGGAATTGCTCGGACATGCTGTACGGCCGTCGGTTGTTAGTTGATAGTAGACAGTTTTTCGATATTTGATATCGATCGTTAGGTATAAGTTTTTGTTTAGGATGTAGGTACCCAATATATTTCAACTGTGGGGAACTGCATATGAACTGTTGTGACAAGAGAGAAATTATAATCAAGTAGGAAAATATGGATCATGTAACAAAGCACTGTTTCAAAAAAGATATGGCAAAATTGTGTTGCAATTTTGCTACACAACTTTTGGTTTTAAAAATAAAAATCAATACATTGATAAGGACAATATTGTTGACTCAACAGTACTGAGTACTGTCCTTGTCTCCGCTGCAGTGTGTACTGTTTGACATGTTTATCGTCGTGTGTTTAGTTTTACTCGTTAACTTTTTAATTTATTTTTCTGTCTTGCGCCCCATATAATTGATTTTGACTCTTTTGGCCGATGACGATCTAAGGATCGAACCTAGTACCAAAGTAAATTAGTTAGTTGTGCAAAATTAAAAGGTTTTAATTAACTCCTTTCCTTTATCAAATTTTTTGCTTTATGGACCTTTACCAACGTAATATTGTGTATGTGTTGGAAACTTTTTTATATTTTATATTTTTATATATAAATATTATTATTTTTTATGGCAACCCAATATTGTTATTGATTTTGATGATTTCTTATTTGTAATCAGAGTCAACACTAAAAAAATGGCTTTAGATCAGATATTTTTTTAACAGAAGGCAATTGAAAGTACCTCCGAAAGGATCGATTTTGAGAATGGGAAGTAGAAATGTGATCTTCATGCATTATTTTGCGCTTTAAATAATCCTGTGGGAGCAAATCTTGTACACGCGTTTCCCGATATACCCGAAGTAAGTTTTCACGTAGTGTTCTGTGCACTATCCCGTGGGAAACTCCGACTTGTCGAGCAATTGTTCTAGTGCTTCGTCGATCATCTTCGTGGACCATGTGCAAGATTTGTTCTTCGGTATTTACCATATTACGATCGCGTGGACGGCCTCTTCCTCCATGGTTAGGCAAAAATACCCGAGCAGGACTATCCCTTAACCGTTGAACCACGAAAACAAAAGTTCTATTATTAGGAACGCGCCGGTTTCTAAATCGTTGCGAACAAAGGCTTTGAGCGGCCGCTGCATTTTTTCTGCATTCACAAGTAACATGTCCACGTACTCACCACTACTAAAATTGTCCATTTTGAAACACAAAACCAATAACTAGCAAGAAACCCGATAAACAGAAACAACTGCAGAGCGTAAACTAAAGCATGCACGGGACTTCCCCTCGCTCAGCTGTCAGCTGTTTCGCCACATGCTCTAGGTCAAATCGCTACTACCCTTTCTAATAACGTGCGGCGTCAAATTCTGCATTTTCAATAATTAGTTACTCAATACTGGTGTCACTTAGAGAAAAAAGTATTTGAATTTTTTACTCCAATTATGAAGATCTATCACCCCTAGAAATTATTGCACTCATTTAATATACACCCTGTATATAAAATTAATAGCTTAGCTGCATGAGATTCTATTTGATCGAGATCGATCGTGTCTGCATTAAAATAAAACTAGTTAGTCAGCATTTGACAGATATTTTGATACTGTTGACAGTAGGTATTGTCAAAACATCAGCGTTTGACTGTCATTAGAATGAAAATATCTGTTAAATTCTGGCTAACTAGTTTTATATTAACGAAGACACGACCGATCTCGATCAAAAACAATTTGCTCATGCAGCTAAACTATTAATTTTACCAAAAAAATGTTATAGACATAAACTATTCAGAATTTGCTGTACTTTAATTTATTATTTAACTATTTGACAAAATTACTGAAATGGCGGCTCATTTGCAAAATCTTTCAAAAATGCTAAGAGTAAACATCCAGTTTCTTTGGAGCCTTTTGAGCCAAAAAGCCATATTGCCGCTAAAATCTCATTTTTTTCGACACGATTACAATACTTTACCATACTATGTATGATAAAGTAAAAAGAAAATTTTTGATAACCACAAAGCAACAATTTTATTTCTATCACGTCTGGTTCAGAATTAATAAACACGTTCTTTTTAAACACGCATTTTCTTTTATTTCTTCTGTTTTCCCAATTCCTTAATAAGTGACAGTCGAAATGTTAACAAAAAAAGCATGAAACTTTTTACAAAGTAAAACATTCACTAAAAAAAAATAATGAACGAAATTCATGTGGATTTGTACGCTACCATTAGGTCATTTAAATCAAAAAGGACCTTTTTAAAACAACAAGAAAAATAAGGGATCTCACACGAATATCCAATCAAATAATTCCTCTTAATCAATTTGGCACGCTCCATATTTTATCATTGAACCATTCGACAATTATGATTAATACCCTTGCTTGTATAATATTAATAACAGAATAAACATGCCAAACTTCCAACCGATAAAATAAGCCAGATATTTCTCTCTATATAAATAATATTCGCTACCCCCGACTGCTAGAACCTGCGTCATAGACACTAAACACGCTGGCAGTTGTTTCCACCCACTCTCGTACATGTTAACACGAGATTGACGTACCCTCTTATGCGCCTACCTTCTCCTTTCATTCTTCAGCATTTTCTCCCCTTAGGCTGCACACAATAAGAAAAAGAAGTAGCTGATGAAAGTAAATATACGTCTTTCGAATAAAAGGATACACTCCCTTCACGTATAAGTTACTTCACGCTGCACCGCCCCCACCCCCTACACCCTGAAGGGCTTGAAGAGCCTGAAGGACACATTTTACGCTTTTATGAGCGACAGATTGAAATATTTTACGAGGGGTCCTTCCAGTGAGACTAAGGAGCTAAACGAGATTTGTTTTAATCCATGTCTCAACTGAACGAATACGACGTGACAACGCGAAGCGTTCTTGTTAGCGCAATTTGTGTTTTTTTGTTTGTTTGTGTTCTTTTTTTTCTTTCTTGGGGGATGGTTTTAAGTGGAAATGTTTACGCGAATCGTTTGTTTTGATTAGTTGACGTAATTCGAAAGTTGAAGCAGACAAATTGAGAAATAATGGTTTGCATTAAAAGCTTTGGTTAGCGTAAGTTTTTTTTTGGGAGGGGAGATTTATTTTTGTGTTGTTATAAAGATTTATTAAAGTTTGATTCATTATAACTCGTTTATCATGATACCAAAACGAGGCAAACCACTGAATAAGGCCATATCATATCTCCCAATATCACTGTTACCAATTCCACTACAGATCAAGTCCATAGAATAACAGATATCATAGAGAAAGCATTAGAAGAAAGGCTTATTTACTCAACTATATTTCAACATGTGACACAAGCTTTCGATAAGGTTTGGCACGAAGGATTGATACACAAACTAAAGACTATGCTACCTTATAATACGTCGAGCTGCTAACATCCTATATATCTGATAGACTATTTAGAATAAAACAGATTGATGACTACTCGGAACTAAAAGAAGTAAAAGTCTGGGTACCCCAGGGTAGTGTATTGGGACCAATTCTCTATCTAGTATATACAAGTGACCTACCACAGCTGGAAAATGCAACAGTCGCCACATTCGCAGATGACACGGCTCTAATGGCAGTGGGATCAACTATTAGAGAATTTACTAGGAATCTTCAACAACCTAGTAGTAAAATATATAAATGAACCCAAAAATGGAAGTCCAAGCTCAACGAACTGAAATCTGTCCACATTAACTTGCCATATGCGAATACTGCAAAGTATGACTCTGGATACAAAACTAAGGTGGAAAGAACACGTTAAGAAGAAAAGAGTAGAGCTAGGCCTCTAATACAGAGAACTGTACTGGCTTCTGGGAAGAAACTCTCAGCTGTCAGTACAGAACAAACAACAAGTTTACAACCAAGTACTAAAACCGATTTGGTTATACGGCATCCAAATTTGGGGTGTCACGCAAAAAAAACAAATATCCGAGGCATACAGATTTTACAAAATACAGTACTAAGGAATATGGTTAACGCTCCTTGGTACATAAGGAACAGTGACCTGCACCATGATCTTGGTGTTCCACAAGTCATCCAGGAGATAAAAAGATTCGCCACTAAGCATGAATCTCGCCTAAGCCATCACGTCGACGTAGAAGCCCTGCAGCTACTGGACAACAAGAATCTAGTGAGAAGACTAAAAAGAACTAAACCCTTCGAACTAGTGAATCAGTGAAATGTGTAAAATGCACAGTGAGTGAAGTGTTAGTGCTTCTTGTTTAGGACATCAGTGGATAGCCTATTAGACACAAGTACATAGTTTTAAGAATTCAGATTTAAATTGATGGTTAATCTTTTAGATTAGTTTCAATATGTAAAACATCTTATGCTTATTCAAAAAGATGCCTAAAAGCGTGTATTTTTTCTTCTATAACCTGAACAAAGAATACAACAACAAAAATTACAATGTATTCGTGGACAAATACATAAAGTCGTTAGTTTTCAAGATGTTGACGCTTTTATGAATTTTGTTGAAATAGTCAACTTCTATCACTTTTTTCGAGTTGCTACAAAAGTCTATATTCTAAGATTCCAATTTTTGTACGCAACCCCAAACAGCATTGCTGTTGACCAGCGTCTAAAATAAATCTAATAGTGCTATATATTTCGTAAAACAAAAATATTTTTCTCGGAAACATGATTTTCTTACTTTATTTTATTTCTAGCTAACTTTGATTCGTCATATCTAAACGAAAAATATAAAAAAGTTATTTTAAATGACTGCCCACTTAGTGTAGTTTTTAAACCGGTATAACACTTCGTACGTTTTACTATAAAAAAGGATATTGCTATTCTACTGCAAAATAAGCAAATTTTCAAATGAATTCAGTAGGTAGAAATTCTATCTTATGATTATTAAAAAAAAATTATAACTCGTTTATTTTCAATACAGCACAGTAAACTTACGCTTTTACTTATGAATCATCATAGTCAGCTGTTCGTTGGTTCATACACTGTGGGCTAACAGAAAAAAGGTAAACATTTTTAATCACTCGAATGTCCAATAGCACTTAGTCAATTCTTTCAATTTCTTAAAAAAAAAAAAACATGTTTCTTGTAGTGTGAAGATTTAAACCATACGATATTCACAATAACAGAGCGCTTTAATCGCAAATTATGTTGCTTTTTATTTATAGTTATACAGAATTTCTTATAATTTCGGGCCAATTTAATGCGAAATGGGAGGTGTATTAAAATCAATAGGTAATGACTTGTTTTGGTCGAAAAGGGCAGTAGAGATTTTATAGCATCGTATACAGGCTGATTTTTTCTTATACTGTTGTCAGTTTATGTAGTGATTTGTGCAGTCCACGAGACGGACGGATGGCAATTATATGTGACGGATGAATCGTATGCGAAATAACTTTGATCGACGGCGGTGCGCAGTTGCGGTCGATCAGTTACCAATTTTCCTAATTTTTCAATTGATAAATATTCGTACCAGGGCAAACCTTAGACGATATCTTTAACACAATTTTGTTATTTCTGAAACAACCTCTATAAAAAAAAAACGTTTTACTTCTTATTTTTCTGGGCTAACATGAACTGTACATTTACAGAAATTTGTCCCTGCGTAGCTTATACAGCTACATTTTCTGCTGTCGAAAAGTCCTCCCCTAAATAATAATTTAGGAAAAAGTTATCCCACCAATTATCTTAATGAATTCACGCTCGAAGGCACACGAAAACATTGTGCTCTCATTTTCTGCGCAATTTGGGCGATGCTGCTCGAAATTATTTAATGGATTCGGCCGTTTAATTTCCTTGAGACGTTGGTGGGAGTCGGAAAATCACCGAATGGGCCATACTTCTGCTGTACTAAAAAGTGTTTCGCGATAAAGTTGATTCGCTTTGCAATAAAGATCAAAGGACGCTCACAAATTCTATTTGATCTCACCTCACAAATTATACTTTGTTAATTAACGTACCATCTAATTAGAAGCAGAAATAACTGGAGAAATGTCGTTTTTTAAGCTAAAGGAAATATTTTCTTATTTGTTACACACTTTACACGTGTTGTGTCTTACGTTAACGACCGTTAAGTCATTTTTGTATTAAGAGGAGCGTTTATCCATATATCAGTTACGTGCAAAACACGGGCGTATAAAAAGCAGATCGGAGTCGAAACTATTGCAGTGATGTGTAAAAGTAAGGTACTGTTAGAATGAGTAAGTATAGAGCATTGTTCCGGGATAAATATAAAATTCAACCGCGAAGCTAATTTTTGACACAATTTTGATTTTGATTTCATATGCTTTCATGGTGAGTAAGCCCGGAACAGGAGCTAATTTATGGGTGACATTTTAAGACATAGCTCTTTAAAATTAACCCAGCCGTTGTCAAGTTGATCTGCTTTTTATGCAATTGTGTAGAATTACTACGAGATGTCACCGCGAAGCTCTGTAAAGAAGGTTTCTGTAATAAAGTCCACAGACCGAGACAAGGGAGAAGAGTACCAACAACTCAGATCAATAATATCTAACAGTTGACAACTACAGTAGCTACCTATTGGCAAAGGGGAGCAATCGGCTGAACAAGTATCTTAAGTACAACAGTTCAGAAAACGACAATCGTCATAACATGTACTTGTGTTTAAAAATCGCTTTGAAAGCCAATTTTTGAAAAAAAAAAAACAATTTTAGATGATAAATATGTAACTAAATATGTAAAAATAATGAGTTATCTAATTAATAACATCACCATTTCACTTAAAATATGTAGATATCATTAAGCAAAATTCTAGATCAACTTTGTGTAGAATGTCTTCTCTACTCACAATGCATTTCGAGCGACATTTATTAAATCACAACCAAAATTTATTGTGAACACTGCCGTAACCAGGGTGTTATAGCATTAAAATATATGACTGAAACGTTGTTCAAAACTGATCCTATGTATGGTGACAATAAATAATTATGAATGGTGACAATTAATATTAATAAAATAGGGACAATAAAATAAAACTGCCGACTCTAAATTTACCATAATAAAATGTTCTATTCCAAAAATTTTGCAGGTATGTTTTTAATCTGCATTTCTAATTCAAATAAATAATTCACGAAGTGTTTATTGTCCAAGACTGCTTTGCATTAATTCTAGACATGCAATAATTATTTTGAAATTATTGTGATGAGCAGACTAAATAGCACTGTAAATACACTGCTAAAAAAAATTAGGGAACATTTTTGTCGAAACCTGTAACTTTTTAAATAATAATTCTAGCCAAATCAAATTTGGTGTGCTTAGATGGCACATATTTAACTAAACAAAATTACAAAAACAATGTTTTTAGAGTTAACAACTTTTAGTTACTTCTAAGTAACACTTAATAATGTAAATCAATAACGCAAAACAAAATTGAAAAAATGTCAAGTATGCTTTCAATTACCGTATGAAAGCCTACTAAAGATGACAAATAAATTCAGTTGTCAATTTTCGTTGCTTAGAAACGTCATTAGAAATAAAATGAGGCATCTTATTCAGCATGCCCACTCTATTCGACATGTTTGCAGGGACCTTCGAGTTTCCCCTTCTGTTATTCAGCGTTTATGGAATCGGTTTCGGGAGATTGGCCAATATTTCTAGTTCTTTCCTCTCTACGCCAACTAATAATTTTCTTTAGTTCATTATTTGCCCTTAAAGCATACTAAATTTGATTTGCCTAGAAATATTATTTAAAAAGTTACAGGTTTCGATAGAAATGTTCCCCTATTTTTTTAGCAGTGTATTTCCAGGATTATTTTGTGTTTTCCTCGGTATTTATTGAGTCTGTATTCACTTCGTAACACAAAATTGCAATTTTGTTTCACTTTAAAATGATTGTAACCAAAGACATTTTCCAGCAATTTTGCAATTGCTCACTTAATTTGATTCTCCATTTACTTCTATAAGAAGATAGTCGTGAAATATTTTAACTGAATCCAATAAAGCAATAGTTTAAGAAGATAATTAACAGATTTTCACCTGAGATGCATACACCAACTACATATAACCTCCGGCAATGTTAGAAATGTTCATACATTTCTAAATTACGAACTTCCCAAGTAAAAAATAAGATGTATTTTGTAGCTTAATTTTGTGTTCGGGATGATCTGCGAGTTCCAGAATAAATCTGTTTAAAAGTTATTATACAAACCAACACTTTTTCCAAAAGGGTATTTCACTACCATTGGAAAACCATCTTAGTGTGTTTATTGCTTCACTCTACATTGTAAATGCATTATTTTTCGTAATTATTTCCTCAATATTTTATAAAAATCAGCGTTAAAAATTGAATCACAAAAAGTCCCGCCAAAACGATACTTTCTGTTGTGTGACGTCACCCAATAGTAGATGTCAAATCGTCCCATATGGTCTGTCAGCATCGGCATCGTCGCTGTTTGGTAATTGTGTGGTATGATGTGTTGTTTTCACAATTTCTACATACAAATGTTCTAAATGGTGTATAAATCCACAATGCAGAAGCACGTCAAGAAAAACTCCGGATAAACTATTTGTAGCTGCTTCGCAAGATTTGAAACTGCGAAGAAAGTGGTTGGCTGTTAGAAATCCAAATGAAATAAATAGCGGCCAATACAAGTGCTTTTTTGTTGTTGTGACGATTACTTCTGACTAGAATAAGTTTCTATCGTATTTTCGAACCAGGTATTATCTGATCTGACAACTTAAGGTTAGGGCTAACCAAACCTACAAAGTTATGCTTACATGGAACTTTAGTGCTATTAAATTCAAACGGGAGAAGCATAAGAGCGCGTTCGGATAATCGGGTAGGGAACGGTGAGAGTGATGCGCTGCGTAATAGGCGGACTAACGTCATACTGCGTTTATCTGCATATAAGACAGAGACAGCCAGCCCAGGTTATCTGAGCATTGGTCTCCCCATACCCTACCCTGACAAACCGAACGCGCCTTAAGCGTACTAACGAATGACGTCACTGGAAACTGAGCCAATTACAGAGCGTTTTCAATCACGTGATAGAACATGAATAATATTCAATTTTAATTTTGGTTTTTAATAGAAATAAAGAATTTTTTTTGAAAGGTAATAATAAATAGTTTTCTTAAACTATAATCTATTAGGATGACTATAATACAAGTCATATTTTTAATACAGTCAAATACCCTATATTGAAATATGATTGTCCTAGTGTTAGCCATCGTGTTGTTAGATCCAAACAAATATTATTATTATTTGAAAAGACAAATTTCAATCAACTACCTCTAGAATTACAAAATATCCAATTTTATTTACCGATTTGGGGTCATTTTTACTGAATAAAAAATCATCCCACATTTAAGATTTATTATTATTATAAGAAATAGCTTCCCTATCATCATTATTAATAACAAATTTTATAGCATAAGTTTCAATTGCCCATTACCATTCCCATCATCGTTCTCATTCACCATCAAATCTACTATAAGACATAAGTAATCCAATAATCCTTACATTGTACATCCAGAAGCAGGGAGACGTTCAGTGCCTGCAGCAGGGCGACGTGATGGACAATGCACGTAAGGGTGGCGTTGTGATGGGCTCGCATGACCCTCTCGAGCCGGGCGTCGTTCCTGGCGCCGACTTTCTGCTCGCGCACCGTTTCCGTAAGATTAAGGGCTTGGAAGGGCACTTCCGGAGCGTCCAGTAACGCGAGCGATCCCAGCGTTAATTCCCAAGAAAGCGCCGGCTTCGGATTCCCTCCGTCCACTACACACGACACGGTGAGGTCGGTGTTTTCCTTGACGGGGATGAAGAGATTGCCAGGGTCGAGGATCCTGTTGTCGATCAGCAGGTACGGCTTCTTCGGTAGATCTGGAATGAGATGAGAAGAAGATTAGTGGTGAATTTTGTTGCTGATTGGTGGTTTTGAAGTTGTTTTATAAGAGGGGTGCAGTAGGTATATTGTTTCAAGTCGATGTTTTTATATATCTTTATTTGGTTTATAAGGGTTGTAAGGTTTAAGGTTTGATGATCTTAAGTTCGATTATTATATTTATTACCAAATTCTAAGAACTGTCTACGTGTGTATTTAAATTCTGTCGTAAATTCTGTTGTATTCTGTCGTGAAACTGGTAATCATACTGATGGTGATTCTTTTTCAGATTCATATTCTACGAAAAAAAAGTTTTCCAGAAGCAGTTTTCACTTGTTCCATTTTGTTCATTGCTTGCCAGGATAGTGACTTAGTTTAGATTATTGTAGTTTTGACAGATAAAGAAAAATAAAGTACTAAACTCTTTGGAAAACTTTGTTCACTGATTTTATCATTAATACATATCTGCAAAACTATTCAGCTTAGCGAAAAAAAATATACACCACATAAAAGTCGAAGAATGAAGTATGGTAGTATATATGTATATATATATATATATATATATATATATACATATACAGGGTGAGTAGCTGTTTGACTCGCCGTTTTCTAAAACGTAAAATTATTTTCATTTATACAGGGTGTTGCATTTAGGTGTGACGGAAAGGATGTACATACATTTTTTAAATGGAACGTCCTGTATATTTTATTATATTATAAATACTACTAAATTTGTTTATCCAACCGTGTATGTTGCTAAGTCACAGCGTTAATAGTTCCAGAGATATCCGTTTTTCCAAAATATGCCCGTTGCAGGATCTTTTTAAAAACTATATAAAAACGAAATTTTTGCGAATTTTGCCTTTAAACTATGTGAGACAATAGTCAAAGCCAGTAGGTAGATGGTAGTATCCAAAGATATTAGATACACTATACAGAGTGCTTATTGATTAAACTTAGTAAATTGTGATGTTTATCAAAGGGCTTTTTCTCGTTTTTTTAAATGGAACACCTGCTATAATATGTGTTTGCTGTAATAACTCGTTATTTCGCCCCAATTTACATCTAGTATGTCATACACCAAATGATACTATTTTTGATGATATTTACAATTTAACGAAAATGTAATGCAATTGTAAATTTTAATATCGCTGTGAATAAGGTATTTGGTAGTTTGATGTAAAGTCTTCAAGTAGCGATAGAAGAGATAATTCTAATAATTCTTTCTAAGAGATTTACCCAGCTTGATCCTTATACAAAGTGTTACCGATATCAACATATTAACAATTTTATATGAAATTTTGTAAGTATATTTTGCCATCTACGTTATGGCAACCGAACACGCGATTTAAAAATTTCGAATTACTGCTAAAGTAAACCCTAAACCATGTACTTTTAGGTTAACTATCGGGAAAATTTGTTGACTTCCGAGTGTTAAAAATCACACACAAAAAGCAAATATGCAACAAAAACAAACTTTAGATTCAGATTTTCATTCATAGCAAAAAAAAATCTATTAAAAACACTTCCAAATAACCCACTTTCCATTCACATTATCAATATTACTCATACTATCATTCATATTATCCCAATTTTGAATTGTTTCTCCAGAAAAATATCCATTTTAAAGCAATTAACAATAGTAAGTAGACATTCTTGGTTTTTCTTTGTACTGAATACAAATGCGTTCTCAAACGTAGCTCATCAAGACAGATTTTAGCTTTTCTGTTTGTTTTTGGTACGAGCGCACATACTATTACAATGAAACGTCTCCGCACAATTTTCACACAAGCGAAGAATTTTTTACTATAGTCTCCCTAAAATTACGGTGTTTCTGGTTTACTTCGGAGCCCAACTGACGTTACTAGGTCTTCAGGTTCGCTCGCTGTACGCTTGTAAAAATTGCAAAACATACTTATAAAATTGTGTAATACCTTGATAACCGTAATACTTTTTATATGAATAAATCTAGTTAAATAGGTTCTAAAGGGCTTCTTGTACAACCCTTTAAATTTTTTACATCATGCTACCCAACACACTGTATACAAAGCAATATTAAGATACTAAATAGCATACTACTCTTTAAATTTCAAATATTACAAAAATTAGTGAAAATAGATATACGATATAGTGAATATAAATTACAAAGAACTTAAGGGACATTTCAATTAGCAAATAATATCAGGGTGTTCTATTTAAAAATCACAAGAAAAAAACATTTAAAAATGTTTAAAAACTAGTGCATGCTACGATCATCCTGTATACCGCATATAATTTTTCATGACATCAGCATCTAGCTACGAGTTTAGTTATGATGGAACAAAATTTTTACGACAATATCCACAAAAATGTAGCATTAACGTAGCTTTTAAGAAACTATTTACTGTACATAGGTACTTACACCGTTGAAAAGTCAAACAACTCTTGTATAACAATTTTTTTCTTTCTCAAAAGATTTGATGACTATCGACCGTCGGGATACTAATAACTCCTATATAATTTTGTTATATCATATTTATCTAAAAATAAATTATGTGATGTTAACATTTCGTCATGATCTTAAGGTCACGGTTGGAAGTTTTCTTTCAGGAATGGCATCACACTGCAAGTCTTGGTCAGACTGAATTTGTTGAGTTTTTATCACTGAAATTAAAACAGAATTATTTAATTTTTATTTTTAAAATCAAATTGTCACTATTTGAAACCTGAGACCACCTGTCAAGAAACTGAAAAGTCCACAGGTTCGGAAATCATTATTTGTGGAGAAAATTTCTGGAAAATCTTCAAAATAAATCTTTTTTTTACATATTCGTTAAGCTTTGATAGTTAATTTAGTTTTATTCACTTTACTAATAAGATAATAGACCTCCAATATCCCCAGAAATCAATTCAAACTTATTGATTTGTCTTATCTCACGCGAGCAACTAGGGGTTAGGTGGAGTAGAGAATCCAGATTCGACACGTTCATAAAAGTTATTGTTATTGCTCAGGCGGCTACAACTACAGGTATTTGGCAAAGCCGTTAAACGAACGATCATCGCTACTGGCATCGTTGACGAAATATAAACTGCCAGTCGCCAGCATGTTTCGATTACCTAAATGCTGCATTTGAATTTCCCGCCCGTTATCGAATAGCCCATTCAATTATATTTTATGTTACCGAAAAGATTTAACCGTATAATAACGTTCAGTTATTATACGGTTAAATCAGGGGTTATTATCAGGGGCCTATGTTTTCTGTTACTTAAAGATTTTTTTGACTAATTCTTTTAATTTCAAGACCATTTTTAAAATGGTAAAACTCTAGTTTAGGAAATAGATAAAGGATGGATATTGTAGGTGAAACTGAAATGGTAGATACTGTTGTTTGTTCGTGTTGTGAATTACAACCAGAGGGCACTTGAAGCGCTAGTTAAATAAGGTAATCTCTCCGCCAGTCGTCGCTTTTATTTCATTTGCGTACACAAGGCGTGTTTCGATTCATTAGAAAGGAAGCGAATGTTAAACAGCTCGTAAAGTTCTTGTTAAAATTTCTGACTCTTGCTTAGAGTTATAAGCTTAATTGCTAACGAAGAGGTATAATTAAACGCGTTTAGTTGAGACTCAACTCGAGACATTGGTGGAAGTTTTGTATAGCTAAATTCAACGACTACGAGTTCTTACTCCGAGTCTGAGAAGGTGGTAGTAAAATCTCTTGAATGTCTTTCTTCGGAGATTATTCGAAAACGTTTTCCTATTTACCGTTTTCTGTGAGAAGATTAAAATAGAACTAATAGCAATTTAGAAGTCTACGTATTTCTTTGACAATACATGTTAATATTGTATTGTATTACTAGCGATTAGGTAAAAATCTAATGTTTTCATAGACTGTGTTCCACACAAGAAACAAAGTACCTTAATGAATTTTTATTTTGTCGAGAAAAGGTCATTCTTTATAAAGAGTTTTGGATGTCCTAAAAGTCGAAAGCCATTGTTAATATTTTGATTTAACATACAGAATGGTTAGAAAACACGAAAGTGTTAAATTGGCTGAAGAGTATACTATCGGTTTTTCGCGAACGACTCATCCCTACTTGTTATAAACAATATTAAGTTGTATTTAACTGATTTTGCTTGGCATCTGACTGTAACAATAAATTTATGTCACAAAAAACGAGTTATAAAAATTTAAATAATGTCAAGAATTTCAAGAAATATTTCAAACAAACATATCCTTTATTTTCTATGTAGACTACAGATTTTCAACAGGCTTTATTAGAATATTGAATTCAATCGTTTTAGCTTGGAAACCTTTGCAAAAAAAGCATAATTTATAACTCATACTCGGTACTACCCATTTAAAAACATTTTATGTCGCAAATTTATCAAATCATGGCACAGCTGAAGTCATGATTAGTGTAAGCCACATAGATACGTAGTCAAACGAAATGTGAACGAAGTTTCGAGTGCAATTCAGTTAATTAAGGCCATATAAAAGGTTTTGAGGGTTTGTACAACGTAAACAAAAATCGGTTACGTAGAGTCCGGCCAAACCGGCCGGCCAGACCGTGCGGTATTTTTACCAGTCAGAGGGTAAAGTTTCGTTTCAATGCTGCATTTATACGCAACACAAAAAAAATCGTTTAAACTCTGGTAAACAAGATAACACAATCTGTATTCTCTTTGGCGGACCGGAAAACCCATTTAACTTTGTTCCGGTACGCGCTCCGGCTATCAATGGACGCGTTTCCCGATTTTGACCATTTATTTACATTAAAATTTCTCATTAACTGCAGAGCCGGAGTTATACAATTGAATATTAAATTCGAATTTAACTTTTTGATTCATTTAATGAGAGTACGAGAGTTATTATTTATCTTGTATGCTTTGTTTAAAAATTGGTTTGATAAGTATCATGATATGATATTAGTTTGAAAAATATTTTCCTTATACCGGGTGGTCCTTTTAACTTGACACTACTAAATATCTCGAGAAATATGCATGGTACGACAAAAGTGTCTTAAATAAACTTGTAGGACTCAAAGGGGGAAATGAGATCACGATATCAGTTTCATTGCAGATGGCGCTGCAATCGGTGAAATTTCATTTTTATAAATGGGAATACCCAAATTTTTTATCAAATTATGATTTTACGCTAAATAAGAAGAATCTTTTGTCTGAAATTTTTTTTCGTACGATGAATTTTTTTTTTGCGTAAACAAACCCTGTGCGCATGACGGGGCCACCGCGCGAGATACCAAAATGTGTCCCCGTTATGCACATACATTCTTACGTTGTACCATGAGTGTCTACTCAGTTGTCGCTTTGACTGCCAGACGGCGAGCGCATCCCATGCAGTGGCAGCGGTCGTAACTACCGCAGACGCCACAAACTTCCATCGTCAATACCTTTTGATAGATGCATCGCACGAAAAGAAATTTCAGACAAAAGATTGTTCTTATTTAGCGTAAAATAATAATTTTCAAAAAAAGTTGGGTATTCCCATTTAAAAAAAGAAGTTAACCTCATTTTCACCGATTGCAGCGCCATCTGCAATAAAACTTATATCGCCATCTCATTTCCCCCTTTGCGTCCTACAAGTTTATTTAAGACACTTTTGTCGTACCATGTATATTTCTCGAGATATTGAGGAGTCTCAAGTTAAAAAGTCCACCCGGTATAAATTTTGTATACTATTAACTCAACAATGATGGATTTTATAAAAAAAATGATTCCTATAAACTATTCTTAGAATTAATCTTAGAATTAAAAAATTTTAAATTATACAGGGTCTATTTGAAAAAAAGGAAAAGTTACCTTTCCATAATATATTTAAACGATAGCTTGTTTAAAGCCAAAAAAAGCTTTTCCTTGAATTTTTTTAAAATTTTTTACGGCTGGCGACTTATTTGCGTGTTCTGGAAATTTTATTATTACAAAAAAGTTCATGTTATTTCTGTTTTTTATTTTAGAATTACATTTTATTTTGATTTTTAATAAAAAGAAAATGTACGATATTGTTAGAATCAATACTGTGTGCTACCTTTTTCTAAAACAATAATTCGAAATAAAGGAAAAACGTTGACAGGATTTTGATTTCTGGTCCTTACTTTTTCTGAAGGAAAAGTCATTTTCAATGTAAACTTTATATAAACATCTTTAGATTAGAAAGATTGCACAAAAAACAATAGTTCTTCAGTGCATTTGCAAAATAACAAATAAACGCATTTTTAAAGAAAATTCATGACTATAAAATTGAGCATAACTATCAAATTTTGCATGGATTTCAGTAAACGAGGTCCCCATGTATTTTTTCGAACAATGGACACAACTTATTTTTATTAAGTTTTACTTTCTAGTATAAAAAAATATCAACTTAGCTTAAAATATGTATAAATAAATATTATGGCACTTAGTGTCTTCTACGAATTTTTGAATTTGCTTTAGATTTGTTCTTGCGATACAAGACATCGGCAAAAAACAACACCAACATGTGATGTACAATCTGTTTAAATATGCACAAAAAATTAGGGATGGCTTTCTATAAAACATGTATCTTGCTGCACACTATTTTCTAAATATCTCGGAATAATCTTTTTGGCACTTTCGTTATTTACTTCAACTCTTCAATTAAGAAAAAGGTCTAAATTGATTTTTTTTATTCAATCCTCTTCGAAATACAATTGACCTTATCCTGAAAACACTTCTCATTTTGTCCTATTCCAACCAGAAATATTATTTACATTACCAGAGATAAACAACAGATAAATCTCAGCATCTTGTGTGCTTAGTATATTACTGTTGCCATATTCCCAGAGCAAATTTCAGATATGTAAGCGCGGTCGTCGCGACGACATTCCCCGAAATCCCAAAGCAAACATCAAAACTCTCGGGCGAAATTAAGATTTCTTCCCCGACCACCGTCGACGACCGTAAAGAAAAAATATCTTTCTCCAGGTCGTTCCTTTTCTCCCACTCCAAGACGAATCGATACCTCGAAGTTAAGACGACCTCCGGAAAACAATTTCCCAAGAGCGAAGATAAACATTTCGCGCAAACTGACAGAAATCACGACTTGTTTGCGACATATCTCCACCTCCGGTTTCAACCGGAGGGATTTTTTATCAACAAACGATAATTGAAGGAGTTTTCGCGGTCAGTTTTCCCGGTCAGATGTTATTATTGTACAAGCGACCGACAAAAGATGCATTTACGGCAAATGCAGACGTTGGAATCTCTCTCGGTCGACGAGCTTATCGGTGGTAAAGGTTTGGATGGTGCAGTGCCAATGGGAATTACAGGAAATGTGTTATTACGGTTCTGGATCCGGTTCCGGGTCGGACAAGTGGTAGTTGAACTTACCGGCCACTTTATTTCTCATACGGCACGCTCAAAACTTCCAATACGTGTTATTGCCGGCAAACCGAGAGATTGCTGCGTTCTTTTGTTTGCTGGGGCGAAGCTTATGGCCTGGTATTACGTTTGTTTGTAAAATGACTGGGAAATCTATGTGAAGCTGATCTGGAGTTGCGTTTAATTAAAATAGACGTGATTTTTTCAAATCCAACCTTTTCAAAACTGAACAATAGGGTAGATCGTTTTTATACCTTTGAATTATATTTTTTAGTAATCAAAGCTTGCTGGAAAGTCGGTGCTTTATGCTGTAACGAGTATTGTGTACAAATTTGAGAAAAAAATATTAATAACTTCTACTGAAGAATACTGTCTGCAAGTATTGGTGTTACTTTTATATGTCACTCAGAACACAATCATCACAGTATGCTTAATATAAAAGTATATTATTTAACGAGCACATACTTAAAAGGAATCACTATTGCTCACTACATACGTCCTATAAAATAAGCATCCATAGTCAACTTAATGTTGTATCAATTCTCTCATATTATACATCAAATTATAGATAAAGGTGTATTACTTGTTGTGGCAATGTATATGTATTACTTGTTGTTGTATCCACGTATAAAGCATTTAAGATACTGATATTTTTACGTGAAATTTTGTACACTTATAGAGAAAGGTGTAACTTAGACCTATTATGTGGTACTTTTTTCAATTTTAACCTGAGTTCTTAGTAAAAAAAAATGCAAAATCAGCCAATTTTATGTAGGATGTATGGATTCAAGGATGTAAATCTAGAGCATGAAGTTTATACACGAGCCGTAGGCGAGTGTATAAATTATCAAGCGATTTATATCCGTTATACGACGTTTTATCTAAGACTCCAGTTTATTTCAAATATTTAAAATATATTTGTCAATGGTAGTGAGGCATCTAAGTTCTATCAACCAACTGTCAACCAATATAAGTGTTGACAGGAGCTTTGTATGATTACTAGTTCCTTTGAGAGAAGTCATTAGTCCGGCGAGCTTTTGGTGGTCCTATATGATAAGATTTACAGCAATGAGAAGTTTAACTAGTTGTTCAACTTAAGAGAATTGGATATAATCTGTTCCTTGTAAGCCCCAATGATCTAAGTACAGATCAGCAACATATTTCAGATATTTGCAGAGCAATTGCTATAGAAGAATATCCGTAGTAGCTTAGAAAAACGCAATCCAGGAAAAATGGTACACTCAAGGTGGCTAACAACAGAAAATATAATTCTATGGCTTCTCATTAACCATAAAATCTAGTAACTTTAACAACTTTTATTTTAAAAGGGTAAGAGCCGATTTTTCTTTTTAGTAACTACATATCACACAGCATCAATTCCCCACAAAGCAGTTTTCAAATTCAAATTTTCATATTTTCGATCCACCCTACTGAACAATGGTTTATACAGGTTGATTGGATGGCAAATCAACACAGCTTTTGACCTCACCACTTTGGATTTGGATGAAATTTGATATAGATGTTGTATTGGTGTAGTAAATACATCAAATTTTGTCCCGTTTACGCGATTTCGAATTATGGGAATGCAAAATTATGGTATCAGGTATTATAATAAGCGCCGTTTTTCAGCATTTTAGTGCTCTTTGCTCAGTTCTTTGCGATTATCTCGGAAAATATCGGTTTCTCTGAAAACAATAGAAATTATCCAAATTTAGCTCGAAAAGATTGCTAGAAAATGCATGTGTGTTTTTTATCTTATAACTAACCGTTTAAAATATAGAGGCGTCTGAATGTAGTCGTGAAAAATATTCTCTATAATAATAGAATAAAATAATCTTAATCTTGCATTTATTACCAGTCAAGCTGAAGTAGAGAGTTGTAATAGGGTATTTGACAATTATTGGAAAACCATCTTAGTGTGTTTATTCCTTCACTCTACATTTTAAATGCATTTTTTTTTGTAATTATTTCTAAATATCTCATAAAAATCATCGTTAAAAATGGAATCACAAAACGTTCCGTCAAAACGATACTTTCTGTTGTGTGACGTCACCCGATAGTAGATGTCAAATCGGTCCATATGGTCTGTCAGCATCGGCATCGTCGCCGTTTGGCAATTGTGTTGTATGATGTGTTGTTTTCACAATTTCTACATAAAAATAGGTTATAAATGCTGTATAAATCCACAATGCAGAGATACGTTAAGAAAAACTCCGGATAAACTACATATTTGTAGCTGTTCCGCAAGATTTGAAACTGCAAAGAAAGTGGTTGGCTCGTGGAAATCCAAATGAAATAAATAGCGCCCAATACAAGTGTTTCTTGTTGTGAAGATTACTTCGACATAAGTAAAACTGACTAGAATAAGTTATCTATCGCATTTTCGAACCAGGTATTATCTGATCTGACAACTTAAGGTAAGGGCTATTCTAACCTACACAGTTATGCTTACATGGCACTTTAGTGCTTTTAAATTCGCACTGAATGAATTCGCACGGGAGAAGCATAAGAGCGCGTTAGGATAATCCGGTATTGTACGGTGAGAGTGACGCGCTGCATAATAGGCGGACTAACGTCATACGGCGTTTATCTGCATATAAGAGAGAGACAGCCGACCCAGGTTATTTGATCATTACTCTCCCCATAGCCTACCCTGACAAACCGAACGCGCTCTAAGCGTACTAACGAATGACGTCACTGGAGACTTTTTTGAAAAGTAACAAGAAATAGTTTTCTTAAACTGTAATCTATTAGGATGACTATAATACAAGGCATATTTTTAATACAATCAAGTAACCTATTCTCAGGGTTAATAAACTTGTAACGAGAACTACTTCAACAAACTGCTGTCAATTTAGCATGTTTCTGTTGCCTAAATTCAACGATATTCCTTGTGCAATGTGATTGCCTTTCTAACTTTCGCCCTTACCAAAATTATTCAACATCAATACGATATTACCACAACAACATTTGTTCATGTTAAACACCTGCTGAAATATGCAGTGCTCCTGCTTAATAAACCAACACGTCATATTTGTATTGTTCCCTGTATTGTTCAAAGGAACACTTGTAACATTTCATCCTAAGCTACAGAATCAACATCATCAAACTCTACTTTGTTACAAGCAGTCAATTACTTGCCCAGCATTCAGATAAATACCCAACCTTCAAATCCGTTAATTATACCTCACCCTATTAATCACTCAAACAACGCATCATCTCACACGATTGATAACGCTATTGGCTTCAGTTTCTCATATTTACGACATCACAAATTGCTTAGTACACGATCCAGTGGCCGGTCATACATAAAACAGCGGCAGGCATCACCGTGACGACCACCACAAATGATTGGCATAAATTACATGCACCTCATCCAATAACCTGTAATTGATATAACTCATGCGCGCCACATAATAGTCGACCCGTCTACCATAGGAGGCGAGAGGGATGTATGTGGCGTTATCGACCCCTATCGGTTGCTTTCATTAGACCATTAATTGTTTATTAGGCAGCCGGTAGTACCAACTATGTTCCGGCCATACCGTTAATAAGTTAAGAAATGCCTCGTGCAGAGTGTGATGCGATAGGTCTGGCATTATTAAGGCCTGTTAGAATGTGAATAGAGCACTATACGTGCTGAAAGAAGGGTGATTTGATGTTGACATTTTAATGCACCATCTGCATATATCTGTGGGAATAGGGTATTTGACTGTATTAAAAATATGGCTTGTATTATTGTATTATTTTTCAAAAAATATGCTTTATTTCTATTAAAAACCAAAATTAAAATTGAATTTTATTCACGTCCTATCACGTGATTGAAAACGATCTGTAATTGGCTCAGTCTCCAGTGACGTCATTCGTTAGTACGCTTAGAGCAAGGTTGGTCGAACCGTATTTTACAGAGGTTGCGCTGATGCCTATATTGCCAATGTATTCTAGCGACCCCCGCAGATGCCTACAAACTCACGAAAAAGTGACGTCAGTGGCGTCAGGATCGATAAAACATCTAGTAAGCTACGAGTTTTGCGTGTTACGAGATAGCAGTTTGGGACGTCACTGGGAGACCTCGTCCCCGCCCCGCAAATGCCTCTTTGCGCAACCTCTGTAGAATAAGGCTTTACCGGCCTTGCGCTTAGAGCGCGTTCGGTTTGTCAGGGTAGGGTATGGGGAGAGCAATGTTCAGATAACCTGGGTCGGTTGTCTCTTTCTTATATGCAGATAAACGCCGAATGACGTTAGTCCGCCTATTACGCAGCGCGTCAGTCTCACCGTACAATACCCGATTATCCGAACGAGCTCTTATGCTTCTCCCGTTTGAATTTAATAGCACTAAAGTGCCATGTAAGTATAATTTTGCAGGTTAGGATAGCCCTAACCTTAAGCTGCCAGATCAGATAATACCTGGTTCGAAAATACGATAGATAACTTATTCTAGTCAGTTTTACTTATGTCGAACTAATCTTCACAACAAAAAACACTTGTATTGGCCGCTATTTATTTCATTTGGATTTCTACGAGCCAACCACTTTCTTCGCAGTTTCAAATCTTGCGGAACAGCTACAAATAGTTTATCCGGAGTTTTTATTGACGAATTTCTGCATTGTGGATTTATACACCATTTATAACCCATTTCTATGTAGAAATTGTGAAAACAACACATCATACAACACAATTACCAAACGGCGACGATACCGATGCTGACAGACCATATGGGCCGATTTGACATCTACTATCGTGTAACGTTACACAACAGAAAGTATCGTTTTGTCGGGACAATTTTAAACGCTGATTTTTATGTAATATTGAGGAAATAATTACAAAAAATAATGCATTTACAATGTAGAGTGAAGGAATAAACACACTAAGATGGTTTTCCAATAATAGTCAAATACCCTATTTTTAAATTACGAATTTTGTTATTTTTTTGTTGATATTTGGCTGAGATAAAGTTTATAAATACGTTAATATGAAAGTCTGGTAAGATGCAGTCATTAAAAGTGCCAGTTTCAGTCCCTAAAATAAGCTTTAAGGGCTGTTTCACTTTTGGTGGCGGCGCCGGTGAACCATTTTCTTTTCCAAAATATTAATTATTTTGATGCGTCTTTCGGTTAACTGAATAATTCTGCGTCGATTAAAGCCAACTTATCTATATGAAAAATCGCATAGTTTCCGAGATATAGCATATGTTTGATCTATTGACCGAAAAAGAAACTACAATAAACTAACATTTCTGTAGCACGTCAGCAATTTTATTTTCTAAATGATTCTTGCCGTAAAGGCCGACGTACTTGTATGTCAAGATTTTAGGAAAAAGAAGCACACCTCAGTTATCTCTTGTTAATTTTTCTAGTGGTCGGCGTTTAGTTTCAATTTTCGTATCTTTGACAAATTAAGTAATTGGAAATCTGAGAAACGTTCTAATATGTACACTAAGTAAGCATATTTATGGTAGTAAATTCTTTCTAGTTAATTCATTCTGCATTCAAATGAAGTTTTTTGACAAAATAGAAAGCACAAAATTGTTTAGGATTAAAGTGCGTCAATGAAGTTTTTGATGTAATGTTTTTATCTGTGGATAATCATTTTTTATAAATACCTTGAGGCACTCAATATGAATCCTCATATGCTCATATTTAGTTATATTTGGACGCCCAACTATGGCGAAAATATCCGAAAAGCTGGTCAAAACCTAATATAATGAAAATGCTGCAATTATCAAAAATCCACTTCAGTTTCCAATGCATATGTGGAACAAAAAAACTTTATTTCTAGTTGAAACTAGTGCTGATTTGAAACTGCGATGAAACTGCCTTCAAGTGCAATTTTCTTCGTATTCATGGTTATGTAGATAATTTTTTACAATGGATATTCTTCCTGGAGGTTGGTACTTACTTAATGCACCTTAATAATGATGAAAAACATAAAACATTTCGGTATAATTTAAATTAGAAAATAGCTGGTTCGTATTTTTAGTATTCGTTGCGTTTATTTGACTTTTAAGTAGTAGAAAAGTTACATATTCCACTCAATCCTGCCGAATGGCGCATACTACGAGATAGGTAGTACCTTTAGCTTTCAGATAGCATGAAAATGTCATCCGACTTCATCCGATTTGATATGAAATGCAATATATTTCTACTGAGTTGCAAACTAATATACATCGCAGTATCAACCCGGACACTGAATAATGTGACAAAATTCACCATCTTGGCCTATTGTAAAATATGCATTAAATATGTTGACAAAGGTTTTTTTGGTGCCTCTTATTCTAAATCTGTCCCATTTTTTTTTCAAATTCAAAATGGTGGAGTCAATATGGCGACCAAAAACTCGCGAATTCGTGCGAAACTTGCCTCCTGTGATACCTCAAGCTCCGTGATTCCAAATATGTCAGATTTAAACAATTCAAAATGGCGGATTAAATATGACTACCATAAATGTGAAAGCTATGAATTTGCATGAGACTTATCTCCTATCATATCTTAAGCTTCCCGATTCCAAATCTCATGTCAGATTTTGTGAATTGAGAATGGCGGATCCAATATGACGGACCAAAAATCGGAATGTATTCAGATTCACATGAACCTTTTTTCCTGCGACATTTCACGATCTCTAATTCCAAATCTGTTGTCAGATTTTCAAAATTAAAAATGGCGGATTTAATATTGCAAACCAAAGTCTAAAAACTGATCGGATTTAATTGAAACTTATTTTCTGTGATATTTAAGCTGTAGGCCTCAAATCTGATGGCAAATTTTCAACAGAATTTACAGGGTGATAAATCGCATTGAATTTACTTTTATAAGCATTTAGAAAACGGTTCATAAAATGCAATAATATACAGGGTGATTTTTTACATTCATATTTTTTCAACAATCAATACAAATATAATTTTAAGCTCTTTCACATGTTCACATAAGCCCCAACAGCAAAGTCTTGTATTATTGCAGAAAATAAGTTTCATGCAAATCGAACATTTTCGGTCATCATATTGGTTCCGCCAGATTGAACTTGAAAATACTCATATAAGATTGAGAATCAGGAGATTTGTAATATTACAGGAAATAAGATTTATGCAAATCGGATTTATTTTTACATTTTCAGGCGCCATGTTGGTTCCGCCGTTCTGAGTTTTGAATATCTGATGTCAGATTTGGAATCAGAAGTCTTGTAATATTGCAGGATATAAATTTCATGCAATTCGGAAATTGTTTACATTTTCGGTCGCCGTATTGACTCCGCCATTTTGAATGTCAAAAATCTGTTATCAGATTAGCAATGAGGAGTCTAGCAATATCGCAGGAAATAAGTTTCATGCAAATCGGAGAAATTTTATCATTATTTTTAACCATTTTAAATTTTGTAAATCTGATATCATATTTGGAATCAAAGACCCCAAAAATCTCTTATGAGCATGTTTAACGCATGTGTTTCAAAAGCCCAAGCTTGTTACGAGTTTTGGACATGTTTTCGAGATTTCCGTCTTGTAAAAGTCCAAAATATAAGGTTTCTTTACAGAACGTTTTAAAACTTCTAGCGTACTGCTTTCGGCCGCTATCTATTTTAAGAAAAAAACCAAAATATTCTTTTTGTACTTCTATCTCAAACGTGTATTTACAGACCCAATGGTCGACAGATTTAAATTTTAGGATTAACAATTGTTTCTTTATCCAACATTTTCCTATGCAGTGCCATAAGTTATTGGCACTGCATAGGAAAATGGTGGATTTACATAACTAAACTAGAATCAAATTCAGAAAAAAACAAATTCTTTTCCTCATTTTCGGACAGTTTTGAAGTTGGTATGATTTCAGGATATTCTAGAAATTGAGCAAAAATCGTCAAAATTTGAAAAGCTCTTTTCTATATTTTCAATTCCGATGAACAAAAAAGCATATCAACACACAGCGAAGTATATTCTCAAAACGTGAGAAAATTATTTACTTGCGGTTATTGCTTTAGATGAAAGTTAATATTTACTTGGTTTGAAACAATTTCTTTCATTTAAGAATTCCTTGTTCTCACAATTCAAGAATATCCCAATCTCAGAGTTATTAGTTTCGGTTAAGTATATAATTTTCAAACCAAGTAGTTTAAATACTCAATTCAAGAAGTTGATCCATATCTTGAATCAAGTAAGCCATTGCTTGCAACGCGCTTGCGCATTTACACTCAAACGTGCACGAACGTTGCCGAGATTTAAGTTTTTCGCATCGGCCTTTGCCTTCAGTTAGTTGGGGTCTGCTATGGCGTCGTGTTCGCTGACTACCGAGTATTGTCCGGGAAGAGTTCAATATGTTAGTATATCTTTACTAATTTTGTTGGTACTGTACGCAATAACTACGCGATCTATAATATTATGAAAGTATATAGTTTTAATTTTGCGTGAATAGCCTACAGTACTTATGTTCAACGTATTTGCGACGCAGTTCGTAGTTGTGACTTGTGACGCACACGGTACGTAAATTTTGCCTAGCTATATAGTGGTCACCAAATCAACATACATGCCACAGAAAACTTACTTGTGTAATATAATGGAAACAAATTGATGTCTAATAGAATATGGTGTTTTTTTCCATGCCTTAGATATTGTAGGTAGTGATAATTTATAAATAGGTAAGTATATATGTAATTAAACAAAGAAATTTCATACAATAAAACAAATATCATTCGCTAAGTTATTGTCTACTTATTTCACACAATTCCCTACGTTTAAAAAAAAAACTAAAACAGTAATTTCTATTCAATACATTATGATCATGTTCTTGAACTAATAATATCTATACTCTTTTCAAGAAAATATTTTCTCATTGTCAAGCATATATTCCACTTTAAGAAAATTCCATTATTCTCAACGTGAGAACAGTTTTCTTGAATGAATAATATCTATACTCATTGCAAGAAAATATTTTCTCAGATATACAAGCATATGATCATTTCAATTCAACAATATCTCTTTATTCTTAACTTGAGAAAATATCTACTTGCGGCTATAGCAAACTAATCATTTACTTGGATGAAAGCATGTTGCTTTGAGTGAAGTATTTACTTTTCAGTGTGAATCATTAATTTTATCAACATTGACAGTTTGGAATCAGAGAATGTCTTTTTTCTATCGCGTTTCGTTGTTTAAACGTATCAAAACATAAATTTAAACTTTGAAACGTAAAGTAAGTAATCTAAACAAACAAAAACAAAAAAAAGGAAAACCGTTGACTTCACGACATTAGCATTCAGCGAGCTTCTTGGGCTAGCCAAGAGGCGATTGGTATTTGTAGAGTACGATGATGCTAAAGCTCCTACTTTGTGTTTATAAGCACTCGAGTTGACGACTACCGCCTCGAATTTAGAACAGTTAGTATGCATCTTGTAATAAGGCAAGCGAAATCCCCGCTAGCATGACGAGAATTTAAATTAACCCAGCGTGCGTTTTATACGTGTATTAAAATCGAGAGTTCCCTATTTGGTCGAAGCCGACCAAAAGTTAAATTGAACCCATAGAGTTTTAACCATAATTAACCCAGTTTGTACCAGAATTCGAATATACAGACTTCTCTACTAACTTCTACTTTAATATAGTTTATTATAATAAGAATCTTCAGAATAATATTGGGGAAACAGCATATTCGAGTTTGATCTTAATTCGGATGGAAATTTTTAGTAACCTCGTATAATTTCGTCTGAGTAGAAGTTTTAAAAGTTGATGCCGGATAAATTGGGGTCGTAAAACTTTTATTTACCGGCTTCTATAAAAATCCCCATCAATGGTAATGCCAAACTTATGGAAGTGCCCTGAGTGGGTCCATAAAATTTATACTGTTCGAAAATAAACTGTTGTTATAGGGCAGCTTATCTATATATAGGTATAGTCGGGCCGTGTAGACGAAAAATCACATTCGCACCAATCAAAGGCTGTTGGACTCATTTTTGTTTTGTTTTAACATTGATTACATGTAAAAGTACGATAAAAAGACGTATTTTTATGCTATGAGAAAAATCTGTTGTATTTTTAAAAGAGATTTTCTCATAGCAGAAAGATTTAGTAGTAAAACTATACGTACAGAATGTCATATAAATTATAACTGACTGTAAACATGACGGAAAACCGTAATTTGTATACAGATAAATATGATAATAGTCCAGTCATTCTAGTTTTTGATATGCGTTCTACTCTGGTGAAGTAAGTAAACAGTCTTCAATGAAGTGTATATTTTTATTCCCGGTAAATATTTTTAGCTACTTAATGTAAGAATTTTAAAGATTTGGCACAAATACGTTTTCTATTGCTAATTAACAAGATAGGTATGTTATATTTACTTACTCGTTCTAAACTGTTGCGTGCGTTACATCAAACTATTCCGTGTTGAAACGTTTATTGTACACTATAAATCACAATACACATCCCCAATAAATCACAAGGCACATCCCCTACGGATACGTCCTTGTTGTTTACGTACTAGGTTAGGCTCCTTTACGGTGCCAGCACCACGCGCGGGCGCGCGAGCCTTGACAAAATCACGGTGCGCATATTTATTCCAGAGAAAGGGATTACTTGAAAGAAGTGAGAATCACTTCAGTTAAATAATTGGAGGGTTTTTAATCAGTAAACAATACTACTTATATTAAATGTCTTATATTTTCTTTCAATACAATATCGATTCTTATAAAGAAAGAATTTATTTGTTGACAGCATTTATCTTTCTTATTTATAGCAAAGTCATCAAATGGGTGTCACTAACCACATCCTGAAAGACATTGTATATTGGTTATGGTGATTGAGTGTTGCCTCAGCATTGAACGTCTGGGGTTTCACGTTTAAAGCTCCAGATCCTGAAGGAATACAGTAGCATAGTGGTACTGCTAGTGTGTACTAACAAAAGAAAAGCTCTTCGAGTGGAACAAGGCTCGCTTGTTCATAAACGAGAGTGCTCACGCTAAAGACCGCAGACAACACTGCTGCGCTTTTTGCATTTTCCTGCTTCTGCGGTAATTTCAAGACCACTGCGCTCTATTCGTGTTACTTATGTTCCGCGAGTTCAATTCGTATAATGCTATTGCCGGACGTTTCAACTGTAAGTTTAAACTGCATTGTTGTTCTTTGTGATACTCGCATCTGCTTTTCAATCAAGCTTCCCACTAAACATGAAAACATACCTGCAATATTTCTTCAATATTCTTGAAAATATCATATATATATATATATAATCATTAAGAAGAAAAGTATTAGGGATTTTTTTGTGTCGTTCCATTTCAAATTATTCAAGAAGGTCTAATTTATAACCTTTATCATATTTGTGAAGTAATTTAACATGCAATTAACAATATGACCAGTTTCAACCATGTTTATATAAATTGAGCCCTGTATCTACCTTCTATCCCATGAAAATAGATATGAAGATTCATAATTTAACCATTTCAAATAATTTCCCAAAGAAACTAATTAACAAAGTTTTGCATGATGTCACTATTAAAATAGATCCTCTTTATACTAAAACAATTCCCCCCGATCGATTGCCTTCATATAAACCCTTTTGAAAATAGTATGTCGGTTATATATTCGTGTACTGTTCTACCTCGACTCGGCTGCTTCGCAAAAAATTGTCCGTCACGAGGTGGTTTTTCGATGGATGTAATGTAACGGGATTTAGTTTATTTTTAGCGTGTCCGACCTTTTCCTTAATGTGATATCTTCATTGCAATGTAATAAATGAAATATGATCACTACAGTTAAGTTTACGAGTAGGTAATGCATTTAATTAAATATAGAATTACTTTTATAATAATATTAATAAACATGAAATTTGATAATATGATACTAATAAATATATGATAATAATATCATGAAATTCATGACACATTATATAAATGTATGTTAACTAATAACTACGCATATTAATTACGCAAGTAAATGCCTTTGCCCAGCAGTAGGATGACGGGCTTAAGTAAGTAAGTAAGTAAAGGCGCAAATCAACTTGATGCCAAGGATTATCACTAAATATAGACTATTTCAGAATTGTAATATTAAAATATATTCACTAAATGTAAATAAATTCTCTAAATTTAATTTAAATTTACATTTAGGACGAGCATGTATTTTGTATGAAGGACAATGGAAATTTTATATCTGTATTTACTTTACAGCAGTTAATGTTCAATTATCTTTCATGACATCTAATACATGCTTGACAACCAAAATAATTTAAATTATAGCAATATATACAGGCTGTCACACGTTTCTGCCGCAAAACAATTTTTTTCAGAAAGTAAATTACTTTTTCAATTCATTAAAAAGTTACAGCCGTTTGAATTATTAACAATATCTTATTTTAAACGGCTCCAGAACTTCAGAAGGAACAGAGAAAACCAATAAGACCATATGAAACATATTACTTTCTACTTTCTAGAAAAAAAACAAAACATTTTGGTATTTTCTTTTGTTCATTTGTTAAGTCAAATTATTAAAATTTTACTTATAATTAATAATTTTTTATTGTTGTAATATGTATTTATTGTGTTTCATTTTTGTTTTTGCATTGTTTGATAACTAATTAATTTTTTATTTTTCTTTTTTTGTTAATATTTCAAAGAGCTCTACAGAAGTTTTATTGTAATATAGTTCCAGTTCAATAAGCACACATTTTTCATTTACTATATATTAGCTGGAACATTATTGGAAATTTTATTTCTAAATTTGTTTTCTAAATAAATTAAGAGGCGTGCATTAACAACGATAATAAGTTAAAAATAACATTTTGACTTATGAATTGTGTACTGTAAGGTTAGCTAAAATGCATATACATTAAAAATGAAGGTCTTTTTAATTTCCAAACAATATAAACTATAACTGAAAATGTTTAACGACATACTTTGTCAAAGTAATATTATAAGTTAATAATATGGTAACATACAGGCGGGATGTAAATTTTAAATATATCAAAAATTACAGCCACAACCTGGCTTTGAATCAAGGCCCTTTGCGTCGCTAGCACAATGTCAATAGCTCAGATGGGAGAGCATTGTGCTAGCGACGCAAAGGTCCCTGGTTCAAATCGTCAAGTTGTTGGTTTCTCTTACGTATAGCGTATATTGCATATGATTGTAAGTAATAAATATGCAACAAAAGCTATACGTAAGAGTTACCAACAACTTTTCTTTCTGAAGCGTCTCCTTTTGGGAAATTATATACCCGTTACCAACACAATTTATACCTATATTTTATTAATATAAAATTAACGTCATATTTAATAAAAACACAGCTACATTGCAATGTAGGAATTACATTAATTAATTACACATTAAGCTAATAAATAGAAACATGTAAATCATTATAAACCAATTCAAAGCATTCGAACAAGGTTTCGCAAATAATAAATTTCCGATATCCGAGTTGAAGCGTAAACGGACAATTTTTTGCACTTAGCGGCCGAGCGGTCTACCAGAATAACAAAAAACTTGTACTTGGATGTATCATCGACACACTGCTAAAATATTTATAGAACTTACTTAATTACAAGAGTGTACTTCTAATTTATAAAAACATAGAGTTGAAACTGGTCATATTATTAACTACAGAGATGTTAAATTACTTCACAAATGTGATAAAGGTTATAAATTAGACCTTCTTGAACAATTTGAAATAGAACGACACAAAAAAATCCCTGATACTTATCTTCTTAATGATCAAACTAATTTTATTTACAAACCCTCATTTTCATACTTATAGTTTCTCCAATCCATTTCGCCGGAGGTATTAATTTAGTTTAGTTATTAATTTTTGTTTTGCACCCCCCCCCTTTTTGTTGTTTTTTGAATTCGTTGTTCTCCGTTTTTAGTTGTGGTAAAATTTGTTGATGGAACTGCCATGTGATACACACGTACCTACCTTAAACACGTTATGTATTCAAAATAATTTTACCTGTGTCTCCGTATTTTAATTGTGATTATATATTTTACTTCAAAACATGTGATTGACACTGTATTTTCCTGGTTTCGTCCAAGTTAGTTTGTTCCCGATAGTATAGAGCTCTTCGTGATAATTTTTGACGTAAGCTTTTTAAAGAGATTTTTATTTTCATTTTCACTAGCTATTTCGCTATTTTTCCTGTGTAGTTTGTACGTACTGATGATGGTGGTGTCCACCGAAACATGTCTACAGCAAATTAAATAAATTTGCAAGGATCAAGGAGGCTTTTATTTAATATCAACATTTACACATTTGATCTAAAAGAAGAAATTCAAACGAATACACTTCTTAAAAACAGGAAATCTTAATAATATCCCTTTATTCTCAACTTGAGAAAATATCTACTTGCGGCTATAGCAAATTAAGCATTTAATTGCATGGAAGCACATTGCTTTGAGTGAAGTACCTATTTATTTTTCTGAGTGCTCCTGTATGTTAAAATTTTCTATTGTGATACCAATTAGAAAACTCATAAAATAACATTCTATTCGAGTACTTATACATTATACTCTGGTCTTTCGTGAGTTTATTACGGTAGTAGTTTACGAAATCCATCAAAAACTTTTGACGTCCAGTTCAAAATTACCGCTTCGATGAAGATTGTGGGAATGAAATTACACCCTGTGGCACAATTTCGCAAATAAACAAAATATAAAAATGTTATATGCAAACATAAGAAATTTAAGTGCGCGCGTACATATCAGCAAGTCGAAAATAAATTCGCAGTAAACTAGTAACAGGAGCCGTAAAAGCCGGCAAAAGGCTGTCGTAAAACCGCAGTACACGTAGAGAACACTGCGATGCAAACTGTGCCCGACATCTCATGTTTAACGAATGTCGGTAACCTCTAAAAGCATGAATATATTCGAACTCTCGAAGGTATGGTTGCAATCACTTAATGACACTGTTTTTCAGACGCTGGTATCACTTATATTACTCCGAGAATTGCTATTATCTGGAGTGATGTTATCGCAGTTACCATTTTGGTAATGGTTTTCCATTATAATTCTTTCCTTTTAAATATAATCCATTATATAACATTAACATTTTAAAACAATATGTGACTGAAAAGAGACTAAGTTTCAATTAATGAGTCCGAATTCGTCAATTCTACCCAGAACATGCATAAAATTATATTCTATGCATAAAATCCATGTTGCCGCTATTTCAATCAATATCCCCCACCGTAAAATATTAAAAAAAAACATGTGAACCGGTTTTGCCCATTCACGAACTTGTCCTTACTTTTTAAGAGATAATCTTGTCTATATTAAGTAAACGCAATTGAACGATTTTAAAGCGGTGTTTCACCTGCCAAATTGTCCATTCTTAATTGCTTATGGAAAAAATGGGGAACGCATTTCAGTCGCGCGGAGCGCGACTGTCCCCCCGCATGGACCATTCTACGTTGCGTGAGTTTTCGAAATCGACGAAAAACGACCTCTCGGGCGTTTTTGCTTCAAAATTTTCCGAAACGCGAGCGATTTTGGTGAAAGGACCTCAACATTTCAGTAGCTGTTTATTCCGCGTCGTCATGGCTGCGAGCTAGAAACGTCAAAAACGCAACCACCATAACCTCATCATAACATAACCTATTCATATTGCAGTGGGTATCTACAGAGTTAAGCAATTTGATACAAGCATAATTGGAATGATATGGTAAAATTTGACAAATAGCGAATGTCACCGCGCAGTTAATCTGCTACGAAAACACAGTAAGTAAATTAATAGAGATGATTAGCTTTTTGTTTAAATTTGGCCGCCTACTTTACCTCTAATTGATTACAGTTTGAGACATAGCTTAGATGGCACCCATGTACACCAGTCGGGTCTGCGGACAGCGCCAATGTGAAGAACAACCACCTATTACCTAACGTCCTAACCTAATATTTTGATGGTGAAATTTCACAAACAACCGAACGCATAGCATAAGGTGAGTTTATTACAGATTATTTGTAGAACACATTTACTTATTCATTAATAATTTCAGGATGTAAACAAACTGTCGTACAGTAATAAATTGTACGTATTTAGCCCCACATACAAAACATCTTCCAGGTCAAAGTATATCGAAAGACACAGATGGCATATAACTCAGTTCTACCATACCATAGCCCCTACAAACTACAAGAACGCAGAAATTAAAATAGTGTGCGAATTGACAGAGCGCAAGAAAGAAGCCTAGAACGTGAACATCAGCTCATTATGCCAGAAATGAGGATGACTCCAAAGAAAATAAACAAGAACTTTTCCTCTAATCAAACATTTAGTACAAGAATTTGAAGGAATTAAACTATTATATATTATTTTGAGGTTAGATTAATTTTTGTATATTTAGTTGAATTTATTTTAATTTGATTTTTGCGGATAACATCTGCGATGTGAAAAATAGCCTGGAGGAACAAGGAATCTAATTTTGGTTTAAAGAAAGTTATATCAACATTTGTGATTCGGCTAATCGTAAGTCTCGGTCACCCGTAATGTGATTTTCAATTTCATATACATACGCACCAATCATATTACAAAGAATACAATTTCCAATCAAGGTCTGTATTGCTATAACTATAAATGTGGACAAACTTTGGATTTAGTTGGAATGTATTTACTTCAACCCCTTTTTGCACACGGCCAGCTAAATGTGGCATTTTCTACGACTAAAAGGTGGGATTCTACGTAGGTACGTGTAAATTGACAAAACGTTTTCTCAGGGGCGATTATGGAAAAAGAGTCTATTCAAATTAACAGGTACATGTTACGAAGAAATATTTAAATTTGTAAATACTCCATTTTTTTGCTTATTTTATTGATTTCTGTAATATATACATATGTATACACATGTATAGAATGATGTGCAATCGTTCTACAAATATATGTTAATATGCACAGTCTATGTAAAGGAACTAATTTAATTTTTAGCCTCAATCATATGTTTTACATACTTATTTATCATTGCTTATTTGTTATTTAAAAATACTAATCTTAAAAATACTAATGTTATTAATCTACAATACCAATCTGTATAAGTAGTTCCCAACCAAGCAGTAAAGTGTATAAAAAAAAACTTTTTGGAAAATCAAAGTTTTAAGTTGATTTAAGTTGTCTATGAACCCACATATAACATCAACAAGATTGACACAATTAAGAAAAAAATAGGTCTCCCACAAGAAGCCTAAAGTTTATATTTTGTTTCAATTGTTTTTTTTTTGTAGTAAGGGTAAAGTATTTTTCAAGTTGAAAATTTTTATATATAGATTGTGAAATAATAGTATAAAAATATTACTCTACTGCAAGATTTAGGTCTCCTGCACTTGGCATCAAATTGAGTAATTTTAACAATTAAAGCTTTTTTTTTGTATTCCATGTAAATTAACTGGGAACAAAATCTAACAATTATATTTCTTTTTTCAAGTAACAAACATCTTTAATATAAAAAAAAAAATTAATCAAAAATATTTTTTTTCAATAAAGCTTATAAGTGTAGATTGTAGTTGCTGAACAACATGCCAGTATATAAAAAATAACTTAATGTTAAATTTGACAAATATACAATTTTTATTTATTTTTAGATTTTTATTAAGATCATGTTTGTCACTTGAAAAAAAAAACAATACCAACATGTTACGAAGAAATATTTAAATTTGTAAATATTCCATATATTACTCATTTTATTGTTTTCTGTAATATATACATATTTATACAATGATGTAATTGTTGTACAAATATATATTATATGAACATTCTCTGTAAAGTAACTAATTTAATTTTTAGCCTCAATCATATGTTTTACATACTTATTGCATTATCACTTTACTGGTGATTTTTGCTTTTGTTTGTACAATAATGAAGTTACAATAAAGTATGTCTATAATTTAATAGAGGTTTGTTTATTTATTAGTTTTACCAGCTATCATACCAATGTAACTAAATAGTAACAGAAAAAGGTATTTAAAAATACTTATTATACATGTATTACAGATTCTCCAATATATCTACAATGTTATTAATCTGCAATACCAATCTGTATAAGTAGTGACCAACCAAGCTGCAGGGTGTATAAAAACAACTTTTTGAAAATCAGTTTTAAGTTGATTTAAGTTGTCTCTATGAACCCACATATAACATCAACAAGATTGACGCAATTAAGAAAAAAAGTAGGTCTCCCACCAGAGGCCTAATGTTTTTAATTTTTTTGAATTGTTTTTTTTTGTAGTTAGCTTGAAGTATTTATCAAGTTGAAAATTTTTAACTATAGGTTGTGAAATAATAGTATACAAATATTACTTTACTACAAGATTTAGGTTTTAAAATTGAGTAATTTTAACAATTAAAGCTTTTTTTGTATTCCATGTAAATTAACTGGGAACAAAATCTAACAATTGCTTTTTTTTCAAGTGGCAAACATCTTTATTTAAATCTAAAATGAAAAAACAAATCAAAAATATTTTTTTTTTGCAATAAAGCTCTCTATATAAGAGTAGATTGTAGTTGCTGGGCCAAAAACATGCCATTATATGAAAAATAACTTAGTGTTAAATTTGACAAATTGACAATTTACATTATATGTTGATAAAAAGTTATCTCTACGGACCCACGTATACCACCACCAAATTTTGCCCAATTGAAAGCTATCTGGGTCTTCCGCAAGGAGTCTAAAACTTTTTTACATTTTTATTAAAATCATTTTTGCCACTTGAAAAAACAATTGTTAGATTTGTCGTTGTAATTTGTATTGATAATAAAAGTCAGCTAAATTTGTTAAAATTACTACATTTTATGCAATTTTAGTACGTTGCATTAGAATACTATATTTTTTATACTTTTGTTTCACACCATACACCTAAAAGAAAATCAAATTTATTGCGACAAATTATATTTTTTTTTACTTGCGGGAGAGATTATTTTTTTAATTGAGCCATTTTTGTTGTTGTATATATGAGTCCATAGAAACAACTTTATATCAACTTAAAAGTTTTAAGACAGTCTATCGATTCCTGCGATGTACCTATTCACTAATCTACACAATAGGCGGTCTACAGGTCCACTAGTCTATATTAAGTAAACGCAATTGAACGATTTTAAATCGGTGTTTCACCTGCCAAAATGTCCATTCTTAATTGCTTATGGAAAAAATGGGGAAAGCATTTCAGTCGCGCGGAGCGCGACTGTCCCCCCGCGTGGACCATTCTACGTTGCGTGAGTTTTCGAAATCGACGAAAAACTACCTCTCGGGCGTTTTTGCTTCGAAATTTTCCGAAACGCGAGCGATTTTGGTGAAAGGACCTCAACATTTCAGTAGCTGTTTAGTTCGCGTCGTCATGGCTGCGAGCTAGAAACGTCAAAAACGCAACCACCATCACGCCATAACCTCATCATAACATAACCTATTCACATTGCAGTGGGTATCTATACAGAGCTAAGCAATTTGTATACGTACTTAATACCTTCAATACATACAAGCATAATTGGAATGATCTGGTAAAATTTGACAAATAGCGAATGTCACCGCGCAGTTAATCTGCTACGAAAACACAGTAAGTAAAGTAATAGAGATGATTAGCTTTTCGTTTAAATTTGGCCGCCTACTTTACCTCTAATTGATTACAGTTTGAGACATAGCTTAGATGGCACCCATGTACACCAGTCGGGTCTGCGGACAGCGCCAATGTGAAGAACAATCACCTATTACCTAACGTCCTAACCTAATATTTTGATGGTGAAATTTCACAAACAACCGCACGCATAGCATAAGGTGAGTTTATTACAGATTATTTGTAGAACACATTTACTTATTTATTAATAATTTCAGAATGTAAACAAACTGTCGTACAGTAATAAATTGTACGTATTTAGCCCCACATACAAAACATCTTCCAGGTCAAAGTATATCGAAAGACACAGATGGCATATAACTCAGTTCTACAATACCATAGCCCCTACAAACTACAAGAACGCAGAAATTAAAATAGTGTGCGAATTGACAGAGCGCAAGAAAGAAGCCTAGAACGTCAACATCAGCTCATTATGCCAGAAATGAGGATGACTCCAAAGAAAATAAACAACAACATTTCCTCTAATCAAATTATTAATTCGCATTTGTCTGTATTACGTACGAATGCATGAAAACACAAGTAAGTAAATTAATAGAGATGATTAGCTTCTCATTCAAATTTTGCAGTTTACTTTACCTCTAATTGCTTTCAGCTTGGGACGAAATATGTTAGATGGCACCAATGTACAACAGTCGCGTCTGCGGACTGCCCCAACATCAAGAAACACCACATAACCTAATATTTTGACGGTAAATTCCAGGAACAACCGCATACATAGAATAAGGTGAGTTTATTACAGATTATTTGTAGTACACATTTAATTATTTATTACTAATTCTAGGATGTAAACAAACTGTCGTACAGTGACTAATTTGTACGTATTTAGCCGCAAATACAAAAGATCTTCCAGGTCCAAGGATATCAAAAGACACATATGGCATACAACCAAGTTCTACCATACCATAACCCCTACAAGAAAGCGAAAGTTAAAATAGTGTGGGAATTGACAGAGCGCAAGAGAGAAGCCTTAGAATGTGAACATCAACTCGATTATGTCAGCTGGGGGATGATTCCAGAGAAAATAAACAAGAATTGTTCCTCTATTCAAACATTGCGTGTGTACAACCACATCGGGCGCCTTCTAGCGCTAGCTAGCGCTTGGCAGTGCTGAGCTAAGTGGTAACATGAACACGATTGCTTAGTGCCAGCGCCGAGTCCTAGCGGCTAGCGGAAATACATTTGTGGTAGATTGGGCGTTCAACCGGCCCGGGCGCTGAGTCTTGGCGCCGCTAGCGCTAGCAGTTTCTGCTAGATCTGGTTGTACACGGCCATTTAGTAGAAGAATTTGAAGGAATTAAACAATTTATTGTTATTTTCAGGTTAGATTCATTTTAGTATATGGTATGTAGTTGAATTTTGTTTAATTTCTTTTTTACAGGAACATCTATGATGTGATAAATAAGCTGCAGGAACAAGGAATCTAACCCGGAATCTAATTTTCGTTTAAAGAAAGTTATATCAACATTGGTCATTCGGAAGTGTTATTGAACTACACTTATCGTATGGTAACCGTAAGTCTCAGTAACCCGTCATGAGATTTTCAATTTCATATACATACGTACCATTCATATCACAAAGAGACGGTTTCAATCAAGGTCTGTTTTGCTATAACCATAAATGAGGACAAACTTTGGATTTGGTTAGAATTTATTTATCTCAACCCGTCTTTGCACACGGCCAGGTAAATGTGGCATTTTCTACGGCTAAAAAGTGGGGTTACACCTAGGTGTACATTGACAAAACGTTTTCTCAGGGGCGATTATTGAAAAAGAGTCTATTCAAATCAACAGGTACATGGTATGAAGAAATATTTAGGTTTGTAAATATTCCATTTTTTATTTATTTTATTGTCTTCTGTAATATATACAATAATGTGCAATTGTTCTACAAATATATATGATATGAACAGTCTCAGAAAAGGAATGAAGTTTATAATTTTTTTCAATTGTGTTGTTTTGTAGTAAGGGTAAAGTATTTTTCAAGTTAACTATGGTTGTGTTTTCAAGTTAACTATAGGTTGTGACAGTAGTATAAAAATAATACTCTACTGCAAGATTTAGGTCTCCTGCACTTGGCATAAAATTTAGTAATTTTAACAATTGAAGCTTCTTTTGTGTTCCATGTAACAATTATTTCTTTTTCAAGTAACAAACATCTTTAATAAGATCTAAAAGAAAACCAAATCAAATATTCTTTTCAATAAAGCTCTCTATACAAGAGTAGATTGTAGTTACTGGACCAACAACAAGCCATTGTATAAAAAATAACTTAATGTTAAATTTACAAATATAAAATTTACATTATATAAGTTATAAGAAAAAAAGTTGACTCTATGGACAAATTTTGCCCAATTGAAAGCAATCTAGGTTTTCCACACGGTGTCTAAATTTGTTTTACATTTTTTGGAGATCATGTTTGTCACTTAAAAAAAACAATTGTTTTTGTCGTCATAATTCGCATTGATTATAAAAATAAGCTAAATTTGTTAATATATTTTAATAATATATTTTTTATACTATTATTTCACACCATACTTATTCAATTTGAAAAGAAAAAGCAACAATAAAAAGAAAATCAAATTTATTGCGACAAATTATATTTTCTTTTACTTGCGCGAGACTATTTTTTTTTAGTTGAGCCAATTTTTTTGTGTTGGATATATGAATCCATAGAAACAACTTTATATCAACTTGAAAGTTTGATTTTGCAAAAAAAGTATTTTTTAAAGACAGCCAGTGTATATGCGGTCTAACAATTCCTGCAATGTACCGATTCACTGATCTACCCAATAGGCGGTCTACAGGTCTACTAGTATAATGTATACCAAATTTCAGATCAAAAACGACAAACTCAATATACCCTCACCACATTAAATGTGGGGGGTATAAAAATAAAACCTCATTTTAGTACTAATGCTGGTAATATACTAATCAAACAACTACATATCTTAAAAAATAAATTTGTTCTTCGTTGATATGAAAAACAAAGTAAAGTAGAAGATTTGTTTTAGTGTTTATTTAGCTGTTTTTTTTTTTCTTGGCTTTCATGAGAGTATATGGATTCTTTTTCAGAAATGAGACCACTGGGAGAATTTGAATGCCTCATATGCCTATTTTTACAATATACTCTTTCACGGGCGTTAAAACAATACTTGTCACGCTCTCAACTTGTGCAGTTTTACCATGTCCAGGTCGGTTCTCGTCTGTCGTACGGCATATGTTTATGGGGTGGGTCCTCTGCCATTCAGGATGTTTTCGTTGCCCAAAAGAAAATTGTTCGTATAATAGCTGCAGAGATATTTTTAATAATTTTAACATTTTGCCTATGTGTTCGGTGTATATGTTCCGGACATAGTGATAAATAGGTAATTATTAATAATTACCGGTTATTATTAATAATAGCCAAGTGGCGAGGTTAAAGTGAAGAATTTATCACATGAACCGGCTATTATTAATAATTTCCAACATGCTGTGGTCAATGTGATATATTTCAATTCGATATTGCTTTAAGGTGATGCCACAATATAATAGAGCCTCAGATTTGGAATTCTGTTAGTATCTACATAATCGCCACACAACGAATCTATTCACTGGGTTTTCAGTGTTGGGCCTTTAGTGACGTTAGTCCTGACTAACTTATTTAGTTACTACTCATGACTAAAATAAGGAAGATTATCAAAAGGAGACTAAAAAATGCCAATCCATACAAATTGCATGCACGAGTGTGTAACTCTTTGGGGCATGCTTATTTGCGCAATTCTTAACAGTAATAAATTAATTAGACACTCGGTTTGTATTATTCTGCCAGTGCATACGTACATAGTGCTTTTGTATTTTGCAATTCGTGGCAAGAGAAATTATTTTTATTTATAACTTATTATTTATTATCTTTTTAATACAAAACTAAAAAAAATGTTTTATATTTAATTTTGAATACAAAAGTACTTCTAGACCTTTATTTTTTTTTGTGGTAGTACAACAATTACACCATTTATATTGTAAAAATAAAGCAAGATAAAGTTTGTAACAATATCACGTCATCTTCTTTTGTTTTGTTCACAAATGTGAACTGTACCTGTATTTTATTTTTATTTTATTATTTACTATGGATATTGTTTATTTTTGATTTGTATGTGCACAAATGTGATACAGATTTTATTTGAGTTGCGTACTGTTAATTTTATTTATTAAGAATATATTTTATTTTTAAACTGATTCCTGGACTTGAGAATTATTTTGTGTTTTTGTTATTGTTATATTTTTTCATATATAAAAATGTATTTAAAAGTATTTTTTTTGTTGGTGATAAACACTTTTATAATAACTGCCTTATAAAACAGATGATATCCGTCAGATATTAGATATGCTTACGGTAGGCATAGGTAATGGACAACCTAATGTAGGGAGATTGGGGTAAGTTGTTACAATGTTTAATCATATTTATAAAATAGTACTTTATTGTCAAACACCAAAAGTAAAAATACCGTGTTAGGAACAGAACCATACAAAAATGTTTGCATTATTTGTGCGGTGCAATTTATGTAAAATCATCTATGTAAACTAGTCTCGCCTATTAATAATTGTAGATTTTCAAAAAACTACCCACATGCATTAAAAATGGGTGCTATCGATAATAAAATGTTCTTTTTATGTTTTCGTTATTGAGCCGTCATTGGGTGTATACCAAATATCATTACCAATTATATCCAGTAGTTTCTAAAGTACAAGGGAGACAAAAGAAACCATTCTGCATTATCAATGTTTCGTATTATTCGTAATTTTGGTCATTGGGCTAGCCGTACTGCTGATTTGCGTCAAGTAAATAAATATAATAGCTTACATAGTAATCAAAATGACTTAGCTAACTTCTTTGAAGACTGTATACAAAAGATCTTTTGTAAAAAGTAACGTTTTTATCACTTTTACCGTGCCCTTTAGGAAATTATTAATAATAGCCGGTCCATGTGATTATTTAAGTGTTTCTAATCACATTGACGAAATGATGCGGTTATTATTAATAATAGCCGGTAATTATTAATACAAACCACATTTATCACTTTAACCGTAACATATATATATATATATATATATATATATATATATATATATGAGCTAATGTGAAAGATGTAGAGTAGCTGACAAGCTTTAAAATTTACTTAAAGAGGTTTCTTGTAGATAAATGTTTTTATACACTACAAGAATTTCAGACATGTGCCATATAGACGCCTATTTTGTTCGCTTGCTTAGTTGTATATGTTTTATTTGTAAATGTTTCTATGAATGTTACGCTTTTTATTTTTTGATTTTGATGTATGTACATATATTGTAATGTTTCTTCAATTACTGTTATTTACGACTTATCCAATGTAACCATGTTATCACAAAGAAATAAACGCTGTTATTATTATATTATTATTATTATCATAGATAACAAAAGATATAGTTTTATTGTTTAGTTACCAAAACCTTGTCAACTACTGTTATCCTTTTCTCGATAATTTTCTGATCTAAGCCATTTTTATACTGCCATGACGACCGTATATCAAAAGCATCAACTCAAATTTTAATTATTGAAACCCAAGTCCATATTTTCTCGTGTGCACTGTGCACTATGGGTTTATTTTCACATGGGTTTGTACATATCTACATCTCCTTTTCACCCTTATTAAAATACCTACAGACTAATTGGTAAAAGTTATACCTTTTAATCAGAGCCAGTTTCACTAGAATTTCCTCTCATTCCCTTCAGTTAAAATTTTCATCAAGCAAACACAATTTGAACACATTCCACGCGCTGCATGTGTTTCCATTTGCAGCATGCAAGTACCAGAACCCGACAAATGAAAGTAGGAATGTAGTATTTTAATTAAGATCAAGCGAGCATAATGTTATTTATTCCGTCGAAATATTTAGCACGCCGCTCCAGCTGAAAACTGAACCTGAACGCTGAAGTACCGAACGAAGAACCAACCACGGTCGAATGCATTCGTAGGTTATTGTTCATAAATTGAGGCACATTGTAAACATACACACGCGTACTATACACCAAAGTCCAGACAAATGCAAATTTTATGTGTTTTGCCAACGGGTTGGTAGTTTTAAACTAACACATTACTCATTCTGATGACGGCAAGTACGTATTTTATTTCGTCCGCTTGCTTTATGCGAAACAAACTGCCGCACTGCTATTGTTGGATAGTTCTGCAGAATTTCTCCGCATGAGAATTATTGTTGAAATACTGCAATAACTGTAGGTTATTCTGTGCGCGATTGAGGATTTGGTGATGAATTATTAGACAATTTAACCCCTTTTTTGATTCATAAATAGTTTTCATTGAATTTCCATCGTTTGATGTTTTATTACTTAGCATCGCGCCGTATGACCATTCATATTTAAAGTGCATCTTTTTAATGGAGCTTAAAGCTTTCTTCATGTGTATAATCTTGAATTTTTTTATACTTTTATTTACGTTTCATACACACAGAAAAGTGATCTCTCGAACGAAGAGAGAATTACATGGCTGAAGTAGTTGGTAGGTTCGTATATACGCGAGAAATTGTTGACTTCAACCAGAAATTTTATTTCTTGGAATAATTACTAGATTTAAGAAAGTGGTTACTCTGGTGAAGTAAGTAAACAGTCTTCAATGAAGTGTATATTTTCATTCCCGGCAAATATTTTTAGCTACTTAATGTAAGAATTTTAAAGATTTGGCACAAATACGTGTTCTATTGCTAATTAACAAGATAGGTATGTCATATTTACTTACTCGTTCTAAACTGTTGCGTGCGTTACATCAAACTATTCCGTGTTGAAACGTTTATTGTACAGTATAAATCACAATACACATCCCCAATAAATCACAAGGCACATCACCTACGGGTACTTCGCTGTTGTTTTCGTACTAGGCTCCTTTACGGCGCCAGCACCACGCGCGAGCGCGCGAGCCTTGACAAAATCACGCTACGCATATTTATTCCAGAGAAAGGGATTACTTGAAAGAAGTGAGAATCCCTTAATTCAGTTAAATAATTGGTGGGTTTTTATTCAGTAAACAATACTTACTTATACTAAATGTCTTATATTTTCTTGGATCAAGTAACTACGCACTTGTATGGATTTACTATTACTTCGTTGGAGAAATTAACATTTTTGGGACGAAAAGTTCAATTACTTCTTTCAATACAATATTGGTTCTTATAAAGGAAGAATTTATTTGTTGACAGCATTTATCTGAGAAATTATTTTACTTATATTGAGTATGTGGCATTTCTTGTATATACCTAACTTTCTACATCCAAGTAAATATGCATTTGAATCTAGTAAATAAATTCAAGAAATTATGTTTTCTCGTTCCAAATAATCACTTTTCTGTGTGTAGTATCTAACACATTATAAACCATTTTTTTACTTTATCATACGCAGTATGTAAAGTATTGTAATCATGCCAAAAAAATTTTTTGAGATTTTAGCGGAAATATGTCTTTTTGGGTCCCCTGAACATTTTTGACCAAGGTACAAAAAAATGTCTGTGTGTGTGTGTGTGTGTGTGTGTGTGTGTGTGTGTGTGTGTGTGTGTATGTGTGTGTGTGTGTGTACCCGTTTTTGTGGAGACGATTCCGGAGAAACTACTAAAGGTATCGGGACAAAACTTCATATTTAGAAGTTTCATAACCAAACTTAGAGCTGAAAAGCTTTCTGCTGAAAAGGGTCCAAAGGAACTGGTGGTTTACTCTTAGTATTTTTCGAAGATTTTGTAAATGAGCCGCTATTTGTGTAATGTCGTCAAAATAGTTTAATAATAAATTAAAGGAGAGGAAATTTTCTATAATTTATGTATATGACACTTTTTGGTAGAATTTATAGTTTAGCTGCATGAGCAAATGCTATTTCATCGAGATCGGTCGTACTGCTTTAAAACTAGTAGCCAGGATATGTCAGATTTTTTGATTCTAATGACAGTAGCTAGTGTCAAACGCTAATGTTTTGAAAATACTACTGTCAATATAGGCTGCGTTCGGATATTGAACACCGTTACAGTTTTTACACCCACTAACACGTAAGTGTCATTTGGACGGTGTACCCGGTGTCAACGGAGTACAATATCCGAACGCAGCTTTAATCGAGATATCTGTCTAGTTCTACTAGTTTTATTTTAATGCAGACATAGCCGATCTCGATCAAATAGAATCTCATGCAGCTAAACTATTAATTTTATATATAGTATGATAAAGTCATGTGCCTGGCCACATCAGATTTTTTATTACTATAGTATGTAACCGCTTCAGTTAATCGAAGAAAAACTTAATATACCCCTATGAAATATTATGGGTATATTAGGGTACTTATTTTAGTAAAATGAGCTGACATAAATTTGTTGGGAATTTGCCCTCAACTGAGGGCACAAAGTTTAGGGGTAACTTTCTTCCGGCATCAAGTATTTATCACTGTCCTGACTTCAGGAAAACTTCAGCATGCTATGAAGTCTGTCACGCGGGTAAAATATTACGGCACTATATTGGCTATACAAAAAAAAATATCGCTCAGACCCGATAATTGATGTCAAAATCGCCGACGTGGCATAAAGCGGGACCCTACCCTCTTAATATACTGGCGTATAGCATTATGCCGGGCTGTTTGTCATTTTTAAGTATTTTCCAGCATTCAAAACGTCCAGTGTTTATATTACATTATGGAAAAGTTCGCAGATTGTTACCAATAAATAATCTAAAAATAGAATGAGAAGAAACATGAAGTATTTTTGTTATTTATGCTTCAATTATACTTTTGAAACAGTACTGGTGTCGTTTATACCCCAGCCTATGTACACTGCCGCTTATGGAAGTTCGGACACAGTAAACATATAGGAAATAAAAATAAAAAAAAATAAAATAATGATAAAAGCACTGATACCGTAGCAATAGGCACCTCTATTTCTACCAAATAGCGAACACATTCTCAACGTTGATTTCCAGTAACATACGACATCATTAAATGTGCTAATTTAAAATAATTTTTATATTTAATTATTATGCAACATTTATGCTGTTTTGTAACTGGTTGTTGGGAATTTTCTAGTTTCCATTAAAAAGGATTAAATACGAAATAACAAATAGAGTCATAAATACTGCATCTCAGACACATGTTGCGACCCCATTTTTACCAGATTTTTGCATCAAATGCTTGAATACGTATTCAAACGGGTCTGTGCCTGCAATCTGTAGTTTGCACAAGATAACTCTGTCACGCGGAAGACATCATGCGACGCGGAAAGCCAACAAGCAAGGAATAGCGTTCTGTAATTATCGCTTTTCATCAGGAACGATTGTCAGTTCGTGAAAATGCAAGAAATAAGTCAACGATAAGTGAGTCAACGATAAGTGACATTCTTCACCAATATGAAGAAACATGGAACTTGGATGACCTGTTCGGCCGGGACTATCACGAATAATTTCCCAAGCGGATGAAGAACGATTAAAATTAATTTTTAAGCAAAACAGAAAATTGACCGCACCTAAAATCACCTTTGAAGTCAATCGCGATCGTGAAAGATCAATTTTCGTAAGCACAGGGAAACGACGTCGCCAAACGGGAAATCTGCATGGACGCGTTGCCGTACGAAACCCATTGCTTCGTCGGGGAAATCGTCAGAAACGACTTCAGTGGGCACGAACACATCGAAGTTGGACAAATGAAGACTGGAAACAGTAGTGTCTGACGATTTTCCCGCCCAAGCAATGGTTAGCGTACGGCAACGCGTCCATGCAGATTTTCCGCTTGGAGGCGTCGTTTCCCTGTGCTTACAAAAATTGGTCTTTGCTTAAAAAATAATTTTAGTCGTTCTTCATCCGCTAGGGAAATTATTCGTGATAGTCCCGGCCGAACAAGGCATCCAAATTCCATGTTTCTTCATATTGGTGAACAGTGTCACTTATCGTTGACTTATTTCTATACTTTACTTTGCTTGTGTTTTTAATTACCTGACCGTGAGTAATCTGCTAAATTGTTATTTATTTGTTTTCGTACCAATATTTTCTAATTGTAGATTTAGGCTGATGATGTTATAACCAACGAAACCGGTTCCTAAGAAATTAAATATTTTACAAAGAAATAGAGGCATTTTTTCGAGTATATTAACAAAGACTTGAGTACAACGGTTCACCGTTAGATGGAACCACACCCTAGGCGTACTACAGACTCAAGGCCGACGTCGATCTCACTAGCATAAACGCCCCTCTTGATATGATGGTAATAAACAATATTAGGTAATTAATTTCAATAATAGTCAATAAACTGATTTGATTCTCAAAGTTGGCGTCGTTAAACATTTCTCTTCGGCAGTAGTCTAAGTAGTTTCATGTGCCATAACAAGTTTTTACACGTCGTTAACTGTTGTCGGCAACATAAACTCTCGAGTCGGCACACAAAATCACTAAAACTGTAAATTACCATTAGAGAAATTAATAGCCTTCAGCCTGGATTGATATCAGCTTCGCAAAACATAAAACGCGTTAAAGCGTCGTTTGCCGTCTGTAGCGAGGTTATCGTTAAATTTGGAATCGATGTCCTCCGATGATGTTAAAGTGGTTTTATTAGCGCCATACTGTCTGCCAGTTTACGGTGTTTCAGATATAGATTCCAGGGTAACTAAATTACTAACGTATTTATCGCCAGCACACAGTTTAAGCGACGATTGTGATTTTACGACAATTTACAGTAGTTAACTGTTTCTTAATCAGTTAAGCTAGATAAGATAATATGTGTTTTCTTTGTAGGGACCTAGGAAGTAGCACATCTTTCGGATAGCTGTTCAAGCGAATTGTAAGAGATATCAATGCTTTTTCTTTAACTATAAATTTACTATACTTAAGTGTACTCATCAGAAACAGAAATGTCAAAGAGGTTGGGAAACTAGACAGAAATTAGTTGGGGGTTGAACCAACATCTTGATGATAAATTCCTCAAGATTCAGGATAGATAGCATGAAATGCATCATTTTTTAGTTAACATTTAATCAAAATTAGACAAAATTAGCGGAATGCGTAAATAATTCTCCAACCGTAAATTCTTTGGGTTTAAACAAGCTGTTTTAAAAATATATTTTTAATATATTTCTATTTCTATTTTTATATAGTTCATTTTATTATGGATACATTCTAAGAGTTTTTTGTAAAAACTTTTTTTTATAAAATGCGTCATCTATGAGTTATCGATAATTAACGGATAAAAAATAAAAAAAAAACAAGAAAAATAACAAAACAATTAGGTACCAATTTTTTTAAAATTTGGTACCTATGGGGGAAAATATTCTTAATTAGAAGTTCAGGAGTTTTGATTAGTTTGCTCATAACTAAAAAAATAGGCATTTTATTAAAAAAATATTTCTACAAAAAGTTCTACGAATTAATCCTAGACTAAAAAAATATATAGGGTGTTCTAACAGAAAAATGAAATGTTACCAAATTTCCAGAATAGAATTGACGCCCAGTATATTAAAATATATTTAAAAGATAGCTTGTTTAAACGCAAAGAACATTTCTTTTTTATGAAAACAATATTTTACTGTATGAGAATTATTTAGGTATTCCGGAAATTTTGTCTAATTTTGTATATAGCTTACAATTTAAAAAAAAATCCCTGCGAAAGATCTTAGAATTAATCTTTGAATTAAAAAAATCTGATGTGGCCAGGCACATGAGCCAAGTAGCCAAGTATAGCCAAGTATATGAATATTTGTCAAAAAAAAAAAAAAAACCTGCTCTATTCAATTCGTAGCGAGAAATTTATATATTCGACGTTAGGCTATGCGGACGAGCTTTCTTCGCCATATACTTGGTATTTGTAATACCCAGTTGAAGCGGGTATAATAAATACAAAGGCGACAAATATTGGTGGATTTATTTGTACTCGATGAACATTTTAGTATGCTGTTTAATTTTTCCATTTTTTAATTTCGTTTTGTGTGTAGTACACACAGCGAAGTATATTCTCAAAACGTGAGAAAATTATTTACTTGCGGTTATTGCTTTAGAACAAAGTTAATATTTACTTGGTTTGAAACAATTTCTTTCATTTAAGAATTCCTTGTGCTCACAATTCAAGAATATCCCAATCTCAGAGTTATTAGTTTCGGTTAAGTATATAATTTTCAAACCATGTAGTTTAAATTCTCAATTCAAGAAGTTGATCAATATCTTGAATCAAGTAAGCCATTGCTTGCAACGCGCTTGCGCATTTACACTCAAACGTGCACGAACGTTGCCGAGATTTAAGATTTTTCGCATCGGCCTTTGTCTCAGTTAGTTGGGGTCTGCTATGGCGTCGTGTTCGCCGACTACCGAGTATTGTCCGGGAAGAGTTCACTATGTAAGTATATCTTTACTAATTTTGTAGGTACTGTACGCAATAACTACGCGATCTATAATATTATGAAAGTATATAGTTTTAATTTTGCGTGAATAGCCTACAGTACTTATGTTCAACGTATTTGCGACGCAGTTCGTAGTTGTGACTTGTGACGCACACGGTACGTAAATTTTGCCTAGCCATATAGTGGTCATCAAATTAACATACATGTCACAGAACACTTACTTGTGTATTATAATGGAAACAATTTGATGTCTAATAGAATATGGTGTTTTTTTCCATGCCTTAGATATTGCAGGTAGTGATAATTTATAAATAGGTAAGTATATATGTAATTAAGCAAAGAAATTTCATACAATAAAACAAATATAATTCGCTAAGTTATTGTCTACTTATTTCACACAATTCCCTACCTTTTTAAAAAGAAAGTAAAACAGTAATTTCTATTCAATACATTATGATCATGTTCTTGAACTAATAATATCTATTCTCATTTCAAGAAAATATTTTCTCATTGTCAAGCATATATATTCACTTTAAGAAAATTCCATTATTCTCAACGTGAGAATAGTTTTCTTGAATGAATGATATCTATTCTCATTGCAAGAAAATATTTTCTCAGATATACAAGAATATGATCATTTCAATTCAACAATATCTCTTTATTCTTAACATGAGAAAATATCTACTTGCGGCTATAGCGAACTAATCATTTACTTGGATGAAAGCATATTGCGTTGAGTGAAGTATTTACTTTTCTGTGTGTAGGTCGTATACGAAGATTGACAATAGATTTGGAATTATTAGTAAGATCTTCATTTTTCTAAAGGGCGAAATCACATAAAATTGTAATTTTGTGAAACCGTCAGACGGAAAGTTTTCCGGAAACCGTCGTACAGAAATTAAAAAAAAAATAAACGCATGTTATTTCGTTTCAAGAAAAACGTACACCATATACAGAGCGTATCCTAAGTTGATGCTTTTCTATGAACAATATAGATGATACACAGTTATGAGCTTTCAAAATATAACCCTTTTATTAAATAAAAAAGCTCCACAAAATTGTCTGTATTATTAAAATATTTTAATCGCGTTCGTTTCTCTTTAAGTAATAAACATCATACAAATTTTCTAGACAGCATGTCTATAAAATTATTTATTTGGAAAATTATACTTATTGGCTTGTATTTATATATTTGTCGATTTTTATGATGTTTATTATTTGAGGAGAAACGAAAGCGGTTAAAAATATTTTAATAGTAGCGACAATTTTGTGTAGCTTTTTTATTCAACAAAAAGATTATAATTTGAAAGCGCATTTGTTTATTTTTTGTTTCAGAAGCTAATTGATCTGTATTTCAGACAATATTAGGACATATTTATACAACGAACCTAGTAGTACAATTGGGTTTAGTAGAACTTTAAAGATGACGAAGAAACCATATCTAACATTTCCTTTATGGGCAATATCTTCCTAATTTAAATAAAAATATATATTTTTTCTGATTAAAATAATAATTTATTTAAACTAGTTCACATCAAATGACCAATTGTATTGTTTTACAATTTAAAATTAGATGCTGCGAATTAATAATACAGAAAGCTGATGAATTAAACAAAAAATCATTAAAATGAAACAAACAGTTTCGTCAAGATTTGTTTTGTAAATTTCCACAAGAAGTAATTAAAAATATGTCGGCATTATAAAATTAAACCTTGCTTATTCGTAATCAAATTATAGTATTGATTTGGAAAAGGTAATGTGCAAATAAGGCGAACTAATCAAAAAAATAGCTAGTGCCCATTCGGTACGCACATGTACCAAGTCCTCAAAGAAGATTTTCACGTATAGAAAATGGTATGTGGCGATGCATCAATGTCCGATGCATTTACTGTTGCAGTGCAACACTCTGACGGTCCGAAATCACAAACGAATATTGTACAAATTTGTTGGTATGTCATAGATTTTTTGAGTTTTATGAAAATCAGCCGGTAAGGATGGATGAAAAATATTCGGTGAACGAACTTAAAAGGAAAAATAAATCACTCATGGCATAGCTTAGAGTTTAGACCAATCAATAACAAAAATTTTCGATTTGCATGGCAAATATATTTGCCAAATATTTAACATGTGGCAAATATTTGATATTGGAATGTTTTTTGGTTGCGGTATTTGTTTTCGAGGATTCACTAAACTTTCTAAAGAGTTTCATTAATAAAACAAATTAAGAAAAAATTCTAATAAACCAATAATAAAAAGTTTAGAATCTGTCAGCAAAAGTTTCAGTCATTCATCGATTAGTATTCCAGCCTTGATAAGATCAATACGTGATTGTTGTCGTAGAGTCAGCCAAACAAAGTTGTCTCCACCGACAAAGACGACCACTCTGGATAGTCTGGATAGCCTGGATAGTGGAGCAGCAATTGGATCTTCCTTGAGATTGGAACTAGTTAGTAACTTATGAATTGCATCTTCAATTGGCGAATGCAAACGTCGAAAGCGGCGGAATAATCCGAACTTAACCACTCCACAACGGAGGGACCGACTGAGAAGACAATTCCCATTAGACTTTCCATCTGCCAGCCGCATGGATACCGCCCGACTATGTATTTGCGGGGCCGCAACTTAGATTATGCAATTATAATTTCAATTCGGGGATACCGCGAGATTTGGAATCGGCAACGGATACAGGACGGCCCCTTCAGGCTTATTGTATTAGGGTTCGATCAGTCGGAATGGAGTTTCTATACGCTTACCATTGCTCTTGATATAAGTTTGCCTTCTGGCAAGTTTTAATTTTCGTATGATCTCCAAATTTGGTTTGGTACGAATTAAACCATCCGGTATGTGGCTTATTTTGCCCTTTTTTCGACGAGAAAATACGTCAAATTATGTGGTATGTCACATCGTATCGTTTTTGGAGAACATCAAAATGTGCAAAAAAACAGACATTTTGATTTTATTTCCTAACGAATAATATTAAAATGGAAACTTTTGGTGGCAATATTTGCCATTTGTAAGAATCTATCGAAAATCACTGTAGGGCATATTTTTTTGCAGGTAGTTTTGGAACTCGCCAAGGAACAAATCCACAACCACTTTTTTTTGTTCCCCAAATTTACAATTTTAGAATGTTACGTGTTTTATTATTGTTTTTGACAGAAGTGATTATCATTCGATTATTGACATATTTTCTTGTCATTTATTAACTAATTTGAAATTGTTTAAACAATTAGCATTTGTTTAAACAAAAATATTCGATGTTAAGGTATTTTTCCATCTTTTTGCAGAAGTTATTAAATTACTGGCTTTTTGTCGTTTATTAACTAATTAATATAGTCGAAAAAAATTCCTCTATTCCTTTGTAAGATATATAATTTCTTAGGTACCGGTTTCGTTGGTTACAACATCATCAGCCTGAATCTACAATAAGAAAATGTTGGTACGAAAACAAATAAATAACAATTTACCAGATTACTCACGTCAGGTAATTAAAAACAAGCAAAGTATAGTACGTGTGCCATGTGTGAATGACAACAAACAACTGATATACTGCTGGAAGCCAGCATGAGGGATAGCGAAAATATTGAAAAATTGGTACAAGGTAGGCAACTTAAAGTTTATAAATTTTGAAAATTATTATGATGTAAACATGAATAATGGCTTTTGTTGGAAGTCTAATTGATCATTTAATAAAGTGATGTTGTGATTTCTTTTATATTTTTCTATCTCGAGTTGTTCTAAAAGGTCTAAACTCTAATTTGTAGTTTTTATTACATTTGTGAAGAAGTGTAGGTTCGTTGTATTTTATACAATGACCTGTTGAAATTTTGTGCTGATAAATGTTAGAAGAGGTTCTGTATTTGTGTTCCGCTATCCGTTTTGCTAATTTCCTTCCGGTTTGACCTATTAACTAATTAGCAATTATTTAAACAAATACCATTTTTTTAAAGAAATACATATACAATGTCGCGGACAGATTTTCTATTTTTTAAAAGAAATTATTATTAAGATATTGGCATTTTTTGGTCATTTGCTAAGTTATTAAATTACTGGCTTTTTTGTCATTTATTAACTAACGCAATTGTATAAACAAATATCATTTGTTTACAAAAATATACAATGTTACGGACATATTTTTCTAGTTATCAGAAATTAAAATTAGATTGTTGGCATTGTTTGTCATTAATACGTACTAATATTGAATATTATTGTTTAAACAAATTTATTTGTTCAAACAATTGCACATTAAGTAACAAATTACTAAAAACTTTCCAACAATGTAACAATATAATTTCTGATTAAAAGAAACTTATATAATTTCTACAAGAGGAAAACAAAAAACATTGTAAATTTTTGTTTCAAAAATTGGTACCTGTTTAAAGAATTGCAAATTCGTTAATAAATGACAAAATAATGCCAATAATTTAATAATACTTTCTGAAATAAATATAAAAATATGCCCTAGCAATGTATATTTTTGTTTAAACAAATAGTATTTGTTTAAACAAATAGTATTTGTTTAAACAATTACAAATGTCAAAAACTGCCAATAATCTAATAATAATTTATGCAAAAAATATAGAAAATTACGTCCATTATAATGTATATAAACAAATGGTATTTGTTTAAACAATTGCAAACTTAAATGACAAAAAATATCAATAATCTAATAATATCTGCAAAATTAGAAAAAAATCTGCGTAACAACATTGTTAGCTAATAAATGACAAAAAAAAACAATAATTTAATGTTTGCAACAAATGGAAAAATGAGGTAGTAACATCGTATATTTTTGTTTAAACAAATGATAATTATTTAAAAATGTTTTTAATTTTTAAATTAGTTAATAAATGAAAAAATACATATCAACAATTCAATAATAGTAATTTCTGTCAAAAAAATAATAAATCACGTAACTTTGTAAAATTGGTAATTTGGGTGAAAATTTTGCCTCATTTTTACGGTACTGTACGAGAGGGTGGAGGCTGTGAAAAAAAATATTGGTTGTGGATTTGATCTTTGGGAAGTTCTGAACAATTTCTGATAATCTCCTGCAACTTTTTTTCTAAATCCGAAACGCGAAAAAAAAAAAAGAAAAAAAGATGCATTTTTCCAATGTATTTTAAATGGGCAATTTGGGGTGCTCGGTGGCACGTGTTAACGTTAACCGATTTTTCTCAAATTTTGGGGTATTCTTTTTTCCGGAAAAGGAGCCGATTGGGGGGGGGGGGGGGTCGTTGCCCTCCAGCAAAAAAAAAGATTTTGCAAGGTATAAATTTGGACCACCCTAGTGTCCAAGTTAGTGCCGGACACTGTACACACAGCGAAGTATATTCTCAAAACGTGAGAAAATTATTTACTTGCGGTTATTGCTTTAGATGAAAGTTAATATTTACTTGGTTTGAAACAATTTCTTTCATTTAAGAATTCCTTGTTCTCACAATTCAAGAATATCGCAATCTCAGAGTTATTAGTTTCGGTTAAGTATATAATTTTCAAACCAAGTAGTTTAAATTCTCAATTCAAGAAGTTGATCAATATCTTGAATCAAGTAAGCCATTGCTTGCAACGCGCTTGCGCATTTACACTCAAACGTGCACGAACGTTGCCGAGATTTAAGATTTTTCGCATCGGCCTTTGCCTTCGGTTAGTTGGGGTCTGCTATGGCGTCGTGTTCGCTGACTACCGAGTATTGTCCGGGAAGAGTTCAATATGTTAGTACTAATTTTGTAGGTACTGTACGCAATAACTACGCGATCTATAATATTATGAAAGTATATAGTTTTAATTTTGCGTTCGTAGTTGTGACTTGTGACGCACACGGTACGTAAATTTTGCCTAGCCATATAGTGGTCACCAAATCAACATACATGCCACAGAAAACTTACTTGTGTAATATAATGGAAACAATTTGATGTCTAATAGAATATGGTGTTTTTTTTTTCATGCCTATTGTAGGTAGTGATATTTTATAAATAGGTAAGTATATATGTAATTAAGCAAAGAAATTTCATACAATAAAACAAATATCATTCGCTAAGTTATTGTCTATTTATTTCACACAATTCCCTACCTTTTTTAAAAAAAAACTAAAACAGTAATTTCTATTCAATACATTATGATCATTGAACTAGTAATATCTATACTCATTTCAAGAAAATATTTTCTCATTGTCAAGCATATATATTCACTTTAAGAAAATTCCATTATTCTCAACGTGAGAATAGTTTTCTTGAATCAATAATATCTATACTCATTGCAAGAAAATATTTACTCAGATATACAAGCATATGATCATTTCAATTCAACAATAGCATATTGCTTTGAGTGAAGTATTTACTTTTCTGTGTGTATGTATATCTATAATAGTTTTGTGTATCAACGACGTCAAAAAATAGATGCGTTATAAAAGGACATCAACATCTGACGTTTACTTAATAAACCATGCCAAGTGAAGCAATAATTCCAATTTCATTTCTAAAAAAAACCCATTGGCATTGCCCGGTGTGCCAAGTGGGAAGATACCCGCAATATTCGCCAAACAAACAAACAAACCATTCGATAAACCCATTCGATAAGCTTCCCCGAAAAGATTTACTGCTATTTCATTTTCGCATATTCGGACCATGCGAACTGGAATCGATAGTTAGTTTTTCCGGAGCAAAACGCCACGCCACGCCGCGCTGTTAAGGGTGAGAGTAAATAAATATCTGGAGTCCATTCTCAGCGCCAGCAGGGCAGCAGAGTACGGTTTGGAGAGTTTCCATATCTGATTATAAACGGGCCTTTATTAAGTTTTCCACGGCGTCTGCGCGATTAAACAAGTGGAAGCACTCCGATAGCCTTAATTAAATGTCAATGTGATGAATTCTCCTAGTGGCAATATTTCTTCTCTACTCGGCGAAGCTGCGAGTTATAAAAGGACCGTTCACTGTTCGATATCGGAATTCATTTTGCGCATTGCTGCAAAAGAAAAGCCGGTCTCTGTTATAGGTATTACGTCTACGTAAAATATTGGAGCTGATAGCAAAAAGCGCTTTTGTATTATTATTAAATTAAAGGGTAATACCTAGTCTGAAGCAAAAAATGAGAAGGCTTTTTGTGATTTTTTATGTGACCATACTAATAAGTGGACGAATGTGGAATTTTGAGGGATCATTACACTTGTCTTGAGGTATAAAGAAATATTTTTTAGTTTAATTGTTATGGTAAAATGGCGGCTCAGCAATGCACGGAAAGAGGTCGATTTTTTTGAGTCTCACGACTATCAGCGCAGGTTTCAAACGAACGTACCTGCAAGAATGGACTTTTTTTTATGATATACATGAGTATGGCTACAGAACTACACATGAACTACACTATTCAGAAATCTTTATTTTTGCAAATTATTGAGTCTTTTGAAAAAGAAATCGATGTTTCGACTAACCAATCGGCCTTCATGTGCCTACAAAAACGGTAATTGCTCATCAAACTCAAAAATCATGTGTACTTTTATAGATAACCTATCTAAGAAGGTACGGCCAAAAATTCAAGTCAATCGGATAACAACTACTCGAGTTCCACTGCGAGCTGTTTTTGAAAACGCGGTTTCGAGAAAACTGACCACACAACGCTCGCAACATGCGTTCGCAACATATGTTCAATATTTGCTTCAAACTACCAACTAACGTCATCTGTACCTCACACACAGAAAAGTGATCTCTCGAAAGAAGAGAGAATTACTTGGCTGAGGTAGTTGGTAGGTTCGTATATACGCGAGAGATTATTGACTTCAACCAAGAAATTTTATTTCATGGAATAATTACTAGATTTATTTTTAGCTACTTAATGTAAGAATTTTAAAGATTTGGCACAAATACGTTTTCTATTGCTAATTAACAAGATAGGTATGTTATATTCACTTACTCATTCTAAACTGTTGCGTGCGTTACATCAAACTACTCCGTGTTGAAACATTTATTGTACACTATAAATCACAATACACATCCCCAATAAATCACAAGGCACATCCCTTACGGGTACTACTTCGTTGTTTTCGTACTAGGTTAGGTTCCGTGGCGCCAGCACGTGCCAGCACCACGCGCGGGCGCGCGAGCCTTGACAAAATCACGGTGCGCATATTTATTCCAGAGAAAGGGATTACTTGAAAGAAGTGAGAATCACTTCAGTTAAATAATGGGTGGGTTTTTATTCAGTAAACAATACTTACTTATATTAAATGTCTTATATTTTCTTGGATCAAGTAACTACGCACTTGGATGGATTTACTATTACTTGGAGAAATTAACATTTTTGGGACGAAAAATTCAAATACTTCCTTCAATACAATATTGGTTCTTATAAAGAAAGAAATTACTTGTTGACAGCATTTATCTGAGAAATTATTTTACTTATATTGAGTATGTGGCATTTCTTGAATATACCTAACTTTCTACATCCAAGTAAATACGCATTTGAATCACGTAAATAAATTTAAGAAATTATGTTTTCTCGTTCCAAATAATCACTTTTCTGTGTGCATTTAGAAACTATATATTGTACCGCCGGTAATGAGTAAAAGGGGCGAAACTCCCCCAAATTCAATTTGTCATTTTTAAGCGCTCGGACTTGGTTCGAAAATTCTTATTTTACAAGCAATATTTTTCAACCATGGAGGATGTCAGTCATTATTCTTGACATATTTTTACGCCATTTTAGAGCCGTTTTACACGACCGAGAATTCTAACAAAATTAAGAGCGAAATTAATAACCAATAACTCTATTGACTATAAAATCGGACGTGTACGAGCCGTTTTACATGACCGAGAATTCTAACGAAAATAATACACATTTATATATACATTTATCTATTGCAGATACAGATAATTTTAGGATACGAAGATGTCAGAAGTTATGAGCCTGACAAAATCACGCTAGCACGCACACAAATGACTAGAATTGTAGCGAAATTAATTACTTTTGTCAAATGCGTCAAATGTGAATAATACTCACCAAAACTACAGTGATAATTTTCGCTATTATTTTCGTTAGAATTCTCGGTAGTGTAAAACGGCTCAGCCAATAAAAATAAATAATAAACATAAATGCAAAAAAATCAGACATTTAACCAGGACTGCGGAGTCGGTAAAAAAATTCTCGACTCCGACTCCAGATATTTTTCGTGGACCGACTCCGACTCCAGAAAAATTGCATACAAAAATATGTTCTACTAATTATTGTAATAAAAATCTTACATATGTAGTAAATAATCATAAATTTGACGAAGAGTAATACAACCGAGCAACATTAAATTTGCTATGAAAACAAAAGCACTACCAGGAAAAAAGAAACAAATTTAATAAATTAAATTTATAGTGTAGTATTGTATCTGATTGTATTAAACATATCGCTTGTGCATATTCAATTACTCAGAACAAATGCTGAAATCATAAGCAAAACAGAAGTTCTATTTGTGTCCACTGTCCAGCGAATTTGTTGGCAAACATATTTAAACTGACAATCTAATTGTAAATAAAAACGACCTATAAGATGCAAAAAGGCCTACTGATCGCACCACAAATAAAAAAGTTATGACCACATAATTATAATATGTAATTTCTTTAATTTCTGTAATTCGTTTACTCAAAATATCTCTGACATCATTAAGTATTTAAGTGCTTTCTCCAGAGAAAATACAAATCGGCACTACTTTGTCCATTTAACCGACTTTCTATCTCTAATAATAACAAAATCACCCATAAGACATAGTGTATAATACAAAATAAAATTAATTTACAAAAAATAGAATTAAATGCAAAATACGTTTATAAAATTGTTGTGAGGAACAGAATAGCTCCAACCATCCTGCAAGGATGCCCTGACATAATTTTTAATTATTTTCAAAGCTGACGTCAAAGCAGCACAATTATGGCTGCAACAGGTAATCTGGATAAATGATTATTACTACATTGAACTACGGCCCTAGTTTCTCAATCTCATTTAAGATCTTTTGTTCAAATTACCTTTTTTAAATTTCTGCCGGATTACTTTTGTTAATCGTCTTCACTTTCGTTTGAACAGTGTGTTTTGTAATTTTATTATTTACATATGTTTGTAAGTAGGTACTTTGTCAAAGACCTAATAGAATGTTAAGTTTTATTTGATTACTGTCTAGTGAGGCATCCATCTCGCATGTTTTTCTTTTTCTACAAAAATTAAACCTAGAGTCGGAGTCGGTACATTTTTTCCAACATTTTTTTACAATTTTCGGATAAAAATTCGCTGTATGGAAAAAGACACGTGGCGCCTGGACTAAGAGCAATAGAAACCAAATTCCAAATTTAAAAATGACGTAAATGGACCAGGAAAAATAGAATAGTTAGGGCAATTATTTCAGTTGAAAAGGCGATTGCACAGTCAAATAAAAATGACAAACTACCAGAGAAATTTTAAAAATTAAAGCTGGTTGTGTTCCTTAGAAATAAATATACATTATATCTCCACGAATTGAGATATACAGAGGAAACAAATTTTTATTGTGATTTTTCATAAATGCCAACAGTTGTGGGTTATTACGTAGTAACGTGTCACACCCGTCACGCCCGTTTAACGACTATACATTAACAATGGGGGATTTTATTGTTATTTTGATGCAACACTATAACAAAGACGATTCATCTTTTCGAATTGTCGGACAGAGATGTTCAAGCTGATAAGTTTTATGAAAAACCTTTTTAAGTCGCCGTGACGGTCGTTACCAGCACAGCGATCTCTTGGTTCTGGTAACCTAAAATTGAAAATCGCGGAATGACCCTAGTGTAAAGTTTCTATTCTAATAAAGTTAATAAATAATTTTAGTTTTTATGTAAAATTTAGGCTAGCTACTATTATATTGATTGCATCATATGTACTAGCTAGCATAAGCATATAAATAAGCCAATAATCTTGTCAAAGACATTAATAACAATAATGGGAGTTAAAATCAAAGTTCTACCTGACAATGTCACATTTTCCTAATTATTTGTAGATATTGTGACATCACAAGATGCCAACTTAGTATTTTCAATTTTAGAAACATATGAAAATCTATGAAAAAGAAGTTAGTTCTCCTAATTGTACTTTTTAGCGGTGATAAAAGCGAAGTAAATCCCAATAGGAAATGTTTAGGTACCAATGTAATTAAAACTGAACGTATAATAAAAACTAATTATCATGTAATCACATAACATTTTGGTTATAGACGGTTATAGATATATGCTCTATACATACCTAAGATGTGTAAATATTTACTCCTGGCCATTTGAGTGAATTGCTCGGCGAAATGCGGGTTTCCGCTTTTGTCTTCCATATATACCGGAGGGTATTAGAAAGTTACGAAATAACAATATCAGTCAGCAAATATTTGCGAAGATACGAACTTGCCGAAGTGCAATATTAACTGTAAATACGGCGCAAACATACAGGCTGGCGCGCTGGCCGAATGGAATATCTCTGTCAATTAGGGGTATATACCCCGACAAACGAGTTCGAAGTTATACGAGCGCAACTATATACCCCCGCTTTCCGCTGATACGGTAAACAAAGGCCAGCGAATATAGCTGTAATATTTCGAGTGAATAGTGTGCCAGTATCGCTGTGAGATCAGATGAATTCACCACTCGTACAACTGTCATTTATTCGCGTCGTTTTAGATATACCGGAAATGTATGTTCTTCCATAAAGGATGTATAGTAGTTGGAAATTTAAGAAGTTCAAGATAATGATGGTTCACTTCATATTTCTGTCATTCTAATGATATGTAAATAACTTTTTTAAATTTTGGGATCGCCTACCTTGCGCTATGGTTGCTTATAACTTGCAGAAAACCTGTAGCTACAAAAATGTTTGCAGAACATTCTTTCAGACGCAAGATTATTTTTTTTGTACATTTTGTTCTTCGATTTATTTTTTGAAGTACCTACGCAACATTTTGTGTGTCTGTGAAACAAGACGATGGATCTCAAAAATATTTTTCGAGAAAGCAAAAAGCGAATTTCACGTGATATATGCTTTTCTCTGACTTAAATCTGTTAATAAATTGTATTATTAATACAATAAACCATATTGGTTTGAAAATTTTGAATCCCACAAAATAACTTTCACTATTTTAAATTAATTAACTGCCCGGTATTATACTAGAGAAGGAGAACGTGTAAAAACGTGTTGAATACTGTGATAAAATGTTTACGATAAAGCTAAGCAAAATATATTGAGCCTGAAGCAAAAAAAAATAACGTTGACGCTATTTGTAACAAACCCTTTTTACTATGCTTTAAAAACTATTGTATTTTGTTATTTATTTATATTTACATGATTTACGAAGGTTTTGAGAATGAATTTAGACAAAACAGTTTTAAAACCCTAAAATTACCCGTAATAAAACATCACACATCAACGCCATTTTCCTTTCACTGATTTTTATTCTAAATGGTAATTTTAACATATTGCCTTACATAAGAACATTTGCGAGAAAAGGACAATCGAAAATTATAAATTATAGATAACTTGAGGTAATTGAAATTTCGTTTGGTAGTTTTATTTGCACTGAAAACAAATTCGAGCTATATGATTTGCTATTGCGTAAGGTGTCAAATGTCAAAACTCTATTGTGGTGATTTTTACAATTTTTGACCACCTGTGGTGATTTTTACAAATTTTTACTAACAGAAACTTCAAAATGGTCTCAATTTCAATTCAATTTCAATTTCAATTTATTCATGCTGTTTCACAATGGTTAGCACAGGTCAACAAACTATATATACTTAAATACAATAAAATATCTCATGCAATCACTGTGCTGTAGATTAGTCTCCACGAGCACGCACGCAATTTAAAAAATTAAAACCATGCCAAACAGCACTACACTGAACAGTCTAAAAACTCGTCGATGCTGTAGTATGAGTTCTCGGTGAGCAAGCGCTTTATACGAAGTTTGTAGAGTTTTAAGGGTAACTCTCTTATGTCTCGATCCAATCTGTTGAAGAACTGCATGGCATAGTATCTCACTCCCGTACGCGATTTCTCCAGTCTCCCGTATACTGTGCGAATGTCGCCCATTCCTCTGGTCTCATAACCGTGACTGTCACCGTTTTGCACTAGCAGATGTCTGTTGCTCCTCGCCCAAATTAAACAATCATAAATGTACAACGACGGGACAGTCATTATACTGTTGGTCTTAAATACAAGCCTGCAGTCAGCTCGATACGGCAGATTAGCAATCACTCGTAGCGCGCGTCTCTGAATTGCGAAGACTCTCGACAACACCGACGAATGTCCCCAGATCAGGATCCCGTACTTAAACTGCGTCTGGCACAATGCAGTACTGTCGCCGATACAATGTCGCGAAGACCTCGAAGCAAGCATATGTTCGAGTTCACTTTCCTCGCCAATTCATCTCCATGATCGTGCCAGTCAAGCTTGTTGTTAATTTGAAAGCCAAGGAATTTCACTGTTTGCTTCAATCCGTCGATGTTCTCCCGTTGACGTAAAGTCAATATCATTTTTGCTGTTTTCTCCACATTCATGCTTAGCTTATTAGAGAGAAACCATGCCTCCGCCACATCCCGTGCCTCCTCAAGCAGACCCAGCGCTTCCATTTCTGTTTCCCCTCTATTCGCTATCGTTGTATCATCCGCGAACAAGACAATATTACCGCCCGGATTCACATGGGCGAGATCATTTATAAAAAACAAAAACAGAACCGGGCCCATTATCGATCCCTGTGGAACTCCATGCTCTATCAGAAGCTTCGCCGATGTATTTCCCATGTTGGACACCATTTGGTACCTGTCTGCAAGATAAGAGGAAATCAAGCGACAGCTATCAGGGTGAAAGTTGTAATAGTACAGCTTCTGAAGGAGGACGTCATGGGGGATGCAATCAAAAGCCTTGCTCAGATCAATGAAGGCTGCTGCCATATACTCGCGCCCCTCAAAAGTCGCAATCGCACTCTCCAAGAAATCCATCACTGCCATTGTGGTCGATCTGCCCTTTCTGAAACCGTACTGCTTCGCCGAAAATATATGATGCACTTCAGCATATTCTACAATCTGATTGCATAGTACTCGCTCAAGAACTTTTGAGAGCATGGGAAGCACGGCAATAGGGCGATAGTTTCCCGGATCAGCTCTGTCTCCCCTTTTATGGATTGGTACACACTTTGCCAGCTTTAAACAATCTGGAAATACTCCCTGGGCTACGCACTCTACACGTCTCAGAGGAAACCTTAATATTTACACTTTTATCTGAAATCCTGAAAGTTTGTTCACAAATTTTTTTGTAATTCTTGAAAATAATTTTTTGAATCAAATAATGTTTCAGAGATTATATCATTTTTCCATACTTTACGCGCCTACTGTGTACAAAAAATATAATATTATATTACATTACAAGAGCTGTAAATAGCATATTACACAGATAGAAATTTTTTTTAATTCAAATAAATATGCATTGACTCAAAGAAATCTGGTGATTCAATAGAGGCAAAGAAATATTTATTTGCGGATAGAAACGCATTTGTTTGAAATATTTGTTTGGTAGAAAGAACGTTTATTTGTGTCAAACAACTTGTTTCCAGTTAAAATTTACTTTTTTTAATACGACCGCAAAGCTGCATGTTTTGTTATTTTCACGAGCACGTAATATGCGTTACAGCTCAAGTATTGTACATAATTTTACATACGACCGACAATTACAGATCCACTTACTTTAAATAAAGGAGAAATATTGCGACAGAAGTAGATGTATTAGGTTAGGTTTGTATATATGACAGTCCAACAAAAATGTATTTTATCTATTGCTAGTTAGTTATACGGGCGACATCTATTTCAACTGTGGGGAACTGCATTTAAACTGTTGTGACAAGAGGGAAATTATAATCAGATAGAAAAATATAGATCAACATTTGCAAAAGCACATGTTTGTTATAAGCTATATACGAGTGAAGCAGTCCGTGACGTAAGGGACATAGGTAACATTATTTCGCATTAGCTAAAATAATAAACAGACTGTGTATTTGATAATACAAACTTAAGTAATAAGCTTACGAGAAATGTTTTGAGAAGAAAAAGCATTGTGTCATTTCGATATTCCAGAAACTTGTCAACTGTTGAACCAAGATCTTTTACAAATATAATACAGCCAATATAAAATATGTAGAGGAACCCTGGTGATAGCAGTGATAGTGTGACGACGACCTGATCATAACGGGCATATGTGATAGCCACTTATTCTCAAATCATTTTCACTTAACCACCACCAACCATTTTCCCCTGAAATAACTAACCGTAATCACATCGTCTGTTAACCTGTGGCTTGTTACTTCACCAGGCGATAACACCACGAGAATTATCAGCGGATATTCCGGTTATCAGACCACTTCCTGCGAGGATGACCGCCGTCCATTTTCTCTCTATATACAACAAGCAACGCTTGCTAAAGTTTAGGGATCGGTGCATACTACGCCGGCAACAGTGGGGGGGGGATAGCGATAGGGAAGGAAGTAATCGCTGGATGGAGACACTGTCGTCATTTTATGACCCGGCTAAGCACCACTTCCTGACTGCCTCATATATCCGGACCCTGGAACTGCCCGGTATTATACCAGAGAAGGAGAGCGTGTTTCTATCTGGCCATGGTTTCGTTCTAAAGCTCGGCTGGTGTGCTCAACAGAACCGGAATACCGAAGCCGTGAAATAGTTTTGCCGGATAGTTGGTATGCTTTTAAGTGCCATCGAAATGAGCAGGGCCGGATTACAGGGGGATTCATCGACTACCCTTATCGCGCGGGATCGTTTAAAATAATTGAAACTCGACGGATTGAAATCGTATATACGGCGTTCAAATTGACAATGGAAGAATTTCTTTTTACAACTCTATTCAATTCATTTATTAATAAATATTACTATGTCTTATATTTCTTTTTGTATTAGTAAGGTTTATGACTTGTTTGTGATTGTTAATGTTCTATGGTATTTCCAGTAAATTGGTTTGTTTGTGAAACTTTTATCAAAAATATACATTTCTAACAAATTGTTTAAACGAAATTTCTCCTTTATGTGTTCAACTTTCCGCCGGGCACTAAATTTATTAGATCATTTTAGGTTACGATACGCCATTATGATGAAAGTGACTAGTACTGTTTTAGTACGGCCAAGTACGGTCAAATAGATCAAAACGGACAAACCCGTTCGACAATTCTGTGCTTGATAAATTATACCATTTCCTACAAAATAGTAAACAGTTGTGTAAACAGTGATAAAGTTTTGAGTTTGTGTCCAAAACATTAGATAATGCTGTATAATGACCATAAACTAAAAAATTCATAATTCAATGACCATAAACTAAATATTCATAATTCATAAACGCGGTTAATTATAGATAATTTTAAACATTCTCAACAAAGTACGTACTTTGCCGAATTTTATCCATTTCGCATAACCTCAACCACTTCTGACAGAACGTGATAAAATAGACATTAACAAAGACAAATAATTGCATCATGTTCTGCCTTGCTTCGATAAAACATTGACATGGTAGTTTTCTTCATGATATAATAAGATCGTAATGGTTCTTTAATACCCTTTATTATTCGGATTGTGGTTTGAAAGGTATTAAGGCATTTATGTACGACTCACACATAAGTTCATTGCATACGTATCTATGACTATATAATCGCCATCATGATACACGCCAATGATTATAATGACACTAGCGTCGTATAATAGTGACAGTTCGTTCAAATAATGACTTCAAAGTCTGTCAAAACAGACGTGGATGGCAGTTATGTGACAGTTCGCCTCGCCATCATTGATACATTTAAAATACATTTAAAATATTTGATATTAACTGGAATTTGTGAGTCGTAGATAAAACGTCGTATTCGACTCGTATACAACGGATATAAATCGCTCACCTACAGCTCGCGTGTAAACTTCATGTTCGCGATTTATATCCTTAGTTAATGTGCTCGTCAAATAATATACTATTATTCCAGTCGGAATAAATAATATATATATAAATAATCATGTGATATCAAAATGTATAGTATCGAGCGTCGAGATTTAGTATAACAACCACTGTGCGACATATACTTTGAAATTCAATCAAACTAACAAGTTACAATCTGCTCTTTTAATACGATTTGTCTAAATAGTGCTGTTATGCTTTATTGTAATGATTACCTCGCAAATCAGTGCCATATTTTTTATGAATTTTCAAAAAATGTGACGGTCTGGACAGGCCGTTCTGACGGTCGGGACAAGTAAGAAATCTAGTCATTTAAATCGAAATAAAACATGGTTTTATTAAAGATTAACATCCCCTCGCATGTTTTTAGAATCAACATAATAAAAATTAAACTTAAACAAAAAAAAAACCGAGAAATAAAAAATTATACTTTAGTTATATTCATTTTGCTGGATTTTGCTGGATATATAAATGACATTCTACGTTAATTTGAATCTCTGAATGTTAAATGTTTATAAATAAATACTTTCCAGTCTAAATTCCACAAATTAACCGAAATGACAGCACAATACGTATAAAAAAGTGATTTTATTAATATAATTATTAAAGAAAAGTTTCTATTAAAAGATTACTCTTAAAATATAGATTATTTACTACACATTAAGCATTGCTAGGAATGAATGATTGCAAATTAATTTTTCACTGTTACATTGGAATGCATCTATTTTTCGATATTTTGATACTCAATGAATGAACCCCAAAGGGACATTTATTAAATAATTTTACTGTTTCAACGTTAAAGAAGTTCAAAATATCATATGAGTGGCTGTTAAATGCATTTTTAGAAATATTGCCAAAGTTAAATAAATCGTCGTTTGAGGCAAAAATATATTTAATTTACATAACAGTATTCAGTTACCTCTGAAGAACCGAGCAACATGGTTCGCGAAACGTCAGCATTTACGAATTTTGACACAAAGCATAATCCGGAAGCAAAGTATTTTCTAAAAAAATATGTTTATTTGCAGAATGTTTATCTGGGTAAAAAAATGTATTACTTTACTCCAAACAAACGGTTTTCTATAAGTGTACAAAATTTCACGTAGCCATATCAATATCTTACATGACTTTCTTCTCTCAAAACTTTACTTCTTTGAGTACATGAATTAGACATGTTTGATCACGTAGCGTAAACAACAAGTAATACTAGGTACTTATACGATACCACAAAAAGATAGCTATAATTTGATATACAGGGTGAGTTATTAGTATCCCGGCGGTCGATAGTTAAGAAATCCTTTGAGAAAGAAAAAATATTTTATATAGAAGTTGTTTGACTCATTAGTTTCTATAACGTAAAAATATTTTCATTTATACAGGGTGTTGCAATTAGGTCTGACGGAAAGTATGTAATTCTTTTTAAATGGAACGACCTGTATATTTTATTATATTATGAATACTACTAAATTTGTTTATCGAACCGTGTATGTTGCTAAGTCACAGCGTTAATAGTTTCAGAGATATTCTGTTTTTCCTGTTTTTCCAAAATATGCCTGTTGCAGATCTTTTTAAAAGCTATGTGAAAACGACATTTTTGCCGATCTTGCCTTTAAACTATGTGAGACAATAGTCCAAGCCAGAGGGTAGATGATAGTGCTCAAAGATATTAGATACACTATACAGGGTGTTCATAGAACTTAGTAAATTTTGATGTTTTTCAAATGGCTTTTTCTTGAGTTTTTTAAATGGAACAACCTGTATAATATGTGTTGGCTGCAATAACCCTTTAGTTCGCTCCAATTTACATCTAGTATGTTATACACCAAATGTTAATATTTTTTGTGATATTTGCAATTTAACGAAAATGTAATGCAATTGTAAATTTTAATATTGCTGTGAATAATGTAATTGTAAAGTCTTCAAGTGGCGATAGAAGAGATAATTTAGAAACGATTTAACCAGCTTGATCCTTGTACAAAGTATTACCATTATCAACATATTAACAATTTTATATGACATTTTGTAAGTATATTTTGCCGTCTATCGTATGGCAACCGAACACGCGAGTTAAAAATTTCAAATGACTGCTAAAGTAAACCCTAAACCCTAAACTATCGTGAAAATTTGTTGACTTCGGAGTATTGAAAATAAGATTTTCCTTGATGTATGTTATGTGCTCACACACAAAAACCAAATATGCAACAAAAACAAACTGATAGGCATCTTTAGATTCAGATTTTCATTCATAGCAAAAAATATCTATTATAAAACACTTCCACATAACCCACTTTCCATTCAGTTTATCAATATTACTCATACTATCATTCATACTATCCCAATTTTGCATTCTCGTCAGAAAAATAACCTATTTTAAACCAATTAACAACAGTCAGTAGATATTGTTGGTTGTTTTTTGTACTGAATACAAATCCGTTCTCAAACATAGCTCATCAAGACAGGTTTTAGCGTTTCTGCTTGTTTTTGTGTATGAGCGCACATACTATTACAATGAAACGTCTCCGCACAATTTTCACACAAGTGAACAATTTTTCAGGATAGTCCCCCTAAAATTACACTGTTTCTTGTTTACTTCGGAGCCCAACTGAAGTTACTAGATCTTCAGGTTCGCTCGCTGTACGTTTGTAAAAATTGCAATACATACTTATAAAATTGTGTAATAGCTTGATAACCGTAATACTTTTTATATGAATAAATCTAGTTAAATAGGTTCTAAATGGCTTCTTCTATAACCTTTTAAATATTTCACATCATGCTACCAAACACACTGTATACAGAGCAATATTAAGATACTAAATAGCATACTACTCTTTAAATTCCAAATATTACAAAACTAGTAAAAATATATATATGATGTAGTGAATATAAATTACAAATTACTTAAGGGACATTTCAATTAGCAAATAATATATAGGGTGTTCCATTTAAAAATCTCAAGAAACAGCCATGTAAAAATATTTAAAAACTAGTGCATGCTACGATCACCCTGTATAGCGCATCTAATTTTTCATATCATCAGCATTTAGCTATGAGTTTAGTTATTATGTGACAAAATTTTTAGTACTGTATCTGCAAAAATATAGTATTAACGTAGCTTTTAACAAAGGCCTAAAATTGCCAATTTTTTGACAAACAATTGAATATCTCAGAAACTATTTACTTTACATAGGTACAACTTACACAGTTGGAAAGACAACTTCCTTAGTATTCATAATATGGTATGATATACATGGCGTTCCATTTAAAAAAATGTACTGACTTTCCATCACGCCGAAACCGAACACCCTGTATAAATGAAAATAATTTTACGTTATAGAAACTAATGAGTCAAACAACTCTTGTATAAAACATTTTTTTCTTTCTCAAACGATTTGATGACTATCGACCGCCGGGATACTGATAACACCCTGTATAAGATGATAGAATTAATACAAAATTAAGTTCACTATGGATGCTTTTTTTGTATAACGTACTAGCTCTCATAATTCCACTTAATCCTTAGTTTTGACGTGTGATTTATAATTATTTTTTGTTAATAAAATATAATATTTTGCAAATTTATTGTTTAATTGTGCACATTTTTTGCCAAATTACTGACGAAAATGGTTATTATAGAGTATTGATTTGAAAAATCCCTCAAAAAAATTGAAAAATGGCCCAAATAATTAACATCTGGTCAAATACAATCCATCTTTTAAGTTTGGAGAAAACGCCAATTCATAAAATACATAAAACACAATGCATTAGTCTGGGAAAGTCTGGAAATTATATTGCACTATAAGGTTTACATATATAATTCGTCTGAGCGTCTATAAATAGACAAACAAGCCAAAAGTATAGTACATATAGTTTATTAGAAGAGATTCTAAGTTAATTAGAAATTGGTTTGAAAAAAAAACACCTGATATTGAGCTGAGTCACACGCACTGTTAAAAAAGTCAACTTCTTGTTATCATCTAGGGACGTTTTAGTTTACCACTAAAAGTTTTTACTCTTCCGGTGGAACCGTTCGAGAATTACCGTTAAATTGGCAATCGGAGCGCAAACAGGTCAGGCATGAGGCTGAAGAGGAACAATTGGATTGATCAGGCGTACTCGACGATAACATCTCATAATGAAACGTGGATAACGTGACCGAGTTGAACAACAAGAGAGCGCGCTCGCCCCGCCTCGCCTTCGCCCTACGCGCGCCCTTGCACGAACAACAGTTTTCCGCTCCTTCCTTTCGGCTTCGGAGAGTTCCCTCTCTCTCTCTCTCCCTCTCTCCACGTGAACCGAATTAATTGCAATTAAACGCCGTTCTGATCGCGTCCGTTGTGTTTCGGACAGAAAGTTTTCTAATTAAAAACTTAGTTATAAATCCACTTGTCGACATTAGTACGGTTTCTGCCCGGTGGAGACGCGAACCCCATCCTGCGATGTAACCATCTGCATATGGCTCATGGTGGGTCTGTTTGTGTGAGCTCATTTGAGAAATTAAGAATACAAAGTTGGACTAAAGTTAAGGATATTCTAAATTATATGTATATGTTACAGTAAAAGCAACAAATCAAAAGTAACTGTATATAGTCATTCTCACCAGTGCTGTAAATCACTCATCGATTTCTGCTGTTATTTTTCTCATACGCTACATTTCATTCCTATACATTGCCAGAACGCAATAGAATGATTATGATCCATCTGCTGTCCAAATTAAATGCGCCCAGCGAAAAAGTACGTCTTTTCTTAGAATGACGTTTGAAGAGTTGAAGTAAATAATGAGCTAAGTGCCAAAAATTGAAAAATTGGTTTTGTTACATTAAAGTGGGCTGGATATCACTGACTTTAATGTAAATAACGGGCTACGTAAAAATATGTCGTGAAATGCCTGACAAACTTGACCGCTCGATCTCGCATGAGTTAACTTTCGGCGTATTTTCGTAAATAGCGCGCTAAGTGCCTTTAGTCAGTGCCAGTAGTTGCTTATAATTAAAAAAATATGCAGTTTATAAAAAAAATGATTCCTACAAAAAAATCTTAGAAGTAAAAACAATTAAATATACAGGATGTTCTATTAGAAAAAGAAAAGATTTGAAAATTTCCATAAAAAAATGAATAATATATTAAACAAAAGCTTGCTTAAACCCAAAAAACTTTTATTTGAGCGTTTTTGAAACTATTTACGGTTGGGGAATTATTTAGGTGTCAATAATGTAATTTCTATTTGTAATTTCGACAAATTTTGATATATAAATTTTGTATGCTTTCAACTCAAAAATGACGCATTTTATAAAAAAAAATGATTTTTATAAACAATTCCTAGAATTAATCTTAGAATTAAAAGATGTAAAAATATACAGGGTCTATTTGAAAAAAAAAGGAAAAGTTACCATAATACAATATATTTAAACGATAACTTGTTTAACGCCAAAAAATGGTTTGTTTTAATTTTTTTTGAAATTTTTTACCGCTGGCGATTTGTTTGCTTGTTCTGGTAATTTTATTATTGCAAAAAAGTTCATGTTATTTTTGTTTTATTTTAGAATTACATTTTATTTTGGTTTTTAATAAAAAGAAAATGTACGATATTGTTGGTATCAATACTGTGATACTTTGACTAGTTTGTGAAAAAAAATATCAAAGTTTGTTTTTGTTTTTGTTTTTAAATAATAATTCAAAATAAAAGGTAAACGTTGAGTGGGGTTTTGATTTCTGGTGATTTCAGAAGGAAGTTACTAAAATAAGTCATTGTCAATGTAAACTTTATATAAACATCTTTAGATTAGAAAGATTGCACAAAAAACATCAGTTTTTCAGTACATTTGCAAAATAAAAAATAAACGAATTTTTAAAGAAAATTCATGACTAGGTATAAAATTGAGCAGAACTATCAAATTTTGCATGGGTTTCAATAAACGAGGTCCCCATGTATTTTTTCGAACAACGGACACTGTATGAAGTATACTTGGTCAAGCAACTTATTTTTATTAAGTTTTACTTCCTAGTATAAAAAAATATCAACTTAGCTTAAAATATGTATAAATAAATATTATGGCACTTAGCACCTTCTACGAATTTTTTAATTTATTTTAGATTTGTTTTTGCGATACAAGATCTCGTCAAAAACAACACCAACATGTGATGTACAATCTGTTTAAAAATGCACAAAAAATTAGGGATGGCTTTCTATAAAACATTTATCTTGCTGCACACTGTTTTCTAAATATCTCGAAATAATGCTTTTGGCACTTAGTTCGTTATTTACTTCAACTCTTCATTTCTAACCTCTAATACTGAATGTAAATATTGAACGTGACCGTATTTTAGCAAGAATGTTTTCGTTGAAAGGTAAGCCGCATAATAAAAAATATATGATGATGGTTATTTAAAGATTATTTAATTAGTAAAGCAATATTAATTTAATTTCTATAATATCCGCCTCGGTAGGCAACGTATTTACAGTGATCTATGTTCGGTTGCCTATGCACAACAATTAAGCTGCACGATACGCCAAAATCTTGGTTCATACACTTAGGAGCGATGAGTAATTTGCAGCAGAGAAATACGCGTCTAGAGTTCAGCGCTGCGCGGCGCTAAATAATAGTATGGAGACATGTGTTTGAAGATTCATAACTCTGAAACTACTTATCAAAAGCAAATAAAATAAAGCGTAATATATTAGTTAATCGTTTCTATGTGTAGTGTATGACTACCAAAATTTTCTACGGGTCGGTTTAAAGATGAGCGCGACAGAAGTGTAAAGAGGTACCCGATTTCTGCAGTTTTAACTGTTTTAAATTAACAGTCGCCTTTCCGATTTTTTTCCCTTTAATCCACTCACTGCAAAAATATCAGATCATGATCGAGTCAAATTTGGAATCTTGTCTATTGTTTAGCATTTAAGTTTTCTATGTTCATATGTAATACCGGCTGTAAACAAGTTTGTAAAAATTGAGGACAATTTTTCACAAGTCTCACGTTGAAGTTTAAACCTAAGAGCAGACAGTTTCCGGGTTATGCCGTGTGTCAAGATCTGTAAATTCTCGCTTCTTCAAAGCTAATTGAATACTGAAGACCTACCAAGAAAATCTCCCTTATATACCTAAATTTACACCTGACTGCGCACATCTGGAGCTACCGCTCCCATGTGATTTTCCACCTAATCGATTTCCAGACCCTACTAATGTCAGTACCGTCCTCGCGATTGATGTTGTCAGGATGTTTGTAAATTTCGATGGCTTCTCTAATAAGCCTTCGATGATAATTACCCACCCTTGCCAACATCTTCACGTCATCGAAATTCATTGTGTGTCCTGACTCGTGGCAGTGTTGAGCAACAGCGGACTGCTGAATCGTAGCCGGGTGTCTCTACTGTGCTCCTTGACTCGACATTCGATACTTCGTCCTGTCTGTCCTACATAGCATGTTCCACACTCACATGTTCTACAGGGGTGGTGTGATATCCTTTGGGTTAGGCAAAAGATCCTTTACCTTTGCTGGTGCTCTGTACCGTACCGTGATACCCGATTTCTTCATTAACCTACCGATTCTTTCTGATACCTCAGTTACGTATGGTAAGCAAAAGGGGTATGATTAAGTAAACTTAGAAGCATTGAGTAGTCAACTAATAAAGCTATTCTTCACAGCTCAAAAGTTTTACAACTCCCACCCCAACAGCAAAAGAAAAGTCACCAAGCGGAAAATGAAATCATCCGAAAATCAAAACGAAAAAAAAAAAACTTTAGCCGGGAGATTAACCAAAGCTCATAAATCTTATTATACACGATCGAACGGATTTCCCATTGGGCGCAAAACTTCCAAGGCCGCGTATATATTTTGCTGATGTGAGAGACAACAGCGGGATATTGCATATATCCGCCACCTTAAGACGGCGACTGTAAATTTGGGGTGAAACGGCGCGTTGATACGCCCTGTAGATATCCCCCATGCAGACGTTTCAGTAGATTGCGTCTGAAAAGTTTCGCAGGGGTGATCTCTTAAATCAGTGGCTGCTCATGCGAAATAAATATATTGCCGAAGCCTAGGTAGGGGACATACAGCATCTGTCAATAGTGAGTCTCAGTTTGGTTCAGGATAATCCAGTTAATAAGTTTTGTTTACCAAGTCATTGTTAAACAAGAATTTAGTGATTACTTGGATGAAAATGAAATTATTACTAGAACAAGTATATTTTAGACAACTTTACAGTGAGACTAGTTTTAAATACCTTAGACGAAAATAATCACAAATTACAAAGAAATGCTTGTAATAGAAAATTTTTAATTCTTTTTACAAGTAGTTAATTATATGATATCTTATTATGAATTTACACCAAAATAATTTAATCTTTCATAATAATATTATTTGACGTTACAACTAAGTAAAAAATCTGATCAGGCCCATGACCTTTATCATACTACAGTCAAACTTCAATAAGTCGAACTTCGATAACTCGAATTTTTGATAACTCGAATCAAATTGGTTGGCGTTAGTGTCAAAAGTGTAATTGTGTAATTTTTACTTGATAACTCGAACTTCTATTAATTGAATAACTTGAAAACTCAAACTGATTACTTGGCACAACCTTCAATAAGTCAAATTTTCCGGGGAATCACCTGACTCTACGTGGTTTAAATGCTCGTTTTATAACATAACGATGTTTCTGTGTTACTTCTTGTGTGTACTTTATTAATTGTTATTAAGTGGAAAACAATATATTCTGTGTATTTGATTTATCACACTATTTTTATTAGTGCTAATATGTCACTAAAATGTACTGTAAGGTGGCGTTTAAATCGGAAATGCAGTTATAAATTCCAATCGGATATTATAAGACATATGTATGCTCAAGGTTGTGCATTAAAGATATACGCTACAAGAGTGAACTTCGTGTCCTTGATAATAATAAAAAAATACATGGCTGAATTCTGTCAAGTGTAGGTAACGAATTCTGTGAATATCTGTGTGTTTTAGTTGATCGCAAGAAGACTACGACATAGCCACCAACTATCTTAAAATTCGTCACCTAAACTCGACAGAATTGAGCCAGATAATTTTTGTATTATAGGTAAAGTTCAGTTTAACTTATAATTTGAATGGATACCTTATCATTTCGGTGTAAATCTTATTACAAAATTATAAAGTATAGTTGGTTGCCTACTCAACCCTTGACCAACCTTAAAAGCTTTATTTATTGATGAAGAATTTAGCCTTATAAAAGAAGTGGAAGTGGTTCACGAAAGAATGGTATTCCGGCAAGAACGGTGTTTACTATAAAAAAAAATAAGCAAACATGATGATCTTGTTAAGCTCTACAGATCTACATCCGAATATGTATGTATAGCTCGACAATAAAAATGACAGTAAAATAGATGCAATAGAAGATGATTTGCAACAACATACAACCAATTATTTGTATAATTGCTTAATGACAATGAAGCTTTTTTTAAAGGTAAAATAAAAAGTTCCCTCGTCAGTCAGAAATAACCGACTTTTTACCCAGAAATAAAAAGTATGTACATATGTACCTTTTTCAGCATAGGAAATCCGTATCAAACCCTATTTATGGGGTTATTTTTGGGTAAAAGTATACATATGACTAGATACATTTTAAAGTACATATGTAACATATGTGAATGTAACGCATTTTTACTCTAATAAATGCACACATAAATATTATATACATAAAATGCCTTGATAACTCGAATTTTTTTGTGGCAGTCATGGTTCGAGTTATCGAAGTTCGACTGTATATATAAAATTAATAGTTTAGCTGCATGAGATTCTATTTGGTCGAGATCGGGCGTGTCTGGTACTAATTATTGTGTTATCTAATAAAATTTAAATAAAACTATGTATATCGAACAACCGATGTAGCGGTTGTATAATGTATATACCTAATAATCATTAATGTTTGTTTTGATTCGTGGTTTTGATTCACTATACTTAAATGACATTTGCACCTGTTAGACAGATCATTTTCTGGACATTGATTTATTAATTATTATCATGTATAATACGTCTTATCTATTTTGCAAATACTGCAACAACAATAATAGCAAACATAGCATGACTGCATTATTGTTGCAATTCATAATATCTAACCAAGAAAAATAGGTTAGTTCTTATAAGTACGTAGTGGTAGAACAAGCCACAACGCATGCGCAATCGTGCCGCATCGCTAATACAAACATTGCAATTTCACAATATTGCGCAATAACCAACAAATGCAGATAACTAAGTTATTGTACTCACATTTTCGCTGGAATTCTCCGAAATGCGTCGTCAGCCACAGAGGATCACAACGCGACATAATAACCGACGACACCGACATTAAAAACTCCCGAGAAACGCACTAATTCCAAGCGAAAATTCGACAGAACAAACATACGTCAAACCGTCTCCCCACCCGCGGTACCAACTGAAGTTGGAGACCAACGCGTGCAGCTGTATGCGTGTGCGTAAAACACCAAAGCCTACTACGAAATTTTAGCTATGGTTTCGACTGGTAGGTATATAACGGCGTTACTCAGCAGTGCAAGAAAAACTGGTCGTTCGAAGGTTACAGATCATTGCAATTTCATCAAAATGAATTGTATTATTGTTCACTAAGGAAAACAAACTTATTGTGGTTATTAATTTATTTTAAGTAAATAAATATTATTATTACTACGTATTTATAACAACCGAAAAATATTGTTGTTTGTTTGTTTTTAATAGGCCATTGGACCCGTGTTATTATATTCAATAAATTCTATCCATAATGCCCGGTATTTTTACCTATCATTATTTTTAGTACTTAATACCCAATTGGACACCCAATTAGTGTAAACGACAAAACGCTCGTCAACTGCCAACAAAAATAATAATCCTTTCAATCCATATTTAATTTCAAATGCCCATTGAGTAAATATAAAATACGATATGCCTGATATTATTCAGTTCAGTGTTCAGAATTCAGGATAAAATAAAAATAGTTGTAGATAATATAATAATAATAATATTAATAATAATAATCGTTGAACATCTTTTTATAATTAAAAATAACGTTTCTAATAATCAGATCTACAACTTCAAGCCGTGTTATGTAATTCTACTGTAGATGTACTATCTTAGGGATAAATTTTGGTTTGTATATATCCTGTGAAGGACTTGTGGAGGAGCTGACCTTATTGTATCCACGTTTTGGAATGGTGGCGCGGTTTGGTATTGGTTTAGATAACGGTATCGATATTAGTCCAGCTGTTAGAATTGTTGCCACGTAACTTGAGCTGCCCTTTCATTAGAGAACTTCCGTAGAAGTTGAGAGTAGCAGAAATGTGTAATTTTGCCATTTTATTTGTCTCTACAAATGGGTAGCGTGTACTCTTGACTTGTTATTATGTACAGGTTAGTATATTGTCTATAAATTATTTACACCATGTTCGTGCAATTCTAGTATAAACGTGTAGTGGAATTCATATCCTGGTGGTTAAAAAAATTGATCTGGAGTTGGTGTATTGGTTTAAAAACTTAAATATAAACTGTTTCGGATATTGTGGAAATAATTGAGTTTTATATGAAAATACGAGCTAAGTGATAGGGTACAAACCTTTTCATTTGACAGAATATCATCATACGTAATTATTATTATCTTTAGGTAAATGATATGAATATGAAAAATTTGACCTTGTTTAAGGACAGGCTGTATCCTAGGCACCATAAACTTACAAATATTGAAAAAAATTGGACCTTTGGAAATGTGCAAAAAAGATTGCACATTTCGACCTCAACTTTTTCGAAAACCTTATGTGTTAGGAAATATTTGTATACGGATTATTGTTCAGCGCAAAAAAAAACTTTCAAAAACGCCTATGAACTTTATTTTATTTATAAAATCCAAGCATTCCCAAGTTTTACCAATATTTTACAATAAAATTTTCAACTGCTTTTTCTCGATGTATTTCTTATATAAAACCACAAAATTTGTACATTATTAAGTTCAGAAAAAAATCCTCTACTCTATTTTGGAGAGAAGTATCTGCTGTGCCATTTAAATAAAAGAACTTCCTGTAGAAATTTATTCTATTCTATTATATAATCCATAACATTGATAATTTAGACCTGCATTGGTTGTGCAGTGATAGATCGGTGTTTTATAGTCATAAATCAGTATCGTAATAAAGTACCAAACTGTCATCATAGTTCCTTGTGCTGCCAGAAATTATACTCCCATAATTAAATAAAATATTAATACTATTAAAATCTTTGATATGTTATATCTTATTTTTCAAAAATTGTTTTTTAAGAGCCACGTTTTTAAAATGCTACACGAGCAGAAAAACGATTACAGTATTACAAATGAAAATGTTTAACGACATAATTTGTCAAATTAATATTTATAGGTTAATAATATGGTGACATACAGACGGGATGTAAATTTTAACTAAATCAAAAATTACAGCCACAACCTGGATTTGAATCAGGGACCTTTGCGATTCTAGCCCAATGCTCTCCCAACTTCTACCCAAAACTAACTAGTGTTGTTATGTTGGTTCCAATTTCACACTTTTTTAGGTTCTCTTTAGGTATCTTAAAGTGACGTTAAGCTACACATAACACAATATTCATTCAACCATTTTTACGTACACATCCTAACCGATTTATATTCCATTACACATCCCAAACACATACCATCCACTCATAGTAAATATCATCAAAATACTATTACGGCCAGCTTTACACTCCACCACAAGAGACACGTCTGCATCCGAAGTCCATTATACAATCCTACTCCACTCCTACAAACCACCACCTCATACAACACCCACCCACCCCCTTCCCTTTCCTTTACACAACCCCTTATAACGTCAAGGACTTACCTAAGACCGTAAGCTGAATGGCTTTTCCGGTAGCGACGAATCCGAACGGATTCTCCGCCCCGCACTGCCATCTACCGTCATCTTCCAACCTTACATTCTCGATGAGTAAATTGCCAAAGTTTGCGACGAGAAAACGATGACCGCTGACACGTTTGCTATTTTGTTATCGCAATTTTTATGATAAAATTTATCCCCACGTCTATTTCACTAACACCGTCAAAGTAATCGGAGACAATGTTGGTCAAATATTGTGAGCGCAAAGGATATTATCCCACTTTGGGTTTCTAATTTCCGATTGGCTACCGTGGATTCCTATCCGGGCTAATCGATTAATGATTGTAACAATATTTCAACGCAATTCCACAATTTCGAATTTATAGAACGAATGTATCTCTGTTACAGAAAAATGTTTATAATGTTTGCAAAAATTGTTTATCATTTCTCTGCTAAACGAAATTGTAGTATTGTAGATGAAAAACATCCATATGACAATATTATGTAGAGTACCGACTGGAGGAAATTTATATTTTAGTTGGCTACGTAAATACAATGTTTATATTTTTTAAAAAAATTTTTGAATCACTTTCTATCATACACAAAATTGTAGGTTATTAATTCGGTTAGTCATGCATGAATGCTCTGAGGCGAAGTACTGACGTGTCTTCATTTGAACATGGAATATACATTTCGGTGTTCTGGTATAGCAAAATATTTATAACTTTTCCAAAAATGACTGCATAATTTTCTATTAGTCGATTTAAAGTTGTGTAATGGAGATTGTATAGTCCTTTGGTATTGATTTTAGAATATTATGTACTGGGTGTCCCACGCTATAAACAAAGTATATTAATGAGCTTAAGAAATCAAATTTACGTTTTTTCCATACATACAAGTTACAGACAGTTATGCGCTCTACAGCAAGAAAATATGTTGATGCTTACTCAATATCCCACACAAACTTATGTTTGCTTAAATGGAACACTAGGTATATTATTGCAGTTTTCAGTAAGATTTTTATCCTAATTGTTTTGAGATCAACTTATATTAGGCTTTTGTCAACTGTTTCTGAGATATTGTGAAATTAATATCAAAAACAAGCATTCTTCAAACAATCTTTCCGTGGTAACTAACAAGGATCAAACAAAGGAACTAATTTTGGATAGTAAAAGTATCGCACTTTTTGACAATTATTATTGATTTGCGATTCTAATATGACTTATCCCGAACAACTTGACATTTGCTAAATAATGTCAAATAGTTTAAGAATTTTAATTGGAACTTCGAAAGATCGACAACAGTTAAAAAGTTATTAAGCATATAATTTGTCATTTGTGACTTAACACGAATAATATACAATAATTCATAAATTAATATTAAATATCCAGATTGGTCGACAATCTTGTTGGTCGAAATTCAACAATCTCACAAATGTAGTAATACTTCTGTTGATGCAACAACTTACAGCCATTGTAAACTGCTACTATGAATTAATGTCACAGTGTCAGTAATACTTCCATAAGAATAAATATTTAAATAAATGGATAATTGTAAACTGAATAAATAATAATTATTTCAGTACGATTGTCAAGAGTGCACATGTCAGCCCTCGCAGGTGAATGCGTATGTCTCGAACTTTAAATTCTCGGTGGAAATATTACATTTTCCACTGTTTCCACAAAAATATTTTGGAAACGCCATCTTATTTTATTCTTCATGTTCGCCATCGTATTTAATATCCCCATAAATTTCTTCCTCCGCGTTAGAGTAAGTCCGAGTATTTTCAACGATAGTCTAATTTGATTTCATTTATTGTTCTACAAAATAAATGTTGGCTCTCAAATTTTATGAAATGGTTAAAACAAATAATATTTTTTTTAATTTTTATTAAATAATAATCCTTATATTTAGAAAAGTGCAATATCCAAAAATAGAAGTGGTTCAATAAGTAATTATCAGTGGCCGGACAAAAATGTATATTTTCCAGTGTCGTGCATGAGACACGTACTGGTGAGACCGCGAGCGGCTAGCCGGTCTGGCTTCGGCTCATGTGGTGTACATACCACTATACCAGTACATACCTGCTTTGGCGTTGATCGAGTACAGTCGCTTACCTTGTTTAAATTTCCGCTTCGTCGATAGATCATTTGAGCAGTTTCTTTCAATTGTGTTGTTTCTTGAAATTTTGTGTGAATATCTGTTTTTATTTTCCATTTCGAATTTGTTCTTCTGTTTTATACTTTGAGTTGAATTATTTTTTATTTTATAGTTGTACTTAGTTTGAAAATCCTGCAATGAATCGTTTGCTAGCTGAGTTTGGCAATACTTTCACGTTCGTTAAGAAAGGGGAAGTGGTTTGCAATTTCTGCTCACGAAATTTAATTATTCGTAATAAACAATGTCTTCGAGCTCATGTAAAAACAAAAAAACACATGGAAAATGTATCAAGAACGTCTACTAAAAACTTTTTTGAGGATTTATGTGAAACATAAATTTTATATTTATTATATTTATATAATATATATTTATATTTCTGCAAATATACCTTTCACAAAAATTAATAATCCCGTTTTTAAAAAATTTGTCAAGAAGTATACCGGACGAGACTTACCCGATGAATCCACAATTAGAAAATATTACGTACAAGGGCAATATGACAAAACAATTTCTACAATAAAGTCAATACTATCCGATAAATATATTTGGGTTTCTGCAGATGAAACTACGGATATGAAGGGTAGATGTGTGGTCAACGTCGTTGTCGGATTGTTGGACCCACAAGACTTATATACCTAAACCCTATTTAATATCTACTCAGTTTCGCTGTACCGTCAAAGCTGAAGAGATATGTACAATAGTAAATGACGCCATAAAAAAGTAGGAATCACAGACGCTACCAAAGTATTACTGTTTGTTTCTGACGCTGCTGCAATTATGTTAAAAGTTGGAAAATTACTAAAACAACATTTTTCAAATATGTTTCATTTGACATGTTTTGCACACGCTATTCATAGAATTTGTGAGTTTAATCGGGAAGAATTTCCAGACGTGAATACGCTAATAAGGACAAGCAAAAAAAAATTATTGAAAGCTCCTTCCAGATTGTCTCTTTACAAGGAAAAGTGCCCTAATCTACCTTTGCCACCACAACCAGTTATTACGAGATGGGGTACATGGTTAGAAGCGGCAATTTTTTATGCAAGAAACTTTGATATCATCAAACCCTTCGTCTTAAATTTGCCTGATGAAGCAGTTAGTATTAAAGAATGCAAAAAAGTACTATCATTACAAGATTTGCATGAACAATTAAAATTTATTGATACAAATTTTGCGTAAGTATTTCCAACCATTATGTTTCTAGAACAACAAAATGTTGAACTTGCAAGCAGTTTTCAAAGGATTGAATCTCTGTACGAAAGGTTATGGAAGCATTGAAGCAACAATCAGTAAAAAATTACAAAAAAAATTGATGCGGTAGTACATAGAAATCCGAATTTTAATATTTTAAAACAAATCTCTACGAATTCATTTACGGAGCAAAGAATTTCTCAAAAATATTCCAATTTGGTGTTGGTTTATTCTTTTGCGCCTGTGACTAGCTGCGATGTAGAAAGATCATTTTCAAGGTTTAAAGACATTTTAACATCTAAGCGAAATAATTTTACTGAAGATAATTTAGAAAAATATGCAGTAATACAATCGTTCAATGCATATCCAAGAAATGAGTAAAATATTTCAGTGGGCACGTGTTGCATAAAGTTACGACAAACATTTAATATTAAATTCACTCGGTTTACTACCGACCGCGCCTATGGATATCAATCCAATCGACCGCATAAGTCGTCATTGACTCATGCGTGCCCGCTACGCACACTTATAGCTGGGCGACTTCTAGCACTGCGAGACAAACATTTTTGTCCGGCCACTGGTAATTATACATACCTCCTTCTGTTTCTTTTTGTCACAAAAGTACTGATCATTTGGATTTATTCTACGTTTTATTTGGTAAGTATCCATTATTTCCACGTTTGACAGAAACAGAGACGGCGTGACATCTTGCATCTCTCTTAATTTCATTGGGTGGAAAACAAAGCAAAAGCGCCATAAGAGATCATGTATTTCTGGCTTTCTAAATCAGCTTAAAATAAACCATTTGGTGCGAAAGTGATTCAGCTTGGATTTTTTTCTGGGTGTGTGAACCTTATTGAATAATATTTGAAGCTGCATTTGGAATATTTCACAGTGAATATTATTCAAAACGATGTTTAAAAGTGACTTCGAAAATGAGGTTATGTTTCAAACGCGTGCTTTTGCTTTAGTGTTCGTTTTAAAACGGGCAAAATTTGTAGCGTGTAACTGCAGGTCGAAAAGCCATCGAGATAAGGAAATTTCCTTTCATATTATTACCAAAAGTCCTCGAGCCAAATTATCCCAACAGTTTGTTGTCGCATTTTAGAAGGGAACGATAGCTATAGGCCATTAAGAGAGATCCAAACTTCTCTGAAGGTCAACTACAAAATTGGAGGGTTTGCAGTATGCATTTTATTGCAGGTAAGAGTTGTATGAAATATAGTTGTGAAATATTTGTTTATAATGTGTCATTTTAAGGTAAACCAGCTTGAAGAGGGCTCGAAATGATGACCATCCCGATTGGGTGCAACGTAGGGCTGTTCGAGTTATCTAACACTTCAAGTCTCGAATTTCGAGCTAAGTAAATCTGGTTTCTTTCCGAACCAAGCACTCGGTTTTTCGAGTTGGGTCGCATTTGTTCGGTTAAAATTCGAGTCTCAATACCAAAAGTGAGCGATTACTTGTAATCAAGCATATTGGCTTGAATAAACGTCAAAGCATTGGCAAAATATAATCAGGAAATAAAGTGTAAAATTGTACTTATCACATTATTCTACTCATATTCTACATACATTTCAGATTTTTTAAATAATAAATCTATTAATTTACAATCATTGTTTTATTGATTTATTCTACCTCGACTACTCCCTTGCCTTCAGGCTTCTTTACATAAAATTTCAGGTAAGACAATTGTTTTGTGATGCTGCAAACAAATGTAAAATCCCAGAGTGGATCGTCTAAAAAATCGATGCAGAAAAAGTTCGTTTTTGGACCATACAACAAAGTCAATATTGGCGATGTGTAATTTGATAACAGTAAGCATGTCCTAGTTGGTTCAAATCCTCACTGAATTGAATATTTTCCATAATAAACCTGCAAAAAACACGCGTTTCAAACATAACCTCACTTTCTGAAGTCACTTTTTAACATCGTTTTGTATAATACTGACCGTGAAATATTCCAAAATTAGCTTCAAAACATATTCCATAAGGTCCACACACCCAGAAAAAAAACCAAGCTGAATCACTATCGTATCAATTGGTTTATTTTAAGCTGATTTAGAAAGCCAGAAATACATGATCTCTTATGGCGCTTTTGCTTTGTTTTCCACCAAATGAAATTAAGAGAGATGCAAGATGTCACGCCGTCTCTGTTTCTGTCAAACGTGGAAATGATGGATTCGTTTAATCGGATACTTAGATAATGATTTTATAGATATGTCTTTTCTAACGTCATTCCTGTCCCGATTTGGAATTTCATAATTATGGTAAGCCTAGGTTAGGTGCACCTTTATGCCGTTTTTTTTTTCAATTCCTTATATAATAATCTCCTATTTTAGATCTAGATTCTACGAGAAAAGCAAGAAAAGGACTTACCTAAGACTGTAAGTTGAATGGCTTTTCCGGTAGCGACGAATCCGAACGGATTCTCCGCTTCGCACTGCCATCTACCGTCGTCCTCCAGCCTTACATTCTCGATGAGTAAATTGCCGAAGTTGTCGACGAGAAAACGATGACCGCTGACGCGTTTGTTATTCGCGTTATCCTTGAGGATGGTCTGGACGATCTGGCCGTCCTTCAGCCAGATGCTCGAACTGAAGCTGATGTTGACGCCGCACTCGAGGGTTTGCCTGACGTGCTGATTCGAGTACATCTGGACGAATTCGGGAGTTGGCGGCGGATCTTCGCTGGCGAGACCGCGTGTTTCGTCGCTCAGATTCGTGCGTATGTCAGCTCGGATTGAGCGATGATGTGCCGCGGTGCCGGTGTGCGGGTGACGCGTGTGTGATTTGGTTTCCGCTTCCCCTGGAAAAAAGGAAAAAAAATATGTTTTATTCAGGTCATCAAGTTTCTGGGAACTATAAAAAAAGGAGAATAATGCTTTGCTGATTAGAAATTATGAAAGGATATGAGTAAAGGTAACACAAATATATCAATCCTATCTTAAGAGAAACTGACATGTAAAAATCACAAAGTTAACGCGGAATAATGAAAGCGTGCAACATTAATGGGCTATGAAAACAGCAGTACTACCAGGGAAAAGAAGAAACAAATTTAATTAATTAAATTGCTATAATAGTATTCTAACATCTGATTGTATTAAACATATGGCTAGTGCCAAATCAAAATACTCTAAAAATACTCTAAAATACTCTAACAACTGTTGAACCTATCAGAAAAACAGAAGTTTTATTTGTTTCCAGGGAATTTGTTGATGAACAATATGCCTGGACCAAAAACAAAAATGTTATAACCGTATTGATGAAATGTCATTTCTTAGTTTATTCCAATCATAGTCTCCTTTGAGGATGTTCGTATCATTTTTTATTATTTTATTTCAAAGCTGAAAATAATCTATCAGCGCTTACCTGCATTAGTGGCAATGCCAATGGAAATTATAGCTTCAACACGTATAACTTCTGAATAAAAGAATATTACTTCATCGGCCCTACTTCTCAAAATCTGTTTAAAATTTAAAATTTCTGCCATATTACTTTTCATAATAGTCTTGACAACAGTTTAGAAAGTTCTAATTGGTCTAGGTAGGAAACACCCGGTATATGGAACGGACATGGCGATTATAATTTCGTATTTAAGGTTCCCGTATCCCCCATTCAAAACGTTCAATATTTTAACACGCAGTCTTGAGGGAGAATTTATATTTTAAATGATTTTTACCGTAAAACCTTTTCATATAGAAAAGATGATTTTTTGTGAATTTGAGGAGGAAGGTTCTTTTAGGTAGGAAGGAATAGAGAAATTAATAAAAATTGTCTGTTGTTTACAATTTTCGTCAAATTCAGCAGCAAAAAGAAATGACTACAAATAAAATGCTGAATGCCTTTTTTTTAACGTACGATTATTTAGCTGTCATATGGCCTGTACTTTAAAATGAGTAGAACTATATATGTAGCATCAGCTTTGCTCCGAAGAAAGGGGCTTTGTGACTAAATTAACGAGGTTTTTGTTTTGATAACATTTTGACGGAAACTATTTTATAGTTCATCTGTGCTTTATAAGACCCGTAGGATACTTAACTACATTTGAAGGTCGTTTGTCTGAATTTAGTTTGATTCGAAATTAAAGATTTTTGTGACATTTTAGGCTGATTAAAATAACAGATTTTTAAACTATCATTCGTACAGCTTATATTTATAACAAAAAATAAACATTTAAATGACCTTTAAATGCAGATATGACGACAGATACGATTTAAATTTTTTAACACAAAAACTCCAAAGTCACATTCTATATGTTACGTCTTGTTTTCAGTATTACCGATTTTTAATGTACTTTAGGTCATATCTAAATAAATTATTTATGTTGTATTTACGTTTTCAATTTGTAATAGCGCCATCTGTCCAGAGACCGTTGAACTATTTTGCAATGCCAACAATGTACTTTTATAATAAATTACAGTACACAATAATCATAAGCCAGTAAGACCAAAAAGCATTTCTATATTTGTAGTTGTGCTATAGTTTTATAATTTAAACAATAATTATTGTGTGGGGAATCGGAGCGTTTTCGCGGTAGGATACGGGAGCTTTAAGACAATCCAGAAGCTTTTATGAAGAATACAATTTTCTGAAATGTTAACAATAAATTTTTTTCCACTTGTGTTTTCCACGTGTCCCCTTGAATGAAAAGTTAGCGAACAACCGTGATGTAGATGAAGTGTGTCCTTTTCAAACCAATACAGTACATAATAATATGTAAAATAAGTTTGACTTTTAATCCTTTTGACATAATTTTATATATAATTTTAAAATGCTTAGCAGTAAGTGTAAAATTCTATTTAAAAGGAACTTTACTGAAATAAAAATATTTCTAACAAGTAATTCAAACATTTAACGTTTTTAAACGGCTAATGCTTTACTTAGTAATCGGTCCAAAGTATCAATTTTTAGGGCCTAAATATTTCAATGAATCTGCACATTATTTGACACGTTGTCAAAATTTCATGCAATTCAGACAATAAACATGAACCCTTACTGATGACATAAAACATACTCTGCTCAATTCTGCCACCACAGCCTTAAGAATATGGCATCAAACGTCATAAATAGAAGATAATTACCTATGATATTCGGCTTTTGCGTTTTTGTTACTTATTTTAGTTTAAAATATACCTACTATTTGTTTTTAGTTTCCATACAAGAACATAAAAAAAAATAAAAACATGTTCATTTGAATAATTATCGAAGTTTCCAAGACTTATTAATAACATAATAACATTGCAAAATAACGGTTTTTGCACTGAGATACAACATTGAGAACACCTAGGAAAAAAGGTTAAAAAGGGTCCTGCATACCATTGGCATTATTCACACCATACAATCCCACCCACCAAAGCAAAAACCTGCCCACATTCATACGTTATTTTGTATGGTAACCAGCACACCCACGCAAATGATTTCCTTTTGAATTTATATATCGGAAACCAAAATAATAATTTTCCGTAAAACGGTCAGCGCTCAGAGCCGATCGAATATAAGGGGCGCGCGAAACCCCAATAACAATATTTCTAGTCGACATCTGAATGCCCACCCGAATAAAATATCCGGAAGAATTCTATTCCCCACCGTCTCGGACGTGAGAAACTTTTGCCAGCCATCACAACACACCAGGCAACGCCGTTGGTGAATTCAATATGGGGATTTTTTTTAGAAAGAGAGGACCTTGATCCCAAAAGTGGATTAGGATATGCAGGTTCGAATGCATATTTATGAGTTCCGAGAGGAACGACGACAGGTTTTTCCGCACAAACGTGCAAACTTTGATATATGGAACTTAGTTCGCGTTCGGCATGAGTTTGCACGACGAGGAGTTTGCGTGATTTTTTCGTGGGGTGCTATTCCGTGGAACGTGCGATTTTAAAATTAAAATTTTGCGAAATACAGGTGTCCAAGTTTTTGCGGTAGTCATTTCAACCGGAATCTAGTAGCATTTTAGTTTAAATTTAGGTAATTTTTCCATTACCTCAAAACTAATACGGATTCAGAATAGCAGAACCAGTCCAATAAAATTGGAGACAAATTTTTATTATTAACTTTTCAGAAAATTTTATTTTTAATAAAAGCTTCTAATTATCTTAAAACTAAAACGCAAATATTGGAATGTAATGATCTGCTTATAGTACATTTATTTTAAAAGCTGTGCAAAAATGTTATTTGCAAAAAGTGTTTAGAAATATTAGTGGGCATTAAATACAAAATTCTATACATGCAAGCAGATAATTACATTCTAATATTTGCATTTTAGGTTGAAGACAATCCAGAAACTTTTATAAAGAATAAAATTTTCTAAAAAGTTAAAAATTGAAAAATTAAAACCAAAAAAAGGTACCAATGCATATGCATAACACAAAAAAACTTGATTTCTAGTTGAAACTAGTTCGTAGAGTTAGCCCCAAAGTTGACTTTTTGCGCGGGAGAATCCTTCTTTACTGTAAATACAATAATTCAATACTGCCTTCAACTGCAATTTTCTTTGTAGTCATGGTTATATAGATATGTTTTTTACAATGGATATTCTTCCTGGCGGTTTGTACTTACTTAATGCACTTTAATAATGATGAAAAACATAAAATATTTCGTTATAATTTAAATTGCAAAATAGCTGGTTCGTATTGTTAGTATTCGTTGCGTTTATTTGACTTTAAGTAGTGGAAAATTACATATTCCACTCAATTCTGCCGAATGGTGCATACTACCAGATAGGTACTACCTTTAGCTTTCAGATGGTATGAAAATGTCATCCGACTTCATCCGATTTTATATGAAGTGCAATATATTTCTATCGAGTTGCAAACTAATATACATCGCAGTATCAACCTGAAGACTGAATAATGTGGCAAAACTCGCCTGTTTGGGCTATTGTAAAATATGCATTAAATATGTTGACAAAGGGTTTTTTTGTGTCACTGATTCTAAATCTGTAACATCTTTTTTCAAATTCAAAATGGCGGAGTCAATATGGCGACCAAAAACTCGCAAATTCGCGAAACCTGCCTCCTGTGATACATCAAGCTCCGTGATTGCAAATATGTCAGATTTAAACTATTAAAAATGGCGGATTAAACATGACGACCAGAAGAAATGTGAAAGCTGTAGATTCGCATGAAAGTTATTTCCTATCATATTTTAAGCTTCCTGATTCCAAATCTCATGTCAGATTTTGTAAATTGAGAATGGCGGATTCAATATGGCGGACCCAAAATCAAAATATATTCAGATTCTGGTGAAACTGTTTTCCTGCGACATTTGAGGATCTCTAATTTCAAATCTGTTGTCAGATTTTCAAAATTCAAAATGGCGGATTTAATATTGCAAACCTAAGTCTAGATACTGTCGGATATAATTGAAACTGATTTCCTGTGATATTTGCTGCCGATTTCAAATCTCATGTCAAATTTTTAACAGAATACGCAGGGTCATAAATCGAATTGAATTTACTTTTATAAGCATTTAGGAAAACTTTGGAAAAACGAACAATAGTACTTGCTTGTGTGAAAACGATTCATAAATGCAACAATATACAGGTTGACTTTTTACATTCATATTTTTAACAATCAATACATATATAATTTTAAGCTCTTTCATACGTTCATATAAGCCCCAACAGCAAAGTCTTGTAATATTGCAGAAAATAAGTTATATGCAAATCGAACATTTCCGGTCGTCATTTGATTCCGCCAGATTGAATTTGAAAATTCTGACATAAAATTGAGAATCAGGAGAATTGTAATATTACAGGAAATAAGCTTTATGCAAATCGGATATATTTTTACAATTTCGGTCGCCATGTTGGTTGCGCCATCCTGAGTTTTGAACATCTGGTGACAAATTTGGAATCAGAAGTCTTGTAATATTGCAGGATATAAGTTTCAGGCAATTCGGAAATTGTTTACATTTTCGGTGACCGTATTGACCCGCCATTTTGAATTTCAAAAATCTGTTATCAGATTAGGAATGAGGAGTCTAGCAATATCGCAGGAAAGAAGTTTCATGCAAATCGGATATACTTTATCATTTTTGTCGCCATCTGGGTTCCGCTATTTTAAATTCTGAAAATCTTACCGGCATGTTTGCAGCATTTTTTAGCAAACTGCCTACAAAGTACTTCACAAAATTTGATTTCTACGAAAATAACTCGGATGCACGTCGAAATAAAATTACAAACTATTAGAAACTCTAACGTCATTAAACGCAACGCGGTAATTTCGCCTACGGTTAATGAATTAGTAAAAGTTGTGCGGCAGCGCGCGCGCGCGCGCGCGCGCGCTTCAGGAAGGAAATTAACATTATAATTAAGTTAGGGTCTTCGGAAAAGTATAGGTGGGTAAAAGTTCGGTCAAACAAGCCCTGGAACTTTTTTCCAGGGAACGAGCGCGTGTCCTGCAGCGGGTCAGCTAGTAGTGTACATCATTCGAGACCAGCACCGCAATAACAATTGCATTTTAAACAGTTCTACCCCAGTTACGTCAGGCCGAGTTAGGTTTTATAAAACAATTACGAAAGTTAAAGGACCGCGCAGCGCTCCGCTGTTAAATATTAACTAAGCGTTGTCGTGAAAGAGGGTGCGGCCGCCCATTGGGCGGTGTTAAATGGGTGGCGGTGTTAGAAAGAACGCTAATTATTTGCAAATTTTCTTTTTCTTACATATTACTGCAGGCAAATTAACGGATTTAGAACCCAAAACCACTATTAATTGGAGACAGAACTTTTACCATTGGAAACGGTTAAGGGGCGTGAACATGAACATAAAAAAAACGGAAGGTCGGGGTGATAAAGGGCTTTTTCTGCATTGTTGCATTTTTTTTTCGGAAGTTTTGAGGTTATGTTATATAGTAAGCTCTACTAAAGTTACAGATTTTTTCATAATCTACAAGTTTTGTTTTATTATTTTCTCTGCAATTGATTAGTATAACACAGCTTTTCAATTTTCTTAAAAATTTAAAGAAATTATGAACTAACTATTTATGGAAAATTCATTATTGCAAATGTCATTTTTGTGATTTTTAAAATTTTGAGGATGTTGTTAAATAGGGATTATTATGTTTGTTATTGCATCAAAAAGTAGATGTAAAAACAAACAGAAAATGAGCACCAGAAGAACTATGTACGATGATTTTTCAACACGAATCTATTTTTGAAAAGAAAAGATTTTGTGTGAAAAACAGAATATCCCGAAAATTCATGATTTTTGTAGATTAAAAAATGTGTGTTTATTTAAGACATAATAAAGGGATTCTTTCACAAAATTTCATCAAATTTCTACAATTCTTCTGTAGGACACACGTAAGTCAAATGACACTTACGTGTTATTGGGTGTAAAAACTGTAACGGTGTACAATATCCGAACGCAGCTTATATTATTGACAGTAGGTATTGTCAAAACATTAGCGTTTGACACTACCTACTGTCGGTGTACCCATGGTGTACCCGGTGTCAACGGAGTACAACATCCGAACGCAGCTTTAATCGACATATCTGTCTAGTTCTACTAATTTTATTTTAATGCGGTCATGGCCGATCTCGATCAAATGGAATCTTATACAGCTAAACCAATAATTTTATATATAGTATAATAAAGTCATGTGCCTGGCCAAATCAGATTTTTGTATTATCTGACAAAGTTGTAAAACAAAACCTGCAGGTAAAAGAATTGATTATCTCAGATATTGTTTAATTAGCATAGTACAACTTGATACAGTTGGAAAGACAGCTTCTTTAGTAATTATTCATAATATGTTTGATATACAAGGCACAAAACGCGCGAAAATGGTATGGCAAACAACTTTTGTAAAGATAATCTTTTCTAAATCTCATAAGTACAAGGAAATAATATTAGACACTGCGATTTTCAGGCGATTTTCAGCCGTTACAACAAAGAATTCAATAATATTTTTCAAAAAATCTCACGAGGTAAGGACTCTTCTTACCCACATCTAATAGCGCCCTCGTGCGTCAGTCAATTTAACTGCGAATTTTCCACGTCCGCGTCTGACCTGCTGTGGCAACTTCCGTGAGTTATCGTTCCGTTTATTCACTACTTCCGGCAGACGTTTGGGCGGTTTTGCCAGCGAATAAATTACTATTCTCCTAGGTGGAAAGCGAGGTGTACCTTTGAACGCGCACCGACAACGGTAGCGAGGTTGCGCGCGCGCTAATTCCTCGAGTCTAATTAAAATACATATCATCTGCTCAGTCTTGTTACAACGATCGGGTGCATCGCAGTCCGCACAGTAGTACCAGAGATATATTTAACTCTACAAAATTTTGTTTTGGGAGCATAAATAAAAGGCAATATAATATTATACAGTGTTTACAAAAAAAGTAACGAAACGAACCAATGGAGTAAGACATTACCTTATATATGTACGCATTAGGGTTGTTTGAGTACAAAATTTGGTTATAAAATTCTGAAAACTTGCGAATATGATAAAATTATACTTGCAAATACACGGACAAATATTGTAAAGATATCACTATAAAAAAATCGACTGGTAAAATTAGTTATTTTGATAATTTATTGATATTTTAGGGGAAAACGCGTATTTTGATTTCTAAAGTGCATTATTGTACTTGTTTCTAGCGTGGGAAACCTTGTAGAATAAATCAAGCTTTCCTCGTGAAAGCAACGTTTCGGAACAAAGTACGAACAGTGAAGACAAGTCGCAATTCGTATGTACATGTTTGCAAAAGTAATAAATATTTTTTGCAGCAACTGATTGATATACTTTAGGTACACCAATTTTCATTATCGCGATTTAGGGGTTGTTGTCCATGGGGTAAAACTCCAAGCTTCCAAGGGCTACTAGACCTTTTAATTAGCTACAATTTGAGGTATAATAGAAATTTATGCAAGAATTTTTGTAAAAGTTATAAACATTTTTCTGTAGCAACTGATTGAAATACGTTAGCTATACGAACGGATATCATAGGGATTGTTGGGGCAAACCTCAGAGCGTCAAAGGGCTTCTAGGTCTATTAATTACCTACAATTTGAGGTATGATAGAAATTTATGCAACCATTTTTGCAAAAGTTATAAACATTTCTCTATAGTAACTTATTGAAATTGAAATAATTTGTAGAAAATCCACAAATTGACTATTTTGAAAATGAATTAATTACCTTAGTATTCTCCGGGTAATTTTCTCCGTAGTTCCTCGAAAACATTGGATATTTTCCTCGACACAAAGCACAATAGATAATATTTCCACAGACGATACCGTATGTTAGTAAAAAATAGCAATAATTAGCGGTTAATTAGGATTAAAAAGCCGTACCGATGTAAGATGTATTCGAGACAACCATATGAATCCAACTGAATACGCGTACTGCGTTGTGTTTGCCTGGAAAACTGCCTGCCTGGACAAGTTTTTTCTACGAACCCGAGGTACGGCATTGAGGAATGCGTGTCATTTGGACCCGTATTTACCTAAGCATTACTACGTATGATATTTTTAAGTTCTCAAAATATCCGATTCAAATTTTGTGGTTTGTAATGTTGTTTTAGCAATTGTTTATATACCTTGAAAGCTGTGAATATAAATAATTACGGCGCATAGTGGTAGATTTTGCGCTTTTAGCTGATGAAAATTATTTTCTACTGTAAATAAACTCAAAATAGTCGTTAGATATAAAAAGAAATTGTAAAAAAATCTCCTATATAGGGGATGTTTTAAGGGGGTTGAAATTTTTTTTTTGACAAGAAAATTTTGAAGTCTTGTGTATGATAGCACATATTACATCTGCAAATACAGGATAAATAGTAAAAAATATAGAGAAACGGGGTAGATTGATAAATAAAGTGTGCAAATACATATAAAATGTAAAAAATCGTAGTACAACTGAGATTTATAAGATTATTATATCTGTAAATATAACGAGTTTTATCCTAGGATTATTTCCTGGTTATATGATGTGATGGAGATTCTGGGAAAAACTAACATAATATAAGCCATCCTGAAGACCTTAATTATAACAATTTCAGTTTCAAAATTTACCGGAAGTGGTCGTAACTGCACTAATTTTCAGAATTCAAATTCAAACTTAGGTCGTGTGTGGTATCATGGGATAGATGATTTTAAAATAAAACATTTTTCGTTGGAAAGAAATCGTACTCAATCATATGGTTTACGAAATAAACCATATGATATGGGATTATGGACAACACTTATTTTTTTAACTATAAAGACTACAGTAACATAATATAATTAAACATAAGAATAAGACAATTTTGATTGCGCATTGCTATCACAGTCAGTCATAAATACACATACATCCACTTAATAAGACCTACCAACAACTAGATCTTCCCGTGGCGCCATTTTAAAACTCATGAAACTAATTTAGGAAATTATGCAGTCTATACTATATATATATATATATATATATATATATTGTAAAAGATTAATGGGTAAACAGTCTGAAGTATATTTTATTTATTTTTTCTTTGTTAATAATAAAATTTTCAATATTAATAAAGTATAGTCATTACAATTTCTACATATACAGGGTGTCTCACGGAACTGGTCCATTAGAAGTTTCTCATGTTCTACTATTTCTGGAAACATGACATTTTGGAATTAGAATTTACTCGATCTGAGCTCTTTGGCTAAAATATTCTCAAGTTAACTGTCACGTCCGGTCACCGGAAGTCGTTATCAACTTTGTTATTTTAAATGGAATGATATAATATTTATTTTATTTTTGGTTTCTACGTATCAAAACACATCATTTTTAATAAGGGTTCCCTATACCTAAATAGTCTAGTTTTGGATCACCAATCATGAAACTTCTAGTTTCAATAATAACCGAGATATTCAATTTTAAACGTAACCGGGAAAATCGCCAAAAAATAGTAAAATCAAAAAAACTCAAAAATCGTGATATTTAGGTATAGGGAAATATTATATATATATAATTTAAATATTCAATCAATTTTATTTTCAGTTCAACTACTTGTATAAATTGTGAAGAAAAAGCTAAGAACATAAAAATCACTTATTTTGCTGGTCATTATCTGCTTTTGTCGCTTATTTTACCGGTAATTTTCTTTTTTTGTCTTTAAAATACATATAGATTTTGCCGTTCATTTACACTTTTTGTCGTGAAAACATATTCTCCACCGTTCGTTTACGTAATGTAAACCCTTCTTCTGCAGAAATGTACACTCGTCTGGAGAAATGTCAAATAGATCGTACCTTATGTGTCCCCAATTCGTTCTCTAGCCCTAGCGCCCCTAGCCCTATATACGCTTACATAGTCAGCACATATTTTAAAGCGACCTGCATATTTCGTGTCATTATTTTTTTTTTTAGTTAAAGTTCAGATGTGTTCCCACTGTCTATCGTCTTCAGTTCGAAATTCACCCTTCTTCTTTCAGCCTCCTCAACCTTTTCTCTATCCATTAATTTAATGCAATGCAAATTTCTGCAAATTTCAAAGCGCCCCTAAGCACTTGTAAGGGAAAACGATTATTATTATTATTACTATACTGTGACGTGCTGGGTGGAGCTCTATCCTTTGAGCGGAAAATTATTATCATTATCGGTTATTATGGCGCTAAAGTAATAAGGGCCCGCAGCCCGATGTTAAATATTCCTTTCGAAGGCTTTAGTTAATGCATATTTGAAATTAATTTTTGCTGCATGCTAAAGAGTTCGGACGCCATTCAAGATACTGAAGCGTGGAAACGTGGAAAATTACTTACTGATCGGTGGATACTGAAAATCTTTAACGAGTATGGACGTTATTATGTTGCATTTGAATCATAAAATTAGCGTATTTTAGTTTTTTATCCACTGATATGATCCAAATAAGAGAGAACGTTTCGCTCTACACCGATTATTTTTGAAATTGATCACGTAATTAGTAGAATAATTTGCATGAATTAAACAATTTGTCATACTTATTTTGCTTATAGTATTTAAATATAATAACAATATTCAAATTTGAAATCACAGCTAACTAGCTTGAAACAATATTTTTCTGTGCTCTGTTAATTTTAGCTCTTAATATTCTTTTATGGGTTTTAGAATTTTAGAACATGGAGGTAAATTAATTTCTTTTTCGTATATCCTTGGGAGGTTAGTATTTTTTAAGGAAAAGACGTCATCTTTTTTTTGTTGAAGTAAAAGTCGTTTTTAAAACATTTTCCCGAATACAGTGATACAAAATACTTGATATTTTGCTGAAACTAATGTAGATGAAAGAGAAGGAAAGTCGGGCATAAAATACTAATTGCAGGCTAATGCAAAAGTGGTGACCACTAAGCAGAAAATAACAAGTTATTGTTTGTAACTGGTTGTTTGTCATAATAATTGACAGAAACTAACAAATAATAACAAACCTACAAATGTGCGCCCTGTAACCAAAAAGTTAATTAGTGCCTTTTCCATTATACCACTATAATATACTTTTTTCCAATATTCCTGTTAGAACGAATTGAAATTATCACAAACATAATGCAAGGAGCCATTTATGTCAAAGATCAATAAATCGGAAAGCATACTAACTCAAAAAGATCCCAATTTTCTTCTGTTTACTAACTAACAGATTTCATTCGTCACTTTAATAAATCAAAAAATAAATAGGTATAGATATTACGTGAATCGTGAAAATTGAAAAAAAAACAAGTACGTAGGTTTTTTTGGGTATAAGAATATTATAATATTAAATATTATTTCAATGTAACAAATAACAAATAATAATAATAATAATAAAGGTCTTTATTGAAAGAAAAGCACAAATGCAAATAAAAAAAAAAAAATAAATAATATTCAAAATAAACTAAACTCAAATACATACTTTCTGAACTTTCCTGTATATGGTACAGAAATTGTAAAATTTCGGTTATTTTTGAGTTGTTTTTTGTTTATGTTTTTTGTGCAAATCGGTTTTTGAGTTCCAAAAAAAAAAACAGTTAAAACCGTCTTTTGGGTTTTCAGAAAAATTAATTCAATAAGGGAGTACAAAATATCGTAGGGTTAAAGGTAAAAGCAAAATTTTTATAATTGCTAAACTTACAAGAGAAAATAATATTATAGGTTTTAGTTTTAAAAAAATTTTAAATATTAAAAGTGTAATAAAGACCTCTTTATCCTTTGCAAATAATTTTATTTTAATGAGTACCGGTTTCGATCATACGATCATCTTCAGCTCAAATCTACAAAACATAATTAACATCAATTAGGGTAAAATCAATTAACAATTATTACAACTTACAAATCAGAGGTTAGAACAATTATAATATGTAATAAATAAACAAAAACTTACGGTAAATTCTTCAGAAACTTTATATACGTAAACGTCGCAATACATTTCAACACATTAAAATTATAATAAGCAGGAACGGCAATAATCCAAAAAACGACAACACTCCCACTTGCACGTCAAGGCGAATAAGAGGACACGAGGTGGAAAATCGAATGGATTATAAAATGCGCGGCGCGGCAAAGAAAATTCGAAGGAACTTCGAAATGTTAGACATTTTAAAAACACGCAAAATAAATAAACATACACAAAACATAGACCAGGCTAATGAACTAAGATAATGACAATACAGAAAAACAAATACATCTTTTCAATAAATAAGTATATGAGCCAGACTAGACGACATACATGAAAAGAGGTTTGTGAGGAAAATTTGTTTGATCATTAAGAAGCTTAATACTGTCAGACTTATGCTTTTCTATTTGGTATTGTTCTAATAAATCAAGCTTATAGTTCTTTTTACACTTGTGAAGTAGTTTAGTGCTTTTATAATCTATGATGTGACCTGTTTCCATTTTATGTTGATAAAGATTAGATGAATTTCTAGTTTGGTGCTCTAAAATGCGTTAAAGTGCGTTTGGAAATGGTTCGTCCAGTCTGGCCCACATACACTGAAGGGCAGTGAGAACAGCTAACAGAGTACACTCCAGAGTTTTCCAAAATGGGGGTAGGGGACTTGAAATTGGCCAAAAGACTAAACAGTTGATTAGGATTACTGTAATTATTAATTAAGAACATGATTCGCGAATTTCTGATTCGCTCTTTAGACCAAAAACGCAATTTTAATTTTAAATTTAAAATTCAATTTCTTTTTTTCGAAAATTTTCTTATGTAGGGTCATAAAATATTTCCCACGCCATTTACACAATTAAATGATCTATCACATCAGTAAGAAAAACATGGGGTTGTCATTTCAAAAAAGTGTCGATGAAGTCATAACTCAGTAACAATTGATGGTCGGAAATTGAACTATTCACAGAAATGTGTATTTTAATAATAAAAAAACGACATGTTCGAAGATTTCTTCTCAAATTTCCATATTTTACGCGTTCACTGTAGCTATAGCTTGACAGAGTTTTAATAATATACACACAGAAAAGTGATTATTTGGAACGAGAAAACATAATTTCTTGAATTTATTTACTAGATTCAAATGCATATTTACTTGGATGTAGAAAGTTAGGTATATACAAGAAATGCCACATACTCAATATAAGTAAAATAATTTCTCAGATAAATGCTGTCAACAAATAAATTCTTTCTTTATAAGAACCAATATTGTATTGAAAGAATTAATTGAATTTTTCGTCCCAAAAATGTTAATTTCTCCAACGAAGTAATAGTAAATCCATCCAAGTGCGTAGTTACTTGATCCAAGAAAATATAAGACATTTAATATAAGTAAGTATTGTTTACTGAATAAAAACCCACCAATTATTTAACTGAAGTGATTCTCACTTCTTTCAAGTAATCCCTTTCTCTGGAATAAATATGCGCACCGTGATTTTGTCAAGGCTCGCGCGCCCGCGCGTGGTGCTGGCACGTGCTGGCGCCACGGAACCTAACCTAGTACGAAAACAACGAAGTACCCGTAGGGGATGTGCCTTGCGATTTATTGGGGATGTGTATTGTGATTTATAGTGTACAATAAACGTTTCAACACGGAGTAGTTTGATGTAACGCACGCAACAGGTTAGAACGAGTAAGTAAATATAACATGCCTACCTATCTTGTTAATTAGCAATAGAAAACGTATTTGTGCCAAATCTTTAAAATTCTTACATTAAGTAGCTAAAAATATTTACCGGGAATAAAAATATATACTTCATTGAAGACTGTTTACTTACTTCACCAGAGTAACCACTTTCTTAAATCTAGTAATTATTCCAAGAAATAAAATTTCTTGGTTGAAGTCAATAATCTCTCGCGTATATACGAACCTACCAACTACTTCAGCCAAGTAATTCTCTCTTCGTTCGAGAGATCACTTTTCTGTGTGTAGGTAATATTGTGGACTCTAGAGTGTAGGACTTATAAGTTTGCATTATTTTTACATAGAAATTCTAGCATCTAAACCCGGCTTCTAAATGTTTCAATACACATATTTTTAAAAGAAGACCACAAACCCTAGTACACACATCATTCAGTAAAACACATAATCCCCTAAACAAACAAAACAAAAACCTAATACCATACAACGTTTCAACATGCATTCCGCTGCAGTCTAACGAAATACCAACATAAATACCAACATGTATCATCATAACATTGCGTTTGCGGGATATGGGCAGCTTAAACGGATTCGGATAAAATAAATTCGTCCGTAGTAGCCTGCGCATCGCAAGATATAAATATAAAAATATACAGCTCTTTTATGTGGTACCGTTGGTGTGCGGTATGCTTTCAGAGAATTACATCTCGGAATAGATTCCAGGGAACCGCCAAGGGATGATATTGGTGTATTGAAGCCGTAGCCCCAATCCCCTGTAAGCTACACGACTGAAATTTACAATTAAATTGACTGCTGACTTGTAACTGTGTCACATATCTATGCCGATGACGCAATATAGAAGATTCTATTTATATAACTACATGTATATTCAATCTAGGCTCTAAACCACTAATAGAAATGAGGTGTAAGTCAATTTTGCAAACAGTATAATTAGAATGGAATAAAAAAACTTCTTCTTGCAAAATAAGATTCAATTTACTTTGAATATGTCGAAGTATGTACATTGAATTTTATTTTGCAAAAAGTAGTTTACTTATTCCATTCTAACTAAAAGAAATGTTCGTATTGTTTTCGGTTGTATCCAAAAGAACAAAAATAAACAAGTTGGAGCACTTTAAAGTTGTAATAGGGAATTGAATTGATTCGGTTTGTGATTTGCTGGTAAGAATAATTTAATTTATGTGTTTCTGGGAAGGCAGTCCATCGCAGTCCACCAGTAAAGCATTGCGAAGGGTGGAAAGTTTCCTTCCTCATTAAGATTTCCTAATTAATTAAAAATATCCGGAAGTTATAACTCCAGGAACCACTCAAAGTTAATACGCCGATGTTGCCCGATTTATTTCTGCAATATTACGAGTTCTCTAATAGAACTTCTGAAAGTGGAACAATTCGATAAATAAATATTCCTTGTAATTTCTCTCTACAAGGCAAATGGTATTTGGAAATTATATTCAGCTTTATAAAACGATGGTCAGTACAAACTACTGCTGTTGTAACATTACATATAAAGATAAATTTTAGCAGGGGGAAATAAAAATTATCTTCAGGTCTGAAAATGACTTCCATGACTTCCAAATCAACGCGCGTATCAGTTTGCATCGCTTATTGTTGAAAGAAACTATCACCAATTCCGTTAAAACTTATGCCATGATTCGCCTTAATTCAGTTTCAGATTAACTTTCGAAATTTCCAAAATATTTTGTTAAACCGCCATAAATTCTTAGAATTTACCAAAACGAAAACGTTTTTTGACATTTTGAGCTCACTAAACCTCCACGTGATAAGAAACTCGCCAATTATAAAATAAATATAGAAATTGAATGTTTGAGGCATTTGATTCACAAATTTGCCCATAAATCAACTGTTTAAAATCTTAAATTCCAAAAAGTAAACCAGTTTCTGGAATTGGTAAAGGCCGGGCTGCGGAGCCGGTAAAAAAATTCTCGACTCCGACTCCGACTCCAGATATTTTTCGTAGTCCGACTCCGACTCCAGCAAAATTGTGTACATAAATATATATTTTCAATGAATTCTGTGTAATAAAAATCTTAAATGTAAATAATCACAAATTTGACGCAGAATAATACAACCGAGCAATATTAAATTTGCTATGAAAACAAAAGCACGACCAAGAAAAAAAAGGAAAAAAAATTTCTATCCGAGTATTGTGATTGTATTACACATATGGCTTGTGCATAATTAAATTACTTACAAACAAAAAGCAAATTTGTTGGCAAAAATATTTATGGACACAGTCGTGGTCCATTTAGCCGACTTTTTATCTCTAGTAATAACAAAAGCATCCATAAGACACAGTGTATAGTACGAAATAAAATTAATTCTAATAAAAATAAGATTAAGTTCAATAGATTACTTTTGTTAATCGTCTTCACTTTCGTCTGGAAAGTGTGTTTTGTTATTTGTTTATTGACATATGTATAAACTTTGTAAAAAACTGTAAAAAAACGTATATACTTTGTAAAAGACCCAATAGAATATTTGGTTTTATTTGTTTACTGTTTACTGAAGCAACGCCCATCTCGCATGATTTTTTTTTACAGTAATTACAATTACACCTGGATTCGGAGTCGGAGTCGGTCCATTTTTTTCCGACTCCTACTCCGACTCCTCTGAAATAACACATTTATGCAGAATTTAATTGTTTATAATTAAGCTTAATTAAGTTCAAATTATAATACATCTATATTGGAGATTACAACTACTGCAAAATCTGTTTTCGGACGCTGCAGTTACGCTGCGATTGATTTGTAATTTGATAAAATCCAAATGTCATCCAGATACTTTTTGGGGGGTAGTATTGATGAGGAATTTACAAGAACATCATTCTTTAAAATTTCTAAAATCGGGCACACTTTCACACTTCTCGCACTCACGTTTAAGCCTACACTGATAAAAATGAGTGCGAATTTACAAATGAAATTTACATTTTTTTCAGTAAACCTACCCTATTTGTCGGCAATTTTACCATAATTTTAAGCAAAAATACTAAATATCATTGAAAATGCAGTTACATGCATTAATTGTACAAACTGTATGTAAATTTGCTAACAAGTTTGTAAATTTCATAATAACAATTACTTCAACGGAATAAAATTACAAATCTATACATTAAAACTACTGTCTGATATGTAAATTTGCCTTCTGCTCGTGCAATTTTCCTCTCTAGATGGTAAAGTGCTACCGAGATAATTTTTATCGCGCTTGCGCAATAATGGGATATACAGTTCGAGTTCCGTTCGCCATCCGTTTGGTTGTGTTTACAGCAGCTAAGTTAGAGTTTTATTGAGTGCGATTGTTATATACAACAAATTTAACACTGTTAGTGCCTCTGTGACTTCTCCTTTATCGGTGTGGTGTGGAATACTTGCTCCATATGGTTCTATTGTATTAAAAGATATAATATTGGTACATTCATCTCTTTGTTTATTATGGAGGACTTTGCATATATATACCACAAAGTGCAGGTAAAAGTTTGCAGTCTCGATATGTGTAATTCCACTTTCACTAATTGGATGTTCTTTTTAGGATACAAGTGTTCATGATACTGACATTCTACAAATTCAAGGACTTGTGTGGTGTCCATACGTAAGATTTCGTTTATTGTTCTTTCTCGTACATGCGGACTTACAATCAAATTTATTACTAACATACTTTTCTATAAACACTCATTAATAACTGTACACACACTCTGTACCTCAAAGGAAAGCAGCTGCTGACATTGTTATACCCTGTATATGATATATGGCTCATGTACTTTTTATTTTGATTTCAGGTGACATATTTTGGACTATATTATATGCTGTGGTTGGATTATCCCCAGGTTCTCTTACTCTGGAGACGGTTTAGCTTTTTAAAAAATATTCCAAGTTAGGGTTCAAAAACGAATAAGGATAAAACCAAATCCACTGAAAGGTGATCAAACTTATTATGAGAATAAATAAGTAAATGTCTGTATGCAGTCTAAGTAAGTGTGTGACGTAAGTTTACCATAGGTATTTCAACTTAATATTGTTGAAATAATATTTAATTTAAAAGATATATTTCTCTCTGTGAAGCAGATCGATTTATTTTATTATACGATATGTAGATAAGTATAGTCCATGGGTTCTTATTTTATTTTTTTACTTATGATTACATTTTTGTCAAGAACTTCTATTTATTTAATGTTAAAAATATAAAATATTTATAAAAAATATGTAGATATATATATATATATATATATATATATATATATATATATACTATTATTTTTTGTTCTTATTTATGATCTCCACATTAATAGGATTTTACTAGTGATTTTATAGTTGACAATACAGGCTTGTCCGAGCAGTCGCAAAACCAGTTTACAAACAGTTCTTTTGTGAGAAACCAGATAATGTTTCATTGGTATTTATAATGGAGTTATCATAGCAACATATGTGGTCCATCACAAAAGTACTGATTGTTAACTGGTTTTGCAGTTGCTTGGACAAATCTAATATTAAAGTTGCAGAAAGTTTACTGTACAACAATTAATTTCAATTCCGTGTTTACAGTAAATTTACTGAACGTCAGTAATTTTACTTACAAAAGTATATATAAAACCGTACACATCGGAAACCTCATTTCATATGAGAAGTAAATTTATTAGCTCAAAGTAAAATTACAAACCACATGGTATTTTCCCTTCGATACACGGAGGTTAAAAATGACCGCCGATCCACACGGTAAAATTACCTTTTCAGTTTTATCAGTGTAGGTACAGAAAAAAAGTCTTACATGTTATGCAAAAATGATTCAGGAGGATAACACAATTTATTTAAATTTGTCTTGTTTAGTTGTTTCAGAATGTTGAACCTTCAAACACAAAGCTTCATTTTACAACCGCAGGTACAAGTAGAGCGTATATCTTTGATAGCCTATTTTGTTGTTTTAACTTCTCTCGATTCAAAATGATAAACCACGTTTAAAGAGATCTCCTATAAATTTCCAAAAGACATAAATACCAACCAGACACAAACTACATCACCTATTGTACCTATTATTATATAGACATAGCAACAGCCATTCGTTATCAACTCAAAAGCGATATTTCTTAACGATATACCACCTTCCAGAATCTACATGCTCTATAATATAGATACACCAATATATTCCACAAGAATCTATTGTCCTTCCCAGCGCAGCGGTGTGTCCAAGGACAAGTTCTGAGAGCAATCTCAGTAAGCCACCCAAAGGGTATTAATCTTGCTATTGTATTAACTTCGTCCGCACACATGTAACAGTATACAAGCTACAAACACCGACATGGAGACGCCGCATATATACACACGTATATGCACACGTACGTGTGTATAATTGTTCTCGTATATATTGGTGTATTCCTATTATACCGACCGTCCATGTTAGACAATTAGTCATGGAGGAGGATGCACATTATCAGTAGGAAATTAAGCTAGGAGCCGGACTGTCTGGTCGGACCAAATTAGGAGGCCAAAATTGTGTTGTTGGAGGGGTAATGAAGGACGATATGCATATTTATCAACCAATCAATATGTTAATTCGTAATGAGGGATACGTTGGATTAATATTGGTTTATGTATAGGGTTTAATTTGATATATTTAGGTTGCTAGACGATGTGATTAATAATTAATTATTTGCTGAGAATTGATGTGATGATGACTCAGTGGTAAGAGCTGGTTTTGAAACGTGGCTTTTGTGAAAACCATGAAAGTTTGATGCTACTATGGATTATGGAATATGATAATATACATATCACTTTAACAGTGAAAATGTGTAATATAGGAAAGGTACATAGGATGAAAAGGGGATGAACTCAACTATCAAATTGTACAATACTTATATAGAGTAGTTCAGAAAATATGGATTTCTGTTAAGAGTGAAGTACTTTTTTTTTCAATATTACAAAAATAATATTATTATGAAAAGTGTTTAGTCGAATTAAAAGGTGAAAAGTGTCAAAGTGTGCTTTTTGACATCAATAATAAACAAAATTTAAACTCGATTAGATAATTACTTGCTCTTGCATCATGAATTTGCCCAAAAATTTTACACATTATTTTGATCGAGTCAAAATTTCAATGCCATCACATTAGTGCCAATAAAACATTTTGAAGAATTTTTGTTAGCTTCTTTAAGATAAAATTGTATAACTTTAGAATGCATACGTCATGGATGTTTATTCTGCAAGAACAACTGTTTGCATTTTAAATAAAACAATTATTGTTTACAAAAAAGATAGGTATAATGACTTTAAAATCCAGTACTATATGCATTAACAAATAAAGACGTTATTTATTGTTCAAAATTGATGAAATATTCAGTTAAACTTCTTAAATGAATAAGGAGCTGGGCTATTTAAATATTCAATTTCTTGTTATGACAAGAATTTATTACCTTTTATTTTATTTTTTTTATTTTTTTTTCTCTATTTTATTACCTATTCACTAATTTTATATTCTGTAGGACATTATTGAATACAGATAAAGAAATCCGCCACTTTTTTTTATTAATATGTCTATGTTTTTTTCTGTTTTAAATACAGCCTGTATTACAGCCAGTATTTTTTGATACAATTGAATAGTAACAAATAAGACTTAAGCAATCTGAAATTTTCATGATTGCCTCCATGTTGAATTATATCTACTGCTTGAAAAATCTGTCCTTCCTATTATGGCAACATGTTGGTGTAAATGAACTTTTTCTGCTTGATACTTAATTTCATCAGAAAGAGTGCTCTAATTTATAGACTGAAGTTCATATTAAAAAATCGGATGTGGCCAGCCACATGACTTTATCATACTATATATAAAATTAATTTTTTAGCTGCATGAGATTCTATTTGATCGAGATCGGCCATGTCTGCATTAAAATAAAACTAGTAGAACTAGACACATATGTCTAGTAAAGCTGCGTTCGGATATTGTACTCCGTTGACATCGGGTACACCGTCAAAGTGATACTTACGTGTTATTGGGTGTAAAAAGTGTAACGGTGTGCAATATCCGAACGCAGCCTATATTGACAGTAGTATTTTCAAAACATTAGTGTTTGACACTAGCTACTGTCATTAGAATCAAAAAATCTGACATATCCTGGCTACTAGTTTTAAAGCAGTACGACCGATCTCGATGAAATAGAATTTGCTCATGCAGCTAAACTATAAATTCTCCCAAAAAATGTCATATACATAAATTATAGAAAATTTCCTCTCCTTTAATTTATTATTTAACTATTTTGACGACATTACACAAATAGCGGCTCATTTACAAAATCTTCGAAAAATGCTAAGAGTAAACCACCAGTTCCTTTGGACCCTTTTCAACAGAAAGCTTTTCAGCTCTAAGTTTGGTTATGAAATTTCTAAATATGAAGTTTTGTCCCGATACCTTTAGTAGTTTCTCCGGAATCGTCGCCACAAAAAACGGGTACACACACACATACACACATACACACAGACATTTTTTTGAACCTTGGTCAAAAATGTTCAGGGGACTCAAAAAGACATATTTCCGCTAAAATCTCAAAAAATTTTTTTGGCATGATTACAATACTTTACATACTGCGTATGATAAAGTAAAAACAGCTAAATTGATTTATTGCAGATCATTGCCCACATATCGCCAATTAACACAAATAAATAAGAACACAATTTACATTTAACTTGTTTTTAGATATACAGAATAGAAAAACACAAGACATTAATTACTGTTCGGCAGAAATAATGTATAAAATTTGTATTAACAGCTTAAAAAAATTTTTCTTTGTAAAAGCTTGATTGTCTTAAACCAAAAATGCTAATATTAGAATGTAATTATCTACTTGCATGCACCGAAAGTATTTAGAAATATTAGAGGTCTTTAGATTCGAAATTATAATCGACTTACAAAAGATTAAAGGAGATTTAACTTCAATGTTATGCAAAAATATTGTTTGAAAAAGTATTTCAAAATATTAGAAGGCATTAAATATGATATTATAGTCACCTTCCAAAGACCATGTTTAAACGTGTTTTTCTCGTAACAGTTTTTTTGCGAACGGTTGGCACGATAATAAGTTATGTACTTTTCCTTTTATAGAGAAAACATTGTCAATTTTTTTGAAAAAAATCGATATTTTGAGTTTAACAAGTCACCATGTCCTCAAATGTAAATATTTTAATTTTCTGGTTCATCAAACGATAACCACCTATATACAGGGTGTGTATAAATTGGCGGAAAAGCTACACGTGGCGGTGTTCTTCGCAAAATTCTGAGTAGACAATCTATAATCTAAAATGTTGTACCGTGCTTCTTGAGTCTTCAGGAGGTCTCCAAAGTCATGATATCCGATCTCTTGAATGGTGTTATTATTTGAAATCTATTGATGGAGAAGCTGCACTTTAGAATAAAGAACAATACTGAAAATTTTTCTTTTCCTAAATGTTAACTTTCTACCTAAAAAGTTTGTTTTTAATTTCGGTATTTCGTTAATTTTGTCATAAAAATACTGTAACAACACTGTAGAACATGGGTAACTTAATTTTGGCATTTGTCACTTTTGACAGTTGTATAATCAAATTAAGTAATTTGACTTGTTTGTGCTAATTTCGTCAGTTCTACCGTTCTACCGTGATTATTCCTACAGTTCATTAGTTAATTAGTTATTGTATTTTACGTTATCTTTTCGTTCGTTCAACATGCAATATACGTTTAAGGAGTATGCCGATATGTATATGGTATACGGACCCATTGTTTACAGTGCATAGTAATACGAACACCTGTTGGATTCAGCGTTGCCAAATCTATGTTTCTTTCAAATGGCTCCTGAAGGCACAATAATGACGCTACAACATTTTAGTATAAAGATTGTTTACTCAGAATTTTACGAACAACATCGCCACGTATAGCTTTTCCGCCAATTTATACACACCCTCATATTTTTATTTCAGATCACCTGGATTTGCCCAATCATGCCAACCAGTGACCGCGGATCTTCGCGCAGTGTCATGGTCGCGGGTGGCTAGTGAGCGTGATAAAGGTAATTTACTCTTTCTCTCGAGTTTTTCATAGTTTTGATAACACCTGGTACATGCAAGCAGATACGAATAACATTTTCTGAAAAGTTAATAATAAAACAATTTTACAGAACAGTTGAACTATCCGCCAGACACGGAATATAGAGCCTATCAAAAAGGCCTACAAAAATGTTGCATAAGCAAGGTAAATCTGAATTGGTACCACACACTAGTAGTTATCTCCTTTTTAGTTGTTTTTTGCCAGTATACAAGTTAAAACCTTAATACCAAGAAACAAAAAACACAACATCCTGTTTATTGACAATATTAACAGGACTGGTTCAAATGATAATTGTTAATTTTACACTTAAACAAACAAGCTTAAACAACACCAATTAAAGCATATTCTGTACCAAGCTATGAAAATATACAAGCAAAAATCTAATGGAAACCATGATTTGCGAATAAAACCAAACGTTACAAATTGGTCTAAAGGCATTTGTTCAACCGATGAATACAAGCATTTTCCATCGATAATATTGTACATTTTAATTTTAACAGCTAAATTGTGTCCTTATCAAAACCACATTAAAAACAGCTCAGCGCTGCATTGTAAAAATTGAAATCCAACTATGATTCGATATCGCGATCACAGCGGAACAATGGTTCAATTAACAAACTGCGAAATGGAATTGAATTTTTCTGTTGGATCAGCGTCCTACATACCGAGTGACCCACGCCATAGGTACTCCCGTTTATTTTCTTTGTTTATAAAGCTGGACGAATGAAATTTGGTAAAGTGTTAATAGACAAAAAATGCCATTATTTGGGATACTCTTGAGGTTAATATGACTTCCGGTTTTTCCGGAAATGACGTCATCATTTAAGTTTTGAATGGAACCCTATATTCTTTGTGTGATATTTTCAATCAGGATGACATTCTGAACACAAAAGCATATCGGTCGTTCATTGTTATCACCAGGGCAACGCAAAAATAACTTTTTTGTGTATTAATGTAGCTGGCTATGAATTGGTGAAAATAGTCGAAAATTGTCAAATAAACACTAACTAAATCGATTTTGGCCGACATTGCATTACTGACGCCCTCTAGCGTGATTTAATTGGTTTTTGGCCAGTGAGACGTTTTTTTCACGGGTACCCAATGGCGACACCCTGATTACTCGATAGGAAACATCTTTCCGATTACAATGATATCAAATACTTGATATTTTGTTGAAATTCGTAACGTGCAAATGTTGCTAAAAGCAAGAAAGCCGAAAAAAATATTGACCTAATGATCAAAGTCAGCGTACAAGTCAAAGTCACTCAATGGACTACTCGAAGGATGTACCCTGATTATTCGAATCATATTAGCCTTATGATTATCCCTAAGAATGGCATTTTTTGTCTATTAACACTTTCCCAAATTTCATTCCTCCAGCTTTAAAAACAAAAAAATAAACGGGAGTACCTATGGCGTGGGTCACCCGGTATATGCAGAACTCATATAGTCGAATGCACTAATGGAAGACTAATGTACTTTATGAACGTTTCTAAACATTCATCACGTGTCGATGTACCATTTTTTTTAATGTATTTTTTGTTTATTTAAGTTTATAAAGCATACTCTACAAATTATAGTCCCTGGTGACTGGCGACCAGTTGGTTTTAGTTTACTCTGAGATTGACATCTGATCTCCCTAGGTATGGTTCTAAAGGTCCTTTCCGAAAATATGCCCCGTTTATTTAGGTCGTGCCACGCGTGCTTGCGTATCGTAGGTACTTTCTCAGTTCTGACGGTTAACACTGGACACATATGAATGCCCGAAGGAGCATTAAGGTCTACGGACGCTAAAATAATAGACCTCCGCGAAAACAGTAAACTGACGGATGACTACTAACAAAGTTTTTGGGCGCCGCGGCGCGTAGTCGAGTCCAGCGTACCGTTCATAACGTCCCCTGACATTCGTCGCCCTTTTAAATGCTGCTGAAACCCAAAATTATGCGAAATTATGTTATATTGTTATGTGAAGTTGTTGACCGTATTGTAGTACTAACTTAGAGAATTTATAATTGGCCGAGTTATACACGGATTTGATGTTAAAAGCGACCTAATGTCAAAACAAGACACAGACAAAAACAAGAAGATTTCTTTTTATTTCACACTTTGTATACCTGAAAAAATAGGGATACCCCAGGAATCGATCTTGGGCCCTGTTCTCTCACTATTTGCCAATATTTTGTGTGTTTCCCTTTTTTCAGGTTGTTGAAAAGAACAATAATAGTGCATCTTTGCCCCAATTTAGCACTTTCTTTACCTTTCAAATAAGCAATCAACCAGCACTTGAATTCCATATGGTTTCAGAGATATTAAAAAACAAAAAAAAAACAGAAAGGTGACTTTTGCAATTGTGGTCACATCCTGAAATCGTTTTCACGTCTTATAGGAATCTTCTTATTTGCAATTAGATTTGTCAGTTTGGATTTTTTGCCAACGGAAAGAAATGTGCTTTTGCAGTAAACCTTCTTTGATCGTAGCCATATTGGTATTACAAATGAAAATGTTTAACGACATAATTTGTCAAATTATTATTTATAGGTTAATAATATGGTGACATACAGACTGGATGTAAATTTTAAATAAATCAATTAATAATTATCAATTGTAATTTTTGATTTATTTAAAATTTACATCTAGTCTGTATGTCACCATATTATTAACCTATACATATTGGTATTATTCGTACACTTCGATTCATATAGAATTGACTTGTACGCTCTGATTTAATGCATTAAAAATTAAAATTCCTTACTATGATTGTCTGTCTAAAACAGCCTTATTATCTCAGTAATTTGATATCACATACCAGCAGTATTCAATACTCCATGAAGCAAATATGATTTTAAAAAAACTGTCATCTATTTCAACTGTGGGGCATTTGAACTGTTGTGACAAGGGACATTATAATCAAATAGGAAAGTATGGACCTACATTTGCGTTGTGATGACATTATGTCGTGCGTTAAAAACACAAAAGCCCAACCAAAAGCACATGTTTCTTATAAGCGATATACGAGTGAAGAAGTCCGTGACGTAAGGAACATTTATGCATACGGTCGTAGGTAAAAACGTTTATAATGAATTAGATACATTTGAATTTCCAATAATATAACCAACAAAGAAACGTGGAAACTAGGCTACATCTCCGAAACGATTTGTTATTTCTAAGAATCCTCAAACACGTTAATTTTTAATTAACAATACACACGTATTTATATAAAATTCAATTTTAATCCGACTTTTTTGCGAAAAAAAAAACATTAATACATATAGAGACATTTTGTTTGTGAATGGAAAGCAAATTAGTGTATTTTGTTGTATATTTTTTCCGCTGATTATGAATATGGGTTTGAAAATGGTATGTCATGTCAGTTATTAAGTTTTTCTTGTTACTTTTATAGAACCTTTCAGTGACACTTTCAGTATTTTAAGTAAAAGAACAAACAATGGTTTACTATGAGGCCCTTTTGAGGTTTCTAGGACATTGGATTCAGATGGCATAAATTTGTAAAAATTGCCAAAATTGCGCTTATTGACATTTATTGACCTTAGCTTTCAAAAAGTTTACGCGACAGGAATGTTTTGAGTCGAAATTCTTATTCAGGGCACATAATTATATATAAACATTTATATATAAACATCCATATATAAAACCTCACAAGGGCTAATACAAGTGGAAGGTTACAGCTTCCGAATGTTAGCCTAACAATGACTCTAACATATATTTCATATATTGGAGTCAAATTATATAACCTTATACCTGAAGAGTTACACAGAATTAACAACGTAAAACTGTATTCCAAGGTTGTACCAAAATATATTCGGGACGAAAAGTATATTTTCGAATCTTTAATGAGTTATTGGTTCGCGTGTGGTTGATTCTGGCCCGTGGGTGTTCCTTATTTTTGGTGGGGCATATTGATTTGTATTTCTATTCTTTCAATTATTGTGCTAGAATTGTTGATTTTATTTTTGCGAGGTACAGATAATGTTCATATGAACCGCTGATCCTTCGCACACAGGCAGTTAGCCTATGCGAAGTAATTTGTATTTCTTTTGCACTATGTATTATTGTTTTATTGTTAATAAACATTATTATTATTATTATAAAAGGCATTTTCATATTTCATTGAGATAACCCAGAGTTATCAATATTTTACAATTTTCAATAGTCTTTTTCCCGAATATTTTCTTATGTGGGCCTATAAAATGTCCCTGAGCTTTGCTAACAAAATTTTGTGACGCAACATTGAAGAAAATGCAAAACATGGAAACAATTTTATATTTTTTGCGGTTTTATGTTTATAACTGGAAAACTTTTCAAGAACCAACTTTTCGTAAGAACCTCTCAATTCAAAATGAAAGTGCATGAAATTTCCTGCAAGCTTCACTATTTAGGGGTTGTCTCCGACAAAACGATCGGGCTCAAACGATAGTTAAAAATTGGCGTATTTTATTTGTTAAGTTTTTAATGAGGTGGAAAGTTTTACAAATTTAGTTAAAAAAAGTTGAAAATCACACACCAAAAAACAAAGAATGGAAGATATAAAAACTACCCCACAACTTTCCTGGTTAAAACACAATTTTTAAAGGTTTTATTTTTTAAATTTATTGGTAACTGTATTTTCTGTATATAACCGTACATTAAACACGTTCGATCTATTGTAATCTAATACGGCTACATATGATTGTCATCCAATAGCTTAGCAACTACAATAGGTAGAACATATTCCTCAACGGTAATACCAACAATAGCACAGCACTGCAGCCAACACAATTCATGTACCAACAGAACCACTACTGCATATCCCAATCAAACGCGATCGGCAATGCACAAGGCGACAGCGAGACATCTTTGACATTAATCTCACGCCGTACCTACACGTGATATGAAAGCTCGTCGCGCAGAATTGAGACGTGTACTACAATGGCTACAACACGACTACAAAACGACTACAAAACGACTACAGCGCGTCTACAGAGCCGATATATCGGCCGTCAAACATAATGAGACGGCGGCGCTAGTCAATCAACAATTTACATAATAAAATCGTCGGCGTTATTCGAATGGGGGTTATACAGGCGTTCCGCTTGTCGTAATCATTAATCCGGACGGCTTGATATACGAGCAGTCGGCATTACACTTGACATCAAATTGATTAAGTGCTCTATATTCATACCGGGGATCGAGATCTGCCCGCTCGTATACCTGATCCTGATGAGTGTTTGCCCGTTTTGAGTCGAGCCCAACGAGTTAACTGGTATAACGTTAAGCGACGCACAGTGGTCGAAAATGGAAATTTAGTGGTTTTTTTTTATTTACAGAATTAGCAAAAATTTGATTTAAAATCATTGTTTCTTGTATTCATTGTACCAGAATTTGTCTTTTACTTAAAAGGGGCGGGTTTTGTAAGTTTCCACGAGCACGTAACATGCGTTACAGCTCGAGTATTGTACATAATTTGACCTACGACCGATTGTTACAGATCCAATTACTTTAAATAAAGGAGAAATATTGCGGCAGTAGTAGATGTATTAGGTTAGGTTAGTATACTTGACAGTTCAACTAACATGTATTTTATCAATTGCTAGTTATTCGCGCGACATCTATTTCAACTGTGGGGAACTGCATTTGTACTGTTGGTGCCTGTCGAGGCATCAAATTTACATGGGCAAATGCACGGGAAAAAGACATTTTTTGGTATTTTTCGAATAATTATTCGGAGTTTGGGAAAACTTAAGATTAAAGTAATAAGACTTGTAGAGGACTTTCCAAGGAAGAATTTTACCTATTATACATATGGATTTGAAGCCCCCAACTCACCTCCACATTGCCCTGAAAACTATCCTCATAGGAAATAATGACATTCTTCAGAAAATTGACTCTTGTAATCATTACATTCGCTTTTTTCTTGCTTTTTTGCTTTTCTCGAAAATCCGTCAGAATTCTGTTTTCGGAGCTTGAAATGTAAGTTTATTCTTAAGTGACATTATTAGTTAAAAAATGTCTTCCTATTGTTTAAACAATCAATTAATATTCATTTTCAATTTTTTTTACTTATTTTAGAAAAGTCAGCTTTTTTGTGAAACTTAACTTATAAATTAACTTATAACTTTCATGTTCGAGATATCTTGCTTATATTATCTAATAATAATTTTTTGAAATTCACCTAATTTTTTTTAGATCACTTCAATTTTTCGTATAAATGATATTGAAAACGAATAATATTTTATTATTTAAACAATGGAAATCATCCCAAAATATAAATGGTGTCACTTGAGAATAACAGTTGGCAGTCCGAATTAAAAAGTTGAATTTAAGTGAATTGAAAAAAAATTAACCAAATGGAATTTGTTTAAACAAAAGTGGGTTTATTAGATAATATAGGCATATATCCAACATGAAAAAAAAATTCACAAAAAAAGCCGACTTTTCTACCATAATTAGAAAAACCATGAAAATTAATAATAAACGATTGCTCAAACAGCAGATAGAATTTTTTTACTGAATAATGTCACTCTAAGATAATAAACCGCTCTTTCGAACTCAGAAAACAGAATTTAGACGGATTTTCGAGAAAAATGAATTATTTAAACAAATAGAATTTGTTGAAATAAATGGAAATTAACTGACAAGTTTTCCCAAACCCCGAACAATTATTCAAAAAATATCAAAGAATGTGTTTTTTCCAGGCATTTACCCAAGTAAATTTGAGGCCTCGACAAGCACCAATAAAAATTTCTAAAAAAAGAAATTCGTGTCCACTTTGTTTGGATTTTGAAACGATTATCAATCTATAGATCTCTCATTACAAAATTTTTTCTCATAAGGGATCGAGTGCTATGCAATAAACATAATAACAAAAAACAAAAAGGGGGGGGGGCAGCTGCCCCCCCCCCTTGCCCCACCTGGATGGATACACCCATGCATCTGAATACATTATTTTTTTTGGATATTTTTTTATATGAAGATGGTGAAAAAACGAATAGACCGACCATCAGACATGTGAAAACAAACTGTCATAATATTGGTACAATAAAAGAAAATATTGATTTTTGCTCCAAAACAGATTTAAAAAACTACAATATAGACATTTGTCAAAAATGTTTAGCATTGGAGATGGTTAAAAAAAGTTCCGATAATCGAGATATTCGACTGTTGGCAGTGAAATATTTCTGAAATGTTTATAGTGTATTCTTTAAATGTTGTGCAATCAAAATTTGCAATGAAACGATCATTAATTTTTTTTAAATGTTACACCACAATGTACGTACACTTAAATAGATTTCAATTTCTGTAAGTATGATACAAATTTCTGTTTCGCTTTTAAAATGCTATTAATAATAATTATTAATCAAAATTTTGATACCAAAGTAGTTTTTTCCGGTTCCTGTAATTCTACTTTCAGGTAAACGTCAATATTTTTGAAGAAATGGCTTAAAAAACATTATTCAGGCTTCAGACTCTATTTTCATTAGACAATAGAACTCAACAGCTTGTGATGTTACCATCTATGTGTACCTAAATGACAAATATAATTCTGGTCACATACATTTTCTGTATATTGGATACAAATTCCTAATTTAAAAATCTTAAATAATTTTTATATTATTTAGATTACCTTAGAGTCTATTTCACAATTTTTACGATTATCCAATGACTATCTATCTATCTTCAGTTCATATCAACAAAAATTGTACTTTTGTCCAGGTAAAACTTCAAAATCGTCCACTGTGGGGCGCTGCGGATAGCCCGAGCGAACGATAGCGCGGCCGAACGACATCAAATTGAATTGAAATTCATGTGTGTGTTCTTCCGCCGGCGCGGAACAATATTCAAATGCGGCGCGACGGCTGCTGGTCAACTATGGCGGATGCGCCAACGAAGTGGCGTGCGATCGGTAAAAATCGCGAGCCGTGTAAACATAAACACGGTACGTGATTTGTTATCGGCGAATTTTGCATGAGGAATTGTCGGGGTAGCCCTGCGTCGAGAGACCGATCAACTAGTGCTGCTTTGGTTGGCTCTTTTGTTGCTTTGAATAGATTTGACTATTGTATTGTTTAATTGGTTCTATTCACTGATTGATAAAAAAAATACAGTCGCTAATTCGTTGGTTTTATTGCGGTAGTTTTCTTGAAACAAAATCTTAAGATTGTTGTAAGGCCAATTGTGTAATGACAACAAAATCATGAAAACAAAACAATTCTACAAGTTTTGGGCAAACTAACAAACAAACAAATTTCCAATAAAACAGCATTATGACGTCTTTGATTATTATTTTTCAGTTTTTCTCTTTAAATAAACGTTTATCCTTTGAAATTTTAGTAAGGTACACTTCCCAAATTCAGACACTGTCCTAAATTCCGACATATTTCTATTTAGTTGGATAAAATAAGAAATCTACAACATTGAACTTTATTTTAGGACATCCGGTTTGTTGATTTGACATTTGACACACTTATTAATCCACAACCGTTTCCTATTCTACCAATGTTCTAACAGGCAGAAAATAACCTAGAAGTTTGACTGATCTTGATAATTGAGTGTTATGCTAAAAGATGATTTTTTCCTTATAAGTAGGCTTACCATAATTATGAAATTCCAAACCCGGACAGGAATGACGTTCGAAAAGACATTCAATAAAACGAATACTTACCAAATAAAACGTACAATAAATCGAAATGATCGGTACTTTTCCGACAAAAAAAAACAGAAAGAGGTATGTATAATTACTTATTGAACCACCTCTATTTTTGGATAGTGTACTTTTCTAAATATAAGGATTATTATTTGATAAAAATTAAAAAAAATCTGATGTGGCCAGGCACATGACTTTATCATACTATATATAAAATTAATAGTTTAGCTGCATGAGATTCTATTTGATCGAGATCGGCTATGTCTGCATTAAAATAAAACTAGTAGAACTAGACAGATATGTCGAATAAAGCTGCGGTCGGATATTGTACTCCGCTGACACAGGGTACACTGTCCAAGTGACACTTACGTATTATTGGGTGTAAAAAGTGTACGGTATACTATATCCGAACGCAGCTTATATTGACAGTAGGTTGTCAAAACATTTGCGTTTGACACTACGTACTGTCATTAGAATCATATCTGACATATCCTGGCTACTAGTCCTGGAGTACGACCGATCTCGATGAAATAGAATTTGCTCATGCAGCTAAACTATTGATTGTACCAAAAAATGTCATAGTGATAAATTATTCAGAATTTCATCTTCTTTAATTTATTATCTAACTATTTCGACGAAATTCCAGAAATGGCGGCTTATTTACAAAATGTTTCAAAAATGCTAAGACTAAACCTGCAGTTCCTTTGGACCATTTTCAACAGACAGCTTTTCAGCTCTAAGTTTGGTTATGAAACTTCTAAATATGAAGTTTCGTCCCGATACCTTTAGTAGTTTCTCCGGGATCGTCGCCACAAAAAGCGGGTACACACATACGCACACACAGACATTTTTTTGTACCTTGGTCAAAAATGTTCAGGGGACCCAAAAAGACATATTTCCGCTAAAATCTCAAAAAATTTTTTTGGTATAATAATAATAATATATTTATTTGCCGTTTGATCATGGTAGATATGGACAATGGTCAGTGTGTACATGTTAAAAAAATCAAAATCTAAAGAAAAAACACAAATAATAGATATAGCCAGCTACATATATGTCAACGTTCTAAAAATAGTCATTTCTTTCAGTTTGTAGTTTGCGAATTCAAATATTCCTCCACAGAGTAGAAGGAATGGGCAACCAAATATCTTCTCAGATCTCTTTTAAACCCCTCCCCAGTCGACGCAGTCGATATGCCGGATGGCAGCGCATTAAAAGTCTTTATTATCATGTAAAATGGCCCGCCCTCAAAAGCTGATGACCTGTGGCGAGGAATTACGAGACGCGTGGCTCCCTCGTATGATTACAATACTTTACATACTGCATATGATAAAGTAAAAATCTGACAAATCCTGGCTCCTAGTTTTCGTGCAGTACGACCGATCTCGTAGAAATAGAATTTGCTCATGCAGCTAAATTATAGATTGTACCAAAAAATGTCATAGTGATAAATTATTCAGAATTTCCTTATCTTCAATTTATTATTTAACTATTTCGACGAAATTCTAGAAATGGCGGCTTACTTGCAAAATCTTTAAAAAATGCTAAGACTAAACCTCCAGTTCCTTTGGACCCTCTTCAACAGAAAGCTTTTCAGCTCTAAGTTTGGTTATGAAACTTCTAAATATGAAGTTTCGTCTCGATACCTTTAGTAGTTTCTCCGGAATCGTCGCCACAGAAAACGGGTACACACACACACATACACACACACACACACACACACACACACACACACACACACACACACACACACACACACACACACACACACACACAGACATTTTTTTGTACCTCGGTTAAAAATGTTCAGGGGACCCAAAAAGACATATTTCCGCTAAAATCTCAAAAATCTTTTTTGGCACGATTACAATACTTTACATACTGCGTATGATAAAGTAAAAATATTATGTTTTAACCATTGCATAAAATTTGAGATGCCAATATTTATGTTGTAGAACAATAAATGAAGACAAATTAGACTATCGTTGGAAATACTCGGACTTACTCTAACGCGAAGGAAGAAATTTATGGGGATATTAACTACGATGGCGAACATGAAGAATAAAATAAGATGGCCTTTCCAAAATATTGTTGTGGAAACAATGGAAAATGTAATATTTCCACCGAGAATTTGAAGTTCGAGACTTATACGCATTGACCTGAGAGGGCTGACATATGCACTCTTGACAATCGTACTGAAATAATTATTATTTATTCAGTTTACAATTATCCATTTATTTAATTATTTATTCTTATGAAAGTATTACTGACACTGTGACATAAATTCATAGTAGCATAGTAGCATGGCTGTAAGTTGTTGTATGAACAGAAGTATTACTACATATGTGAGATTGTTAAATTTCGACCAACAAGATTGTCGACCAATCTGGATATTTAATATTAATTTATCAATTATTGTGTATTATTATTGTTAAGTCACAAATGACAATTTATATGCTTAATAACTTTTTAGCTGTTGTCGATCTTTCGAAGTAAGTCAAGATATATAGGATATTCCAATTCAAATTCTTAAACTATTTGACATTACTTAGCAAATGTCAAGTTGTTCGGGATGTCATATTGGAATCGCAAATCAATAATAACTGTCAAAAAGTACGATACTTTTACTATCCAAAATTAGTTCTTTTGTTTTATCCTTGTTAGTTACCCCGGAAACATTTTTTGAAGAATGCTTGTTTTGATTTTAATTTCACAATATCTCAGAAACAGTTGACAAACGCCTAATATAAGTTGATGTCAAAACAATTAGAATAAAAATCTTACTGAAAACGGCAATAATATACCTAGTGTTCCATTTAAGCAAACATAAGAAAAAAACTAAAAAAATCTTGAAATTTCAACACCCTGTAGATCGGCAACGAAGCGTTTGCGGATCTATGTTTATATGCATTTTTAGTCATTAAATAAGCCAAAGAATGTGTATTTGTCGGAATAATGTACCACAAGTGTATGATTTAGGATCACTGCCTGAATCACTGAGGTGTCGGATTTCGGATCAAAATTTCGCTTAGTATCGGAATTAGAGGTGATTGTTAAACTTTTAAAATATAATATAAATTACATTACTATTATCAATTTTCTTTAAAAATAAATAGTCAAATATCTTTAGAAGGAAATATTTGTTTAAAAAAGGTTGCCATAGTCATTAGCACCACTTAAATATAAATTCTACAGTTACAAATGTAACAAAAATTCCTCAACCTGTCTGAATGAGGCGTTTAACTTATATTGAGTTATTTTATTTTAGAGAGAGGTAGATAATTTAACAAAAACTTATTACATTACCTATATGAACCCATGTTTAAAAGTAATATGCTCACAAATTAAATGATTTTTCCAGATATATACAAATTAATGATAAAATGATAAAAATTAACCTTTTTTTCTAAGGGGTTTATTAGACAGAGTAACAAAATATCTAAAAACTTGTCAAAGTAACCACATTTTACGGTACTGTTCTGCGTATTAAGTCCTTAATTTCCCACAACCAGCGCAACATACAGCCTGCACCATTTGTTTCCACATTTTTCTATTTTTATGGAAAACAGATATCATTACGAGTCAAAAGTTTTATATGTAGGTGTCCGACATTAATGGGAAAGTTTTGTATTATAAACTTTCGAGAACACTTTACGAAATTATAATTACCTTCTCCATTGCATATACCGGGTGTTTTTATTAACAATTAACATTTTTATGATAACTTACGCCGAAAATTTTATTCTTTATAAAAGCTTCTGGATTATCTTAAACCTAGAGTCCAAATATTAGAATGTAATTATCTGCTTGCATGTACCGGGTGTTACCAAAACTATGAAAAACACTGAATAGTTTAGTACCTGTATGTTCAAAGCTATGCAAAAATATTATTTGAAAAAAGTGTTCAAAAATATTAAAGGGCATTAAATACTGTGAACTTTAATAGAAACATTAAACGCTAACTTCAAATATGCGAGTAGAATTTTAAAGTGTAAGCCCATGTTTTTTTCAAGGAAAAAAAATAGATTTAAAATATCTGTTGTAGTGTCCCACTTCAGTGATCTGTAGTCAGTCTCAAATACATGCTAATTTTGTTCTTCACGTGCATACTTTGTATCCTTCCTTACAACATTAAACCCCTTATTAGGGACAATCAGACCGTCTCATCCTATGAACAGCCCCAATCTCACTTACAACCAAATAAAGCATGAAGAGGGGAGACAATTTTGCAACTCTGCCTATCCTACCATTCTCAGAGATAAATACACAATTCCGGTTAATGGTTTTCGAGTACATTTACTTTAATTGTGTCATCCTACGTCCCGCTGCCGAATTTTAAGCGTTTCTATGATTAAGATGTGCCAGGAGCGTGCAGGGGAAGAGAAAGGAACAAGGAAGAAAGCGAAAGCTTCTTGGAGAGAAATGCTGCCCGGCTGAAAACGGGATCGATTCCGCTGTTGCCTCAAAGACTGATGTAACCAATTTAAGAAACAATTCAGATAAATCCGGACGCCGGCAAACAAGTCCCGCGGAACCGTATTATCTCCAATTTTATACATTTTCCCGTCTACGGTCGTTCCGCTGTTCCCAACGTTTTGCCAATAGAGTCTAAAGTTATGTCGTTAATGAGACCTTTCTCTCGTTTCTTTTCTCTCGGGTAATTTTTCAAATTTTCAGTGTTGTTAATAACATGTTTCAAGAATCACAGATAGGAGAAATATTGTAAAGGCTTTTTTTTACACTTGTTGTATGTACTATTATCTACTTCGTGTCACAAAATCGCTTTGTTGAATCCTATATAAAAAAAACTATAAATTTTTCGGTCGAAAAACAGATACTTGAGTTCAAATATTGAAAGCCGTTATGCAAACAAAATGTCTGTTAAATTATTTTCTATAATTTTATTAATGTATAACGTTAGTTAATGGAAGAAAAATAAGAATAGTACAATCAAATGGTTTGACTTCGACAGACATTGGAAATAAATTTTCAAACTGCATAAACTGAATTCACAAAGGCGTGAATGGTGTCAGGCTGTGGTCCCAATTTATACCTTCCATTTTTTTTTGCTCGGGGGCAACGATCACTCAATCTGTTCGTTTTCCGAAAAAATAAATCCCCAAAAATTTGAGAAAAATCGGTTAAAGTTAACACGTGCCACCGAGCACCTCAAATTTCCTATTTAAAATAAATTGGAAAAATGCATCATTTTTCCATTTTTTTCACGTTTCGGATTTAGATAAAAAAATTACCGGAGATTATCAAAAATTGTTCAGAACACCCCAAGGATCAAACAAGGAACACCCCATAACCACTATTTTTTTTCACCGCCCCCACCTTCTCCTGCAGTACCCTAAAAATGAGGCAACATCTTCCCCAAATCTACAATTTTATAAAGTTACGATATTATTTTTTTGACAGAAATTATTATTATTGGATTACTGACATGCTTTTTGTCATTTATTAACTAATTTAAAATTGTTTAAACATTAGTACCATTTGTTTAAACAAAAATATATGATGTTACGAACATATTTTTCCATTTTTTGCAGAAATTAGTAGATTATTGGCATTTTTTGTCATTTAATTTGCAATTGTTTAAACAAATACCATTTGTTACGGACATATTTTTTATATTTTTTGCAGAAACGATTATTAGATTATTGGCATTTTTTTGTCAGTAGTTATCGACCTCTTTAAACAAGTAACATTTGTTTAAACAAAAATTTACATAGTTTTTCTATATTTCTTGTTGTAGAAATTATTGTTACATTGTTGGCATGTTTTTTGTAATTTGTTACTTAATGTGCAAATGCTTGAACAAATAAATTTGTTTAAACAATAATATACAATGTTAGTAACTACGTATTTCTTGGCAAAAATTAGTATAGGATTTCGCTTTTGGTCGCTTTTGTAATTTTGGAGGTTTTACAATATCGGTCAAACCAGTAATGTGGTTGTAACCAGGGTTTGCCAACAATTTCGCTGGACACAAATGAAACTTCTGTTTTGCGTTTCAGCATTTGTTTGTGGGTAATTGTATATGCACAAGCCATATGTTTTATAGAATATAAATTTAATTTATTAAATTTGTTTTCTAGTATCAATTTTCCTGGTAGTAATTTTGTTTTCATAGCAAATTTAATGTTGCTCGGTTGTATTACTCTGCGTCAAATTTATGATTATTTGTATATGTAAGATTTTTATTACAATAATTATTTGAACATATTTTTGTATGCAATTTTTCTGGAGTCGGCGTCGGAGTCGGTCCACGAAAAATATCTGGAGTTGGAGTCGGAGTCGAGAATTTTTTTACCGACTCCGCAGCCCTGGTAGCAACACTAATTATTATTATAGGTTATAATTGAAAAAGAGTTAATAAATTAGGCAAGAAAAAAAGGCAAAGAAATACAATAATAAATTTTGCCGAGAGGATGCGTCAGTACCATCGTATATTTTTATTTAGACAAATGGTATTTGTTTAAACAATTGCAATTGCGTAGTTAATTAATGACAAACAATGCCAATAATCTAACAATAATTTATCCAAAAAAAATAGAAAAGTACGTCCGTAACATTCTATATTTTTGTAAACAAATGGTATTTGTTTAAACAATTGCAAATTAGTTAATAAATGACCAAAAAAAGCCAACAACCTAATAATAATTTTCTTTTAAAAAAATAAAAATATATCCGCAAAATTGTATATTTCTTTAAACAATTGTATTTGTATAAACAAGTGCTAATTAGTTAATAAATGATTAAAAAGCCAATAGTCTAATAAAAAAATGGAAAAATATGTTCGTAACAACGTATATTTTAATTTAAACAAATGATAATTGTTTAAACAATTTCAAATTGACCAATAAATGGAAAAAATAATAAAACACGTAACATTGTAAAATTGTAAATTTGGGGAAACTTTTGTCTCATATTTAGGGTACTATGGGGAGGGTGGGGGTGGTGGTGGTGAACCAAAAAGTAGTTTGTGGATTTGTTCCTTGTGGAGTTCCAAACAATTTTTGATAATCTCCCGCAGCTTTTTTTTCATAATTCGGATGGTGAAAAAAAAAGGGAAAAAGATGCATTTAAGCATTATTGTATTTTAAATGGGAAATTTGAGGTGCTCGGTGGATTTTTCCGATTTCTCTAAAATTGGTTTTTTCTGGAAAAGGAACAGATTGGAGGGGATCGTTGGCCTCTAGCGAAATGTCCACTTTTTGGACCACCCTAATGGAGATGGTCTAAGCTAAGCAATGTCAGAGCGAGAGTGCAGTAACCAGAGCGCGCTTACCCATTCGGAGCGTTAAATATCCGGCAAATTACTAAAAAGATTTGTCCGCAACGCCTGCTTTAACCATAAATCATTCCTTCATGTCAAAAAATAATTTTTATGCAGTCACTCTGACATTTTAACCAATTTTACAGACATTCCTTTACGATGAACGCATTTTTACAAGGATTTAAAAGACTGGGGATCATTCCTAAACTAAAAACTAATTACGTACGTAACGCCTTCTTTGCTACAGACTGTCCCGCAGGAGAAGGTCCTGAACGCGCAACAGTTCGCAAACCACACCTCGAAGAACGAGAACACCTGAAGTCATTCGGAAAATATTGCGCTGAAAACTTACCAAGATACGTCCAGAAGGTTCAAGTGACAACAGGAGACGAACTAGAAGTTTTAATCGTACCAGAAGGCGTTCTCCCAGTTATGCATTTCTTAAAATACCACCAATACGCTCAATTCCATAGTTTTTGCGACGTAACCGCCATAGACGTTCCAAGCAGAGTCTACAGATTTGAAGTCGTCTACAACTTGTTATCCTTGCGCTTCAACTCGAGAGTTAGAGTTAAAACTTATACGGACGAGTTGACACCGATAGACTCCTGCGTTGCGCTTTATCCTGCAGCGGACTGGTACGAAAGAGAATGCTGGGACTTTTTCGGTGTCTTCTTTTTGAATCATCCCGATTTGAGAAGGTTGTTGACCGATTATGGGTTTCAAGGACACCCGCTCAGGAAGGATTTTCCCGTTGCCGGTTATGTTGAGATGAGGTACGATGATGAGAAGAAACGGGTTGTCTGCGAGCCACTAGAGATGCAACAGGAATACAGGTTTTTCGATCTGAATGCTCCATGGGAGCAATTCCCGAATTTTAGGAAGGCGGAGCCTCACGTGGAAGATATACCGCTTGACGTTAAGAAGAAAGAATGAAAGATGAATGACTGTATTGTCAGTGTGAGAATATAGTTCATTATGGTGTTAATAAACTTTTTGTTTTAATTTTTGGTGATTCTATTTTGCTCGATTCACAAGTTTGTTTATAATTTGATTTGAGATCGTTCACCCTCTGAGAAACTTCATCTTCTTTGAGATTTAATTCGGATTTGCTTTTAGTGCTGATTTGGATTAACTTAATTTTGATTTGGTTTTTGGAATTTTGGTTTGGTCACAGCAATTTTATTTAATCAATATTTTATTTTCTAACGAGCTACAATTATGTTTGTATAGGATTAGACAGGTAAAAACGTTAAAAGGATAACAAAAAATTATATGAATCTGCATACTCTGCCATACTAAATGCATTTCTTTTGTCAGAATTCCACAAGAAAAACAGAAAATTGCATTTTGAATCAACAGTAGCAATCAAATTTAATATCACAAATAAAATAACAAAAAAAAATATTTTTCTGAAACCCCAATAATATACATAACAGGTTGAGTTTGGGTAAAATCGAGATTATATAAATACGTTATGTATTTATCAGAGCAACGCAAGAATCTTTTGGCGTCAACTCATCCGTATAAGTTTTAACTCTAACTCTCGAGTTGAAGCGCAAGGACAATAAGTTGCAGACGACTTCAAATTTGTAGACTCCGCTTGGAACTTGCCACGGCTCGCTCAGCAGTCAGCTGATCTCCACCACTGGTCGGCACCCGGATCGAGCGGAGTAGGTCAAGGTAGTACTAGCCGTCCTAAAAACGCGAGGCGTCAAATTTTGAGTTTTCAATAATTAATTACCCATAACTGGTCCAGATAGAGAAAAAAGTGCTTGAATCGTTTAATCCCTAGTTGGACGTACTAGTATTCTCGCGATAGTTAGTGCGTCCTTCTAGTTGTTTTGCAGTATTTACAATTTTTTTCGGCTGCAAACCCTTTCGCAGAGTGGCGCAAACCCTCGGAGTCTTGCCATTACCCGTAGGATCAGGGGATTTAGAGCGTGAGGACGTTCGCTTACTGCTAATTGGAATCGATACGGACGCAAAAAGGGATAATATCTCTTACTTTCAAACTCCCTCCTCGAGGGGTAGATGTGTGTGTGTGTGTGTGTGTGTGTGTGTTTGTGTGTGTGTGTGTGTGTGTGTATATGTATATGTGTATGTGTGTGTGCTTGTGTGAACGGGAGCGTGCACAATGCCTCTAGCTACCCCTCAGTCTGAAATTCCGCTAAGCTTTTTTCTGGCAATTAAAGCAAATGCGTCGGAAAAAAGACGGCAACGGCGGGAGGCGATCCTCACGGCTGGGCAGTTCCGGCCTTATCTGAATGGCTCATTTACCACTTGAACTTTGCTTTTTCAAATACGGTTATTCTTCCCACCCCTTACGTCGTACCCCTAACGCCGCATGCCTTACCACTTTTTAATTACCCCAGTGTGTATACCAGGATGGTTAAAAAGGGGCGTTATTTATCGCTCGTGCCCGAAGGCACTCTGCCAGAAGTGGAGAGAGTAGTGAATGATATTAAAAAGCCATGATCTGGAAGAATGCTTCGAAAAAGTTAAACTGCTATTAATTAATTTTAATATTAAAAGGAAGTAGATTCATTACTCTTTTTTGGAAAATGTTAGCATATTATCTTAATAATGAAATTCAAGAATAAAAATTTGAACAAATGTCTTAAAGTGAGCACTGTTGGCCTCCAAACAAGGTTCTGTACGGTAATCAATTTGCCCATAAACAGCGTCGTCTAATGTCATCAGGAAGTCTCAAAGTCGACATTTTCCGTAAATGAGCATCATGTCCACATACTTACTACTTGTGAAGTTATTCATTTTACTCGCACAAACACCGAGACAACAAAAACTCGAACCAGTGATAACTGATTCTGGTATGCGTCTTGTTTCAAGGCGAATAGAGTTTAGTTGAGAGAAATTCCAGTATCAGCAGTACCTAACTTATTTGTTTTTGTTGTTAATTAGGGTAGGTAGTTATTTAGCTTCCGTTATAGTATTTCTGACAACAATACCCACAGGACGGACCATTTTAATATCATCTCAGTAAGTCATTGTAGATAAGTTTTGTATATTTTTTTTGCAGGGAGGGGATTTTTCAGGATAATCAAGTGTTAAGATTAATATGGCCCACTCTGTATAGACTCAGAAATCTATTGATTTTGTTATTCATCATACTATATATAAAATTAATAGTTTAGGCTCAGTGCTTCCTAAACTGTGCACCGCGGCGCCCTGGGGAGCCGCGGCGTCTTCACAAGGGCGCCGCGAAATATTGTAAAAGTTTCATATTTCCAAGTGCCTTTGTCTCTTAAGTTAATAACACAGTTAGTCAAAGTATACATCAAATGGCGGAAGATAAATATCAAAGATCAATTAATTGAACAAAATAAAGGAGTTGAATTTGGAATGCAGTTAGATGAGGCTACGGATAATAATAAAGATGCTAATTTGATATGTTATCTACGGTTTATAGATGCATTTAATAATATTAAAGATTTTCTGGACTGATCTCAGGACCTGTTCGAGATTCATATCTGAAAAAATTTTGAATTGTCCTAAATACGTTGGTGTCTGTACTAATGGAGCTCGCTTAAAGGTGCTTATTCGAAGCAGATCACCAAATGCACTGCGGACCCATTGCATTATTCATGAGTGTGTATAGAAAAAACGTTTTTCTTCGAAATTCAAAATTTCAAGTTGATAAAATGGTAGGTCCCTATGGACCTACCACAAAAAAAAATTGGCCGAGTTGAAAAATATTTAGGTCTCCCGCAGGAGTCCTAAAGTTTGTATTTTCTTTAAAAATTCGATTTTTTTTATATTTTTTCAATGAAAGTAAGAGATTATTCTTCCTCAAAGCCCACATGGATGCACATAACATAATACTTGATAAACTTTTATCAACATTTAACATATTTTTTAAATTATAGAAAAATAGTCACTTTTCTAAAAGTTCATGCAAAGATGCAGAATATTTTGCTGGTGCTGATTTTTTAATAAAACGGGCATCTGTATGCAACATTTTTGAGAAGCTGAATTTCCTTAATGTCTCTCTGCAGGCACCTTTTGCAATCAACGGAAAGCTTCTTTAAAAGGACCTATATATAAAAAAGTATGGAGAAGAAAATTGAAAAAAGATGCAGACAAAGTTTGTATCTTAATATTACAGCAATTTTTGAGGTCAAATGAATGTGATCTTTCTCAAGATATAAAAACCATGTTTGGGGAGCACTAATCACAGCTAATTATCTGCGTAGAAAAATATTTTCCAAATGAAAGTTCGATAAGTTTGCGTGCATTCAAAATCCATTTAACACAAGTTCCGCCTGAATTTACTTCTGCAAAAGAAGACAAACTTATCTTGTGATAGCAGTTTAAAAACAAAACTTGGCAGCGTGGAATTGGCAGAGTTTTGGATTTCAATAAACGATTAATATCCCCTTCTACATGGTAAGGCTAAGCGGATTTTCGACTTCGTATTTGTGCGAAGCATCAGGGTTTTCAGCAGCCGCTGTAGTAAAAAGCAAGTATAGATGTGAAAACGCAAATGAGAGTAGCCGTGTTCAATTTATATCCACGATTTGGGGAAAATGTGCAGTGCTTAGCAGCCTCATACATCACATTAATTATAAATAAACACTGAATAAATTTAATATTAATAGAGTTAAAAAATAATAAAGAAGCACCAGTTTTTTATGGTTATCTTTTACTAATAGCCATCCTTTTACTTAGAGTAGGCCGCCATCGAAGTATTTTAATTGTGTGTAAACTATTAATTTTACCAAAATATGTCATAGACATAAACTGTACAAAATTTCCTCTACTTTAATTTATTATTTAACTATTTCGAAAAAATTACATAAATGGGTGCTCATTTGCGACGTTTTTTGTACCTTGGTCAAAAATGTTCCGCTAAAAATTTCATTCCGCTAAAAATTTCCGCTAAAATCTCAACTTCTTTTGACGCGATTACCGTACTTGTCATACTACGTATGCAAAAGTAACAAGTATAGATTATACAATATATCCTGCAAAATAAAATAAAAACAATAACAACTGCAACATCAATTTCAAAAGTGATAAACAATAGTATCACTGTAGCACCAGCATTTTCATTGCCTACGTCATAAAATATAAAACCTACGTATGTATGTAGGTATGGATATTGTTTTGCATCGACATTAAACCCAGCCATAAAGTTCACGAATGAATAGATTTATATGGGTCCGCCATCAAGTCAATCGCCAGAATGTATACGTATTTATTCCCATATAAAACACAATTTATAGCAATATTATTCCATATAAAGTATCGTATCAAAATATAAAAGTATCTCAACGCAGGTTAATATTGTCAAATCAAAAAAAAATATACACACCAACCCTTCCAATTTATTGTTTCAAGAAACCAAATTAGAAAAGCAAGTTAAGTTGAATCTGTTGTCGGATCTAGAAAAGCACGTCTACGGAGCATCTCTTTCTTTTTTTTTGAATTTCAGGAACTCATTTGGTGCGTGCCGAATAAACAAAGCCGTAAATATCCGGACGCAAGATGTTTCCATTCATCAGATTTCTGAAAAACGGCCCACTTACAACCGTTAGAAGCCAGCCCCATGGGCCCCGATACTATTTATAGATATGATTCCCATCAAGAAGCGATGTGTACGCATTTCTGTTGAAAGTTTTTTCTTCGTGAATAATATTTACGACGCTACAAATAACAGAACCAGTGACAGTTATCCCTAATAGCCTCGCTTCCCGTTAAAAATATCGCCGTGATATATTATATTAACCACTGACATTCAATCTAGAGTCGAGCGATCTCTTTCCGGATTGTTTTATTGCTCTTGTTTTTGTGAATTGGCCAAATTAGATACGCCAGTTTGTTAGATCGTAAATTGTAGTAAAACAAATTAGACTATTATGCCTCTTTCAGACTCTCGCGAGACATAGCGAGAGACCGCGAATCGGGAGAGTGTGGATGCCACATTTACCCAAATCCGCTAACATTCGAGTTGCCAGAAGTCTCTACGGATGCAGATAGTCGGATAAAAATTACGCGTTCTGCGCGTGGCTCGTTTCTTTTCTACGCATTCGCTTCGATCCATTCAATGTGGATTTTTGACGCGGCTCGAGCAGTTTTTGTGTGTACCCGAAGGTATTATTTACGACAGGGGTCTGATTTATGACATCACACACGTGCGGTGAAGGGGCTCTTCGAGCATCAATGCAACCCGAAATGTAGGTAACGAATAGAATAATTATTTAGTATTGAAATAAAAAGATTAAAAAATATTGAACACAATAAATTTATATGCAAAATACAAATAGTTTACATTGATATAAAAATATCCGATAGTATTTTTTTCTCTATTTGTGACGTCCCCATTACTATAACTTGTCAGGAAAATAATCACATACGCAAAGTTAAAATGAAAAATATACCAGATAATTTATTTCTGTATTATTGAAGAAATGCAAATGCATATCAATAAATTAACCATCCGTATTATAAGATTACTAATGAAAATTAAAATTAATAGCAATATTAAATCAATAATTTATTAAAACTAAAGAATATATTATTTATCTCTTTCAAATAAATCTTATCAGGTTCCAAGTTATTACAGTCTTATTTTTCTATGATGTCTGAATCTATTGTATCATTTTGGGACAGTTCTTTGATTACTTGGGCCAGCTAAGAACTACCTGGTAAGTAGGTATAATTTCGTCCATTCTAAGTGGACGAGAACGCCGAGAATGTGGATGGCATTGTTTTCCCGCTATGTCTCACCCAGCCTCGCCGAACGTTTCGCCGATTTATTCGGGTTGAGTCTGGAGCTAACATTAAAGTTCTAGTTCTAGACTCTAGTAGTAGTAGTAGATAAAAATGTGGTATTGGAAATAGTATTAATAGCTATTATAGGATTAGAACAACACTACAAACATAAAAAAAAATAGGTAGGTACATGAACTTTTTAATATTTATTATTGACCACTACGGCCTGATTCTCGAGATAGCTGCGTCTGCACGCTTGAGTAAAGCACATTGTACATCTCAACCGACAGTAAGTAGACCATTAACATGCGAGGGCATAAAGCTGTTTCACAACCTCCTAAAACATGAAGAGTGGTTTGAAATGAAATTACAAACAAATGCGGAGGATAAATTTGCATCTTTCTTCAACACATTTATGAACCACGTTGAGGAAGCTTTCCCCTTAAGAAAAAATAGAAATTCAAACAAAAAAAAAACCGAAAGGAAGTTATCTTTTGAAGGAATGCAAATCAAAGAAACTTTGAACCTCATACAAGCAACATACATCCAACAAGGTGGGGAAGATCTCAAAACAATATTCAAAAGTTACCAAAAATTTTACTTGAACTACTTACAAGAACAAAAGCGCATAAATTATCAACAACAACTTAGCTACGCTAAAAACCGAACAGTATCCATGTGGAAAATCATTAAGAAAGAAACTTCAGCTGAATCGCCTACACTCGATTGCCTTCCACCAAGTGAGACCTTAAACCAGTATTTCCGAGATGCTCCTGATCTTCTCCTGAAAAATCTGCCTGCCTCTCCTCATGTGACACCCTCACACAACGTGCACCAGTCCATGTATCTCAGCCCCATGACTCCGGCGGAGATGGAACAAATAATTAAGCAAATTAAGCCAAAACTTACCCTTGATATATACAATCTCAGCACGAGGATTGTGACATTGGAACCAAAACTGCTGTCGGGACCTTTGACTGAGGTACTAAATAGTTGTTTCTGCGAGGGTGTGGTGCCAAAAGGAATGAAGATTGCAAAAATAGTACCAATATATAAGAAGGGAGATCCAAGCATGCCCTCTAACTATCGCCCAATATCCATCCTTCCAGCCTTTTCAAAGATTTTGGAAGCAGCTATCCTAAGAAGAACTACATCCTTCATTGACAAAGAAGAGATTATGTGCAAACAGCAATATGGATTCCAGAAGGGAAAGTCTACAACTGATGCTGTGCAACACTTACTGCATTTCATCTGGGAGACCATGGATAAGGGGCTAGACGCTGTCACCATATTGTGTGATTTGTCGAAAGCTTTCGACTGCGTGGACAGATTCCGCCTGTTGAACAAACTGGAAGCCTATGGAATAAGAGGCATACCGCTGCAGCTGCTCCACTCGTACTTCCAAGACCGTAAACAGGCTGTCTGTACCAAAGATGGTTTAAGCTCTGTTACAACCACCAACCACGGGCTAGCACAGGGATCCCTTATCGGACCTTTATTATTCTGCCTTTATATAAATGATCTCCCGAAAGGCATGTCAGCTCACACAACCCTTTTTGCCGATGACACAACCCTAACATGTCAAGAAGATTGCCTGCAACCACTGATTGTAAAGATCAATTCTATACTTCAGGAAGCAAAAGCGTGGTTTACAGAAAACAAACTAGTTTTAAATGAAGAAAAGACAAACATCATCTACTTTTCCACTAAAAGACATACAAACCAACCGGTGCCTGTCGACCATGCCAAGCTTCTCGGATTAGTGCTTGATACTAGGCTTACATGGAAACCACACACCGAACAACTAATGCCAAAACTTTCGGCGGCGACATATGCCATCCGGAGATTGAAGCAAATTGTTGGAGTGGAGGCAGCCCTGATGGCATACCACTCGGCGTTTCGTAGTCGCATGGCGTATGGTCTGCTGCTCTGGGGAAACTCTGCACATGCGAACACTATATTTACACTCCAGAAGAAGGCTGTGAGAGCTATCGACACAGTAAGTCAACAATCAACCTGCAGACCCATATACAGAAAATATTCCATCCTAACATTGCCATCTGAGTACGTCTTCCTCGCTCTCTTACATGCCAGGGAACACCTAAGAAATAACAAAACACGAGTCCAGATGACAGGAGTAAATCTTCGTCGTGGAGATCGAGTGACCATTCCATTCCATCGAACCCATACATCAGCAGCGCAACACCACCACCTCCATCTGCTGAACCTATTGCCTGCCACCTGGATATCTAAACCGTTGCAGAAATTTAAGCGTGACCTTAGAATATGGCTTTTAAATGAATGTTTTTATTCTGTGAATGAATATGTTGAAGCTGTCAGAAACTTAAACTAATTTTATTTACTATATTTTGACTTTTCACATTATGCTCGGGTACATTTTCCATACATATGTAATCATTAGCATTATTGTTGAATAAAGATTATTATTATTATTATTATTATTATTATTATTTCACAACTGCAGAGATACTCAAAAATAGCTTCCAATTTTATTTTCATCAAATTAGATTTGTCCCAGGAATTTTTCTTTCCACCCATTTGACAAAATCAATGCCAATTGAACGTTCAATTTATTTTTTATTTTTTTAATCGGTGGAAAAGGCATGTGTAGCGGCTCCTTTAATTATCGAATTCAACGTCAGATTAAACGATTGCTCTCGAGTACCCTTTCATTTCAAATTAATTAAAATTGATCAACGCCACACTGGCCTCGTCGCTTCAGCCCCCCACCCCACTCCAACGAGTTGCCCTTTAATTAATTAAATTTTAAGAGAGTTTTTAGGACACCCGGCTCGACGAATGGCAGTTTACCCCCGGCATCCATTGTAATTTTTATTCGCATACCGGAAGAGGAAACGTTCCCGATAACAAAACAACAATTAACTGTTTTATGGTATTGCGTTCAGAAGAGGGATGACACTTTATGCACATTTTGTGGACCATTATTCCAATCAGTATTAAAATGTTTTATCGACCTGTAATCACTGATTGTTTTTTTGTTTGGCGAGAGATGTTTCTCATTTAACACAAGTCGAGGAAGTTTTTGTGTAACTTTTCTTTGCTAATTTGAACGTGTTGATTTCGAAAATCCATTTTTATTAAAATTTACCCACAATTTTGCTTATTGCAGGGCCGAGAACATTCGCTATTATTAAAAAACAGTTTTATGCAGAATATGAGTGTTTTAGTTTAGAGTTTAGCTTAATTAACCTCTTGAAAGTGGTTCAAATTATAGTACACATATTTGACATTACAACTACTGCAAAATCTGCTGCGGATAGGTGCGGAAGCGGTTTTTGCGATTTTATTTCTATCACGTAGTAAAGGAAAATCCAAAAATTGATGTACGGGCTTATATGTAATTTGATGCAATTCCTTGAAAACGTGATAGTAGAGGTAATTTAGAATATATTTAACCATATTTAGCAATATACAAATGATTACGGTTATCAAGATATTGACAATTTTATGTTCAATGCATCTTGTATGTTGTAAATGCCGATATGTAAGTATATTTTTCCGTTTTGGACCATGTATAGTAAACAACCCCGATGACCTCGACTCTTAAAAAACATCCAAAAACAACCTTAAACTTTGTAGGTACTTATATGTGAATTTCTTGGAAATGTGTTGCTTGAAGCGAATCGGATTTATTTTGAGGGCAAGAAAATACATCGAAAGCACCTACTCGCATACACAGTTCTCTGCATTAAAAAGGATCATTGTTGAGGAGAGACAATAGTAAGCTTGTGAATAGAAACTGGTTAGGCGTTTTCGATAAATATGTTTATACGGAATGCGAATCTGGGTTCAAAACATGCGTATTAGGGTCATACCACTAAAAAAACGAGAAAATTTGAGACCCTGAGCAAGTGTTTAGTTAGTTGGGTTCTTTACGGGGTGTCTGAATCTACTATTTTAGTTATAAAAAAATAAGCTGCCTGTAGAGCATACTTAGATACACGGTTAATCAAAATTACCGGAACACCTAAATAATTCACCAACCGTAAACAACTTCAAAAAGTCTTTCAAACAAAAATTTTTAGGTTTTAATCAAGCTATCATTTTAATATATTCTTAATTCATTTTATTATGGAAATTTGGTCACCTTCCCTTTTTCAAACAGAACACCCTGTCTATTTTTACATTTTTAATTCTAAGACTAATTCTAAAAATTTTGGGATAGGAATCATTTCTGTATACAACATATCATTTTTGATATATAAAAATTTAAAAATATACAAAGTGTTCTATTAGAAAAAGGAAAAGTTACCAAATTTCCATAGCAAAATGAATACGAGACTTGAACGAGAGCTGGTTAAATCCAAAAAAATCTTTTAATTTGTTTTACAGTTGGAGACTTATTTAGGTGTTCCGGTAATTTTAACGAATTTTGATTAATTGCTTTAACCACAAAATGATTTATTAAAAAGCTTCCTACAAAAAATTCAAGGAATAAAATGTGGATCTATTATTATTGACAAGAAATTTTCAGACGTCACAGATTAGAGCAAAATATTCACGTGTCACCGCCTTTCAAATAACGCACATCGTCGACCAGTGGTTGGTTTTCCCAGACCTATATACAGGATTAGCCAAAATTACCGGAACACCCAAATAATTCTACAACGGTAAAAAAATTCAAAAAAAAATCAGACAAAAGTTTTTAGACTTTAAACAATCCATCGTTCAAATATATTTTGAATATACAGGCTGTTCATTTTATTATAGAAATCGCGTAAATTTTCTTTTTTCAAATGGAACACCCTGTATCTTTTTACATTTTATAATTTTAGGACTAATTCTGGACATTGTTTATTAAAATAATTTTTTTATAAAATGCATCATTTTTGAGTTTTAAGCAATTAATTTAAATTTGTTAAAATTACCGGAACACCCAAATAACTCGCCATCGGTAAAAAAATTACAAAAAACATTCAAACAAAAGTTTTTGACATTAAACAAGCTATCATTAAAATATATTTTTAATATACAGGCTGTTCATTTTTTATGCAAATTTGGTTAACTTTTTTTCTTAAATGGAATACCCTGTATATTTTTACATTTTATAATTCTAAGACTAATTCTAATAATTTTTTATTGGAATAATTTGTTTATAAATTTCATAATTTTTTAGTTATAAGCAATTAGTCAAAACTCCTGAACTTCAAATTAAGAATTGATTTGAAGGATGCAATGTGGGATAGCTTACCACATTAAAACTATTGTCCTTTCAGTGATTTCTTCCGGTTTTATTGGAATATTGAGCATAAAATGAAGTAATACCTCATCTCCTAGTTATATTCAACGAAGATCTGAATAATATTTGGTTTCAACAAGATGGTGCACCGCCGCATTACGGTGTCCAAGTTCGGAATTATTTAAATTCAATTTTGCCGCAGAGGTGGATTGGAAGGAGAGGATCCATTGAATGGCCACCTAGGTCGCCGGATTTACAAATACTGGATTTTTCTATTTGGGGCCACCTAAAGTCCAAGGTTTACACAAATAGGCTGCAAAATATTGATGCGTTGAAGCAGAGGATAGTGGACGAAGTTCAGAGTATTACTGTCGATCATTTAGACAACTGTTTACGGGAATTTGTTGATAGGTTGGGGCATTGTCAAGCCGCTCAGGGATGGCAGTTTGAAACTTTAATTTAATTGTTTTGTTATTTTTTCTTCACATTGTTATTATTTATCCGTTCGGCTAAAACAAATGTTTTGGAGTTTTGATTAATTGCTGATAATTAAAAAATGAATCAATTTATAAAAACCTACTTGAAAAGAAATTCTTAGAATTAAAAAATAAAAATGTACAGGACGTTTAATGAGAAAAAGGAAAAGTTTTCCATACTTCCATAATAAAATAAACACCCTGTATATTAAAAATATATTTAAACGATAGCTTGTTTAAAGTAAAAAACTTTTGTTTGAATGTTTTTTGAAATTTTTTTACCGATGAAGAATTAATTGGGTGTTGCGGTAATTTTGACAAATTTAAATTAATTGCTTAAAACTCAAAAATGATGCATTTTATAAAAAAATTATTTTAATAAACAATGTCCAGAATTAGTCCTAAAATTATAAAATGTAAAAAGATACAGGGCGTTCCATTTGAAAACAAAAGATTTACGCGATTTCTATAATAAAATGAACACCCTGTATATTCAAATTATATTTGAACGATGGATTGTTTAAAGTCTAAAAGCTTTTGTTTGAATTTTTTTTTGAAATTTTTTACCGTTGTAGAATTATTTGGGTGTTCCGGTAATTTTGGCTAACCCTGTATATTCAAGGTTAGGTTAGCAAAGTGTACGGTGATTCGAAATCGGAACTTGAACCTGCATGCACTGTGCTCTACACTGCCGATATCACGCCATTTTTTAGCAATTTAGCCAGACGCATGACATCAACTGAACGGTCAGTTTTCACCAGTCTATTACTTATACTCAAGATAAGGCCGAACTGAATATTTATTTGATTTAAATAATTATTCCAAATAAATTAATCACTACAAGCAAATAATGAATACTATAGTATTCAATGAAGTAAGTATTGTTAGCGTCAAAGAAATAGTTTTGATCCAAAAGAACACATTCAAACGCATATATTTCTTAAAACCAAAAAAACTTTTCTATCTGTCTGGCAATAAAATGGATTATCTACTTATGGGCATTTTATGATTTTCCGGAATTTCTTACAAATGAGACCTCCGGAATTTTTTATCGTACTAATCTGACATTAGCATACTAATTATAATACGTTTACTGGAAACTTATAGGTACGTTAGGTACGTATATATCGTAGACCCTGCAGATTACAGACCTAACGCGGTACGTATAAGTCGTCATTTAATATCATTAAATCGTCATCAAGGGGAGCCAGGGGAATGTTAATTCGTTCAAGTAATTTCGCCAAATTAGATCGGTTGCACACGCTGTTGCCTAGCTACTGTGCCATGTAATAAACGTGCCACATCAATTCCCCTCAAAGTTAGGTACGTAATAGACATTTGCATCCCATAGATCCAAAGTAACTCGATCACATAGGAATACTATTAGATCATTCCAGGAATCGTATATGCAGTTGCATGCAGCGTCTTACATATATTTCAACATACAATTTAGAGTTTACTTTGACTCATTTGGCACAATGTTATATGAAGGGAAAATTTTCCACAGTTGCACGTGATTTTATAAGCATTTTATAAAAGCTGCTACTGACTTAAGTTATATGTTATAGTATATTACATTACAAGAGCAGTAACTAGCATATTACGTACGAGTGGAAATTTAACATACGAGCCGCGAAGCGGCGAGTTTTGTTATTTTCCACGAGTATGTAATATGCGTTACAGCTCGAGTATTGTACATAATTTTACCTACGACCGACAATTTCAATAAATTGTATCAAAAATGACAAACACATACAGGTAAGAATATTTGACGGTTAACCAATCAATGTATTCGCGCGACATCTATTGCAACTACGGAGAACTTTGTCTGAAGTGTCGATCGAAAATTTCAGTACAAATTCAACATAAATTATCACGTGCAAGTAATAATATGTTACAGCTCGAGTATTGCACTTACTTACGACCGAAAATTTCAATAAATATAAATTGTATCAAAAATTACAAATAAATAATCAAAATATTCGCGCGACATCTGTCATTATGACATTAGGTCGTGCGTTAAAAACACAAACGCACAGCCAAAGGCACACGTATGTTATAAGCGATATACGAGCTAAGTAGTCCGTGACGTAAGGGACATTTACACATACGGTCGTAGGTAAAATAAATAAAAAAGAATGATAAGGAATAAAACTGCTGTAAAGTAAATACTAAATAATATTTCAAAAATTGTAATGGTAGATTCGTGATATAAAAACTACAAGCTCCCATATGTTTATTAGTTAAAGACAGTAAAATATCAAAGTTATCTCGAATTTCAGCAGTAAAATACAAGTAATAAATAAAGATTCTAAACAAAATGATTTTAATTTAACTATATTATGATTTCTGCATGTAGGTTGGTAGGTATATATTCATTCCACTTTGTGGGATTATTATGCTAGCGCAGAGGCGCCATTAAATTATAATTAACGACTGCATTACAAGTTGTTCTTAATCGATACAAGAAGTTTGGGCCCGCGGTGGTTTGTTAGAAGTTTAAACCTCCATAATTTCAGAAGATACGGGTTTCAGACACATTCAGTTAACACTGTAATAGCACGTACAGCTATTAAATGTACCAACTTCATTACTATCAAGTGTATATTATACAGAATTTCTACAGAATTTCGCTACCAATTTTGCCCTAATGCTACGCCTTTTAAAATTTGCTAGTATAGTAATATATAACAACTCAATTTTTAAATTTGTATTTATTATATAATATATAATTATAATATGTTTTTAGTCGCAAACTTTGAATCGTTGTATCTAAATGAATAAAATAGCAACAAATAAATAACGTAAATAAATTGAGAATTCATTTACGTTATTTATATGTTGCGCATTGACTTTCCGTTTAACCAACCCCAGTAGAAAAACCTAGAGGACTTAAATCAGGAGACCAGGACGGCCATACAATTGGACAAACAGATGATTCTGTGTGGATAAGCTTGGTGCAAATAATTGGTTACAGCTACTGTGTAATGTGCTGGACAACCATCGTGAACGACCGAATAATTGACCCCTTTGAGTTACCTGAAAATCTAAACGGGGATATTTATCACGATCTTTTAGCAAATGAACTGACAAAATCCTTTAGAAGATATGCCAGTGCACACACGCAAATCAATGTGGGTTCAAAATTGTTTTCAATCGAATTTAAAATTAGTGAAATAAGCTATTTTGCAGTAAATAGCAATATATAATTTTTTAAAGTTAGAAATCTTAGAATAAGGAATTTTGTAGCTGTGGCATTCGAAAAACTGATCTAAGATGACGTTTTTGACAAAATTTATTCAATTCAAGTGTCAATATGTCGAAAACTAATGACTTTTTTCATATTTAGATATTCTGGTCAGTTATGAATTCGCCTAGCAGTCCTCCACGCTATGACATTGAATTTTGGGACACCTGTATATGCAAGTAAAATTACAGAGATTTTGAAAAAAAAACACACCCAGGAGGATTTTTTTTACTTAACCCTTTATTCTCTGATTTTATATGTCAAAGTAAAAAAAAATAGGAGGGATAAGGTTATGGTGAAATATACAGTGTTATTTTATATGTACAAGGTAATGTTTCCATTATTATATGCCCTTGGTGAATATGAAAACAATATCTAAATTGGAGCAATAGTCATTGAAGAGGTAAAAAAAAGAACGATGGAAGGAAAAAACCATACACTATCTTTCCGTGGCATCTGAATATGAAATTCTGAATGTCATCTTTTTGGGAGCCTTTTTTTCTGTGTGACTTGTGATAGACGTTTTCGACTTGAATCTAATAAAGCTAATAACGGTCAAAAACTGATTGCCAAAAGACACTCGCCTTCTGAATAAAAACAGGAAAGCTTTTCTTTTAAATATTTATAAACATTAAAAAATAATTAAATTTCAAGCATTAAATATCATTTTTATTTGTTGTTTTAAGATCGTACTTCGGCATTTTTTAAAATAAAACGTAGATTATGAAGGTGTTGTAGTTATTGTAGAATTTTTGTATTCAATCAAAACAGAAACTTTTAATATATATGTATATACATATATATTAAAAGTTACTGTTTTTGATTTACTGTATATACAGGGTGTTAGTAAATAAGTGCGACGAACTTCAGGGGGAGATTCTCCATGAAAAAGTAATGACAGTTTGCTATATAAACGTATGTCCGCAAATGCTTCGTTTTCTAAGATACCGGGGTGTTAAAGTTTTTCTTAAAAACTGACGATTGAATCTCGTCTGAAGGAGGTCATGTTCTAAATTTTTTGTAGCTTTGCGCCTATTTAAAATTTTATTAGTGTTATTTCCTGTCATTGTTATAGTTTAAAGTTATTGTATTAAATAGTTCTTTAAAAAAAATTGAGATCATTAAGATATTTTATTTTTTTGCATAAAAGCGGTGCCCCCTACAAAAAAAAAAGGCAGAGAGAGATTTTTTTTGTAACAAATTGAACGAGGAGTTCCAGAATGATTTTTAATTTGAAATATCCCAGTGGCGTACAATTTTTTTCTTTAAAAAAATTGATATCATTACCCGTATGCGCGCCAATGATGAACATAAAATTCTTAATTGCATGTCAAAAAATGCGCAATAACTACCTCTTAAAACCCACTAAATTTCATATGCATATCTCGACCGGTTTCAGAGCAATAAATAAATCGTCAGTTTTTAAGAAAACTTTTAACACCCCCAGTCTTTATACACCGCCAGTATCTCAGAAAACGAAGCATTTGCGGACATACGCTTATATAGCAAACTGTCATTATTTGTTCATGCAGAATCACCCCCTGAAGTGTGTCGCACTTATTTACTAACACCCTGTATATTTTTTTAAATTGTCGTGAAACTTATAGTTTAGGTTCTGGTCAATTACTAGCCAAAACTTCCGATAAAATAAGATATTTTACTTTATTTGCTCATATTCTTTTACTAATCGCACGGACTGTGGTAATATGCAAAACATTGTGTACCTACATTTTTTAAAAACAAAAAAATTCGGATAAAAACTAAAAGTACAGTTAGGGTAGGGTGGGGCCGAAAGTGGGTGCGAAAGTATTTAAGCAGAAATGTAAATATAGAAATCTTTTACATATTTATAAGGTACATTTGTGTTTAAATATTTTCACAAATGGACAGGAATTTCTTGCAACTTACCAAACGTCAAAATGCCCAGATGTCTGTACACAGGGAATAATTTGTTTGTCAGTAAGAAATTTTACTTAAGTCAAACATACATGACTGTTGAATATCAGCAAAGAAAATTTGAAATAGAAATTTTTGGTTAGTTTATATCAAAGCAGAAATTTGGTTGATACAGCAAAATATTTATTTGTTATTAACATATATTGTTGTAGGCCAAAGAAATATTATATTGTAAGTAAATTGAGTAAACTGCACACAACAAAACGTTGTCTCAATTCAGAGAAATCTTTGTTAATCCAAAACAACGGTTATTTTATATATACGCAAGAATATATATACTTTAAGATTGTACAATTTTAAATAGATACTATACTTATTTGACTTAAGAATTTGGTGTTTTAAATAAAAAGGTTGAGTAGTTTGATTAATCAGCTCACATTCTTGGATTAAACATACACCTACTTCTTTTCAATATGAACATTAGGAAAGCAATAATATTTTACATGAAATGCAATTAATGCATCCAAAGAAGAATATTATTTTCCAACTAGAGAAGGCACCCACCACTCGGTGTCCCTTGTTATTCACTTTGCATCAATATTAGAGCTATTGGACATTTCTACTTCAAATCTATCGGCATCTATCGGCATCCTTCACACTATTTTTAAAACAAAGACTTTCCTAAATCAAAACAATCGCTTTCTTAAAGCAAATAGTTAGGTTGATTTATATTAAAAAAATATTATTATTACAAGCAAGTGTCTTAAAACAAACGAATAATTTTAATAATATTTGTTTCTCAACATTAGGCAACCATTCCTCTGTGCATGAGCGGCGACTCAATATTTCCGTACTTTTTAGTTGTTAATGTCATAACAAATCAATATATTGTTTTAAGAAAAGGATTCTTTGATTCAACACTGTTTTTTCTCTCTGTGTAGTGGTATTATTTGAGCTACGGATTCACCTCAACATTACGTTAATTAAAAACGTCCACAACAAATACCAACACAAAAAAAAACAGCTGGGTTTGAATTTTTCCGAATTAAAATCCCAATTTTAAGACCTTTATGGTTGTTAGACACAATACAAGAACGTGGAATAATAGTATTAATTGGCATGGGATTTGTAATAAATCGCGCCGCGACGGTCTTCATGCCTCGCACAGCTTTATACAGAGGATCTCTTTATACACCGCCAATATCCGACCGCATACCGCTGCCTGCTGCGAGGGGGTGGTTTAAGCCTTTCTGAACTCCACCCCGGCGCGGCGGGGGTGCCTCCGCCACAGAATCAATATGATGGAAGTCACAAGGACTTTGGATAATTAATTTTCGAGAATTTACTACCGAAATAATTATATTAATTTGTATGCCTTTGATGTACTTTAATAATAATTATTCGGTGCTGTTCTCCATTTAAATGGAATTTAAGTATGGCGCTCGGTATGGGCGGTATGCAGTGACTATAGAACAAAAAGCTGAATATTTTAGTTATTATATTACAGTCTATTCTCTGTGGTTGAAAATAATTTAGTAAAAGCGTCACTGTTTAATTATGTGCGTAGAGAGCGTCCGAGTATCCATGTGTAATATTAAACTGTGGTTAAACAAACATTTGACTCGTGTGTGTGTGTTTCTTTGCACAAATAATCGTGAAAACGTAGAATAAATATTTAAATTTTAGTTGCTAAACCCGTAAAAGTTCTGAGAGTTTCCTGTTTTCTAAGTATTTCGTCACAGACTCAAATTTAAAGGAATAAAATAAATAATAATTAGCTATTAGCGGATTATTATAATAAAGGAACTATAACATTTCTAGATAACAATTTTCTTAAAAAAATTATGAAATCTCCCACACAAAATAGCATTAATTGATAGATTCGTCAAGGATCAAGAAGGAATTGATTTTTCATGACTCGATGTTGACGTTAAATAAAGCATAAACACACTTTACACGCAAATCAGAACCTTTCTCTACATTTTATTGCATGAAGTTGTTTTCTGGATCAGAGATAAATTTGAAGGCCACTGGGCTTTTCCGCCACATTTAAAAAAAAAACGGGGTGAATTTACATGTAGTTGGTCGTACAAAAGAAGTGAACTTCTCTCCGAAAATCAGTTGATAATATGATGCAGGGCTTAATAAAAGTGCGCTAAAGGCTAGACCAGCACAGCAATCTCTTGGTTTTGGTAACCTAAAATTAAAAATTCGCGGAATGACCCTAGTGAAAAGTTTCTATTTTAATAAAGTTAATAAATAATTCTATTTTTTTTGTGAAATTTAGGCTAGCTACTATTATATTGATTGCATCATATGTAGTAGCTAAAATTAGCATATAAAGAAGCCAATAATTTTGTCAAAGACATTCATATTCATAATGGGAGTTAAAATCAAAGTACTACCTGACAATGTCACACAAACATTTTCCTAATTCTATGTAGATATTGTGCCATCACAACATGCCAACTTGGTATTTTTAATTTTAGAGAAATCTATGAAAAATAAGTTCTAAAGTCTCTGAAGTTAAAACTACGCCATGGAATAAAAACTCATACAAATTTACTGAACTTTTTAAGGGGGTTTTACGTTATTTTGTGAAATTTAATTATGCCTTGTGGTATTTCAATTCTACATGCAAATTATAAAATTACAGATGATATTTTAGAGCCGATTGATAATAATGATACCAAGGTGAGTATTTTAATCGTGCCACAAAACCGGTGGATTGGCAACTAAATTTTTTCCGAAAGGCGACATCATTTTTTTACCTACCATTAGTTGAAAAAAAGGTGGTTTGTGTAAAAAACAATAAATAGATAAAACATAAATACCAGTTGTGTTCATGGTATATTCCATATCCAGAATTTAAATTAAAACTTACTTTAATAAAATTAATCAATAAAACATGTAACTATGTGGGAGTTTGCAAATTTTGTATTGATTCATCTGCAAAATGCGTAAATTTATTATTTTATACGTTGAGCGAAATTAAATAAATGCACCCAATGAATAACAATGTTATTTTCCTTTATTCACAATTCCGTTAAAATTTTATTTAATCCCATAAATGCTTCCATGATTGTGTTACCGTAAAATTTAATAATATTCACTGAATCAAATAGAAATACCAACATAATCTAAAACAAATTTTCTCCTGAATAGACGCAAAGCGAAAATGTAATAATTATTCCAGCCAACCCTAAACGAAATAAGAAGGGATTTAGTACGTGCGTCCTGAAATCCTTCCAAAATGTTTTGATTTGTCGTCGAAATCCCCTTTCAGTATACGCACTTCTCTCCAGCTCACTCTGTCGTCTATTTACTAAATTAAATTAGAATTTCTTATTGGCCTACACACTCAGTTGCTTCCTAAGTTGCGGTACTTCCACTCTAGCGGCGCAATTGGAGCACTACAGTCTCTACAGACAATATGGGCTTTACATTCTACAGGACAGTGGCGGCTCGTGCTCTAAATATAGGGGGTTGCAACTTTTATAGGTACCAGTTTTGTATATAATGTTTTAATAGTTTTTATTAATCTAATTTTCGGGAAACGGCAACAATAAGAAAACTTATTCAAATGTTTCCATTTTGTTTTAATTTTTGATATTTCGCCTTAATCAAATTCCTCAGCAAATCAACAATAGGTAAGTAATTTTTTATTTAAATATTATAACAAATTTAGAAATACTTACTAAACATACTATAAACTACGAGAAGTTTATGGAGGAGGAGTCCTATGGGCTCAACATTGGGACCACTTTATGTCAAATCATACCGTCCGTTAGTCCCATAACGTCAAATTGACAAGCCGATGCATTACATAGGTTTAAGTGGTTTCCAGGGCGCTATAAGTATTTTTTTATAACTAATTAGCATGAGAGTATGTGATGTAAGAAGCTGTCTCAGCAGAATGGGGCCTGGCTGCAATAAATCAGCGGGAATTACGTTTCATCGGTAAGTGGCGATAGATGTCAGTCAAATGACAATGAACAGGCCCGTATTCAATAAAGTTTGACTTAATTTTTGGATTATTTAACAATTAAAGTAGGTTTCCACAGATTCCTGCCTAGCAGGAATTATGGATACAGTTTGTAGACCGATGTAACTGGAAGCGGACAAAGTCCAGTGTTGTTTGTTCGAAGCATTTTACGGATATATGCATTTTACAGAACATCACCAAATCGCATCTACTATATATTTTCTAGTTTAGTAAAACATAGTTTCGATCAAGATGTGTTGGATAGTCACAGAATATTATTTATTAAAAGTATTATAAATAGGTACACACATTCGAATATATTCGAATGTGTTACATCAGAAAAACAAATATAAATAAATACGCCGGCATTCGACATGAAAATAATAAAATGGTTTTGTTAAATGACCAGTAGGTTACAAAATGTCTAATACATATTTTGTTCATATTCATATTTATGTTAGTTACACTTATAAGATTTATTTTACATTAAGGCTCCGTTTTAAAAACATCGCAACTTCCAAAAGAAATATTTCGTTGCGATGTTTTTTTTTGCTGGGAGTGGTCTGCCTGGCCCCCACCAACGTCAACCAGGCCACAGTTTATGATAAGGGGAAGTTGGGGGGTTTAGAGGAAGTAGGCAAAGCGGAGCATAGTCGACGCGAGTACATTCGAAGGGGAAGTACTCAGCCAGTTTGTCGCCGCGTGTCGGCGCTTTCGCTTTCGCTCAAGTTACAATGTATTAGTGTTCTCTCTCATCACGGTCGCAGATGCATACAGCTGGCTGGCGGCCGCCAGGCGGTAAAAGAAAATATATTGATTTAATGTAGAGAGAGCGCGCTTGCTATTATAATATTTAATCTTTTTAACAGGGTGACATACATACAGTATAGTAAATTGACAAAAATGTATTAACTCATGATAACTCATCGGTGAATTATGGATTTCAATTTAGAAAGGAATTAATTAAAATCGAGCAATGAGGACTCAATACATCTATAAACATGCTGGATATCGAACGAACGCACGGCAGTGACACACGAAGACAAAAATAAAAAAAAATAATCTGATGCGTTCAGGCACATTACTTCATCATACCATATATAAAATTAATAGTTTAGCTGCATGAGATTCTATTTGATCGAGATCGGCCATGTCTGCTTTAAAATAAAACTACTGGAACTAGACGGATATTTTGATTATATTGACAGTAGGTATTGTCAAAACATCAGCGTTTGACACTACCTACTGTCATTAGAATCGCAATATCTGACAAAGCCTGGGTAACTAGTTTTAATGCAGCGATCTCGATAAAATAGAATTTGCTCATGCAGCTAAACTATTCATTTTACCAAAAAATGCCATAGTCATAAATTGTTTAGAATTTCCTGTAGGTACTTTAATTTATTATTTAACTATTTCGACAAATTTCCAGAAATGGCGGCTTATTTGCAAAATCTTTCAAAAATGCTATAAGACTAAACCTCCAGTTCCTTTGGATCCTTTTCAACAGAACGCTTTTCAGCTCTAAGTTTGGTTATGAAACTTCTAAATATGAAGTTTCGTCCCGACACCTTAGTAGTTTCTCCGGAATCGTCGCCACAAAAGAAAACACACACACATACACAGAATTTTTTTTTTACCTGGGTCAAAAATGTTCAAGGGATCCAAAAAGACATTTCCGCTAAAACCTCAAAAATTTTGTTTGGCACGATTACAATACTTTACATACTACGTATGATAAAGTAAAATCATAGTACATAGTCCAAAGTTCCCCAAACCATTTATAAAGATTCCAAATATTTTGTCACCTACAAGTTCGCTATATTATATAAACGTTTTGGGCTCTATGAATGCAAGATTCATGAATGAAAACAAATTCTGGCATTGGCTATATCCAATTCCCGCTGTAATACTGCTCAATACAGTCGGCTGAACTAATATCCATTAGAGCCGACCCAAGTTCGTCACTGCTAATTGTCTCTTCCTGTCCACAAAACCGACATTTTAAATAAAATGTTCATTTGAGTCCTGTTCTGGTCTCTTTGTCTCATTTGTAATTAAATAATTATAATATTGTTCTTTTAGATTATCTATACATATATTTTAACTTAGGTGGCACGTAGTCGTCTTTTACTAATTCGTCTAGAGGACAGATGCGGATGTTTAGGTATTTTGCCACGACTTCTACTCATTATTAAACAAATGTACCTAACACCTAGCAGGCATAACTACACTAAGTATAATATCATTCAATATATACTTTTATCGTGTGTTAAATTTGTAAACCGTGCGTATAAATGTGAAATGCGAGAACTCGGTTCTCCCGATTCAATATTCGCTACGGTCATGACTTGTGAACAGTCTAATCTAAAAATAGCAGTAGGCGTGGCGTAGTTATAGGCGGTGTTTAAAACTCCTAACGTCTGCTGTCTACACCGGGCCCGTAATATAGGCAAATTACATACATTTCTGGCAATTACGCTTTGTTATCGCAATTATAATGTTTAGATTAAAATTGTACTTAAATAAAAAATCTATTTTTGTATCATGAGTTGGGCTAAATGTTTTATATTTGAAAAAAACCAAAGATGTAGAAGCAAAATTGATTTTTATCTTTAAAATTTTTTTTTTTCATCCAGCCCAACTCATTATTTATCTAAGAAGTTACATAAAAAATTTCATAAACTTTGAACAATAAATAACGCTTTTATTTGCAAACGCGTTTTAGGAGAGGTAGAACTGGGTCTTAAGTTAAACAAGTATAAGATTTATTTTACATTATTTGTTGTAACTTTAATCCAGAGTATTTTTGTGTTTATTATATATTTTTACTTTCTTTAGTTAAATAAATATAGTTAATATGAGCTATGTTGCACTGTCCGCAAAATTACAGAAAAATTATTATAATTAGTCCGGGCCTGTGCAGAGCGACCGTCGTATAGTCCCATAAGCCACACCTACTGACGCCGTTTTCAGTATAAGAAAAACGTCGTCATAGCGTCTCGTTTCTATACTACCTCGATGGCTAAACCACACTTCATTTACTAGTTTTTATGTCTAATTATGTATCGAAATTCTAGTTTTTGAATAATTACCAGTCTGACCAACATACAATAAGTTACAACAATAACACAGAATAGCACAAACAACCCCAGAATTTAAAACTAAAGGCCTTTTATCTTTAACAAAAGAAAATTAAACATTTAAACAAATTATATTTTGCAAATCAACAAATTCAACAAACAATAGGCCTTAAAGGGATGTTCTGTTTGCACTTATGAATAACAAAAAAAATCCTTCTCTCAATTTTTTTAACAAAATAATTTACTGTTTTCTGAATTGTACTAGTTGGATCTTTCTTGATTATTTTATAAACATTCGTACTGTACCAAAATATCTGGACAAACAAATCGGTCGGTGCTCATGAAATTCGCTCGCTAGCGGGCTAACATGCAGGCGTCGATACGCACTGTAGCGCTAGCGAACGGTTGCGGCCTCGCTGCAAACTCCAGGCCGTTTAGCCGACTTGCGCTTAGAATACTCGAGAAAATATTCACTTCTTTGTTAAATTATGCGCTATAGATCATTGCTTATTGACTATTATACTATTATTTCATACAATTAGACACCTTTTTTTACTCTTTTTGCCTTATTACCTTATTATTTTTTGGGATTGCGCAAAACCTGCAAACCAATGCACGAGCCGCCACTGGTACAAGACAATGCGAAGGGGACGGTATACCATTTTATAAGGAGTGTCTTTGCACGTACCGGCAATGATTTAACAAGGAATATATCAAGTTACGTCGTAAATTAGCGCGCCTGGCAGATAATTACGGGCTTTATGTGAGACTATATGGTTAGGAGGCGTTCTCGACTGAAAATGCACGTTTTATTAGGTTTAATTTATTACTGGGTGGTTACCGCCTGCAGAAGCCATCCGCATAATTTGGAAATTATTGCGCATTAGGCGATTTCAGAGCGGCTAACGTTAACTTGAAAGTATAGCGCTTTAATGGGTCTATAAGGTCCGTTTATTAGGCGGACGCTTATTAAAACCGGTTATGATTAGAATAACTGATTCCTTGATGGTAGGAAATGTATCAGGTATTTGTTTTTTCGGCTCATTAATAACTTACAGTCAATAGAAATATAAAAAACAAACTGTGAAAATGAAAGAGAAAAACAAACAATATAACAACCCCTGTACAATAATAAAAAGAAAATAAATATCAATAAAGAAATATTAGAAATAAATTCAATAACAGATGAAAAACAAATAAATCCACATGAAACTGTTTTGAAACTGTCTGGGACTTTGAAAATATCCCTGGAAAACTTGCAAACCAAGACAAGGTTTCACTGATGTGGGTTCCAGGACATTCAGGGATCGAAGGCAACAAACACGACATCCTAGCCAGAGAAGGCTCTACGACTCCCTTCTACGGTCCTGAACCCTGTTGCGGTATCACAAAGAGCCACATCAGGAAGATGTGGCTCTTTGTGATACCGCAACAGGCCGATCAGCTTGATCGGCCGTTTCTTTTCTGAAATATACGCAAAACAATAAATATATTTTCTATCTTTAACACCTTATAACTTCTTAAGGAAGCACTTTTTACTATGGGATTTTTGGTTTAATCGGTGCCATTTGACATCAAGAATATACGGTTAAGCTGGGTCCCATTACTTTCCGGACACCCTGTATATAACAAATTTGACTAAAACCAACTCTGGTTAAACCCCTAATGAATTCACCAATTATTTTCACCGGAACACTTATAATTACACAAAACGTATTGCGCTATAAACCCCAAACATTATTCACGCTAAAAATGGCGACGTCGCAAGTCGCTTACATCAGACTCGTAAACGCGAGATTTTGACAGCGCCTCAGTGCCACCAGACGACGAAACGGTGCACTACGCTGCAGCGGCAACATTAGAAGTGGGATCTGCGTCACCGGGATCATAAATTTTAATGCACCTCAGTCACAAATTAAGTTTCAGATTTCACGTGCGCGTCTTAATTCCGCCGTTCCACCCTCAAAACATTATTAACGCCGAGCGTCGCTGCAGAAGCGTACCATTTCCGTCTGGTTTCGTCGGATTAAACAATTCACCCAGGAAGCCCGACGACCGGTGACGCCGCGCGCCGCGACGTAGCTTGAGGTCTCAGCTTCGCTGCCATTGTGCAAATGATTTAATCAACTTGTTTATTCGACCGTGGTATTGTATTGCAGCGCCTAAGAATGTTCGTTCTGAAAGTGTTTGTGGTGTGTGAAAAGGTTTGGTGGTGGGGGATGTATGCGTTGTGTATGCTTTAGAAAAGATGTATTGTTAATGTATGAAAGATGTAATTTTGATATGTCTAAAGATTCTTGGTATAGTAAGAAGTCGTCACTACAAGTTATTGATAGGGTAGGACACGTAAGTACACTGCCGCTCATGGAAGTTCGGACACATAGTAAACATATAGGAAATAACGATAAAAGCACTGATGACGTAGCAATAGGCACCTCTATTTCTACCATATAGCGAACACATTCTTAACGTTGATTTCCAGTAATATACGACATCATTAAATGTGCTAATTTAAATAATTTTGCTGTTTTGTAACTAGTTGTTGGGAGTTTTCTAGATTCCATTAAAAATGATTAAATACGAATAGAGTCATAAATACTGCATCTCAGACACATGTTGCGACCCCATTTTTATCAGATTTTTGCATCAAATGCTCGAATTCGTATTCAAACGAGTCTGTACCTGCAGTTTGCACTAGATAACTCTGTCACGCGGAAGACATCATGCGACGCGGAAAGCCAACAAGCAAGGAACAGCGTTCTGTAACTATCGCTTTTCATCAGGAACGATTGTCAGTTCGTGAAACTGCAAGAAATAAGTCAACGATAAGTGACACTCTTCACCAATATGAAGAAACATGGAATTTGGATGACGTGTTCGGCCGGGACTATCACGAATAATTTCCCAACCGGATGAAGAACGATTAAAATTAATTTTTAAGCAAAACAGAAAATTGACCGCACCTAAAACCACCTCTGAAGTCAATCGCGATCGGGAAAGACCAATTTTCGTAAGCACAGGGAAACGACGTCTCCAAGCGGACAATCTGCATGGACGCGTCGCCGTACGCTAACCTAACATTGCTTGGTCGGGAAAATCGTCAGACACTACTGTTTCCAGTCTTCATTTGTCCAACTTCAATGTGTGCGTGCCCACTGAAGTCGTTTTCGCATAAATATTGAAATTCTTTGTGGACGCAGTTGCGTAAGGACCTATCCAATCGAATGATTCATATAGTTTCACAATTTAAACAATATTATTGTGTGGGGTATCGGCGCGTTTTCGACGTAGGATACCCATAACGCGTAGTTCTTAAGTTTAGTACTAAGAAAAAGAAAGTTATTGTAGTTATTAGTTTCTTCCATCAAATTGCATAACTTCCTTGGGACATTATGCTCTTAGTTTAGCGTCAGAATAAATTCACAACCAGTGCCAAAAGTGCGCCGGCTGTATTCTGTTTATCGAACTCGTTTCGAAAACGTGATAAGTTAAAATTGAAAGAATATGCGACCGGGGAACCTGCAAAACGAATCCGCAAACTGGGTCGGCAACATTTGGAAATCCAACACACGTATAAACGTCCTCAACGTTTATGTCGCCTTACATACATACATACATACATATATACAATACATACATAGATATATACAATACATACATACATAACACAGGAAAACACTGGCATTTGTCCCGGAAGTCATAGGGGGAGAAAATAGAGGGAAAAAAATAATACGAAATAAACTTGATGCTCCGTGATTTTACGGTTGGTAGGATTCGTTTTATGCGTCCATGAAACTGCAACGCGAAACTCCTATTTTTTGTCGTAGTATTGTGTACAGAAAATATTTTTTTACGTGCACTGACTGTCCTTATACCATAAATCATTTGATGCACTAAAATATTTATGTTGTGTTTATTACATCAGTGCAACACGAAAACGAGGATTAAAATTATACTGGAATTATAAATAAAGCAAATTAACAGTGCTTTGTTGCAAACGTGTTCATTCGGTTCATCAAAACCAATTTAATTCAGAATTTAAATGTAATGAATGTGATATCATTATGTAGGTACCTTTTACAGTTACTAATCAATACAATATTCTGCGCACTCCGATACGAAATTAAATTTTGTTAATTAATTTTATTTGAAGTAAATTTTAATTAACTCCTTCATTCATGTCGATAGCTTCTGATTGCTAATTTCGATTGCAACTTTAAAATTAACGAACCTGTGTTTGAAGGCGCGTAACTCTAAAACTACCGAACAGAAAAAAATGAAATAAAGTGTATCATACTCCTGAATCATTTCTACATAAGTTGTATGACTGTTAACATTTTTTGCCTCTCGGTGTAAACATGAGCACGAGAAATGAGAAAAGTTCCCCCCGCATTTTGCACTTTTAAATTAACGTTCGTCTTTCCATTTTTTTCCTGGAAATCCGCTTGCCACAAAAATTTCAATTTTTGTTCAGGTTGCATTTACAGCCTCTTCTATAGATTGGAGTTTTTGTTTTCTTGAGTTTTTGTGTAATAAAGATTGAGAACAAGATTTTCTTGGAAGCGGATATTTCAGTAACGAATATTAGCACGATATCTGGATATAAATATAAATTGAAACGTAGCTGGGACAGTAGAAGATTATTTACTATTAGTACGATATTATCAGAACAATTTAATTTCGGAATTTTGGATAGTAGTGCGAGTTAAACATAAATAATGAATTTAGATGTACAATTAATTATACCCAACAATATTTTACAAACACGGATTCAAACGGATTCACTGATCGCGTCAAAACTTTGCATCTCGTTCGACTGCGTCGCACCAAAACCCACAAGCGAGGGAAGCCGAACTGCGCAAAATATTGTTCATGTTTATTTTGGTCTTAAAAATTAACAAATATTAGCAATCCTATTAAATTCAAGGGATATGTATCGCAGTAAATAAGGATAATTTGCATGCTAACTGCGTTATCCTGCTGACATTCGTTCCTGAAGGTGCTCACACAGGTGCCACACGCAGAGCCAATAGGGGCCATCATTGGCCATCGGAGGGCTTCGCGTAGCGGGACCCAACAGTGCCAATGCACATCGCCCATATGTCGACCTTGTCCGCTTTATTTCTTTCTGTTTTAGCATTGTATGTACTACCGATGAAAAGTTTAGTTATCTATCTATGTTTTATCATATATACTGCATTATTTATGTTTGTACGTACTTTAAGGACAATGATGATTTATTATTTGCGCGAATGCCGGATTGCCCAAATGTAAAAACATGAAAACTTTTTTTAATATTTTGTAAATTTATTCACAATAATTATGGTTCTTATAAGCATTATATTAATCTTACAGTTACAATAAATAAACAAGCAATAAATTAATATTCTGAAGACAATATTGAAGTCGTTATAATGGGTGACCCACGGCATAGGTACGTTTGTTTATTTTTTGTGTTTTTGACGCCGAAGGAATGAACGTTGTGTTAATAGACAGAAAATGCCAATTTATGGGATAGTCTTGAGGTGCAGTATGACTTCCGGGTTTTCCAGAAATGACGTCATCACTAAAATTTTAAAAATGAATTCGCACACAATGGGTAGGCATACGGTATTTAGGTTCTGGGATTGCGGTCAACCTTATTCGCTATGGTGGGGTGGGAAAGGTGAGGGAGGGGGTTGGAGGGAAGCGGGATATGAATCTACACACGATGGGGAGTCATACGGTATAGGGTCCAAGGACTGCGGTCAACCCTCTTCCCTACAATCTTGACTACAATCAACCAAAGTTGCATTTATATAATTAACAACAATTAACTATTTATTAATTACCAATTTATAGATTAGTTTTAAGCGGCAAATTTAAATAATCTGATGTATTTAATGTATTCAACAAAGTTTAAAAACTATACTGGATGCTTTTCCTTATTTTGATTATCAGAAAAATATCAAACAGTATATCTGTTACTAAAAATATTGGGTTGACAATAAATATACCTACATAATATACATACACGGAGTTTTAATATCTATAATTAAAACTCCGTGTATGTAAGGGTTCTCAATTTTTCTTTGTATCTTATTATAAATAATTTCAGTTTTATTATATAAATTATATTTTAAATCAAAATTATGAATTCATCGATTTGACTGAAATGAAATATTTATATAAAGAAACGACACAAATTAACAGGGTCCTGCATAAAAATATAGACCACTCAGTGTATCGGATCTTATCCCATCTTATTCCGCATTTGTTGCTTGAAACATAAAGAAAATAAAAAGGGAGATTTTTTTAATGTCACGTGGCAAATATAAAAAACTAATTAATTTTGTTTCCTGTATTGCTGTATATTTGTATTCCTTAATGTATTTAATATTTTCGAACGTACTGTATAAATAATGACTGAAAAACATGTTTAATATTTAACAACCTTATTAAACAGTGTCCTCTTTCGAGGGTTCCTTTTTCTAATTCTAAGCAACAATGCACTGCTTAAATTAATGGGACTGCGGCAACAGCAAATATATCGTCTTCACTGTTCATTTTTAATTCTCTACGGGACGCTACGAGTCTTCTACGATACACAGAAATACCTTGCGCCCAATACCAACGTTGGCCAATGTTGGCGAAGTGAATGCGCACACTACGCGCACCGCGTCACATCACCAACGTTGGCGAGACGTTGGCACTGCGTGTAGGAGCTCCTTTAGAGTTATAGGCCTTCAAACACAGGAGTCTCACAACTTAAACTGTCTCACAACGTTGGGGCTAATTAAATTCAATTATTAAAAACTAGTATTTGCTAACGAACAATGGCAAGAAGAGAAATAATTATATAATTATAAGTATACTAAGCTTCGCTGGAAAGTTTAACACAAAATACAGTTGGATCTATGGTATCCAACTGTGGGGCTCAAAGAAATAGATGAAAGTAGTCCAGCCAAAAAATGATATATTATGTATGTGTGTGCAATATACAAACATAATAATTTAAAGTAATTTACACCACATGGAGTAATAACTCCGGTGCACTTGTCCGGTCCAATCACTTCATATCATTGCTAGAGCCGAGCGCTCGCGTCCTAACACCCGCTTTTGCGACTACAGCCATCTCAGTGCAGCGACAACCGGTGCACTTTAAGTTAAAATCGGTGAAGTCAAGAATCATTGCTGTTTTATACGTATGTAAATAATGTATGAACTATCGCAAACTGTACCATTGATAAAATAAAATTATAATTCTAGAGAATGAAAGCAGAATACACTAATTTATTTGCTTTATTTGCTTTACATTTACTTTGGCACTAGTTTCGATCAACAGATCATCATTAACCAAAAGCCAGAAAAACACAAAACAATCCAAAGAAATAAAGCAAAATTTAAACAAAAAATTACTGACGACGCATCATTCTGTTGCCTGATGTCTAGTGCCCCTTTTGATTGATTTTGACTGTAAGTTTAACATTTTTAAGGCATATTTAAGTGATTTTTTACCTTAATATTGAAAATTTTTAATACTTTATGAAAATGAATAATAGCTAGATTATCATCAGAGTAGGTGTTGATATGATATGTAGACCGCATAAACAACAATTTAAAGATATGTTTTGTGTAGGATAAAACATCAGACCCGGATTATAGTTATAAATATTTAAATTTTACTGTTTTGTTCATCGTACCGTCTACGTTGCTGTCCTTTATATATCATGGGCAAACTACAAGACATAAATCTTTAATAAGATATAGAGGAGCGGCAACGGAAAAGCGTTTAGCATTTTTATAGGAAGCTCTCGCGAGATATGGATCAAAAATACCCATGTCGCCGGCAAACAGTCCCCGAGAAATGGTATATAGGAGACGATAAAAACATCCATATTATATGGCGACGAATATGCACGAAGCGGTGGAAAATGTGGGAAGATGCTGGTATTTCCGTGTTTGGATGTACAAATATTTGTACGTTTTGTGGTAAAAAAATAATATGTATACAGGGTGTCTCGTTTTTTTTCTTCGGGAAAAAGAATGGGGGATTTTATAATTGAAGAAACACAGATATGGTGTAATTGAACAAAGAACACTAGGTAATCTGAAAAGAAATATTCTCCCTCTAGATGTTATAATTATAAAAGTTTACGAAAAAACAAATTTATAAATTTGTAATTATAAATATTGGAATATTTATTTATTCGAAGGGTTAAACCTGTTTTGTTATAATGCAAATTTGTAACGTTATGGTTTTCTAGTAATAGAAAGACCAGCAATAAACTAGTAAGGGTTTTAAGGAAGTTGGTTAAGTTTAAAATATTCTGAAAATTGTGAAACTGACGAATGCAGTGTCCTCCCAGATGAAGCTAACTATACCTATAATGGACAAAATTTTGATTCCTCTAGAAAAAAAAAACATAACCAAACTAAGAATTTTAATTTCACATTCACTTTAACAAAAGATAAGATGGAAAATAAGCAAGTGTTAAATCTTCCCAAGAGTGAACTGTCAGTTTTTTTATAGTTAAATTTGAAATAACATAGGAAAAAGTAGTTTTAAAATTAATCTAATGCATACATAACAAAAAGTAAATGCAATGTTTGTTAAGTTAATTCTTGTTAAGAGAATATTTGTTAAAAAAAACGAAGAGAGCATAAAAGAAAATCATTCTAGAGAAATAAGAAGGGAAGCGAAAAGGAACATTTTTATACTGTTTCATTAAAAATGGTAAAACATAAATGTTTAACATTTCTTAATAATAAATCTTATTTCAAGCATCAGAGATGGTGTTACATAAGAACAGTTTCTTTTTACTTTATTTGTCCAGAGAATTAAATGTATTACATATTTTATTTATATTTGCATTAAAAGCAGAGCTATGATTAAAACAATCATCATGGACATGTACTGTTTTTGAACTCGACGGAAAAATAGCGTACATTTTTAACAATATTTGTTTATTTAAAGCATTTAAATAATATTTTTATTGTGATGTAGGTATGTATAGTGTGTTTTGGGCGTCAACAATAAATTCCTTATTCATTTCATATTATTATATTTTTCGAAACGCGTTAGTAATGCAGCAAAAACAAACATGTGCATATTTCGTACAAGGATATTATTTCTTTGTCCAAATTGAAATATAAAAAGACATCTCGTGCTATGCCTCGAAAACAATTTCTTTCGACAAGAAAAATGTATTTTTCTGTGGAGCATTGACGGTATGAGTATGTTTTCGTCAAATATTCGAGCAACATTCGGCGTAGTTATTTTACAGCCATAATAGAACGTTTTTGTCCAGCCGGCCGGTCCGCTTCGATGAATTTGAAACGATGTTTCGACTCGAAATAACATTTTTATACTCCAGGAATTTTTAAGCGTTGACTTATTTATAAAAATATCAATCTCAGTTTAATTTGCTTAGACGAATAATATACTGGGTATTAAAACAACTTAACATTTTTATTTATTTCTGCAACGAATTAAATTGAAAATTCTAATACTTCTAGTACTGTTGTTGAACTAAAATGCTTTGGTTTTTTTTTTTAAATTAAGGATTATATTATCTAAATAGACACCAGATCTAACGATGATATTAACTTAACAAAACCGGATACCCAAAGAATTTTTAAATAAAGATTTGCAAACAAAAACTTATTTGTTGATTTATCAAATGAATCGGTCGGTTCGAAAACACTACAATTCCAAAAAGTGAGTTCTGAGAAAAGTAACAAAATAATTTTGTTGGTGCAATATCTTGAAAAGTATAGCAGTTAGCTATTTTGTGCCAATAGACAAAATATAAAGTAGTTCACAGAGAATTAAATGTACTACATATTTTATTTATATTTGATTAAAAGCAGAGCTATGATCAAAGCAATCATCATAGACATGTACTGTCTTTGAACTTGACGGAAAAACAGCTTACATTTTTAACAATACTTGTTTATTTAAAGCATTTCAATAATATTTTTATTGTGATGTAGGATTTGCTTGAAACTTATTTCCCGTAATATTTGAAGATTGACAATTGAAAATGTCATGTCAGATTTTTAAAATTTAATTCAAAATGGCGGATTATACATGATTAGTCAAAATTACCGGAACACCTTAGTAATTCTTTAACCGTAAAGAATTTCAAAGAGAAATTCAAACAAAACTTTTTTGGTTTTAAACAAGTTATATATTTTCAATATACTGATGTTCTATTTATTCTGAAAATTTCGTAAACTTTTCTTTTTCTAATAGAAAAATTAGTAAAATTAATAAAAAGGTTTAAGAGTTTGTAAGAATAATTTTTTTATAAAATGCATCATCTTTGAGCTATGAGCAATTAACCGATCATTAAAGGATAACAAAATAAAAAAATCAAGAAACGTAACTAAACTATGAAATAGCATAATAAATTAAATATTCAAGCTGGCAAATTAAATAAATGTGTATGTATGTGGGCAAATATTCTTAATTTGAAATCCAGGAATTTTGATTAATTACTTGTAACTAAAAAATGACAGTATTCTATCTAAAAAAAAATGATTTCTATCAAAGAATTAATGCTAGAATTAAAAATGTATGTTACCAAATTTCCAGAATAAACAATAGTTTGTTTAAACACAATTTTTTTTCTCAGTTGGAGAATTAGTTAGGTTTTCGGTAATTTCGTCTATTTTTGATTAATTGATCATAACTCAAAAATAAGGCATTTTATAAAAAAAATCATACAAAAGATTCTTAGAATTAATCTTAGAATTAAAAAAATGTAAAGGTATACAGGCTGTTCTATTTGAAAAAGGGAAGGTTACGAGATATCCAGAATTAAATAAACAACCTGTATAATAAGAATATTTTTAAACGATAGATTGTTTAAAACAAAACAACGATTACTGAAAAATCGTTTGAAATTGTTTACAGTTGGAAAATTATGTAGGTGTTCCGGTAATTTTGACTAACCCTATACATATATGGCGATATGATAGAGTATGATCTAGAGTTTGATGATTATATACATAATAGTATTAAATTTCCTCTTCTACGGTGGTAGTCGGTCCGGCTGTCACGTGGTAGTAAAATTCTAAATTTTCACCAGTTACAACTTGTGGACTTCTTTTAATATTATTTATCTTTTTGATATTGATATTCATATTGATTACTTCGCCGTACCTCAACAACGATTTGAATGCAAATTACGAAGTTGCCGAATGTTTACGACTGATATCAGTAGAAACTGAGTAGAAACGCGTTGCATGAGCGAGCAAAAAAGCACTGCTCTGGACTTGTTTATTTCGCCCAAGCATTCTCTTTAGGTCTAGTCGATAGAATGAACATTTTGGCTATTTCAGTTCAAAATTGCCAATTTTGGACTTGTACTGTTTTCGAACTCGCCGATTCAATTGTAATATAGCAAACGATGTAAAATATGTTACCTACTTCTTGTGTAAAGACAGCAATAGAGCCATGAGTATTACTTCTAACCGTGTACACAATTCCGACACACATGTCTGATTTACGGACGTGCTATATTTACATGTACCTAATTCCGACACCCCTAAATTTGTAAATAATAGTGGTTAAAAGAGTAGTACATCGTATTGTTATGAGAATATAAAGCAACCTAAATAGATATTATTAGAATATTCTTAATTACTGTTATCCTGTAGCGATGTAAAAAGAAGTCGAACTGCAGTTACCTTATAAAGAAAAAATTAACTTTTAGCATAACACTCAATTATCAAGATCAGTCAAACTTCTAGGTTATATTCTGATCGTTAGAGCATTGGTAGAATAAGAAACGATTATGGGTTATCTAAGTGTAATGCCAAATCAACAAACCAGATGTCCTAAAATAAAGCTCAATGTTGTAGATTTCTTAATTTATCCAATTAAACAGAAACATGTCGGAATTTAGGACAGTGTGTGAATTTAGGACGTTTACCTTAGTTGTGTTATATATTTAAAAACTTAAAATGTGTATTTTATATATTTATTTACTTGTTATATTTGTTTCTTTGTGACAAATTTACAGGGTGTCCTAATTTCTTCCCAGCAAAACTTTTTTCCAGATAGTATATGTCACACTGAGCAATACATTTCATATGGACGTATTATTGATATGGGTATTGATTGTGTTCTTTATTCGTTGTCGCATTGTTTGATATATTTTTTAGTTTTTTATTTGTTTATTTTGTTAACATTTCAAGCAGCTACAACTTTTTAGGCATTGGAAAAACAATTAGGGCCATATGAGAAATTTTAACCACAGTGACAAAAACAATTGTTTGGTGGGACACTAACCTTATTATGAAAAACACAAAATATGACGATTTTCTTGGAAAAACACTGCCTTCAACAACAAACATTGCAGCCCATGTAAAACTGCAAATCCACTAATATTGTTGCTGTCTCGCCTTACACCACTTATGACTAATATTTCACTAGTTTGCTAGTTAAGATCATGAAATATAAAATCATGTGCAGCCGCATTTAAATCTATAAATCCAGAAGATTATTTGGACAATATAGCAAATAGCAAAAGAAAAAAAAATGGAACAATTATTGTTCACTTTATTAGAAATATATAAGCCTTCATTTATTCAACTATAAAAACTCTATATGCCAGGTCACTAATCTCCCATTTTAGGTCATACTGTAGATAGTATAGATCACCACATTCACCTATAACAATTTAACAGCACAAGCAATCCATTCGGTTTACTTTCGGAAACATTCCACTTCGTTCACTTACTCCAAGCTCCAAGCACTACCGTCATAAAGTACACATTTCCGAACACTTGGCGCGACAAAAATAAAGTAGTTATTCATTCGTAAGTATCGGCAAACTATGCCAATTAAAAGTTACCGAAGTTTTCTCCAGAAATGAAACCCACATCCCCGATTCATATTGCCAATTTATTCCCTCCGATTCGGTTTCCGGGGGTCAACTGAAGTCGACCCCCGTCCGATGTTCGGTTCGACCCGACATGAAACTTTTAATAATAGCGTTGTTTAAAGTTCCCTAGCCGTTGCGAATAGAACTAATAAAGTTCAAGTGTTTCAGCCCGAATGCTATACACCGTGAACACACCGAATGTAAACAGTGATATTATTTATTAAACTAATAAAACGGGTCCGGTTCGTAAGCTATGTGGCTCTATAGAGAGTGCTCCGAACGCCATCCTGCGGACGATATTGTGACTAACAGCTTAAACACCGGCGGAATAAAATTAATTTGTTGGATTTATCGCCTATTCTGTCTGACCTTAACCAGTCGACCCTATATTGTTCGTCTGTACTAAGAGAATATAGTTTAATGTATGCAATTCGAAGTAAGCTCATGTCTATTGTGTCTTTATGTTAATAGTATATTTCTATAAATTTGCTGGCATCTATTAATGTTGTTTATTATTGTATTAAATTAATTGTACTGTGTTTGATACGGTACTGTTGGATATAATAATTTTTTTATTGATTTTATTGATAACAATACAAGGACCACATTTACCCGAATAAGGAGTTATGCGAAGATCAAACCTACATCGTAGATATGATCGGGTTCAAATACTGCCGCAGGATTGTAAATGCGCAATAAATAGTTTATTGAATATCAGCATACACGTTGCAAGCTATAGTACATCGAAAGTGTTGAGGATTCCTTAGTTTATGTAACGTTTATGTTTTCGGTAACATTTTGGACAAAATTCTGGTCGTGCCACTACAATATGTTTTTTGTACGTCGCTTCCAACTTTGTCTTAGTGTTAGTTGTGTGCTTTTTGTGTTACCTCCATCGCATGTAACTTTACTAAGTATAATTTATTCTAATAAACTACTTTATCGAAATTAGAAAACGGTTTTAATTATAAATGCGTGTAAATGTATAATCCTCAACGGCTACCTAGCGGAATTAGATAGACCCCGATATTAAACTTTAAGCATTATAATAATTCCTAAGTAAGTAACCTTAGTGATACGTGGTATTGCAGCTAAACCATCGATATATAAGTTCATGTACATTTATTTATTACTTTATTACTTCATATTTATTTACTTATCGAGTGTAGTATTGTAGTATATTGCTCAGTTTAAATGACTGCTATGACTTTTAAATGTACTAAATTAGTGTGTTTTTTTATTCATAAACTTATAAGTATGTAAGTGGTTTTCAGTATTTTCTTGTTCACATGAAACGCATACCTACTGTTACCTATTTCAAAAAAAAAGAAATTGCCAATCAAACAATTTTAGTGGTAGGTAAAAGTTTCAATTCCCTAAAACGCTTTCTTCCAAATAATTTTGCTGAAAATTTAAAAAAAAGAATTTCCTTTTGGAAACTAGCGTTTTTAGAAAAAGCGTACTGTGGCAGCACAACCAACCTTCACCTGAACTGCGAAAATGTTATTTTAGCTATTTTATTACTTTAATGGTAATTTTATTTTATTGCGTTTGTATATTGCGGTTGTAACTTTGTAGATATTACAATTTTTAAAGTTTTCATATGAATAATTACAAAAAACAAAAAAGAAGAAATTATAGACAATAAAATTTGATTATTCACATTACAGCACATTCGTAATATCGCCAAAAACTCAAAATGCAAGCTTGCCAACTCATAATACGGGAATAGTAAATTAGCGTCTTAGCCAAGTGAACTTAAACACATTAGTTATTAACTTCAAAAAAATTCAAACCCAACTGGATTTTTAAATACGCCTTTGATTGGGAATTAGAAATAACGTGTAAAAAGGTCCCATCGATATGGGGTATGGGTTGCGAGTTACTCACGGTCAAAGATGACCGAATTGAATTTTTTTATTGATCGGACGACAATGATTTTTTTAGCAAACTTTTAGATCTTTTAACTCTCTACAGAAAATGTCTATACATCGTTTAAGTACGAGTTGGCGTTTGCAAGTTATGCGTCTGAAAATCTTCCCTTCCGCATCCCAAGTATTTGAAAACATAATTGAGAATTTTATTGAGCGATTTAACAATAAGAAGAACAATGGCGTGGACTTAAAACTTGATCATTTGCGAGATAGTCCTTCAAAAGGTTAAGATATGTAATACCCACCTTGGTTTTTAAGGAAACCAAAACTAGTGTAACTATGTTCTTAAATTTACGCTAGTAAGAGATACTAGTTTTAGAAAAAGTCCATAAAATACGATGACGGTGTTTCTATAAGACACTTTTGTCATCTGAAGAATATCGGGGTTAGAAATCTTAATTTGTTAGGAATCGAAAACAGCCAGCTTACTAATTGTTTTTTATTGTCATAGAACCCTAAACTGAATTTCTCAAGGATTTTGAATATATAAACTCCGTTTTTGGTTCAATCTGAAATTGAATGTGGGATACATTAAATTATATGTTCAAAAAATTCCAAAAAAAGTTCCAAAAAACTTCCAAAAAACAAGGGGACGCACAGATTTATCTAGCTCCAGGGCGCTGAATATGTAGCTAAGCCACCGGTTATAACGTTTGGATTTCTGATGCAAATGCACACTCTCTAGAACACGTTGTATATGCAAGAATACGCATTCAAAAGGTTAAATATCGCTTAAAAGTCGCAATAAATACGTAAACATTGCAAAAATCACGTGCTTTTTACTTTATCATACGTAGTATGTAAAGTATTGTAATCGTGCCAAAAAGAAAAAAAACTGTTAAACAACACCTGCTCTGTAATAACAACTTTATATCAGCTTTATACCTTTATAACTTGTTTAGCACAGTTTATCATAGTCTACAGGATATAAGTAAAATTTTATTTCAAATTATATTATTAAAATGCAGATGTGATCAAACGTTTTGATTTATTTAAAAAAATTAAATCCGCGAAAAAACAGTAATTAGGTAAATACTAAATTAGGTAAATTCTTGGCTGCTTTAATCGTTAATGCAGGTGTAGAAGCACTTATTGATAGAAAAATCGATTTTTTTATGAAGAAGACTAGTTACCTCTGCAATAGTTTATTTTAGCACTGGTGTGTGCTAGCTAGTACTTCTTTATGCAGAACGATGCGTAGAATTCAAAACTTTCTTAACAAAAACTGTTTGCTATATTTTGTTGCAGATTATGACCACCCTGTACACAATTTGGATATGGTAGGTAATCACGCTAATAGAACGCTTCTTACTTAATCATAATCTAAGCGTGCGCAATAAAATTAGAAACAGGTATTTCTTAGACTGCTGTTTTTTCATAGAGATGTACCTAATATAAAATAATGTAATTTTTCATTGTCGTAAAATGTTGCGAGGAATTCAAAATTATGCCGAAATATAGGTTGTTCAGTTTAAAAATACATAAGTTTGGGTTGGTACTACCTTATGGAACACCCTGCACACACGCTCATAATTAATACTGTGATGTGTCCATAATTGCAAAGTTGAATAAGTTAGAAGGTGAATAAATAAAAATCTCAATTCCTTTGCTGTATTTATTTACTGGGTACCGGTTTCGACGTTCTTACGTCATCTTCAGCCCAATAGTCTAATCAATTGAGATTTGAGAATTGAGATTTTTATTTATTCACCTTCTATCATAATTAATAAATTGTGCGCCTCGGCGTTCTGTATATATGAGTGAAAAATTAACCGATATGTAGTACCATATCCTTTTTTCAAAAAATTTTCTTGTATACGAAATTGATCTATCCACCTAACAAATAAATCACGGTTACGGTAGATGCGGTGTTTGGCGAATTGGACAGATGCTAATTGGACGAAACCAAAAGCACAATGGGGGCCATCCATCGTCACGTATTTATGGCCCCTTTGACTTTACGTCCGAAACGTGATTCCCGGAATTAAGTGCCGAAAGTCGATAATTCGTTTCGGGCCAAATTTATCGCCCCACAGCGCACCGGAGCTGAAGGCTCTGGCTCGCAGCTATCCCGATAAAGTCGTAATCTAATTGCGAAGGTGTTCCGCACTTTTGTGGCCTCCGGAATTAAATACGAACAAACGAAATGCTGCGACGTAGGTATACGTAGGATACGGTAGGTCTGGCAACTCGCTAGCAGGGTAGTTCTGTCCGCTGATGTTGTAATTTAGGGGCTTGCCTGGTTAGGATCGGTTTTGTATCATAAATTATTGAAACTCGAACATACGCGTTCCCTAAGGCTTAACGGAGCATCGGATTTAAGTGCGACGGATAACGATTATATCTCTGGAGGATCTGGAATTGATAGGAATAATTATTTCCGCCGGTGTAGTCGTGTAACTAAGGAATTATGTTTTGGTGGTTTAAAACTTATTGATTTCATAGTTTTGGAGTTAATTTAACTACATAGCAGGTAGTTGAAAATAGTTGTTAACAGAAACTGTAAAATTTTCGCCAGCGCCGGTTATTGTATACATTTTCTTTGTCAAAATATTTTTGTTTGCTAGGATAAATTAAAAAATAAATAGTGGCTTGTAAGTATTATGGGTATTTATTTATTTAATTTCCTCGTTGTTAACACTAAACCTTCTATGGAAGTTTTCTTTCTATATGGAAGGTTTCTTTTATATTGAAAGTAGTTTTTCATACGAACTCCAAGGTAGGACCAAACTAGTTCCCAAAAATGGGTGATATCTATTAGAAATCATCGTTCGACAGCTTTGTTGCATGATTTTAGATTTTATTTCTTCAACGAGATGAATTTAAGGTGGAAACAGATAGAGGTAACGCGATGCTACCGTGAAGTTACAGTAATGCCGCCATCTGTCAAGCAAAAGTAGAAGTACGGCTAAGTAGATCGAAGCGCACAGAACGAAGGTAGCAAACCGCGATGCTGCAGCAATGGTCGGCGCTATTCTACTTTTCCGTAACGTTGGAGCAACGGCGATTGACTAAAAGTGCGCATGCCTGCCCTGTGACACATGGTCGCAGAAATGTTTGTTTACAACAGTCAACGAAATGGTTCTACGAGTTTTCGAGGAGTGATATTATTTATTCGTACCTATTATGTATTAAAAAGTAGTCTTTTTATTGCTCTATATTGATTTGTAAATATATTAACGGTAAGTTATTTAATTTGAGGTTATGTGTATGCAATATATAAACATTTTAGGTGATTTTGACTCCCAAACAATAGTTCATTATTTTGATAGCGCATTATCGCAGTGCCACACTCTCATTCACCCGTAGTCCAGCCAGATGACCACAAAGTTATTCTCTACAATTATTGTGCAACAATGCAATTGTTGTAGATTATGACGTATTTTGGACAACGTACATGATGGAGTATTCGAACGATTTGAGACTAAGTACTACATAAACCTATCGTTTCAACAGAAGTTGTTAATGATATTGAAGAGTGAATTCCTCAAATCCTTGCGTAAAATTTCTCAACAAGTAGGTATTGCCAAAATAACGTCGTGACTTTCTTTATCGTTACATTAATACATTATCTTTTTAGATGTATTACGTATAACGAAAGAATTTTCCTGCTTCTGCGTATCAAGTGAGCGTTCTTCGACAACTATAGCGCACGATGAGCATCAACTATTGTAGGTGATTTATCGACCATTTGAAGATCAAGAAAGTAGATAGAAGATTTTTAAGAAAAATCAAGTTTAGCATTTATAGTGAAAATTCAATGTTGATCGAACCATATTTAACAGAGGCTGTGTCGTCACACTGCTTGACCGTTTAAATTTGTAATGTTATAACTCTCGTCACTGGTTTGTGGGTTTGTAGGAACCTGCGGGTGATCAATTCATTAGAGATCGGTGCAACTTCTGTCATTCTGTTACTTGATCAATCTTGATGAGGATTGTAAACAATCTAATTTTTTATTTTGTTTTGCATTTTTTTTGTTGTACAATTTTGGAACATTGGTTAATAAAGGCATTTTATTTTTATTTATTTTGTTTATTTTATTTACTAAATCTGTTTGATCAAAAGCAATGTCTAGACAAGTGCAGTGTGTACTGTACAGAGATCAAAGAATGATGCGGTCCATAGTATCGAAAATGTAACAACCAAGGTATTTTTTTCTCGTTTTCTGAATTATCATAATGCAGCAAACATGCAAACTATTGCTTGTTGTTGCTTGGGTAAACTTTGTATCCATTTTTTACAAAATTACTATTTCTGAATTGGACATAAAAGTCATTTAATAATTTAATTTTTATCTTATAATTTAATAAGAGTATTATAAATTATTAGGACGATCTATAAACAACATTATCAACAACGAATTATTTTCAAACAATAGCACTATCAACAACAACAAATTATTATCAATTGCAAACTAAGTATAAAATTAGCGTCATCTGCTGCAACCTCACAACTATTTCCGGGGAATACCCTAGTCTCACAAATAGGCATCATACCAGATGGGCTATATCGATGCGTTAACAAACAGGCATACTTCCTGATATGTGTTGTGCGGTGCGTGCAATAAAATTTTTATTAATAATATTACAATTTTAATAATAAGACCTCATATTGACCGGTAAGTACCTAGTTTTATTTAAATAACGAATTACCGTACGTACGATGTGTCTTTTTGAAAGGAAGAAAAAGCCTCCACTTGGTAGTTTATTTGAAGACATAGCTTTAAGTTGAAAGACTCCTCGAGTAAAATGTACTTTCTGTTCTAAAGAAACTGCCAAAAATGGAACCCGAATGGCACTACATCTATGAAAATGTAGCTTTGTCAAATAGAGAATCGATAATAATGAAAAAAATGTTTCTGAAAAGAAAACAATACGCTTTGTTTTTTTTTCTTAAAAAAAATATGTTTTAAAAAAAAAACCGTTTAAAGTTCTATTTACAGGGGATGTAAAATAAAATAAAATAAGATCAAACAGCTTTTTAGTTACAAATTGACCATATATTAAAAATAAATAATTATTATTTTTAGTTTGCATACCAAGAGAATAAATATTAACAAATGTATAATACAATAGAAACTGAAATTGTCTTTTGTGCCAAATCTTGAATATTCTTGTGATATTGCAAAATAACGATTTTAGAGTATTGTTTTGTATAATCTGGATAACCTGAAAATTCACATTCCATATTTATAATGATATTCAGCTACATTCTAAAACTATTTTGAACAAAAAACAAGATTTTTTATTGTTATTTTGTAAGAATGATATTTTGTCAATACGAATTTGTCCAGAAAAGTGAAAGATTCCACACCAAGCTGGTTCAGAAATTTATTGATTGTGTCCTGAGATTTTCCAATACTAAATATCTTAGGCGTTCACACATAACTAAGAGAACTCGCAACTCTATAAAATTAATTTTTCTACTTTGCATTCACAATGCACACATCGTAACACTATTTTCGGTGTTACAATTAACACATTGTAATACCGAAAACAGTAACATGTTTGTCTAAGATTGGTACACATTGATATCAAATGCCATATGTCAAACGTACAATACATAACCCAACATAACCACACACTACATCTTCATAATCGCTTGCAATCGCATAAACTGCGAAATATCAATATTCTATACATATTTAAACATGGGTGTGGCCTGCTATAGTATGGCCAAAGGATTGGGGCTTTCTTAGTTTTGCTGTGTTCATCAAAATACGCCAGCATGACGTTTTCGGTGATGTTTTACGGTAAGTGATCGTTATCATTCTTTTCAACTAAACATCAAATTTCCTTTTCAGATATAATTCAAGGACCACATTTATATTAATAAGGTATTATGCGAAGATCAAACCTACATCGTAGATATGAACGATTTTAATTACTGCTGCGAGATTGTATATGCGCAATAAATGGGTTATCAGCATACACGTACGAAGCTGTAGTACATTTAAAGTGTAGAGGATTTCTTAGTTTATGTAACGTATAAGTTTTCGGTAATATTTTGGACGCTTGGATGCTCGGTTCAATTCGTATTCGTTTTTGTCCGTCGCTTACGACTTCGTCTTAGTTCTGGTTGTGTGCAACGTATTTGTATTACCTCCATCACATGTAATTTTACTAAGTATAATTTATTCTAATAAACTACTTTGCCGTAATTAGAATTGGGTTTCAATTATAAGTGCTTGTAAATATATAAGCCGCAACGGCTACGTAGCGGAATTTGGTAGACCCGCTATTAAACGTTAAGCGTTATAACAATTCTTTAGTAAGTTCTTGTTCTTCGAAGTAACTAATCAGTCACCGCCAAACACTTCTATTCTGATTATTATACTTATGAAACCACTATTTTAAAGTTGTTTTCTTTTTAGGTTAAGTTTAATGTATTTATTACAGTAGGGTTAAAAGTGTTGCCCCAAGCTCCATTATGATCATCGTTGCGACCTCGCTGAATATTTATACAAACTTGTAGGCTAAAGTAGAGTAAAATTATTCACAATTAGATTTTGTCATGATTTATCTCATCGATCTCATCCTTGACGAAGTTGACAGTTACTACACTGCTGCCACGTGGTACCCGCAAAATACCCTAGATTCTAATTTAGCTCCTCGCTACGCTCGTCGTGCCCAAAACATCTCGTGCGCCAATTTGACGTCTTATAAAACTTGTATAATAATATACTATTATAAACTGTTTATAAAGCTTTACAATCAAAAATGGGTCACTTTTGCCATTACTTAATATTGTGAAGGAACCCAGAAGCCTGCATAATAGCTTCCCGGATTTAAAGTCCAGCTACTCTTCATAATAAGTCTCCCCCCACTTAATAAATTTTTTGTTTCACTTTTCCGCTTTGGGCTTTTATTTCAGTTTTACTGGTACCATAAATAAAAAAACGAAATGGTTTGAGGCGGACGGGGCGGTCGCGAGAAGATCGAGAGAGGAACAACTTTTAAATTAATTGTGAAAATATCCACATCTTTTTTATCGTATTACTGCTCCGGAAACTTGCCCCATAAATTTCGTACAATGGCCTTCTCCATATTCCTCGGGAGGTTGCCTTGTTTATTATCTCTTATATCTGCCCTCCATTCCCCATCCCCTAACCCCCATCATATTTTTAATTGCTCTCTTCCGTTATATAAAAGTCTGTGTTGCATAAACTAAAGTCCATATCGTAATTCTTATCGTTCCCTTCGCGGAGCGGTTTTCCCGGCTATTTTCTCCTCGTATTTTCCCCGGCCGCATGTTTAATTGAAGCTATAACATCCAAGAAGGTTGCTAGAAGGTTTTTGTATCACTTTTTTGTTTTCTTTTTGTTGCTATTTCGCGGTGTTTACGGATTAGCCGGGTGTACTTTAAAAATAATTACTTTTACATTTTGCGGTACCCGTAGCAGGTATTGGAGGGTAATTTTCTGCTGGTTGGTTTTCCGTTTTCCCGGAAATCGACCCCTGTGTGAATTTGTAAGGTTCTGGCTAATTAGCGAGTCTGGAAATTTTATTAAGCGCGCAAAGGGACAACGATTCCAATGGTACCAACCTAATTACAATAGCTTCAGTATTCAATTAACACCCGTGCTATTGCTAGCAAATAGATTAAAATACGATTCGGTTTATACGTCGAGAGAATAGACACAATAGTTGAATAATACCTTCAATTTATGCCGAATTTCAATCCGCATTTTATAATTTAATGATAAAGGTCATTGTAAATGATTGTAGTCAGAGTAGGCAGCGCCCATGTTACTACATTTCTGCTGCTTTACACAAACAAGTATCTAACTTACATTAGGTTATACAACCAATTTAGCAGTTGCGTATAGAACAGTAGTATGATAGTAGGATTCAGTACAAATGAAGCGGCAAACACAAATCATTACATTGGACCTAAGCGCTTACTTCGAGTGCAATCATTTATAATAACACTGTACCAGGGCTGCGGAGTCGGTAAAAAAATTTTCGACTCTCGACTCCGACTCCAGAAAAATTGCATACAAAAATATGTTGAAATAATTATGTGTAATAAAAATCTTACATACGTAAATAATCAGAAGTTTGACCAGAATAATACAATCGAGCAACATTAAATTTGCTATGAAAACAAAAGCAATACCAGGAGAAAAGAACAAATTTAATAAATTAAATTTCTATTCTAGTATTGTTATCTCATTGTATTAAACATATGGCTTGTGCATATCAAATTACTCACAAACAAATGCTGAAACTTTGAGCAAAACAGAAGTTATATTTGTGCCCAGCGAATTTGTTGGCAAACATATTTCAACTGTCAATATAACTGTAAATAATAAAAGGCCCCTAAGATATCAAAACGGTCTATTGATCGGACCACAAACAAAAAAGTTATGACCACATAATTATAAAACGTAATTTCTTTGTTTATTCAAAATATCTTTGACATCATTAAACTGTTTCCTCCAGAGAACATACCAATCAGCACTACTTTGTCCATTTAACCGACTTTCTAAAATTCATTCTAATAAAAATAGAATTAAATTCATAATTCATTCTAATAAAAATAGAATTAAATTCATAACAAATTGTTGTGAGGAACAGAATAGCTCCAACCAAATTCTCCTACAAAGATGCCCTTACATAATTTTAATTATTTTCGAAGCTGAAAATAATCATAATTATGGATGCAACAGGTAATTTGGATAAATGATTACTACTACATTAAACTACGGCCCTACTATTCAATGTTATTTAAAATCTCTTGTTCAAATTTCCTTTTTTAAATTTCTGCCGGACTACTTTTGTTAATCGTCTTTACTTACGTTTGAAAAGTGTGTTTTGTAATTTGATTATTTACATATGTATGTCAGTAGATACTTTGTCAAGACCTAATCGAATGTTTAGTTTTATTTGTTTACTGTCTACTGAGGGAACGTCCATCTCGCATGCTTTTTTCTTGTTCCACAAGAATTAAACCTGGACTCGGAGTCGGAGTCTGTACATTTTTTCCGACCCCGACTCCGACTCCTCTGAAATTTGTCCGAACTCCGACTCCACGACTCCGGCTCCACAGTCCTGCCCAGTACTAAGCCTAAATAATCCTTTTGTGATTTATGCACAAACATATCTAAATCTAGTAAAATATTTAATAAATTGATGTTTAACAAAAAAAATGTGTCGTTTTCGGTTTTATTTTTATGGAATTGGTAAGTTTTATATTTTTCAAATGGCCTTTTTCCAGAGCTTGCTAGTAAATACCAATTTCATGGCTGTGGTGATATTCATACAAGATAAAAATCCATCAAATCAAAATCCTGGAATCCAAAAATTAAATAAACATATATCTCACACCATTGAAAATAGTTAAGTCGATGTCGACTTCCGGTAGACCAGCTGTCAATTTGATGGTTTTTTAGTTTCAAAATTTGAATTACAGAGTGGCACAATTTTTTCCTCACACATGTCTTTTTTAGCATGTAAATGGCTTTGTAAGTAAAACATAAACCATAAAAGTATATATGGCCCTAAAAATTCAATTTTTTTCACCAGTTATTATGGTTATTATGATGCATCTTTCAGTGAATGTAGAATTATTTGAGAAAAATCAGGTTAACTGTGGTTAAAATTAAAAAATCTGATGTGGCCAGACACATGACTTTATCATATTATATATAAAATTAATAGTTTAGCTGTATGAGATTCTATAGATCGAGATCGGTTGTGTCTGCATTAAAAGAAAACGAGTTAGCCAGGATTTGACAGATATTTTGATACCATTGACAAAAAAACATGGCCATAGCCATCAGCGTTTGACACTACCTATTGTCATCAATAGGCCAAAATCAGTATAGACAACAGAAATGATCTTGTTGTGGTTACTGGTAGACTAAATGCCATGAATTACATCTAAAACATCTTGGAGGACCATGTGGTGCCTGCTGCATATGGCGTCGGTCAAAATTTCATCCTAATGCAGGACAATGCAAAGCCACATACCGGTGGCATCACCAGAAACTTTTTACAAGAACGTGGAATTCAGGTCATGGAATGTCCGGTGTTCCATGACCTGAATCTTATTGAACATGTGTGGGATCAGCTTGACCGACGTGTTCGCAAGCGCCCTAATCCACCACTAACCATACAGGAACTGACACAAGCCCTGATTGAGGAATGGGAAAGCATACCTCAAGAATCTTTTCGTAGACTAGTGCGAAACATATCACGCAGGTGTGAGGAAGTGATTCGTGCTCGTGGAGGGCATACACTGTATTAAACTTCACCAATCTACAGAAAACCCGATTGTCATCGATACTATGACAGTCATTTCCATTTTGTTTTGCGTTATTAATTTACATTTTTAAGTGTTAGCTTATAAGTAACTAAGAATTGTAAAATTGATTTTCTTTAGTTAAATATAAGGTTTTCCGCTTTTACACACAGAAACACACAGAAACATACATCATGATTTTTATAACTGCTAAAATATTAAATTGATTAAAATAAAGGAGTTATTTATATGTATCACCTTAAAGTGTAACATACTGTATATATAGTCAAACACTAATTAATCAGTTGGGTGAGACACCCTGTATATTACTTACGTTACATGTAATATATAAATATGTAATAGTAACTAATAATTTATTTAGACTAACAACAACAAAATACACACCCAAAAGGAGACCTGAATATACTGAAAAGATTTTAAATTCCTCTAAAAATTACCTTATCCAACTTTTCGTTACATAATCTAAGTTATTTTGATTAAAACATATGAATTATTGTCCTCATATTACCATTGTTTTCTAGATATTAGTAGGTATACAAATCGTAAGGCCGATATTGTTTCATTAAATTGAAATTAAGGTTTAAATGAGATTATTCATAATAATATGTGACATTTTAAAACAATAAATAAGATTTTTACTTGAGGTATAGATTTTTAGCAGTAATCGTATTTAAGGCTACATTTTTTATGTAAATAAATTATCTTCATAAACTTGTTCTCCAGCCAATGCATAGAAAAATAAAACCAAAACCGGCTCATGACAGATGTGCGGGACCTCACAAAAATGCAGTTTAGATTGTAAACATCGAACAAGAAAACCACTTAAAATGAAACGTATTTTTCCAACACGCACACACCACTACGTAGTACGTATGTATTTTGTATATCTCACAAATACTGGCTGACCAGCAAAAAAAAAACGTTCTCACCTACAAGAAATCGCACGTGGTAAATTGTATCAGTTCTCACAAATATCTAAACACGTAGTAGAATTTTAGAGTAGAATTATTACAATCCTTGATTCTATTTTCGACTGATTTATTTCACTATTTATAGTCTCGCTTACATTATCGTAGAGTAAACTGCCTAAAGTGTTTCCCTTTTGAGACAGTACATCTTAATTTAACGTAGATAATAAACACTTTAGAAAGATTGCAAGAGGAGACAGAGGAAGTAATTTGAATATTATTAATATTTTCTCAGCAATATTTTCTGTATTATACACATAGAAAAGTGATTATTTGGAACGAGAAAACATAATTTCTTGAATTTATTTACTAGATTCAAATGCATATTTACTTGGATATAGAAAGTTAGGTATATACAAGAAATGCCACATACTCAATATAAGTAAAGTAATTACTCAGATAAATGCTGTCAACAAATAAATTCTTTCTTTATAAGAACCAATATTGTATTGAAAGAAGTAATTGAATTTTTCGTCCCAAAAATGTTAATTTCTCCAACGAAGTAATAGTAAATCCATCCAAGTGCGTAGTTACTTGATCCAAGAAAATATAAGACATTTAATATAAGTAAGTATTGTTTACTGAATAAAAACCCACCAATTATTTAACTGAACTGATTCCCACTTCTTTCAAGTAATCCCTTTCTCTGGAATAAATATGCGCACCGTGATTTTGTCAAGGCTCGCGCGCCCGCGCGTGGTGCTGGCGCCGTATAGGACCCTCTAGTACGAAAACAACAACGATGTACCCGTAGGAGATGTGCCTTGTGATTTATTGGGGATGTGTATTGTGATTTATAGTGTACAACAAACGTTTCAAACGTTTTTTTTTAGGTAATCATTCATCTCGATCTCATTGTTGAGAAATTGTTACCTATCACCAGGGTTCCTCTACATACATCTCACTATTATATTATATATCTTATATTCAGAGGAAGCTAGCAATAAAGTTGCCAACTTCATACAAAAAAAAATAGGAAAATTCTTAATATGAATATTATTTATTTATTATTTATTTGTTTGTAATATTACGTGTATCACTGACCATAGTTCTACAAATTATCGGACTTGGTTGGTCACATGATGTATCGGTTGCAAAACAACGTTATCATGACACAATGTATGCAAATGCATTTACAGTGGCGTGCATCGGTTCTGGTTGTTCGCGCGGGGCAAAACAAATTGCAATTAATTAGTGATATTCGGGGACATAATGCAACGCTAATTGTTTTCCCTGAGCTCATTTGGCATTAATGCAGCGCCGGATCATACATGGATAATTAGGTTACAAATTGAAATTATAGTTAAATGAGTAGGCCATTGGGAAGCATAGATTGTCGGCCGTGTTCCAATTTCGAAATGCTAGACTATAAATGTCGCTCGGTGTATCAAAATACGGTATTTATTTTATTGTAATATATGTGACAATAATAATACACATTCTATTTTAGATTTATTTTTAAATATTGTGAGAAAGAGGAGTGGTATCAAGTAAAAATTGTGGGTTTTTAGATTTTTATCATTGTAATAATCAATGATGCTAATAATAATCATTATAGAAACATTAAATATATCTGTATAATATATTTCTATATAATGCCATACATTTTCAACTATACTATTATTTAGAACTTTTTCTAGTTACTAACCAGAAGTTTAGAAAAACACAAAAGTAGTGTCGTGTAAAATAGCCTGACTCAGGTCCTCCTACAATATTGTCCATTATTTTTTGCGAGAAAGGTTGGTGATTTGAAAATATATGAAACTACATTTGACATAATTTAAAGAGTAATTTTTCTTAGAACTGTGATGTTGTGAACACAATTTTTAAATCTTTATATCTCTTTTAGTTTTTATCAAATCGGCCTCTCGGTTTTCTTTAACACTTGTCACAATCTAGAGAATAATAAACAGTTTTACTCTAGGTTGCAAAATTATTGAGCCTTGTGTTTGGAGGCTTGTAACTCTATAACAACTGAACAAAAAAAATTGAAATACAGTGTGTTCTACTCCTGAATTATTTCTACATAACATGAGTGACTATCAAAATTTTCTGCCCTTAGGTTTGGACAGAAGCGTGAGAGAAGTGTATAAATGTACCCTATTTTAGCAGTTTTTAATAAACACTGGTGTTTCCAATTTTTTTTCTCATAAAATGCTTTACACAGAGTATAACTCAAGATCTTGTCTACCGATTAGCATTTGTATATTCCTAATTTACCATGGAATAAAGGCTATAAACAAGATTACAGCCTGCACCGCAGGCCCGTACTTATAATTATAACAAACATCGTACATATTTATTGATGTAAGAGTAATTGAAGTTGCAGGTAAGAAATGGTAGACTCTTTGTTTAATGAAAGAATAGTTTGCAAGTGTACAACGAAGAGCCTGTTAAACCTGTTTTCTTTTTGTTTTTAACGCATTTTCAATGCGTTAAAATCAACAGCAGCAATCAAATTTAATATTATCAAACAAATAAAATAACAAAAGAAATTGATTTTTTTTCAAACCCCAATAATATGCATAACAGGTTGAGTTTGGGTAAAATGAAGATTATATAAATACATAAATATTCCATTGATAACTAATTTCTTGAATAAAGTTTCTTAAGTAACTGCGTTGCGTGCGTACGTGTTTTGCAAGTCTTCAGAAAAAAATGCTGAAGACAATTAATTATCAATGTCAAAAATTTCTTTCACAATTTACTATAGCACAGTTGTTGTATCTGTCAAACATCACCATCAAGAGAAGGTATTGCGAGTTTAATGCAATTGAATTAATCTGGGCTTACGTAAAAGTTCCAAAAAGCCACAATACATTTCAAATTACTGATATGTTAAATTTATGCAACGAAGCACTGTATCAAAAGAGATTTGGCAAGATTGTGTTGCATAATATCTTCAACAACCGATTTTCGGCAGAAATAATATTGTGAAGTAATAATAAATCACAAAACAGAATATGTATACAATTCCACAAATAAAGAAAAAAAATCACGTGATAGTTTAAAAAATAAAACCGCACGAGAAAATGACAAAAATATTGAATACGGTCCTTGATCGTTTGAAATTTGAAATCGTCGCGCGAAGCCACGCATCGCTTCCCGCCCGTAATCCCCTTTCCCCGAGGGGAACCATCCTGCGCACAGAATCGATTACATTCATTACACTCTTAAAAATTGCCAAAAAAAAAAACGATTTTTATTATTATTATCATTAAAAAATAACGTTAATGTTATTATACATCAATGGATGAGTATCACAATAAATAAGGATTGTTTACGTGCTACCTGCGTTGCCCTGCTATTGTTCGTTTCTGAGATATCCGCGCCAATAAAAACCTCGCTTACAGACTTTATTACAGTCAATATCAAGAAAATAAAAACGCCAATCTATAGAAGAGATTCTAAGTGTAGGCTGACCAAAAATTAAAAATTTTTTGTTAAGCGGTTTACGAGAAAAAAATCGGAAAGTCAAGCATTATTTTAAAACCGCAAAAATCGGGTACCTTTCTCTACTTCTCTCGCGCTCGTGGTCAAACCGATGGGCAGAAAAATTTGTAGAAATGATTCGGAAGTACGCACTTTATTTTTTTTTATTTAGCCCTTTCAGAGTTACGGGCCTTCAAACACAGAGCTCAATACTTTTGAAACCGATAGTAGTACCAACATATGGTACCTTTTCCCAGATCGCACAATTAAAGTAAAATGTAGAAATAAAAACTTACAAAACGGATCTTCCAAATTCGATTCTGTCTGTTGGTCTTACCTGGAACAAAAGGAAAAGAAAAAATTATCACCCATTCGCAATTAAAACATTTTTTTTTAAATCACCGACACTTTCAACTTTTCCATAAAAATAAATGCACCCCGTATATTGAATATACTCTTTCAAATCTACAAGCATCTGAAGACTAAACTACCTTCTAGTTATTCTTTTATATATCTACATACATATATTATTTCATTCATTTGCAGGCAAAACGTGAATATTTTAATAAAAACTCTAATAAACCCACCCACAAATTCACTCAATATTTTAATTTGTCCCGCTTATTATATTTGCTGTTCATTATACTCCCCGCAAAAAAAAAACATCGAGTAATCACCAGTAAGTAAATTGGTGATTAATACGAAATTTAATTAAAAATCGGTTAGCAGTGGCGTGCGCGGCGGGCGGCAATATGCGGAACACAAATTCGCGCGCGCGGCTTCAGACAGCCGCATCGCCGCGCCGGGCTAGTATAAATCACGCATTTCCGTGTCATTGGGTTTTATATATTCCGCGGGTGAAATACAATGCACGGCTGACACCTCTCACAATAGGACGTGACACAAAAACGTTGCATGTTTATTGAAACGGGCGCGGCGCGAACCGACGCGACGCTCCGAGGTCAGATACTAAATTAGGTTAGCAGTTTTTAATTCCGTTTTATTAAAGCGTCGTTTATCTTGCTAGCGATAAAGCGACGCCACGCGTCGCGACGGTGGTGTCGTGTCGTTTTACCAACGTACAATATACAACAACGCGATAAGCACGCGACCGCGTAATAGAAAACAATAGACGATCTTAATCTTGCGTTGTAAGTTGAGCTTGTAATATGTAATAACACCATTTTTTTAGTGGAGGTATACTTAATAATAAATAATCACCTGAATTAAATGACGTATTATCGTTTGAAGATAACAATAAATAATTACACTGCTCAAAAAAATGTCATCCTTATAAACCAGTACTGATACACACTTTAGTAGAAGGAGATGATGCTCGTCGATTAGAATTTTGCCTATTAACGGGAGAACGAATTATGGTCGATAGATTTTTCTACAGAAAAATTATTTTCTCTGGCGAAGCGACATTTACCACAACTTGAGTTGTTAGTTCACAGAATTGCAGATATTGGTCTCAAGAAAATCCCAACTTCCGTATTACAACCAACTCTCAAAAATATAAAAAAGTGAATGTTTGGTGTGAGATTTATTACAAGGAAATAATTGGACCATACTTTTTTGACGGTACTGAAAAGCAAAACACTTATTTTGATATGTTGGAAAATTTTTTGCTACTTACTTTGGACGAAATCAACTTACAGCTCAGGTGTTCACTACACTATCAACACGACGGTTGTCCTGTTCATAGCGCATATCAAGTCAGGGATTGGTTAAACAGACATTTTCGAAATAAGTGGATTGGACGATTCGGCCCTATAGGATGGCCACCACGTTCAGCTGATTTAACGCCGATTGATTTTTTTCTGTGGGGCTATTTAAAACAGAAGGTGTATGCGAATAATTTTCATGATAATGTAGACATTCTAAAATTAAAAATTAGAGAAGCAGTAGTCGAAATAAATGGAGAAACAATTGATTTGGTATATCGGGAGTTTAGAAGAAGATTGGAAAAATGTGTAGCTGTAGGAGGGGAACATGTGGAGTAATGTTTTGTTAAATTACTTTGTTAAAAATAAATAAAATATAAAACTTAGAATACAACATTGAAATTTGATATCTGGGTATAAATTTAAATATAAAACAACTTTTACCTATAACATTTTCAGTAATAATATAACAAGAGAGTGAGAATAAATTGAAAATAATTTGACAGATGGTTTGAAAACTTGGTGCCACTCGAGCCCTGCGGGCTCTCGTGACTATTGCCAAATGGCAACAAGTTTGAACAAAATCTGTCAAATTATTTTCTAATTTATGGAACTCTCGAGTTATATTTGACTAGATTATTTTTTGATTCACAAATTTTTACAATAAAAAAGATCAATAAAACTATCATAAAATTATTGAAAAATTTAATTTAATTAATTATTACTTACAATATATGAAAATATCGTTGACACATTGTGAATATATTAAAAGAATTAACAATTTAAATTAGTACAATGAAAAACGCAATTATTAAAAATATTTCGAGACTCATTATTTATTGAGGATTTGGAATTGCTTGTTATATTAAGTGTTTCCTCCTGCGTATTTTCTCTAAGATTATTTATTATATTTGAATGATGTTCTTGGTTCAATTGTAAGTATGGTTTAATCGAACTTGCAGAATTATGACCAGTGACCTTGATTAGTTCTTGTTCTCCTACACCAGCTTTTGAAAGGTTACTTACTGCACTTGATCTGGCAGAATGGTTAGTTATTTTTTTAGTAACTGTGTCTAGACCTACTTTTTCTGCGGATTCTTTCATCCATTTTGAAATGGAATTTATTCCCACAGGAACGTTTTTATACCAAAAACCATGAGTTTGCCAAGCCGGATTTGGAGTAAGAAACAAGCGTTCGGTTTTAATATTTTCTTCACGTTTACTAATTAGTTTTTCAAAAAGACGAACATGAAAATATCTGGGTTATTTATGTTTGGAGTCAACCATTTACTATTAGCGCACCTTTGTGCTCCACCCTGTGCAGTTTTTGTAAAGATGGGATTGTATTCAATGCGGCCAGTATTTAATCTTTTTATGTCGGTTTCTTTTTTAAAATAATGAACTAAACATTTCGTAGCTTCTCCTCCCCTCCAAGCTAGTTCATACGATGCAACGTGAAAAAACTTTCTTTGCAATTCACAAGGTGTATCTTCGTCCCAATAGTTAAAAATTTGCAACAATTCTGTATTAGAAAGTGCCACAGAACTTTGTTTGTGCTTTTCAGGATGTTTTTGTAAAATTTGTCTTTTTGCATCTCTTGCATTCCGAGCATTTCTGAATTCTATATAATGGAAAGGATCAAAGGACCTGTTATACTTATTAAAGTAAAGTTCTTGAACTAATTTTGCCGTTTTATTCCACATTGTCTTTATTACTGCTTCTTTATAATCATTTCCGTCTTTTCTTTTCATGTTATAAGCCCAATCTTTTAAAATCAATGCCAGAGTAGCTGTTGTAGTAGATTGATCCAGAATATAATTTCTTTCTTTGGTGAAGGTCTTAAATTGTCTCCATATAGACTGATTACTTATTAGAGTATTTTTCGAAGTAGTTTCTAAAATCTTTTTTGTAATTTCTGCATTAGAAAAGGTACTAAACCGATGACTTTCACCCATTTCGCGTTGACACAATTAAGTAATTATTTTGACAAGTATCTGACAGTTGCTAGGCAAATAAAAGCTACAGTGATTATTCCCGAGGATAATCACAAGAGATTTATTCCCACTATAATAATGACATAATTGGTTGAAACTTACCCTTGTGACAAAATATCTGTCAAATCCTGGCAAACTAGTTGTAATGCAGATAATTCATGATTTCTGAAGAATGTTTTTTTTAAATCTGGCAACCCTGTAATAGATACACACAATAATACAGAATTATCATTATCTGGATAACACAAATGTAAATTGTAACAATACTTTATATTAAGTTTTATCACCTTAAGCTGTTAAAAAAACACATTGACTCCTTTTTTCGTAGATAATACTGGATTCACGATAGATGGTCACTAGAACACAAAAAAAGAAGATATTCTGGGAATCTTCGGATGGAAAGCGATTTGTTCGAATGAGATATCGATGGAGGTACATAACTCTTCATTGTTTCTCAATTTCAACGCCTGTCGATACACCATATGCTCCCTAAAAATTCTCGCCTTTACACCACGTATAACTTCCATCACACTCAATAAACAAAAATTCAATAAATACAAACACACAATTTATAGAAGTATCCATTTATAGAAATATTCAACAAACCTGTATCTATTTTTTTACTTATAAATCTCTTGTTATTACCACATTTCTACCTTCAGGAAAAACAAGTTTTTATTTTTACCTTTTTCGCGACGTAAACATATTGTTTTTCTTTATGTATCGGAAAAACAGAGATGCGACCAGGCTATATGAGGAAGGAAAACAACAAAAGAGCTCGTAAACGAAAATAGAAAAACATTTTGTTACGGAAACTGTCTCTACATATGTATGTAAGTGCAGCAACATACAAACTGTTATGCTTTACTTGCAAAATAAAAAAAAGAACACTCCAACAAAATCTTTTGAATTTTAACAAGACTGTTTCCGTCGGCAACCTACTTTTGTCTCTTGTCATATTTTCCGGCGGGCGCAAACGGTCGTTACGCCGTTGCAGATAGAAATCTTCAATTTGAATACGTGGAAAATCGACAGGATTTTATCGCCTCTTGTGAATTCTTTCAAAGTTTTCGTGTTTGTTTTCTTGTCTGTTTTCATTGTAATAAAACTTTATATGAAATTCTCCAAACTGTAGTTGAGCTTGACGATACAGTGTGTCCCACTTAGGAGTGTAACTTTTTGTTATTTCTTTTCGGAATAAAACAGATAGATGAATACTTGGACCTTAAAGAAGTAAAAGGAGGGGAACCCTAGGATAGTGTTTTGGGACCAACTCTCTATCTGCTACACAGATCATCGAGATAGTATAAAAGCGGAGAAGTCATATGAGCTTAAAATTGGGATCACTTTAAGTCAAGTCATACCGTCCGTTAGTCCACTAACATCAAATTGACAAGCCGATACATTATATCGGTTTAAGTGGTTTCTAGTGCACTATAAGTATTTTTTTATAACTAATTTAGCATGACGGTATGTGATTTAAGAAGCTGTAGCAGCAGAAAGGGTCCTGTTCAGAACAGACCCGTATTCAGTAAAATTTGACTTAATTTTTGGTTTATTTAACAATTAAATGCAGGTTTCCAAAAATTCCTGCCCAGCAGGAATTATGGATACGGATTGCAGACCGATGTAACTGGAAGCCGACAAAGTCCGGTGTTGTTTGTTCGAAGCATTTTACGGATATATGTATAGACAGAACATCACCAAATCGCATCAAATATATTTTCTAGTTTACTAAAACATAGTTTTGATCAAGATGTGATGGATAGTCACAGAATATTATTAATTAAACGTATACTAAATAGCTACACACATATTCGAATGTGTTACATAAAAAAAAAAACAAAAATAAATAAATCCGCCAGCATTCGACATAAAAATAATAAAATGGTTTTGTTTAATGCAGGGCTGTGGAGTCGGAGTCGGATTTCAGACAAATTTCAGAGCAGTCGGAATCGGAGTCGGAAAAAATGTACCGACTCCGACTCCATGTTTAAATAATGTAGAAAAAGACATGCGAGATGGCCGTTGCCTCAATAGATAGTAAACGATTAACTAAACATATTATTACGTCTTCCACAAAGTAAATATAATTTAACTACAAATAACACAAGTCGGTGGTGAGTGATGATTAGCAAAATGATTATTGTGAGTCGCTTGCCGCGTCGCATATATAGTTTATGTATTTCCAATTTCCAACAACCAACTTCAATATGCTAATTATGATAGCTCGAACATCTACAAATAAAAAAATCGGACTTCGATGCATACTTATAGACGAATTAGAACTTTCCAAAGTGAAGCGTCAACGTGTGGTTTTCTTTATTCATTAAAATTACGAGAATTTGCTCCTATTTGTTCGGCCATAAAGAACAGCTGAACAATTCATTAAATATTGCAAAAAGTATTTTAATGATATTCCCTTGCAATTTTAAAAAGAAAAAATAGTTTCCTACAGCTTTTGTACCAGAAGAAACAACGTGATGGTATCACAGTCGTATTATCAACTCTCAAATTTTTTTTTATTTTTATTTGTCCCAATATCTGAATCATTGTAAAAGATAATGCGTTACTAATAAAACTTTGCAATTTTAGCTTTAATGTTTGATGACTTTAAACGTATAACCGAAATTGAATCTTTTTTTCGGCACATGAACAAATTTATCAAAAGTATCACCCTTGATTATGCAATATTATGGTATAATCAAGGGTATGACATCCCTTTGCATTTAACAAAATACGTAGAGATTTTAAATTGCTACTGATTCTGTCGAGTGTAGGTTACGGATTTTAAGATTATTGGTGGCTATGTCGTAGTCTTCTTGCGATCAACTAAAAAACACCGATATTCGCAGATTTCGTCACCTACACTTGACAGAATTGAGCCAGATATATTTTTTATTATTAGCAAAGGTACAAACTTCACTCTCACGTAATTTTTAATGCATAAACTTAAACATGTATAATATATGTATAATAGCCGATTAAAAATTATAACTGCATTTCCGATTTAAACTATACCTTAAGTTGAATGTACGAATATCCATGTATGTCATACTCGTTGCAGCCAGAATTGTGACGTCATTACCACTAACAGAAGTAAGACTTGGGATTATATTCATTTTATTTTGCACTTAATTTTGTATTCATTGAAATGAATTTTACTTTGTACTATACAGTGGTTTATCATTACTTTTGTTATTATTAAAGATAGAACATCGGTTCAAGTGACAAACTAGTTCAGAATTATGTGCTCTCTAATGAGAAAACAGTTGAAGTTCTATTGATTTCAGAGATATTTTGAAAATAAAAAAAGAGTCCTTTTTAAATATGGCCATAATTTTGTGGTACGATCAACAAGCCTTTTTGATTTTATTTACAATTAGATTATGTCAGATTTATTTTTTTTGCCATTAAATTTGCTGGAAATAAATAAAATTTTGCTGGAGTCGGAGTTGGAGTCGGAGTCGGACTACCAAAATTATCTGGAGTCGGAGTCGACAGTTTTTTACCGACTCCACAGCCCTGGTTTAATGGCCAGTTGGTTACAAAATGTATAATACTTATTTTGTTCATATTCATATTTATTTCATAATCACTTATAAGATTTATTTTACATTATTTGTTACAACCTCAATCCAGAGTATTTTTGTGTTCATTATATATTTTTACTTTCTTTAGTTAAATAATTAATATAGTTAATATGTGCTATGTTGTACTGTCTGCAATATTACAGAAACATAATTATAATTAGTCCGGGCCTGTGCAGACCGACCGTCGTATAGTCCCATAAGCCACACCTACTGACGCCGTTTTCAGTATCAAAAAAACGTCGTCATAGCGTCTTCTTTCTATAATATCTCGATGACAGATAGAAAATTCTGTTTATAGAGGCAAAGAATATATTTCTTTACAGATAATAATATTGACTAGAACTTTTCGGAGGGTACAGTAAAGCAAAATCTCCACGTGTCACCCCCTTTTGGGATGTCGCACATCCTCGACACAGACTACTCAGACAGTGCAGTCAAGGTTATTTTGTGTACCTACAAAAACAAGCGGTACTGTCATAAACCAACGTAGGTGGCGCTCCGGTAGCATGTGCGCGCCAAATTCAAATTATCGATTTCAAATTAGATCAGTTTACTAAAGCTGTTGTAAAATGCGGTTGAAAGAATTATCATTGATTTTACAATATTATATTGTTATAGTGTAGACAAATATCAATAAATGATGCTTGTTTACTACATATGTTTATAATATTACAAAATAATTATAACAATGTCGCGCATATCTTAAGATTATTAGGAAATATATCAGGGGCCGTGATAATAATAATAATCATAATTACACAAAATAAAAACCAAAATTTATTTTAATAGATTAACAATATTTTGCCATGTGACATTTCTAGTGTTCACCGGGGTAAAACACATACCTTTCAGCATTTCTCGGAAAGCAAAACAGTTTTTCAACTTCATCTTCCGAACGACGACATAAAACACAAAACATCTTTATACACTTTGTACACAAACAATAAAAGAAAATGCAAACCGCCTTTGATGCGTCTTTGGCTGTAGATTTAGATGATATTTGACAATTTGTGACAAGCACTGACATTTAGGGCTTGTTTTCATAAAATCCATCTGATGGCCGCATCTGTAACTTAGGGTACAGTGCACTGTACAGTGGATACAGTGGGATACAGGCACACAGGTTTCTACAGTCGTAAACAGCGCCTCTACATAGATTTATGACAGCAGGGCATACATTTAAACCTCACTGCACTGTCTGTAGACCAGTGGTTGGTTTTCCCAGACCTACATATAATCAAGGTTAGGGTAGCAAAGTGTACGCTGATTCGGAATCGGAACTTGAACGTGCAAGCACTGTGCTCTATACTGCCGATCACATGGCGTTTTTAGCAATTTAGATAGACGCATGACATCAACTGAGTTGTAGGCTTTCATCAGCTACTATTTATACTCAAGACAACGCCGACCTGCGAGGAGAGTGTTTACAGCGCCATCTAACAATACAGTTGAAATTAGATATTCACACCAAAAATATATTTTTCTACTTTGCATTCACAATGCACACATTGTAACACTGTTTTCGGTGTTACAATTAACACATTGTAATACCGAAAACAGTAACATTTTTGTCTGATTGGTACACAGTGATATCAAATGCCATATGTCAAATGTACAATACATAACCCAACATAACCACACACTGCATCTTCTTAATCGCTTGCAATCACATAAACTGCGAAATATCACTATTCTATACATATTTAAACATGGGTGTAGCCTGCTTTAGTATGGCCAAAGGATTGGGGCTTTCTTAGTTTTGCTGTGTTCATCAAAATACGCCAGCATGACGTTTACGGTGATGTTTTACGACTCTAGTAAGTGATCGTTATCATTCTTTTCAACTAAACATCAAATCCCCTTTTCAGATATAATTCAAGGACCACATTTACTTTAATAAGGTATTATGCGAAGATCAAACCTACATCGTAGATACGAACGATTTTAATTACTGCTGCGAGATTGTATATGCGCAATAAATGGTTTATCAGCATACACGTACGAAGCTATAGTACATTTAAAGTGTAGAGGATTTCTTAGTTTATGTAACGTATAAGTTTTCGGTAATATTTTGGACGCTTGGATGCTCGGTTCAATTCGTATTCGTTTGTGTCCGTCGCTTTCGACTTTGTCTTAGTTCTGGTTGTGTGCAACGTATTTGTATTACCTCCATCACATGTAATTTTACTAAGTATAATTTATTCTAATAAACTACTTTGCCGAAATTAGAATTGGGTTTCAATTATAAGTGCTTGTAAATATATAAGCCGCAACGGCTACGTAGCGGAATTAGGTAGACACCGCTATTAAACGTTAAGCGTTATAACAATTATTTAGTAAGTTCTTGTTCTTCGAAGTAACTAATCAGTCACCGACAAACACTTCTATTCTGATTATTATACTTATGACGCTACTATTTTAAAGTTAACTTTTTAGGTTAAGTTTCATGTATTTATCACAGTAGCGTTAAATGTGTTGCCCCAAGCTCCATTATGATCATCGTTGCGACCTCGGTGAATATTTATTCAAACTTGTAGGCTAAAGTAGAGTAAAATTATTCACCATTAGATTTTGTCATGATTTTATCTCATCCATAATCTCATCGAGCTCATCTTAACGAAGTTGACAGTTACTACAGTGCCGCCACGTGGTACCCGCAAAATACCCTAGATTCTAATTTAGCGCGATACAGTAACCACAATTTCTAAATTTATATAAAATTAATGCCGCAAAGTAGAAAAAATAGTATATTACACTCGTTTTATAAGACGTATTGGCGCACTCGTTCCATTTGGGCACTCCTCGCTACGCTCGTCGTGCTCAAAACAACTCGTGCGCCAATTTGACGTCTTATAAAACTTGTATAATAATATACTATTAAATCTGTGTGGAGAGCCTATGATTAAACTTTTAAAAATAGATCAAATAGAACAAAGATACCTATAATAACTAAACTTCACAATTTCAAAAACTCTCCCTCGGTTTAAAATAACATTTACTTTATCGCACACTACGCGAAGCACAAACTTTTATTATTTTTAATCAGAATCCGCGCATAACTACACCTTATACGGCTCGCCGGTTCGCTAATATTATCATCGTTATAACTCAGCCTTTAAATCCAAGAGGATGCCGTTAAAATAAGGTTATAATAGGATATTAGGCCGTAACGCCGCTGTTAATTTATGCCAGTTTATCCCGGCTAATGTGTGTGTATGTGTATGCGAGGAGCAGTCACGGCGTACTATATTTCTGTATTTGCAACTAAACGACTTTGTCGACCCGAAACAGCGCCGCCTAACGCTTAATGAAAAGCTTGCATGTCGACTCAGTATATTTGTTTTCATAACATTGCCTGCTTGCCGTTCGTTGGTCTAGGTGTGCGCTTTTACGTTCGAAATCTAAATGGAAAAATGAATGTGTTAGATTAGTGGAATTGCAGTGCGCGGGCATTGTAATACCTACCTGCATGCTGTAGTAAGATGTATGTGTTAAATTTGTGAAGTTTATTCAGTTTAGTGGTTAATGGAGTCGTAAACTCTGCAGGATTTAGCTTTATGATACATTCGTTGTGCCATAGTGAGTTGTTTGCGTTGAACAGTGTAGAACTTTGAAGTTTTATGCTGGTATAAATGAATGTATGTCGCAATATATGAAGTAAATTTTAACCAGACGCATGACATCAACTGAGCGGTAGGCTTTCCCTAGTCTATTATTTATCCTCAAGATAAGGCCGAACTGCGAGGAGAGAGTTTACCAGCGCCATCTAACAATTCACACCAAAAATTGATTTATTTGAATCAAAATATGATTTTTTTGGCAGAATTAAACCTATTTTCAAGCCAAAGCAAAAATATTTCTTTGAAGGAAATAAATGTCTTCTTGTATACAAATATATTTGTTTGAATCAAAATTAGATTGCTTTGGTGTAAAGAAGCGTATTTTTAAATCAAAACAAAAATATTACTTCAAGTTTAAAGGAAAGTAATTTTGTTTGTATCCAAATATAATTATTTGACTTAAATAAATATACATAAATAAAATAGTCCAAATAAATTAATCTCTAGAAGAAGATATTCAATGAAGTAAATATTGTTGGCGTCAAAAAAATATGTTTTGATCCAAAAGAATAAATTCAAAAAAATATATTTCTTAAAAATAAGAAGTCTTTTCTCTCTGTGTAGATTTTAAGAAATTTACTGTTTTTTTTAGATTGCTTTCAAACTCCTAGAATGCAGATTTTCAAATCAAATCGACGCATTTCTTTGCAAGTGCCATCTGTAAATCAAAAATAGAAAACACGCATTAAGCAATAGCGTTACTAATATTACCCTGCACATCATAGGATGTGGTATTATGAAAATTATATCTTACATGAAAACAAGCAGCTATATATGATCCGTCAAACACTTGAATCATTTAGAAAATAAATTGCCTCCGGGTGTGCTGCGACAGACAGAACGAACCATCGATGCCAGGTCAAAGAGCACAGTAGAGACACCCGGCTAGGCAAAATTCAACAGTCCGCTGTTGCCCAACACTACCATGAGTCGGCACACATAATGGACTTCGATGACGCGAAGATGTTCGCAAGGGTGAGTAATTATCATCGAAGTATTATTAGAGAAGCCATCGAAATTTACAAACATCCTGACAACATCAATCGTGAGGACAGCACTGACATCAGTAGGGCCTGGAAATCGATCCTAACGCGACCAGGTAGAAAATAACATAGTTTGCAGTCTTCAATATTCAGTTAGCTCTGTAGAGGCGACTAAGATGGTACGCGAAACATCAGCAATTACGATGTTTTCTGCAACGGCGTAATCCAAAAGCAATTTATTTACTAATTGAGAGTTGTTTTTTATTGATTCAGCAAAAATTTTTAACTAAAACAACCCGAAATAACTGTTAACCCGATCAACCTATTGGTTTTAAAGTTTCTAAATAATTTGTACAATGCGTACATCACTTATTTTATGAAAATGTTTACGATAAAATACTCTTCCTACTGAGTGATCTGTGACCTGTGTGCCAAATGACAACCAGCAGTAGGTGACGTCATTTTGAGCAAAAAAGGTTATATTAACACATGTCCGATCTGTGTTTGGTACCCATGTAGAGCAGTTTTAAATCTTTTTTCTGCAGAACTTGGGACGTTGTCAATTGAAAACGCCTATCAAAAAACTTTCAGGATTTCAGGTTTTCTTTGAGAGACTTTGGAGGCTTTTAGATCACTGTGTTCAGTCGCTATAAATTCGCAACAATTTCAAAAGGAAAGCATTTCTTCTTTTGTGATTTGGACCTTCGCTAATTTGAAAACCACGATAGAAAGACTTTTAGACCATTTCATAAAATTCACTTTCTCCACATTTTTGATATTTATTTATTGCTCTCTACCAAATTTTCTTAAGTAAAGCTGTAAATCTGTCGAACTATTTTTAATTATTTTTGATATTTTACGTTCTGTTTCACAGGTGATATCAAACTGTTACAAAGTTAAGGTCTAAGTGCCCTAAAAAACCTCAAAAAGATCTTAAAACAAACCTTAAACTTAAAATTCTGACCATTTTTGCATTTTAGAGTGTGTTGAGTTTAATTATTAAAATAATTAAACTAATCCTAAAATTCTAATATTATATTTTAAATCAGGAGCAAGAACTAAATTACTACGATACTAAAAAAAAATGACAGACCGGACGTTTCTCTGACAGAAAAAATTCATAAAATGACTAATGTGATTGATATCTAATTAACAAATCACATTGTCTATATATTCGTAATCACATTTACAGTTTCCCCATTTTAACAGTAATGTAGTCCTACATATTTGGGCAGATATATGCCAACAATTGGCCCAAATTCCCGCTAGTCCTATAACATCCCGTTCAATATTTGTTTTTAATTGATATATCATCACAAAGCAATAACAATGAATGATATATACGGATGGTCCGGACCGACAAATAATTCCACGTCCGTTATATGAATTCATTGCATTTTCAATACATTTTCAATGCGATTACAATCGGTACTACCTAAATCAATTCAATTCGTTATTAGTGCATTTTAATTAGCTCAATACAAATAAACATACATACGGGAATAATTAGACCAAAAAAGGTGCAGGTATATGTTACATATCTGTATATGTACGTAATACATCTGTATATGTACACTGTCGCTCATGGAAGTTCGGACACATAGTAAACATATAGGAAATAATGATAAAAGCACTGATAACGTAGCAATAGGCACCTCTATTTCCACCAAATAGCGAACACATTCTTAACGTTGATTTCCAGTAACATACGACATCATTAAATGTGCTAATTTAAAATCATTTTTATATTTAATTATTATGCAACATTTATGCTGTTTTGTAACTGGTTGTTGGGAATTTTCTAGTTTCCATTAAAAAGGATTCAATACGAAATAATAAATAGAGTCATAAATACTGCATCTCAGACACATGTTGCGACCCCATTTTTACCAGATTTTTGCATCATATGCTCGAATTCGTATTCAAACGAGTCTGTGCCTGCAATCTGTAGTTTGCACAAGATAACTCTGTCACGCGGAAGACATCATGCGATGCGGAAAGCCAACAAGCAAGGAACAGCGTTCTGTAATTATCGATTTTCATCAGGAACGATTGTCAGTTCGTGAAAATGCAAGAAATAAGTCAACGATAAGTGAGTCAGCGATAAGTGACACTCTTCACCAATATGAAGAAACATGGAATTTGGATGACGTGTTCGGCCGGGACTATCACGAATAATTTCCCAAGCGGATGAAGAACGATTAAAATTAATTTTTAAGCAAAACAGAAAATTGACCGCACCTAAAATCACCTCTGAAGTCAATCGCGATCGTGAAAGGCCAATTTTCGAAAGCACAGGGAAACGACGTCTCCAAGCGGAAAATCTGCATGGGCGCGTTGCCGTACGCTAACCATTGCTTGGTCGGGAAAATCGTCAGACACTACTGTTTCCAGTCTTCATTTGTCCAACTTCGATGTGTTCGTGCCCACTGAAGTCGTTTCTGACGATTTCCCCGACGAACCAATGGTTTTCGTACTACGCTATCAGTGGTTTTATCATTATTTCCTATATGTTTACTATGTGTTCGAACTTCCATGAGCGGCAGTGTACCTGTACAGAGTGGATGGACACGTTGTTTAGTCACAAGTTGCAACACAACTGCGGGAGGATGTTGACGATTTTCTTGCGCTGAACAGGGTCGGACTCCGTTTTTTGTATTAATTTTCTCAGAATTTGTAAATATTAACAGTTTCTCCTGTAGTTACTATACTGGACGTTATTATAAACCAGTATTATTATTTCTAATCCTTATTATTGCAGAAGCGTGAAGTCCACTCTTTTCACGACCCCGAATTTATTAACTGATAATCCAGATATATTACCCGGAGGATTTAATAAAACAATTTCCAACAGGACTCTCGTCCTTTTTTTTATGAATAAAAGGGAAATGAATTCACAGCCCGGAGAGGACGATCCAATTTAACACCATTAATATCCTGCGAGTTTTCGTCCCTCCTTTGATATATTAGGGATATATGGTACAATATCTCGCTCTGGCCAGTGGCGTAGGAAAGTGGGGGGGGGGTGGGGGGTAGCAGGACCGGCGCCAGAACAAAGAGGATATTAGCGCTCATGTGATTTATTACAACTGGTGACACGGAGTGTGCCGAAAGGATGCTGCGAGGCGTCGACGGCACTTGGGACTCCGCAGGACGAAAGTTGATGATTAGTTAGAAATCGATCTTACGGAGACGACACGACCAGAAATGAGATTTACGCACAAGTGGATTTGTGGCCAGGTGGACTATGATCTATTAGGACCGCAGGACAACCCGCAGGATCTCGACCAATTTTCGCTATTGACGTTTAGCTATCGTCAGCTGAATAATGGGTTTCTCAATAAGGTTAAATACATACACTGGGCTGTGCTTTTGTCACATCAGTTCACCTAAACTAAAAAGGTTTTGTTCTTTTGAGCCTTCGCACTATTGTAACTATTGTCAAAGAGCTGGATTGCCTCGATATTTGTGTGTGGAAGAAGTCAGTTCTGATCTTCCTTTGCAAAGATTCCAAGTCTTACGAAGAAATGTATTGGGCAAGAGCATTGCGTGCAATGGACGGTGTTTTTGCAGATGTTGGAAAGAACTTTCATAGCATAGCAGTGGTCGATATTATCGTTATCTTTATAGATAGAAAAAAATGTTTGGTATCAAAATTTAGTCCGTCCTTTTCAACAACCCAATATTACTTTCATTCAGTATTGACTCCTGTGTTTGTAGGCTCATAATTCTACAACTACTGAACAAATACATTTTTATAAAATAAAATGAACTGTGTCATACTCCTGAATCATTTATACATAAGTTGGACTATCAACATTTTCATCAAAGAAATGAAAAAGGTATCCAATATTTGCAGTTTTGAAATAACGCTCGTCTTTCCGAACTGTTTTTTCTTCTAAAGCGGAAACCACCAATTTCAGGTTGCATTTAGAGTCCCTTCTATAGATTGGTGATCCTTTTTCTTCAATTTTTATGTAATAAAGGTGAATGTTATAAATGTTATGTCACGGTAAATGGTAATGTATGTAGTTGGTGCAATACTATAGGATATTTAATAACTAGGAGGACTAAAACCAGACGCCAGGTTCACACTAGAAAAAAATTACCAGAAAAAAACCTATTTAAACGTATTTGTTCTACGGTTGACATTTTAACGTTCTTTTTTTTGCTGGAGAGTCTTAAAACGTTTCTAAAGAGGTTAAAATAAAGCTTGAATCAGTGATAACAAACTCTAAATACATTTAATTCTCCCGTAGCAGGCACATCTTTAGTTACCCAACACGTCGCATTTTGGATATATTTTATGAAATTTTAAAAATAAAGGAAACTGTTACACACATACCGAAACAAAAAAATTATTGCGTTTGTTTTACGTTCATCTTTGTCTAAAAGTTGATTTCCGACTTTTCATGGCCAAAATGGCTTTATTTAATTTCAGTTCTGGATTTAGCATATCCAAATATATGTATATACAGGTTGCTTCTTAATAACATGCGAATACTTAAGGAGGTTAATTATTCTTGGGTCCATTTTGAGGGAAAAATTCATATGAACATAAGTCCTAAAGGTCTTACCTTTTGAACTACAGGGTGCTAAAGTTTTAAGAAAAAAATCTTTTTTATGATAACTTTGATACGACATTCATTCCAAAATGATTTAGATTACTTTAATTTTATAATTTTATCGTTTAAAAATTACTCTCTTAAATAAATTTTTGTTTAAAGTTGTACTTTATTTAAATTGCTTTTTTCTCGTAAGAGGTTTAGAGATGCAAATGAATGAATTTTATTTTTTTATGCGAAAACCGTACGTTAAACAACAGAATCAAGAGACCAGATTTGGTAAGAAAGGAAGGAGGATTTCAAAAATAATTTTCACTTTATAAAAAAGCAGTGGTGTATCACTTTTCTCTTTGAAATGATTCAGTAGAAGCCCCGCACAAACGTCACTGGCAAGAATACAAAAATATGTTGTACAGAAGAAAATGCCTTTTGATACATAGAAGATGCGTACTACGTTTCACAAAAATATCTAGAGTCGTACCAAAGTTATCATCAATAAAAGAATTTTTTCCTAAAACTTTAGCACCCTGTAGTTCAAAAGTTAACAGCTTTAGGACATAAGGTCATATGATTTTTTCCCCAAATTGGAGCATGTTATTAAGAAACCCTCTGTGTATATATATATATTTATATATATATATATATATATATATATATATATATATATATATATATATATATATATCCATTTACGAATGGTATATTTCCTTATCAAAATCTCGGCCTTTGAAACTTACTGTCCGTTTCAGATAAGTTAAGCGGTCTAAAACAGTCCACAATTGGTATGGTGCGCAAATACTTTCTACGCTTATTAGTAAAATGATAGAAAAGGATATTAATATTTCCGCTCGGTTATATCCAATAATCTATGGGAGTTATAATGGTCAACTATCTGTGTTACATATGATTACTATACCCTGTAGCGGCGCGGTGGTTTACTAATGCCAAAAAAAATATAGTAATTTATTCGTAGCGGTTCACGGGCAATAATTTCTAATGTGGTAAATTTGAGAGTATTAGGAAACGAATGTAAACAGATAAACATATTTTTTAGAGCCTACATTAAACGGTCAGGACCCTATACAAGAGTGTCAGAATCCTAGATTTGTCCGCCTATGGATTTAATGTTGATGCAGCCTAGTGTTGCATAAACATTAAATCCGCTCAACTTAACTGAAACGCACAGTACAGACATCTGTAGATTGTTTGTTCTGCAGTCACGTTTCTGTACGTGTTTACACTGAAAGCATTACACAATAATTAGTTAGTTGGCTTTCCTTGGCTTCTAGAGAATTTTCAAGGAACGTCCTAATCCAATAGTAGTAAGCGGAAATGCATCTAATCCTATTGAAACATATGTATTAGAATATTGAAACAAATCACCATAAGAAAAGCACAAGAAAAGTCAATCGCAAAACGGGGTGGATTCGTTGAAAACAATATGTACGGTGAAGCTTAGAGTATATATATATATATATATATTATTTCGTCCGGGTCAAATGCTTTACTGTGTGCTTGTATTACCATTAGCAGCTTGAAAGCATATGGACCTGAATATGCAAATCGCTGCTTACGTATGCGAATTTATTAGGAATAAATGTACTATGGAAATTAATTATTATACCATACGTGTATGGCAGTCACTCACGTAATTCATGCAAATTTTGATGTGTTGTATAATGCAGATAACCAGGTCGTCCGCATGCACCGCGTTCTCTGACGAATCTCAATTGTGATTAATTGGCCTAACGTCATAATTTATATACCAAAATATTTTTGGGGTATGCTTTTCCGTTCCTCGATCAGGGCTTGTGTCAGTTCCTGTATGGTTAGTGGAGGATTAGTGCGCTTGCGAAAACGTCGATAAAGCTGATCCCACACGTGTTCAATAGGATTCAGGTCAGGACTTCCACGTTCTTGTAAAAAGTTTCTGGCGATGCCGGCGGTATGTGGCTTTGCATTGTCCTGCATTAGGATGAAATTTTTCGATATAATTCATGGCATTTAGTCTACCAGGAACCACAATTGGATCAGTTCTGTTGACTATACTGGTTCCAGCCCAAACCATCACAGATCCACGACCAAATCTATCCACTTCTTGTATAGTAGCTGCTGCGTAGCGTTTACCAAGACGTCTATATACACGTACTCGACCGTCGCAACAAGTTAAACGAAATCTGGACTCGTCTGTTAACGGTACAGGCGTCCAGTGACGAAGTTGCCAATCTCTATGATCCAGAGCAAACCTCATTCGCGCTGCTTTGTGATGCTGCGTAAGTCGTGGTGCGCGGACAAGTCTTCTTGGTTTCAAATTCGCTTCTTTTAATCTGTTTCTAACAGTTTGATCAGAAATTTCTATTCCATGTGCTCGTCTTAGGTCGTTTAGGAGGTCTCGTGCTGTGGCAGTACGCTGACGTAGAGATGAAATGACAAGAAATCGGACTTGATTTTGAGTAGTTTTTCGATTTCGACCGCTCGTCTAACATTGATTTTGATCATGAATTAATACGAGGTCCCGTAAAAATATTAATACATATATTTACTGGCAGAATACCTCATTTATCTCACCAGAAAGAAAAACAGAAAACAATTTTTCCCCAGTCTTGTAAAGAAGACCCATTTCGTACACCTAATTATACATTTTCCATTTTCATAACATCCCTCGGGCGCTTCAGTGGAGTGGCTAAGGTAAACCTCCCTAACTTACCTTCATGACTTAATTAAAGTGATGTTTCGCAAACCGTTTACTCGCCATTTGCGAACCGACGGAGCCGAGATACAAAACAAATGATTTGCCGTCGTCCCTTTTATAACCTAATATGCATACGGCGCCATCTTTAGTTTGGCGGAAAATTCGCGCGGCGCGGCATCTCTCTTGCTTATTTATGAAAATTTATGCAAATGACGGCGACACAAAAACAGATAAATCTACATAAATGAATATTTAACGGTATTTTGACAGAAAAATAACAGGCCTCGCTTTTGGAAAGTTTATAGCGGGCGTGCGAAACGATCAAATCGTTTAACGGTCCAAATGGTCAGCTTTGAAAAAAATATTTAATATATATTTAAGTAGATATAATTCATTCATTGCTTTTGGTATTCGCGGAAGAATAATAATAATAAGGTTGATTTGGTTAAAACGTTAAAGAAATTTAATTTGCTCAACATTATCTTACAATACAAGTTAAACCTGGAGCATTGTAATACATTTTTTATGTACATAAAAATGTATGTCGGTACATAAAAATATTGTACTGAAATTCAGACACTGTCCTAAATTCCAACATATTTCAGTTTAGTTGGATAAAATAAGAAATCTGCAACATTGAACTTAAAAAAAAAACTTTATTTTAGGACTCCTAATTTATTGATTTGACATTAATTACACTTATCAACCCACAATCGTTTCTTATTCTACCAATGTTCTAACGGTCAGAATATAACCTAGAAGTTTGACTGATCTTGATAATTGAATGCTATGCTAAAAGTTGATTTTTTTCTTATAAAGTGACTGCAATTCGACTTCTTTTTACATCGCTACAGGATAATAGTAATTAAGAAAATTCTAATAATATCTATTTAGGCTGACTAAAAATGCTTTATATTTTCATAATAATACGGCGTACTACTCTTTTAACCACTATTATTTACAAATTTAGGGGTGTCGGAATAGGGTATTCCGGAGTTTTTGAAATTGTCATTTTTTACAAAGTATGGGTGCTACTGCTTGCTACTTCACAAGTAAAATATCAAACATTGTTTTAAATTAAGAGAAATCGTTGTTTGAAGTTTGAATTAGGATTGGTCTTTGTGACGTCACAAAGACCGCTCAAAGTGAGCGACTTGACAACGTTGGTATATCTAGGGTGGACGTAGTAAATTTTTGTCTTCTATTGTGTCAACGTTTAGAATCGTTCGTTTGTTGACACCTGCTTTCGTTATTGAGGTTATATCAAACACTTGTTCAAAAAAAACTCCAACACCGACATTGTTGTGTGCCGGGCTGTAACAGCAGTAGAACAGTAACTCCTGATAAGATTCTTTACATTGCCGACTAGCGAGATGAGAGATGTTCGGCTTCAAGTTTCAATGATCAAATCTTCTCTCAAAAAAGTTACCTTTATTCGTTGTCAAACAACAGGGTCGCCAACCGTCAACTTGGATGATCAGCTGTTCGAGAGTTGTCCGCTGTTGCCACCGCTACTAGGGATCGGTAATCATCGTGTATTTCCGAGGGTGGTCGGTGAATTCAAACGAAATGCACTTTTAATTGCAATTATCTCATAGAAAAACTAAATCAAAAAGCTCATAGCTTAACTTTATGAATCCTCATAAATTGTACAATAGGTTAAACCGAATATCTGCTTAAATTTTGACATGACCGGAATACCCTATTGTGCGCATTTTGTCCAAATTCCGACACGAGTGTCGGAATTACAAACAATAATCCCTAATTATAACAGAGTGTCGGAATTACGATCATCAATAGTACCCAATTCTGTCATAAATATCGACAGGCATCATAGGAGATGATGAAATAAGACAGAATGATGCAACACTAGCAGGAGAGACTGTCGATTTTGGCATTAATACACCACCTTCGGAGATAACAGTTGAACTCATGCCATCTACATTAAAAAATCTTTATTCTGGCCTGAAACACCCAAACAAAGTAAAAAGAAACTGTTCTTCTGTAACGCTATCCCTAATGCTTTGAGAGAATATGTGTTAATAAAAAAGAAGGAAGCACAAAAGAAAATCATTCTAGAGAAATAAGAAAGGAAGCAAAAGAAGAACAGAATAAAAAGCTGCGCCAACATAAAAGAACACTAAAAATTCCAGATGCAAGAAACATAAAATACAGATGAGGTAGAGAGGGCAGACTGAAGAAGATTAAGGACTTATTTTATACCGTGTTTCATTAAAAATGGTAAAACAAATGTTTAACATTTCTTAATAATAAATCTTATTATTCTGAAATCTTATTAAATCTTATTTATTTAAATGTTTATATTTGTCGGAATAATATACCACAAGTGTCTGATTTAAGATCACTGTCTGAATGAGGTTGACTGAGGTGTCGGATTTCGGATCAAAATATACGCTTAGTGTCGGAATTAGGGGCACTTGCTAAACTTATAAAGAATAATATAAATTACATAACGATTTTTAATTTTCTTTCAAAATGAATAGTCAGATATCTTTAGAAGGAAATATTTGTTTAAAAAAGTTGACGTAAGTAATGATATTATCGATATGGAATTTAGTATACCCAATATTTTTTTTTGATTACCTACTTAATTTTTTACATTTCCGGAAAAACCGGAAGTAGTACTAGAATATTGGCTCACCCTGTGTGTATATGGGATCGTAATGTCTATACTGCATGCTTGTGATGCCACAGTGCGGATGTTTATGTTTTGCGAAAGGAGAAAAATTACAATGGAGTACCTAGAGGCGGAAAAGTGCACAATATTTCTGTAAAATCCTACCGAGCGTGCATTGTAAACGGCCCTCTGCAACGCGGTGACGTATTTTGACCTCGAAAATTCTCCTGTAGGGCGACCGCGCTGCTGGAGAAATTGCGGCTTAACCGCCAGAATGGATATTTTAAATTACAAAATGGTATCAAGAATTTATTAAATAGATAAAATGCCGCCTGATATTACTAGATAGAAATGCCGGAGACGTGAGCAGTTATTCAGAGAATTTTTCAAATTTGTTTTGGTCTTTTCTTAACTTTATTTTTCTACTAGTGGTCGTTGGTGATTTGTTATTTTATTAGTGTCAGTCTAAGTTTGTTTTTCAATGCAATTGAGATCATTTCTCTTCTGAGAATCTTCATCATCTACGAGAATGAATCAGGAGGATTTGCTTTTATTTTGATCTGAATTACTTATAATCTTGATTTGGTTTTTGGAATTTTGTTTGTTAGGATTTTTTTGGTATTATTGTTTTATTTTCCGCGTTGCATAAACGTTGTTGTTTGCGGGCGTGGTTAAAAATTATCCAGCATTTGGATTAAATTTTGCTTATGGCGTTAATAACATGGCACGGCTTACACAACAACAAAGAATTGAAGTTTTAATGATGATAATATGGAGATCGACATAGAACTCATCAAGAAGTATGTCAACTTTTCAGAGAAAAGTATCCTGACCGATAAATAAGAAAAGCGCCATTCCATTTTGGCACTTAAAAACGAAGTACACTAGGGTGGTGCAAATTTATACCTTGCAATATCTTTTTTTTTGCTGAAATTTACAGTTTGTCTGACAACTTAGGACCAATAAGAGGCCAAGAAATTAATGAGAGAATATGTCACTTGATATGCCCATTCAAATTTATATGAATTCATAGGTATTGGAAAGCTTGAAGCTTAGAGGGCTTTATGACCCATCTCTAATAAATCATTCAGAAAACATTGAACTAAAATTATTAGTATTTTTTATACGCTTACGTAAACGTTACATTCCATATCAGTTAACTTCATGTGGTAACCTGTAAGTTAAGTTACCAGACAGACCTATCTATTTTTAGTAACCTTGCGTGATAGCCAAATCTAAAGTACATGTAGGCACTTTAAACTGCAACATGAAACTATATCCCTTTACTGTCAACAATAATTATTATCTACTGCGGCCCTTTGGTCTCTACGGTACTCCCTTGGTACGCCCAATATCTTTTGGGTCGTATTTCAATGTATTTCAATGTATATGATAAACCGTCCAAATGCAAACGAATACATTCAGTAGATATAATAACCTCAAAATTTTGCAAAATGTTTCCGTTTATTCCATTTAATGTTATTTTTGATTTTTCTTCAATGCATTCCTCTTAGAAACGCAAGTGAAATTCATTTATATTTCTTGGCGCTTTCCAATGCGTAGTTTAGGAGGATTCTAATAATTTTTCACCTGTCGATAGGCATTTGAAATTTTTTAGACAGCACTTCTTTGTAGTTTTTTTTACTTATCAATTTTATAGTTGAAGGTTGAAACTTTCATTTCAGCCTATATAGTTAGCATTAAGTATCCCGTTTCTTTAAAAAATTGACGCTGAGTTCTTCATTTACCATATTTGTAATCAAAGAAAAAGCATTAATTGACTAAATTACAAAATTATTATTACAACCATGCTTTCCATTTTCGACATATGTCCATACAGCCACACTTTATCCCAACCCAATATTTAATAATCATCTATAACCCATTAACTTCTCCCATGAAGTAAATCCGGTATCATCTCAGCTCGCCTGTATATTGGTGGTTTCGTAAATCAAATAGGCTGTGGGTACTAAACCGTAACAAGAGAGCGTTTTGTCCGGGGGAATCTTTTCTAGTTTGCCGGGTCGGGTGTTAAGGGAACATAAAACACCATTAGTTAGGTTTCCAAGACATCCCTGCACCCCAGGTCAACGACACATACGTTCACTTTGCTTTCCTGCCAACAGGGGCGCAGCTGTTCCCTCATACACACACACACAGTTCTATAGGTGTTCAGATGTGTGCGTCAACCACTCGCGAGACAAGCAAAAGGTGTCTAGTTTTCTCTACCCCAGCGCCAAGTAACTTTGAAGTCGGTCTACCGACGCGACGGTACGGTTTTACACTACAGCGAGCACTATGCAATTCAAATCTGGCGTCTAGGTAGTAAACCTAAGTACACATTTTAACATACCTGGCATTAAACCCAACCGAAATCTACAAATCAAATCTTAGAGGATATTCCTGCTATTCCTGCTACTACCATCTGAGCTAATGTATTCAGTTTGAATTATTGTGCTCACGCTACAACAATTCTAAGGGAAAATTGTTATTGGAGATATAATTTTACTGGTGGTTGCTGAAATAACACCACAGTACTGGTTATATTTATGCAGGTGAAGTGAAAATCGTTGGCTTTCATCATTATCTTTACGAGTTACTATTTCTATACATTCCTTTTAGAACCCCTTCGATATGTTGACTTCGACAGTCGTCGGAAGTAATTCTTTTTACCTCGGTTCGAATGGTTTCAGACGTTATTAACTGGCAATCATGTATACTTTCCCTCATATCTTCTAAACTAATTTGCAACTGTTTAAACAAATACCATTTTGTTTACAAAAATATACAATGTTACGGAATATTTTTCTTTTTTTTGAGGAATTATTATTATATTGTTGGCTTTTTTTGTATTTAATTAACTAAGTTCCAATTGTTTAAACAAATACCATTTTTTTACAACAAAAATATACAATGGTACTGACGTATCTTTTTGGCAAAAATTATTATTTTATTTCGTGTCTTTTTTTTCTTCCCAAAATTACAAAAAAAAACAGAAAATCCTATAATAATTTTTGCCAAGAAATACGTACTAACATTGTATATTTTTGTCTAACCAAATTTATTTGTTCAAACAATTGCACATTAAGTAACAAATTACAAAAAATATGCCAACAATGTAACAATAATAATTTCTACCAAAGGAAAAATAGTGTAATTTTTTGTTTAAAAAATGGTACTTGTTTAAAGAATTGCAAACTCGTTAAAAAATGACAAAAAAGGGCCAATAATAAATATATCCGAAACAATCTATATTTGTTTAAACGAAAGTATTTGTTTAAACAATTACAAATTAGTTAATAAATGTCAAAAACTGCCAATAATCTGATAATAATTTATGCAACAAATATAGAAAATTATGTCCATTAAAAATGAACATAATTGTTTAATTATTTCATAATTTTATTATGTGCTCTTGCTTGATAGACGAGGGTACCCTAACATATTTTCCGTTGGTTTTACGAAGGAGGAAAGTAGATACTTGTATACAAATTTAATATTTTACGCTTCTTTTTTATTTAAAAATTGAGCATCAGGCTGTATAGTTATTGTCCAATATATCAAAACAAAAATCAGAACTATATAGTATCAAAAATATTATGCTAATGCAACGTTTAGGTCTTCCGCATTTGGCATAAAATTGAGTAATTTGAACAAATTTAGCTTATTTTTGTAGTTCATTTAAATCAAGGTTCACGGTATTAGGAATGATAAATCTAGCATTCTTCTTTAAAGTGTCAAACATCTTTCATATGAACTTAAAGAAAAAAAATGACAAATCAATTTTAATTTGTTGAATAATGTTATCTATATACGAGTATATTGTAGTTGCTTGGACAACCACATGCCATTATATAAAAAACCAGTCCACTGTTGCCAGATTGGGGGATTTTCTCTCACTTTTGGGTGGTTTCCCTCCAAAAGTAATATCTTTACCTTAGGGATAAAAGAAAGTTTTGGGGGTAAACTAAAATCCCCAATCGGGCAACACTGAAACAGTCTCTATAAATATTGTAGTTGTTAGGCCAACACATGGCACATAGGGCTATAAATATTTATTTTGACGGCAAACTCACCATGCTAAAAATTGAGTAACATAGGTACAGAAATTGGTACCTCATCGCTGGTTATGTACCCAATCTTCAACATTTATTCAGCCTAATTTTATTGGCGGTGGCAACTGTGTTTTTTTAAGACATCCTTCTACATATGCTGTCAATTGATTCTTGCGATCTATCGAATTCCCTGATCTACCTAAATAGGCGGGCTACAGGTCCACTTAGATCCCAATTTGAAACCAAACATCTCAAATTGAATTTGTTTAGTCTCAATTATATTTGTATTGTACCAAATTGAAATTGATAAATCCCAATTGAAATCTCAACGTCTCGAACACAATTTGTTAAATCTAAAATTGAACTCGATTCGTTTTGAATTGAGCCGAAAACGTATAGACGCTATTCAGATTTTGTTTTGTACTTTTTACCATTTAAAAAATCAAGTATTAAGCGTGCTCGTCCCTCGAGAGTCTAGTGACAGAACACAAGGGCTACTTGAAATAAGACTCCAATTCCTCGTAGAACATAGAGGGATGGATTCAATTTGAGAAACTGTTCCCGAAGGCCGACCTACTTCCACTACGGACAACATCTAAGCCTTTGTGCAATCTGTCCGCCTTCCGAGTGCCTTGGCCCCGCCAGTTGACCCCTTGAGCCATGCGGATGCGAACGGCAAAAAATTAAGCATTCGCATGCGTCCAGGATCACAATTGCATGTTTACCGTGTGGATATTGGATCTTTCCTGGATATCTCCGGTGTTTATTTTACTTTGGAAATGTTTGAACGCCCCGCCGGCATCCCATGTCGACGAGGATGGTAGTCCAAAGTACACACACTAGGAGATTTCTTTGGATTTCAGAGGTCGAAGGTTGACTACGAGATACTAAATTCGTAGGGATGAGCTGAAATAACGTTTCCGTAAATATTTTTATACAATACGCTTATAAATAATAGGAAACATGAAGCATTTTTATTTAACATTTTGATTTATTGTTTGTAAAATTTTGATTTAATTACTGTGCTAAGTATTGGAGGAATAGAAATAAACAAAATTGCTACGCAGTATTGTGAATCTCAAAGAAATGTTTTTAATTAAATCTTAATTTTGAGCTTATTGTGACTTTTCCGTGTAAAATTTTATTGACTGGAGTTCTAGTTTCCACATGAGTTTAGGCCAGACTCCAAACATGACAACGGAGTTTTACTATTTAGTTTTTTATCTAAATAAATCGCTATTATTATTATTATTATTATTATTATTAACAAGTGCGAGTATGAATAGATGTTTTTCTACTTTGCATTCACAATGCACACATTGTAACACTGTTTTCGGTGTTTACTTATGTAACGTGTTTTCGGTAACTTTTTGGACCGAATTCTGCTCGGTTCAATACCGTATTCGTTTTTGTCCATTGCTTTCGACTTCGTCTTAGTCCTGGTTGTGTGCAACGTGTTTGTATTACCTCCATCGCATGCAATTTTACTAAGTATAATTTATTCTAATAAACTACTTTGCCGAAATTAGATTTTGGTTTCATTTATAACTGCTTGTAAATATATAAGCCGCAACGGCTACGTAGCGGAATTAGGTAGACACCGCTATTAAACGTTAGGCGTTAAAACAACTTTTTAGTAAGTTCTTGTTCTTCGAAGTAACTAATCAGTCACCGCCAAACACTTCTATTCTGATTATTATACTTATGAAACCACTATTTTAAATTAAGTTAACTTTTTAGCTTATGTTTCATGTATTTATCACAGTAGGGTTAAAAGTATTGCCCCAAGCTCCATTATGATCATCGTTGAATATTTATTCAAACTTGTAGGCTAAAGTAGAGTAAAATTATTCACAATTAGAATTTGTCATGATTTTAGCCCATCCTTACGAAGTTGATTGTTACTACAGTGCTGCCACGTGGTACCAGGTACCCGCAAAATACACTAGATTCTAATTTAGCGCAATATAATAACCACAATTTCTAAATTTATATAAAATTAATGACGGAAAGTAGAAAAAATAGTATATTACACTCGTTTTATAAGACGTATTGGCGCACTCGTTCCATTTGGGCACTCCTCGCTACGCTCGTCGTGCGCCAGTTTGACATCTTATAAAACTTGTATAATAATATACTAGTATACAATACCTACGCTATTTATAAGAGAAAACGCTGTTATGATATAGGTGGATTTTTTTTTATTATCACTTGCATTTATTGTTTGTAAAATTTTGATTTAATTTGTGTGCTAAATATTGGGGGAGTAGAATTGATCAAACTTGAGCTTTTTTGCTATAGAGTGTCTGTATAATCGAATATAAATTTTGAGGTTAATTGTGATTTTTTTCGTGTAAAATTTTAATGAGTGGAGTTGCACTTTCTACATGGTTTTAAGCAAGATTCTAAACATGACACCGGAGTTTTACTTTTAATTTTTTTTATCTGGATTGATAATGTTTTAAAAAGCTTTAGGTTTATAGTTTTGATTATTAAAGATTACTGCTTGTTGAATAACTATGAGTATATGTAGATGTTTTGGCAACAGTTACTTGTAACACTAATGTAACAATCAAGGGTGTCAAAGCAGAGCTTCTTAAGACCTTAAGACCCACTTCTACCTTTCCTAAAACGCGTTGTCTATTAAAAGCTTTATTTATTGTTCAAAGTTGATGAAGTTTTCGGTGAAACTTCCTAAATAAATAAGGAGTTGGACTCTCTCCGTACAATTTCAACCTAAATATTACATATTTTCGAAAAATGCGTAATAGTCAGAAATATAAGCAATGACCATATTTCTGCTGTCACGTGTGCTCAGCTCATCGCAGACTCCATGCCTGCTACATGTTTATAGTAGCGCCATCTATATCTGATGATTTTTTTTTATTTCGAAGCTTTGGAGCGAAGTTCGCGACAGTTCGCTATTTGAATTGAGACGGGAGCTTTAAATTGCGATTTTGTTAGCATCTCAAACGACGTTAACTTCTTAATGATTTGGAAAAAGTCCATACGAAATTTTAGTAATGACTAACATATGCTTTATGAAACAATTGGAACAGGTTGTATGTCATCCGGGTTGTGCGGTTACATTGAGGCCTTTAATACAAAGAACACACACAGAAAAGGGATTATTTGGAACGAGAAAACATAATTACTTGAATTTATTTACTAGATTCAAATGCATATTTACTTGGATGTAGAAAGGTAGGTATATACAAGAAATGCCACATACTCAATATAAGTAAAATAATTTCTCAGATAAATGCTGTCAACAAATCAATTCTTTCTTTATAAGAACCAATATTGTATTGAAAGAAGTAATTGAATTTTTCGTCCCAAAAATGTTAATTTCTCAAAAGTGCGTAGTTACTTGATCCAAGAAAATATAAGACATTTAATATAAGTAAGTATTGTTTACTGAATAGAAACCCACCAATTATTTAACTGAAGTGATTCACACTTCTTTCAAGTAATCCCTTTCTCTGGAATAAATATGCGCACCGTGATTTTGTCAAGGCTTGCGCGCCCGCGCGTGGTGTTGGCGCCCGTAAAGGAGCCTGGCCTAACCTAGTACGCAAAACAACAACGAAGTATGTGCCTTGTGATTTATTGGGGATGTGTATTGTGATTTATAGTGTACACTAAACGTTTCAACACGGAATAGTTTGATGTAACGCACGCAACAGTTTAGAACGAGTAAGTAAATATAACATACCTATCTTGTTAATTAGCAATAGAAAACGTATTTGTGCCAAATCTTTAAAATTCTAAAAAAGTAGCTAAAAATATTTACCGGGAATAAAAATATACACTTCATTGAAGACTGTTTACTTACTTCACCAGAGTAACCACTTTCTTAAATCTAGTAATTATTCCAAGAAATAAAATTTCTTGTCAATAATCTCTCGCGTATATACGAACCTACCAACGACTTCAGCCAAGTAATTCTCTCTTCGTTCGAAAGATCACTTTTTTGTGTGCAGTAGTACTTGTAATTACAATGATTTGGAAAACAATGGAGTCTCACGCAAAAATTAACAACAAAATTAGTTACAAAAATTATCAACTACTAGATTGACACCAGTCCGGCAAATGGTCAGTTTCCAAACCAACTGCAACCAACTGGGAAGCATATAGAAGTATGGATGAAGATGTGACAGAATTGTCCAATCAACACTGAGAAGGAATGTGTGACATTTTGTGAAGCAGACATGATAGAAATAAAATTGTTGGTTGTATATAAAAAATATATAACCAATAATATATATAAAATGTGTGGTTATCTGAGTTCGAATTCGTGAGCAGCGTAAAAAGATGTATCAAGGGCACCTTTTCACTTCTCATTCACAAAATCAATGATTCCAAAGTTAAAGTTATCTCTCAATTGCCTTTTGTTACCAAATTTCTGATGTAAGGACGAAAATATTTTATGCTACCATGATGACAATTCAGGGATCTCTACATTGATCAATAAGAAACGTAGGGGGTTGCACTAAAAAAATATGCTGATGACGTCATACGACAAGCAGAATTGAAGACCAAAAACTCAATTTGATATAAAAATGTGTAATTCTATCATAAGTGAGGAAAAAACAATAAATTTCTTCATTGTCTAGATATACAAGAATTTATCAAAATAATATTGCATTTTCACCTTTATGTGAGTTTTTTCAGTCATATTTTCTTCTACCTTTGCCTCTACGTGGTAATTACTGGACCTAACACCGCAGGAAAAAAACTAAAGCTATATTATTTCACGAGCACATAATGTGGATTATAATTCACGAGTATGAAAATTATACACCCACCTCTAGGCGAGTGTATAATCATGTGACTGCAGAAGACTATCAATGCTGGGTTAATAGAATGATAATTACTCTGTACTCTGTATTACGTATCTACCATGAACCTAAGATTGTACGATATTGAGCTGCATACATTATATGAACTATGGAGTAATAGTGCACTGTGCCCTTGGGTGGTAATTCGAACTTTACTAATATGAGTTTACGTATCCTCTGAACGCGATATTGAGTTTCCAAAGACGTATCGTTCCCAAGTCGAAACAGTAATTGATCCATTTATTACAATAATAGATAACTTCCACACAAGAGAGCATTTTCTGTATCCCTCTTGTCAAGTATTAACAAAATAGAATGGCACAAAGTTACGAGTCACATATTTTCCCACAATGTAAAGCCGGGATAATGTAATAATATGTTTATGAATACTTTTCGGGCGCGGAATCAGGGCACATGGAGAGAGCGACATAATATTGAAATTTATTACATGTATCTCCGAAGCACGCCAGGATAAAGAAACCGCAAGCAGCGCTTTCCATTTTTCCTGCTGACGCTTCGTCCATTTCGACTATTATGTTCCTTTTATAGTGCACAGAAGTTATCTCGCACATTTATAACTTGCTGCGAGAGCGATGAGCCTTATATGTAGTCTCAACATAAATATATATATGCAACGTATACATATAATGTTTACTTAAGCATAAGTCCATAATTCTAGTCCATAGTCAAGTCCATAATTTTTCTTAGTTAATATCAAATATTTTAACATATAATAAACAAATCAAACAAATAAAAATGATTCTAAATATTTGTACCATAGTCTTGTTGCATTTTGACTATACTTCCTGAGTCTGACCTTTCAGGACTATTATTTTTTTTTTTACTAAGACAACAACATTACAATTTGACATTTGAACATGCAATTGAATTTAAAACAATTTTTCCCTAAAACATTTTTAATACACTGCTCAAAAAAGTTAGGGGAACACCTTTTTCGAAACCTGTAACTTTTTAAATAATAGTTCTAGGCAAATCAAATTTGGTATGCTATATAAGTCCTGACCTGAAGCCTATGGAACACGTGTGGGGTCAACTTGACCGACGTGTTCGCAAGCGCCCTAATCCACCACTAACCATACAGGAACTGACACAAGGCCTGATTGAGGAACGGATTGACAAATTTTATATTAAATATTACTGACGAACAACGCACTACTTTGAGCTCCTGATTGGGTGAATGAATGGCATTTTATAGTCATAGAAATGCAACACTTTCACAAAAATAATAATTAAGTAAGTACGTAGGCTTTCACGGCCAGAATCATTTAGAAAATAAACTGCTTCCGCAGTTTGTTTTCTAAATAATACTTAACTTATTCAAACGATGTTTAAACGTGTATTGTGTTTGTAATTTAGTCAAATTCATTTTGATTAATTTTAAATTTTAATCGATATTTATTTGTAATAAAGAAAAATATTATTATCAGATATCGGCTAAAACGAAAACATCATTACTTTATTGTTCATAAAATTTAAATTTAAATGATCTTGTAATTAACATCACATATTTCTACAGATATTTTTCATTAACCTACAAATAATCACAAACTGGATAAATAGTCTAGAAACAAACACTTAAGAACGTTTCAGAAAAGAAACTCTGTTACTGGAAATCTGTTGGGAACAAATCACATGCTTTGGTGTAGTTTTCTAGCGGCGAAGACAGTGAACTACAATTGCGTCTAATAGCTAATAAAGGCAAATAATGCCTTAAAGTTACAAGGTCTTGAAAATTGATAATATTCTGACGGTGGAGGTGAAACTGTTGGAAGAAAAAATATTTTCCAGGTACATTTCTAATCATTATCTATGTCAGTATCATTGGTTGGCAAACTTCTTAAAAAATATAAAGAGCAAATGATGAGACATGGGCAGGAATTAATGATAATTAAAGCCAAAACCTGGATTTAAACCAGGCATCTTTTGGTATCCAGATCAATGCACAAATATCTATGCTATCGGGGCCTATGATATGCATTGTTTAGTTATTTATAGGGCAAAGTACACATGCAGTCATTGGCACTTCAAAACGGTCACTACGAAATGTCCATACAATATTTTCACTTGTGTTCTTAGAAAAATGAAAAAAGAAACTTTAAAAAAATTAAAGAAGAACAAAGACCTAGCTTAGAAACCTAGCTTTAACTTTATTTCCATTTATCTCCCGCTAATCAAAAAGCCTTGCAAAACTTATGATAAAAATATGTTTCAGTTATTGGCAATATGTTAGCGTCCCGATTTGGAGTTTTAAAAAGTTGGACGTTAAATAAATAAATAAATATACCGAACAACTTCGTTACACGCACCCAAATATTCAATAAAATCAACTTAAATACCCGCATTTTATCCCTAACCAATCAAAACGCATCTACAATATACATCCCTAGAGAGAAAATCTGCAATACCGACCGTATGAATCGCAAAGCGTACCCGAGGCTCGGGTAAGCTCGGGTCCCGAGCGTAGCACAGGCAAACTCATGCAAGAAAAACCGTCACAGCTAAAAATCACGGAAAGACGACTTACCGCGGATCAGCCGGTCCCAAAATTGTGGTCAAATCGTTCTTGGCACTTTGGTTGACATCTCAGACGCACTCGAACGGACGAAATCGATAAAAATCCGCGTAAAACTCGGTGGAAACAGAGAGATGATTCATGACCGACGCGCACCACCTGCACCACATTGAACACTGAAGCTAAGCGGGTCTAAGCGTGCTTGGTATTAGCAGTTTTTTCTGTGCGGCGGTAGAGAAAAGAATATAAAGGAAGGTATTTATTTATGATTGTTGTTTTGAGTTTGGTATGCCCTGTTTTATATTGTTTTCGGCGATGTCTTTGAATAAGTGTGTTAGAAATAGAAAACTCTGCTAAGCGGGTACACGGACGCTTGGTATTTGCAGTTTTTTTTACGGACCGTGGAGAAAAGAGTATAAAGGATATATTATAAAGATATATTATGTTGCTTTGACTTGAGTTTGGTAGGAATGCGCTATTTTTTATTGGTTTCGGCGATATGTCTTTGATTAAATGTATTAAAAATAGAATTATGTCTTATTATTACATTATTTTCTTATATTTTCTTACATTATTTTATTTAGATTTAGATGAATTTGAGCAAATACCGAGTTCCAGTTTTCAGGACTAATTACCTAATTTATCGGTGAGCTAGTGGTGTACGATAATAATTTCTTTCCAAGCTGCTTTTCTCGTGATCAAAATAAACCAAAAACATAAACAGAAGGAGTTTTACATTTTCGCTACCGGCAGGCTTCCCAAAAAGTCTTTACAAGAATAACACCCAAACAAATGCCTGGATTTTTAATAGCAAATACCCCTTAGATCTTGCTTTAGACTAATTTTTAACCCCTTCAATATATATACAGGGTGAGTTATTAGTATCCCGGCGGTCGATAGTTAATAAATCGTTTGAGAAAGAAAAAAATTGTTTATACAAAAGTTGTTTTACTCGCCGTTTTCTATAACATAAAATTATTTTCATTTATACAGGGTGTTGCATTTAAGTGTGACGAAAAGTATGTACATTTTTTTAAATGGAACGTCCTGTATATTTTATTATATTATGAATACTACTTAATTTGTTTATCCAACGGTGTATATTACTAAGCCACATGGTCGATTTTTTTTAATGGAGCATCCTGTATAAAATATGTGTTGGCTGTAATAACACTTTATTTTGCTCCAATTTACATTTAGTATGTCATATACCAAATGTTACTATTTTTGTGATATTTGCAATTTAACGCAAATGTAATGCAATTGTAAATTTTAATATTGCTGTGAATAAAATATTTAGTAGTTTGATGTAAAGTCTTCAAGTGGCGATTGAAGAGATAATTTAGAAACGATTTAACCAGCTTGATTCTTATACAGTATTATTACCGTTATCAACATATTAACAATTTTATATGAAATTCTGTAAGTATATTTTGCCGTCTATCGTATGGCAACCGAACAGGCGATTTAAAAATTTCAAATTACTGCAGAAGTAAACCCTAAACTCTGTACTTCTATGTTAACTACAGTGAAAATATGTTGACTTCTGAGTGTTGAAAATCAGATTTACTTTAGATTTATCTGCTTACAAAAACCAAATATGCCACAAGAAACAAACTGATAGGCATCGTTAGATTCAGATTGTCATTCATAGCAAAAAAATTTATTAAAAACACTTCCAAGTAACCCACCTTCGATTCACATAATCAATATCACTCATACTATGATTCATATTTGTCCTATTTGGTCCTATTTGTCTGGCCGAAGACAACAAGTTGTAATCAGCAAGCAGGGGAAAGAAGGAAAATCGTTTGTTACAAAAACATGTGTGGGAATTCCACAGGGTAGCATTTTGGGACCTTACCTTTTCTTGATTGTCATAAACGACTTAAGTAACATTATCGATGAAACAGAAAACACTGCCATCACCAACTTTGCAGACGACACAAGTTTAGTAGTAGCCAGCCATCAATCTAATGACTTGATGGAAAATTGCGGAAAAGTTTTCAATAAAGCAGAAAATTTGTTCCATTCTAACAAATTAAGGATAAGTAATGACAAAAAAATGTAATAATATTCAATACCAGCAGTAGGAAAGATACCATATCAAACATGAACTTGGGAGGGAGAGACATAGACATAGTGAAAAATGCTAAATCTCTTGGTGTAGTAATTGATGATGCTTTAAAATGCGATGCGCATATTGAACTCTGAAACAAAAAGCTTAACAAGGTGTGCTATGTAATGAGGGTCATGGTCAAGTATATTGAAATGTATGCATAAAAACTTTGTACTATGCTAACTTTGAATCCCTGATAAGATATGGGGTGATATTCTATGCTGTGAACCCAAGATCAGAGGCAATTTTCAAAACCCAAAAGATCATAAGGACAATGCTGGGCTTAAAATATAGGAAGACATGCAGGGGAAAATTCAAACATCAAACAATATTGACAGTGTGTGGGATTTATTTGATGGAGTATCTTTTGTTCCTCTTTAAACATAAATATTCATTTGCTCCTTTAAACGACAACGACCACAATATAAGAACATTAAATTACCAATACCAGATTCATAGACTTTCTAAAACAGATATATATATATATGTGTGTGTAAACATTTTTAATTAACCTTCAGAGCGCATGAAAAGAATAGAAGATTTTGTAATGTTTAAACGCGAAATAAGGCAATTGTTAGAGGCCTTAGAACCTTATAGTTTAGGAGAATATTTTAGTTAAGGTTATTATTGTTGTACAACCTTTTTGACGTTTTTCATTTTGTATTGTGCTTTATTGTGAGATGGTGTGCATATGAAATAAATAAATTATCTATCTATCTATCTATCTATCTATTATTCCAATTTTGAATTGTCTCTCCAGAAAAGTAACCTATTTTAAACCAATTAACCATTTAACGGATTTGGACTAAATCCAAATCCGTTCTCAAACGTAGCTGATCAAGCTGATCAAGACCGGATCTGTTTGTTTTTATGTATGAGCGCACATACTATTAAAATGAAACGTCTCCGCACAATTTTCAAACAAGTGAACAATTTTTCACGATAGTTCTCCTAAAATTACACTGTTTCTGGTTTACTTCGGACCCAAACTGAAGTTACTAGCTCAAAACTGCAAAACATACTTATAAAATTGTGTAATACCTTGGTAATCGTAATCGTTCTTATATGAATAAATGTAGTTAAATATGTTCTAAATGACTTCTTCTATAACCTTTTAAATATTTTACATCATGCTATCCAGCACACTGTATACAGAGCAATATTAAAGGTACTAAATAGCACACTACTCTTTAAATTCCAAATAAGTATCACAAAAACTAGTAAAAATAGATATACTATAATATATAGTGAATATAAATTACACAAATTCCATTTAAAAATCTGAAAACAAAGCCATTGAAAAATGTTTAAAAACTAGTGCATACTACGATCACCCTGTATAGCGCATCTAATTTTTCATGACATCAGCATCTAGCTATGGGTTTAGTTATTATGTGACAGAATTTTTAGGACCATAGTTTTTAAGAAAGGCCTGCAATTGCCAATTTTTTGACAATTTTACACAGGTACAACTTACACAGTTGGAAAGACAACTTCCTTAGTATTCATAATGTGGCATGACATACAGGGTGTACAGGCTGTATAAATGAGAATAATTTGACGTTAGAGAAACTAATGAGTCGAACAACTCTAGTATTTTTATCACTGCTTTATCCAAACCATTGATTTATAAGCCTCCACCTGTTATTTCTTTTACCATTTTCCCTGAATCTTTTGAATTTCCGGTCAACAGATCCAAATATCGTCCAAATAGCCACTATTGCAGTTGACAATCTCGTTAATTAATCAACATGTAACTCGTATTCGAAAGACACCGCAAGCACTAGCACCAGCAGCGACCAGCAGCGGCAGCCAGCAGCTAGCTAGCAGCAGCAATGGTGCAGAGGCTGGAAATCGGTCGGTCAGCGCATTTGTATTCGTCCGCCGTGACGCCGGCCGTTGCAATTTGCTGTCAGAATGGTAGATGCATGGTTAAATGGTGTCAATACAGGCCGCAGACCTTCGGTTATGCTCAATGTTCGTGACCGCCGCGTGACCCAATAACGGACGCGGTTAAGTTGTTGCGTCTCTCCATTACTGCGCTTCCGTGGCAGATTTGATGAATTTATGGTTGGAGAGAAACAATTAACTCGAAATCTGTGAACCGTAACCAGTGATCGCTAAATACGGGGTATGTACAGTCATGGAAAGATGAAATCTTTCAATCGAGAACAAATTTTGAGTTTATAGAGTCCGACAAAACGATACTATATTGAAGCGTCCTCAGTTTCAGTCCTCAGCTTCTTGCCAAAGAAGCTTATAATTGGTAATGTTTATCATTTTGTTACTACAAATCTGTACTATGCATAAAAAAAGTAACAACCGCACCATGTGTATTGTGTGTATTCTTCAAGAACTAAAAAACTAACAACGAAATTACAAATTTTGAATTGATTTACCACATAATTCCTTGAACATGCCAATCAGTCTCGACCTAATGTACTATATTTTTTACTTTATCATACGCAGTATTATAAAGTATTGTAATCATGCCGAAAAAAAATTTTTAGTTTTTAGCGGAAATATGTCTATGACATTTTTTTGGTAAAATTAAGAGTTGTTGGCTGCAGGAGCAGATTCAAATTGAGATCGGTCGTGTCGGCGTTAAAACTATGTAGCCAGGATTTTGATTCTAATGACAGTAGCTAGTGTCAAACGGGATGTTTTGAAAATACCTACTTTCAACAGTATCGAAATATCCGCAAGAGGTTGCAACGCCGGAACCACCAGACCAGCCTGGGGGCGAGCAAGAAGGCGATGCGGATGCAGGACCTCTGAAACTAGATGCTGAGTGGGACGTCAGCGATGAAGATGACGTTGAACCCGATCAACGAAGGAGACGGCGAAGGCGGTGGCGGTAGCTGCGTGTGCGTGCTGTGTGTGTTCGTGTTTTATTCAATAATTTTTAGATCAAAACGTCTACAGTTCTTTTAAATATTTTTGTGAAGCATTTTTATCGTTTTATCGTTGTATGTTTTTAAAAATTTACCCGCCAAGCTGTGCACTCACTGGCGGGTAAATCGTAAAGATTTCAAATTTTTAAATACAATTTCGGATAAGCGCTCACGGCGCAAGGCACCGTTTGTTTTATATCATTTGAAATTATATTAATTCATAATGTGTATTTTCTTTAATTAATATATTTGTGTTAATGGTTAATGGTTTCTCATGCAGCTAAACTATTAATTTTATATATAGTATGATAAAGTCATGTGCCTGGCCACATCAGATCTTTTTTCATGTGAAAATGAGTTAATTGTTTATCAGTTCAACGAGTAAAGTAGGTTCTTGGAGTCACGTAGCTGTTAAAAACCGATATCAGGACACACATGCACTTGGCAGACCAATCGGTCAAAATGTAACATGTTTTTTTTCTTCTATATTTCTCCTGTTGAACACAAATGTATGGTAGAAGTGTACCTAGAATTTGAGTCTGCATTGTTGGATTAAACATTCACCGACTTCTTTTAATGAACATATAATTATGAAAGCAATAATATTTTACAGGGAATGCAATTAACGCATCCAAAGAAGAACATCCACCAATACTAGAGCTGTGGGATATTTATACGTCAAATACCCTCTAGGAGATCCCTCTTACGACGAGACGTCTAAAGCTCCATCTATCGACACTCTTTATATTATTTTCAAAACAACGACTTCCTTAAATCAAAACAATCGTTTACTTAAAAGCAAATATTTAGGTTATTTTATATTAAAGAAATATAAACTTATTACAAGTATGTGTTGTCTTAAAACAAACAAATTATGTTAAGAATGTCATTTTCATAACATTAGAAAACCATTTCCGTGTGAGCGGAAAGAGCGGGAAGAAATATAAACTTATTACAAGTATGTGTTGTCTTAAAACAAACAAATTATGTTAAGAATGTCATTTTCATAACATTAGAAAACCATTTCCGTGTGAGTATTTAAAGGCAAATCTGATTTATTGGATAGTTTTTGAGTTATATATCGCCACGCTGATGAGATTACTAACATATCCCCAGAGAAGATGGGTCTGAGTTTCTATGAAAGAAATTGAGTCATTCAGAAAAGTGATTTACAATTTTGCTTAGGGAAAATGCTTAAAGCTGTTGACAATAAAATTCTATTAAAAAATGCTCCCGAAAAAGTGGACACGAAACTTTGATGTAAAATTCAATGTTTTAGGTCTATATTTAATTAAGTGTTAGAATCCAGAAATTAAAACCAATTGTAGAGAACCCAGGGTGTATCGCAAAAATTTGAAAAAAACTCTAATAGTGGGTTTAGTCAACTTTTCGTAGCCGGAACGCAATATAAGGTATTAATTTAACAAGTTAAAACATAGGGAAACTGTACATTGGTTTAGACAGCACTGGGGTTAAATTAATATCTGCTAGAAAATAACGTAATATTTATACTACAGGTCGTTTCCTAATTTGGAACCATCTATCGGAGTATCATTAAACTACTAACAAAATTGTATCAATTTACAATCAAAATTAAGATGCATTTCATAGAAGGAAAAACAGGTGGCGCGAATAAACTAATAATATTACATTAATAACGTCCAGAAGGAAATACAGAAGATATAGTAATTTTACAGCCATTTTCCCAGGAAAAGTACCATCCTTTTACAGTAGAAGTAATTTTGTGTATGAAACTTTTATCTCAGAATTCGTATGTATTGTATGTACTGTAAAATTATAGCAAATTATGTGTAATAAATACTAGCTATATTGCTATCTTTACAATACGACATTGAGATATTCTCGTAAAATTACAGCAGTATCTTAGTGATTTTACAGGATATTTCGACAAGTACGATCCTTTTACACTAGAAGTTATGTTTTTTACAATTAACATGTGTATAAAACTTTTAACTAACAATTACATTTATTAATTACATTACATAATAGGGTATTTGACTGTATTAAAAATATAAAATATTTTAAATACCGTTTTGGAGGGACTTTTTTAATTTTTAACGCTGATTTTTATGAAATATTGAGGAAACAATTACGAATAATAATGCATTTACAAAGTAGAGTGAAGGAATAAACACACTACGATGGTTTTCCAATAATAGTCAAATACCCTATTGCCGATTTAAAGTTCAATCGATTTCGTGGCCTATAAATAACACATTAAATAAAATGAGAGATGCTTTGCGAGTTGCCAAAAAATAGTTTTAAAATATGAATGTTTTCTTTTTTCATAAATAAGAAAACTACGTAGATATATAGCCAATGTAAAACAGTACGATTCATCAAACTAAAAAACACAATATTCAAGAAACTGACAACAAACACAATCCTGATATGATTCCTCCTTATCTATCAACATTGCAATTGCTCTTAATGTCATTTTCCTTAAGCCCAGATGGGATTAGAAGGATAAATGACCTATCTATCACCCCGTAGGTGATTAGCTCCCTTACACATTACATCAAAGCAATCACATTTACCGTTCTAGGGGGTAAATCCAACCCCGCCTTTATGCCTATCACCCCTTGACAAATAAATGTTTGTCTGCGCCGGAATCCGTCCGAAATCCGCAGAGAATGAGATTTATATGTTGCTAGTACGTCGTCATTCCAAGGATCCATTACAAAATTGGAGTAATAAAACCTCTGATAGATATTGAAAGTTACTAAAAATATATCGAAAAACTTTTCTTATTAAGTTTACGTACTTTATTTATTACCCATAAGTCTGCCCAGGTTTTCAGAGCCATTGTTCAAGTTTCAGGATGTACTTTTTCCGTTCGAAAACACTATTGGAAGCGCTATTCCTTTATATACAGTGTGTCCCCCGATGGACCTAACTATACCTATAATGGACGTAATTTTTTACTTCTCGAGAAAAAGTAATTCTTTATCAAGAGTTTTGGATGTCCTAAAAAGTCGAAAACCATTGTTAATATTTTGATTTAACATACAGGATGGCTAGAAAACACGAAAATGTTCAATTGGCTGAAGAGTAAACTATCGGTTTTTCGGAATTAGATCAAAAATGTTATGGGTAAAAGTTAGTTTGAATTAATTTTATGCTCAAATATCAAACTTGAATGTTCTATTTCAAATTTTACATCTCGGACCAGTGAAAAGACATTACATAAAGGTGAACAAAAAATTTGTCAACACGACGGTTGTTCTGCTCATTGCGCATATCAAGTCAGGGATTGGTTGAACAGACATTTTCCAAGTAAGTGGATTGGACGATTCGACCCTATAGGATGGCCACCACGTTCACCTGATTTAACGCCGCTTGATTTTTTTTTCTGTGGGGTTATTAACAGAAGGTGTATGCGAATCATTTTCATGATAATGTAGACATCTAAAATTAAACATTAGGGAAGCAGTACACGACATAAATGAAGAAACAATTCATTTGGTATATCGGGGGTTTAGAAGAAGATTGGAAAAATGTGTAGCTGTAGGAGGGGAACATGTGGAGTAATGTTTTGTTAAATTACTAAAATTACATCCGGGGGACACACTGTATTATATGTCTGTTGATTTTAATAAAACAAGATGTACGAAAGCAATATATAGCTATTTCTCGATGATTCTAGATAGTCTACTTTAATATTAAACCAAAATACTGCATGAAACAAACCTGTAAACAAGCAAAATTCAGTTTTTAGCATTTTCGCCAATTTGGTGGAGGCGACGGATTTTTTTCTTTTCCGTTTTCTTTTCTTTAATCAGGATCCAGACTCGTTGGATATCGAATCGTTATATCTCTAGGCGACCTCACTGATATCACGAGTCGAACGGAATTTGTTTTTGAGACTTTGGATGTGCGCGATACAACACAACTTTCTGGTTAGGGCGAGCGCGTTGACATCTCATGAATTGCAAAGGGGCCTTCGCATAATTTTGCCGGCTAGAGTATGGCGGTTTGTGCTCTCTGCCTACCAGAAATATGGAAATGGGTAGCAGCCGTGTCTACAATCACTGTTCGCGTGTGCTTGCTTGCCTATTGTAGGATCACAAGCGCTGTTCAGCCCGATGTATGAAGTGGATTTTGTAAGATTTGCTGGATGCCTTTTGGAATTGTACGGATTATTGTTATGTGGTGTTTTCGTTATATTGGTTGGTTAAATGATAGTTCATAGATGATTAAATTAAAACTATAAGGATAACTTTTTAGACCTTTACAATGTTACCCTAAGCTTTTTCTTGTTTTCTAGAAAATGTTTTTGTGTAAAAGTGCGTCTATATCTAAATAAATTTGTCGCGAGTACAACATAATTTACATATTTTGATTTTTTACTTCTACAGGATGTATCAAACAAAAAATGGAAGATGCAGCCCGGTGTCAATTTTTACTTTATAAAAATGGCGTGGTATATTTGTTCTCTAAAAATTTGTGCAGGATATTTTTCTAAATTAAATGAAGCTCAAATTCAGCGATACATAAAGGAATTTAAAAAAAAAGAGATTTGAATAAACAATCGGAAAATATACGTTTTTGATATAGGTACGTTGAATACTAATTCCAACTCCAAACTTTATTCAACTTGTTATGTTGTCATCTTTTATAAATCTGTAGCGGTTAAGATCAATTTACTAAGCAAACTTTTAGGATATCAGGTAACCGCACAAAGTTTCATGTTTACTTTGAGGTTCTTTTGAAGTCTAGGGTATTGGGTTCAGGCGATTTAAATTCATTAAATAAATTCCAAAATTAATTTAGTCCGCTACCAAATTTTTAAGAAAAAAATGATGGGCCATATCTTTCTTAAAAACAAATGTTTATTAAGGAGCAAGTATTCCCCACTAATGACAATTTTTGTTAGTGTTTAAAGAGAAACTATTTGCAATGGAAACTAACCATAGGTGATATAGGACGTAAAAAAACACATGAAACAAACGGTAAAGTCAAGGGTGTCTTAGAAAACCCAATTTTTTTCTAAATCGAGGGTTCGAAATCACGTAAAAACGATAAATAATTCAAACTAAGGTAAAACCTTCCTATTTTTATATGTTCTATTTTGGAAACTCATTTTCATAAAATAATAATGTAGGTATACAAAAAAAAAATAATGTGATTTAAGATTTTCTTACTTTTATATACTTTCCAATATACAACATCAGAAAACCACTGTAAAAATTTCATATCTCTACAACGCGTATTAACGCTAGGATTCCGAACCAACGGTACACTTCCGGTAGACTACATCGTTAACATCTGATGTATGCCTGTCACAAAATATTGTTACAACTACATTATGGCTTGTTCCGCTTTAGTTTTTTTTCTACAGCCTGTATATATTAAATATAAACAAATTTATAACAAATTTGGTATAGAAATGTGTATTCGATCAAATCGCTTTTGATCGTTTCAAAATTGAAGCGATTCGAGATATATATACCTATATACGATATATTTTATTAATTTTTTTTCTCTAAATTGTGAGGCGTATTAAGACAAAAGAAAGTGTGATTTGATAAAAAATCAATTAAAATATAATTTAAGTAAAAGGTTAAAATTTATTAATTAATTATTTACATTTAACAACATATAAACGATATCAAAATAAGAAATTTTTCATTATTTTGGGCCCTTTCAAGAGAAAGTTGCGCAGTTTTATGTCGAATTAAACGAAATGTCATTTCATGCACACTAAAAATGTACACCTTGTATACCCAGTTTATTTTCAGGCCCAAAATAATGAAAAATTTCTTATTTTGATATCGTTTATATGTTGTTAAATGTAAGTAATTAATTGTTTAAATTCATTAAATAAATGCCAAAATTAATTTAGTTCGCAACTAAATTTTTAAGGAAAAAAAAGATGGGCGATTTCCTTTTTAAAAACAAACGTTTATTAAAAGCTGATGTACGCCTGGCACAAAATATGGTTACAACCACGTTATGGCTTATACAGCCTGTATATATTTTACATAAACAAATTTATAACAAATTTGGTAAGGAAATGTGTATGTTGATCAAATAAAATATAAAGCGATACGAGAAAAGATAAGATATATTTTTTTTATTATCTAAATTGTGAGGCATATTAAGACAAAAGAAAGTGTGATTTGATAAAAAAATCTTTTAAAATTGTAATTTAAGTAAAAGGTTAAAATTTATTAATTAATGACTAACATTTAACAACATATAAACGATATCAAAATAAGAAATTTTTCATTGTTTTGGGCCTGAAAATAAACACATTAATAAGTAAGTACATTTTTAGTGTGCATGAAATGACATTTCGTTTAATTCAAGACAAAGTTGCGCAGTTGTATGTTGATTAACCGAATCAAATTGAGTAATTGTGTCGAAAAAAATAATTTGCGATTTTAGCGGAAAAATGTCCTTTTGGGTCCCCTGAACATTTTTGACCAAGGTACAAAAAATGTCTGTGTGTGTATATGTGTCTCTATGTGTGTACCCGTTTTTTTTGTGGCGACGATTCCGGAGAAACTACTAAAGGTATCGGGACGAAACTTCAAATTTAGAAGTTTCCTGACCAAACTTAGAGCTGAAAAGCTTTTTAATAATAATAATAAAAAAGGGTCCAAAGGAACTGGAGGTTTACTTTAGCATTTTTCGACGGTTTTGCAAAGCCGCCGTTTCTGTAATTTCGTCAAAATAGTTAAATAATAAATTAAAGTAGAGGATCGGTCTTTTCTGCATTAATATAAAACTAGTTAGCCAGGATTTGACATTCAAATGACAGTAGGTAGTCTCAAACGCTGATGTTTTGACAATACCAGTCAAAAAATCATCGAGATCGCTAGTACTGTATTACAACTAGTTAGCCTGGATTTGACGGATATTTTGATTGTATTTTTATTTATTTATTTATTTATTTACATACGGAGGCACTAACAGGAAAGAATCCCAATAAAAGTGGTCCAAACATATTATACAAATAAATAATCGTCTATGCTAGAAACATACATAACTAAGTAACACTCATTATTCGAGTAACATTAATATAATGAAATTAATACAAACGATTTTGCAAATGAACCGCCATTTCTGTAATGTCGTCAAAATAGTTAAATAATAAATTAAAGTAGGGGAAATTTTGTATAATTTATATGAATTCTATTTCATCGAGATCGCTCGGCCTGCATTAAAACTAATTGACAGATATTTTGATTCTATTGACAGTATTGTCATTACATCAGCGTTTGACACATGTTTGACACTGCTGTAGAGTATGATAAAGTCATGTGCCTGGCCACATCAGATTTTTTTACTTTTGAAAATATAAACAAAAAACTTGAATATTGAATTTTTAATATTTCATCACTTTGACAGTTGTCCTAGTCTGATCGCGCAATCAAATTTTTTATAGAAACGTGTCTTAAGAATGTTCGTATAAAAAAAATCCGAAAGCCATTACGAATTGAGTTAAGAATTAGAATCAGAAATACAAAATTTCAGTTTTTCAGTGATTTATTCAAGACTTTTCTATTTTATAACTTCTTTATGTATTATCAAATTGACCATCATGAAAATGCAACCGTTTTCACATAGTTTCAAATACATATAAAAACAATCAATCGTCTAGCGCAAAACGGATATTCTGTATAGTAGAAATCATGAACAAGGAGAAACACTTGTCTGAGAAAGATATCTGTCGAAATTGGTGTAATTAACTAAGTTTTTACAACATCGGATTCTCAGGGCGTAGAAAGTACCAAAATATTTGGTTTTTACTGTTTTACTTTATGTTTTATAAAATCTGATGGAAAACGGCTGAGGTGATTTTTACAATAATGCATCCATTGTCAACAATATCAATACGTTATGGTCTAAGGACACACAAATTGTACAATCAAAATGATTTAAGAAATCTGGGTTCACCATTAAAGACAATATTAATATTGGTTTCTCCTTGTATATAAAACTAACAACACCAAAACATTTATAATGAGTAAAATCTACGTAAAAAAAATCCAAATAAGACTAATAAATTCATTGAAAGCAACCGCAAAATCAAAATTCAACCGATACCTGCTAATGAATATAATTACAGAATAAGATATTCATTTTCAAGTTTCAGAATTAATGTTGTCAGACGAAACACCTGCCCAGAATATTCAAACCCAATGCCAAAGTAATACAGCAAAAACAAACCAAAAAAAAAACGAACTTTATTCATGATTCCAGCGAGAACATTAATATTTATGTCCCGCCCGATAAATATTTATGACTCGTGTTGTACCTACGATATAATGCCAGTTGATCTTGTCGTATTGATTTCGAAATCCCCCCCCCCCCTCCCACCGGTTTCCAAATATGCTCCACGCCAGCGACAACGAGCGCAGAGCATCAAATAATAGTCGTTATAGGCGTTCCATATATAATATTACCGTCATTATATTTGGCCTAGTAATGCGGATTCGCGAGCACCGGACATAAAAACATATTATTCTTTCCTGCTTTTCTGTTTCTCGTTCGCGGCTTTGTTGAACGTCGGTTGCTTGCCGGCAAGATAAAATCGATCGGTTTACACACACAGCACACAGATGGCGTTACCGCAGCAGCGGCAGCGGTACAGAAACATTTTCCGCCTGCATTACTCTTGGCATGCACGCGTGTTATTTTCGTGGGCTCTTCCAGTACATTTGTAGTGCAATTTTGCATGCCGCGTTGCCGTGCAAATCTTATTGTTTGAGGGAATCTTTTTCTACTCGTAACTACGTGCAGTTTATTGACCAGTTGAAATATAATTTAAAATTATGACTACATTATAGGATGTACTACATATGTAATTATTAGAGTGTGGATAATAAGCAATTTGCTTGGACAGTTTTAATGTAAGCAGTTTAAAAAGCTTAAAGATCTCCACAAATTCAGAAAAAGTAAAGTTTTGGCGCTATTTTTGTTTTGCTTATTTTGCTTTTTTTCCTGGATTTTGCAGATATGCGCTTATTTTGCCATATTCCTGCTTTATTTGAACTTTCTACAGATTTTTTGGGGTGTTTATACCCGTTTTTAGGGGGTTTATTATCTGGTATGTAGTTAGAATCTCTGGTGAAGATATTTGCAAAACTCAAAATCTATTTATTTTCTAAATAATTCTGGCCATGAAAACATTTGTACTTAGTTAATAATATCCACAAATTTTGTGATTTAAGGGGTAATATTATCTTATTGGGAGGAATTACATCCGTGGTGTGAAAGTAAAATAAAATATTATGGAATACAAAGATTTTGTGGAAATATCCTCGTTACGTTCGTTGAACTGACGTTTACCGCACAATGTTACAGCTGTCTGATGTAACGTGTGTTGTTCTTGATTAGTTGGTAAAAAATAGCAGAAATAATTAGTGACATTCCCGGAGTATATCGTGATCGAAAGGAGTCGAAAGGAAGCAGCAGATTTTCAAATAGAACTAATATGACCAGCATTGAATCGCTTGGAACTAGAGTCGCCTCTGCCTGATAACGTATCCACAGTCCACACCTGCAAAAAAGTAATGTCGGTTGAAGATTATTACAACTTTGAAGTGGATGGCGTTTAATTATCATCTTTTGAACTTTATTGCTGTGTCTTCTGCTATTTCACAAGTTGTAGTGTGTAAAACGTACAAATCAAATGCGAAATTGGCCGAAAGTGGCAACTGTGACTTAGGATTTCAAATCGTGGTTTCTTGTGAGAATTTTGAACAAACTTTCATTCCGATTTGCCCATTTGTTCAAAAAGGATATGAAATGAATAGCGGAATTATCCTTGCCATGCGCATAAGAATAGGTGTAGATGGAATTGAAAAGTTTTGCGCATTCAGGGACCTTCCTCGTCAGATTCTTCACTCATTTTACGGTAAAGTTGTTCGCACCATTTTTGCCACTACAGAAGCAGTTTGTCAACAACCTATACAGAAAGCAGCAGAAGATGAGAGGGCTAAAAGTCAACTGAAAATAGTAAAAAAAAGGATGACGTAACTGTCTCGCAACGATGGAACATGGAGAAAACATAGCTTTTCTTCTCTGTATGATTGGTGGCGCTCATCAGCTGGAGAAATGTTGTTGATATTATCATAAAGTCTAAATACTGCAAATCTTGCAAATTTTGGAATAAGAAAAGTAAATAAGAAAAGGAATGCATAGACCACGTGCAAAAACTAATGGCACCCGTCCCCGCCATTTGACAAAAACCAGTTGGGGCCTCGAAGAAAAGGGGAAGTTAACCCAGAAGGCCATAAATGAGCTTTCAATTTATGATGGACAAGCCATTCGTCGTAATCATGACTCAATTGATAAAATGAAGAAAATAAAGCTGGGCGACACTGTCATCATAAATTCTAACCGATGAAATGCCGCAACACGAGAATTGTCCACCTGGTGATTTCATTTTCATTTTCACTTTCAAGTGGCAAAGTAATTGTGGATATCGCAGCAAGTATAGCCACTTGTATTGTCAATAATGCATTATCCAGTCTTATGAAGATTATGGAGATATTATGTATGAGCATCGGGCCAAACTGCAATAATTTCTGCGCGAAGGCTGACGCACGAAGCATCATGTTTTCAGAGCCATCGCTGACTGATACTGCAAAACAGGCCCGTCTGTCGTCAAAATCAAACAGTAAGAAACAAGAGGAGGAAAATGTTAATTTGAAAAGATAATTATATGGTCTAGGCATCGCCGACTATAGTAAAATATAACAATTCTATACATCAAAGTTACACAATACTTTAAACGGTGTTTCCTTAAAACCGCATTTTTCAAACTGGCCGGAACGATAACTTCAACTGACCTCCGTCAATTCACTTCAAGTTCACTTCACAAGTTTATATGCAACTTCAGAACAATATTATCTAGAGAAGTACGTACGGATTTTACGATAAGTTCGAAACTTTTTTGTTATAAACAATATTTAACCGAATTTTGTACCTAAAAGTGATAATTTGTTTTCAAACGTGCGCCATTTTGTTTCAATGCAGAATTTTCTAATTTCCGTACGTACTTCCCGAGATAATCTTATATAGAATCAATTCTTTTTTTGTTTTTATGGCTAAGTGAAAAACTGCGTGCAAAATCTTTCCGGCCGTGCAACCCTGTCCGCCGGAAGAGGTTTCCTTTGATGTCCTCTAACGCTGCTATTTTTTATTTATTGTTGTTTTTTATTTATTGTGAATATTCCTCAAAATATGAACAATTAAGGGCTTTAAAGAGATTTTGTAATTCATTTACTATATTGTAAAAAATATACCTACAAAATCGGCTATTTTTTCTCGCGCTAGAGTGGCATTACCCCTCAATGACCGCTGTAGTTTCATCATTAGCATCGTTTTCTGTTGGATGTTAATTACATTTGCTAAAGAATCATATGTTTAAACATTTTTGGTTATGTTGGATATGTGATAATAGTATATTACATTACAAGAGCTGCAACTAGCATATTACATACGAGTGGAAAATTAACATTTCGTTTTCACGAATACGTAATATGCGTTACACCTCGAGTATTGTACATAATTCTATAATTACAGATCCAATCACTTACTTTAAAAAAAGAAGAAATATTGCGACAGAAGCAGATGTATTAGGTTAGGTTAGTATATTTGACAGTTCAACAAAAATGTGTTTTATCTATTGCTAGTTATTCGCGCGACATCTATTTCAACTGTGGGGAACTGCACTTGACTGTTGTGGCAAGACGGAAATTATAATCAAATAGGAAAATATGGATCTACATGTGCGTTCTGATGACATTACGTCGTGCGTTAAAAACACTAAAGCACAACCAAAAGCATATGTTTGTTATAAGCGATATACGAGTGAAGCGATCCGTGAAGCGGTGAGTTTTGTTATTTTTCACTAGCACGTAATATGCGTTACAGCTTGAGTATAGTACATAATTTTATTATTTTTTTGGTCACTGGCTATAATATCATATCTTTCGCTTTCAACACATTCAAACATGACTTATTTTCTTAATACCAATTTGATATAGATACCACTTCAGAATTCAAGGTAAGTGTACTACTAATTGTTGACTCATCCATACTTAATAGTCTTATAACTTTGTCCGCTATGTTTCCTTTCGTTATTGTTACTTCTATAAGATTCTAGTACGTATTTTGACCACAATCTCATGTGTCGCTGCTTGTCTACGTCGTACTTAGCGCTACTTATTGAACAGTCTCGGAAGTAAACATCATAAACAAAGAACTTAAACTTCTAAAAATTTCAACGTTGTGCCATATACTGCTCCATTAGTAAATGTGTGGACATGCGACTTCGTCCGAGGTTTTATTATGGGGATTATAAAAATGTGGACTGTGACGTTGTCGGCAAAACTGGGATTAGGAATGCAGGTTGTATGCTTTTGCTTTGGGACGGGCAAGTGGCCATCTAGGTCTGGATAGTACGTGCGGTAGGATGTCGTCTGAAACTGCGCAGCGCTTGGTACAGCGTTTGCAAATCCTGGAGGAAAGCCCTAAGGGAAGGAGCGAGAAAGACGGTAGATGTTATAATTCTAAAATCTGTCCGCTTTATTCCGGGATTATCTGGAATACCCATAAAACTTCGTTTCTTTATACTATGATATATAACTTTAGTTTACGATCTTCGTGCAATTTCTGGAGATGTTATCTTAAACATGACAAGTTTCTTCTGCGAGATACACGGTGCAATATCCTGTCATATCTATTTTTGTTATATATTCAAGCAGGTTTATTCCCCCCCCCCTCGAAAATAGTTCGGGTAGCATTTTCCTAAAGAGTAGAAACAAGAAAAATTCGTTTTTGGTCTTGTGGTGTTTTCAGTGAAGTTTATTATATTATCCTTTGGAGTTCAGTTATATACACAGAAAAGTGATCTTTCGAACGAAGAGAGTTACTTGGATGAAGTAGTTCGTAGGTTCGTATATACGCGAGAGATTATTGACTTCAACCAAGACATTTTATTTCTTGGAATAGTTACTAGATTTAAGAAAGTTGTTACTCTGGTGAAGGAAGTAAACAGTCTTCAATGAAGTGTATATTTTTATTCCCGTAAATATTTTTAGCTACTTAATGTAAGAATTTTGAAGATTTGGCACAAATACGTTTTCTATTTCTAGTTAACAAGATAGGCATGTTATATTTACTTACTCGTTCTAACCTGTTGCGTGCCTTACATCAAATTATTCCGTGTTGAAACGTTTATTGTACACTAATCACAAGGCACATCCCCTACGGGTACTTTGTTGGTGTTTTCGTACTAGATTTCGCTACTTTACGGCGCCAGCCCTACGCGCGGGCGCCCGAGCCTTAACCAAATCACGATGCGCATATATTCCAGAGAAAGGGATTACTTGAAAGTGGTGAAAATCACTTCAGTTAAATAATTGGTGGGTTTCTATTCAGTAAACAATACTTACTTATATTAACTGTCTTATATTTTCGTGGATCAAGTAACTACGCACTTGGATGGATTTACTATTACTTCGTTGGAGATATTGACATTTTTGGGCCGAAAAATTCAATTACTTCTTTCAATACAATATTGGTTCTTATAAACAAGGAATTTATTTGTCGACAGCATTTATCTGAGAAATTACTTAGATTGGGTATGAGGCATTTCTTGTATATACCTAACTTTCTAAATCCAAGTAAATGTGCACTTGAATCTAGTAAATAAATTCAAGAAATTATGTTTCCTCGTTCCAAATAAGCACTTTTCTGTGTGTAGGACTATTATATATCAGTATGGCAATAATTAATAATAGCTACAAGTGTTAAGAATGAAGGATGTTTTTTTATGAGAAATGTTATAGAAATTAAGGCCAAGACACGTGTACCTCTGCTATTGTGGATCTATAAACACTTTATTGTTGCTAAGTAGAAACCCATCCTATATAAACAAATATTTGATATGATACAATTAAATACAAAAATACCAAATTATTAGAAAATCGTAATCAACATTGGTCCGAATGAGAACTACTTATGGATGACATTTGTACTTTTTGGGGGAATATAATGAAAACAGGTAAATTAGGTTAAAGTTGAGCATTTTATGCTGACTGATAATCTAAAAAAGAAATTATCTTATCGTTTCTAGTTTTTAAGATACAGGGTAAGTCATTTGCGTCGCATTATTCGGCATTTCCGTTATTTATTTTAGAGTTGTAACATTCTTTTTGTAATTTTCTTTAGTTAAATGTACGCCGTTGAAGTATACCAAAATTTGATGTGCCTAGAACTATTATTTAATAAGTTACAAGTTTCGAAATAAGTGTTCCCCTATTTTTTTGAGCAGTGTAGGTAGTTTATTATAACTAGTAACATTTAACATTGTGGATGACAATGCTCAACTCCAAATTAGTGTTTTTTCTTTTTATTTTGTATAAGAATTTAGGAATTTTTGGAGCCACATAATTAGACAGTTATGTCACTTTGACAACTGTTTTGATAATTCAATACCTATCATAAGAGATGGCAAATTTCATAGTCTATCGTCACAAATAACACATAACCAAAATCTACAATACATCAAAAAAATAATAGCAAAAATGTTCACTATAACTATCTTCAACATGCTTTTGTGTAAGTATTCCATACTATAAACACAATCTATTCTATTTCTAGCTCTAATTACGAACATTCCTGCAGATGCAGTGGCAGTATACATCTGCATGCTACTCTTCGGAATGCTGTTTCACATTTTTGTTTTTCCGCGAAAACGCGATATATCAGCGAGTGGCGATTACACCATCATATAATCAAACAAATATATTAATAGTACAGCCACTAGTGTCGATTTAGAAGTACAGTAGACTAGAAACCATCGACCCACATCGAACTGATAATTCTCAGATAAAATCAACCATGATAATTATAATGATAATCGTTTTGTGTAAGTATTTTTTATACGTTTAATTTAAATTAGATAATAGCTGGTTTATATTTGTTTTTGAAGGTGTTTTGGCTGGATTAGTGATAGTCGCTGGTGTAGTAGCTTGCATATTGACCATACTCGGAGTCATCGTCTGGAGGAAGTGCAAATGTTGGCAGAAAATTCGAAATTGTTGCGGTTGCACATGTGGGTGTGCACCAGAAAAATGTGAACATGAAGGATCGAAGCCACCATGTGAGCATAATCATGGAAATAAGCCGAAACCAACTACAAACTGCGATTGTAATGAGGCTGGTCAACACTTAGTGCAAATTAAACCAATACCATGTCCATACGAGAATAATAAACGTGGTAACGAATGTGATCATGTGGTGCAAATTAAGACAGGAGATTGTTGATGATGTCTTCTATGTATAATACATGTGTAATGTGAAAAATAATCTGAACTTGATGTCTGGGGTTAGTAAAAAAAAATATTGTTGAACATTCATTAAAGTATTTTAAACTATAAACTCCGAAAACAAACAATGGTCAGACCTTAATTTTCTACTTTGTACCTACACTGGTATACGAAATATTACAAAATTTAAATAATTTAGCTGTGCAAAATTGTCCAGGAAGATTTTCAAGATTGTTTGTATATGGTTCCCACGAAACAATATGTTTTCCTTGCTAAAATAATGTTTGGTATGAATAAAAATGAGGACAATTCTAAGGATAATGTGTACAGTGGCTTCAAAATCAGTTTTTTGTTTGTGAACAGCTTTGGGGAAAGAAAAAGTCCTGCGTTATCAAATTAATAAAATAAGAGTGTTTTTAAGATATGGTACCTTAAAACTTGAAAATTATGATATTATTGGATATTCTTCATCTGTTACACATTTTATATATTCTCAAAAAATAGCAGTTTTGGAATCTTGACCGAAAACCGAAAATTTACGTAGTTACCTTTGTTTTAAAATCACAATTTAATATATACAGTGTGTCCACGAAAGTCCGCACCATATGGAAAAGTTTTTTATTGTGTATTTCTCAGAAAATTTTATTCTTTATAAAAGTTGGCGGCTCGTATGAAACCAAAACTGCAACCGTCAAATATGTACATTTCGGTGCCATATACCAAGCGATTCAGAATATATGAATTTGTGATAAGAGTAAAGTACCTGTATTTTCATTATTATCGATAAACTTTATTTGGAAATGTTGTTTAGAAGTAAAAATTATATTGAAATATGAAGTCAGAGCCACCTACCTTAAAAAGAAATATTTTCAGTTTTTTTCTTGATTATTACTTTTGTGACAAATATTAGTAAATGCCAGTGATACTAAAAGGTTCTTTTTAATCTATTTTTTGGAAATTTGAATACATTTTTTATATTTTTTGCTATTTTGGTATGATAACTAATGTTTATTTAGAACTAACGCAAAATTACTTATTTTCTTGGTGCGAAGTTGATATTTCACCCTGTAGATATTAATATATTATACAATAACTAATTCAGGAGCGTGACTTACCTTTTATTCAGTTAATATTATTGACTGTGGATAGGTTTATAATAGTAGTTATCCACCTATACCGAGCGATTCTCAAGTGGTGGTACGCGCGGTACTACCACTTATGAAATTTTAGATTCACTGATAATATTTTAATAAAAATAACTAAAGCATCAAACATCTATTGTTTCTTGAATTAATTATGGCTGATTTACCCGTTATTATGTTAATAACTATTATGAATATGTTGATAATGCTAATTTATTATCTATGAACTTATTTTATTTCTACTACTTAAAATGTTGTATAGTTTCCTCTATATGATTTATATCTCTAAATGGTCGGTGTTTGTATACGTTATTTTTTACCTAAAACCACAAAAACAAATTTAACGGGGTAAAGTCGGGGGATCTAGGTGGCCAGGGTCTTGATTCCGAATTTCTGCCTATCCAGCGATGGCCAAATTTATGATTTAAAAAGTTCTAGACAGAGTTTATATTGTGTATATGGGTGCACCATCAAGCAGGAACCAAATTAACGCCCGTTGAATTAACGGCAAAAAAGGTGACAACTCTCTGTTCAGGAGTCCAAAATTTAAAAAAAAATAGACTATCGAATATTTTGTCAATATTTGTTTAAAAAACCAAAAAAGTTGTAGTTCTCTTCGAATATAATGATTTTTGAGTTTTGTAAAAACTGCCTGTTCTTTTTTAAGCGTGACACATAGACACATATTAACAATAACGTTTCTGTTTAATCTTGTTTAAAGTAAAATTTTTGTTAACATCTTTCGATATTTATATGTTATAATATATAATATATGTTACGGTTAAAGTGATAAATGTGGTTTGTATTAATAATTACCGGCTATTATTAATAACAACCGCATCATTTGGTCAATGTGATTAGAAACACTTAAATAATCACATGGACCGGCTATTATTAATGATTTCCTAACGGGCACTGTAAAAGTGATAAAAACGTTACTTTTTACAAAAGATCTTTTGTATACAGTCTTCAAGGAAGGTAGCTAAGTTATTTTGATTACTATGTAAGCTATTATATTTATTTACTCGACGCAAATCATAAGTACGGCTAGCCCAATGACCAAAATTACGAATAATACAAAACATTGATAATACAGAATGTTTTCTTTTGTCTCCCTTGTACTTTAGAAACTACTGGATATAATTGGTAATGATATTTGGTATACAGCCAAGGACGGCTCAATGACGAAAACATGTTATACAGAGTTTTCAAAATTTTATCATCAATAACACCCATTTTTATATTTAATGCATGTGGGCAGTTTTTTGTAAATGTACAATTAGAATTTATTAAGTAAATTCTCAAATCCCAATTTTCTTGAAATTTTGCGCATTTAATAATAATTTTTTCAATATTGTATTTTCATGCAAATGCATGCAAGAATAGACGAGACTAGTTTACATAGATGTTTTTGCATAAATTGCACCGCACAAATGATGCAAACATTTTTGTATGGTTCTGTTCCTAACACGGTATTTTTACCTTTGGTGTTTTGACAATAAGGTAGTATTTTATAAATAAAAGATTAAACTTTGTAACAACTTGCCCCAATCTTCCCTACATTAGGTTGTCCATTACCTATACCTACCGTAAGCATATCTAATATCTGACGGATATAATCTAAAAAATACAAAAAACAAAAGAAGATGACGTCCTATTGTTACAAACTTTATCTTGCTTTATTTTGACAATATAAATGGTGTAATTGTTGTACTACCACAAAAAAACTAAAGGTCTAGGACTTTTGTATTCAAAATTAAATATAAAACATTTTTCAAAGTTTTGTATTAACAAGATAATAAACAATAAGATATAAATAAAAATAATTTTTCTTGCCACGAATTGCAAAATACAGAAGCACTATGTACGTATGCACTGGCAGAATAATACAAACCGAGTTTCAAATTTATTACTTACTTAGTTTTTAAGAATTGCGCAAATAAGCATGACCCAAAGAGTTACACACTCGTGCATGCAATTAGTATGGATTGGCATTTTTTAGTCTCGATTTGATAATCTTCCTTATTTTAGTCATGAGTAGTAACTAAATAAGTTAGTCAGGATTAACGTCACTAAAGGCCCAACACTGAAAACCCAGTGAATAGATTCGTTGTGTGGCTATTATGTAGATACTAACAGAATTCCAAATCTGAGGCTCTATTATATTGTAGCATCACCTTAATGCAATATCGAATTGAAATATATCACATTGACCACAGCATGCTGGAAATTATTAATAATAGCCGGTTCATGTGATAAATTCTTCACTTTAACCTCGCCACTTGGCTATTATTAATAATAACCGGTAATTATTAATAATAACCTATTTATCACTATGACCGTAACATATATACAGTGAGATGGATCTAACTGTACCTATACTATAATGGACGTAATTTTTAATTTCTCGAGAAATGGCATTCTTTATAAAGAGTTTTGGATGTCCTAAAAAGTCGAAAGCCATTGTTAATATTTGGATTTAACATACAGGATGGTAAGAAAACCAAAAAAAAATGTTAAATTGGCCGAAGAGTAAACTATCGGTTTTTCGGAATTAAAACAAACATGTTATAAGTAAAAGTTGTTTTATATTTAAATTTATGCCCAGATATCAAATTTCAAGGTTATATTCTAAGTTTTATATTTTATTTATTTCTTAATAAACTAATTTAAGAAAACATTACTCCACATGTTCCCCTCCTACAGCTACACATTTTTCCAATCTTCTTCTAAACTCCCGATATACCAAAACAATTGTTTCTTCATTTATTTCGTCTACTGCGTGTCCCTAATTTTTAATTTTAGAATGTCTACATTATCATGAAAATTATTTGGTCTCAAGAAAATCCAAATTTCCGTATTACAACCAATTCTCAATATAAAAATGTGAATGTTTGGTGTGGGATTTAAAATAATTGAACCATACTTTTTTGACGGTACTGTAAACCAAAACGCTTATTTTCATATGTTGGAAAATTTTTTGCTACCTACTTTGGACGAAATCAACTTACAGCTCAGGTGTTCACTACACTATCAACACGACGGTTGTCCTGTTCATAGTGCATATCAAGTCAGGGATTGGTTGAACAGACATTTTCAAAATAAGTGGATTGGACGATTCGGTCCTATAGGATGGCCATCACGTTCACCTGATTTAACGCCGCTTGATTTTTTCTGTGGTGTTATTTAAAACAGTAGGTGTATGCGAATAATTTTCATGAAACGAATACATTCTAAAATTAAAAATTAGGGAAGCAGTAGACGAAATAAATAAAGAAACAATTGATTTGGTATATCGGGAGTTTAGAAGAAGATTGGAAAAATGTGTAGCTGTAGGAGGGGAACATGTGGAGTAATATTTTGTTAAATTACTTTGTTAAAGATAAATAAAATATAAACCTTAGAATACAACATTGAAATTTGATATCTGGGCATAAATAACATTTGTTTTAATTCCGAAAAACCGATAAAAAATAGAAATAATATGTACATCATGTAGATTACATTTTGTTAAATAGGCATTATAAATTTAAATAAAAAGCTGTACAAATTAATTGAAAAATGTTTTACAGATGAGAAATAGTTTATAAATATTTATAATATGTGTGTAATGTATTAGTATACTGGCGTGTAAATTTATGTAAATTTAATGCCGTAAAGTAGAAAAAATAGTATACCTATAACACTCGTTTTATAAGACGTATTGGCGCAGTCGTTCCATTTGGGAACAAAGCAAAACAACTCGTGCGCCAATTTTTGTCGTATAAAACTTGTATTATAATAGAGATTGTGGATGACAATGCTCAACTTCAAATTAGTGCCTTTTCTTTTTATTTTGTACAAGAATTTAGGAATTTTAGTGTCAAATTATTAGACAGTTCTGTCTCTTTGACAACTGTTTTGATAATTCAATACCTATTATAAAAGATGGCAAATTTTATAGTCCATCCTGACAAATAACATATAACCAAAAGCCATACATAAAAAAAATAATAGCAAAAATGTTTACCTTAACTATCTTCACCATGCTCTTGTGTAAGTATACAATACTATAAACACAATCTATTCTATTTCTAGCTATAATTACGAACAATCTTACAGATGCAGTGGCAGTATACGTCTGCATACTACTCTTTGGAATGGTGTTTCACCTTATTGTTTTTCCGCAAAAGCGATATCGCATAGTAGGTTAAAGCAGTCTACATTGTAGTCGAAGGAGGAATTCACCAAATAGCAACCTTTAATAATAAATTAATGTTTTGGATGGAAAAAGTGTTTTTTTTCGGAGACTTCCAACTATCGTTTGAGCCCGAATGGTATGTCTGAGAACAAAACCTAAATAGTGAATACAGTAATAGGTTATTTACGAAAAGTTAATAGTTTTCGAGTTATAAACGAGAAAACGCAAAAAATAAGCTTTTTTCCTTTTTTTTTTATTTTTTACCATGTTTCGTCACGAAATTTTGTTAGCAAACCCCAGGTTTTGATTCAGCACCCCAAAAACATAAGAATGGAAGACATAAATAATACCTCATAACTTGCCTGGTAAAAACACAACAATTTTGAGAGATAAATAAATGTCTCTCTCTCTAAATCCATTTTCTGACGTTTCCACAGTGGGGTATTTGGCCCGAAAACCTGGCCAAAATTATTTTTTCACCTATAAGGGCTCTCGATGTTGTTTTATTTATGTATAGCATTATAACCTTCATACTTAGTATTTGAAGGTTAACAACTAAATAAACGCAATAAAACAGTACAAAATAGGGAAAAAAGCAAACTGTATTAAAAATTGTTCTTCACTGCCTTCACACCTATTGTAAATTAATTACTGCTACAAAATTTGCCATCAATATTTTTTGTGATTTTATTTCTATTACTGAGTGAAATTTACAAAAATATATATGTCCTGATTAAATACGCATAATAGACGAATTTAAAATTGAACAATACATGTCGTTTCAGAGTTATATGAGATAATATTTTTGGGTCTGTTATGTTGCAAGAAAATCATGAAAGAAGTTTTATTTAGGAAGAAGTTTACACCAATCGATATTGTGTATTGAAACGGTACATACGCTATTCATGCTATTTTCCGTTCGATGCATTCCTTTTAAGACGTGATAGTAGAGGCAGTTAAGAACCGATTTAACCATATTTATCACTATAAATACTATTATATTTAGTATTATTTCAAAACAGTCTAATACTTATACTTATTGTTTCCATGAAAACTTCCGAAATGTGATCATCCTTCAAGCTGAAACGGTCATTTTTTTAGTGGTATGACCCTAATACGCATGTTTTGAACCCAGATTCGAATACCCTATAAACACATTTATCGAAAACGCGTAATCAGTTTCTATTTACAAGCTTACTATTGTCTCTCCTCAACAATAATCCATTTTAATGCAGAGAACTGTGTATGCGAGTAGGTGCTTTCGATGTATTTTCTTGCCCTGAATATAAATCCGATTCGCTTCAAGCAACAAATTTCCAAGTAATTCACATACAAGTACAAAGTTTAAGGTATTTTTCGGATAATTTTTAAGAGTCTAGGTCATCGGGGTTGTTTGCTATACATGATCCAAAACGGAAAAATATACGTACATAACGGCATTTACAACATACAAAATGCATTGAACATAAAATTGTCAATATCTTAATAACCGTAATCACTTTTATATAGCTAAATATGGTTAAATATGTTCTAAATTACCTCTACTATCACGGTTTCGAGGAATTGCATCAAATTACATATAAGCCCGTACATCAATTTTTGGATTTTCCTTTACAACGTGATAGATTAAAATAACAAAAACCGCATCCGCACCTATCCGCAGCAGATTTTGCAGTAGTTGTAATGTCAAATATGTGTACTATAATTTGAACTACTTTCAAGAGCTCAATTAAGCTAAACTCTAAACTAAAACACTCAAATTCTGCATAAAACTGTTCTTTTTTTATAATAGCGAATGTTCTCGGCCCTGCAATAAACAAAATTGTGGGTAAATTTTAATACAAACAATGTCGAATGAAAGTTTATACTTGGTTCTAAAGAAGGTATAACAAAAAAGTCACATTTTTCCTTAACACACAAAATTACAACCGTTTTCAAGAGCGTCAACTTATGTGCATCTATGTTTAGCCATAGTAAAATCTAACTTTTGGCTGACAAGGACACGTGGCGCAGGGCTCAGGTGAAAAAATATTACCGCCTTTTAACACATCGGTCCTTTACCTATCCCAGAAACTGGTTTACTTTTTGGAATTTAACAATTTAGAAATTTTATTTATGACCAGCTTTTTGGGTCAAATACCCCAATGTGGTTTCTAGGGATTTTTAGTACTCTTCTGAAGTCCGATTGTCCTATTGACAACTGTCAGTACTTTGATGTATACCACGCTGAGATCAGTTTGAAAATTCTTGGTTATTATAAGCATACATCTGTTTAATGGTTTGCTGGGTATACAATGATTTACCTAATGATGAATCAGTGAATCGCAATTTGGACGCAGCATTAACGAAAAAAAAAATGAAAATGTCTAATAACAATTATACCAAATCGTGCAGCTCTTCATGTTGAAGTGTTTGAAGACGCATGATAATTGTCTGGACTGCAGCAAACTACTTTTGAATTTGCCTCGTATCTTTTCATGATTTATCACTATGATAATCTTAGCTATAATTCTTATAGGTAGGTATTTTGTGACCAATCATACTTGGTTACTAGAAAAGTAATATACAACATTAAGCGTATTTTACTGTCTATCTCTTTTGTAGTAACAAGTAAGGTTATATAATATATTATACAATTAATATTGTTTGTATTTAAGGATTATTTGCGGGCTTCTTTATACTGCTAGTGGTAGTAGCCATTTGTTTAGTGTTAATAGCTCTGTGCTGTCATTTAGAGTTGAGTCTATTTATTTGTATACGAAGAGCATGCGGATGTGATAGAAGAGAAGAAGGAACAGAAGATAGCGAAAAAGGTGAAACAAGTGACAGGAAGAGTCGCGAACACGTAAAAAGGCATGCTCATAGAGATAGAGAGCAGGAAAATCCTAGATCGTAGATATTTGAGCAGTTATTATTATTATTAAAACAGATGTCATGTATACAAATTAGAATAACAACACACTTATTCTCTCAACTCTTGTTTTCAATTTATTTTTCACCCATACGTAGTTAGGTTGTTACTTAGTGGAGACATTTTTAGATTTGTTAAAAAGTAAAGTGTTAGTTTTCCACAATTAAATGTCATAGAGAAAATTTGTTTTGCACGCACCATTTTGTCCGGTCTTTGGTTATGAGCGATTTCAGACGAGATAGGGTAGTTACGCCACTATTTTACCCTAAGAAACAATCAGCAGACAAGATTTTTTTTAGGACTTTTCGTATGTTATTCAATTTAGTGTCAGTTGTACTGTAAGTATACTGTAAGTTATACCATGATACAAAAACAGTATTATTTAAGAAAATTTAAGTATGAACTTATTGAAAGAGTATGAAATGGATAAACAAATGGTTATGGAAGAAATATAAATCCTCTTTCCATTGGTGGTGAAAGGATCATTAGATCAATCATGTAGATAGGAATTCTTATTTTGAATTTGTTAAAAGATTTCATTTCATCAAAGTAATGCTTCAACTATTTGCTAGCTGAATTTTATCAAGTAATAAAACCTCAGTCAGAGGTAAGTTTGGTTGAATAGTTCAATGTGGGTCTCATGCAAGACATTTTACATGAATTCAGCTATACCACAAAGAATATCGTTTTTCTTGCTACCGGAAATAAGTTGTTGATTTGTCAAAAACTACCAAAAATTTAAAAATCTAACACTAAACGGAAAATTATAGGTATATCTTTTATTGTTAATTTTCAGCATTGCTTTTACCATTCTAATATCTGAGAAATCCCTCAAAACTTTTACGTGTTTTGCAAGCAGAGTGTAGGCAGTATGGATTCTTCTTAATTTTACAATATACCAAAATCTAATGAATAAAATAACTACTTCTCCATATGTTATTAAAATTACTTATTTAAATATCAACAATTTATAGAATGATAAAAAAATGTCAATTTAAAAATTTAATTTAAAAAAAAAATCAATATACTTTTGAGTGGAGATATCACAATATTTCACAGATTTGGTCCAAAATACAATGATTACCCTGGAAGATAAAAGAAAGAAAATGTGAACTAAATCTGGCTTGCTTTTTCCTCTAGCACTGAAGGCAAAAATTTGTATACCGAGTATAGTTTTTTCCGTTTAAAACTTATTATATACAATTAAAAATTTCTGCTTTCGGATTCTACAGAAAAAAATCATACCTGAGTTGGTTGCCACTTGTTTCATTTTTGTTGCCAATTGGATAGTCATTTAGCTTCAATTATTTAACAATTCGGAAATCTGTAAAATGTTCTAAACTTAAAACTTTATCGATTTTTTTATTAAGATAATTGTGGTTTGAAAATTTATTGTAGTAGTTACAGATATCCACAAGAACTGACAATTTTATTCAAGTTATTTGAAATATAATTCCATTCCTTGTAATAAAAAATCCTCAGAAAAAAAGACACATGTAATTTGATGAGCAAACATAAAAAATTCCATATATGTATCAGTTTCCTATATAACTACTTTTTACTTTATCAAACGTAGTATGACAAAGTTTTTGTATTTTGTATATTGTAACGAACAAAAATTTTGAGATTTTCACAGAAATGTTCTTTTGGGTACCCTGAACATTTTTGACCAAGGTACAAAAAATGTCTGTGTGTGTGCATGTGTGTGTAACCATTTTTTGTGGCGACGATTCCGGAGAAACTACGAAAGGTATCGGGACGAAACTTCATATTTAGAAGTTTCATAACCACCTGTTGAAATTTTGTGTTGATAAATGTAAGAAGAGGTTCTGGATTTGTGTTCCGCTATCCGTTTTGCCAACATTCTTCCGGTTTGACCTACATAAACAGCATTATAAAGAGTATTTGACTGAGTAGACACCAGACTCATCCATAACCGATTTAGGGTTTTTGACATTTCAAAGTAATTTGTAGATAGTATTATTGCTTTTAAAAGCGGGATAAATGTTAAATTTGGGTAAATTTTTGTAAAGTTTTAAATTGAAGAAAATAATAAAGAAAATAGGCCTAAAATCAAAATAATCACTACCAAGAAACAAATCGTAAAATAAATAATTGTAACTTCCTGTTTTCATGCTCATTCTGCAGAATATTTTATTGTTTTGAATAATTAATTCGGGATTTTTTTTTATCTATATAGCAGACAGCCATTTATCCTTAATAGCATTTCAAATACACTAAAAAGTCGAAAAACTGTTGTGTTGTGCGCTAGATAGCTGGTATATCACAATGCAGTAGAGACGTTTTTGAGTGATTTTTGCGATTTTTGAGACGCACATGCGCAGACCTAAGACATAAACTCCCTAGAAACTGGTATAAACATCCCAAAAAATCCGTAAAAAGTTAAAATAAGCAGGAATATGACATAATAAGCGCATATCTGCAAAATCCGGGAAAAAAACCAAAATAGGCAAAATAAAATGCCAAATGCTTTATTTTTACTGAATTCGTGGATGTCCTTAAGCTTTTTAAACTGCTTATATTAAAACTGTCCAAGCAAAATGCTTAGAATCCGTAGTCTAGTAATGACAGATGATTTATTGTTAGGTCTGTAAAAGAAAATCATTTATGTGGTTGATATTGCAGAAAATTTTAGGAACAGATCTACCGATGATCAAACCGTTTCGAATAACTTGTAGATGTTATTTTTTTTTCTTTTATCAATCAAATCAAAAAACTTTTCAATTTCTTCATTTCTAAAATGTATTGCTTCTTTGCGTGTCTCCGCCATTGCACACGGTGTAGTTGCAAACGAAATTAACACTAACCAGCACTGACATTTATAATATATAATGTCACAAATCTGTCACTTGTTTATCTTTTAAGAGTGATTTCTTAAGTCTTTCGACACTTACAAATTTGCCATTTTCCGAAAAAAAAACCTCAGGTATGGCATCTTGACAAAAGAATAAGCTAACCCATGGTTTAATGCGATGATAGTAAGTCAACAAACCTCTATTCCCTGGGCATCCCAACAGGACGACAACAGAGATTTGGTAGGAGCGGGCCTAAATGATTTTCTTGGAAGAAGACAAAAAGTCCTAAAAATGCAACTATCCGTGGTACAGGGATTTTCATCGTTACCCTGTTACACTACCTGTCGAGCTGACAGCCATCTGACAGTATTTTGTTATCCTTCTGTCTACTGCCAATTTATTGTGAAATCTTGTGGGTATTATTCACAAGACGCTGATGTTATGTTTAATGATTTCGAGTTTGATGTTAAACGATGAGATTTCCTTCGAAATAGGAGCATATTAAGTATTAATTTATGAATTGAGATCTTCACATAGACCAAATTAACAGTAGAGGTATAGCAGCAGTACTCAACATTTAGCCATCTTCTTCGATAGATCTTAGAATGGAACACATTGGAGAATTGACTACAGTCGAACTACATCGAACTACAGTTGAACTACTGTACTAAGTACAGAATCATTCATCAATATGATCATCGGTGCAGTCATAGCTTTGTGTAGCCATTTTATTATTAAGCGACATTTAACAATAACTAATCTGGTATTTTCATTCTAGCTGTAATTGGTGGATGTTTTGTGATCTTTGCTGTAGTGATCTGCATTCTAATGATAGTTGCACTAAAAACTGGTGCACACTACAATATTTGCGTGTGTATGGAACACTGTTGCTGTTGTGCTAAAGTGCACTTAGATGAAGAAATGCCTCCGCAACCGAGTACGTCACCCAAAAATAAAAAAATAGTACCCTGACAAATCTCACCATTAAGACAGTGATGGAATATGTATATGTACTGCATACATTTAATAAAATTACTGTTTGGACGTTCAATTTTTATAATGTATGTTGTATGAGAATTAATTCGGATTTTCTGGTTTTGAATTGGAAATATATTGATATCTGCAAATTTAAGATGATTAGCATACAACTCTTCGAAACACTGCTTTAGAGCACAATTTGACAGACTTGTAACACTATTATAACGGGTGTTTTTTTAGAGGTATAGAACTTTAAGTTGATTTATCTGTACTTTGGCATATTGAATATATATATAAATCAAATTTCTAAATTTTTAAATTCCAAAAAGTTAACCAGTTTCTGGGATAGGTAAAGGACCGATGTATTAAAAGGCGGCAATATTTATTCACCTGACCCCTGCGCCACGTGTCATTGTCAGCCAAAAGTTAAATATTACTGTGGCTGAACATAGATGCACATAAGTTGACGCTTTTGAAAACGGTTGGCAATTTTGTGTGTTAAGGAAAAATGTGACTTTTTTGTTATACCTTCTTTAGAACCAAGTATAAACTTTCATTCGACATTGTTTTTATTAAAATTTACCCACAATTTTGTTTATTGCAGGGCCGAGAACATTCGCTATTATAAAAAAAAAACAGTTTTATGCCGAATTTGAGTGTTTTAGTTTAGAGTTTAGCTTAATTGAGCTCTTGAAAGTGGATCAAATTATAGTACACATATTTGACATTACAACTACTGCAAAATCTGCTGCGGATAGGTGCGGATGCGGTTTTTGTGATTTTATTTCTATCACGTTGTACAAAATCCAAAAATTGATGTACGGGCTTATATGTAATTTGATGCAATTCCTTGAAACCGTGATAGTAGAGGTAATTTAGAACATATTTAACCATATTTAGCTATATACAAATGATTACGGTTATCAAGATATTGACAATTTTATGTTCAATGCATCTTGTATGTTGTAAATGCCGTTCTGTACGTATATTTTTCCGTTTTGGATCATGTATAGCAAACAACACCGATGACCTAGACTCTTAAAAATCACTCCGAAGAAATAAACTTTGTTGTATGTGAATTTCTTGGAAATTTGTTGCTTGAAGCGAATCGGATTTATATTCAGGCCAAGAAAATGCATCGAAAGCACCTACTCGCATACACAGTTCTCTGCATAAAAATGGATTATTGTTGAGGAGAGACAATAGTAAGCTTGTGAATAGAAACTGGTGAGGCGTTTTCGATAAATGTGTTTATACGGAATGCGAATCTGGGTTCAAAACATGCGTATTAGGGTCATACCACTAAAAAAACGACCGTTTCAGCTTCAAGGATGACCACATTTCGAAAGTTTTCATGAAAACAATAAGTATAAGTATTAGACAATTTTGAAATAATACTAAAAATAATAGTTTTTATAGTGATAAATATGGTTAAATAGGCTCTTAACTGTCTCTACTATCACGTCTTAAAAGGACTGCATCGAACGGAAAATAGCATGAATAGCGTACCGTTTCAATACACAATATCGACTGGTGTAAACTTTTATTTTCTTCCTCTACCACTGGTCTTAAAAAAACTTTTTTCAGGATTTTCTTACAACATAACAGACCCAAAAATATTATCTCATATAACTCAGAAACGACGATGTAGGTATTGTTCATTTTGAAATCGGACTATTATGCGTATTGAAACAGGACATGCCATATATATTTTTGTAAATTTCACACAGTACCTAATGGAGATAAAATCACAAAAAATATTGATGACAAATTTTGTAGCCGTAATTAATTTACAATAGGTGTACTGCAGTGAAGAACAATTTTTAATACAGTTTGCTTTTTTCTCTATTTTGTACTGTTTTATTGTGTTTATTAAGCTGTTAACCTTAAAATACATAGTATGAAAAAATAATTTTGGACAGGTTTTCCAGCTATTGCTTCTGTAGGGCGCAGGATCGAGCAAGACCCGAATGAGTCCATCCGCCATCGTGCACAACAATTGGATCAGTGTCCACCCACTTAATAGAAAATTTTGAGGAAAGATCTTGGTTTGCGGGCTCACAAAATCCAACTCGTGCAAGAATTGAAGCCTCAAGACCACTGGGCACGGCGTACACTCGGTGAATGGGCCCGAAACGAGATTGCTGTTGATCCCGATTTTCACAAGAAAATTTTGTTCAAGCTCATTTTTGGTTTAATGGCTACGTCAATAAGCAAAACAGCCGCTTTTGGAGTGAAGATAATCCTCAAGTCATCGTTGAGACGCCGTTACATCCAGAAAAATTGACAGTTTGGTGTGCCTTATGGGCTGGTAGAATAATTGGTCCTTACTTCTTTAAAAACGATGCCGGCCAGAGGGTTACAGTCAATGGAGACCACTATAGAGCCATGATCAATAACTTTTTCGTTCCTGAATTGAATCGCCTTGACGTGGGGGAGCTGTGGTTTCAACAAGACGGCGCAATATGTCATACAGGGCGTGCCACAATCGATTTGTTGAAGGAAACGTTTGGTGAGCGCATAATTTCGCGTTGTGGACCTGTGAATTGGCCTCCAAGATCGTGCGATTTAACACCGTTGGGCTATTTTCTGTGGGGGTATGTGAAGTCGCTAGTGTACACCGATAAGCCAGAGACGATTGACGACTTGGAAGACAACATTCGTCAAGTTATTGCCGATATACGGCCCCAAATGCTGCAGAGAGTAATCCAAAATTGGACCTCACGATTGGACGTCATCCGAGCCAGCCGCGGTGGCCATATGCCAGAAATCATGTTCAAATAAAAAATGGTGAAGAATTATCTTTCAAATGAAGCCAATTTTGTGGCAATTAATACAATTTATCTGTGTTTTATTGCATTTTAAAGTTCTATACCTCTAAAAAAACACCCGTTACTTACACTGTTTACAGTTTGAACTACTATCTATATTAACAATATTATTTCCGAATTGAAACGACTCTAACTTACCAAACAATATATTTGGTTGCACCAAGATGGTGCTCCGCCACATAACACTGTTAGTGTGCGGCGTTATTCGGACGAATTGTTCCCAGGAAGATGAATAGGAAGAAGAGGCCCAAAAGAGTGGCCGGCTAGTTCCCCTGATCACACGCCATTAGATTTTTTTTCTGTGGGGTCACTTAAAAACCATAATGTGAGACTAAACAGTAATTTTATTCTTATTTTATGTACATATACATAGTCCATCATCTTGCTTGGGTAGATTGACCACCCATTTCTGCATCTGGGGGTGCCTTTCCACAACAACAACACCTTCGGAGGCCGACACAAATAGCGTATTCTATACTAGTCGTGAATGCCAGTATCATTAGAATGCAGAATACAAAAGCAAAGATCACAAATAAAACACCAATCAAAGCTGAAAGAGAAACAGCAGATTAGGAGTTTTTTTTTGGGTCATTTTTGAAATTGTGCTAATCAAAATTCTGCAACAAGAGTGGAAACGCATTTTAAAGTTGATTACAAGAAAGTCATACTGATAATTTCCAAACAACATGATGATACCTACCTATTGCAATGATGACAGCAATAATCATATTGGTAAATATCTATCTATGTATATCTATCTATATAACGTCGATTGTTACTTTAGTTCTTTATAAGGCAATATGCAGTCATATATGATTTCCATGTAGAGAACAATTGACGAAATCATTATCATAGCCGAAAACCATTAAATATATCTGTTAGCTGCAAGAGTCTACAAGAATTTACAATACATTTTCAATATACGATCTTAAAATATAAGATCTTAAAATGCTGTCAGAAAGGTATCAATGTGACAGTTAGTTTACAGGACAACACTAAAATTACCTAAAACCTAAACAATGTTAGATAAAAAAAATCTCTAGAAACGTTGTTTAAACGTCAATACATGGTTAATAGTAGATAAATCAGTTATCTAAAAAAAAAAACTTCTCACTTTTGATATTTTCTATTGTAGTTTTTGAGAGTTTAGAAATAATCTTTAAATTTTGTCGGACAAGTGCTATCGAACACAAATTACATAATTGTTTGTATAGTGTCACTAACCATGTCAAGTTTCTGATAACAGCGATAACGTAAAAATTAGAAATAATTGCTACTGCTAAAATAACTGATAATATTTTTAAGTCTAGTGTAAAGTCTGCACCGGCATAATAACAGACAATTGTCAAATGAATCTTAATCATAAAAAATTCGCTACCACTTATTTGATAGCTTGATTGAATTCACAAATGTTGCTCACTGGTATTTTAGGTTAAATGATAAGATAATCAGATATGTAAGTCATCTTATCTTAGTATAAATACAATTACTCTAATAATAACAATAATGATAATCACTGCTTGGAGCGATAGAGGAAGGAAATAAATAATGATAATAATAATAAAATTATAGACACTGCAACCTATAAAAGAAAATAAAAATCAAATCTATTTTATATCTATAAATTAAATCTATAAAATTATATCAACGTTAGCGTTTTATATTATAGATAGTATAGAATAGTATAGATATTGTTTAAATGAATTAAAAGCGAACTTAAATTGGGGCGAATTAGCCTTGCAACGGGTTGGTGCAACGGGTTGGCTCTTTATCAGTGCGAATGCACTTGAATACTCGTTCGACCTTTTATAAGTAAAAACTTGCAGTGGAATGTCTTATACGACGTAGCAACGCTGGAAAATAGGAAAAAAAAGGTGTTTTTATTTTACATTTGACGCGTAGAATACTGAGATAGATATTTCAAAATATTTATTCGGCATAAGCAGTACCTTGAAACTGGGTTTCATTGAAATGTGTTTTTGATCCTCGCGTTTTTTTACGATTTTACAGCCTAGTAAACAAACTGCCTGCATTAGGCGACGCAAATACATGTATTTATTATGGATAGCAAAAGTATTGATGCCTATGTTTGAAGGCTCATATTTCTGAAACAACTTAGCACAAAAACTTGGAAGAAATTGCAGAGTGTTCCTGAATCATTTTTATAATGATATCCATGACAATCAATGGCAATTTCCGTCGCTTGCACATTCGTGTATTTTAAAATTATTTTTTCACCTAGAGTGGCTCTAGATGAGTTATATATTTATTTACATATTGGTCATTCCGCGGTACGTGTCACACCCGTCACGTCCGTTCAACGACTATAAATAAGCAATGGGGACTTTTATTCTTATTTTGATGCAGCAATATAACAAAACGACGAGTAATGTCTTGAAGTTGTTAGAGTTGGATGTTCAAACTTTGATAAGTTTTATTGAAAACCGTTTTCTATTGTTCTTTTGTGTTGTCACGGGACGTGATAATTTGGGTAAAATATTAATCGCATAAAGTGAAATAAAACACTTGAAACGGGATATTTGTGTTTATTTGTGCATTTTGTGGGATATTTGTGCATTTTTCGAAAACTTGGATAAATATTGCACTTTATCATTTATTCATCTTCAGTGTTGGAGTAAATTTATTGTTTGTCCAGAAATTCACGTAAGCTTTAACTACGTTATTCCTCTTTTCCACGGAATGGCTCTAATAGGAGTTCCGGGACTGCGGTCAACTCTCTTCGCTAGAAAGGGCAGGCGAGGGTGAGAGAGAGAGAGGAGAGCAGGGTTTGAATTCGTACACGATGGGGATTTATACGGTATAGTAGTGGTATAAGTATAGGAGTCACCGAGACCCGGGGCTGCGGTCAACCCTCTTCTATAGGAAACCTGAACAGACAGACAGATATTGCAGCATAAATATATTATTCTTATTATTTTAGTATTCATAAACTCATAATATGCCAGCAGAATTCCAATATAATCAACTTTTCCTTTTGTTAATAATTCAATATTTACATTTGAATAAAAAAATAACTATATTATATTAGTCTTGTATTAAATATTCAACAAAAAGAACTCGCCATGTTTTTCGCTATGTCTGTCACTGTCAACTTTGACAGCGTCACTGTTAAACTGTGATTTTTTGACAATAATGTCAATAGAATCAAAATATCTGTCAAATCCTGGCTAACTAGTTGTAATGAAATACGAGCGATCACGATGAAATAGAATTTGCTCATGCAGCTATTAAAAACTATTAACTTTACCAAAAAATGTCGTAGACATAAATTATACAAAATTTCCTCACCTTTAATTTAGTAATTAACTAACTATTTTGACGGCATTACAGAAATGGCGGCTGATTTGCAAAATTGTTGAAAATTGCTAAGAGTAAACCTCCAGTTCCTTTAGACCGCTTTTAAAAAAGCTTTTCAGCTCTAAGTTTGGTCATGAAACATCTAAATATGAAGTTTCGTCCCGATACCTTTAGTAGTTTCTCCGCAACTGTATTGGGTTTATTTTTCTTATTTCTGCTAATCACACCGTCCAGGTACTAAAACTTGTTGCATTTGTTATGAAAGATGTTATACTTTGTCATAATTTGGAAAGATAAATCCAACATTTGGTAATACTAATTTTGGAAAAACAAATTAAATATTTATTTGTAAATATATCTAAAGCAACCTTCTTCCACCTCTTCTAATTAGTGACAGCTTCCAAACGTTATCTACTACACCCTTTACCTATCAACATTTTACCCCTTTCAACCAGGGCTGTGGAGTCGGAGTCGTGAAGTCGGAGTCGGAGTTCAGACAAATTTCAGAGGGGTCGGAGTCGGAATATACCGACTACGCCTCCGAGTCCAGGTTTAATTATTGTGGAAAAAAACATGCGAGATGGACGTTGCCTCAGTCGACAATAAACAAATATAACCAAATAGTCTATAAGTACTTTTACAAAGTACCTACCTACATACATATGTAAATAATCAAATTACAAAACACACTTTCCAAACGAAAGTAAAGACGATTAACTAACGTAATCTGGCAGAAATTTGAAAAAATCTGATGTGGCCAGGCACATGACTTTATCATCAACAACAGCAGTGTCAAACGCTAATGATCTGACAATACTGTCAATAGAATCAAAATATCTGGCGAATCCTGGCAAACTAGTTTTAATGCAGATACGAGCGATCTCGATCAAATAGAATGTTTGATGTAAGTAGTCGGGTTAGCGCTGGTTTCTACCTTGGTCAAAAATGTTCAGGTGACCCAAAATGGTATATTTCCACTAAAATCTAATTTTTTTTGACACTATTACAATACTTTGTCATACTACGTATGATAATGTAAAAAGAAATTTGAACAAGAGAGTTAAAATGAGATTGAGAAGTAGGGCCGTAGTTCAATGTAGTATGAGTCATTTATACCATTAACGTCATTTATTCAAAAGTTATAGCTGTAGCCATAATTATGATTATTTTCAGCTTTGAAAATAATTAAAAATGATTTAAGGGCATCTTTTCAGGAGAATTAGTTGAAGCTATTAGGTTCCTCTCAAACAATGTTATAAGCGTATTTGGACTTAATTTTGTTTTTATTAGAATGAATTTTATTTCGTATTATACACTGTGTCTTATGGGATCTTTTGTCATTTTGTGTTTATTAAGAAAGTCGGTGGTTAAATGGACAAAGTCAAAGATTTGCATGTTCTCTAATGAGAAAACAGTTTAAGACTAAGATATTTTGAATAAACAAAGAAATTACATTTTATAAATATGTAGTCATAACTTTTTTATTTGTGGTCCGATCAATAGGTCATTTTGATATCTTACAGTCAGTTTTTTATTTACATTTAGATTGTCAGTTTAAATATTTTTGCCAACAAATTTGCTGGACACAAATAACCGTTTTTCTTAAGGGTTCAGCATTTGTTTGCGAGTAATTTGATATGCACAAGCCATATGTTTAATACAATCGGAAGACTCGAATAGAAATTTAATTTATTAAATTTGTTTTTTTCCTGGTAGTGTTTTTGTTTTCACAGCAAATTTAAAATTGCTCGATTGTATTATTCTGTGTCAAATTTGTTATTACTTATATGTAAGATAACTTACTTATATATTTAATACACAGAATTATTTGAATATATTTTTGTATGCAATTTTTCTGGAGTCGGAGTCGGACCACGAAAAAAATCTGGAGTCGGAGTCGACAATATTTTTACCGACTCCGCAGCCCTACTTTCAACATCGATTCCGTTACAGTGACTTCCAAACTTTTAATGATTCTTTTGATCCTCTCTCGAATAAATAGTAAAAATCTCCGTTGAAAAGGTGAATGCTCTACAAAAAAGTGACGTGTTGACACTGGCTGGGGTTGGTTAAGATTTCGATTACCACGCCAGAATAGACAGGTCATTTCCTAAACAACGCCGAATCCCATATTTAATGCATGGGATCTCCAGCATGCGTGTCGCTATTAATAAGGGATGAACGGCGTGTCGGTGGTTGGTGGTTTTTCACCCCTTTATAGGTCACCTGTGCTCCACAAATTACACATCGACGACTCCTACCCTCGTACCTAATCACCCCCTGACATTGATGCATCGGCGACCGCAGCATTCCGCTTCAGAGTCTTTAAACGGCACATATGGGACGCGTCATAAACTTACCGACCGTAATTAATTTAATTACAGCTTGACCTATTATCAGCCAACTATGCGTTGGCCAGCGATGGATGGATGTAACAGATACGGTAAACAATTGATCTGTATGCAATTTGCTGCTAAATGAACGCTTCAATCTAGTCAAGTTATTGATGGGAGTGATCTGTCAAACTGTAGTAGCGTCCACAATATGAAGTGTTTAGCGTATCTCAGGACCTCGATTAGTCACTGTCAAAATAGCAACTGTTGTTAGTGTGTGCCAATATATCGTAGAAAAGTCAAAGCAAAACAAATAAGGGCAATATTAATATATTATTATACACTTCCGAAAGAAATTAACGTAACATTTTAAAAAATGTGGCCTTTGCGTATGATCTTCGTCCCCATTTCTAGAGTTCTTTTAACGAAGAAGAATATAGCCACAGTTTGTTACTTCGTCTTGTGTGTTATTTGATTTTGTTGCATTAAAACCATACCATATTAAAGTCGATTAACAACAGACTGGTAAGTTATTGTAACTGAATATAAGCATACCCGTAGCAAGCTACAGTACATCTAAAGTGTTGAGGATTACTTAGTGTTGTATGATAGATGATAGAGAATTTCAACATTTGTTTTTATGTTGATTTGTAGCCACAAACGATTCGAGAAATTGTAGAATGAAAACCCATTGCCAACATTTGGTGTTCTTATAGGTGCCATGTTTGATTTTAACATACACTCAGTTCCAAAAAAAAGTGACGCACTTGATTTTTTACCTAACAATACTTTTTAAACCAGTAGGACGATTTTTATGTTTTTATTTGATGGTAGGCAATTCCTTTGTCTTTAAAAACAATTAAAGAGGAGGAAGTTTTTTCGATGTGTCTTGGAGAGTAGTGGAAAACTGAAACTATGTTTTTTTCCTCATTTTTGACATTTTAAAAATGTTTTTATTAAACACAAAATTATAAACTGGGAAAACTGCTTAATACCGTGTATTGCCTTCCCTAGTAACTTTCAAGTTTCAAATCTACGCGGCCTACTGGAAATCAGGTTTCTTATCGTTTCTATTGGTATACGATCCCATTCTTCCACTAATGTATAGCCATTTCTGTGAGACTTTCTTGCGTCGCACAAATGTTTTACAGGGTTCATATCGTAGGTTCTCGCAGGCCACTGTAATAATGGTGATACCCGTAGCTTCAAAGAAGTTTCGCCCTATTGTTTTGGTGTGTGGTCGCGCATTATCCTGCATCAATATAAAATTATTGCCCACTAAGTCCTCATACTGCTGTAAAATGTCAATGTAGATTTGGGCTGTCATCGACCCCTCACCGGCAAAACATGAAGGTGTTTGTCTATCCATTCATTTCTAACTGAACGGAAAAGTTATAATGGTGAGTCGGTTATGGTGTAGGGAGGGATTTAAAATTCTGATTAAACATTTCATCAGTGCTTCTCCACACTATTTTTTTTCATCCACCATGTTAAGGCAAAACCTTGACTCATCCGTAAACAAGACATTTGACTATTCAGGAATAGTCCATTCTCCATAATTTTCTACAAATTTTTTTCTAACAGCACCATGTACAGGCAATAATTTAGGAATTTTTGTAGATCTCATAGATTTTAAATTAATATCTTTTAGACGTCTATATATCGTCTGCTTACTTACGTCAACATCACGAATATGTTTTTAAACATTTTTAAAAATTTCAATTAGTTTTATTTATTTTACTAAGTGTTTCTCGATAAATTCAGAAAGTTGGTAATATGCAAGAATTCAAAAAAGACTATAAAAGATGCGTCTTTCAAATAGAGTGTAAACACTTTCTATACCATTACTTGATTAACACACAGGGTGGGTCAAAAATGAGGAAAAAACATCGTATCAATTTTTTGTTTTTTGGAACTGAGTTTATTTAGATGGCATTTTCTTCAGTGTCAATGATTTTGCTGTAAATTTTAGAGATATGTTACTACATTGTTTGTTTTTGTGTGTTTTGGAGTGATTTCGAGCTGAAATAAACGTTAGTTTTGAGCATAACAAATCAATTAAAAAAAACTCTTTTATTTGTTTTCATGTAAAAGTGAGATTTTTATATGAAGAATATAGACAAAAATAGACTTATTTCTAACATAATCTGAGTCATTTTTACGTAAAAAACGATCAAACAAGATCGGACAGTCAGACAAGTGATATAAAACTATTTGATTCAATAAAAAAAGATGTTTTAGTTTCAAAACACTGTGCTAAGACAAAAGTAGTTAATTTGTGTATCTGGGTGATATTCAACTTTTTTTTTTATTTTTTATGTTACAGATTTCATTAGATTATTGCAAGTGCTATACAAGCATACATAATACGTTAAATGAAATTATCACTAAAGATTCATTAGATGCCCACCAGATCACCGTACTTAATCCCAAATCTCTCTTATAGTCTCATGAATATTGAAGTATATTTACTCATTAAAAATAAGCAGTTTGTCTGCGTATATGTGTAAATGTTGTCCTTGTTCGTTTCTTACGGGTTCACAGAATTTTAAGTTCTAGAAAAAAACGCTAACAAGTTCTAGGGCTGTTTAAATGTTTAACGACAATAAATATTATTATTCTTTCGAACTAGTAAATCACCGAAATGTGCAAAAAGCAGAGCACAGTGAGTGAAGTGTTAGTTGTTCTTGTTTAGGACAAACTAAATATAGGACATCGGTGGACAGCCTATTAGAAACAAGTACCTAGTTTTAGGAATTCAGATTTAAATTGATGGTAAATCTTTTAGGTTAGTTTCAATATGTTAAACATCAATATCAATTTGTTATGCTTATTAAAAAAAATCTTTCGAATAGCTCGAATTAATAAATTTAATTTAGTTTGTCGGTATATATCACACCAAAGTGTGCGAGGAATTTACAATGCAGATTGTACAATAGAAAGCCACGTATTCGGAGAATTTTATGTCTGAACTCCAACAGGGAGGAATACTGAGTTGATGCCAACATGGCCAAGTCGACATTCAGTGACTGCAGGAGACCGTACACGAATAGCAGACCAGTTCCACTATAAAAATTCCCGGGTACTCACCTAAGCAAGTAAGTGGCGACAAAAAAATATTTAATATCCGAGGACCACACAATTTTAATAAAGAACAAGCGTAAAATTGTCGTTCGTAGTTAGCAATAAGTTTGATACGAACTAAAATAGGGGATGACGTAGAGATCCAGCGGGCAAATTCACTGGTTAGTATTCCACGCAGGTAAGATAAATTTTGCATCCCGCGGGTTAGAAATGTTATTAAAGTGACCCAGATTGCCACAAGCGGCCGTAATGTACCAAGCGGTAGACAGCCGCAATCTAGAGCGTTTAGTTACGGCACCACTACCGACTCCAGCGCGCCCTATACACTAAAAACTATTTAATTTGAATGGGAGGCGATCTGCATCTAGAAAATAGACGCATTCAACCCTATATATTCCGACCAAACCAGCTGAAAGCTTTAAATTAATACAATCGGTCAGTAATTTTGCCACCAACCAGTGGCGTAGTGGCTACATATTCAGCGTCCTGGAGTAAGTAAAATATGTGTTTTTGAACATTTAATTTAGTGTGAACCACTTTCAATTTTAATTTTTGTCAATACACTGTCAATCCTCACCATTTTTTTTGTGACGCCTTTTCAATTCACTACCACGGTTAAAGAAGCTGGACTTCAAAAACTAGATAAAAATAGTGTTATATATAAATACCGGCCTTGCCTTTAGTGGAATTTTTCTAGTATTATACTAGTATTATTTACTGCCTTCTGAATGACATACCTCGAAAATGATCAACTTTTAACTGTAGTTTATTGTGCTTCTTATTATTAAATATGATGCTCAATCAAGTTTTTAAATACTTGGGAAGTGGAATGCATCACCTAGCATATAAATACGTCATACGTGCTTTTGCACGTAATGTAAAGCTGTGATGTAAATAATCAAATTTCATTGTCTAGAAATCTTTTTTCCACATTTCACTAACTTTTTTCTTATTTATTAGTTTATTGCTGTCACAACACCTTAGTCAAATTCAAGTTATTTCATATTTTTGACTTTCAGAGAGTATGGAATTTTTCGCCCCGAGTTATGAATTATCATGAATAATCTGTTTTTTGCATAAATATAATACCCTATTGCAAAAAAAAAACAACTCGCCCTCTTTTTTTTAATGCAAAACCTGCCGAAATACGACAATACAAATCTAGAAACCATTATAGGGATATTTTTATAGCAAAGTTTTCTGTAAAATCATGTACAAAGGTATAACCGCAATATACACACTAGGGTGGTCCAAAAAAACGAACTTTTCGCTAAAGGGGAAAGATCCCCCCAATCTGTTCCTTATCCAGAAAAAAAAATTCCCCCAAATTTGAGAAAAATCGGTTAAGGTTAACACGTGCCACCAAATTTCCTAATTAAAATACATTGCAAATATACATCTTTTTTCCTTTTTTCCACGATTCGGATTAAAAAAAATCTGATGTGGCCAGGCACATGACTTTATCATACTATATATAAAATTAATAGTTTAGCTGCATGAGATTCTATTTGATCGAGATCGGCTATGTCTGCATTAAAATAAAACTAGTAGAACTAGACAAATATCTCGATTAAAGCTGCGTTCGGATATTGTACTCCGTTGACAGCGGGTACACCGTCCAAATGACACTTACGTGTTATTGGGTGTAAAAAGTGTAACGGTGTTCAATATCCGAACGCAGCCTATATTGACAGTAGCATTTTCAAGACATTAGCGTTTGACACTAGCTATTGTCATTAGAATCAAAATAATCTGACATATCCTGGCTACTAGTTTTAAAGCAGTACGCCCGATCTCGATGAAATAGAATTTGCTCATGCGGCTAAACTATAAATTCTACCAAAAAATGTCATATACATAAATTATGGAAAATTTCCTCTCCTTTAATTTATTATTTAACTATTTTGACGACATTACACAAATAGCGGCTCATTTGCAAAATCTTCGAAAAATGCTATGAGTAAACCACCAGTTCCTTTGGACCCTTTTCAACAGAAAGCTTTTCAGCTCTAAGTTTGGTTATAAAACTTCTAAATATGAAGTTTCGTCCCGATACCATTAGTAGTTTCTCCGGAATCGTCTCCACAAAAACGGGTACACACACACACACATACACACACACACACACACACACACACACACACACACACAGACATTTTTTTGTACCTTGGTCAAAAATGTTCAGGGGACCCAAAAAGACATATTTCCGCTAAAATCTAAAAATTTTTTTTTGGCATGATTACAATACTTTACATACTGCGTATGATAAAGTAAAAAAGTTGCGGGAGATTATCTGAAATTGTTCAGAACTCCCCAAGCAACAAATCCACACCACTATTTTTTGTTCACCAACCCCCACCGTCCTCATAGTACCCTAAATATGAGACAAAAATTTCCCCAAATTTACAATTTTATTGTTTAGTGTTTTATTATTTTTGGCTGGTGATTATTATTGAATTATTGAACTAATTTGATATTGTTTAAATAATTAGCATTTGTTGAAACAAAAAGATACGATGTTACGAACATATTTTTCCATTTTTTACAGAAGTTATTATTTTATCGGCTTTTTCATCATTTATTAACTAATTAGCAATTGTTTAAAAAAATATGTACAATGTTGCGGACATATTTTCTATTTTTTAAGGAAAATATTATTAGGATATAGGAAATTTTTGTCATTTACTAACTAATCTGTAATAATTGTTTAATCAAATTTAAAAATTTTGACAACTTGTTTAAAGACCTGCAAATTCGTTAAACATTAAAAAAAAATGCCACTAATTTAATAATAGTTTCTGCAATAGATATAAAAAATATGTTCGTAACAATGTATATATTTGTGTAAACAAATAGTATTTGTTTAAACATTTACAAATTACTTAAATAAATGTCAAAAAATTGCCAAGAATCTAATAATTTACGCAAAAAATATACAAAATTATGGCCATTACAATGTATATATTTGTTTAAACAAATGGTATTTGTTTAAACAATTGCAAACTAGTTAATAAATAACAAAAAATACCAATAATCTAATAATTTTTTTATCAAAATTAGAAAAATATGTGGTAACAATAAATATTTTTGTTTAAACAAATGGTAATTAGTTAATAAATGACAAAAAAAAACAATAATTTAATAATTTTTGCAAATAGAAAAATATGTTCGTAACATCGTACATTTTTGTTTAAACAAATGGTTATTTTTTTAGCAATTTTAAATTAGTTAATAAATGGCAAAAAAACATGTGAATAATCTAATAGTAATTTCTGTCAAAAAAGTTATAAATCACGTAACTTCTAAAATTGTAAATTTGGGGAAAATTTTGCCTCATTTTTATGGCACTGCAGGAGAGGGTGGGCGCGGCTAGAAAAAAATAGTGGTTGTGGATTTGATGCTTGGGAAGTTCTAAACAATTTCTGATAATCTCCCGCAACTTTTTTTCTAAATCCGAAACATGAAAAAAAAAATCTGATGTGGCCAGGCACATGACTTTATTATACTATATATAAAATTAATAGTTTAGCTGCATGAGATTCTATTTGATCGAGATCGGCTATGTCTGCATTAAAATAAAACTAGTAAAACTAGACAGATATCTCGATTAAAGCTGCGTTCGGATATTGTACTCCGTTGACACCGGGTACACCGTCCAAATGACACTTACGTGTTATTGGGTGTAAAAAGTGTAATGCAATATGCGAACGCAGCTTATATTGACAGAAGTTATTGTCAAAACATTAGCGTTTGACACCAAGACTACCTACTGTCATTAGAATCAAAAAATCTGACATATCCTGGCTACTAGTTTTAAAGCAGTACGACCGATCTCGATGAAATAGAATTTGCTCATGCAGCTAAACTATAAATTCTACCAAAAAATGTCATATACATAAATTATAGAAAATTTCCTCTCCTTTAGTTTATTATTTAACCATTTTGACGACATTACACAAATAACGGCTCATTTGCAAAATCTTCGAAAAATGCTATGAGTAAACCACCAGTTCCTTTGGACCCTTTTCAACAGAAAGCTTTTCAGCTCTAAGTTTGGTTATGAAACTTCTAAATATGAAGTTTCGTCCCGACACCTTTAGTAGTTTCTCCGGAATCGTCGCCACAAAAACGGGTACACACACACACACACACACACACACACACACACACACACACACACACACACACACACACACACACACATACACACACACATACACACACACACACAGACATTTTTTGTACCTTGGTCAAAAATGTTCAGGGACCCAAAAAGACATATTTCCGCTAAAAACTCAAATTTTTTTTTCGGCATGATTACAATACTTTATAATACTGCGTATGATAAAGTAAAAAGGAAGAAGTGATGCATTTTTTCCAATGTATTTTAAATGGGAAATTTGAGGAGCATGTTTTTCCTGAAATTTTTTTTTTCCGGAAAAGGAACAGATCGGACATGTTTTTCCAAGTTTCCTAAGGAGAAATTTTTTTTTTTTAATTTTAGATCAAGTAGGCGTGTTGGGCAATTCAAACTTGTCCCTATAACTCAAATTTTGCGATTTACAATTGCTTTCCTTTGAAATAAGTAGAACATTGTATGTTTCATATTAACAAAAAAAAACACTCAAATATTTTTTAAACTGTAAGTCTATGAATAATTAAGTAAAATAATAGCCATTTAAAAGTCATAACAGTCATTTAAACTGCACAATACACTACTACAATCAACTCAATAAGTAAATAAGGATATGGAGCACTCTTGTTAAAAAAAAACTAACATTTACACCTTTAGTGTATAAAATGTAGGAATGTTTAAGGAGTAGTGGAGAGAAGTTTTAGGGACACCTAATAGAACTAATAATAATTAAGTTTAGAAATAAAAAAACGACCAAATTTTAGTTTTATTTAGAAAATCTGGCCATTCGATTTTTTTACACAAACAGATAGAAATTTTGTTTTAACTTAAATAAAAATTTGTTTGATGAGAGGCAAAAAATATATTTATTTGCTTCAAAGAATTTTTATTTGAGTCAAAACAATATTACGTTACTTCAGAAAATGGTATTTGACTCAAATATAATCATTCTTTGTAGTAAATAAATATATTTTTGCCTCTAATCAAACACATTTATTTGAGTTAAACAAAAATTTCTCTCCAATTTGCTTTACAAGTTACCTACTACTCCTTGGAAGCTACGCCACTGCTACCAACACTTCCACCTACCTGTCCTACCTACCCCCTACAAAATAGTTTCTTCGAGTTCTGCAAATTACTGGTCCGAGGGTGGTCCACGAACGGTGGTTAGAATTAAATGTCATCTCGTTCTCAGAGGGAGAGAAGGGTTGAGGTGAAGTGTTTTTGTCGAGTAATTTCAATTTCTCGCCGAAATTATAGTCGGAAGGCCGTTAAAATGAATTATTGTTCGGATGGCGGCGCAGCCCATTACATCGGCAATAATTAGTGGCGCGTTAGGTGCTAGCCGGGGTGGCTTTAGATTAATTCTGTATAAACATTTAGATCTACTTGGTTCGGGGAGTATCTCGGCGTTGCCTTAATTGTGTATCTTGCACCAAACTGCTGATTTACTGGGTGTGTCTTTGTTGTATACTGTGGAATCGCGCTATTAAGGAACTCGGTACACCAAGTCATGGTTTTGCGACTGTTTAGTGTTTACTGCTAGATTTACTAGAGCGAAGGTAAGCGTGAAGATATTCAGATATAATGGCCAAAGAAATCGAAACCTGTTCATCGCAAGAACACGATCCAGTACTACGGTCTGCTCACGCGCATCGGCTACGCCTACAAGTGAGATCAGTGCGAGAAAGAAGCGAAAGTAGCGTTAATATGTCGTTAATTGCCATGCCTGCCTTAGTAGCCAATTGTTGTTGTCACGGTTGTAATGACATTTATGCACTGACGTCATTACTAGAAGTAGCATTCGTTGCCAGTATGTTGTTGTGACGTTCAAGGTCTCTTTGACAATAAAAGCGTTGGCATGGTTGTCAACTTGTTAACCTAAATCACCTACAAAAGTCAAAAACTAAAGATGTACTTGGTTGCCTAGGTGTCCGTGTCAACATTTTCGTAGTGACTAGCATGTGATAACTGTTTCAAGTATGCATTTTTAGCAGAAACTGAATCTGAAGACATAAATTCCGAATTGACCCTACTTTTGGAAAAAAACAATTCCAAAACTTTCCAGAAATATTTAGCAGAAAATCTTTCATATTTGTACTTTAGTGAGTTTTACCTTTATAGTAATTCACACACTAGTGTTATAAGAACAATTTTATTTCATTTTTTATATTCTTTTCTTATAGAAAATGTTACAGAACAAATGTAAAATGTCAATTAATATAACTTTTACTAAAGAAAAATGTATTCAAGAATTTTTAAGTTTCTTCGTGATCCCTGTCATACACTGCTGGTTCTGGAGTTACATAGATCGTTACATGGGTCGTTTGGTATCTGTGCCTTTCGATCTACTTTGACCTGAAAGATCTTTTGTATTTCCCTCATACATTAGGGTCATTCGATGATGAGCCTGTTCACGAAGTCAGTAATCGTTCGAGGAGTAAGTTGTCTCCGTTCTGCTGGTTCAATGATGGCGGCTCCCAAGTGTTTTTGTAACTGCAGATACTATCTGGCCTTGGAGGCGGAGAAGGTTATGGTAGCCTTAGCTTGTCTCATACAAGGTGATGTTTCCCAGTAAGCTCGTTAGCTTTATCTTCCCAGGTTTGTGCCATCTGATGTCGCTCTTTGTGATACCGCAATAGGGTCCAGGTCCGTAGAAGGGTCTTAGAGCCTTCTCTGGCTAGGATGTCGGCTTGTTCGTTGCCTTCGATCCCCGAATGTCCTGGAACCCACATCTGTGAAACTTTGTTCTCTTTTGCTAGTTTTTCCAGGGATATTTTGCAGTCCCAGACAGTTTTAGATTTGTGGGCTTTTGACTACACTTTTTTACTCAAAATGACGTGTCCTGTTGTGGGAAATTCCTTTTTTGAGCTGATATGTTTTGATATTAATGTTTTTATAGTAGGTTTTGCGTTTTAATTTTTTTAAAGTTTTATTAGTTTTAATTTTTTAAAAGCGCCTAAAATTTCTTCCTTTTTTATATATGTATATTCATATTATATATTATATTTGAAAAATGCATGATAACTAGATATAAAAACGTAACACAATAGAGTTGGATACATTGTATAATTTGCAAAATCATTTCAAACGTTCTTCAGATTCTTTAACAACCGCGCACAGAATTTACCACAACACAATCTTTATTTAAAATTCTTCTATCAAAGCACTTTATCCAGTACTAATCCGGACATATCCATTACAAACAATAATTACTGCAGATGCTAATCGTTCAAACGAACAACAGACCCGAACCCACCCGAGCCATTATCACGATCAATCATCTAATTTTAATTTACCTCCCGGAACGCCATCTATCCCTAGAAAGAGTCTCTCATTGTCTACCAAGCATTATTAATGATAGTTCGGCCCGCAGTAGTATTTTAGGTGGCCCATAGAGCAATCCCATAGCATTTGCATGTGACACATTGCACTTTCATTCGGCTAAAATTGGACAAAATTGTCCCAGGCACACGCAAGCCTGATATTATTAATATCTCTGGAAAGCGCGGTCGTTCTGCTATGTTGATATGGGACCAATTAATCACACTTTATAATTAGTAAAGCTAATAAAACTGGATCGCAAGACACGCTACGTCACTCCATTATTATGTATCGAAGGATTAATGTATTTAGAGGCTTCTGTTTGGCGGTCTCCGAGCGAAAATTATTCGATAAGGCTGAAGGAAACGCTTCCTTGAGCTTGTATCATCGCATCCAAGGGGAGTAATCTGTTTTAGTCACATAATGCACGTAAATTTTGGTATGTGACCTTAGAGTAATACGATTTATAAGGTGCATAGTTAGGAAAAGAGACATATTGGGTAAATACGTAGACTTGATTTATGTTATACTACCGAAATGTGAGTTTTTTGGAGACAAAGAACTTGGATCAAACCCAACACTCAAAACCAGTAAAACTAGCTAACAGAGAATTTTGGGCTCCTACACACAGCGGAGTATATTCTCAAAACGTGAGAAAATTATTTACTTGCGGTTATTGCTTTAGATGAAAGTTAATATTTACTTGGTTTGAAACAATTTCTTTCATTTAAGAATTCCTTGTTCTCACAATTCAAGAATATCCCAATCTCAGAGTTATTAGTTTCGGTTAAGTATATAATTTTCAAACCAAGTAGTTTAAATTCTCAATTCAAGAAGTTGATCAATATCTTGAATCAAGTAAGCCATTGCTTGCAACGCGCTTGCGCATTTATACTCAAACGTGCACGAACGTTGCCGAGATTTAAGATTTTTCGCATCGGCATTTGCCTTCAGTTAGTTGGGGTCTGCTATGGGGTCTGCTTTCTTGAATGAATAATATCTATACTCATTGCAAGAAAATATTTTCTCAGATATACGAGCATATGATCATTTCAATTCAACAATATCTCTTTATTCTTAACTTGAGAAAATATCTACTTGCGGCTATAGCAAACTAATCATTACTTGGATGAAAGCATATTGCTTTGAGTGAAGTATTTACTTTTCTGTGTGCGGGTGTTACCAAAACTATGAAAAACACTGATGAGTAGGGCAACCAAAAATATGCTCTAAAAAACTGTTTTAAGCGCTTATAATATCTCCTATAAATACGAAAATATGCTCTAAAAAACTGAAAATATGCCCCAAAGAATGTGTTAAAAATGTTAAAAAATACAGATTTAATTTAAATTTTAATTGCAATAAATAATAAACATATGATGCAAGTTTTTAAATAAAAAGTTTTGCCGGTTTGACCTTAGTACACCTTTGTACATGGAAAACGTCTACTTTACATCTACCGACGATCACCTCAATTTAGAGATTACAAATTTTAATTTTACCGCGAGAAAGAATCATTCTATTTCAGTCACTCTATCTAATACCGCACTTGTTCAATAGTGTTTTAGTCTGAAACCCGTATAGTCATACTCACCCATTAGTGATTCGCTGTATTTTTTAATGCTAAATAAGTTCACTAGTTTGTATCATATGTATCATATTTTACCTTGTTTCCAAAGTACGTGCGTCCACCTATCCGCATCGTATGGAACGTAAAGTTTACTGTATTACAAAAATAAATCCGATACATATGGTGAGAAGTAGTGAACGTGTTCCTTAAGTCGGTCCTGATATATCTACACGAAAGCATGGCGCGAGGTCAACCAATCTGGTCAACATATATCAAACGTACAGTAGATATTCTGGTTGATTTCTATAATGTGCTATGGCTACCGATTTCGGCGGTCTACAGATCTACGCGACCTGCAGGCCTCATTACGGCAAAAAGCAAAAAAGCTGACTACTATGTAGTAAAATATGCTTTTATGTTCAAATATAATGCATTTTAAGCATTTAATGGCAAAATATGCAAAAATATGCCCTAACAAATAGGGCTCAATATGAGTGATTTTCTCTGAAACAGATTCGTATCCGGGAAAATCGTATGGAAATCGTATCGTATGGAAAAAAATAAATGTTATTTGAAAAAAGTATTTGGAAATATTTTCGGTCTTTAAATACGAAATTATAATCACTTTCTCCGTTGCATATACCGCGTGTTGCCAAAAAGATGAAAATGATATAAGACTAAAGTATCTACATCCTCAAATCTATGGAAAAATATTATTTGAAAAAAAATTTTCAAAATGTTAGGTATTAAGAAACCTATTAAATACACAACACATTTTTCAAACAACATTTTTATATCGCCTTTAAAACAAAGGTGCTTTAGTCTTAAGAGCTTTTCATAGTTTTGGTAACACCCGGTACATGCAAGCAGATAATCACATTCTAATATTTGCATTTTGGGTTTAGTGCAATCCAGAAGCTTTTATGAAGAATAACATTTTCTGAAAAATTGATAATAAATTCGTTTCCCATTTGTGTCCAAGTTAGTGCCGGGCATAGTATACACAGCGGGCAAAAAAAAACGGTACACATTTTCAAATGCAGACTCATATTTCCAATAATAGTAAATTAGTAAAGTATTTCTTTAAGAAAACAAATTGTTTATACAGGTGAGTTATTAGTATCCCGGCAGTTGATAGTCGTCAAATCGTTTGAGAAAGAAAAAATGTTTTATACAACAGTTGTTTGACTCATTAGTTTCTATGTTTTGACTCATTAGCTTCAACGTAAAATTATTTTCATTTATACAGGGTGTTGCATTTCGGGGTAACGGAAAGTCAGTACATTTCAACGAGCGAACCTGAAGACCTAATAACTTCAGTTGGGTTTCATTGTAATTGTATGTGAGCTCATACACAAAAACAAACAGCAACGCTAAAACCTGTCTTGATGGGCTACGTTTGAGAACGGATTTGTATTCAGTACAAAAACAAACAACAATATCTACTAACTATTGTTAAGTGGTTTAAAATAGGTTATTTTTCTGGAGAGACAATTGAAAATTGGGATAAAATGAATGATTGTATGAGTAATATTGATAATGTGAATGGAAAGTGGGTTATTTGGAAGTGTTTTTAATAGATTTCTTTGCTATGAATGAAAATCTGAATCTAAAGATGCCTATCAGTCTGTTTCCGTTGCATATTTGGTTTTTGTGTGTGAGCACATAAATCACATAAAAGAAAATCTGATTTTCAACACTCAGAAGACAACAAATTTTCACGATAGTTAACATAAAAGTGGTTTAGGGGTTACTGTAGCAGTAATTGTTAAATCGCGTGTTCGGTTGCCATACGATAGACGGCAAAATATACAAAATTTCATATAAAATTGTTAATATGTTGATAACGGATATAAATAATACTTTCTATAAAGATCATGCTGGTTAAATCGTTTCTAAATTATCTCTTTTATCGCCACTTGAAGACTTTACATCAAACTACCAAACACCTTATTCACAGCAATATTACGGTTGGATAAACAAATTTAGTAGTATTCATAATATAATAAAATATAAAGGACGTTCCATTTAAAAAAATGTACATACTTTCAACAGATTCAACAGATTCACCATTATCAAAAGTTAAATAGCAGTTCTACCATCAGAAATCATAAACAAATGATTGTTTTTCGAATTTTACTTTACAAAATTCGAACTAGTTTTTGTAATTTATAAACTATCTACAGTAACCTACTTGATAACGTATACAGTGCCATTTTTTGTACTAACCAAAATATTATAATTACGTGGAAATTCTGGGCCACATCGGGCGGAATAAGTTGTCAAAAGTCGGCACTGTTCTAGAAACATATAAGGAAACCATATAACATATACGTACGTAACATTAGTTACTATTGAATATATTCCCAGTAAATTTCAACGAAGTTGAGGCAACTTCTTGGGAAGTGGTTCCGGTAAATTACAAACTAATACCTAAACTTAAACATATACATATCTGAAGTATCGCCGTCGCTAAATTAAATGGAAGTTCGACGTCAAGATATCAATAAATTTACATTAGAATCAATACTAAAACCAGGTCAGAACTCTCCTATTCGATTCCAGACTAATGAACAATAAACACAATATAATTAAAGTATACCTAATAGAAGAAAATTAACAGGTTGATGACTTGCATAGCCAAGCCTTTGACCCTACTTTTGCACTTACCCTTTTTACACCAGATAAGTAAGAATAAACGGACTATTGCGTTAATAATGCACCGTAAACGATTTTCTCGCGTGTTGCATTCGCGTATCCACTTGACATATAGATATGGCGATGGGGCTTTATGCATTCATTCCCTTTTGCGCAAGTAAATGTCTGTGATTAAAGCCTTCGGCGGCGGTGAATTACCTCTCAACAGTTCGAAAGAACAGAAGGAGCAAAAAATAAACGCGAATAATTTACCTGCTTTGAAATTATGAGGGCCATTATGTTGCATTAGCGTTATGTACCCTTCGGTAAAGGGTAATTTGCAAATATTAAGAGGGCACGATTACCATATCGTGTACATATATTTGAGTTAGACCGACAGTTGTGTAAAGTAAGTGAGAAAAACATTACGGTCACGTTTTGTTTTCGTTTGATATAAGTTAATGTGTCTCTCTACGTCAGCGTACTGCCACAACACGAGACCTCCTAAACGACCTAAGACGAGCACGGAATAGAAATTTCTGACCAAACTGTTAGAAACAGATTAAAAGAAGAGAATTTGAAACCAAGAAGACCTGTCCGCGCACCACGCCTTACACAGCAGCACAAAGCAGCGCGAATGAGGTTTGCTCTGGATCAGAGAGATTCGCAACTTCGTCACTAGACGCCTGTACTGTTTACAGACGAGTTCAGATTTCGTTTAACTCGTCGCGACAGTCGAGTATGTGTATATAGACGCCCTGGTGAACGCTACGCAGCCGCTACTATACAGGAAGTGGATAGATTTGGTCGTGGATCTGTGATGGTTTGGGCTGGAATCAGTATAGCCAACAGAACTGATCTTGTTGTGGTTCCTGGTAGACTAAATGCCATGAATTACATCGAAAACATCTTGGAGGACCATGTGGTTCCTGCTGCATATGGCGTCGGTCGAAATTTCATCCTAATGCAGGACAATGCAAAGCCACGTACCACCGGCATCACCAGAAACCTTTTACAAGAACGTGGAATACAGCTCATGCAATGGCCGGCGTTACATTTTTAAGTGTAACTTAGATGTTGTAGAAAAATAGCTTCTTATATCTTTGCAATTGTTTATTTATTAGATATACTATGTGCACATGTTTCGACAGTTGATACTGTCATCCTTCAGCACATCATCTACAAAGAAGATATAATCAAAAATTACAAGAAAAATTGGTTGAAGCAAACCTACAGTCAAATCCGAAATATCCGCAGGTCATTCAACACCTCAAGACGATATAAAAACGCAGCAGAGCGATACGAATAGCCGCAAAATGTTTAAAACGGAGATACAGTAAAACTGAAAATGTATGTCGGAAAACAAGATAGTGTAAATCGCATAGCTCCAATAATCAATTAAACGAAATACAAAGAACAAGAAAATTTAAACGTTAAAATTACAAAATTATCAAAGAAAACATCATTTGAAGATATTATCAAGAATAGAACAAAAAATAACAGAAAATAACACAATACAAGTTTCAAGAGAGGGAAAATCTTTTCTTTTGGTTGTTGGCGAGACGAACATGGGAACTACTGTAGATATGTGAAAACGGGTTTGTAAATAAAGTTAGTTTCATCGTTGAGTAAAATGAAATTTGCCATTTGTTTATGTCGCTCGATCTCAAGTTGTTCCTACAAATCTAATCTGTAGCCATTAGGCCATCTATGTAAAAGCTTAACATTAGTGTAATTAATATTAAGACCTGTGGCCAATCTGTGTCTATAAAGATTTGATGTAGTTCTGTGTTTTCGGATTCGTCGCGCCAAAGATCTCCCAAACAGGGAGATCTTTGGCGAGACGAATCCGAGAACACAGAACAGTGACTTTCCCGATGCTTGTACCGTTTGCGCTTGTGCGGATATTTCGGATTTGACTGTAGGTTTGCTTCAACCAATTGGTTTTTCTTGTAATTTTTGATTATACCTTTTTTGTTGATTATGTACTGAAGATGACAGTATGAACTGTCGAAACATGTTCACATAGTATATTTAATAAACAATTGCAAAGATATAAGAAGCTATTTTTCTACAATATCCATTTACTTTGCACAATGGGCTCAAACCAACTAACTTAGATGTAACTAAGAGTTGTACCTAAGAGTTGTAACATTGCATTTGTAATTTTCTTTAGCTAAATATATGCCGTTGAAGTACAACAAATTTGATTTTCCTAGAAATACTTATTATTTAAAAAGTTACAGGTTTCGAAAAAAGTGTCCCCTAATTTTTTTGAGCAATGTAGAAAGCAACGACCTCCCAAATCGTTTCCAAATCCAAAAAAGTGGACATGTATTTTTTTTCGAAATTTTGATTTTTAATGGTGCCTGCCGAGGCTTCAGATTTACATGGGAAAATGCACGGGGGAAAAGACATTTTTTTGGTATTTTTCCAATAATTGTTTGAGGTTTGGGAAAACTTAAGATTAAAGTTATAGGACTTGTAGGGGACTTTCCAAGGAAGAATTTTACCTATTATACATATGGATTTGACGCCCCCAACCCACCACCACAGTGCCCTGAAAACTACCCTTAAATGAAAAAGATGTTCAGAGTTCACTTTTTTGTGAAATTAAGTTATAGATTTCATGTTCCAGATATCTTACCTATATTATCTAATAAACTCTATCTAACATTTGTTACAATTTTTTTTTTTTCAATTTTTTTGCAACATCGGTCTGGCCAACTGTTATTCTCAAGTGACATCATTTATATTTTGGGATGATTTCCACAGTTTAAATAATAAAATATTATTGGTTTACACTTTACTTGATAATATTTACATGATAAGGTACACTTTGTTTGAATTTTACATTGTTATAATTGAAAAGATATACTTTTATGAAAAATCTAATAAAGAAAATTTAAATATCAAAAGTTTAGCGTTTTCTTTCATTAAATTTAAAAAAACATTATTTTTTATTTTCTTTTTTATCGTACCATTAGCTTTAACTGTACCTATCCCAGTTGTCGATTCTAAATATGGATTACATATAAATATTGAAGAAATAGAGTTTATTAACTTTATTCTATATTGTTTTAAATCCCAATATTTTTCAGTTTTATTTAACTGTTGTTTATTTAATACAATTAAATAATAAATAATATTATATATGTTTGATTATCCATACTGTGTACGTTTTTCTTTAGAAATAATTAACGAAATTTGTTTCTAGTACACTGTTTTATTTCTTTTAATGTTTATTCCGCATTGTGTTAAGTGAGAGGCCCGTACACAGTTTTTAATTAATTTATTTATATTTATTATTTTATATCTACATACAGTTTAATGTCTTATTTTCAGATTCCATTTTTTGAATAATTTGTCTAGGTAAATAAATTTGGGGCTGTCTCGCATGAATGCTTAACACGAAAATCTATCGTTCAGTAATAATATCGTTTTCATCCAAGTATGTTCTCTATATTCTCCAGCACACGAATGTTGAGGCAATCCAGCTTCTTGACAATTGTGACAGTGTGCGAAGACTCAAAAGAACTAAACCTTTTGAGTTGGTGAAGTGATGTTAAAAAAGCAGAGCACAGTGTTATTTGAGTGATAGGTGAACAAAGCAGAGCAACGTGCAGTGTGTGAAGTTTAAAGCGTCAGCATCCAAACTAAATTTAAGTTACACCAATGGGAACACTTAATGTCGAACACTTTTTTTATACCTAGCAATTTAGGTTAGATTAATATAGCTAGATAGTCATCAGACTAGGTGTTATACACAAATACCTATGAGGCACTGTTAATTAATAAAAGAAAATCCAAGTATATTCATCCAATCACAAAAACATTTTAATTTGTCAACTTTGCTTCTACCTAATTTTCCAAATAAACCAATTCCATCCCATCAATATTCACTACCATCCCCCACTAATAACCTAACCGCCAATTAAACTCCCTCAAGAGACCATAGCATATATTTGCACAATTATTGTCGCTCCAAATACCCAACACAGCCACATCGCCAAAACCAGAAGCTAATTTCGACTTAAATGAAGGTACGTTAGTCCAGTGCCGTTTCAACATCTAGGCCAAACAGCTCGGGGGGGAATTGTTTGATCGGACAGATGTTCCAATTACCAATATGATTCACCATTTGACATGGCGGCGCTGCAATCTGCATACGTCGACGTGGCATATGGCTGCCATTGCAACGACAGTGGTAAACGTGACGAATGGATGGTCTATCCTTCATAATTAGGAACGGGAGCGAGTGGATCTTGCGCCATTGTGTGTGCGGACTCGATCAAGATTAAAGCGATGGTTCGGTCTCAGTAACGAATGGTGCGGGGGATGATATTTACGCGATGACATGAATCCATATGTGGCGGAGATCCCTGTGGGGTGTGTACCTACATCAGAATTTATTGTCTGATTACATATGGGGAGGGTGGGATGCTCATGCTCAAACATAACCTGGATGGAAAGTCGATGCTGTCTAGAATCAATATTGGTGGTGTGAGGAGGCAATGCTGGAATTGTTTCTGTGCTGTGTTCCACTTGAAGTAAGATAAGGACAGAAAACGTTTGTTTGTTTCTTTTGTTGAAGACAAATCTATTTTAAGGATCGAATTAGAAAGAGGAAACAAATTAAATATATTAAGATATAAAACTAATTTGAATGTAAAGTTGTATATCTTAAATTTTATTAATTTTAAATTAAAATTAAAATAGGCCTAAATAATTGAGATAAATATTTTAAATGTAAATTTATTTATGCAATAACACACTAGTGTGTTCTTCATTAAGATACATTTTTAATAAATCCAAAATGTCTGTTCCATTGAAGTCACTCCAGTAACGACAATATTATGAAGAAATAATAACATTTGTTGAAAAGTGGCGTTCATCCGAAAATACAATAAACTTATAAAAAAATTCGGTTATTTAGTATTTCGTTAGGAATCGCAAAACAGAAATCCAAATGTTTGGCATCATTACCGGCATCTAAAGTCTGTCTGTCTAAATCGTGGTCTAAATTGTTTAAATTTATTTTCTTTGTAAATTCTGGACATATGTGATATACTTATTTCAATTTGTGACACTCTTCTTTGAAGGGTTTAATTTTGGAATTTCTTGAAACCATTTCTAATTTTTCTTTTCAGTTTGCGAGCCCCAACGTGAAATATTCTTATATCTAGATTATTTTGCTAGAATTTGTCTATACAGGGTCTCTCACGACGAGCTGCCATTAGAAGTATATGCAGAACCAAATAAAATGAGAGATAGAAAATTTGTTGAGTTTTTGGTTACTTCCGGTTACACCGGAAATGGTGTTAACTTTTATATTTCAAATGGAACACCCTGTATTTTATAGTATTTTTGAAATCTTGATTGAATTTTAGATCAATTTTATATGACATTCCCTATACCTAACATGCGTCATTTTTTTGATATTCAATTTTTCCATTAAAAAATGACAGCTGTACGGTTGCTTCCAATTATTTATAAATTATCCCCTTTGACCGTTGGAAAAAGTTGTCCGGCAAAATTGTTGTGAAGGTAACATATTATCGACACTATCGACACTTCTAAAAGTTATACAGTGTGTTCAAATTATAAGATCAAAGTTGAAGTCGAGTAAAGTACTAAAAGTCGATTTTTTCAAATGGCACCCTAACATATGAATGCATTTTTGAATTCTATAGAATATTTTAGATAAACTTTGTGTACAATGTCCTATACCTAAAATGTATTTGTACCTACTGAAATCGATTTTAGAACATCTACTGTGATGTTCTAAAATCGATTTCAGTAGGTACATTGCCAAATTGAGATTGCGATTAAAAACAACTGAACAATTTGGAATAAACAGAACTTTATTGAACAAGTTTTTTTAGCTCATTTTTTATTAAAATTAATTTAGTATTTATAGAATTATAAGCCTACAATAAAACACAATATTAAAAATAAAATAAAATCGTAACGAAAATTAAAAAAAAAACTGCTTAATTCTTTTTCAGTAACTGTTTAAAAACATTGCCGTTTTCTTCTAATCATGCTTCAATTCTTTTTAACATATTATTGGTGGTGGCGTCCCTGATAGAGTTAGAACATAACCGATTGAAAGCAGTTCGAACTCTATCTTACATGTTCTCCTTATCAATTATTATAAAATTTCCGGGTATATTTTATAATAATTACTAAAAAATATTTTCAAGTTGAGTTTCCCGAAAAGATTACCAGTTTGTTTATTCTAAAACTTGCTAGGTACAAGGCTTTAAATTTAATTTTATTGGTTTAGCAGAAAAAAGAAAAATCTAAAAATAAAAAGTATAATAAAAAGTCATTTAATTTGTTTTTATGATGAAGGCACGGGCTTTCAATCTCCCTTAACATGATGTATCAAAAACTAAATAGCATAACGATTTTGTAAACAGCGTAATATTTTTGACAGAATTCTGTCGCACCATAAAAAAACCGTGTTCTTTTGTGTAAAGGTGATAGTTGACAGTTAAAAACTGACTTAAATGCCTTCCCATCGCCGCCATCAGATGCGCGATATATGTAGTATGTATATGTCCAACTAAGAAAATTTTGCAACATTTGCTCTAGTTATTGCAAAAATAAACTAAGCTTAATTAAATTTCCAAATCTTCACTTATATAATATTCACTTGACAATCAGGCCATATTAAAGTACAGAACAACATTCACAATCACTTCGTAAAAAGTTGATCAACATGACAATCACGGATTGACGCTGAAAGTAAAAACTCGCACACAAAAAAATCTACATCGGACTTTAGCCCATTATTGTAATTAACCTAAGTTTACCAGGGTAACAAACTGATTTGTTTTAAGTCATATGGTAATCTAAGAACATGTTTATATCACGTTGGGATAAATTGGACCACAAAGGCTGTATTACTTTCCATTTATATTGCAGGTATTTTTTTTTATTTGACATTAAAGACAACTGTAACATATTGTGGTATTATGTATTTTATTCATGTACAGTTAGGCAACTCTATTTACATACTTCGTATGTCTGATAAAAACCAAACTGGTACCAGCTATACCTATCCTGTATGTATGTACATGCGTTCGACAGACATGATTATTAAAAGTACTATGAACCAGAATAGTTGAATTATTTATAAAATGGCTAAACACGAAACAACAACTTAGAACCATTTCAGATGAAGAACTAATTTTCTCATTTATCTAAACACAGTATACGTAACCTTAAAGCCACATTCATGAATTCAGCAAATATCGTACACATTTAGCGGTAACAAACGTACAAAATCTCGGCAACATTATAATAATATTGACCGAGACCGAAACTCGGTCCGATAAATTTGAGTTCGCAAACAGCGTTTCGTTCGTTTATTTGGCTTCGGTGGGGAATTTTCCAACAGTTGTTGCGACACACAGGTCTGTTTGTACGTTTGCGGGCACACCGCGGCGGCTGCCGACGGTGCCACCAACAATGAATATAAGAATACAAAGGCAAAAGGTAGCACCAAGCGCGCCGCCTAGCGGTACGGTTGACCAAAGTTATGTTTGAGTTTTCCGCCCGTCGACCGACACGAATAGAGAGCCGAAATTTTCGACGGAAAAGTTTATGTCAAGGTGTGGCGGTCGTGCAGATGAAAAGTTTTAAATGAAATAGTTCGGAGAACGGGCGCGCGGCGGATACATTTTATTCTTGGACCGCAATTGGACCGACTTGAACGTTTTCCACCGAACAAAGTTTCAGTTCGTTTCTGTAACGTTCGGAACAAGTAAAGTATTCAGTACCGGTTGATTTCCGGTATGTTACCTGGATATTTTATACGAAAAAGACCGACTAAAGTTAGGTACTAGCTCTATGTATATATGTATAAATGTGCTCGCGAGTACACTATGAGCCAGGAGACAGAAAAATGAGGCCAAACGTAATAGGGTATTACGGCACTTTTCAAATTCTGTTCTATTACAAAGTAGGTTAGCTTAGCATCACACTTTCACACATAAAATGCCAAACAACGCTTTAATTTAGAAGAAAACGCGTTTTGAAATTCAAATAAAAATCCTACTTGTGACGTCACAAGGAGGGATTATAATGCGAAACTTGACAACGTCGCGCATAGTTATTTTATGTTGCTGTGGTGCCAACAGTCGCGTAGTTCACTCTGTTTACCGTTCGTGTATTGAGGTTAGGTGGTCAATGATTTTTTAATATATCAACACCAGCAAACACCATACATAATCAACATGAGCAAACAATAATATAGAGTTTGTTGTGTGCCGGGTTGCAACAGCAAATCAGTCGAAACACCAGAATTCAATACAAAATTTAGACGAAATGGTGTATCTACCTTGTAGTTTCATAAACACGCAGGAATATATCATAAGAAATGTATTGTCAATATGTATTATTAATAAACTTCTATAAGCAGTTACTTTTTACTACTAGTCCATCCCTCTACATTCAAATTTCTTTGTGAACCATGTGATTGGGGGATGTTTCATTACTTTGTCGTTAATTTACTATGAACAATTGCAAGCTGGTTGAATAATATGTATGACAGTGTATGATTGTGGGCAAATTTTGCGAATTCGCTTTGGTAAAATCATCTTCCACAGAACACATGCTTGCACTAGTAACTTAACAACTTACAACAACTTACTTAATAAGTAATAACTAAATATTTATATCAGTCCGAAACAATTGTTTAATTGTAAGAAATACATGACAGTAGTCCTCAGAACGTAAAGGCTAATTTATCAAATATTATGTTGATCAGGCTTAAAATTACCCATGAGGTGAAAAAACTATAAATTCTATAAAAAAATTTAATTAATATAAAAGATAACAACTAAACTGTTGAGTTTCATGACCAAACTTAGAGCTGAAAAGCTGTTTACTAGGATGTTTACTCTAAGCCTTTTTCAAGGAATTTGCAAATAAGCCGCAATTTCTGTAATTTCGTCAAAATAGTTAAATAATAAATGAAAGTAGAGGAAATTTTGTTAAAGTGATGTCTATGACATTTTTTTTTAATAGTTTAGCTGCATGAGCAAATTGTATTTGATTGAGATCGGTCGTGTATGCATTAATATAAAACTTGTCAGCCAAGATTTGGCAGATATTTGCATTCTAATGACAGTAGGTAGTGTCAAACGCTGATGTTTTGACAATACCTACTGTCAATAGAATCGATATATCTGTTAAATCCTGGCTAACTAGTTCTATTTTAATGCAGGCACGATCGATCTCGATCTATAGAATCTCATACAGCTGAACTATTAATTTTATATATAGTGTGATAAGGGCATGTGCGTGGTCACATCAGATTTTTTAATTTATTTTAATTTTGAATTAACTAATTCAGAATAAAACAAAATATTATTGAAAATGAATAATTTTATTTAAGAAATTCAAGCCAATAACTTTGGAATCGGTTGTATTATGCCCAGTATATTAATCTATTAATAAGACCAAATTGAAGCGATTTGTTTTTTGAAAAAATCCTCGGACACGTTGACTTTTAATTATTAAAATATACATATTTATATCAAATTTAATTTCTGACCTTTAATTATCTTTGACTTATAACGTCATCGACGTTATAATATGACAGCCCCATAATTTTTGTACTGATATTGACAGATCTGAAAAATTTCTAGAGAAAGAAAACTATGGTAATAATCATAACTTTTGTTTGTTTATGGAAAGCAAATAGGCGCTTTCGATTTATTTATTTGCCCTGAATGCGAATCTGAACTCAAAAGTGGCATATGACGTCAGGTTATTGCGCTTTTTGAGTTTTTTTAACAGGTCGTTTTAAGGAATCGCTGTAAATGCTTGAAAACAGTTGGGAACAAAATTTTGGGATTTCAGGTAAAAGTGCAAAGATTAAGGTTTACTATGAGACCATGGTAGACCACGAGTTCAGTTGGTATAAATTTGTTAAAGAAACAAACCAGGTAAACTAAAAACAGTAGCACGTCACATTATTAAATATATTTTAAAACTTATTTTTTCTTGATATGAGATATCCCAGACGTTCATTTTTCATTATAAAATTATTTTCCCATACACGAAAATTGCAACAACACAAAATTTCCACAAACTTTAATTCCTTATTTTACTGCCATTATTAAGGTAAAAGTTTTTAGATGCTAGGCCGCCATTTTGAATTTTGAAACCACATGAGGAATTAAAGAGCCTCACATATCAAAGAAAATAACTTTGGTGTATCGAATCCATATCGAATCCGTTATTTTTAATTTGCAAAATCTGATAGAGATCATATTGAATGCGCCATTTTGAATTTAAAATAAACAATAAATAAGAGATTCGGAATTATTAATCCCAAAAACCCTCTGTCATAATGCTTAACGCATATTTTTAAATATCCCAAAAACAACGAATGTAGTCCACATTTTTCGGTTTCTTGACCCATAATGGAGCAGAGCGAAACAGCGCCATCTCAACGCCACCAACTACACTACATACCTATACAGACAAGATCACTAAAATATTAACCCACATTTCCTGCGAATAATGCTATATCTCAGGTCTCCCGTTGGACCAATTCCAATCATGTGTTTGCGCTAACAACCATTTCTGCTGACGGGCCTCCCATTTCTCGCAGTAGGCCGTCGCACGCCAAATAAAGTTAATGTAACAAACACTGAGAGGAATTTATCTGTCGGCTTGGAAGTCATTAGGCTCGTAAGAAAAAAAAAGCGAGTCGTTCTGCTGGTTAGTTGGCCGGAAACGGAAAAGGTTTCCCCTGTGTGTGCTTTTTATCGGAAAAAAGAGAGGGGGTCCTCGTTTGCAAAATGTATAATCGATAAAGTTCGTCTCAATTAGGCAACCAATTTATTTGTGATAAATCACGACAGCTGGCAGAATAAAATATTGGAATAGCAGTTTGGGCGTTGTATGGAAAATGTGGTTTGAAATGGAATAAATAGATTATCGGTGTTTAATTTTTATAGAAAAATAATAAATCAATTGTATAATAATTCAGTTTCAGTTTTATTTGGATTTAGTAAATGGATATTTCATTTTAACTGTATTTTTTTTACTGCGTTAACGTATTTATTTCTTTTTCCTTTATAGAAAAATTCCGGATACAAGAATATCTCACGTTGGGGCTCGTACTCAAAATTTTTAACCAACATTTTTGAAACAGCCTCTGTATTAACAAGAGTATTAATGTATTGTAGTGTATTCTGTATTAATAAGAAGCAGAAAAAGAAATCGAATGAGGAAGACGCTGCTTCTCTAATTGCATTACATTTCGGTCAATAAATTCCAAAATTATCCCTTCGAATTTTGGGAATCTAACAGGACAAACCCCAAAAATCAACAACAAATGGGTGCGCATAGTCCTACAGATTATATAGAACCAAATATTCATTGCTATAGCATGCTATTGTGGAAAATGAATACGCTATTTCATTTCAAATTTCCCACCGTGAATAACCTGTTGATGCGACTAGGAAATTCAAACACAGTCCAGTTTGAATATTTGTACAAATAGAAAGCAATACATTTATTTCTTTAGGTTATACCATACGTCAAGTATAATAAATACAAAATAAAAACAGACATGTTTATAGCCATCTACATCTGGTGATTTTTTTATTTCGAAGCTTTGGAGAGAACTTCGCTACATATTGATATTTGAATTGAGACGGGAGCCTTAAGACCCAGTTCTACCTGTGCCAAAACGCGTTTTCTATTAACGGCGTTATTAATGGTTCAAAATTGATAAAATTCTCAGTGTCAATTCTTAGATAAATAAAGAGTTTGGCTAGGCCAAAAATAATTTTTTGGTCAGATAAAAATGAATTTTACTTCTACATCTTTCTCTTTTTTCAAATATAATACCCCTAGCCAAAGTCACAATACAATAATAGATTTTTTATCTAGGTACAATTTCAGCCCAAACATTATAACTTTTCCGCTAACCGAAAAATGCGATGATTGTCAAATATGTAAACAATGGCCATATTTCGGCTGTTACGTATGGCCAGCTCATCGCAGACACCATAAGCTTTAATCGATACGTAAATCACGACATAGACACGGACCCCGACAGAAAAACATCGAATCTAAACATTTTATTTCGTAGTTGCGATGTTTTTACAACGGAGCCTTAACGAAATACATAATTTTAAGGGATGTAAATTCAATAAGACGTCTTTTAAAAACTCTTTGTTGAATTTTTGCTCCCAACCATACAACCTCAACCATCCCCACCTTAGATGTTGAAAATTCCGGAAATCCATGATATTTGGCATTCACTTTTAGGTTCACCTAAGAACGAAAACGTAAAAAGAACATTTTTATATATGGCGTTCACAAAAGGTTGACCATGGTATTTTGATTGTTATATAGGATGTCCAGTGCGTTGGCGGAAGATATGAATGAGCCTTGTCTATATTAACGCGATTCACAGTATTTAAAACGCCTCTCGGGCGTTTTGCTTAAAAATTTTCCAAAACGCGAGCGATTTTGGCGAAAGGGCCTCAACATTTCAGTAGCTGTTTATTTCGCGTCGTCATGGCTGCGAGCTAGAAACGTCAAAAACACAACCATAACCTATTCACATTGGTATGTACAAAGCTAAGCGATGTCATTATCTGCGGGGGCCTAAAAGCACACACTCCGTAGTCCGTACCCACAAATAATCTTTGAGAAACCTATAACCATGTTGTACGTATAATAATAATTATTAATTCCTTAATTATTTGCCTTTGCGTTAATATTTGTTCGAAGAATTATATATGTATCGATCTAATGAGTGTTATTTGTGAAAAGTTCGCGTCTCAAACCAAACGTGAAAGCACCGCGCAGTTAGAACCTATTTTAACCTAATACGAATACACCTGTAAGTAAATTAGTATAAATTAATGTTTACAGCTTGAGAGGTTACATATTAGATGGCACCACAAGATATTTCTGCTACTAGCGCCCCTAGCGGTCGTGAAATATCGTCACATAACCTATGCACATAACCTATAATTATACATAAGTTTGAATGAACACAATACAAAATTTAGCTGCAAGACCAAGAAGTAGTAGAAGATCAATAGGGTGTGGAATTGATAGAGGCGCCTGCAAAAAAGCCTCCAATGGCTCGGAATATGGTCCCCAGCAAGATTTTGTTGCAAAGGGTGATCACTAGTTAATGAAGATATTTTAAAATTAACTTTACCCAGATAATTGGATCGCTTGGGCACACATTCTAAAATTATTTTTGAATATACAAGGTGTTTGATAAGATAAAACTTGTTTCTTTTTAATGGAATACACTACCTTAGTGTATTTTTAGGACAATAAGGTAATAGGTAATAGTATATAAATATATATATAATAGTAATAGTATATAAATAAGGTAATAGTAGGTAGTATTAATACCAATTGCTTTGAGTTGTTGCTTCTTTTGTATGAAAACAGCACTTTAACAAAAAATATATCTCAGCTACTGTAAATGTCTGCGATATGGTAATCATGAAATTCAGGTCCATAACAGAGAAAATTGAATATGTATTAATTTTTTAATGGAACAGCCCGTATACAGTTATCGTTATCGCTTTGGAGATTGCTTTTTTGGTAAAATTGTGTATCACAAGTTGTTAGCAACAATCACTGATCCATACTAATTTCGTCAGCAACAGTAGGACGGCTCATTTTGTGTCATTTTCTTTTGTAGACTACGAAAATCATAGCCAAAAATCTCCATCACAGCAATTTTTTAAAAAAAGTGGATTCTACGTGTCAAAAGAACATATTTTGCTGCACTTTTTGACAACTTCGAATAAAAGTTAATTCGAGCTGGTTTATGTCTCTCAGTAGGCTTGAACGGAAACCTAAACCATTGACGTTAACATAATGCATATATAACAGTCAAGTAAAAGTTCTGTGAAGTGGTGCTTCTTTACAAAAAGCAATGTTGTTTTGCCATTATAAGGTACCGTATAGAATAAAAAAAATACCGTCACTGCCGTCAAAACCGGAAGTAATACTACCCTCAACATTATCAGAAAGAAACTATTTCTTATCTATTATCACTCCACTAAATTTCACTCGTCCCCTTTCATAAATAAAAATGTTATTAATTTTGTTCAGCTGGATTCGCAAAATGCCACACTGCACTGGCGAAAATTCGAAAATGTAAAGTCAATTATCAATAGTCAGTAGTTCAGGATCACCACTAGACTACAAAACCACTCATTTTCCTACAATTTTCACCGCAATAACCTAGCAAACGTCCTCAACATACATCAAACGACCTGAGACCTGTCAGAAGAATATCTCCACACGAGATAGTCGCTCAGTTACTAGCAAAACTACGAAACTCCAGACGTATATTGTATAACTATACACACAGCCGCTAGCAGCGCTGCTCGGCAATACCAGCATGCTAATATATTACCAGATCTACAAGATAAAGCTACTTTGTTACATAAGATATTCAGTGGGCGAACTCGGTACTTTGTTACTTAAAGAGAGAGAAGCCTCGTTATTGCATTTGTACGTTTCTTTGATGTCAAAAGTGTCCTACATACGATGTAGTATGTCGACGTCGTACTTACTGCGTCTTGCGTATTTCTTGTAGTTATGTTAACCAGACTTGCTCTTGCGAGAGTTTGGATCCGTTTAGTTTGTTTGATGCTGTGAAATCTGTGTTGTACTCACCTAGAACAAAATAGAAACAGTGTTTTAGATGTATGTATATAGTATTTACATACACGATGTGAGATGTTACATATTTTATAAACGTCAGATGATACTTTGTTACGGTAAAAATTAGTTAAAATTAGGGAAAATTATGTCATCAGCTTAAGGAATAACCATGAAAAACTTGATTAGTTATCATAGACACTTTGGATACACGTTTTTAGGGACATAAACTGCGATTTTAAAGCATTATTTTACCAAAAAAAAATGCACTCTTAACAATCGCATTGATAAAACTATTATGTATTCAGTTTACAATTATCTAAATATTTAATTATTTATTCTTATGAGAGTATTACTGACACTGTGTTATGTGTACAGAAATGTTAGGATCTCTTTAGAACACCACATTTGTACCAAGGCACTCCTTGTCTTTGTTATATGTGACCCCGCACGAGACAATCGCCCTAACTGCCATCACTCATTCCGATAATATTGACTCCTGTGCTTGACGGCGTGTCTCCGACTATTTGTCTCATACTCCTGAATCATTTCTACATAAATTGTATGACTGTCACCATGTTTTGCCTCTCGGTGTAAACCCGAGCGCGAGAGAAATAAGAAAAGGTCCTCGATTTTTGCACTTTTAAATTAACGTTCGTCTTTACATTTTTTTCCTCGTAAACCGCTTGCCACAGAAATTTAAATTTTTGTTCAGGTTGCATTTAGAGCCTCTTCTATAGATTGGCGTTTTTGTTTTCTTCAGTTTTTGTGTAATAAAGGTTGCGAATAAGATTTTCATGGAAGTGGATATCTCAGTAACGAATATTAGCACGATAACGGGATATGCACGTAAACAATCGTCATAAGAATTGCATAATAATTTTTAAGTAATTTTTAAAGCGATTTAATATGTATGATATAAATTTCGTGCAGCGCGCACTACGTCAATCGTAACGGTAAATGGAAACGTAGCTGGGACAGTGGAAGATTATTTACTATTAGTACGATGCGATCAGAACAATTTAATTTCGGAATTTTGAATAGTAGTGCGAGTTAAATATAAATAATGATTTTAGATGTACAATTAATTATACCCAACAATATTTTACAAGCACGAATTCAAACGGATTCACTGATAGCGTCAAAACTTCGCATCTCGTTCGACTTAAAAGAAAAGAGTTAAGAAATTATTGATCCTTAATTCATCGCCTTTTCATACACAAAAACCATCCTCCACATATCTGACCCATTTTATCATGTTAAGAGTTAAAAGGATTGTTGTATTTATGACGTGGTGTTGTTCTATGTGATCGAGATAAATATCAGAAAATATACATTTATTTTGCAAACTTCCATAGTTTATATTTTTACTTACACATTTCCATTAATTTTTTAACTTCGATGGATTAAAAAAAATTATTTATTGTCCATGAGTTATAAATCTTAAATTAAATGCTTAATAACATACATTAATAACATACTGCATATCAGGGTATTCCAAAATTCTGAAGTTATACGACAAAAACCTCCATATTTCCGGATAAATAATAATAGAATCACAAATTAACAATAACTCTCGAAAAGTGTGATATTTTTTACTATCCAAAACCAGTTCACTTGTTTCACAATATTTCACAATATTTCAGAATAGCCTATTACAAGTTGATGTCATATTAATCATGATAAAAATCTTAATAAAAAACTGCAATATTGTACCTAGTTTTCATTTGAAAAAAAAAACATAAGTTTGTGTTGATACGTCATTGTGGGACACGCTGTAAACATAAAAATATTTTCTGGCGATAGACCGAATGATTATCAACATCTTTTCTACATGAAAAAACCGTGTATTTCGATTTCTTATCCCCATTAATATACTTTCCTTCTAGCGTGGAACACCCTGTATATTCGGATGGAGCATCGTACGTAATTGGCGAAACTATCACCGTGGCCTTGGATTAAGCGCACATTTAAGATTTATCGTACAGCTTCCAAAGTTTACCGTCTTAATCTGTCGCCGTTTCAAGTTATAAGTGCTGTTGTGTATTCCCCTCACCCCCCTCACGTACCACCTATGAAACTTTGCGTGCGAAGATTGATGGTAATACCTGAATGTGCGACGAGGAACAACGTATGCTGAGTTAATTACAACGGATAAGGTTTATGGCACTATGCAAAACTTATACGTATAATATGTACCTATACGCTTACCATTAAGTTTATCACCGCCTTAAGCTAATATAATACTGCTAAAATTAGGTTTGCTCAAATTGTATCAACTTTGTCACTGTTGAAAATTATCAATATATATATAAATCATCATTTTGAACTGAAATTGCCAAAATGTTCACTATGATTTATTCTATCGAATAGAGCTAAAGAGCATGCTTGGGCGAAATAAACAGGTCCAGAACAATGCTTTTTTGATCCCTCTTGCATAGGGTTGCCATCCGTCTCGATATATCGAGACGGATGGCAACCCTTTGTAATATAAATATAAATAAAAAATATAAATAACCCTATGTAATTTTAATCGACATCTGGAAAAACTTTCATCATGTCATAGCGGTAAATCCTTATTTCTTTTGACAAACCAGGAATTATATGGATACTTAATATTTATTATTATTTTTTCTACTCCTATTGATGAATGCATTCATTCTTCACATCTCACTACAACAGTGATAACCTTTCACAGTTTTTTCAATATATTTTTATTTTTTTTCAGAAATGTGTCAGAAATTAAACATATATATATATATATATACCTAATGACTACCAATGCCTCTGGGATTAAAATAAACGAAGAAAAGCGAAAAAGAAATTATACCTAAATTAAACCTTACATACAAAGTTTCACAAAAAAAATCTTTTGAATATTTACAACACGAAATCTCATTGTGTTAATTTGATAAAAAAATATTTGAAGGGTTTTAACAGTTGTGAACATGTATGAACAGTTAAGCAGAAAAAATCCCTAATATTATTTCTTATTTTTTTTGCCATTCAATTTGTTATTGAAGGTTGCTTTGCATTTAAAGAGGGATTTTCGTACTGACCGTTGTGTGTTCCATTTAGGAAAATAATGGATTTGGAAATTGAAGAAATACACCCTTACGTGGGTGTAAACCATGTGTCAACAAACTGTAGATTAGGCTGGGCTTTTTTGGCCCAAACATGTTTTTGACCTTTTTAAAATGTTATATGACCTGAATAACAATTACAGCATTTATTTCATAATTTAAAATAACATTTAGGGGTTACTAGCGGTTGTCAAACTTATCTTTATTTTTTTTTAAATAAAAACTATATTTTTATGTATTTTTATGTGTACCTATTCAATTTAATAAGTTTGCGTACAATATTAAAATAAAAATTTAACAAATTACAACCGGTTCTGGTATTTTTTTTGTCATAGAAACGGGACCAGGTCAGAAAAAATAAATTGTGAATTGACTCCAGTTATTGGGAAAACCAAATCCCACTCTTTTGTACATTTTGGCACTGATTTTCTCAAAAGCTGGACATAATTTAGAATGTCGGCATTCATACTAAAATTCTACGGAAACTCTCACCCTGTATATTCTTATTTTATATCGCTTTTTTTTATTTTTACAATTTTGTGACCAATGTTTTTATTTACATTATCTAAGGTTGTATAAGTAGGCATAATAATTCTAAAACCATTATTGTGAATTTAAAAGATAATTTTATCCCTACCGTTATATTATATTAAAGAAATTTTCAAAGAATATTCTAAGAAAGAACAAGAATGTTGTGTTTAGGAACTATTGCGTGTATTAATGCTCCTTAAATTTTTCTTATATCTCTTATAATAAAGTTAATGTTAGCTTAGAGAAGTAAAATCACAAAGAATCTTTTGTATGATTCTTTTTATAAAATGCATTATTTTTTATTTATGAACAATTAAGCAAAAATAGACGAAATTACCGAAGTACCTAAATAATCCTCCAACTGAAAAAAAAATCGTGGTTTAAACCATGGGTTTAAACAAACTATTGTTTATTCTGGTAATTTGGTAACTGATAGCACACCCTGTATATTTATGCAATTTTTAATTCTAGGATTAATTCTTTTGTAGAAATCATTTTTTTATACAATACTCATTCTTTAGTTATAAGCAAGTAATCAAAACTCCTGGGATACAAATTAAGAATATTTTCGCACAGACATACACATTTCTTTTAATTTGACAGCTTGAACACATTTAATTTACTTATATTTCATATTTTAGTTATCTTTTCTTGTTTTTTTTTATTCTTTATCCGTTAATGATCGATTAATTGCTCACGACTCAAAGATGATGCATTCTATAAAAAAATTATTCTTACAAGAACTCTTAGAATTAGCTAGAATTAAAAAATGAATAAAATGAACATCCATCATATATTGAAAATATATTTAGACAATAGCTTGTTTAAAACCAAAAACATTTGTTTGAATTTTTCTATGAAATTCTTTAAGGTTGAAGAATAACTAAGGTGTTCCTGTAATTTTGACTAACCATGTATAATCCGCCATTTTTAATTTATTTTGAAAATCTGACATGACATTTTTAATTATCAATCTTCAAATATTACGGGAAATAAGTTTCATGCAAATCATAGATTTTTTACATTTTCGGTCGCCAGATTGATTTTGTCATTTTGAATTTTGAGAATTGGACATTGGATTTGGAGTCTATAATCTTCAAAAATGACAGCAAATAAGTTACATAAGCCGCCATTTTGAATTTAAAAAATATGACAACGGGTTTGGAATCAGAATACCAAAAACACTATACATAATAATAAAAATATTATTTAAATGCTTTAAATAAACAAATATTGTTAAAAACGTACGCTGTTTTTTCGTCGAGTTCAAAAACAGTACATGTCCATGATGATTGTTTTACTATACTTTTACTAACTGCTATACTTTTCAAGATATTGCACCGACAAAATTATTTTGTTAATTTTCTCAGAACTCACTGAGCAAAATTTAAATTAACATTATAGTAAATTAAAAAAACTGCGTTCACCTGGATTCGAACCAGAAGCTTTGAAACCAATTCTCTTACTAGTTACAAAATTTAACCGTTTCTAACAAACTTAACTACATTTTACATCAAATTCCGAAATATAGGTTCAACATGTAAATAAGCATGTTCATAAGGACGAACAATACAGCTAGTTTGGACTAATATCAACTCGTTACGTAAACATTGCCATACGTTGCTCATTGCGGGTCTAACTGCGAATCGATAGTATAATTGGTTGATCATTACTTACAACAACAATAATACGTCCACGTACGAGCAACGTCCATTTGTACTCGGGATTGTTAATTTTATTAGGCCATTATTCGCTAGCCCGGACAGTACAATTTAATAAACCTTTTATTGACTTTATGTGAATTACCCTCATGTGGAAGGCTCATGGACGACCATTTTGTATTCGGATGTCCCTACGTGTAGATTAAACAAATGCAGTACCGTCAAATAAAGGTTTGGATAGAGAAATTTATGTTTGTAAAAGTTTTACAGTACAACTGATGGATATAGAAATTTATTGATTCTGTGTTTTTTTGCTTGTTTATTGATCATTATTATTTATTGTAGATTTCAGTGGGTAAGTTGTTGATTTCAGTTGACTTGGTGTGTGATAAGTAGAAATAATCTCACTTCTCATTATCTTTTTATAGGGTATCAAAATGTGCAAAAAAAAAGCAAAAAATAACTATTTTTCTTTGTTCTATACCCCAATGCTTCTTAATTATGACTGAAAAATTAGTTGAGATTGACTGTTATGAAAAAAGGAATCACAAAGATATCCAAATATACTGTACTGCCGTTTTAAACATAGATGTCGTCTGCAAATTTGTACAGTTTTTACTTTTTCCGATAACATCGTAAGTTGAAAAGATATTTTGTTGAACATTTGTAATAATAATATTATTTTGTATTAATATCCGCCGATTTAAGAACATGACATAACATTATTTAAAACATTTTATTAAAAAATTATTTGAACGCTTCTATCTTCTATATCTATGTAAAAGCATAATATGTTTTTTGATTCGACAGTTTGCACAACCGTAACTTTTGTTCGGTTCAAATAAAGATGCATATATTTGAATCAAACAAATCTGCTATTTCAATAGAGGCAACGAAATATACAGTGAGCGCGTAAAGTATGGAAACATGACAAAATCTCAAACCGTTTGCTATTTTAAAAAGTCCTCGAACTCGTCGATTTATAATTATCAAAGTGATATCAAATTATTTTTTTTTTCGGCATTTCTTTTTTAAATGACAACCCTTTATATTTTTTTAATGAATTTGACAGATCTCTTAATTGTCTTAATGGTTGCATAATATTCTTATGGCCTTTTGGAATTGAGTATTTTGCAACCATGTTTCTGAGATATAACCTCAAACTTTTGAATTTGAAATAGAACACCTTGTATATCTTGTCATTTTCTGTTACAGTCTTCCATTGGCTATTCAATTCCTACGCTTGTTACGTATTATATCAAAAACATCTAGAAACTAACAAAAACCTTTATTTCTTAGGTCTAAAAATTAACAAAGAAAATTGATAACAAAAAATAACAACAACAAAAAATAAACCGATCAAACTTAAACCAATGTGTTCTTGTCAATGGCAATGGTTGAGAATCCTCATAAACCAACTAGAGTAGTTGCAGTAGAAAATGTAATAATGTTTTGTTATCATTTTTTTCTTTGTTCATTTCTAGACCTAAGTAATAAAGGTTTTTGTTAATTTCTAGATGTTTTGGAATAATGACGACTAACAGAAAATGTCAAAATATGCTCTATTTCAGATTCAAAAGTTTGATGTTATATCTCAGAAACTGTAAACGTTGCATCAACGATAATAACGCCAGTGACTTCACATGGCTGCAAAATACTTAATTTCAAAATTTCGTTAAATTCGGTCGAGCCGTTCCGGAGATTTTGTCACTTTTATTTCATAACCTTCAAATGTCCTTTTCTCGAAAATTTTCTGTCGTAAGGCCATAAAAATATTATGCTACCATTAAGACAATTAAAAGATCTGTCAAATTCATTAAAAAAATATAGGGTTGTCATTTGAAAAAAATGTCGATGACGTCATCTGTTAAAAACAATTGAAGGTAAAAAAATTAATTTGATATCAGAAGGTGTATTTTGATAATAATAAATCGACGTGTTCGAGGATTTTTAAAAATACCAAACAGTTCTTGAGATTTTGTCGTGCTTCCATACTTTACGCGCTCACTGTATATTTACAAATAAAAATGCATTATTATTTTGGAATATTTGTTTAGCAAAAAGAACGTTTATATGTGTCAAATTATGTATGCTTTCGGTTAAAATTTACAATTTGTATATTATTAGTTATTGTGTTGAGTGAAAGAATTATGATTTTTCAATTTAACGAAATTTTTCTTTTATGAAAAATATTTTGAGGTTGCAATAAATGGTTCTTTGATTAAAGAAATTATTAACTGAATGAAAGGAATTTCCAAAACTGAAATGTTACTTTAAAGGAAAGAAATCTCTGCTTGTATAAATATATATTTACTCTCAAGAGTTTTGCATAGTTTTGGTAATACCCGGTACATGCAAGCATATAATTACATTCTAATATTTGCATTTTAGGTTTAAGACAATTCAGAAGCTTTTATGAAGAATAACATTTTCTGAAAAGTTAATATTAAAAGTTTTTCCCACTTTCTCCCGTACCCGGGATATGATTCTATATACAGTCAGCTTCGGTTATAACGAACCTCAAGAGACCGGCAAAATTTGTTCTTTATAAGCATTTTGAACATTTTGATAAGGTGGCCAATAAAAAAAAAACATTTTTGGTCAAATAAGAAGCACCTTGTAAATCTGTAATAACATCAGACAAACCTATCTATATTTAATCAAAGATGATTGTCATTTTAGTTAAAGCTCGGAGCATTATTTCTTGGCTAACAACCCCTAAACGAAGTTGGCGCAGGGGTCTTGGAATTCAAAGAATTTTAATATATACACTACCAAATAATGTATTTACCTGCTAAATGATCTCCTCGAATAAAAACAATAATAAACCGATTGAATTTGCATTATTTACATTATATTTACATTATTCTATTAACCAGACTCATACCGTAAGGATTTTAACATTATCTTTTAAACCATCTCAACAAAAACTTCACTCGAGAATTTTTCTAAACGTAATATCTCCAACGCCAACACTAATTGTCCTTAAAGGGTGGCACACTTAACTTACCCCTTAATACATGCATTGCATCGGTAACAACAGCACGCGCGGTCAGGTCGCCCGTAATTACAACCTCCCTCTCAGTACTAGCAAAAGTTTCCTGAATGGCGTCGGGAAAACCATCCGCATAGACCTTCGCAAGCGTCTGTGCCAGAATAGGGTGGCGCGGCAGCGTTGCTTGTTCACGACACCCCCCTTAATGAAGATAATATTCACGGAGCGAACGGTCGGTCCGACGGCCCATAGAGTTGCCTCACAGTTTGTAGTAGTCGCAGTCAGTAATTAACGGACTACTGAACGGAGTCCCTATCCACTACCGGATACATTACAATTGCATCTTACGCTCTTCTCTCGGCCCTGAAGTTCGCGAATACGGCCGATGCACTGGATGGGAGGATATCCTCTACCCGTCTGCAACCCCCCTTACGCCGCGCCGCGCTCGTTAAACTCTACCGCCTGAAATTAATTACGAATGTGGATCGGTTTACCTGTAATTCGATGCAAAATTATGCAACCGGTAAGAGGGAGGCGGGGTGCTTGGGGTTAGCACGCGAGAACTGGTCGTTATGTGTTGCCTGATTGCTGCAGAATGAAGTGCTGTTAAGATTGTAATTGCAACAATGATGTTTTGTTTGATAATTGATCGTTTGTGAGGAGAAATAAAACTTCCCTGCGCCTCCACCAAAAATGCGTTGGTACTAATTATGGAATAACTAATTATAAATTATGGCTTTTTTGGTCTGATTATAGGCTGATTATTCAGTTATATTGCAGTGGTAGAAATTTTTATACGAAGTTCAGTTTTGAGCATATACAGGGTGTAAGAATAGGATTGTGCTTTGTATATATTATTTTTAGTACTCTTAGGGGTGTTCCAGGGAAAATCCCTTGTACTAGCTAAAATCAAACACTAGCCTATTATTTTCCGAACATTTTATTTTTAGAATCAACCCATTATCTCTGTTAATAAACGAGATATAATAAAAAAACAGTAATAACAAGACTCGCAGGCATGTACAATGATATGTCTGGGTTTTGTCAAGACTGGACTGTTAAGAGTGTTTCTGAGAGAAATTTGCTGATGTCAGGTGACAAAAATGATTTTAACATTTTTGGCGGAATACATAATCCAAGAGTAAAAGTATTACAAATATTATTGAAAACAGATTAATCTATACACAAACTAAATTTATTACATAAATACTGCAAATACGGTAAACTATAAAACTTGATCAACACAAGTATTTGTCTAAAGAAAAAACATTATTCTAAGAAGCAAATTATATTTCAACTCAAAAAAAGAAAGAAAGTTGGACATTAATGGGAATAATTTTTGATATTAACTTTTCAGAAATTTTATTTCTTCATAAAAGCTTCTGGATTGTCTTAAACATTACCTCTTAACTTAAACTCACAGTTTGTAGTAGTCGAAGTCAGTAATTAACGGACTACTGAACGAAGTCCCTATCCACCACCGGATGCATTACAATTGCATCTTACGCTCTTCTCTCGGCCCTGAAGTGCGCGAATACGGCCGATGCACTGGATGGGAGGATTTCCTCTACCCGTCTGCAACCCCCCTTACGCCGCGCCGCGCTCGTTAAACTCTACCGCCTGAAATTAATTACGAATGTGGATCGGTTTACCTGTAATTCGATGCAAAATTATGCAACCGGTAAGAGGGAGGCGGGGCGTTTGGGGTTAGCACGCGAGAACTGGTCGTACTGTGTTGCCTGATTGCTGCAGAATGAAGTGCTGTTAAGGTTGTAATTGAAACAATGATGTTTTGTTTGATAATTGATCGTTTGTGAGGAGAAATAAAACTGTCCCGGCGCCTCCACCAAAAATTCGTTGGTACTAATTATGGAATAACTCGGTTGTTTTTGGTCCGATTTTCATGATTTTTTTGGTCTGATTATAGGCTGATTATTCAGTTATATTGCAGTGGTAGAAATTTTTATTATTATTTCAGTTTTGAGCATATACAGGGTGTAAGAATAGGATTGCGTATTGTATATATTATTTTTAGTACTCTGAGGGGTGTTCCAGGGAAAATCCCTTGTACTAGCTAAAATCAAACACTAGCCTATTATTTTCCGAACATTTTCTTTTTAGATTCAACCCATTATCTCTGTTAATAAACGAGATATAATAAAAAAAAACAGTAATAACAAGACTCGCAGGCAAGTACAATGATATGTCTGGGTTTTGTCAAGACTGGACTGTTAAGAGTGTTTCGGAGAGAAATTTGCTGATGTCAGGTGACTAAAATGATTTTAACATTTTTAGCGGAAAACATAATCCAAGAGTAAAAGTATTACAAATATTATTGAAAACAGATTAATCTATAGACAAACAAAATTTCTTACATAAATAGTGCAAATACGGTAAACTATAAAACTTGATCAACTCAAGTATTCGTCTAAAGAAAAACCATTATTCGAAGAAACAAATTATATTTCAACTCAAAAGAAAGTTGGACACTAATGGGAATAATCTTTGATATTAACTTTTCAGAAATTTTATTTCTTCATAAAAGGATTGTCTTAAACATTACCTCTTAACTTAAACTCACAGTTTGTAGTAGTCGTAGTCAGTAATTAACGGACTACTGAACGGAGTCCCTATCCAGTATCCACTACCGGATACATTACAATTGCATCTTACGCTCTTCTCTCGGCCCTGAAGTGCGCGAATACGGCCGATGCACTGGATGGGAGGATTTCCTCTACCCGTCTGCAACCCCCCTTACGCCGCGCCGCGTTCGTTAAACTCTACCGCCTGAAATTAATTTCGAATGTGGATCGGTTTACCTGTAATTCGATGCAAAATTATGCAACCGGTAAGAGGGAGGCGAGGCGTTTGGGGTTAGCACGCGAGAACTGGTCGTACTGTGTTGCCTGATTGCTGCAGAATGAAGTGCTGTTAAGATTGTAATTGAAACAATGATGTTTTGTTTGATAATTGATCGTTTGTGAGGAGAAATAAAACTGTCCCGGCGCCTCCACCAAAAATTCGTTGGTACTAATTATGGAATAACTCGGTTGTTTTTGGTCCGATTTTCATGATTTTTGTCTGATTATAGGCTGATTATTCAGTTATGAAGCTGTGGTAGAAATTTTTATGCTAAGTAAAGTTTTGAGCTTATACAGAGTGTAAGAGTAGGATTGTGTTTTGTATATATTATTTTTAGTACTCCGAGGGGTGTTCCAGGGAAAATCCCTTGTACTAGCTAATACATTATTATAATTTCCAAGTGTGTTTATCACTTCTGAATTCCTAATGGTTGGGAGCGTTCATCGAGAGGACATTTGGACAGATACCAACCGCAGCGCGGACATTATCTTGAAATAACACTTTCGAGTATCTGCAGAATTGCCAGTAGTGCCTCCAAACTGCAACCTGCCTTCCTTCCATTTTATTGGAGCTGTATAGACCGCAATTTCGCTGCTTACGTGGCATGTCGAAATTCGATGTAGTCGGTAATGATAGCGGAAACGTTTAAGACGGGGCGACCTTAAATACTCGAGCGGGGTTCTCGTCCTTGTTACTCGGGGTAAAATATATGGACCGGAATTCGGCAAAAGCCCGAATGTGCACCACCCACCCTTAATGCCGCGCAATTCGGCCGTCTTAACGAAATACGATATTGGAGGACCCTGATTGCACCAACCGTGCACACACCGTAATTGTGTTGCTTGTTTCTAAGTACCTACCTATAATAAAGTACTGTAACGTTTGTCTTATAGTCTAAAAACGGAGGTATTGTTTTCCTGGTGATCTTTGGTATGCTGACGTAAGTGAAAGATTAGAATTATTGTTGAATTGGTATTGCCTGCATTGAATATGTACTATATTCAGTTTATACGTGTATGTCTCAAAAGTTATGGCACAATTTCTTTTGAAAAATTATGTATTATTTCACTTTTTAAACCTACCCAAAACCCATTTTGTTTTTTGATTAATCCAGATACCTAAATTTGTCTAGAAGAAAAAAGGTTTTAAGTAAACTTTTGCAGTATATGTGCTACCAGAAACTGTGAAACTGTGGTTTGGCCTGTAGCCCAAATTCTATGCCACATCCCTCAGGACCAAATTATAAAGTTTCTTCAGGTCTACTCCGTGCTGTTATATCAACGAGAGCTAAATTTATACTCACAATTAAGTAACATTTACAGCAAGTTCCAACTGAATTTAGAATTGCAAACTTTTACTTGCAGTTAACGGTGGAGCTCTACTAAATTTCAGATACTGAATCGAAGAACAAAATGATTTGCTGAGATGATGCAATAACATGTTTCCTTTACCTAAATATAATTAATGTATCTACCAAAATCAGTAAAAGATGAGGGGTTGTCATTAATGGGAAGTTCTACCGACGCGTTTTTCTAGAACCATGATCTTTCAAACTGTCATGCCCGATTACTTTTTAATCGCTTAACGGATCGAGTTTTTCCTTTGTTACCATAGAGAAAATATTTTTTATTGGTAGTAGAACCTCATAATAAGTGAAAGTTTTAAATAATTATATCGAACTTAAAATTCAAGCAGAAGGAGTTTTGTTAATTTACATTTTTTTAAACTAATTATAGGTTTAGCCTCGAAGTAATTTCATCTAGTTTCACTTATACTGCCTACAACAGTATCACTTCTTGCATATAGTTTTTTTTTGTACACTAAAGTATGATAAATATACAGCAAAAGAAAAAATATTGATATCTCTTATAACTTGTTTGTAAAACTGTCCCAAAGTTGATCTACTCTTTGGGACTCTACATGAGAATCTGCACTTCAGGGTCCGTTGTGAAAACATCGCAACTCCGAAACGAAATATTTCGTTTGCGATGTTTTTTTTTGCTGGGAATTGTACTTAAATAAAGAATCTATTTTTGTATCATGATTCATGAGTTGGGCTAGATGTTTTATATTTGAAAAAAAAGCCAAAGATGTAGAAATAAAATTAATTTTTATCTTTCCCAAAAATTATTTTTTATCCAGCCCATTTATGTAAGAAGTTACACTGAAAATTTCATAAACTTTGAATAATAAATAACGTTTTTATTTGAGTCAAAGAATACGTCTTGATTCTTAAGTCAAATTCACACATTGTGGAGTCATTTTCTATGATATAAATACATACCATATTAATTAATTTAAAAGTTTATCTTAAATTCATTCACTAATTTACTCTCAGATATTGATCACCATCGTTAGATTTCCCGCCTACAATCAAACTCCTTCACCGGGAGCAGTTTTCTTGAATTCCTCCGAGGGGGGTGAGGGGTGCATGCCGAACATCCGATATTAACTGCGCCCTGAAACTTTTGATTCGAGTTTAATGTAATTACAGGGGATTATGCAAAGGAAAGAGACGAAGCGAGGGCTCCCGAAGGTTCAAGAAAAACCGTTCGAGTTCCGACGTTTTAATTCGGTCGAACGACGCGGGGCCAGCTCGAAATTAATAATTCAACTCGATCTGAAATATTTCACTTCTTCTTCGGGCTCTACGCGACTGCGACGGTGTTGTTTAGTTAGCCAGAATCCACGAGCTTAAACTTCAAGTTGTTCTAACGGAAATTGAGTGAGTTTCGATTCCACTTTCGATTCATTTCAATATCGACGCAAGTAATTAATTTCTGTCGTACTTTCGAAAGAAGTTTTAACAAAATATTATTTCAATACTTATGATCCAAAATTTTACACTCAACTAATGCTGAATAAACTTATCACTATTCCAAATTAACGTTTTTTTTTGCGTGCAAAACTTGTATATTCCATAACTAAAAGAAAGTAAGGAGTTTTGCATATAAATAAATTTCCTTGTCTTAAAGCTCCGTTCTGAAAACATCACAACTCCGAAACGAAATATATTGTTGTGATGTTGTTTTTTTTTTTGCTGGGAGTGGTCACTGTCACCCACCAACGTCAATCCGTAATCCAACGTCACCAGTTTTATAGGCGGTGTTTAAAGCTCCTGACGTCTGCTCTCTACACCGGGCAGCAGTAATATGGGCAAATAACTACATTTCTGGCACTTACGTTTTATTATCGCAATAGGGTATTCCGGTCATGTCAAAATTTAAGCAGATATTCGGTTTAACCTATTGTACAATTTATGAGGATTCATATAGTTAAGCTATGAGCTTTTTGATTTAGTTTTTCTATAAGATAATTGCAATTAAAAGTGCATTTCGTTTGAATTCACCGACCACCCTCGGAAATACACGATGATTACCGATCCCTAGTAGCGGTGGCAACAGCGGACAGCTCTCGAACAGCTGATCGGCCAAGTTGACGGTTGGCGACCCTGTTGTTTGACAACGAATAAAGGTACCTTTTTTGAGAGATGATTTGATCATTGAAACTTGAAGCCAAACATCTCTCATCTCGCTACTCGGCAATGTAAAGAAAATCTTATCAGAAGTTACTGTTCTACTGCTGTTATAGCCCGGCACAGAACAATGTCGGCGTTGGAGTTTATACATTTTGAACAAGTGTTTGATATAACCTCAATAGCCAAAGCAGGTGTCAACAAACGAGCGATTCTAAACGTTGACACAACAGAAGACAAAAATTTACTACGTGCACCCTAGATATAGCAACGTTGTCAAGTCGCTCACTTTGAGCGGTCTTTGTGACGTCACAAAGACCAATCCTAATTCAAACTTCAAACAACGATTTCTCTTAATTTAAAACAATGTTTGATATTTTACTTGTGAATTAGCAAACAGTAGCACCCATACTTTATAAAAAATGACAATTTCAAAAACACCGGAATACCCCATTATGTTTCTGTTAAAATTGGACTTAAATAAAAAATCTATTTTTGTATCATGAGTTGGGCTAGATGTTTTATATTTAAAAAAAGCCAAAGATGTGTAAGTAAAATTAATTATTAACTTTCCAAAAAATTATTTTTCATCCAGCCCAACTCGTTATTTATCTAAGAAGTTACACTGAAAATTTGAACAATAAATAACGTTTTTATTTGAAAACGAGTTTTAGGAGAGGTAGACCTGGGTCTTAAAATCTATTGATTGGTCACACTTAATTATAACATCATTAATAAAATGATTGAAAACTGGCCACAAGAATAGGAAATGAAATGTTTCTTTTGTGACAACATTCGTGCAAGTTTTAAGTTCGAATACCTGATTTTCAATCCTTAAGATGTTAAGTCAATCGTCAAATTAGACTAGCAAAAAATCCGAGGTGCGAGATACAAAATGGATGTTTTTGCTCCAGTTATTAAGATTATTTCAGATAGATGGAATAGAAAATAAATTATATTTATGAAATATTGCAAATTTGTGATAATAAAGCCGCATTTCCACCGAGGGAACTGTTAGCTCTTTGAATTTGGACATAATAAAATCATTAATAAGTAATGTCGAACTGCTACTAGGTGATCCAAACGAGCAATCCAAATGAGCAACCCAAATGAGCAATCCAAATGTTACAACTTGCTTAACGGTGCTGCTTTATGATAGATATACTGTTATCAATAATCGGATTCATGCTGCAATTGATAAATTTGAATAATTTAAATTTCAGCGGTCATTGACTGAAAAAAATAATTACTGCAATTTAACATCCTTCGTCAGATTGCTAGTTATCTACAAAATAATGACTTATATTTACCAAACATTTTTATTAACATAAGTAGCATTCATAACTTACAGTGATCGGTATTCACGCCGGTTTAATTTACCATTTTGAATTTTTAATTACTCGGTAATTTAAGCCAACGTAATTTACCATTTTTAGTTTTTATTTCCGCCAAATAAATCCTATTTTGATTCAAATAAATATATTTTTAGTATGAATACCTGATCCAACTGTATTGTTAGATGATGCTGTAAACTCTCTCCTCTATTAAATACAATGTTTTAATTGAATTTTGTTAATGTTATAATTTCACAAAACCAAGCATATTTAATATCTTATTTGTCGTACATATTTGCTTACGTATTCTGTCCTTAAAAAATTGTCGTTGAGAATACCTAATTTGTGGGGCTGATATACATACCTACCCCCAAAAATAACCAATATAACTCTCAAAATTATCCAACCACTTCTTAGGACTTTTTAAGTTTTTTTTCTCCCATTTCTTCGAGATTGAACAAGGTCGTAGTAGTCCTGCGGAAGACTGATGAAAGGATGGAAGTTTTAGACTGAAAATGAAAAGACATCCTTTATTTTGAAGCGGGGCGAGTCCTGGGAAGCGCCTGGATGAATTGACATCGTTTACAAGGGATCATTGCCAGTGGGGGCCACTCCGATTCACAAAGGACAAGAGAGAACGTGAACGGCTGAATCCGGACGAACCGAACGACGAGGACGTAGGACGCGAAGGACGAAGGGAAAAAAAGGACGTCTTAATCAATTTCGACGACGCGACGCGCTCTCCCAGTTAACCTATTACTCTGACGGCTGAATAAAAACGATTGGCGGTTTATTAAATATTGTGAAGTGACGGCGGGATGGATAATGGCGTTAGCAATTAGGGGTGAATTTTAAGGGAGTTTATTGAAGGGCGCACAGGCGGGCGCTTGGAAAAATTTCGATAATGGATTAATAAGGTGCTACAGGATGTCTGAAGTTATCGTTTCAGTTTTGCTAACTTCATTATTATTTTAGTTACAAGGTAGGTTAAATTAACTTCAGTTAAGTTAACTGATAGTATTTTTCATAGTCAGTATGATTGCGAAGACAGAAAAATAATTGAAAATCGAGTTTTGAGATTTCTACAGAAAAAAGAAACATTTATTTCAAATGGTATACCATGCATTTTTTTTTATATGTATATTGGTATCCGGTTAAGTTTGAACATTGTAATATTTATTTCTGTCTACTTTTTGTCGAAGGCCTGAAAAGAAGCTTTTTCTGAAACTCTTGTTATATGCCAGCTACATCGTATTATTTGATTAGAACCTTCATTACAACACTATTAATTATTGAAAATGAAAGAAAACAACGACCATGAAAGATAACAAGGGCAACATTTTTTAGAAGAATTTTGATAGGAATTTTCCCTAGATTACGAATTTGATAACCTGATAAGTCTCCATTAAGTCACAAAAAAAAATAAAACGGTTTCAAAATGTCTAAAGAGCACGTTTTTTAACTTTTTCGTCATTTCTAAAAAAAAATAATGCATAATTAACAGTAAGTGATAGAAATCCTTAAGTAAGCTAAAATAAAAGCTTTCTTTTTCAACCTTAAACTTTAAACAAATCCTATTTTTTGGGAATTTTTAGGATCGCTGTATTCAAATTTGACATAATTTTTTTTAAATTGATTATCAAAATGTTAAAACATGACCAAAGTGAAACGAGTGATTATAATTTCGAATTTAAATACCTCTAAAAGTTCCAAATACTTTTTTCAAATAACATTTTTGCATACGTTTGAACATAAAAGTACTTTACTGTCAAAAGTTTTTCATAGCTTGGTAACACCAGGTACATGCAAGCATACTTACATTCTAATATATGAATTTTAGGTGCAAGACAATCCAGAAACTTGTATAATGTGAATACAATTCTCTGAAAAGTTAATAATAAAAATTGTTTCCATTAGTGTCCAACTTTCTGCTGGACACGATAGACAAAATGCAACTACATTTTGTAAATTATTCAAAAATAAGTAGAAATAAAGGTCATTCCATTAAAAAAAACTGAATTTGTCGTCGTTTTCACGACACTAACGCCATCTATAATAAAGTCAGTACATTATTTTCACAAAATAAGTAAGTACAGCTAATCTACATGTGCCAGAAGTAATGCAAAAACGTTTTTCAGCACTTGTTAAAGAAAATATCTAAATGAATTAAAAAAGGAAATTACCAAAACTTATTTTTAGTATATAATATATAGTTTTCTGATTCTAATTCCTGATTCCAAATGCTCAGGTCTTATTACACATGTTCATACGACATAAAGCTTGCCCAAACTTTTAGCAAACAAAAAGAAACTTCATCTTTTTTTTTCCTTTTCGTGTTTTTTTACAGTTTTGATGGACTGATTCAACATTTATTAAATTATTACACGAACCCAGCAATCTAATATAAATGCGTGTCTGTAGAATTCATCTTTAATATTGGGTCGATTGTCTATAGGCGAATGCAAACAGGGTATATCAAAGGATAACCCACTATATATCAAAGGCAGTCGTTGACAAAGCATTAATATTCATGTATACCAAAACGCATATCCAATATCGATTTTCGATCTTCAATAAAGTCCACGATCAGGGCCCGATAGTAATTTCAGCACTGTAATATACGACATGGGGTTGGCTATTAGTATTATGAGTATTTGTTTAAGGTTATGTTACGACCAGCTATATGTATGTCCTGGAGTACTCTGATATGTACCTTTGATATATGTATGTAGGTATTAATGTATTAGACTTTTTATAAAGGTGAGTTTATTATGTCATCAAGCTTGTTTCCATAGTCTCGATAGTGTAATTGGTAAGACAATAGGTATGAACGTGGTGATGGTTCGACTCAAGGTCGGAGCATTTTTTTTTATTGTTTTTGTAATTTATATTCCTCCAGATTTTCATTCCAGCTTTTCTAATCAATACAAAGTTTCTTTATCCCACATTTACTTGAAAATTTCTGCATTTTATCATATTTCCTCCATTTTCAAATCACTTAACTGCGTTATCCTTATTTCTTCCTCAACACCTCACATTCGCAATCATCCCTTCACGTTGCTTTCTCGCACCAGCGAACAAATAAATTTAAAGGGGTCAGAAGTATCGTTGGCAATATACAGTTATCTCTACGACATCCTACTGAAGGAATTTGACGCGTTTTCCGGTAGAGCGGCTGCAGGCTGTGGCGAAACTCCAGCTATCGATTGACGACGTCGAGAAAGTTGAAACGTTGCGTCAGTGGTGGTAGTAGACGTAGGGGATGAAGGTTCGACGCGACAATTTCGACGAAGGTCGCAATCATCAATTTCCAATGCTAAACAGTTCGGGGAGACTCGAAAACGGTAGCCAAGATACGACGTAATGTAATTAGGAGGACTGCGTGTTAAGTTTCTGTGGCTAGTGGGTGATGAGGGGGTTATAAATTGATGAATTTTTGGTTAATTAGGTCGATATGACCCGTTGAGAATTGACAGTGGTGTAACCCCAAAATGTATGGACTGAGGAACTTAGTCTCGTTTGATTTAATTGAAGTGAGAGATTTAAAAAAGGGTTTAATTGTAGCAATAAAAGCATTATAGACCTATCAGGTTTTGAGTTTTGCTTTATATGTCTAAACTAAAAATATTAAAGAAGGTGGAAAGAACACGTTAACGCGAAAAGAGTAAAGCTTGGTCTCAAATTCAGAGAACTGTACTGGCTTTTCGGGAGAACTGTCAATTGTCAGTACATAACAAATGCAAATATACCAGCAATCCAGGCTTTCCATAATAAAGTAGAGTTTGTTGATGAATGTATCAGTTTTTGGTTAACCAAATAAGTATTTTCTACGTCTGTTTGTACGTCTGGAAGGCTCTACACAAGTTTATATGTTATATTGTATAATATTATGTATATCCATACAATTAGACATATATTCTTCACACATTACCGCTATTGGCGGCTACCAAATCATAACCTTGAATTTTCTAGACTTTTTCAATTCATAAAACTCATGTTGGGACAGGGAAATAAGGGGAAATTAATTAATTTATGCGAAATTTACTCATTTATGCCATTTGCGGCTCGGTGAATCATATATGAGGTTAAAATCGTGTCTTTTCGTTGTCAGCCGAATATTTGAATAATAATTTTAAAATATTGTTATGCTGGTTTTGAAGAAATTACTCAACAACCATTGTAGGTAGTTCATAAAACACTTTGACCTTCACAAGGTCACACCATACAATCAAGTCGCAGTTAGTCTATATCATCATTGATGTTTTTGTTCATAAAATAAGACGCTCTATCACCCCTCCAATATTCGGGACGTGGAACAACACAGTCTGTATAATAATATAAAAACTAATTAAATTTTAAGTATATTTCAGGTATAGTCTGGAATGACAGAGGGTAAGATTTTTTTCGATAAATATTCAATTTAAAAACATGATCTTTTTTAGTTTGAAAATGTGATATTTGTGTTACAAATTTTGAACACCCTGTACTCACCAAACATCAAATTGGTATCTTCAATAATAACCAAGATATTCACACTATCCCAATGTGCCCCATGCCTGTCCCAATGTGTCCCGGCCCGGGGCACATTGCAAATTGGAAAGAAGTTATTATAATTCCAAAAATACTTTATTCAACTTAAAATTTCCAGTGTATATACCTGGATAAATGCATATATTAAGTAGTATTGCCATTACCAACCATTTATTGTGAAATATAAGGCAACTATATGCGGATGTCAAAATCCGTCCCAATGTGCGCCGGTCTCCCCCACTAAGGAACATGGTTAACGCTCCTTGGTAGATATGGTAGTGGAACAGTGACCTGTACAGTGATCTTGGTGTCCTACAAGTCATCCACGAGAGAAAAAGATTCGCCACTAAGCATGAATCTCGCCTAAGAGCCTTTTCAGACGAGGACGGCAACGGCACGGTTTTCGCCGTCCACTGCCGTTGTGTAGCTTTTCACACACACGGATTTCAAACGGCACGGCGTGGTACGTGTGAAAGGCTCCATTTAATCTCATACACTTCGACCCGTCGACGGCGAAAACCGTGCCGTCGCCGTCCTCGTCTGAAAAGGCTCTAAGCCATCACGTAAACGTAGAGGCCCTGGAGCTACTGGGCAACCAGAATCTAGTGAGAAGACTAAAAAGAATCAAACCCTTCGAACTAGTGAATCAGTGAAATGTGTCAAATGTGTTTCACACCCAATAACATGCAACATGCATGTGTACCCCGGGGTCAACGGAGTACAATATCCGAACGCAGCTTTAATCGACATATCTGTCTAGTTCTACTAGTTTTAGTTTAATGCAGACATGGCCGATCTCGATCAAATAGAATCAATCCCATGCAGCTAAACTATTAATTTTTTATATAGCATGATAAAGTCATGTGCCTGGCCACATCAGATTTTTTTATGGTAACCTTGGTACGACTCTAGATATTTTTGTGAAACGTAGTACGCATCTTCTATGCATGAAAAGGCATTCTCTGCTGTACAAAATATTTTGTTATTCTTGCCAATGGCGTTTGTGCTGGATTTGTACTGTATCATTTCAAAGATAAAAGTGCCACTGCTTTTCTTAAAGTAAAAATTATTTTTGAAATTCTCATTCCTTTCTTACCAAATCTGGTCCCTTGATATTTTTTTGTTTAACGTACGGTTTTCGCATAAAAAAAAATTCGTTCATCATCATTATTTTTAAACGGTAAAATTATAAAATTAAAGTAATCACATTTTGGAATGATTGTCGTATCAAAATTATCATGAAAAAACAAAGCCATACAAAACTTGCTCAAAAGGTAACTACATAATGATATTTTTTGACACAAAAGTCAATTTTAAAGAAAGTTGCAACTCATCTTAACTATTTATTGACAAAATAATTAAAAAAACAAGCAACAATGAGCTTTTTCAGCCTATTTATTATAACAAATCTTATTTTCTTAAAAATTCTCACAATATTAGAAATTCTATCAGGGTTAAAAAACAATATATTCTTGACCCAAACATGTGTCCATGGGACATTATTAACCACTAATTTCAATCGTGTTCATTGCAAGTGGAGAGCGAGCTACTTACTTCCACAGTACAACAGTAAATATTGACTATGTAAGTACTTACACGCTGACACAATGAAAATTAATATCACCAACATAGATAGCAGCATAGCTGCTCTTCGCATTAAATTAACGTCACAAACGTTACACCCCAAATAGAATTATGTTCCTAAGTTATTTATTCCTTGAACTACAACGGCGCGGCGGCGTAAACAGATTTTCATAGTGCGCACGGTGAACAAAAATTTCAACTGACAGCTGGTTCGGTGAAGCTTTTACCCGAAAATTGAATGAAACTTTGCTAATTTAAGTGTGTATGTAGTAGGTACGGGTATCATGGCTCACTCGATGCCTCTCAGTGCAAGAGCAATCGATATCCATTTTCCCGATCGGAGTTTTACTTAGCAACGCTAATGTTATTTCTGATAGGAATTACGGGTTACTCTATATCCGACCATTTTGCTGTCTGTACGGGTTAGAGGATTTTTTTTGCGATAGCGGTTCAAAGGGTTGCCTAATCCGTTATCCATTACTGTTAATCTCATTCCAATAATACTGGAACGATAGAAGTATTTGATACTTTTAATACTGAGCTTTAAGGCCATGATGACCAAATTTTGTATACATAGTAGGTAAATACTTGATTCTGAAAGTTAGTTTTAGAGAAATAAATTTAAAATAAAAGTTAAGTAATGTGGACTACATAAATAAACACTACCTATTTTTGCAGATATCGTCCAGCTAGATGCTGACGTCATGTAAAATTGATGCGCTATACTGGGGGGATCGTACATTTTCAAATAGTTTTTTCTTGAGATTTTTAAAGGAACACCCGGTGTATTATTTGCTAACTGGAGTGTCCCTGGAGTTTTTTTCTAATTTATAATTAGTATGTCTTATGGCTATTTTTACTATTTGTGTCACATTTGTAATTTAAAGATTAATACGCTATTATAGTACCTTAATATTGCTCTGTATACAGTGTGTTGGGTAGTTTGATGTAAAATACGTAAAGGGTTACAGAAGAGGCCATTTAGAACCATTTTAACTAGAGTTATTCATATCTAAAGTATCAAGTTCTCAAGATATTACAACATTTTATAAGATACATTTTAAACAGTGCAATTTTAAGGGGACCGCGAGCGAGCTAGCGAAAAACAACGGCCGAATAGTTTTTTTTCTGTAATTATATTACATTTACAATTTTTAAATGAAATAAATATTCTAAATTGCCACCCATGGTAACTGTTAAAAAAAATGCCCTTTTTTATGGTGGACACCACTACGGCTAAACGATTGGTCTGAAACAAAATACTGAAACGCCATTTTAAAGCTTAGATATAAAGCTACAAACTGATGATCATACATATTTAAATTCTAAAAACACAATAAAATTGCGAGGAGTTAGGTAAAGGTCTAAACTGAAAACAAAATAGAAAAAAAAAAGTTTTTTTTGTATCAATCTACTTGGTCCCCTTATGTGGACTTTCTTGAAAATTTGTTCACTTTGAATTTTTTTCGCAGACGTTTCATTGTGGTACTATGTGGCAAACAAACAGAAAACGCGTTTGAGCCCAGATTTCTATTCAGTTCAAAAATTACCAACAATATCTACTTACCATTGTTAATTGATTCAAAATGGGTTATTTTTCTACACAATTCAAAATTGGGATAATATGAGTAATATTAATAACGTGATTTTTTCACCTCGCTTCCAGAACTCAACAAATTTTTACGATGGTTAACCTAAAAGTTCAAGGTTTAGGGTTTACTTAGTAGTAATTTGAAGTTTTTAGCTCCCGGATCGTTTGCCACACGATTGCAAAAAATGTCAAAATATACTTTTTCTCCTTTGCATTCACAATGCACATATAGTAACACTGTTTTCGGTGCTACAATTAACAAATTGTAACACCGTTTTTAGTAACTTTTTTCTAAGATTGGTCACATTGATATCAAATGCCATATGTTAAACATAACCACACATAACTACTAACTGCCTTTTTAGAATTGCTTGCAATCGCAAAAATTGCAAAATGTCTATATTCTATACTTATTTAGACATGCGTGTAGCATGCAATAGTATTGTCAAAGGGTTAGTTTTGATCTGTTCATCAAAATACGGCAGCATGACGTTTTCGGCGATGTTTTGCCACTTTGGTAAGTTATCGTGCATCATTCTCGTCAACTAAACATCTAATCTCCCTTTCAGATACAATACAAGGACTACCTGAATAAGGAGTTATGCGAAGATCACCTACATCGTAGATATGATCGGGTTCAAATACTGCCACGGAATTGTATATGCGCAATAAATAGTTTATTGAATGTCAGCATGCATGTAGTATAGTACATCTAAAGTGTTGAAGATTTCTTAGTTTATGTAGCGTATATGTTTTCAGTAACATTTTGGACAGAATTTTGGTCGTGCCAATACCGTATTATTTTTTTACGTCGCTTCCAACATCGTCTTAGTTCTAGTCGTGTGCAACTATTTGTGTTACCTCCATCGCATGTAATTTTTACTAAGTATAATTTATTCTAATAGACTACTTCACCGAAATTAGATTTTGGTTTCAATTATAAGTCCGTGTAAATGTATAAGCCTCAACGACTACCTAGCGGAATTAAGTAGATACTGCTATTCAACGTTATTCTTTAGTAAGTTCTTGTTCTTGGAAGTAAGTAATCAGTCACCGCCTAACACTTTTATTCCGACTATTATAATTATAAGACACTATTTTAAAGTTAACTTTTTAGGTTATGATTTCTATATCTATATCCTTTATTCACTGGTTGTCATATAAGTTTTGATCACAGTATCCGTTGCGGGTTAATAGTATTGCCCCACGCTCTATTGTGATCATAGTTGCGACGTCGCTGATTACTTATTAAAACTTGTAAGCTAAAGTAGAGTAAAATTAGTATCCACAATAAAATTTTGTCATAATTTTATCCCAGCTTTACCAAGTTGATAGTTTACTACAGTACCAACAGTACCTACTACAACCGGTAACCGCAAAAAAGTAGAAAAAAAAGTATATTACACTCGATTTATAAGACATCTTGGCGTATTCGTTCATTTGTGGCACGAGGAGCGCCAGCGACGAGTCATAAAACTTGTATAATAATATACGATTGTGTTATGGAAACTTTTGCAAAGACTATTTTTTTCTCATTTTTATATTAGAATAACATACAAAGTTACACTATGAAGTCACCCAACACCAACGTAAATCAAATAGAAAAAAACCGGAGCGATGATAGTAGATTCGAGACAGCAGATCAATTTTGCACTAATCCGTGCCCTCGTTCATTTAATAGCATTCACTCATCGCTTGTTTTCATTTATAACGCCCGAAACAAAAAAAAATACAAAAACAGAAACGCTCTGAAAATGACGTAGATTAAGTGCGTCATTTAAAATTCCTCCAATCAGTTTCAAGAGCACTTTACGCCAATGTTTGTTAGTCATGAATTCCGTTTTTGCACGTTCGAGCGGTGCTTTTGGCGAATTTTTCCAATTTGTATCTATTAGCGTTCGCAGTACCCTCCCCTCATCAATTCATCGAGTAATTATAATCACACCTCGTCCGCTTTTGCAACACCGTATATACCGGAAATACCGGTGGTGTGGCGAAAAACGGAAACAAATGCAAATGCGCGCACGATTCAATAATTGTGACATTAATTGGGTAAATTCACACAGAACTGAACACAACGCGTGTATAGTAGTGACATCTGCATTATTCATATCAGTCACTTCAATCGTGTTCGTTTTCAGTGACAACAAAGTAACATATTCACATTCTACTTTATTTGTGATGCCATTGATTTTTTTTTAAATGGCAACCCATATTTTTCTTACTGTCTTGATAGAACTCTCGATTCTATTAATGCTAGTCATAGCATTAAAAATTCTAAAAACGATAATGGGTGAAAATAAGCCCCAACAAATTTTGGGGAAATAGCTTTTAACCAAGTTGCAATTACAGAAGAATGCGTCATGAGCTTTATTCAACAGAAATACAAACTTAAACTGGGTAAATTAAATCAGAATCATAGAGTCTATCGGGTATATTTAATCCCAGGGAGTAGCAAATATTTAGAAAAAAAAAACAGGTGGTGTGTCTCCTAAAGTTGGATGTTAACGTCGTTCTCAGTACTTTCGTTCTCAATTTAGAACATCGTCAGAGCTTAAAATAAATTGGAGAAAAGAAAAAACTGTCAGAAAGAGGGTCCGATCGCATCACCTGGTTTTTTTTTCTAAACAACTCCTACTCCCCATCTGTGGATTGAGACTAATTAAATTTCGTCAGGGATGTACAAGCTTAATTTACCGCGTAAATTACCAAATTAATTACCGTAATTAATGGTATATTACCGATTTTTAATTACCGTAATTTACGTATATTAACAATTTAAATTACCGTTGGTAATTTAGTAGTAATTTACAGTTAATTTATCGGTATTTATAAATGAACTTCAAAAACCTTCCATCAGTACTTGCGTGAATGTACCTACCCCACCACCTAAGCAGTTGACAAGTGAACTGTTGTTTGTGCTTTGCCTGGGAGGTACTTAGGGATGTAAGAGCGTAATTTATCGGTTAAATTACTAAATAAATTACTGTAATTACAGGTAATTTCCGGATTTTTAATTACTTAATTCAGGGGAGTCAATAATGGACATTTTAAATCAGAAGCCATCTACCTACTATCAAATTTATGATTTAAAGAAATGTTCTGGTGATCCGGATAAAATGTGATCATTGTTTGTGAAACCGGGCGTTGTCATTGTGTGGGTCGGTAATAAATTACCGTATTTTAACTATAATTATACTGTTAGACTGCCCATTTTATAAATTGCTGGTACACTGAGAAAAATGGCTGTAAAATTACACATAAATCATTGTGAAAATTACAATAGAAATGTGGTAAGTATAAAACCAGCACGCAATTCCAATTATTTTTACAAGTCTGTGTACTCTTACAGCGATATTGCTGCTTTATTTCAATTACAATGATTTTTTAGTAAAAATACAATGGAAATATACCTTAAATTCGTAAAATTACAACGTATGTTGTGAATTTACTATTATAATAGCGGGTTTGTTGATATTGTAACTCCCAGACGCATGCGCTATGTTTGATCAGCTGTTTTGCAAACGAACGCTGGCACGCATACCATCGTTCTACTTCTCTCTCCGGTAAGTAACAATGATACACTGAACTAAAACTTATCTAGATACCATGTAGGTGTAGGTTAAAATACCAATGCACACTGCAGAACAATTGTATTGCCTTTGTAGATCACCAACGACGACAATTAGCCATTAGAAATTGATGTCTTAACGTCAACGCCATACCTCGATGAAAGCTGTAACTACAGTCTTTTCGTTTCTTCGTGAAAATTTGCTTTAAGATTGAAGGGTTTTATACCAACAGAAAGATAATGTGCAATCTTCTGTTTAGGATAACTTTTTTGTATCTGTCTACGTTTCCTTGTTCGTAGAGATACAGATGCGGAACATCTTGCACCCAGTGTGTTTGTCACAAAAAGAGTGAACGAGTATGTGTGTTCATGGTTGACCGAAGTGCATTTATATATTTATCCGTGTGTTTTCTATGTTTAAGTATTTGCGTACGCTAAGTATTTATTAATTGCTTCTGTGTAGTTTTAATGTATTTTTATGTCCCTCAAACTATTTTATACTTGTATGTACGTCTACATATTAATTTTTTTACAAGTAATTTTATCTATACCATTTTGTTTGACCGTACTATTGTAACGTTTGACTATGTGCATGATGTTACTGTTTTTTTTTGTATTATATGATAGATAATGTTGATATCTACTCAAGATCAGAATAAAATTATACAAATCAAAAATACTGCATATTTCATTGAATTTTACACTGAAATAAATGTATAATTATTACGCATTACCTCATATATACTATTCCTACTGTAAATTCACATCAAAATTTTTTTCAGTGTAGTCAATAGTCATCGTAGACAGTACGTTCAAATTTAATTAAATTTCTTGTATGTTAGGAACGGTATATCAGGCACTCATTTAGGTACATAAAAGTATAAATACTAAACTGCCAAATTACATGACCAATTATTTAATATACAATAGTCAGCAGCATGAATACAATACTCGGCAAAAGGACCACCCACTTCAACTTAACAAAATATACAAGAAGCAGTACGTAAAACTCATTTTATTATAAAGCAGTGAAGATGTTTAATAGCGTACCAAGTGATACTAAAAAAGTATTTTTAAATCATCATGTCCGGTTTACGTATTGGCTAATTTTAAGTAGTTTTAAGTAGTTTTAAGTAGTACTACGGAAACCAAATTTATTGCACTATTAGTTTCTTTTAACTAAATAAACATCATTATTATTACACAAGAATATTTTCCGGAAAAGTAAGTAGAAAAAAGTTTCAGAAATCAGAAGTCATTTTAACCAAATTTGCACTAAATACACCATAACACTAAGACAAAATATTTGATAACTAATAAATATGGATGTAATCCAAAACTACGAGTACATTAAATGATATCTCCTTGCGAAAGTACAGGCTAGCAGGTAAGCTAGCGCCACGTAAGATATAGCTGAATTCTGAGAACTGTTTCAGGAAAGTTCGAAACTTTTGCTAGCGTGGAAATTTCAAATTCCGGACGTTCATATACCTAAAGGTCATATTCCCTCCATTACGGAGACTCGAGCAAACTTGAGTTTCCACGTTTCATCTCAACTCCTTAAGATTACACAACACTCCTCCACACTACCTAGGTATATCAAGTAACAACCAATTCACATCAAAAAAATTAAACAAAGTATAATATAGTTTAATAGTAATATTATCAGAACAAGCTTTAAAAAATGCTTTATTTATCCTACAACATCAGAAGTGGGATTAACCATTAACAAATTAAGCCAATTTTAGTATACTGGAACACGTTTTTACAACTGTGATAACCGATATCATCTCATTAGTTTAACAAGGGGTGGATTTTCTCGCTTTTCTTTGTGAAGAGGCGTCACGAAAAAAGTTGTGCCGCGTACCTGAAAACGTGACGGAAAATTCTGTATGCGACCTTATTTGAATTTTATAAACCGTCGGCACGTGACAAAAGTTCAAATCCTGTGATGATTTTCTGATCATGTACGCGTTCCTCTGAATAGGGTTGATTTAATGCTCATATTACCATAAGGGTTGGAATTTTTTTCGTGAAAATGCACTCATGAGGTGATGCAAGTATTACACTTATTTTATTTTATTTTAGTCTATCAAAATTAAGGTTCCGTTCTGAAAACATCGCAACTCCGAAACGCAATATTTGCTGTCTACACAGGGCAGCAGTAATATGGGCAAATAAATACATTTCTGGCAATTACGCTTTATTATGGTAATTATAATGTTTGCATTAAAATTGTACTTAAATAACAGTTGGGCTAGATATGTAGAAGTAAAATTAATTTTTATCTTTCCAAAAAATTATTTATTAGAAATTTATTCATCCATGATCACCGGCTGATTTTTATAAAACTCAAAAAAAACTATGACATACCAACAAATTTGTACAATATTCGTTTGTGATTTCGGACCGTCAGAGTTGCACTGCAACAGTAAATGCATCGGACATTGATGCATCGCCACATAGCATTTTCTAATACGTGAAAATCTTATTTGAGGACTTGCTACATGTGCGTACCGAATGGGCACTAGCTATTTTTTTGATTAGTTTGCCTTATTTGCACATTAGCTTTTTCAAATCAAACTGATAATTTGATTACGAACTAGCAAGGTTTTATTTTATGTTGCCGACATATTTTTAATTACATAAGTCCAGAATACACTGCGTACTAACAAGGCATTCTTGTGGAAATTTACAAAACAAATCTTGACGAAACTGTTTGTTTCATTTTAATGATTTTTTGTTTAATTCATCAGCTTTCTGTATTATTAATTCGGAGCATCTAATTTTAACAGACTGTAAAACAATACAATTGGTCATTTGATGTGAACTAGTTTAAATAAATTATTTGAATGAGAAAAAATATATATTTTTTTATTTAAATTAGGAAGATATTGCCCATAAAAGAAATGTTAGATATGGTTTCTTCGTCATCTTTAAAGTTTTACTAAATCCAATTGTACTACTAAGTTCGTTGTATAAATATGTCCTAATATTGTCTGAAAAACAGATCAATCATCTTCTGAAACAAAAATTTAAACATGTGAGCTTTTAAAATATAACCTTTTTGTTGAATAAAAAAGCTACACAAAATTGTCTCTACTATTAAAATATTTTTAACCGCTTTCGTTTCTCTTCAAATAATAAACATCATAAAAATCGAAAAATTTGTATACAAGCAAATAAAGTATAATTTTCCAAATAAATTATTTTCTAGACATGCTGTCTATAAAATTGTAATATTTTGAAAGCTCATAAATGAGTATCATCTATATTGTTCATAGAAAAGCATCAACTTAGCATACACTCTGTATATGGTGTACGTTTTTCTTGGAAAGAAATACCATTGCGTTTATGTGGACAGGTAAAAACAACAATATTTTTTTTTAATTTCTGTCTGACGGTTTCCGGTAAACTGTCTGTCTGACGGTTTCACAAAATTACAATTTTATGCGGTTTTCGTTCATTAGAAAAATCAAAAATCCTACTAATAATTACAAATCTATTGTCAATCTTCGTATACGACCTACTACACACAAAACGAAATTAAGAAATAGAAAAATTAAACAGCGTACTATAATGTTCATCGAGTACAAATAAATGCACCAATATTTGTCGCCTTTGCATTTGCTGTACCCATTTCAACTGGGTATTGTAAATACCAAGTATATGGCGTAAAGAAACTCGTCCGCGCAGCCGAACGTCGAATATATAAATCTGTTTTTCTACTTTGCATTCACATGCACACAACACTGTTTTCGGTGTTACAATTAACACATTGTAATACCGAAAACAGTAACATTTTTGTCTGATTGGTACACAGTGATATCAAATGCCGTATGTCAAACGTACAATACATAACCCAACATAACCACACACTGCCTCTTTTTAATCGCTTGCAATCGCATAAACTGCGAAGTATCAATATTGTATACATATTTAAACATGCGTGTAGCCTGCTATAGTATGGCCAAAGGTTGTGGCTTTCTTAGTTTTGCTGTGTTCATCAAAATACGCCAGCATAACGTTTACGGTGATGTTTTACGACTCTAGTAAGTGATCGTTATCATTCTTTTCAACTAAACATCAAATCCCGTTTTCAGATATAATTCAAGGACCACATTTACTTTAATAAGGTATTATGCGAAGGTCAAACCTACATCGTAGATACGAACGATTTTAATTACAGCTGCGAGATAGTATATGCGCAATAAATGGTTTATCAGCATACACGTACGAAGCTACAGTACATTTAAAGTGTAGAGGATTTCTTAGTTTATGTAACATATAAGTTTTCGGTAATATTTTGGACGCTTGGATGCTCGGTTCAATTCGTATTCGTTTTTGTCCGTCGCTTTCGACTTCGTCTTAGTTCTGGTTGTGTGCAACGTATTTGTATTACCTCCATCACATGTAATTTTAGTAAGTATAATTTATTCTAATAAACTAGTTTGCCGAAATTAGAATTGGGTTTCAATTATAAGTGCTTGTAAATATATAAGCCGCAACGGCTACGTAGCGGAATTAGGTAGACACCGCTATTAAACGTTAAGCGTTATAACAATTCTTTAGTAAGTTCTTGTTTTTCGAAGTAACTAATCAGTCACCGCCAAATACTTCTATTCTGATTATTATACTTATGAAACCACTATTTTAAAATTGTTAACTTTTTAGGTTAAGTTTCATGTATTTATCACAGTAGGGTTAAAAGTGTTGCCCCAAGCTCCATTATGATCATCGTTGCGACCTCGCTGAATAATTATTCAAACTTGTAGGCTAAAGTAGAGTAAAATTATTCACAATTAGATTTTGTCATGATTTTATCTCATCGATATCATCCTTAACGAAGTTGACAGTTACTACAGTGCTACCACGTGGTACCCGCAAAATACCCTAGATTCGAATTTAGTGCGATATAGTAACCACAATTTCTAAACTTATATAAAATTAATGACGCAAAGTAGAAAAAATAGTATATTACACTCGTTTTATAAGACGTATTGGTGCACTCGTTCCATTTGGGCACTCCTCGGTACGCTCGTCGTGCCCAAAACAACTCGTGCGCCAATTTGACGTGTTATAAAACTTGTTTAATGATATACTATTTTGAGGTGGTAATTAAGAAATCAGCTTTAGTGCATGCATGCTTCAGCTTTAAATAGTATCTTTTATTACAGAAATTGAAGACAGAATGGTTTTCAAATTATGAATTTTTGCATCCAAGCAAGTAATTATGGCTTAGAGTGTAACAAACGTACTTTATATGCAAGAAAACTTGGAAACAACATTTTGTTTAATTAAATCAGCAACTTCAGACTATCCTGTATAATCAATATCTCCCTCTGGAGGGTTTATTTTCCAAGTTTAGCCGGCATAATCATTACGAAATTGTGCAGTGGGTTGTTATAGGGCTTGGCTCTATCTAGTCGAGTTCCACTAGCTCTAAGATTAAGATAATAGCGTCAGAGGACAGATGTCTATTTCGCGATTTCCTCAATTTGCGTTTGCCAAACCGCTATCGAATGGATTTCACACATCGGTTAATTAGCGCGCTTCCGATGAACACGAAGATCGATTACTGAAGAGCCTAATTCGACATGCCAAAACACGAGCATCCAAGTGATTTTATCTGATTTCCAATACAGAGAATTGTTGGTCTTTTTTCACTATGACAAATATAATATACAGTGTTACAAAGGAAACAAACTTGTGCTAGACTTGAAAACAAGGAACTTGTGAAATCGTATCGGCTGGGAGATTCGACATATCGATGCAAAAAAAATCTGATGTGGCCAGGCACATGACTTTATCATACTATATATAAAATTAATAGTTTAGCTGCATGAGATTCTATTTGATCGAGATCGGCTGTCTGCATTAAAATAAAACTAGTAGAACTAGACAGATATCTCGATTAAAGCTGCCTTCGGATATCGTACTCCGTTGACACCGGGTACACCGTCCAAATGACACTTACGTGTTATTGGGTGTAAAAAGTGTAACGGTGTTCAATATCCGAACGCAGCCTATATTGACAGTAGTATTTTTAAAGCATTAAGCCTGTTCCACAATGAGTCGTCCCGTTGTCGTTAGTCGGTGTCGGAAGTCGGGCGCATGCGTAGATGACGTTTTTATGACGTTTTTCGGTGTCGGCAGCCGACTGTCGCTTGTCGGAACCAAGTTGACCAACTCTCATCTTTTCCGACTCCCGACTAGCGGCTACGTTACGAGCAACCAATCAGAGCGCACTTTATTGATATTTGAGTATTTGACAGAAATCAAAACTACTCGACCTAACGTAGTCTTTGTGGTGTTATTGTTGTATTCATCTCGACGAGATGAAAGATGATTTACTAATCTGTATCCAACATTTACAAGCTGCGAGCCAATACATAACGTTGGTTCGTAAATATATTGGCCCGCAAAAGAAAGCAATGCAGAAGATGGTGGGCAAAACCGCATAATTTTCCATCAAATGGAGAGGTTTATGGAGCTTATGCTAACATTTTTACTTATTTTAAATTAAGCGATCACGAGGAATTTCTTAATTTTTTTTATATTGAAATAATGTTGAATCATTAACAATCAACGAAATCGACAAATTGTCTATTAAAAAGAAAGATTTTTAAATCAAGAGTCGATTGGTATGAGTATAGCTTTCAAAATTTCGAAAATGTTCGAATTTCTCCTAGTAGAAGACTATTTTGAGAGGTCTGTTTTCTATTAACGATAGTTTAATGAACTATGGATGACGGAAAACGGTTGATACATGAAGTAGAAGTAAATTATATAGAAAAAAAGTACAATTCAATGGATAATTTTCAGAATTTCCTAATCGTCTATAAGCAACATTTATGCCTTTTGTCATATAATATTACCCTTTCCTGCACGACGCGTCGCGACGCTTAAAAACTCGTCTATATCGGGTTTTGAATTTTTTGTCATTGATTTTTATGCACAACATGGACATAGAAACTTAAAAAAATTCAAAATGTCATATCGCCTTCTACAATGACGTGTGAAGTCCAACCATACTATACACATTACACCTTCTGCTGTGGTAGTATCACCCACCGTTTATTAACCTATACGTAACACATCATATCAAAAGCTACGATATCATCTGACAAGGGGGCAGGGCATAGTTCGTGCGACATTATAGCGACAATCCGTTTGGATGTGGACTGTGTGTTGTTATCAGTTGTAATGTTTTTACTACTTCCGATTCCCGACAACGACTAACAACAACGGGACGACTCATTGTGGAACAACCTAACGTAACATATATATACATAAATTATAGAAAATTTCCTCTCCTTTAATTTATTATTTAACTATTTTGACGACATTACACAAATAGCGGCTCAAATGCAAAATCTTCGAAAAATGCTATGAGTAAACCACCAGTCCCTTTGGACCCTTTTCAACAGAAAGCTTTTCAGCTCTAAGTTTGGTTATGAAACTTCTAAATATGAAGTTTCGTCCCGCTACCTTTAGTAGTTTCTCCGGAACCGTCTCCACAAAAACGGGTACACACACACACACACACACACACACACACAGACATTTTTTTGTACCTTGGTCAAAAATGTTCAGGGGACCCAAAAAGACATATTTCCGCTATAATCTCAAAATTTTTTTTTGGCACGATTACAATACTTTACATACTGCGTATGATAAAGTAAAAACGATAGAAAAATAATAAACCTGTCCAGAATTTTATCCACTACAATTTTTATAATAAACATTTTTTTGTTTTGTATGCAAAACAAACACTAGAAAATAAAATAAAAACTTGTTTTGGTTTCAGTTCACATACGGTCTACATTCAACGTATCCATCCAATAACGAACACTCCCCCTAAATGAATATTTTGTTCGGTCAAAAATTTTAATAAAACGATAAAACGCTTTCAGGAATACATGTCACGTTGCCCAAATTATTCAGGACATCCACACAACCAGGTCAGAATTAATATAATCTTATTATGAAATTAAATAAGTAAATGTTTGTATGCAGTCTAAGTAAGTGTGTAACGTAAGTTTACCATAGGTGTTTCAACTTAATATTGTTGAAATAATATTTAATTTATATTTAAAAGATATATTTCTCTCTGTGAAGCAGATCGATTTATTTTATTATACGATATGTAGATAAGTATAGTCCATAGGTTCCTATTTTGTTTCATTTACTTATGATTACATTTTTGTCAAGAACTTCTATTTATTTAGTGTAAAAATATGAAATATTTATAAAAATATGTAGATATATATATTAAAAATATGTTTCACATGTTATTTATTGTTACAATTATAATAAAACTTCATACTATTATTTTTTGTTCTTATTTATGATCTCCACATTAATAGGATTTTACTAGTGATTTTACAGTTGACAATACAGGCTTGTCCGAGCAGTCGTAAAACGAGTTTACAAACAATTCTTTTGTGAGAAACCAGATAATGTTTCATTGGTATTTATAACGGAGTTATCATAGCAACATATGTGGTCCATCACAAAAGTACTGATTGTTAACTGGTTTTGCAGTTGCTTGGACAAATGTAATATTAAAGTTGCAGAAAGTTTACTGTACAACAATTAATTGCAATTCCGTGTTTACGGTAAATTTAGTGCACGTCAGTAGTTTTACTTACAAAAGTATATATAAAATCGTACACATCGGAAACCTCATTTCATATGAGAAGTAAATTTATTAGCTCAAAGTAAAATTACAAACCACATGGTATTTTCCCTTCGATACACGGAGGTTAAAAATGACCGCCGATCCACACGATAAAATTACATTTTCAGTTTTATCAGTGGCATGTCACGTTGCCCAAATTATTCAGGACATCCACACAACCAGGTCAGAATTAATATAATGCCGGTCATCAATAATACTGTTTGAAACCCAACAAACTATTTGCGTAAAAGCATAGCTCTGGCTACGATTTTATCGAATTTCCCAGTATTTAATAATACCGTCATTTGATTGGCTAGCACCGGCAGATTGGGTCCTACGAACTTATTAATTAATATGTGTGTGTGTCGACTTCAAATTAGGTCAAATTCGGGGATAGTATTCGTCCCAAAAAGTAACACGTAGTGCAGAATTTCCGAATATGCTGCTAATTAGGTTTCGTTTTAATTTAGTTTCCGGTAAAATATAATTAAGTGTCCCGATTTTGGATCGATCGCCATTCCGACGGATTGATTGCGTTTTAATTGGCAATATTAATTGCGACTGCATAGATAAAATCGTTTAACAGATTATACCGACGATAAATTGCGAATGTCCCTTTTTTAATGGCCTTGTGGTCGGTGATTTAATGACGAACGCATTTCATTGTCGAAAAAGTTACAACTCGTGTGTAGTGGGAGGGCTTTGTAATGACAAACTTGTATTTTAATAGACCAATTTTGAAGTATATTTTTTATTAGCTAATAAAACGAGTAGATAGGTTATTAATCAGAATAAAATTATACATTCTGTTATGTGTGTGGTGATCATGTCGTCAATAAAAGTCAGCAACTATTCCAATATTTTGTAATAGCAGTTGAAAATCTTCACGAACCATGGACTAGGTGTATTCTCTACCTTACTTGTCATATAAATCTGAGTGGATGGGCTTCTCCACAAATAAAGAAGCTGTTAAAAGATGAAAAATTCCAAACAAATATGTTTGGAATATACATCTAAACAGTGCTGTTTCAACCATTCTACTACCGGAGAACTCAAGCTCCAAGTATGGTATGATGCAGAAGCTCATTACGGGGTTTGGATTCAAATAACATTACGGAGAATCAAAATCCTTACGAACTATTTTGTTGATACAAGAGGATTTCTAGACAAGAGATGTGATCACTAATTTTCATAATTTTCACGAACTGAGGTATGTTGAAGATTACCGATTTTTTATCAAATTTCTTGGTAATATTACTGGAAGACGTCTCTATAATATTCTATGAGAAATGTTGTATAATGAGACATAGTCGACTTGTCAACCACTGACTCCAGATGCTTTTCTTCTCAAGTGCAAAGTGCATGGAGAATTTATGTTTAAGACAACAAATCGCGGATGCTATTGAAATTACCCCCGAAGAACCGAACACGCATTACGACCCATATGCGTGTATGACTGATTATAGCGCTCAACATTTTTGTGATTTTATGTTGATATTATAATATAATATTAATAAAGCTATATAATATTATAAACCTTATGTTGTCTAATTGTCTTTTATAAATAATATATGAATTACAAATTGGTAAATAAAGAATAACTTATTAAGTGTTTTGCTTTTCTTATACGTCAGATCCCTGTGCTGTTGATGTACATACGTATGTAATATGTATACTTGTATGTTTTTCATTAGCTAGGCATACGTGTATTATTATCGGCTGAGAAATGAGTGCATAATCTATCGTACCAAGAGAAAGTAATCTGTGACGAAAGGTATTGGTACGGGTTTAGCGATCGATCACACGTATTTCTTCACACACACAATGCTGCGTATTTTAGGTATAAATGTATATGGGCACATAACCTCACTACACTTTCAAATATTCCACATATTCATAGTACGTGTGTTTTTGCAGATATTACTTGATAAACCGTAGACAAATGTTGAAGTTATATAAATATATGTTAAAGATCTCAAATTTTCAATATAGTCAGTTATGTCTACAATTACCACACTAATTTTTAGAGCGGCTTGCCATTGGCCCGCATATAAAGCTTTGTGATTGGCACAGTGGTACAGCCTGATTACGTGTGCAAAAATAAACTAAAACAGCGTTAAAAGACGTTAGACCGTATAATGTTGACCGCACGTCAGCGAAGTCTATCTGGTTCCAAAGTAGCTTTAGCGAACACGTGGACATCCCCACGAAAACACCAATTCTCCACTGATTTTCCAAACTTATCGAAAGACAGCCAAGCTGCTGTCGATCGGCTGTTGAACCCCCCCCCCCCCCCCTTAAGGCTAGTTTGTTAAACATAAGTAATTTACTGATGGGTTTGTAAACTCCGAAGAAAATTGCAGTTTTTCTTTCATAATTTCTATTTTTTGAATTCTTGAGGTAACCTTAAGTATTTCTCCTTTCTAATCTTCCAATACCAAATTTGTGGCTATCTCGTATGTACGCTTAGCAAGAAAACCTGACTGTTGTTGTTTAACAATGATTTCTAGCATTTGTCCAGATTTGGTAAACAAACGTCATTTCCAGTTTGATTCCTTTTCTTTGTATTTTATTTACGACAGAATAAACTCAACAATTCAACATCAATACGTAAGTGACTGTTCGTTATTCACTGTACATAGTTCAACCTGACTTTAGTGGTACATACTTTCAAAGTTGACGAGTATGGTTCCTTAGCTAACGTCAAACGCGTTCCCACCGTGTATTTTGCGGTATTTGCTCCGTACACATCATCCAAAGTGGTTGCTAGGTTATACTCCACCCTACTATACCTACTTATAAAGCAAATATTACATCATTTATTAAGTTTGACGAGAGAACATCACGCGCACGCAAATACCAGCAATTTTGTCTTTCATGGGAACACATAACGATATTAATTGCTTCGCAAAGTTCAAGAGTTCAAGCTAGGGCTTCAATAAAACTGTTTATGTCTAGAAATAGGGTTTTAAAATGATCTATAAGTTTCTCCTTTTAATGATAGTACGAGATTGTTATTCTTATACTAAATTCGTACCATTTCTTCTTACTGGTAAAACACTACCAAAAAAGTAAGGAATAAGGTAGTTGTTGATGAAATTCTCGACAAATTAGCATAAATTTTAACGAGATATAGGTTATATGGTTTTAGTTATTTAGCTATTATAATATTTATTTTAAAATGTTCCTGACATCAATATTCCTAATTATGTGTCGGAATTACAATCATCAATAGTCCCTAATTCCATCATAAATATCGACAGGCATCATAGGAGATGATGAAATAAGTCAGAATGATGCAACACTAGCAGTAGAGAGTAGCGATTTTGGCATTGATACATCCCCTTTGGAGATAACAGTTGAACTAATGCCATCTCCATTAAAAAATATTATTCTGGCCTGAAACACCCAAATAAAGTAAAAAGAAACTGTTCTTCTGTAACACTATCTCTAATGCTTGGAGAGAATATTTGTTAATAAAAGAGAAGGAAGCACACAAGAAAAACATTCTAGAGAAATAAGAAAGGAAGCGAAAAAGGAACAGAATAAAAAGCTGCGCCAAGAAAAAGAGAACACTAAAAATTCCAGATTAAAACATTAAAATAAATATGACGTAAAGAGGGCAGACTGAAGAAGACTAAGGACTTATTTTATACTGTGTTTCATTAAAAAAGGGAAAACATAAATGTAAAAAGTCGACATAGTCATTAGCACCACATAAATATAAATTCTACAGTTATAAATGTAACAAAAATGCCTCAACCTGTCTGAATTTGTTATTAATTTTGAATTTGCTTATTAATTACATTGCGTATAAACGTATCATGTATTTTGGAAATACTGTAGCAGCAATAATGGAAAACCTACAATGACTGCATCAGTGTTGCAGTTCCTAATAAGCTACCAAAATAGGTTAGTTCTTAACAGTAGGTATATACGTTGTGGTAGACCTAGCCAACGCATGCGCAGTCGCTACGCTTCGCGAATACAAACATTGCAATTTCACAATGTTGCGCAATAACCTAAAAATGCAGATTACTAAGTTATTGTACTCACATTTTCGCAGGAATTATCGGAAATGGTCCGTCAACCACCGAAGGGCACTATGCAACATAATAACCGACGCCACAGACATTAAAAACTCCCGAAAAACGTACACATTCGGACCGACGCGACAATTCGACAAACCAAAGACGCGTCAAAACACTCAAAACGTACCCCCACCCGCGGAACCGACTGTAGTTGGAGACGAATGCGTTCAGCTGTATGCGTACTGCGTACAGTCATGGAAATAAGTAAGTTCGTATCGCTATCGCAGGATTTGAAAATAGTATGTCGGTTATATATTCGTGTACTGTTCTACCTCGACCCGGCCGGTTCGCAAAAAGTTGTCCGTCACGAGGTGGTTTTTCGATGGATGTAATGTAACGGGATTTAGTTTATTTTTAGCATGTCCGACCTTTTCCTTAATGTGATATCTTCAATGCAATGTAATAAATGAAATATGATCACTACAGTTAAGTTTACGAGTAGGTAATGCATTTAATTAAATATAGAATTACTTTTATAATAATATTAATAAACATGAAATTTGATAATATGGTACGAAAAGCTCATTTTAAGATATTGCGTAATATCATGACACATTATATAAATTTATGTTAACTAATACACATATTAATTACGCAAGTAAATGCCTTTGCCCAGCAGTAGGATGACGGGCTGAAGTAAGTAAGTAAGTAAATGCGCAAATCAACTTGATGCCAAGGATTATCACTAAATATAGACTATTTCAGAATTGTAATATTAAAATATATTCACTAAATGTAAATAAATTCTCTAAATTTAATTTAAATTTACATTTAGGATGAGCATGTATTTTGTATGAAGGACAATGGATATTTTATATCTGTATTTACTTTACAGCAGTTAATGTTCAATTATCTTTCATGTCATCTAATACATGCTTGACAACCAAAATAATTTAAATTATAGCAATATACACAGGCTGTCCCACGTTTCTTCCGCAAAACAATTTTTTTCAGAAAGTAAATATCTTATTTTAAACGGCTCCAACTTCAGAAGGAACAGAGAAAACCAATAAGACCATATGAAACATATTACTTTCTACTTTCTAGAAAAAAACAAAACATTTTGCTATTTTCTTTTGTTCATTTGTTAAGACAAAGTATTAAAATTGTACTTATAATTAATAATTTTTTATTGTTGTAATATGTATTTATTGTGTTTCATTTTTAGTTTTGCATTGTTTGATAACTAATTAATTTTTTTCTTTTCTCTTTTTGTTAATATTTCAGAGCTCTACAGAAGTTTTATTGTAATATAGTTCCAGTTCAATAAGCACACATTTTTCATTTACTATATATTAGCTGGAACATTATTGGAAATTTTAATTCTAAATTTATTTTCTAAATAAATTAAGAGGCGTGCATTAACAATCGATAATAAGTTAAAAATAACATTTTGACTTATGAATTGTGTACTGTAAGGTTAGCTAAAATGCATATACATTAAAAATGAAGGTCTTTTTAATTTCCAAACAATATAAACTATAACTGAAAATGTTTAACGAAATACTTTGTCAAAGTAATATTATAAGTTAATAATATGGTAACATACAGGCGGGATGTAAATTTTAAATATATCAAAAATTACAGCCACAACCTGGATCTGAACCAAGGCCCTTTGCGTCGCTAGCACACTGTCAATAGCTCAGATGGGAGAGCATTGTGGTAGCGACGCAAAGGTCCCTGGTTCAAATCGTCAAGTTGTTGACGAGAAACCAAAAACTTTTCTTTCTGAAGCGTCTCTTTTTGGGAAATTATATACCCGTTACCAACACAATTTATACTCATCCCAGGTCAAATTTGATGAAATAATTTTTATGTTGTATAAATGTTCTTTTAGATGGTCGTATATTTTGGTTTACTTTTTTTTAATAATAATTATAACATATTTACAACCCATCAAAATTCGTCGAAAATTTAGAGCTTGCTTCCAAAAATTTTTGTAAATTAGTGATATACATAATTGTCATTATTTTCAATTGTCAGATATTTGAAACATATTGCTGTAAAGTAAATACAAAATAATAATATAAAAAAATAGTAATGATACATTCATGCTATACAAAATACATACTCCTTTCTGTTTAGTAAATTAAACACTGCAAAATATCGTTGAAGCTAAATATCTCGAAAACACCAGTAAATCACAATTAACAAATTACCATATAGACAAATTTAAAGCAATTTAATTTTAATTTATTTCTATTTTGTAAATAAATGTTAATACATATGTCAGTTCTGAAATAACCTGAAAAGTAAAAATATTGACAACAACAAATTGATTTTTGTATTCATTAACACAAAAAAGCTATTAGATGCAATAAGGTTGTAAGTATAATTTGTTGTGTTGTATGCAATATCTTGAAATGAGATTTTCATTTCATGTAATCGAAAACTTGTATGTTTATTAATATAAAATTAACGTCATATTTAATAAAAACACAATTACATTGCAATGTAGGAATTAAATTAATTAATTACACATTAAGCTAATAAATAGAAACATATAAATCATTATAAACCAATTCAAAGCATTCGAACAAGGTTTCGCAAATAATAAATTTCCGATATACGAGTTGAAGCGTAAACGGACAATTTTTTGCACTTAGCGGCCGAGCGGTCGACCAGAATAACAAAAAAACTTGTACTTGGATGTATCATCGACACACTGCTAAAATATTTATAGAACTTACTTAATTCCAAGAGTGTACATAAGCGATGTTGCCTAGGTAGACGATACACGGATTTCAATTATATGAAATTACCTACCTGATCTAATAGCGACATTGAATTCTGAACTGGTTTCGATATCAAATTGGTATAAAGAAAATAAGTTACGTTTGAATGTGTTCACAACGAAAAGATATTGGGAAATAAAAATTTGCTAAATCTCCAGAATTGCAATTTTTCTGCACAACAAATTTGGGTTTCTCATGACAAATATATGTACCTTAACAAAAAGTATATAATCTTATATTATTATATAATTTTTGCTATAGTTTTTATCACATATAATTTTACATAATCTTTTGGTTGTTTGAAAACGTAAAGAAATATATTCCATATCTGCTGTACAAAGATTCTTTCGGGTTTTTGTTTGCTCCGTGCTAAGCAATTTTAAATCGAGACGAGAGAGAGGCGTCTTGTGGTCCGTAAGAAATTGGGTGTGGAAGGGCGAAATATGGAATACACATCACACGTCCTCTGCGAAGTTATTCTCACCCCCCTGACACGTTTCCGATCGTTTTCATGAAAACTTATACAACTTATGCAGCGTCGGCAAAGTCGAGCTCTGCATACATATTAGACGTTTTCCGTGCCTTCTTTTGTATTTGTTAAATTGTTTTCGGCTTTTGTATTTTCGCCACCGACCCGAATATTGCTTCGTATCGTACACAAGTACGACATTGGTATTCAAAATGTCGTTATATGGTAGATATTTAACATCCGGATACTGCTAGAGGGCAGTTTTTATTAAAAAGACTTACGCAATTTATTATTAACGTTCAAGAAATTTTTATTTGTTCAACTTTGTCTCAATACTAGATTTAGTTTTTGGAAATCTAAAACACTTTTGAAACATCAATTTTTGAAAAAACTTTTGTGGCATACACGTTAATTTTCAGTTTTACCACAAATTAAACATTTCTTTATACATATCCGTAATTTATCTAATCTCAATTAACCATTTGTGCTTACGATCACATCCGGAAATCCATAAATCGTTACTATTGCGGAAATGACAAACGCACAACGCAGTCGCGATTTATTCTGCAGTCATGGCTAGAGAAGAATTAATATGTTTCGAAGAACGCGTCGTATGAAAAGGCTTTGTTGTAAAAAGCAGATGGCGTCGGGCGTCACGTTTTCGGCATTTATTATTCCGGCGATATAAATCATCACGTGACCAGATACACGTTACTACGGAAGATTTACGTATGTGAATTATATCCGTAAACGAAACGGAACTGAAGGCAGACCCAGGCCAAGTTTTGTGTAGCGGATTTAGAAAACCGGAGGTTTAGTTTCAATTTGTTCAAGATTCAAAATCTTACGTGCTGGGCGTGCTAATGTATTTATACAGTCTGTCTGATTTGAAGTTGGTCCTTGTTTCATTATTTAAAATTTTTGCTGGTACACTAGGAAAGAGTGGTACACTATGAATCGTTGACATGGTGCACAATGAAACATGACAAATAAATGGAATAATACCGCGTAAATATGTTATATAGTTTCCTTGGTACTACAGCCTGCAAATGTTAATTGGATTCCCATTAATTTTTATTATATAGCTAACCATCTGTGCTACATATGATTACTATTATATAGTGGAACAATTCTAGTTTGTTTTGACAGTAGTCATGGTGAACTGTCACTCAGCAGCGCGACGCCGGCGGTTTATTAATGCCAAGTAAAATATAGTAAATAGGGTATTCCGGTGTTTTTGAAATTGTAATTTTTTACAAACTATGGGTGCTACTGTTTGCTACTTCACAAGTAAAATATCAAACATTGTTTTAAATTAAGAGAAATCGTTGTTTGAAGTTTGAATTAGGATTGGTCTTTGTGACGTCACAAAGACCGCTCAAAGTGAGCGACTTGACAACGTTGCTATATCTAGGGTGCACGTAGTAAATTTTTGTCTTCTGTTGTGTCAACGTTTAGAATCGCTCGTTTGTTGACACCTGCTTTGGTTATTGAGGTTATATCAAACACTTGTTCAAAATGTATAAACTCCAACGCCGACATTGTTCTGTGCCGGGGTGTAACAGCAGTAGAACAGTAACTCCTGATAAGATTTTCTTTACATTGCCGACTAGCGAGATGAGAGATGTTTGGCTTCAAGTTTCAATGATCAAATCATTTCTCAAAAAGGTTACCTTTATTCGTTGTCAAACAACAGGGTCGCCAACCGTCAACTTGGCCGATCAGCTGTTCGAGAGCTGCCCGCTGTTGCCACCGCTACTAGGGATCGGTAATCATCGTGTATTTCCGAGGGTGGTCGGTGAATTCAAACGAAATGCACTTTTAATTGCAATTATCTCATAGAAAAACTAAATAAAAAAGCTCATAGCTTAACTTTATGAATCCTCATAATTTGTACAATAGGTTAAACCGAATATCTGCTTAAATTTTGACATGACCGGAATACCCTATTGTTCGTAGCTGTTCACGGGCAATAATTTCTACTGTGGTAAGTTTGTGAGAATTAGGAATCGAATGTAAACAGATAAATATATTTTTTAAAGTTGGTTTGAGCCCATTGTGCAAAGTAAATGGTTATTGTAGAAAAATAGCTTCATATATCTTTGCAATTGCTTATTAAACATACTATGTGGGCATGTTTCGACAGTTCAAACTGTCATCTTCAGCACATAATAGTCAAATCCGAAATATCCGCACAAGCACAAACGGAACAAGCAGCGGGAAAGTCACTGCAAAGATATGCAGCAATTGGAGGCAAAACCAAACGGAGACAAACGGAAACGAGTATGTATAGGTTAAAATGTCGTTCCAGACAATGTTCATCAGTAAAAAGGACCAGTCAAAAGTTAAAACATCAAGCAATTATCTCCAAAATCGAAACTTCAAATTCGGAAAATGTCGAATGAGTATACATCATTCATATAGGCGGTTCGAACGAGACAGAGCGACTGAAAAGTCGCTCTGAATGAAATTTGGGAAAGTGTTAATACACAAAAAAATGCCATTATTTTGGATACGCTTGAGGTTAATATGACTTCAAGTGTTTCAGGACGCAAATGACGTCACCATTGAAATTTTAAATGGCACCCTATATCCTTTGTGTGATATTTTCAATCAGGATGGCATTCTAAACACAAAAACATATCGATCGCCAATTTTTATCACCAAGGCAACGCGAAAATAACTTGAGTACTTGTGTATTAGTGTATGTAGCTATGAATTGGTGAAAATAGTCGAAAATTGTCAAATAAATACTAGCTAAATAGATTTTGACCGACAATGCATTACTGGCGCCCTCTAGCGTGATTTAATTGGCTTTTGGCCAGTAAGTAATTTTTTCACGGGTACCCAATGGCCACACCCTGATTATTCGATAGATAATATCTTTCCGATTACAATGATACCCAATACTTGATATTTTGTTGAAATTCGTAGGGTACAAATGTTGTTAGAAGCAAGGAAAGCGAAAAAAATACTGACTTAATGATCAAAGTCAGCGTACAAGTCAAAGTCAGTCAATAGACTACTCGACGGAAGTACCCTTAAACATCATATCATATCACTATCGTTTATCGCCCTTGAGACCTGTGAACTTGTCACAAATACTTGCTAAAAAACAAATTATTATTTTTAAATGCAATTTTAGATTAGGAAACTTATTCGCTTTCAGAATGAACATTCAATTAAAAGCTACTAAAGTAAACAGTTTAGAATTAAAAAATACTGAAAAATCCCGAGTTTCATTCAAATATGAAAATGTTTAGATTTATCATAACAAACTTGGTATTGTCGGTAATTTGACTTGTAATGGAGATACGGTAAAAAGAATGCGTTCTGTTTCATATTATTGCAAATTAAGAAGTAATTTGAATATGATATATGGTAAATTAACGTCTGTTTAAATTTTCATTGGTTTTTCAAACAAAGGTAGTCGCAGTTGTGACAAAACGTCTATGAAGTGTCAACACTGGACCGTCTGCCTGTCCGCCATCTAGCCGAGACCCCACGAAAAATTCGTCCATTATTTAATATGTCAGAAGTGGAAGCTCGGCCGGTTTTGAAACGTGATAAAGATTTATTATCCTTTGTGAGAAGTGGGGTAAAGTGAAGGCATCAATAACTGACGTACATCCAATAAACGCGTCGCAACCATTTTTCCGGGGACCCGGCGCGGCCCGCCGTCCGCCTCTTCTTTAATAATAAATTATCAGGTCGGCTAAGTGTATTAACCGTGATAAAATGCACGGAAAGTTTATATTTAATTAGCGAGAGCAGGCGGCCGCGGTAGCGACAATAGCCACGCTTCAGGTGGTGCGAAATTTTGCTTATACATCCAGAGTAATTACGGAGTTGAAAAAGTTGAAAATTTGACAGGATAAGGGATAATGAAAAATATATACAGGGTTTTTCAAGAAAGATATTTTAGATTTTAGACAGTATAGATATTTCTGAGCTGTTGTTTGGCTTTTACGTCATCACTATTTAATAAATAGAAATTTGTACACATGAAGAGATTTATTCTTTTTCTTTGATTTGAATATACGTTTACTTTGCATCTCTATTTTGCACCGTAGATACATATTTTAATATAAAAAAATGTTTATGGAAAAGAGAAAGACAGACCTGACTTGATGATTAATGAATTCGAAGTCAATGGAAATCACTCACCTGAGAAAAAAGAAAACATCAGTCATATCGCTCATATCATATCAGTATAATGTCTCGACCAATAGGTCTTAAAAGATACAATATGCCTGGGCAAATAACTTCAAGCACTACATAACAATGCATAGATTACTAACATAATAAAAAAGGGATAAAGGGTTAGACCAAGGGTGTCAAACTCGCGCCCCGCGAGCCGCATCCGGCACTCAACATATATTTTTGCGGCCCAGTTAACAAAACGTATACAATAATTATAATAACGACCGTGTTTTGCACAACGTTCGCACTTGTGTAGTGTAAATACGCGCAGACGCTGCATTCTCTATTAATATTAGCAAATACTATTTTAGCAGCCAACCAACCACGCCATTAGTCTTAAACTGAATTGCTTGGTACGTCTAACATATAAAGTGTGTCCCCCGATGGACCTAACTATACCTATAATGGACGCAACTTTTAATTTCTCGAGAAAAAGTCATACTTTATAAAGAGTTTTTGATGTGCTAAAAAGTCGAAAGCCATGGTTCATATTTTGATTTAACATACATGATGTATAGAAAACACGAAAATGTTAAATTGGCCGAAGAGCAAACTATCGGTTTTTCGGAATTAGAACAAAAATGTTATAGGTAAAAGTTGTTTAATATTTAAATTTATGCCCAGATATCAAATTTCAATGTTGTATTCTAAGCTTTATATTTTATTTATTTTTAGCAAAACAATTTAAGAAAACATTACTCCACATGTTGCCCTCCTACAGCTACACATTTTTCCAATCTTCTTCTAAACTCCCGATATACCAAATCAATTGCTTCTTCATTTACTTCGTCTACTGCTTCCCTAAGTTTTTATTGTAGAATGTCTACATTATCATGAAAATTAATCGCATACACCTTCTGTTTTAAATAACCCCACAGAAAAAAAATCAAGCGGCGTTAAATCAGGTGAACGTGGTGCCCATCGTATAGGGCCGAATCGTCCAATCCATTTATTGGGAAAATGTCTGTTCAACCAATCGTAGTGAACACTAACCACCTGACCTGTAAGTTAATTTAGTCCAAAGAAAGTAGGAAAAAATTTCCAACGTATCAAAAAAAATACTTTGGTGTACAGCACCGTCAAAAAAATATGGGCCAATTATTTTCTTGTAATAAAAACCACACCAAACATTTTTTTTTTTATATATTTTTGGGTATTACATAGTTGTAATAGGGTATTTTCTTGGGACCAATATCTGCAATTCTGTGAAGTAACAACTGGATATGTGGTAATCGTCGCTTTGTCAAAATAATTTTTCTATAGAAAAATCTGTCGACCATAGTTTGATAGGCTATTCTAATAGATAACATTCTATTATGATAGAATACTATAGTAGGCAACATTCTATTCGACGAGCATCATCTTAGTAGGAGATGTGTAGGAGATGTGTAGTAGGGAATGTGTATTAATACTGGTTTAAAAGGATGAAATTTGTGATTTGAAAAGATCCTTTGCAGGTGGCTTTTACTGTTCAACTCTCGAGTTCTTCTCAATTAAAACTTTGCCTCAACGACTTTTTAGGCAAGGTTTCACGGAATCAATAGATTATAAGCTCATCTAACATGCATATGTTCACCATTTTGCCTTTCTTTATTAATTTTACGTCGCCTGTTGCATAACACATTTTACCCAATGCACGAAAACAATTTACAGAACCGTATACCTCAGGGTATATTCTGTTAATAACTTCAACACTGTATGTATATTCATAACTGAAACTCCAATAAAAATTCTACCACAGCATTGCTTAAAAAGAATCAACCAACAAATGAATAAAACACTCCCTAACTACTCCTAACTGTTGTCTATATGGTTAATTTGAAAATGGAAACAAGTTACTACGTGTAGTATAACCACGTACAGTGTATCTATTTTTACTTTATCATACGCAGTATGTAAAGTATTGTAATCATGCCAAAAAAAATTTTTGGGATTTTAGCGGAAATATGTCTTTTTGGGTCCCCTGAACATTTTTGACCAAGGTACAAAAAATGTCTGTGTGTGTGTGTGTATGTGTGTGTGTGTGTGTACCCGTTTTTGTGGCGACGATTCCGGAGAAACTACTAAAGGTGTCGGGACGAAACTTATAATAATACTTATAATAACATATTTAGAAGTTTCATAACCAAACTTAGAGCTGAAAAGCTTTCTGTTGAAAAGGGTCCAAAGGAACTGGTGGTTTACTCATAGCATTTTTCGAAGATTTTGCAAATGAGCCGCTATTTGTGTAATGTCGTCAAACTAGTTAAATAATAAATTAAAGGAGAGGAAATTTTCTATAATTTATGTATATGACATTTTTTGGTAGAATTTATAGTTTAGCTGCATGAGCAAATTCTATTTCATCGAGATCGGTCGTACTGCTTTAAAACTAGTAGCCAGGATATGTCAGATTTTTTGATTCTAATGTCAGTAGCTAGTGTCAAACGCTAATGTTTTGAAAATACTACTGTCAATATAGGCTGCGTTCGGATATTGAACCCCGTTACACTTTTTACACCCAATAACACGTAGGTGTCATTTGGACGGTGTACCCGGTGTCAACGGAGTACAATATCCGAACGCAGCTTTAATCGAGATATCTGTCTAGTTCTACTATTTTTATTTTAATGCAGACATAGCCGATCTCGATCAAATAGAATCTCATGCAGCTAAACTATTAATTTTATATATAGTATGATAAAGTCATGTGCCTGGCCACATCAGATTTTTTTACATTAGCGTGAACCTAGTGATTTTGTTTATTATCTAACAACGTTTAAAGACAATATTTACATGGTAGTGGAACTTCTAATCTTTATAATTCCTATCAATTGGCAAACATCAATTAATTGGAATAATTAATAATTTGATTATTTATAATCTAGAAAATTGTCTACTCATTTGTATTTGTTGTATGACGTGTAACTATATTTTGTTTGGTTTAAAAAGCATGTATTAACTCGTAGATAATTCCGCCAATCTACCGGTTCATCAAAAGATTTTTAAACACTGATAAGTGTGACAGATGCTTAAAATTCAACAACATTGACCCTAGCATTATTTTGACTCCACCAGCGCGGACCCCTAGGAGCGGAGCGCGCCTATAAGACTACCGTGAGCGGGAGAACGACAGCGGGAGAAGCTTGACAACCGCAAGTGTGGACAGTACCTACATTTATCCTATCACACATATACCATCATGATCAAATAATATCGATATTCCTCGTCAATATTGTCTTACAACTCCCAAACCGTATGTCACTTTGGTGGAGATGTGTCGGAGGGCTGTGCGTGTGTTTATTTCGCAAATGGCCATTTGCGGATTCGTGGGGGTGGACAGTTCGATGCTGCGGGTGTACGCGCGGCTCTATCGCGTTATATATTGTGACAATAAATTAAATCGAATCGACAGCCACCCCTCCGTTTTGCATAGGGGTGGCCCCGTCTGTCTCTTTGAAAACGAAAACTGTACGGGATAGCCTGGCCTGGCTGGTTCGACTCTATCGCGGACTGCGCGTCATCAAATTATTGCCGGCGATGCATCACTCATCCCCGAAAACTGATTAAAATGCAATATTCGCCCCGTGGCTAATCAAACACTCGTTAGATATCCCGTCGCGGTTATTACCCTGTCATGTTTAATCTCAGCTCGTGTTTCAAGGGCTTGTATACGAAATCACGCCGCGTTTGTGTCATGTCTCTCACTCATGTCACATGTACATTAAAAATCAGTAAAGAATGCAGCATTCATGTTCTTTTGTTAGTAGTTATAGTGAATTATGTTTTGATTATTTTTTTGATATTTATTAGGTAGTATTGTCTTACAAACAATAGAACGTTTAAGGATCATAGTGAGCTTAACTGTGTATCAGTATCCGTGTTGTATAACACTATCCCAGTTGTCGATCCCAAATATTTATTTGACAGTTTGCCTCGCCACCATTGACAAACCCATTTAAAATATTTTTCCGTCGATCGTTTATTTATGAGTATGTTTACTGAATAGAATAGTTATTTATGTACCAAGGACCTTAAACGGATGCTTATGCCCCGAGTGTGACAGTTTAAAAATCGCGAGGGCCGATAGGTCCGAAAGCTTTTTAAGTCGCGCAAGGGTATAAACATCAAGTAATGTACGAGGTCATACAACATTTTATGTCCTACAATGGTTTTGTTCCTCCGTTTGAATATTATTACAAATACAATACAGACAATCAATTGTCAAACTTATAACCTTAATCACCAATAATTGACATTGATGAGTGACAATACAGACAATTCATTGTCAAACTTATAACCTTAATCGCCAATAATTGACATTGACGATTTTTTTACTTGTTTATTTTACGTCTGTCTATTTCTGCAACTGAGGCCAATCACCGACGCTGGCAGGCTACACACATCCAGGAATTTTGTCGAACTGAAGGAATTCCAACCTGCAGTAAGAGTTCTTTAACGTGCACGTCGCATCATGACAGCACACGGGGCCACCGGCTTTACTTCCTCATCCGATGGACGGCGGCATGCAAAGGTGGCATTGACGATTTAAAATTTACAATTTGAATGACAAATATTTGATATATTTGACATATAACCATGGCAATCGTTTATGCCCTAGGGCGCAACATAAATCTTTATTTCCCTAGGGCGAAAAAGGAAGCTGTTTTCGTCCCGGTATCTAAGATGTAAAATGTCACTTCATGATCATTTAAGACATAATAGTTATTTATGTCACAAGTGCTGAAAGTACGGAATAGCGCGACGAGTGGTAATGCGGCGCGACGCCGAAGGCGGAGCGTCGCATGTGAGCGGCAAGAGTGACATAAATGTTTTTTGTGCTCCTTTTTGACTAACTATGTATTTTTTAAAAAAAATTAAAAATGGTTATATGTCTGTATAGGAAATGTTAGGTTGATACCACTTCGACGAACCGTCAAGTTTAAAAAACTAATTCAAATTCTGACATATTTATATTTGTTCATTACACTGTAGATGTCACATGCGTACCAACATACTAAAATAAAACTATACTCATCGCTATACTTTATTTCCAATTTTCTCAATTTATCCTTTTTGGAATTAGATATAACAACGGGTTGATATTCCTTATCAACAAACAATCAAATTGGTGATTTGTATTTTGTACTTTGCCGCACTAGTTCCACAGCGGTTCTCCAACCTCTGACGAAATCAGCTGCTTTCGAGTGTGACAGCACAAAAAATATTTTACCTACGACCGTATGTTTAAATGTCCCTCACGTCACGGACTGCTTCACTCGTATATAGCTTATAACAAACATGTGCTTTTGGTTGTGCTTTTGTGTTTTTAACGCACGACATAATGTCATCAGTCATCACAACGCAAATGTAGATCCATATTTTACTATTTGATTTCCCTCTTGTCACAACAGTTCAAATGCAGTTACCCACAGTTGAAATAGATGTCGCGTGAATAACTAGCAATAGATAAAACCAATGCTGGGCACAAAAACGTTAATCGAATTAACGAATTAACTTTTAAGTTAACTTTCAAAACCATTAACTTCCAATACATTCGTTATCCATTGAAAATATCATAATTAAGTATTTAAAATTGCTATTGACACTCCGTGCGAGCTCGGACTTGGTTTGTTTAAATGTACGATGTACTACATTGTGCGACGCGAAGTCCGTATGGCGAATATAAAGCATGTGCGCAAATTGTTGTTTTTATTTTTTGGTTTCCTGTCTTATTGTAGGTATTTACCGATTTATTATGTAACAATAAATATTTTACTTTGTTTAATATTGTTATTTTTTAAGAAATACGTATTATTTCAAAATATAAATCTAAACTTCAAAAACAACCTAAAAATGTTTATTATAAAAGTCCGTTTAAAACTAAAAAAAAATAAATTCAAAAATTATAATTAAATGTTTATTATAAACGTCCGTTACATTTATAACAAATTAACGGACCATCGGTTACCGAAGTTAACTTTTTCGTTAACGGATTAACGATTAACGAAGTTAACTTCCTGATTAACTTTGCCCAGCTTTGGATAAAAGTGATAAAACACATTTTTGTTGAACTGTCAAATATACTAACCTAACCTAATACTTCTGTCGCAATATTTCTCCTTTATTTAAAGTAAGTGATTGTATCTGTAATTGTCGTTCGTAGCGTAGTTAAAATTATGTACAACACTCGAGCTGTAGCCCATATTACGTGCTCGTGAAAGATAACAGAACTCACCGTATGTTCACTTTCAACTCGTACGTAATATGCTAGTTACAACTCTTGTAATGTAATATACTATTAAATTGTATAAAAATAGTACTGCCATTGTTTTTCTCATTTTTCACACAAATGTTTGGATCGAATAAGAACACCGTACTATTCATAGGTACCCACAACAAAATATAGGATCAATCATTCGTAATTAATGTAATGTGTAACTATTACATTCAATTATTAATAAATGAATGCTCGCTTTGCGACCTCGTGCGGTAGGAGCTCAGTAGCATTGACGCTGGAATCACGGTCGCGCCGCGTAGCGAGCGATGAAAGGATACTGTTACTTACCAGCTCGCATTTGTTTTTGTTCTTGTTATAAACGATTGCTAGGTATTGCATTTCAGTGTCCTTAAACGTTAATACAACTTACTGCAGTAAACTCAGTGTCGGCTCGGTTCAATAAATTTACTACAAGAGACTCCGTGGCGCAACGGTAGCGCGTCTGACTCCAGATCAGAAGGTTGCGTGTTCAAATCACGTCGGGGTCAACACAATTTTTATTAATTTTTTGACCCAAACAATTTTTAACAACGAAACATCAATATTCTATACATATTTAAACATGGGTGTAGCCTGCTATAGTATGGCCAAAGGATTGGGGCTTTCTTAATTTTGCTGTGTTCATCAAAATACGCCAGCATGACGTTTACGGTGATGTTTTACGACTCTAGTAAGTGATCGTTATCATTCTTTTCAACTAAACATCAAATCCCCTTTTCAGATATAATTCAAGGACCACATTTACTTTAATAAGGTATTATGCGAAGATCAAACCTACATCGTAGATACGAACGATTTTAATTACTGCTGCGAGATTGTATATGCGCAATAAATAGTTTATCAGCATACACGTACGACGCTATAGTACATTTAAAGTGTAGAGGATTTCTTAGTTTATGTAACGTATAAGTTTTCGGTAATATTTTGGACGCTTGGATGCTCGGTTCAATTCGTATTCGTTTTTGTCCGTCGCTTTCGACTTCGTCTTAGTTCTGGTTGTGTGCAACGTATTTGTATTACCTCCATCACATGTAATTTTACTAACTATAATTTATTCTAATAAACTACTTTGCCGAAACTAGAATTGGGTTTCAATTATAAGTGCTTGTAAATATATAAGCCGCAACGGCTACGTAGCGGAATTAGGTAGACACCGCTATTAAACGTTAAGCGTTATAACAATTCTTTAGTAAGTTCTTGTTCTTCGAAGTAACTAATCAGTCACCGCCAAACACTTCTATTCTGATTATTATACTTATGAAACCATTATTTTAAAGTTGTTAACGTTTTAGGTTAAGTTTCATGTATTTATCACAGTAGGGTTAAAAGTGTTGCCCCAAGCTCCATTATGATCATCGTTGCGACCTCGCTGAATATTTATTCAAACTTGTAGACTAAAGTAGAGTAAAATTATTCACAATTAGATTTTGTCATGATTTTATCTCGTCGATATCATCCTTAACTCCTCGCTACGCTCGTCGTGCACAAAACAACTCGTGCGCCAATTTGACGTCTTATAAAACTTGTATAATAATATACTATTTGCTGTTCAATGGTCCAATTAGTGAACTCTCTTTGCTGTGCATAGTCTAGTGAGGCAAGTTGTTGAGTCAATTGTTTCGTACCGACCCCTATGTGCTCTCATATGGGTATATCCTGGGTAACGGACGCGACATTCGCACGCGATTAACAAAGCTTAAAATAGGAAAGAAACGGAAAAATCGTATGCATATTTTAATTAGTGCAAAGTACTAGTAGAATGCTAGATTAAACAAAAAATTTGGAAGGATAAATAGTTAAGTACAAATATACAAGCAAAAACAAAAGTGTTCGGACGCGATAAAAAATGGAAGTTTGTTTTTAACGCGAGTAGAAATATTCCAAATTCAGCGATGTTTGGAGAAACAAATCTTTTTGTTTTATGTGCAAACTAAGACCAAAGAATATTTTTTGTCGGTAGACTTATGAAATGTGGGAAATATCTTTCAGCTTTTTTTATGATGTATAGTACGAGTTCGTACGCGACATTACGGACGCGACAGTTTTTTCCCAAAGCATAAAATACAATAATGATCATTTCAACTCTAACTTTATTTCAGAAATTTAACATAAAATTAATTCAGTTATAATAATATAGTAAAATTGGATTACTACACGCAGAAAGGAAAGGTGCGTTCTGATTGGTGGTAATGGTAGGTAATGGCAATGGTAGGACACGAAAGATCTACATAAATTTGAGTCACTACCACTTCCTATCAGAAATACTATAATGGCATCTACTACCACTGCATTACCACTAATCAGAACACACCTTAAGCATACTTGATTTGAAATCGGACCTGTTTCAAGGTATAACCGTTCCAACGTACAGCTTGAAACAGGTCCGATTTCAAATCAGTAACTTTATAAACAAACTTTCAGTAATTTTACTATGGTATTTACTGAAAATTTTTTGGTTTGCATTTTTCAAAAATATCTCAACAAGCACCCTGTTTGCTGTAGCACTCTGTATTCCATTTACAGTAGAGCGCCGATAATCCGAACTAATTGGGACCGAAGGTGGTTCGGATTATTATCAAATTGCTCGGATTTTCGAAAATAACCTAGAAAATTACACTTAGGCTTAAGAAATGTCTAAAAATGCCTAAATACATGCACTTTAGTCGATTAAATATAAATCTATTACACAAACTATTACATAATTATGTATTTAAACTATTTTAAAACGCGTTCGGATTTTTGACGTTCGGATTTTTGATGTTCTACTGTATTTTATAGCTAAGATATTTTACTTTCAGATGCAATTTAATTTCTTTAAATATCTTCATTAGTTCAAAAGTTATGATTTTTGCAACGAAATAAGTCAAAAGGCCGCCTCATAGTGTTACGGTTACGGACGCGACAAATTGTAAACATAAATAAAATTTTAATTTCGATTTGTCGTGAGTAATGTTTTTTGCTTTCTGAAACAAATGAATAAGCTTGCTTTGTAACTGAATGTTGCTTGAAGTTCAAATGTTTACCGACTAATGACAACAATATGGTTTTTGGTAACGGACGCGACATTAGGACATAGGTAAGATCAAATTTAAAAATAATCCGTTATTCGAACTCGCTGCGCCATTTTTACATTCTGAGGAAAAACGTTGTTGTTAGTAGAGAAAGTCGAAATAACAACAACAATATGATATTACTTTTAACAAGTTAAATACACAAAGATAAAAGTTAATATTGTTAGCCAAAAGGTTCAATAAAAAAATATAAAAATTACAGGCCTATAAGTTATTACAAAATTAGCGAAAATTGCAACTGCTTTTATATTTACAACATATACACATTTAAGATTAATTATTAAGTAATAAAGAACAATTCGGCCCAGTCTGAATTTTTCGGTTGCGGTTGACCTTTTTCGGGATATACCCATATGCCTTCTAACGTGGGTACTTTGTGCACAAGCATAATCACACTAGCTGGATTTTGTTTGGTTTCTCGTCTTTATTATAGATGGTGATTATTATCAAACTAAAGTAATCAATTAGTTAGTGATTGCTGAAAATTATCCAGGCGTTTCGTTGTGGTTTTGATGATAAAGGACATGCTGAACGGATCTGAAAGCACCACGTTTCATCATTTGCGCATACCGTCGGTCCCAAGTTGATATTCAATCAGTGAAGTCATCAGTGCGTACTGCCCCGGGGGTATCCAATTATTTATTAATTTCCCCTCTATTCGTGAAGAGAGAGTCGCTGCCCTTGTACAGTTTCCGAATTATTTCAAAACTTTTTGGAGATGGGGGTCCACTCCAGCCATCAATCGGGTGAGACGGAATAGCCGCAAGCCATTGAGTCCAATTTGAGCGTAAAATGGCATTATATCCGGATCGGATGTAATTGAAAGGATATTAAAAGCATAGCCAAAAGCTTTTCGAAAATGATTATTTAGTGTTACTAAAACTGAAAGTTTTGGGATTTCAGATGAAAGTGCATATATTGTTGACTATGAGACCATTTTGAGGTTTCTAGAACAATAGGTTCAGGTGTTATAAAATTCAAAAAATTACCAAAATTGCATATTTTTAAATATTTTGACACCACTTTTTGTAGCCTCGACTCATTTTCAGCGCAGTTCAATCTACCCAAAACGCAATTTCATATTAAATTCACAAAAGGCTAGAGTAGTTTGTCCCTAAAGTTATCAATATTTCACAATTTTTTATTGGCTTTTACTTGAAAAATTTCTGATGACCATAAGACCATAAAGTGTTTTCTACAACATTTAGACAATAATACACTGCTCAAAAAAATTAGGGGAACTATTTTTTCGAAACTTGTAACTTTTTAAATAATAGTTATAGGTAAATCAAATTTTAGTATGCTTGAAGGGCATATGAGGCCGTTATTTGCAAAACTTCCTCTTTGCTACTTGGTTTACTTTTCAGGAGCAACATAACGTTTTAGCGAACATGAAAATTATTTTTTCGTATTATTTTATTTTCTAAACCTGAAAGTATCACAGATTTTGAGAACAAAATAAGATTTTGGTGCAAAGAAAGAGTTTTGCAAATATTAAAAATAAATCATTAAAGAAAGTTGTTGAATTTTTATTGAAGGATCATTATACAGTAAGTAATCTGTAATTAGTATTCAAAAAATCCGATGTGGCCAGGCACATGACTTTATCATACTATATATAAAATTAATTAGTTTAGCTGCATGAGATTCTATTTGATCGAGAACGGCTATGTCTGCATTAAAATAAAACTAGTAGAACTAGACAGATATCTCGATTAAAGCTGCGTTCGGATATTGTACTCCGTTGACACCGGGTACACCGTCCAAATGACACTTACGTGTTAGTGGGTGTAAAAAGTGTAACGGTGTTCAATGTCCGAACGCAGCCTATATTGACAGTAGTATTTTCAAAACATTAGCGTTTGACACTAGCTACTGTCATTAGAATCAAAAAATCTGACATATCCTGGCTACTAGTTTTAAAGCAGTACGACCGATCTCGATGAAATAGAATTTGCTCATGCAGCTAAACTATAAATTCTACCAAAAAATGTCATATACATAAATTATAGAAAATTTCCTCTCCTTTTATTTATTATTTAACTATTTTGACGACATTACACAAATAGCGGCTCATTTACAAAATCTTCGAAAAATGCTAAGAGTAAACCACCAGTTCCTTTGGACCCTTTTCAACAGAAAGCTTTTCAGCTCTAAGTTTGGTTATGAAACTTCTAAATATGAAGTTTTGTTCCGATACCTTTAGTAGTTTCTCCGGAATCGTCGCCACAAAAACGGGTACACACACACACACACACACACACACACACACATACACACACACATACACACACACACACACACAGACATTTTTTGTACCTTGGTCAAAAATGTTCAGGGGACCCAAAAAGACATATTTCCGCAAAAATCTCAAAAAATTTTTTTGGCATGATTACAATACTTTACATACTGCGTATGATAAAGTAAAAAAGATTATCAAATAAAAAAACTTCAAAATAGTTTAAAAAACCTCTTATTTATATGCCAACGAAACTTTGAAAAAGCAATGAAAGGAATAAATGTCATTGTCATTTTAACGCAAGTCTTGATCCTCTTCATGCAGTATGTTTTTGTAGAAGGCGGGTTCTGGTAATTGTCGCCAATTGCCACCATAATGATTAACCAGCAAAACAATAATAGATTTTTGTCGCCTTTAAGCTCTTTGCCTAGTAGTATCTCGCATGGTTGAATGGAAGAAATTGAACAATTTTTTTTACAAATTCTTTTAGCTGTTCCGACGTTACTGGCGTAATTAATCTCGCCCTATATTAAAACAGTATCCTCTTTTTTGTAAAAAATGAAACGTTTTGCCTGGCTAAATTTGAAATGCCAGGCTCCAGGAAACTTTACATTTTTCCTTGCTTCATTCTTCCAGTCATCTACCTTCCAGTCAATGCCAATTCTTCTGACTGTGGCGTGTCTACTTATGATGTCATCATAGTGGCGGGATTGTACAATAACAGGAGTTTTTTTTTTTTTTAATTTCTCTCTCTATAACCCTTAAAAACTCGATCAGGAGGGATAAAGCAATGTCCTACGATTGGAAATGTGCTCTCAATTTTTTTAATGTTTGGTGGTGATTCATTAAGAAGCCAGTACGCTAACATTGTCATCATTGCAGTGCTTTTATTTTGATCACCGCAGCCGTCGGTGAAGAAGTTAATTCTTGTGACGGAAGTAGGAATTACTGTTGTATCCAGAGATACAAAAGTAATTCTTACTTGCATTAATTTGGTATGTCCTAAAATTTTCTACTTTTTAAAACATACCTGAGCCTTTTTTAACATTCCTAGAGTAGATTTCTGGTTGTCACTCTTTCTTGCGTCCTTTTCCATTCGGACAGGGTAAAATTTCACATTGAATAATTATCTCATCCATGCTAACAAATCGCAACAACAAAACTGCCGTTAAAAATTACAACGCACTAGAACATTGATGTTTAGACTGAAACGAATTTATTTTCCTGCGTGAAACAAAAAAAAAAACACCTGTTTGCTCTGTGAACACTAGAGCACCAAGCTATTGGTTGAGCTGTAGGCAGCCAGTTTTGCAGATGAACGATCAAAGCAAACAGAGAGTTTTGCAAATAACTTACACTTTAGCATCAAACTTTAGGTAATAAATAGGTTGTATCTAAAAATTCTGACAAAAACAATCGATTTTTCATTAAATAATTATGTAACTTTGCAAAAAAAAAAAACGAATTTTTGAAATTTTGGCGATTAGAGACTTTTGCAAATAAACGCCTGATATATTTAACAAAAGAAAATTACAAAAAACAATGCCACAACTCTTAGTTATTTCTAAGTACGTCATTAGCAAAATGAGGCATCGTAGTGAAGTGTAAGTTGCTCGTGCTGTCGCCCTTATTCAGCATGGCCACTCTAGTCGACATGTTAGCAGGGACCTTCGAGATTCCCCTTCTGTTATTCAGCGTTTATGAAATAGGTTTCTGGAGACTGGCCAATATGTTAGAACAGCTGGATGGACAAGGTCAAAATCGAAAAACTAGTCAAAATCAAGATCGATTTCTTGTCCTTTCCTCTCTACGTCAGCGTACTGCTACAGCACAAGACCTTCTAGAAGACCTAAAAATTGACGTGTTGTGGATTTTTCAAAAACAAACCATCACAGAGATTATCTAAATAATATTAAATATTTTTCTTATTTAAAAATTCAAGCAAAAAATCAGTTGTATTACGCCCAGTATATTATTCAATTGATCTTACCAAATTCACTAACAGTCAGAGGCGGACTATTTCACCTCAATTTAATGATGTTCCAGGTATTAGAAGACTTGTATCTTATAAAACTCAAAACCTCATAAGGTTAATTTTATTGTTCGTTCCTAATTTGAACTTAGCGGCGAACAACGGTTTAGTCTAAGCACCAGTACCGCTTAAGTGTGGTTTACTTCGACCAGCAAAGTTTTACGAAGTTTTAATAAATGTGGGGTGTATTTCCGAGCTCATTCTTAAGCCTTAACCGACGGAAACTGGCAAAATAGGCGAAAAAATATAGAGGATGAGCGCCCCTGCAGAAGCAGTTTGCGCCGTTATTTATAGGCGGTCACGTTTTTAATTATACGGAGACGCCGTAAAAATCCGAAGTTGACGCTGCAGGGCCACGCCTCCTCGAGATCTCCTTGGCTTGGAGTCGACGTCTAATTTTCCGGGCACCAGATGCGCTTTCGAAAGCCCCTCTTAGTTATACCGTACGATAATTGCTTCCATTATATCCCTAGCATTAACACTACCACTATAGAGAAACAGAAATAAAAAGTCTAGCTGTAGAAGACGAAAAAATGTGTATTCAGTGTGTAAAGAAGAACTGAATTAATTACAGAAGACGATTCAAAAAAAATTGTAAGAGTGGTACAACATTCAAATAAACAGTCTACAGTGTTTACACTGTCAATTTTAATAAATTACCGACGAAACACCAGACAAGATAACTAACGTATCACCAGACAAGTTCTGAGCATTTATGACGAAAATTATGTCGGTCCCATTCATAGAAAATCAATAAATATACAGAGTGATTTGCAATTATAGACGAAAATTTATGCGGACAGGAAACTAACGTGCAATTTCTTGACTACTTCTTGAAGTAATACTAATTTTGACAATAAAACAAATTTAAAAGTGCTGCACATATTTTTATTTATAATTTGGTATGTTTTTGCATTTAATTTTCACCTCGAGTTATAAATTACTTTGTATTAGTTTAGTTTTCAACATTGTGTATGCAGTGGCGTAGCTACCGTGGAGCAGTTGGAGCAAATGCTCCAGGCGCTTGGGTCTCAGAGGGCGCAAACTTGGATGGGCAAAATGAAAACTTGCAAAAACATTTGTGTGGAAAAAATTGATTGGCCAGACTTTAAATAAAACTAATAACCTATATGTTTTGTTCACTTGAGTCAATTATCATCATTTTGTTTTATAGATTAGTACGATGTATTTATACATATAACTCAATATACATTTAACACATTTTTTCTACTTTGCATTCACAATGCACACATTGTAACACTGTTTTCGGTGTTACAATTAACACATTGTAATACCGAAAACAGTAACATTTTTGTCTAAGATTGGTACACAGTGATATCAAATGCCATATGTCAAATGTACAATACATAACCCAACATAACCACACACTGCATCTTCTTAATCGCTTGCAATCACATAAACTGCGAAATATCAATATTCTATACATATTTAAACATGGGTGTAGCCTGCTATAGTATGGCTAAAGGATTGGGGCTTTCTTAGTTTTGCTGTGTTCATCAAAATACGCCAGCATGACGTTTACGGTGATGTTTTACGACTCTAGTAAGTGATCGTTATCATTCTTTTCAACTAAACATCAAATCCCCTTTTCAGATATAATTCAAGGACCACATTTACTTTCATAAGGTATTATGCGAAGATCAAACCTACATCGTAGATACGAACGATTTTAATTACTGCTGCGAGATTGTATATGCGCAATAAATGGTTTATCAGCATACACGTACGAAGCTATAGTACATTTAAAGTGTAGAGGATTTCTTAGTTTATGTAACGTAAAAGTTTTCGGTAATATTTTGGTCGCTTGGATGCTCGGTTCAATTCATATTCGTTTTTGTCCGTCGCTTTCGACTTCGTCTTAGTTCTGGTTGTGTGCAACGTATTTGTATTACCTCCATCACATGTAATTTTACTAAGTATAATTTATTCTAATAAAGTACTTTGCCGAAATTAGAATTGGGTTTCAATTATAAGTGCTTGTAAATATACAGGGTGTCCCACTTGTTTTCCCGCAAAATTTTTTTTTAGATACAAAATGTCGTTCTGAGTAAAAAGTTTCATATGAACTTAGGAGTTTTTTCAATTCCTTAACAAGTTAGAACTGTTCAAAATGAAAATCAAGCATTTTTTTCAGTTGTTTTATAGGCGGCTTTGATACGCATTTATCAAGAATGCTTTAAAAATAATACTTCAGGTTGATTTTATACGTCACATTGCTGTCATTCTAGTAGTTCTAATAACAGGATTGTTATTGCATTTTCACAAAATTATAAATCCGAACAATATTATGCCCAAAAAATTTACTAACAGTGAACATGCCGATATTCATTTTATTTATGGATACTGCAATGGAAATTGTCGAAGGGCACGGAGGGAATACCAAAGAAGATTTCCAGCGAGAAGACATTGGCGCACTCGTTCCATTTGGGCACTCCTCGCTACGCTCGTCGTGCCCAAAACAACTCGTGCGCCAATTTGACGTCTTATAAAACTTGTATAATAATATACTATTATACACCTAAAGATGTAAATATTTGTCTTTTTAAAGAAGCGCGCTCCATATTCGTTTTATTTACTTATTGAGAGTACTGTTTTAGTATATTGTTTAGTTCAAATGACTGTTAGACTTTTAAATGGCTACTATTTTACTAAAATAGTATGTTTTTTATTCATAGACTTTTAATTTTAATAGTATGCAAGTGGTTTTCAATATCTTTTGTTAATATGAAACATAATGTCCCACTTATTTCAAAAGAAAGCAAAGCGGTTACTTATCAAATTGATTTGATAAAACTTAAATAATAATAAATAATAAAATTTCTGTGTGAAAAACTTGAAGAACTTGAAAAAAAAATGTTCGTAGACGTCATTTGATTGGAGTTTTAAGATAAGAAAATCGCACTGTGGCACCTGGACTGTGAAAATGTCGTCAAGGTTGTAAGTTATTTTAACACTTTCATTGTGGTTTTATTTTATTGCGTTTGTATATTTTTTTATTAAGGTTCCGCCAGGTTCCAACCCTATTTAAAGGGTTCCGCAAGAGTAAAAAGGTTGGGAAATGATAGACTATAGTTGTATATTATTATACAAGTTTTATAATGTGCCAAATTGGCAAATCTTTTTCTACTTTGCGGACTTCATTTAAAACAAAATAACGTGGATATTTACCCGCGAAATGACATTTGTGACATTTGTTTTTGGCACTATTCCGTCACATCCCTCATATTAATATGAACCCTGTATGAACAGTTGACATGAAGGACGTCAAATACTCTTGAAGAGCTTGAGAAAGAACGAGAAAGAAACTTGTCATAACTTTGCTAGTGTAACTCAGGCATTATACAGCGATGTCCGAAAACTCCAAGAATGGCTAAATATGAACTTAATAAAAGATCGTTAGTTTTCGAGATATTCAGGCTAATTCTGTAACGCAGTTGCTAAGTCTGCAACGTAGCAAGTTGCTACCGTTGCTACGTAGCAGCTACGTTAACAACTTTCCTTACTTGTTAAGAATCATGCGGTTAACAACAAAAGTTAAAAATATGCAAATTAATAATGAATAGGAGTATCTGCGAGAGTAGAACTACACAAAATCCATATTTATGCTGTCATGGTTAAGTTTATTCACAAAAATAAAGTTCTTTTGGGACGCACTCAACTCAGTTTACGGGAGCCCGTAACGTCGAAGAATTGTGGAAACAATTTACGCAAAAATTAAATTAGTGCAACGCTCCACAGAAGATAGCTGCTCAGTAAAATCGCGTAAAATGAATTATTCTTGTTGTTATTCTTATTCTTCTGAGACTTCGCGTCTGAGTGCATTTCTGAATTGTGAGGGTAGGTTAATCGGATACGTATAACCACAAGTTTCAATTGAAGGGGCTCATTAATACGACAACTGGTTAACTTCGAGTAGTTATCAATGAGCATCTAATTTAACTGTGGTAATCTTTCCATTGTACATTCAATAAATTTAAAAAATTTATTGTGATAGTGGGACGAATACAAAATAATTTTGACTATAACATTCTTTTTTTAGTTGTATAGATATACATCCTAGGTAAAAGCCAATGGAAGTTCCTTCTGGCAATTGTTAGGTAAGCTCTAAAAACAAAATCCATCACCTTTCATGTAAATCTTCAATTTCATTTACCACTTGTTTATTTACGATACATAATAATAATAATAATATTTATTGTGGAAAACATACATTACAATATGCTTACACTAGTCAACACAAGAAAGAATTACAGAAAGGAATTAACTAATTTCTAGATTGGAATTTAAATATTCATTAAAATTAAATGGCGCTAGAGAAATAAGACTTTCGCGGATAAATACTTTAAATTTAACTGCAGGATACAGACGCACCGAATGGGGTAGATTGTTAAAAAAAGTTATGGCATAATAATTGATACTGTTTTTTGTTTTATGTAGGCGACAAAAGGGCTGGTACAAATTTAAAATGTTTCGCGTATTGTAATCATGGACAGTGTCAACTGTTGCATACTGTGACGGATTTTGTTTAATATATAGCAGGCAATGGAATATGTAGAGTGCCGGAAGCGTCAGAATATTCAAGCTTTTGAACAGTGGCTTGGTATTGTCTCGATAGTGTACACCAGCCAGGATTCTTATAACCCTCCGCTGGACAGCAAAAAGTCGATCCGCTGATGGGGCATGTCCCCATAAAAGAATTCCATACGATAGAACAGACTGAAACAGACTGTAATATACCCTCATTAGCACAGATCTTGATACCTTTCCTACCATGTTACGGAACAGATAGGTCAGAGATGATAACTTGTTAGCTGTGTAATCACAATGATCAAAAAAAGTCAGCTGTGGATCAAAAACAATGCCTAAAAGTTTTGCATTACTACAGTTTTCAAAATGATTTAATGGCCTTGTCGTAAAAATCATATGTTGGGTCTTATTTTCATTCAATTGTAACATGTTTGCATCGAACCATTTGGTCAGTTCCTCTTTCACTCTTTCAGTTTGTAACAGTACGTCATCAATGTGCCTGCCAACATTTATAGATGTAGTATCATCCGCAAATAATATTAAGGTAGAGTCTGGAACTGATATGTTAAGGTCATTAATGAATATAAGAAAAAATAAAGGACCCAACGTCGATCCCTGTAAGACTCCTTGAGTTATTAATCTGGTGTCAGATTTTTCGGAATTGGTCTCCACTGACATATATCTATCAGCAAAGTACGAGCGAAAGAAGTTCAATGAGTTGTTGCCAATGTTGTAGAGCTGAAGCTTTTTCACTAGTAGATCATGGGATACACGATCAAACGCTTTAGTTAAATCACAAAATAACGAACTAACATAGCAGCCGTCGTTAATTGAATCATTTACAACAGAAGTGAACTTGAGTAGTGCCGTAATAGTTGACCTGTTGCTTCTAAACCCAAACTGCTTTTCCACTAATAATTTATTTGAATCAAAATAGAGTTGAAGGCGGCGTTTAAGGGCAATGTCAAATATCTTCCCAAATGTTGGTATAATCGATATAGGCCTGTAATTAGATGCATCATTCCGGTCACCCTTTTTAAAGATCGGTACAACACGAGATATTTTGAACACGCTTGGATATGTGTTTTCATCAATTGCGGTATTGAACAACTTTGTCAACGGCCATATAATAATATCTTTGATGGCCTTTACTATTTTACTATTTATTCCGTAGTAATCGACGCTACAACTATTATTCAAACTATTCACAATATCTCTCATCTCGTTATAAGTTATGTGATCAATGATAAATTCGGAATTTGGTACTCCAATTTGCTTTTTCAAAAAGTGAATAGATTCAGTGTATGAATTATTGACAGCTTTGGGATTAGAAGTTTCAGAGAAATAATCGACAAATGTTTGAGCAGAAATGTTATGTGACGCATCTCTCCCAATTCCACGTTCCGTGTTAACAATATTCCACATTGCCTTGTTTTTATTTTTATGCCCCGTAATGTAGGTGTTATTGGCGTTTTTTTTTAGCGTACGGATATACTGCCTATAGGTAGATTTAAGGGAGTTAATTTGTTGTTTTAATTGTATGTTTGGATATCTTTTGTGATATTGGGTCCAGAACAATATTCTCTCTCTCATGCTAGCCAGAGTCGGATTAAACCACGGAGCCCTGTTGGTGGTCGCTGTTGGTCTTTGTTTGATTGGAAAGCTATTTACTATGTTTTCTGTTATTATGTTTAAGAATCGGCCACACTGATCGTTTATAGAGTCGGTGTAAATGACATTCCAGTCAACATTGTATAAATTTTGATAAAGTTTAAACAGACCAACTTGTGTTATAGGTCTATAAAATTCAACTTTGGGAGGATGAAAACTAAGGTCAAGGTCCAGAAACTGAGCCAAATGATCCGACAATCCCATGTCCAGTACACCACACTGGTACGAGTACAAAGCAAAAATTGTCTGATTGATCAAGATGTTATCTATGCAATTATTATTCCGAGTATTAACATAAATTACTGGCGTAAGGCCAAGAGACTGTAACAAATCAGCAAACGCGACATTATGAGGACAGTTTGTACCAAATTTAACGTTAAAATCCCCTGTTATCACCAAATACCTGGCACCAGCCACCTTGCTTATTATTTCAGTAAAAACCTGCAGAAACATCTCAAAGTCCCCATTCGGTGGTCTGTAAATATTAATAATTGTCATGTCAGTTTCGCTCACGTGTATAGCAGCAACCTCACAAATATTAACCAAAGACTTATTGGATACACTGATTAAATCCCCGCAAGTATAACGGTGCTTAATCAAGATCATTGCACCTCCATACGAATTTTCTCTTGCAAAACATGATACTATTTTGTAATTTTCCAATCCAATCAGTCGACATTCGCTGGGATTCAACCAGTGTTCCGTCAGGCAAATTACATCAGGCTCATACTCAGTACAATGTAAATACGATTCAATGAGATCAGTTTTGTAACGCATCGACTGAATATTTATATGAAAAATTGAAAACATTATTTTGTTACTGCGTTTTTTGCAAAACGCCGAAAAAAACGATTTACACATGTGTACTTTGGCCACACAGATGGGTCATTGACTCTAGTCGCATCATCGATTGGAACCGACACCTTGAACGAAGAATACTCCTGAGGATACTTTGACTCCATTTTGACGCACTTAACCGTGTCGAAGTTTTTGGATTTTAAGTAATTTATCAGTTTGAATTACATTGAATTATATTGAATTACATATACCATAAACCAAACAATTCGTTTTTATTTTAAGGTTAAAGACTTGAAAAGTGTTTAGCAGCACGTCCCTCTCCCTATCGGTTGCTACGTAGTTCGTAGTCACTCAGTTCGCCACTCAACTGGTGGCAAACTATTCAACCACAGGATATGTTACAGAATACCATTCTATATTTTAACAACGTTGCTAAATTTAACCACTTGCTACGTAACAACTGCGTTACAGAAGTGGCCTGAATATATCGCAAATAACGGCTCTTTACAATTCCGAATATCTCAAAGCCCACATCTCATGCAACATATTATGTACCGAATGTAAAATGAGCTTTAAACAATCTGGACACGAGTCGACACGCAATTTTTTAGCTTTTGGAGCAATCAACAATGCGAATACATTAAAGCGTTCGTTCGAACGCTCTGCTAGCTACACAATCCGACCTCAAATAAAACTAATGGACTCGCGTGCATAGTGTAAAATCAGTAAATAGATAGATGCAATTACTGCTAAAACGTGGTAAAACGTGACACAAAGCGATGGTCAGTGTGTTGCAGTGTAACCTGTTATGCGGTTTCTGCTACGCTGAACGTCAATGGTTCGCGTCCAGAATAATGAGAGTACCGCCGGTCAATAGACTAGCCCGCAGCGTCCGTACAATAGTGTATTAATTTTAATGCTAATTAATTTTAACTAGAGAGAGCTCAGGCTGGTATACAAACTGATGTACGATGGGCGAAATTTATAGAGGGATAAAATAGAAAAACAAGCATGTATGAAATATTAGCACATGATGTGTAAACATATGTGACCACGCATGAGAGGAGCGCCCTAACTGCCATGTCTCGTTTCGATAGTATTGACTCCTGTGTTTGAAGGTCCATAACTCTAAAACTACTGAACAGAAAAAATTGAGGTTGCATCTACAGTCTCTTCTATAGATTGTCGTTTTTGATTTCTTCAGTTTTTAAGTAATAAAAAATAAACATGAACAATATTTTGCGCAGTTCGGCTTCCCTCGCTTGTGGGTTTTGGTGCGACGCAGTCGAACGAGATGCGAAGCTTTGACGCCATCAGTGAATCCGTTTGAATCCGTGTTTGTAAAATATTGTTGGGTATAATTAATTGTACATCTAAATTCACTATTTATATTTAACTCGCACTACTATTCAAAAATTCCGAAATTAAATTGTTCTGATCGTATCGTACTAATAGTAAATAATCTTCCACTGTCTCAGCTACGTTTCCATTTACCGTTACGATTGATGTAGTGCGCGCTGCACGAAATTTATATCATTCATATTAAATCGCTTTAAAAATTACTTAAAAATTATTATGCAATTCTGTGTCTACAGTCGCATTAAATAAAATATGCCGATTGATTACGTGCTTATATTGTGTTATTGTGTTATATTGTGAATGTTATTAAATTCAAGGGATATGTATCGCAGTAAATAAGGATTATTTGCATGCTAACTGCGTTGTCCTGCTAACATTCGTTCCTGAGATATCGGCTTCCATCAAAATCTTGTTCGTAACCTTTATTACATAAAAACTGAAGAAAACAAAAACGCCAATCTATAGAAGAGACTTTAGATGCAAGCTGAACAAAAACTCAAATTTTGGTGGTAAGTGGTTTAAAAGAAAATAAGTCGGAAAGATTCATTTCTCTCGCGCTCAGGTTTACACCGAGAGGCAAAACATGTTGACAGTCATTCAACTTATGTAGAAATGATTCAGGAGTACACACAGAAAAGTGATTATTTGGAACGAGAAAACATAATTTTTTGAATTTATTTACTAGATTCAAATGCATATTTACTTGGATGTAGAAAGTTAGGTATATACAAGAAATGCCACATACTCGATATAAGTAAAATAATTTCTCAGATAAATGCTGTCAACAAATAAATTCTTTCTTTATAAGAACCAATATTGTATTGAAAGAAGTAATTGAATTTTTCGTCCCAAAAATGTTAATTTCTCCAACGAAGTAATAGTAAATCCATCCAAGTGCGTAGTTACTTGATCCAAGAAAATATAAGACATTTAATATAAGTAAGTATTGTTTACTAAATAAAAACCCACCAATTATTTAACTGAAGTGATTCTCACTTCTTTCAAGTAATCCCTTTCTCTGGAATAAATATGCGCACCGTGATTTTGTCAAGGCTCGCGCGCCCGCGCTTGGTTCTGGCGTCGTAAAGGAGCCTAACCTAGTACGAAAACAACAACGAAGTACCCGTAGGGGATGTGCCTTGTGATTAGTGTACAATAAACGTTTCAACACGGAATAGTTTGATGTAACGCACGCAACAGTTTAGAACGAGTAAGTAAATATAACATACCTATCTTGTTGATTAGCAATAGAAAACGTATTTGTGCCAAATCTTTAAAATTCTTACGTTAAGTAGCTAAAAATATTTACCGGGAATAAAAATATACACTTCATTGAAGACTGTTTACTTACTTCACCAGAGTAACCACTTTCTTAAATCTAGTAATTATTCCAAGAAATAAAATTTCTTGGTTGAAGTCAATAATCTATCGCGTATATACGAACCTACCAACTACTTCAGCCAAGTTTTTCTCTCTTCGTTCGAGAGATCACTTTTCTGTGTGTATGATACACTTTATTTCAATTTTTTCTGTTCGGTAGTTTGGTTTCGTCGTTCAATGATTGAAAATTACTTACTACTGTGAAATTAAAGTACTTTTACTGCTTTTTTTTGCTAGTTTATTACATGCATTTTCTGTAACATAGATATTTCTCTCTAGGTATAAACTTATTTTTGTTTTTTTCAGTTCCTTCAAAAGATACAGATACAGCCCTTTCAAGTATTGCCAAAGAAAGGAAAACACAAATCAAAGAATGCGAAAACGAAGAATACAAACGTACCTTTTACAAATAATTAAATAAATAAATTCATTAAAAAAATATAAAAAAATATTATTGTTCAAAATACAAAAATTAAAAAACGTTTATTCTGAGTAAAAAGATTCATATGGACCTATTGATAACAAGTTAATATTCCTTAAAAAGTTAGAGCCATTTAAAATACTGTTTTATTAATATTTTGTTATTTTTTAAGGTATTGAAAAAAATAGATAAGTCCTTATGAAACATATTAGTCAGAACAATAATTACGTTTTTAGAAAAAAAAGTGTGGGAATAAACACCAAGTAGAAGATATTTGTACACACTAACTTCAACTAAAAGAGATGATTTCTATATTTTCTCTTAAAGTTTCTTAAATAAGAAAAAGCTTGCTCATATATCCACAATGTTGAAAACTGCAATAATAGAAGATAATTCATAACTAGCGATAAAAATTAAATGTAAAAACACCAAATTCTAAATAAAAAACACTTTTAAATTTTTTTCGTTGTCAAAGTTAGTAGGTACTTCAATTTAATCTAATAATTTTTGTTTAATTCAATGCAGTCACGAAATTTGAAGTTTCACTTGAGTTTCCTGTCCGCATAAATTTTCGCCTTGCATTGCAATACACTCTGTATTATATTTATTGATTTTCTATAAATGGGACCGACATAATTTTTGTCATCGTAGCTCAGAACTTGTCTGGTGATAGGTTAGTAATCTTATCTGGACTTTAAGATCATATTGAAATTCACCACCAACAACTCTGTTCTTCTCCTAAAGTACCATTATGAGCAGCAGATTCAAATTATAGGTTTATTTTGTCACACATTTGGAAAGGCAAAGTTATTGAAAACAAATAATGTTAGATTTTGACCAATAACTCTGCCAGATTGTTGTTTTCCAGAGGTTATTTTGTTTTTATGTAACAGATAATTGTAAGTAATATTGTCATTTGAAGTTAAGGAATAATTAGTCTAGAATGTACTTACTTGCCCGTTGGATGTAATATCGAAATAACAGTAGATTATTGGGTTAGAAGGGCTCCAAATCAAAATTGTTCATGGATTGACCTTGTTTATAATCCAATATTTAAAATAATAACCCAATACTAAAATAATACATAAAAATGACACTGAATAATATGCCCATGAACCGGCGACCGCCACCGTTATTTGTTACTATTATTCCCGAAAACACTAAAGTTTTACGAATTTGCATTTGTTATATTACCACCATAATGAATTCTATAAAAGTTTTTTTGTCGGACAATCAGAGTTGAGGAAACCTGAAAACACAAAACCTCGCAGCTGAATATAAAACAAAACTCATTATACAATGCAAATACATATCCGATTTCGGCATAATAAAAGGCATACCTACTCAATTCGCAAAGCTTTCGGATTACACCCAAAATTCATTAAAATTTCATTCAAACATGTTTTTTTTCGGTTGTTAGTAAGCTCTGGGGGATTGTGAATATCTGAATTAGAAAACATTGTCGCATTATTGGAAAACTTTGATTATGGAGTCATAAACACATAAAAATTTTACGAAGAAAATTTACCACGTAGTTAGTCACACACAAAAATGACTGAATTTCTCTCCGAAAAACATTTGGTAGTATGTTAAAAATAGTTTATATACATAATATCGTAGTCTTTTTGTACATTTTTGTTCATTTTATCTGCATTATAATAATGTTCAGTTTATAAAAGATGTTAAGCACACTACTTATGTATCTAGAACAAAACTTCAGGGGTCTGAGAAAGAGTTTCAGGCAACGGGAAAAACCATATCTTTCATTGTTGTGATAACCAGCTCATTTTTTTTTGAAAAAAGAAAAACGTAAAAGGTCATCTTTATATTTGGAAAAAATTTCGCAATTAAGTGTGAAGTTTCATTTAGGAAATAACTTTAACATGATTTTATAAATTAATATATTATTTACCTATCTAGATAGTTTAGAACGGAATAATATTAAAGGAATACTTTTCTAAAGTTATTAAAATAACAGGACTATACGTGCGTATATTAGTGAGGCAAAGTGGGGCACTACTTGAGTAGATATCATAAATTTGAGTATTGAGTACGTCAAAAAGAATACACACGTGCTTACGGCCATGAACACACAGTCAACGGCGCTTCGAGCGGTGCTGCTAGCAATGCTGCTGTCGCTGACTGTATTTATGGCCGTAAGCACCTGTATATTCAAACGTTCCGCTACTAGCGCCGCTATCAGCACCGCTCGAAGCTATCAGCGTCGCTAACTGTGTGTCCGTGCACTTCGGAAATAAACGACTCATTTGAAAATGCTATTTTTACGTGAAATATTTACAACCGAGGTCGGATCGTCAAACAATTTCAAGCAACCCGGAAACATTTGGTTCAAACGTTATTCGTAGAATCAAATATCAAGTATGGCGAGTATAAAACGTCGGTTTTTATAGATAAAAAATAATTTCGCTACAAAACTTTAAAAAAATCTGTCACGTAAACTGGTCTAAAGTTGCTTAGGTTACGTCAAACTGCCCTAACCTGATCAATGTCTAGTCGTCCCAACGAACACAGATGTTGTCAGGTATGGACAACATATAAAAATAAAACCAAACCATAAACGTCGGATCCTGGTAATTATGTCAAAAATACGTACATCACTTTCACAAGACGTTGTCAAAATGTCCTGTAAGAAAAATAATTAAATATCTTCAATTATACGAGTGGACTCGATAGAATGGACTTACTAAGATGCGATCAAAACTGAAGAGAGAGGAATAGTGAAACAGAAGACAAAATCGATAACAACAACACTATTTTCCCCAAACATGTATCGAGTTCCGTAACAAAAAAAAAACACCCTCCAGAATAGACTGTAATGCATATCGACTGGCACGATTTAATACGTCATTTAGTTGAAATAATCTGTAGGCATCATTTCGACAAAGACAAAGACGGCAAGAACGAAGATGACGCTGACGGCTCGAAGAACTCACACATAGAGGCATGCTATCGACTGATCAGCTGTATAATGCACGGCTGCAAACCACAAGAAGGAGAATCATCTAAAGGCGAACAACACGAACCATTCAACGCCAAGCACTGCGCATCACTCGTCAAGTACGCGCTGACGTACTTCTTTAGAAAAAAGCAATGCGCCACCTGCGCCGAGGAATTCCAAAAGAACAATCAACGAAATCGAAATTCGATCGAATCCAGCACGCGCAGCCAAAAAAGCAACACCGTAGACGACAGGGTGGACGCACAGAGTGGCCGATCGGCGGAATACGAACGCAAGGGCTCCCAAGCACCCGAACCGGACGAATACGACAATCAAAGTCGCGTATCGGCAACATCCGACGCCAAGAGCGGCCAATCACCAAAATCGGAAGGCGCTGAAGGTCAATCAACTAAATCGGACGATGGTAGGAGTGGGCAATCACCCAAATCGGAAGATGGTGGCCAATCGGTTAAATCGGACGCGAAGAAAAGCGGCGATTCGACAAAATCTGAAGAGAGGAGTGACGAATCAGTAATAACGGATAACCGTAGTCCTCAATCAGAAAAATCGGATGAGCGTAGTCGCCAATCGGGCAAATCGGATAGAAGTCGTCGATCGAGTAAGAGCCGCGATTCCAAAAGGTCTGGAAAGTCGGGTGGTAGTCGGAGCCGTCGGAGTGGGACAAGCGATCGGTCAGATGGTCCGGATGATGGGAAGAAGACAGCGTTTGCAAAAGTTGCTGAACGCAAGAAGGCTGGGTTTCGGGATTAATAGCTAGATATTTGTCCATCGAATTTGTTAGAAAAAGAACATCGACCTGTATTATTGCTTGTTATCAACGGATTTTTGGTGGTGTAATAAATATAACGTAATCTATAACTAAGGAGTTTTTTCTTATTTTCTTTCCAGTAAAATCGGATAACCATAGCAGACAATCAGCAAAATCGGATAACCGTAGTCGACAATCTCTAAAATCGGGTAACCGTAGTCGACAATCAGCAAAATCGGATAACCGTAGTCGACAATCAGCAAAATCGTATAACCGTAGTTCGACAATCGATAGAATCGGATAACCGTAGTCGACAATCAACAAAATCATCCGATTTTAGTTTTAACTATGGATAATCAGCAAAATCGGATAACAGAAGTTGAAAATCAGCAAAATCAGATAACCGTAGTCGACAATCAGCAAAATCGGAAGAACGATCAACAAAATCGAAAATCGATCGAATCCAACACGCGCAGCCAAGAAAGCAACACCGTAGACGACAGGGTGGACGCATAGAGTGGCCAATCGGCGGAATACGAACGCAAGAGCTCCCAAGCACCCGAACCGAACGAATACGACAATCAAAGTCGCGTATCGGCAACATCCGACGCCAAGAGCGGCCAATCACCAAAATCGGAAGGCGCTGAAGGTCAATCAACTAAATCGGACGATGGTAGGAGTGGGCAATCACCCAAATCGGAAGATGGTGGCCAATCGGTTAAATCGGACGCGAAGAAAAGCGGCGATTCGACAAAATCTGAAGGCGAGAGGAGTGACGAATCAGTAATAACGGATAACCGTAGTCCTCAATCAGAAAAATCGGATGAGCGTAGTCGCCAATCGGGTAAATCGGATAGAAGTCGTCGATCGAATAGGAGCCGCGATTCCAAAAGGTCTGGAAAGTCGGGTGGTAGTCGGAGCCGTCGGAGTGGGACAAGCGATCGGTCGGATGGTCCGGATGATGAGAAGAAGACAGCGTTTGCAAGAGTTGCTGAACGCAAGAAGGCTGGGTTTCGGGATTAATAGCTAGATATTTGTCCATCGAATTTGTTAGAAAAAGAACATCGACCTGTATTATTGCTTGTTATCAACGGATTTTTGGTAGTGTAATAAATATAACGTAATCTATAACTAAGGAGTTTTTTCTTATTTTCTTTCCAGTAAAATCGGATAACCGTAGCAGACAATCAGCAAAATCGGATAACCGTAGTCGACAATCTCTAAAATCGGATAACCGTAGTCGACAATCAGCAAAATCAGAAAACCGTAGTCGACAATCAGCAAAATCGTATAACCGTAGTTCGACAATCGGTAAAATCGGATAACCGTAGTCGACAATCAACAAAATCATCCGATTTCACTGTTAACTATGGATAATCAGCTAAATAGGATAACAGTAGTCGACAATCAGCAAAATCGGATAACCGTAGTCGACAATCAGCAAAATCGGAAGAACGATCAACAAAATCGAAAATCGATCGAATCCAAGACGCGCAGCCAAAAAAGCAACACCGTAGACGACAGGGTGGACGCACAGAGTAGCCAATCAGCGGAATACGGACGCAAGAGCTCCCAAGCACCCGAACCGGACGAATACGACAATCAAAGTCGCGTATCGGGAACATCCGACGCCAAGAGCGGCCAATCACCAAAATCGGAAGGCGCTGAAGGTCAATCAACTAAATCGGACGATGGTAGGAGTGGGCAATCACCCAAATCGGAAGATGGTAGCCAATCGGTTAAATCGGACGCGAAGAAAAGCGGCGATTCGACTAAATCTGAAGCCGAGAGGAGTGACGAATCAGTAATAACGGATAACCGTAGTCCTCAATCAGAAAAATCGGATGAGCGTAGTCGCCAATCGGGTAAATCGGATAGAAGTCGTCGATCGAGTAGGAGCCGCGATTCCAAAAGGTCTGGAAAGTCGGGTGGTAGTCGGAGCCGTCGGAGTGGGACAAGCGATCGGTCGGATGGTCCGGATGATGGGAAGAAGACAGCGTTTGCAAAAGTTGCTGAACGCAAGAAGGCTGGGTTTCGGGATTAATAGCTAGATATTTGTCCATCGAATTTGTTAGAAAAAGAACATCGACATGTATTATTGCTTGTTATCAACGGATTTTTGGTGGTGTAATAAATATAACGTAAACCATAACTAAGGAGTTTTTTCTTATTTTCTTTCCAGTAAAATCGGATAACCGTAGTAGACAATCAGCAAAATCGGATAACCGTAGCAGACAATCAGCAAAATCGGATAACCGTAGTCGACAATCTCTAAAATCGGATAACCGTAGTCGACAATCAGCAAAATCGTATAACCGTAGTTCGACAATCGGTAAAATCGGATAACCGTAGTCGACAATCAACAAAATCATCCGATTTCACTGTTAACTATGGATAATCAGCTAAATAGGATAACAGTAGTCGACAATCAGCAAAATCGGATAACCGTAGTCGACAATCAGCAAAATCGGAAGAACGATCAACAAAATCGAAAATCGATCGAATCCAACACGCGCAGCCAAAAAAGCAACACCGTAGACGACAGGGTGGACGCACAGAGTAGCCAATCAGCGGAATACGGACGCAAGAGCTTCCAAGCACCCGAACCGGACGAATACGACAATCAAAGTCGCGTATCGGGAACATCCGACGCCAAGAGCGGCCAATCCCCAAAATCGGAAGGCGCTGAAGGTCAATCAACTAAATCGGACGATGGTAGGAGTGGGCAATCACCCAAATCGGAAGATGGTGGCCAATCGGTTAAATGGGACGTGAAGAAAAGCGGCGATTCGACAAAATCTGAAGCCGAGAGGAGTGACGAATCAGTAATAACGGATAACCGTAGTCCTCAATCAGAAAAATCGGATGAGCGTAGTCGTCAATCGGGTAAGTCGGATAGAAGTCGTCGATCGAATAGGAGCCGCGATTCCAAAAGGTCCGGAAAGTCGGGTGGTAGTCGGAGCCGTCGGAGTGGGACAAGCGATCGGTCGGATGGTCCGGATGATGGGAAGAAGACAGCGTTTGCAAGAGTTGCTGAACGCAAGAAGGCCGGGTTTCGGGATTAATAGCTAATTTGTTCATCGAATTTGTTAGAAAAAGAACATCAACATGTATTATTGCTTGTTATCACCGGATTTTTGGTGGTGTAATAAATATAACGTAGACTATAAGTAAGGGAGGGAGTTTTTTCTTATTTTTTTCAGCAAAATCGGATAACTGTAGTCGACAGTCAGCAAAATCGGATAACCGTAGTCGACAATCAGCAAAATCGGATAACCGTAGTCGTAGTATAACGTTCTGATACGACGCTCGCGCTTACGGGTTTGTATATAAGCTTCCTTAAAACGTATTTTTGGTCGGTGTAATAAATAAAAGCGTGTTTTAGAAAGTATTTTAAGAGAAAGGAAAACCCGTCCTACAGATTCCTCCTTATTTATAGCAGACCTTCAAAACTGGCACGTTCATTACCCACTACAACATTACCATAAAATTAAAATTTAAATTGAAGCGTGTTCATCCCGTTCCAGTTTCCACAGGACCGTCATTCGTCCTTTCCCCTAGCTAAAAATATGCGTGGGGATTTCTTCTTATTAAACATCTCATCAACCGGGGACAGGCGCGTCGCTCTGATGAAAACGCAATGAGTGAGGATTCAGTTCGTCGGCGACGTTTCTGTACAGTCTGTGATTGAGAGATCATCAGCGGCACTGGAGAGATCTCTCCTTCAGAAAATTCCCCCTCTTCTGCGATGGCGGATGTCGTTTTTTAAGCGGCCAACGCTTTCATTTGCCCGTCTCTCGAATTGATGCCCGTCCTTTCGCATGAGCGATCGCAGGCTTATGGGGGAATAATTACCGCCCAATGCCCGACCGCTCTGTGTGGACAAGTGAGAGGCCTTTGCGTATCGAAGTGGCAGATGAAAAAAGGGCGCTGATGGAATCGGTGAGATTAGTTTATCGGATGGCGAGATCGGCCAATTTGTCAATTGAATTTAGTATTGTCAATATTTGTATGGAGTTTCTTGTTTAGAGGCAAAAGATTGTATAAGTTTTCTAAAATCGGGGCTCTGGTTTTCTGATAAGAGTTGTTACTCGTTTTATGTCAAATTTCACTTTACTTGCTTTTTTTACTTGCTTTACAATGCTTTTGACAATAGCGAGAGACCGCGAATCGAGAGAGTGTGGATGCCACACTCGCCCAAATTCGCTAACATTCGAATGCCAGAAATCTCTACGGATGCAGATAGTCGGATAAAAATCACGCGTTCGCCGAGCGACTCGCCTCAGTTGTGCGCTCTCGTATCGATCCATTCAAACTGGATTGTTGACGAGGCGCATAGCAGTTTTTGTGTGTACCCGAAGGTATTATTTACGACAGGGGTCTGATTTATGACATCAAACACGTGCGGTGAAGAGGCTCTTCGAGCATCAATGCAACCCGAAATGTAGGTAACGAATGGAATAAATTATTTAGTATTGAAATAAAAAGATTTCAAAATATTGAACACGACAAATTTATATACAAAATACAAATAATTTACATTGATGTTAAATTAAATATCCGATAGTATTTTTTTCTCTATTTGTGACGTCCCCATTACTATAATTTGTCATTTAAAATGGAAAATATACCAGATAATGATATTTTTTTCTGTATTATTGAAGAAATGCAAATGCATATCAATAAATTAACCATCCGTATTATAAGACTACTAATGAAAATTAATATTAATAGCAATATTAAATCAATAATTTATTAAAACTAAAGAATATATTATTTATCTCTTTCAAATTAATCTTATCAGTTCCAAGGCATTCCAGTCTTATTTTTCTATGATGTCTGAATCTATTGTATCGTTTTGGTACAGTTCTTTGATGCAAATTACGACTGCGATCTACATAGGGCAATTACTAAGTTATTCATTGATAATATCGTTGTTACATACCAGTATACAGGGTTGGTCATAATATCCGGAGCACCTAAATAATTGACCAACCGTAAACATCTTCAAAAAATCAAGCATAAGTTGTTGAATTTTAAACAAGGTGTCGTCTAAATATATTTTTAATATACACAGTGCTTATATTATTATGGAAACTGGCAACCTTTCCGTTTTCTAATAGAACACATACATTTACATTTTATAATTAAGGTTAATTCCATGATTTTTTTGTAAGAATCATCTTTTATACAATGCATCATTTTTTAGTTATACGCAATTAATTTGATTTTATGAAAAATGGTTCCTACAAAAAATTCTTGGAATAGAATTAATTATTAGAAAAGAATCTTAGAATTAAAAAATTTAAACACATACAGTATTGTTCTATTTGAAAAAGGAAATGTTACCAAATTTCGATAGCTAGTTTAAAACAAAAAAAAATGTTTTTTTTCTTTATTTTTTTTTACGGTTGGAGAATTATTTAGTTGTAATTTTAACTAACTCTGTATAGATATGTACTATAATATTTGATTTATAACGCAATACATTATACAAAATAATAATTATGCAATTATTTTATTTTGTTTTATGGACAATCGTATTACTATGTCTTATATAATAAGTATATGGTATCTAATATAAATGATCAGAATAAGAAATCAATTGCATTTAAGAAATTTTTCAAATATTTATTATATTTTATATTAAATTTTTATTTCCGTTATTCAATTAATTATTAATTAATAATAACCACAATTTCAATGAAAGTGTGCACACACACACACTATACGCTGAGGCAGCGGCTACTTCAGCGACGTCCATTGTAAGTCACCACCAGATGAACAGAGAATGCACGAGCCGAGCGCCGAGAATGTGGATAGCCTTCTTTGACCGCTATGTCTCAGCCAGCCTCGCCAAACTTTTCGCCGATTTATTCGGGCTGAGTCAGGAGGTAGCATAACAGTTTGATCAGAAATTTCTATTCCATGTGCTCGTCTTAGGTCTTAGGTCTCTACAATATCGTCACAATTATTTATAAATTTAAGACCGTAAATAAACTTCCTTCGTTCCTATGGTTGACTTTGACACCAGAGCAGACTGACAAGAAACTACTTGAATTCCAGCTAAGGAACTGTGTAAACGCCGCCAGACCTCAAATTCAGTATACCTAAGCACACGGAGGAAAATCATATTTGCAATAGTTGAGCACGTCTCAAGTGCCCTTTATACACGCCGAACTTCTCTCGCACCCCATCGAGGGAGGCGACTCGCAAAGAATCAATAGCTTCATCTTCAGTCGAACCAACACGTGCTAACAATATTACGACTATACCAGACGTCATTCAAACGAATAACTCAATTAATTAACTATACGCTGCTCTTTCACGCGGTCATTTTTCGTCAGCACCCTCTACTGGTGGAATCCCAAAGCACCGTACACAAATTCAGGCCAGACCGTCCGTACTGATGAATAGTACGTGTGAAAGTTACTGGAGGTAATTTGGTCAGTGGTTCGGCCAATAGGAAATGGTGCATGGATGGGCCATGGAAATTGTAATTACTGAGTGGGTGGATGTAAGGTGTTCTCATGACTGGACGAAGTTCGTAGCGGAGAGTCGTGGAATTAGATTCTGTTCTTCTTGGTTACCAGGATGCGCTGCTATTGGGTACTAGTGGACTTGTACGTATAACAGATCACGTAAACTTTAGATGTGATGTAAATGTTACCGGTGAGTCAGCTACTGAGTTTCTGGAGTAATCAACTGTTTCTAAAGTATGAATATTTGGTGGTATGTTTTCATAAGCAACAATAATAAACCTAGTTTTCTTATAAGCTTAGTGTCGACCAAGGAAACTAAAAGAAGACGGTTAATCGCAGGCAACCAATCTTCCGCAGCTATTGCCTGTATATTCGTGCATATTGGATATTTTTCACCTTTTTTTAACTAAGTTTGCATGAGTTTCAAAGATAACGTCATATCTGATATTTTTTAGAAATTATTATTAACACCTTGAAACTACTGAGAATATGTCATACAAATATTGTTTTTATTCACTTGTGACGTCAACATCTTGATATTTTCAAAATTGAACATAATTTCTTTTGAAGTAAAAAAGTTACTGAACATGTAATTCAAAATTCGTTACTTAGTTAATTCGTAATTTTAGTCCTGCAATTTTAATACACAATATGGCTGAATGACCTTGTTGACAACTAAAGTTTCCGAAATGAAATCGAAATAAGTAGCTGATTTCATATGATTGTAAATAATGTTAAAGCATTTTAAGAATATTCCAACGAGGTTAAGTCGTTTAAAAAACTTGTTTTTCTATGCTCTTGTTGTCTGATGTCAGTTTCTTTGTTTATGTATATAAACAAATAATATAATATATATATATATATATATATATATGTAGCTAGGAATTAAGACAGTAATATTGACCCTTCAGTTTTCCACATACCTATAATAAAATAAATAATATTTGCTGGAAACAACATTGTAAATAGGATCAGTGCCGGCCTTAGCCTCCTCGGCGTCCTCGGCCGGAGTATTTACGGGCGCCCCTGTCAAAATTACAAATTAAAATTTTTCATTGTCATTACAAAGAATAAATAAATCAACTGAGAAAACGTATTTACAACACTACAAACATAATTTGAAACTACTATTATTAATGTCCGAAACTAACTTTTCGTGCCTTTTTATCGGCGAATTCTTTACTAAGATGAGTAAGAGCAGAAAATTCGAGATTTTTAGCGAGTTCCTAAATAGTACATTTAAATTAGCAAAAAGAAGAGGAAAAAGTGTTGGATTTCAATACCTATGGCGCCCGGAAAGTATAAGTTAAGACAGGTCTATAAATACCAAATTTGATGTAAATATGTATATTATGATAATTAAAAATCGACCTGATTTTGTCATGTTATGTACTCACTGTAGTTTGGTTCTTAAACTGCAAACTCCTATATTGGGGCACTTGCAATTTAAGATCCAATGCATTTAGAAAATGTAGAAAATACCTTCATCGTGCAGAATTTTACAATGATTAATAAAAATGCAAAATTGTGATCGTTTTGCGATAAATCGCGGAAATCCACGAACGTGCACGTTACTTTTAGGGGTTCAAGGCTCTAATAAGATTTGCGGAGACCATAGAATATTGAAACTCAACACTTTCCGCAACGGATAGCAAAAGGGTAATAGCGTGGCAGTAGAACATCTGCCACTGCAACGCCACGGGTAATAGTATTGGATTTTTTCTTCTTCATAGGCCAGTTTTCGTCTAATTTAACTGTACTAAAACTCGAAAGTCAGTCTTGCCACATTGTAGATCTTAAATATGTTTTTATTAGTGTAAGGGTGGGCGCGAAGCGTAATACGCGCCCAGCGTTTTATTAATTGTTTGATTTTGGAGTGAATTTTAGTTTTTCACAATGTTGATCATAAAAGTGTTTCTTAAAAAAATATATATGTCGATCTGCCTCTTAAAAAATTTTAATGGGGCGCTATTTTATTTTACCACAGGTAACAAAAAATTTCTTCATTACTTGTACAAAAGGTAGGGCGCCACTGGCGCCCCAACTCAACCGGCGCTTTCGGCGGCGCCCGACTTTGCCCCCCCTTAAGGCCGGCACTGAATAGGATAGAAACGGGCTAAACAAACTTATTGACAATTGTTTGTGGGATAACTGGCTTTGTAGTAAGCAATTAATTGCATTGTTTTAGTTTCGATGGCCTGAGAGACTACTATAAAATTTTTAAACTATATAATTTGGCGATTTGTCCTTTTTGGTAATGTTTGGCACATAAGAGAGCAAAAGTGTAAATTCCGTTAAACTCACTTTTCATATTTCGCCAAAAATCTTCAAAAGCTTCTGTAGCAAAATTTTCACATTTTACATTTTCTCCAAATTTTATTCCGTAAAAAGTTGTTTTAAAGGTTTGTTTTACTATGCTTAACTTCACTTGTTAGTTGTTGGTTACGTTCAAATCTTGTAATCGATTTTTACCTACTTCCCAATGTCCAATCGACAGATTCTTGGTGACAATGAATTTAATCAATTAAGAAATCTGGAAAATTTTTAAAAAATAAATTATTTTTAGTGCATATTTTTATATAAAGCGTAGTTTTTGGAAAAATGTATTTACATAAATTAATTTTTTGTCTAGTTTTTAACAATTGTATTTTGGATTTAACGATTTTTGCTTAAAATTTTGGACTTTTTGATCAAATTTAACAGATTTTCGAACACTAACAACAAGAGGACGTGTTGCTGACTTTCTTCAAGATGGCATCATGAAAACGAGGGCAACTTATTTTTTCTAATGGAATGGCCTGTATTTCTGTATATCTTTAAATTTTGCAAAATTTGCAGCTTTTTAGTACTAACATAGTCCTACCCTAGTTCTTAGAGTTTTTGAGTACCTAATTGCCTTATTGGCCTGAAATAAATTTTAAGAACAAGAAAAACGACTAAACTCGATTTAGAATGGAAACTTCTATCAATTTCAAGGCATATGACAACTAGTCTGGATACATACTACAGTTTTCACAATGTGAGACTACAATCAATCAATCTCTTTATCAAGAATATCGATTTGGTTTAAAAAATTAACTAAAATATGAATGTAATTCCTACATCTAAATAGTATGTCCACACAACTTTTTGAAACACGTTTATCATTTTGAACTTTCGTTGTTTGCAAAAATCAAAATCACTTGCCTCTAGTAGTGTAATTAGAGTTGAATCTCATTAGTTGATAGATATATTACACTATTAAATAATACACTAAATAAATAATTACACTAAAACTCACTTCTTATAGGTAAATTTCCTAGTTGTTAGTTTTAGATGTGCCGCAAATTGTGCAGTGAAAAACTTGACGTTGCACAACAACTAGAACAAAAGTTGAAACAAAAATCCAATTTTAATAGCGTAGGTAAAATAAAAATTCCTAAAAATTTTCGCAGTAAAAAAAAAAACAGTACAAGAAATCCGATAAGATAGAGGGAAGTTGTAAAGCAGACGAAATATTTATGCCTTCCGCTGTTCGACGGAATTGCCGTCATTTATTTTAAACTTTCGCGTCGGCTCTCAATATTTTCGCACTGACAGGAATCAATTTCGTTTTTATTGGTGGTACGTGCGCGCGTAGAACAAACGAGCGTCGATTCTTCAGCATTTCCACCACCAGACCCACCCATGGCAGCCAACAGCCTTCGCCTTCTCAACCTTCTCTCGACACACTCTGATAAATGCGCCAATTGTTTTTATCGCTATAGAAACTGTCAACGGTCAGGTTTAACACCAATGGCGCGTAGGCGTACGCGACGAAAAAAACGTATAAGGTATATATTTTTTTCGCTCGTATCGCTTTCTGGAGAATTGACGCTCGGGACAATGTTATTTTCAACGATTTCGCTGCGCAAAAGGAATAGGGTACGGAATTGAGTCAATTTGTAACGGAATTGACAACATAATAATACACACGCGTAGGGTCTGAAATGAAAAAAAAAAGAGGAAAAAATATAATGGGCTATCGGATATAACAATTGACTATCGAGTTGCATGATGTGACGAACCTAATAATAGAATGTAAAAAAAACACCTACATGTCGTTACATAGAGAGGCAAAAAATATTGAGTCATACAACTTTAACTGATAGATATACATTCTTGAAAAAAATTATAATCGTTTACTTGAATATATGTGCATAATATAGGGAATTGTTACGCTAAAGTTACTCTAAACATTTTGATCAAAATGAAATTTGTCTTATGTTTCTTATTTTAAACATACTAACAAAAAACTGACGTTTTGTGGTTACTTTTTGGCTGTACTTCTTACGCAATTATTGTAAGATACTATGTTATATGATTCGACATTGAATTTTTCAAAAACTAGAGATAATTTACAATTACTAACTTCTGATTCATATTCTACAGTAATCAAATTAAATACGTGGAAATCTACCGTTATTATGGCACCTACTACCAACATTTTAAAATATATATTTTTGAAATTGTGGTTTGCATATTTATTGAAATGAATAAAATAAAAAGTATTATTTTAATGAAGTGCGACAGCTGGTACACGCAGAAAAGTGATTATTTGGAACGAGAAAACATAATTTCTTGAATTTATTTACTAGATTCAAATGCATTTTTACTTGGATGTAGAAAGTTAGGTATATACAAGAAATGCCACATATGACATAGTCAATATAAGTAAAATAATTTCTCAGATAAATGCTGTCAACAAATAAATTCTTTCTTTATAAGAACCAAGATTGTATTGAAAGAAGTAATTGAATTTTTCGTCCCAAAAATGTTAATTTCTCCAACGAAGTAATAGTAAATCCATTCAAGTGCGTAGGTACCTGATCCAAGAAAATATAAGACATTTAATATAAGTAAGTATTGTTTACTGAATAAAAACCCACCAATTATTTAACTGAAGTGATTCTCACTTCTTTCAAGTAATTCCTTTCTCTGGAATAAATATGCGCATCGTGATTTTGTCAAGGCACGCGCGGGCGCTCGTAGGGCTGGCGCCGTAAATGAGCGAAACCTTGTACGAAAACAACAACGACGTACCCGTAGGGGATGTGCCTTGTGATTTATTGGGGATGTGTATTGTGATTTATAGTGTACAATAAACGTTTCAACACGGAATAGTTTGATGTAACGCACGCAACAGTTTAGATCGAGTAAGTAAATATAACATACCTATCTTGTTAATTAGCAATAGAAAACGTATTTGTGCCAAATCTTTAAAATTCTTACATTAAGTAGCTAAAAATATTTACCGGGAATAAAAATATACACTTCATTCAAGACTGTTTACTTACTTCACCAAATTAACCACTTTCTTAAACCTAGTAATTATTCCAAGAAATAAAATTTCTTGGTTGAAGTCAATAATCACTCGCGTATATACGAACCTACCAACTACTTCAGCCAAGTAATTCTCTCTTCGTTCGAGAGATCACTTTTCTGTGTGTAGCAACCGCTAAATATTATTTTAAAACTGTGAAAAAATATTGTAATCAGATCATAAAATCTACTGCATTTAAAAATGTATTGCCAAGAAATACTACAAAAAACACCTACAAACCAACATTGCATCACAAAACTCAGTTTTCTAACCTGCTAACCTGCAGCTTGAATAAATAATTAATTATGCTGCTGAAATTTGGACAGAATATTTAAACATTCTGATCAAATTTCGGCAGCTTAAAACACGTTTAAAACACAACGTTTAAAACAAAATGTTTCAAACATATTTAATACAAAATAGTATAAACAAAATATTTGTTTTAAAACATGTTTAAACCACTGATTTAAAACAACGTGTTTTAAACATAACAACCCTGGTTGTGTCATTTGAATCAAAAAAGGAAAACTACCTTCCAGGATATCAATATTTTATTTCATCACAGTTCTTCAACTAATAAATAATTTACTGAATATTCAATCCACATCATTCAAAATCCCTTGAAATCCCTCCAGTGTGTAGCCTATATGTATCCGATCGCTTGTTCCCAAGACCTCAGCCCTAGGATACATAAAAGGGTCAGCACACCCCACCTTATCCTATTGTTACAAAGTATGATAAGATTGATAAGGGAACGACAGAAGCAAGTAAAATTTAAGGCCCATGTAACACCAAGGCATAAAAAATGCATTAGGCTTCTCATCATGATCAAACTAGAATTGTGTGGTGGATTATAATGCATCCAAAGTTAGGGGCGCTTGGTGTAAATATCATGACCCTAATTTCTCTGCATGTGGCGCGGGGCGCGATTTATTACATGGGCTTACGTAATTCATTTGTCATGCATGCTGTATTATACCACTCCATATACACGTATAATGCGTGATCCGTTGATAAATTACTTTAATTACTTTAAACCCGTTAATATTGATTATATGGGGCGGTGAGTTTTTAAAATACGTACTATTTTCTAACCGGCTTCAAAAAAGGAGGAAGTTATCAATTCGATACGTATGTATATTTGTAGGGATATTTGTTTGTGCTTTTCTCGCCCAAAATTCTGTAACGCATGAAACATAGAACAAAGAATAGGTAATATCTCATCTAATTTTGGAAAAAACATGCTTGAAACAGGAGACAACAGCACAGATGTCATCAATACCAAATTGATTCAAAGGACAACCAAATGAAGAATGTTAGATCTACAATGAAAGTAGTATATAGCTTCCGCAAAAGGACCGCGGGATTTGAACGTTATATCCGACTGTACGCTAAATCCGGACGCAATTAAATTTTGATTTAAAATAAAAAAAATGTATTTTGACATGTATTTTAAATAAAACGATATTCATTCAAAATCTGTTCACAGTAGTCAGATTTATTCATCCAATTAATATTTATACTCGTACAAGTAAGCAAACAAAAAAATAACTCTTGTTACAATAAGAACAATTTGTATGTATGTGGAATAACAAATAATATCATTCAAATAAATAACTATTCATTTTACATTTACATTTACATTTTACACGTAGCCGATTATTTTTCATAACCGATTGTAGCTCTCTGTATTAGTTGGGTTTGTTCGGGCCGTGTGTAGATTGACGCAATTTTTTATTTTTTACGAGATGTTCATCACAACCGGCTTTTATTTTGTCTCCTTTTCTTCAAATTGTCGTTTTGACAACTGTGTCACGTTAAAAGACGTGCAGATCGCGACATTTGTTCCTCCATTTTGCTAATCTATTAATGATCGCACATTTGTCTTGAATGGTTAGTACTTTTCTTTTGTAACCAGACATTTCGTATTATTATGCATACAATAACCGCACTTCATTTCAGTATCAGTTTTATCTTTTTCTACTTTGCGTTCGTTATAAACTCATAACGAAACCGCTTTCGGTGTCGTTATGAAAATACTAGATCACAAACTTTTAGTAACTTTTAGTTTTCCAAGATTGATGATATTGACGTCAAGTGGGAAATAAGGCTGACATCTCGATCGCTATTGGCTCGCGTCAATCGTATTTGTGAATTTTACCACAACTACCAAGTACTGTTGAACATAAAAATACTCTAGATGGTATGATGACACTGCAATTTTCGAAATGTATGTAAATATTAATGTCGCAAAGTAGAAAAAATAGTATATAACACTCGTTTTATAAGACGTATTGGCGCCCTCGTTCCATTTCAAAACAACTCGTGCGCCAATTTTTGTCTTATAAAACTTGTATTAACTATTTTGGCGTAAGTGATTTTTGTACTTCTTAATGTTAGGCTAATTGAACTTGGATATGCAATTTGCAGGAGTCTGATGATGCGGTAAAAAATTGTGAGAAGGGAAGAAAAAGTAAATGTGCGTCAATCCCATTCCTTTTTCTTCCCTTCTCACAATTTTCTAATTCATTCTGTTACCAGATGGTGATGTATTATCCCATCACTTCCCATTCCACAACAAAACGCGAAAACTGAGACCTGAATGCGTTCCGCAGTCGACGGCACACTTTTTCACTTTTAAATTAACTTTAACGCGCTCGGCGCCATCTGTCGACAGGCGGGCAAAATGGATTCCTTAAGCGATTTATGTTGCCAATTGATCCTAAACGGTACGTCAAACGGGCCGTAACTGCCACTTTTGGAACTACGGCGTCCCGGTTGGGCGACCCGTTGTAAATGTTTTATCGTTTAAACAACTGCCGATCGGGACGGACGCCGACGTCGACGCCCGTACTCGACAACTCGACTAGACGAGTTCGTAGATTATTTAAAATCGGATCGACCCGTCGGTAGTATTAGTATTTAGACTTGGTAGCCGCATTTCACATTTTCCTGCTAACCGGAGGTAGCAGGACATTACTTATGCATACGGTATGGACCATGGTCGATGGACCTCTGTCATTATTGTCATTAGGTATCAGTAAAGCGGATTTAGGACTTGTCGAGTGTAGATGGAAAGTGTTACTGGTACAATTAGGTTTTCAGCAATGCTGTCGAGAGGTTGGACGAAGTCTAGAGTCTGAAAATCGTTAGTATGCTCTCATGACATTCAAAATATCGACATTTTTAAAAGTATACCCTCCACAAAATTTGGTATTGTTGTTTTCTATATAAGCAACAAATAAACGCAGTTATAATATTAGTAATGAAGTCTAATAATAATACAATACTGTTGTCATCACTCATTTAGAGCGCTGGTAATTCAGAGGCGTAGCTACGGGGAGCAGTGGGAGCAAACTGCTCCAGGCGCACGAGTAGAGGGGGCGCAACATTGGAAGGGTAAAAAAAACTTTTGTGTAAAAAATTCCATATTTCTAAATTAAATTCTGGCCAGATCTTCTAAATAAAACTCTAAGGACCTAAGTATTTTGTGATCTTGACTTAATTATCGTAATTTTGATTTATAGATTGGTGCGTTGTATAACTCCATGTACATTTAACTTCTGTAAATGTTCGTTTTTTTAAGCAAGCGCCCTTCATATTTATTTAGTTAGTTTATGGTTTAGTTTAAATGACTGTTATGAGTTAAATGGCTATTATTTGACTAGATTGGTGTCTTTTTGATTCATAAACTTATAAGTATGTAAGTGGTTTTCAGTATTTTCTTGTTAATATGCAACACATAATAATAATAATAATAATAAATCATTTATTAGTTCACTGTTCACATCCAGAATACATATTTGTTACAAACCAGTTAACTAAATGGACCAGATTCAGATAAATCTGTTATTCTATCTGGCCCAGAAAAAAAAATACAGTACCTATATACGTAAAAAAAAAGAAATACTTCAACAAGTGACAAAAAAAAATCAATTTCGGAGAACGACGGAGACGCACAGCAGCACACATTCCCACTGATGGCTTGTCCAGCAGCTATTCACATTGCAGGTCAAACAAGAACTGCTTGTACTTTACTTTAAATTTCGTAATATTCAGGTTTAAGAAGTGAGAGGAAAGAGAATTCCAAAATATCGCAATATTATATGAAAAAGAACTTCTATCTAACGAGGTCTTGTGTTTAGGTATTGTCAAGGTGTGCTTGAACCGAATGTTAACATTGTGTACGTCTGTGCGGTAGCGAATTTTCCTGTGCAGGTAAGATGGTAGTCCCGTGCAGATTATCCTGTGATAAAGAGTTCCCGAATGCAATTTACGTCTACTAAACATGTTCAACCATTTACAATCTTTTAGTTTGTGCGATATATGCGATATATGTGAGTATCCACGACATCCAACATTTTACCGCTAACTGAAACATTTAGAGACTGTTTCACTAGTTCCCTCTTTTTGTTGTTTGCAAATACAATAACTGTAGATTTATCGGAATTAATCTTTAACCCATGAGAATTGGAAGCCAGAATTATAGATCCAAGGTCTTGATTTATCAGTTGATTTGCTTCTATAACTGCGTCGTGATTAAAGGTATAATACAATTGAGTGTCATCCGCATATGTATGAACCTTACAATTTGAAACGTAATTCTCTATGCTACCCTGCGGAACATCTGTATTTAGGAACAGTGCAGACGACAACTCACCACCTATTCTCACTCTCTGGCTTCTATTTATCAAATAACTAAGTAACAAACTCACAGCATCGTCACTCATACCGATATAATGCAAAATACCCAATAAAACATGCCCTCGAAAAATCCAAAAGAACCAGAACCGTCACCTGTCCCCTATCCGCTCCAGTCAACATCATCATCCATAATGTTACTTATTTTAAAAGGAAGAAATTGCCAATCCCAAAATTTTAGTGGTAGGTAAAAGTTTCAATTGCCTAAAACGCTGTCTTCCAAATAATTTTGATAAAAATTTAAAAAGAACATCTCTTTAAGAAACCTAAATATGCCTCTAAACATCATTGGAAAGGGGCTAGAAAAGCGTACTGTGGCATATCAACCCAAATCTCAACCAAACCTTCACCTGAACTGTGAAAATGTTTTCTAGGTTGTTATTTTATTACTTTAATGGTAAGTTTATTTTATTGTATTTGTATATTGCGGTTGTAACTTTGTACATATTAATTTTAAATTTTAAATTTATTAAATTTAAATTTTAAATTTATTAATTTTAAATTTTCAGATTAATAATTACAAAAAACGAAAAAAAGAAGAAATTATAGACAATAAAATTTTATTATTTACATTACAGCACACTGAAAATATCACCAGTCGAAAGGCAAGCTTGCCAACTCAAAATACATTAAACAAAAAACTATTCCGGAAAAATTCAAACCCAGCTGGATTTTTAAATATGCCTTTGATTGGGCATTAGAAATGTGTAAAAAGTTCCCATCGATATCGTGTCTGGGTTGGCGAGATATTCACGGTCAAAGATGAACGACAACAATGGATTTTTTAGGAAAATTCTAGATCTTTTAATTGTCTACATAAAATGTGTATACATCGTTTAAGTACGAATTGGCGTTATCAAGTAATGCGTCTGAAAATACGTCAAAAGCACGTAGGTATACCGTATTTGTATCCTAGGTGATCCATTCCGCGTCCCAAGTATTTGAAAACATGATTGAGCATCATATATTATATAATAATAAGAAGAACAGTAGTGTGCAATTAAGGGTCCTTTGCGAGATAGTCATTCAGAAGGTTAAGAAATGGCTTATGTAATACCCACCTTGGTTTTTACGGAAACTAAAATTAGTGTAACTATGTTCTTAAATGTACGCTAGTAAAAGATACTACTTTTAGAAAAATTGCATCAAATACGATGCCGTTATTTATAAAAATCACTTTAATGCGTTAGAAATCGAAAACGGCCAGCTGTTAACTAATTGTTTTTTATTGTCATAAAATGTTGAAAAATTTATTTACTTATCCTTTGCATCATTGACCTTTTCCAAATTGTCATAAAACCCTAAACTGAGTTTCTCAAAGGATTTTGTATATAGAAACTCCGTTTTTGGGTCAATCTGGAATTGAAAAATTGGAGTTGAAATAGGGATACATTAAATTAAATGTTCCAAAAACTGTTAGATCTCTTCCGAAAAACAAGGGGGCGCACAGATTTTTCAACCGAGCTGCAAATCCTACAGGAACAATTCAAATAAGAGCATGTTAATTGGTAATTAAGTATAAATTTTTAGTTCCTGAGGAAGCCAAAAATAATTGGCGAAATATTGAACAGAAAAAAAATAAAATCAAGGGCAAAAAAGTTTTCACACTGGTGTTAAATATAACATTCCAACAAATATCCATCCGCAAAGCGGAAAATCTCACTCAAAAATAACGAAAACTAATGCTCGCAAAAATTAGCTCCCTTAAACCCCAAGCACTTAATTAAAATATTACACGGTAAAAAGCGAAAAGGGTTAACCGTACGCGTTACGGGGGTTGAATATCCCTCCAAGAGAGGTCCTGCGGAGATTTTCGGGCGCCTCTTAAAGTGTACTTAAGCTCTGCCATTACTTCAGGACGAGATAAAACTTCCGCACTTGAGCAGGCTGCACTTCATTTGAGACGACCGGCTCGGCCAGCCGCCATCGCGCCGCGCCTGGAAGTGTCAGTCCTTCGAGCCGGTGATTGAGGGCCATCAAAATCCGCCAATTTCTCGATTCCCACTTTACGAGCAAGGCTCGAGCCTCGTCCAAGACAGATTGGATCCATGCAGGACGGCCGTACTTGCTGAAAGGCTGGACGAATGCCTTTCCTTCGAAAGATACGTTATCAGACTATTTTCGTCACGGTTTATGCCGAGCTGACGAAGAAATATCCACACCAACTACTGGTATATCAGATTGCGATTGCTCAAGCGTGGTGATATTTTTGTTTATAGGTTAAGCGGTTATAGCCTGATGATAAACGTAAATAAATATACCTAATCATGGAGAAATTTGTATGAATAGTAAGAACGCAACAATGCAATATGTAATAAAATGCAGTCGATGAACACTTTTGCAAAGACCGTATGTGTATTGGACAAGTTTGTAGTACATATAGTAAAAACGCAACAATGGAATATGTAGTAAAATACCGTTGATGACAAGTTGCAAAGATCGTATGTGTTTCGTATATTGTAGCGTTATTAATGCAGGTGTAATGCAAAAGTTTCCTTTTAAAAAGCTCTTAGCGTACTTTGATTGTTGGAGTAAACAATTTTTTAACCCGTCTCAAGTTTCCGCTGGTAATGGAGTATTTACCAACATTCAAATTTTTCAAGTTCATGCCCCTATCACCGGAGTTTCTATTCCATATAGTTGAAGTCTGACGTACGTGTGATATCAGTTTGCGTTTCGCAAACGTGCCAGTCTTTTAGTAAAGGGTTTTTGGAAAGAAGATGTAGTTCGTTAGCAAATTGATAAAATAAAACTGTTTTTAAGATATGCGAATAGACACCTATTAAGCTTTAAAACTTGAAAATTATGATATTGGAAATGAATGGCCAAGTTTGTATTTACTTTGTTTCTGAAAGCACGTATATGCCAAATTTCAAGTCAAATGGTTCAGTAAATATTGAAATTTTATGGCAACAGTTACGAAAAATATAGTTTTGAGAAAAACGCCTTATAGTTTTGAGAAAAACGCCTTATAGTTTTGCATGTCGATTTAATATTAATTATATTACATTGTTTAGGTAAAATCGTACTTACTGTTAATCAGCTATCCCAGGTCCATAAAGAGCACCTTCTTCATATTCAAGAAGCTTCGATTTTTAACTTGTTTATTTTACGTCGGTCTATTTCCGCAACTTAGGCAAATCACCGACGCTGAGGGCAGGCTACACACACACGAATTTTGTCGAACTGAAGGAATTCCAACCTCTAGTAAGAGTTCTTTAACGTGCACGTCGCACCATGACAGCACACGGGACCACCGGCTTTACTTCTTCATGCGATGGAAAGCGGCATGCAAAGGTATTTGTTCCCTGCCTAAAATATCAGGGCAGTCGATTTTTGCCCGAGACGGGATCCGAACCCGGGCCTCCAGCGTAGATAGCAGCCGCTCTATCCTATACGCCATCGACCGCCCCCCCCCCTTCCCTATCAGCTGATTTGATTTCTTGTCGTGCCGTCCTTGCTTCCTTTGAAGCGCTGGGCGCTCGTAGTTCCGATCGGTTAATGTGGGTTTGATCTCGTGCATTTGCATATATTTCAGCGGTGGTTCCAATGGTAATTCCCATCACCAATATTTTCAAAACAGATGAAAATCCGTCATTGAAGATAGAGATAGCCAAATCAATGAATTTAGTGATTCATTGTTATTCTGCGTATTCGCTCCTAAACATCTTTCCAATAAATCCTCTGATGTCAGTTCTCCGTAAATGGGCTTTATTAGTGCTATAACACTTTGTTGTCAAGGGGTGCTTTATCTTGATTCTACTCATCCAGTTTTTCATCAGCTTCTGCTCTACGGCACTTACACCAACTGGTTTGACCAGGAGGACAGAATTAATGCTGAGGATTTGAACTAAAATGTTGTGAATGATGCCCACACGGCCTTCTGCATTGCCTGAACTGCCACGAAATGCCTACTAATTGCCAAACTGTAGTAAGTCGTCAAATCTCGGATCACTTTATCAGTCACCAACACCTTTGCCACCAATGCCCTTCTTTTTCTTTTTTATATTCCGCAGTCTGGTATCCATTCATTTCTCACCATATGGTGGAACATCTAAAAAGCCATTGAAGGTCTTGCTGTCGCCGTCTCCAATATACGTGGTATACCGAACATTGTGCTTCTCTTCCGACCTGGTAAACAATGTTTTACAGCATCGACCTCCATTTTACCAGAAGTACCTACATGGTTTGCAGTGCACTCGTCTTCATGTTCCTCGTACCATTCATTATATTGGTCGGCTGCTATACTTTTCTTTTCCCAAATATTACAAGCTTGGCAGAAGCTTTATTTTACAGTGGTATCCACTACTCTTTTGCTGTACTTTCCAATTTTCAGCCTCGGCTTTTTTCTCAATTTCTTCTTTCACAGCTCTTGATAAGACTACATTAATTGTAATCTCTAAACTGCCTTTTGTCATACGTCTTGTGCACTACGTAAAATAAATAAATAATTTCCAAATAACATCTTCAAAATCGGTCGCAACTCGCGACGGACTCGCTTCTAGCTGGATCGGAGGCGACATGCCGAGCGCCGCCTTCTTTAAACCTCGGTAAGTCTGTCAATATTCGGAAATTTAAGCTAATACTTGAAAGGTATATTTTCGAAACTGTAATCTTTGAGAAACAGCAAAAAAATAAATTTCGTTTTTTTTTTTTAATTCTAGACTAGAATACCCCCTTAAAGATATGCTTGATTTTGAGCATTTTGGGGAAAGTGGTTAAATATGTATTGAATATTGATGTATTGTTTTGACATTTTAAGCCTAATTTGGAACCATGAAGCTTCCTAATTCTACATATTTATTAAAATACCGTGAGTGGAGTTAACTTCAACAATATTTCCAGAGTTTGCTTTTGAAAACAGATTTGTGTCCGAGCATAGAAGACAAAATAGGCTGAAATCTCATATAACTATAAACATTTATCCAAAAAACACTGATAATAAAACTATATATCATGCACTCCTAATGGTGCCTTTAATTCAACACCTCTAGAAAAACACACCAACGTTCCATACGACCACATAAAAAACAAGGACAAATTGAAATTAACGCGCGAAGTTTCACAATCATTAATTACGCTCGTTAATTTTGCGGTCATCGTGAAACTTTATCCACCAAATGCATGAGCACACTACCGGTGCAAGCAACTTGTCTCGCGTGTCCCCAGAGTTGAACACTTGTCTCCTCGATAACTGCGTCCAATTATTCTTATTTGTCCCTCAGTTGTATGCACGTTGACTTTATATGATAGTAATATATACCCTCTGCGCTTAAACATGCAAACCCATAATTATTAAAATGCCTTTTTTCTGCATGAATTGTGCGCCACAACCGGCTATTATTAACGCTTATCGCGGTGCATGCTGCATACTCGGTCACCACACGAACGGTGTCTACCTAATGGACGTATTATAAGCAATTTGCTGGTGCTAACAAATTGCCTCTGGTGGCAGTTTTTTTTTCTGTTTTGTAGATGAATATGTTATGATGATGGATTAATTATATGCTTCGTTGAAAATGCACCATGGAGGAAATTGTACCGTAAAATAGGTAATGTAGTTCTTAAAAAAGTGGGTGTTTACTAAGTTTAGTGTCAGATTCTTGGGGTCTGTACAAGAATACGTGTTTGCAAAAATAACTTTTGTAATTAATATCAATTATAGCAGAAAAGTTAATAAATATTAACTTTAAAATATTAATTGAATAGTAATTCAATTAGCAATTGAAGAAGCGAGCAACATGGTTCGCGAAACGTCAGCATTTACAAATCTTGACACACGGCATAACCCGGAAGCAGTTTATTTTCTAAAATTCAAATCTAAATGTTGAAGATTTCCCCATTGAATTTAATTGCAAAAACCGTCAGTTTACTGTTTGGGCAATTTAACAATTTCTTGTTTTTAACCTGCAAATTTGAAACTTCTAAATTTCAAAACAAACCTTGTTGTGGGGTGCCTGTCGAATGAAAAATATTGTTTAAAACATCTGATTAAACCTTATTTTTAGAAACAAAAGTTCTGAATGAATATCCATAATTTACTGCTTTGTGTTTCTTATGTCATATATTTTTCATATTTAATATATAAAATAATATAGTATAAACTATATTTGATATTTGAAAAACGCATTACATGTGTTTTGAAGATTAAAAACATACCATATTAGCAACAACAAAATGTTTCAATCCAAAGTTATGTTACTTTTTATATGACCATGAAGTGTTTCTGATAATATTGCGTCAATTCATTGTGAAATAAAAGGTGTATTAAATTAAATCAGTAGATAATGACTAGAGTGCAGAATTATAAGCATTTATTTTTGGAAAATAAGCGCTTGAAATAAACACGAAAAATGAGGTAGAAAGCACACAAAAAACGTTATAGGAATACGTATACCTTGTATTATTTTTGTATATATGTATTTATTAGCACACATACATCATACAAAACATTGGTATAACTGAGGAAATTGATACTTAACAATAGAAATAAACTATACACAATAAGCAAACGCTTTATATTTTTATTTTAAAAAAATAAATGTATTCGCTCATTATACGGAGGTAGAGATAAATTGAGTACCTCAGAAGTATACTGTGTAAAGTACATAGGATTTCAATGCAACTTAACACTGTTTGCTTCTGAGGGACTTAATTGAACTAAGAAGCATGTGGTTTTCCACCTAGTTGCGCGCGTGCATATGTGCTTGCACTTTTCGACCGTGACACATTATTCTTAGTCCAAATTATCTCTATATTTAAACGTAGTTGAACAAATTGAACAAAAAAAAGAATTAAGTTAATATGTATTACTGAAACAATGTATTAATGTAGTATGGCTAAGAAGTGAATGTTAAACTGAAATATTTTCATTTTAATACTGCGAAATAAAGCGACAAAATATAACAAAATAGCCATCGAAGAAAGACAAACAAGCTGAACAACTTAAGAAAGAATAGGAGATACCAACAGGACACCAGAAGACAAAGAAAAAAAATAGACAAAAGAGTTTAGTGTTGGATTGTCGTCCTATTTTCTGTCAGTTGTTACTAGTCTGATTGTGCTTGTTGTTAGTAAAGTGCTAACTATGTACAATATGACGAGAGTGTTTATTGTCCGTAGTTATCCTCCAGATTTGACAGTAAGTGTTCTTATAATTTTAAACTGTTTGATTTAGGTTAAGTTTTATTTATATTTACTAGCGAAACTATCTATTTGTTGTAGTTTTAGGGCTGAAGATGGTTTAAATAGCCGAAACATGTACCCTATGTAAATTTAATATTTTATTAAAGCAAGGATAAATATACAGGCTTGTAATTGTTTTTATTAATAATAACAAAATAGGCCTAAAATCAAAACAAGCTCTACCAAGAGACAAATCGTAAAATAAATAATTGTAACTTACTGTTTTCATGCACATTCTGCAGAATATTTTATTGTTTTGAATACGTAATTCGGGATTTTTTTTCATCTATGTGGCAGACAGCCAGTATCCTTAATAGTATTTCAAATACCTACACTAAAAAGTCGAAAAACTGTTGTGTCGTGCGTACGGTTATAGCTGGTATATCACAATGCAGTGGAGGCGTTTTTGAGTGATTTTTGCGATTTTTGAGACGCAAATGCGCAGGCCTACGACCTAAACCCCCTAAAAACGGATATAAAGACCCCAAAAAAAATCCGTAAAAGTTAAATAAGCAGAGTTTATAGGACCGTATACAGGGTGAAATTTTAAACATTGTCTTTATTTTTTCTACTCAAACTCAAACATTGCACAGGCACGAGATATCTAATTACATACTTACGTTATCCTTACAGATTGTGGAGAAACAATTGACAAGTTTTGGTTTTCTTATGGGCGACATGTTTGATTTTAAAATTTTAGATTCATTTCTTCTTTTTCAATTATGATGTATCACACATGTTGTTTCTTAGACGTTTACAATTTTAGACAAATGCTACCTACCATTTTTTGATTGTTTTGCAAATATTGAATCGCAGATGGAATCAACATTGTTTGAGTATAACGAATTACTTTTGAAAATGTAATTTTTACTTGAAAAACGATTAGCCAAGAGCTGATTGTTAGACGTAAGTAAAAACAAACTGTCATAATTTTAGTTTAATAAAATAAGATTGTTGATTTAAGCTATAAAACATATTGCAACAAAGAAAAATTGTCAAAAATCTACAGCCAACCAATTGTTCAATAATGTTCAAATAAAATATGGCGTCCATAAGCGTTTTTTTTTTTAAGAAACACTTAAATTTATTAACCATAGGTTTTAAATATAGGTTGCCATTTAATAAAAAAAATCGATCACGTAACTACTCTACAACAAATTTATGGAAAAACCAGCACAAATATTAATGAAGTGATCAATTTTATCTGTTACCAAGTTAAATTCAATACAGTATCATCTACGTGACAACTTCTAATATCCACAGTTAATACAATAATGACTCTATTGTGAAGTACCTAAATATAAGGTGTAATAAACCGCTTTCCATAATTTAGCATCAACCCCTAAATACGCCCTCAATTTGTCGTAGAACGAGCGCAGCCAAAAATTACACAGTTCTTACTTTTAAAGGCCTCCACACACACACACACACACACACACACACACACACACACACACACACACACACACACACACGCGCACACACACACACACACACATACATATACTGACATTGTTGAGGTTGTTACGTCGTCCACCGTAAGTGTATGCAATTACTGCGCCCTACTGCATGACAGGGCATTATGTCGTTCCCTGTTAGCTGAACACATTCAGCTGTCAGACGGACACAACGGTTACCTATTTTCAGATGCATGAATAATAGGGAACATGTGACGGTTTCCTACCGCGTAACGTAGGCCTTAATCATTTTCCACAAGAGTTTCCGCGTTCTGTGTTTACGTCTACGTCTATATGTATGTATGTATGTATGTGTATGTCTGTATGTATATGACGGTGCTTGGTGGAAATTAGAGAGCACTTCACCTGAGTACCATCTGTGGTACTTCGTGTACGTATTACGGGGAAATTCTTAGCGTACAAAAGGCACATTTCCAACATGGCAACTTGAATTGTCGACTAGAACGTTTGTAGTTTTATATAGTGGTACTTTGATAACCATTTTTATTTCGTATAGGTTATTAGAAATCAGACGAGGCGTTGTTAATTCTTTGATGCTGATTCTTATTTTTTATTTATTTTTCTTGATTGCAAAATGAAACTATTACAGTAAAGTGATTTCACGGCATGAGAAAAAATATCATCTGGCTTGAGGACAATTTTGAATTTTTAGTTGGACACATTAATTTTTGTTTGTAGATGAACTTAAAATAGTCGTTAGATAAACTGAGAATAGTGAAAAGAAATCTCAGCAATATGAAATATGTTCTGGGGTTTCATTTTGATATTTCTCTAAAATGAAAAATACCAAGTTGGCATCTTGTGATGTCACAATATCTACATATAAATAGGAAAATGTTTGTGTGACATTGTCAGTTAGTACTTTGATTTTAACTCCCATTATTGTTATTAATGTCTTTGACAAGACTATTGGCTTATTTATATGCTTATTCTAGCTACTAGACATGATGCAATCAATATAATAGTAGCTAGCCTAAACTCCACATAAAAACTAGAATTATTTATTAGCTTCATTAGAATAGAAACTTTACACTAGGGTCATTCCGCGAATTTTTAATTTTAGGTTACCAAAACCAAGAGATCACTGTGCTGACGACCGCCACGGTAAAAAAGTAATGTCGGTTGAAGATTATTACAACCTTGGACTGGATGACGTTTAATTATCATCTTTTGAACTTTGTTGTTGTGTTTTCTGCTATTTCACAAGTTGTAGTGTGTAAAACGTGCAAATCAAATGCGAAATTGGCCGAAACTGGCAACCGGGACTTAGGGTTTCAAATCGTGGTTTCTTGTGAGAAGTTTGAACAAACTTTCATTCCGAGTTGCCGATTTGTTCAAAACGGATATGAAATGAATAGCGGAATTATCCTTGTCATGCGCATAAGAATAGGTGTAGATGTAATTGAAAAGTTTTGCGCATTCAAGGACCTTCCTCGTCAGATTTTTCACTTATTTTACGATAAAGTTGGTTGCACCATTTTTGTGGAAACAGAAGCATTGTCAACAAAGTATGCTGAAATCAGCAGAAGAAGGGAGGGCTAACAGTCAATTGAAAATAGTAAAAAAAGAATGGCGTAACTGTCTCGGACGATGGAACATAGAGAAAACATAGCTTTTCTTCTCTGTATGATTGGTGGCGTTTATCAGCTGGAGAAATGTTGTTGACATTCTCATAAAATCTAAATACTTACTGCAAAGCTTGCAAATTTTGGAATAAGAAAAGGAAATAAGAAAAGGAATGCATAGATCAAGTGAAAAAGCTAATGGCACTCGTCCCCGCCATTTGACAAAAACTAGTTAGGGCCTCGAAGAAAAAGGGAAATTAACCCAGAATGAGCTTTGAATTTATGATGGACTAGCCATTCGTCATAATCATGATTCAATTGATAAATTGAAGAAAATAAATCTAAGCGACACTGTATCATAAATTCTGACCGATGAAATGCCACCTGGTGATTTCATTTTCACTTTCTAGTGGCAAAGTAATTGTGGATATTGCAGCAAGTATAGCTATATGTGTTGTCAATGATGCATTATCCAGCCTTATGAAGATTATGGAGGTGTTATGGATGAGCATCTAGCCAAACGGCAATAATATCTGCGCGAAGGCTGACGCACGGCGCATCATGTTTTCAGAGCCATCCTTGACTGACGCTGCAAAACAGGCCCGTCTGTCGTCAAAATCAAACAGAAAGAAACAAGAGGAGGAAAATGGTAATTTGACAAGCTAATTATATGGTCCAGGCTTCGCCGACTATAGTAAAATATAACAATTCCATACATCAAAGTTACACAATATTTTAAACGGTGTTTTCTCAAAACAGCATTTTCCAAACTGGCCGGAACGATAACTTCAATGGATCTTCGTCAATTCACTTGAAATTTTATATGCAGCTTCAGAACAATATTATCTAGAGAAGTACGTACGGATTTTACGATAAGTTCGAAACTTTTTTTGTTATAAACAATTTTTAACCTAATTTTGTACCTAAAAGTGATATTTTGTGTTCAAACGTGCGCCATTTTGCTTTAAAGCGGAATTTACTAATTTCTGTACGTATTTCCCGAGATAATCTTATATAGAATCAATACTTTTTTGGTTTCTATGGCCAAGTGAAAAGCTGTGTGCAAAATCTTTCCGGCCGTACAACCCTGTCCGCCGGAAGAGGTTTCCTTTGATGTGCTCTAACGCTGCTATTTTTTATTTATTTTTATTTATTGTGAATATTCTTCAAAATATGAACAATAAAAGGCTAAAAGAGATTTTGTAATTCAATTACTATATTGTAAAAATATACCTACAAAATCGGCTATTTTTTCTCGCGATGGAGTGGCATTACCCCTTAAACGGGTGTGACGGGTGTGACTGCGGAATAATCTACAAATAGTACCTCTGTGTACCTCAATCAGTGGAAATATACTGTATATTTATTTGTAAGGAACACATCCAGCTATAATTTTTAAAATTTCTCTGGTAGTTTGTCAAGTTTGGAAAAGTTTCTTTTGCTTTTATCCGCCGTTATGAAACACATGGTTTGTAAAGAACTGCGCCCATATACGTGGTACAAATTTTTATCCGCGGCGATAAAAAAATCCTTACTGGGCGCCTAGGCGTACTAACTAAAACAGGCAAAGCCAGTACTAGTCTGAATTTGGGAAAACCTTTAATGTTTAATCATCATCATTGATTTTTAATATAAATACATTTCTCACTTATTTTTAAGATCTCTTGGACTGGGGTTTTTAATGCAGATTTTGTATATTTGAACTCAGCCCAACCTTTGGTCGGACATTATCAATATCACCCAAGCAATTACTAATCCAATATAAAATACAAAATTGTCGATTTCGACACAAAAAAGAACCTACACAACACTTACAAGCAAACAACCTCTCACTTTGAATAAAAATAAACTTCCAGAGTATATCTGTACCTCCCACAGATAACAAACGTCCATTATTTCCAGACCTGTCTTCCTTTTACTATGTCCTTGCCTACATACAAGTGTCTCCTGTCGTGTCCGCCTGTCGTATATTGCAGGAACTTTACTGGTGTCAGCGAAATGGACGTCCATTGATAGCAGGGACCCGGCCGACAACATAAAATTTAAAATGGGGTAAAGGAGAAAAGGCACCCACTGTATGAAAGGACCCTACACGACAGGACACCGTGGTAGTAGTAAACTGACGACAGAAAAGGACCCCGATGCACTGAAAGAACGTTTTCAGCAGTTTCAGCAGGAAGACAAGTGACGGGCAGGAGCGGCGTTACGTACGACCTATCGGATCGCCTACCGGAAAGTGATAGTGCTTCCCATTCACTCCCACATCGCCGTAAGGAATATCGTAAGTCCTTTGTTGGATTTTTTTTAAATTCAAGTTACACCGCAGTAAAGTTGCGATTTGATATTTTTTGAGGAGAATAAGCCCAAGGACGTTGAGGAAAATAATAACGAAAAACGGAGTCCGGCCCTGTTCAGCGCAATAAAATCGTCAATTCCTTTTAGCGTTTGGTGGAACTGTTTGTTGCCTCCTGGCGTCAATACAGTGAGTTGATATGATGTGGCGCCGCCACACGGACGAACGGGGCATAAATTTAACGCAATAGACACTATCATCGCGACGATATATTGCTATCTCTTCGGGGATCACACACGACTACGTCGAATGAAAAGTAATACGGTCACAATAGTGCCGGAGGTATTAAGGCGAAATGGAACGGTTTTATAGACGGGGACATTATGGCGCGGCGCGCAGAAGCCGTAACTGGATAACATACGACTCACTCAAACGATGGGGCGATGCGGCAGAGCGGTGGGTTGCGGGGTCTTTTCGGGAAAACTCACCTGGAACAAAAAGAAGAAAGAGGTTAGTATTTTTGGTGAAACGAATGTGGTAGGTATTAATAATATCGGAGAAAAAAAAATTCTATAACAAGAAATGTATGATGTGATATCAATTTTGTCTACATGATTTAAACTTATGTAAAACAGAACAATATTTCGCTTAGATTTCAGAAAGCAGTTTGGGGGGGAAACATAAAATAAGAATGACCGATCATGGTAATTGATATTGTAATTAAATGAAGCTTTTTTACATTAGATGTAATAGAAAAATATCAAACCGTAGCAGAAAAATGCAAGCATGATTGAAAAAAAAAATGATAGTAAATGCTTTGCTCATTAATGGTATAATGACAAATAACAAAAATTCGATTTTGAAAAGTGAACGGAATTTCCTATAGATAAGTTGGTTTAAATTGTCGTATATTGGTCCCAAAAATCTGAGATTAAACCATGTCCATTGAATTACGGAACAGGCTGTACATGACATTAAAAACGTGGGAACTTATAAATAAATATATTATAAACTTATTACTTTCTGCCAAAATGTCGTTTAAACATTTTCAATTATTATAAAAGAAGAATTATTTTAAAATGTGGTAAGATGTAGGGTGCTAAAATAGGAAAATGGTAATAATATGAAGTTTCCATCAAATATTTGACAAGAACGATTAATATCTATTCTGTCAAGTCCTCTGTTATCTCAAAACCTCGATTTTTTCCAAATTTTTAAGACAATAAACATAATTGATTAAAATAGCGCGTTGCATTACACCAAACCCATGTCTTTTACATCGTTTGAAACAAAATGAAGACAGTTAACAGTTTGTTTGACGAGCTGACCTTGGCAGTTACAGCTATTAGTTTTTGAGGTAAAATTTAGCTGCTGTGGGGAAATATCATCATTTCTTTGCAATAAATTCGCAATATACACATTATCGGAGCCATTAACATCTAAAGCAAAAGAAAATAACTCTCTTCTGTGCCGAAAAGAATCATTGATCGTAATTGTTGTGTTAATTTTGTTGTATATAAAATGGTTGTTTTATGTTTTGATACTTTTATCTTTCTTCTCATACAATTTAATGAACTATGTTCTATAGAAGCGCCTATGATAGATACAGCGTAGATGGCAAAAAATAACAGATCTTTTATACATATCTTCAACATTAAGAAATATTAATAACAATTGAAAATGTTTAACGACATAATTTGTCAAATTAATATTTATAGGTTAATAATATGGTGACACACAGGCAAAGGTCCCTGGTTCAAATCCAGGTTGTGGCTGTAATTTTTGGATTTATTTCAAATTTATTATAATGTCACCATATTACATATTAACCCATTAATAACAATTTCGTTTTAGATAAACTAATCACCATAATAATGTTGTTTTCAATAAATATACACTAATACCTCAGATGTTCAATAACTTTTGTAATCTATCACCGATTTGTATTATTGTTTATTCTTATATATTGTAAAAATTTCATTCATATTCATCACATAACAAAGTGACGTTCTTTGTTTATTTTCAATGAGCGAGGAACTTGAGCAAGTTCTGATGAAATATTCAATATTTTGAATTTTAAAATGGGCTTAAATCTTGCAGCAAATGGTTACTTGACTATAGTATTGGGGCATTGTTTCTAATACTAACAATAATTTGTCTTAAAGATAGTGATCAGAAATCAAACATTAAACATTGAAAACATATTTTAATTCTTCCAGTATAATCAACGGTAACATTTTTTTTTTAATTTCGTAGGGTAAAATCGGTCAACGACTACCAAAGTTATTCAGCATCAAAGTATAGCTAAATTGGTTTAAGCGTTCCATTAATTTTGCTGATCAGTGTATTAAGTTTTAAAAGAAAGGTATGGTCTGCGATAACAATACTTCCACGTCGAACAAACTATAAAAGTGAACCCGGAGACACTATTATTAACAGAATTGTCAGCAGGAAAATGTCGGATATTTTAATTTATTTATTGTATCCCGGCGCATCCACCAATTGTGTTTCAAGCTGATAAAATGACATTAATTCAGTTAATTCAGCAGTTTCTTGACGAATACCTCGTTTCCGCTTCATTTTAGAGCAAAAGTATCTTTATACTAAGTTGTAAACCTTAAATTTGGTAATTTTGGACCAATGTGCATCCCAATTATCCTCATATCTCATAACTCTCATATCACATCTATAAAAGGCAACGTTGCGATGTTGCTTAGTTGCCCGGGGCTTTCTTGCTGTACGCATTGCCAATAGCATATATATAGTATATCCACGGTAGTCACAGCACGTACGGAAAAATGAAAATGCCAATTTTGTTCGATTTATACGAGAGATCAAAGCTATGCGTCGCGAGTTGCTCCGTTCGTCAGCGCACTCGGTAGGAATGTCAGGGATATATTCATGGAACTGCGGTGGAGCGAACGCCCTTCTGCCATTCCGAACGGGCTCGGTTCGAGAGTAAAATGTAGATAAATAACGATTCGAATACCAGCAGCAGCCAACTGTGCGTTCCATTATTTCGACGGCTCGGCTAAAGTAAAACCGATACGCTGCCGGTACTCCGACCGAGACAGGCCGCGTTTCTCTCGTCGAATTTTCAGTTCATGAAACTTTTTAACACGTTTTTCGGCTCTCGCGGCCGAGCCCTCTTTGCGGTGGCGATGTTTTTTTTTTCTGTTCGACGTTTTGTCCTTGTCTTACTTTTGTCGATGGTAGGTTTTGTTCCAATTTTATGAACTTTTGGCCTGAATTACATACAGCACACCATAAAAATATACTTTGCAGTTTTAAGCCATGATTTCGGTCTGTACCATGGATGAAGGAGGAGTCGTCATAAGCGCTCGGATATGGGACCACTTTCCCCACTACGGAGGATCTTTAATGTCAAAGTGACATTCGCAACGTTGACGTGTTACTATTTTATTTATTTCGCTTATTTCAGTTTGTTAAAGATATTGTAGTAAATTTGTATGAAGATATACATAAAAAAAATAACGTCTAATTGCGCTGTTCGCAGCTGCAACAGCAGAAAATCAGCTATAAACCAGATTTCGACCGGGGTAACATTTCATCGGTAAGTGACTATACAGTGCATCCCAAAAGTAACGGATAAATTCAATAAAACCTTAAATAAAAATATTTCGGAAAAATGCTCTGACACGTCGATTTCTATTTTTAAATTACTATCCTGACATACACTTTTCAGCCCCCCACCCCTTCGCCCCTAAGGGGTGGCAACCCCAACTTTAAAAATTCAAATAGCAAAGTACCCCTTGCGATACCTCAATTGATAGATTTTTTTATTCTGAATACAACGAAAAAAAGATTATCAAAATCAGTTAATAAATAACCGCGATATTTATCAAAATGTATTCAAAGAAGAACGTCAATATTCGAGTAAGCGCTGTTGAAGCGGGCATAGCAATATCGTTCAAACAATTGCAACTTGTTTTTACTTATGTCAAACACAATTCAGATTTTTCGTCATTGAAGAAATAGTAGCAAAATAAGATTTACAGAAACCGAAAGAATCGAAGTTTTAATGATTGGGTTTGGAGATAGAAGCCGGACGCATGACGAAGTTCGTGTTTTGTTCAATGAAACGCACCCAGACCGTCCGCCAATATCGGAATCTACAGTAAGTCGAATCGAAAACAAATTTCGCGATCTCGGTCATGTACGGGATAAGCCTAAGGCAGGACGTCCATTGGCCTTAATTGAAAACCGACAATTGGATGCTATTTTAATGGTGCAAGAAAATCATTCAACCCTTGCGGAGGTCGCTTCACAAGTTAGTGCGTCAAAAAGCACAGTGTCCAGATTGTTTCGAAAACACAAATTTCACCCGTATGAAGTGCACTTGGTACAAAAATTGTCCGATGATGACTTTGATCGACGAGTGCAGTTTTGTGAGACAATGATGGAACTCTCTAATGAAAATCCTTGCTTAATTAGAAACATCGTTTTTTTCTGATGAGGCAACATTTTGTCTGAATGGCACCGCCAATAAACAAAATTGCCGTTACTGGGCTCGTCAAAATCCGCATTGGATGGTGGAAGCGAACACACAATATCCTCAAAACCGTTATCGTGAACGTTATCTGAACTTTCTACGAAATGAACTACTACCTACTTTAGCGGTATTGTTTCCCAACCCAGAAGATCCTGATAGACACTTTCTATAGATAGACATTTCTATATAATATCTATTATTTTTATCTCCTTTATTTGTCAAAAGAACCTAACACGTTTTCATACTCTGTAAAGGGACCAACAACAGAAAAAAAAAACAACAACATATCATTGTAGAATATAAATAAACTATGTCACTATACTTTACTATTATTAGAAAATAAACTGCTTCCGGGTTATGCCGTGTGTCAAGATTTGTTAATGCTGACGTTTCGCGAGCCATGTTGCTCGCTTCTTCAAAGCTAATTGAATTAGCTTTGAAGAAGCGAGCAACATGGCTCGCGAAACGTCAGCATTAACAAATCTTGACACACGGCATAACCCGGAAGCAGTTTATTTTCTAAATGATTCTGGCCGTGAAAGCCTACGTACTTACTTTACTATTATTAGTTTGCTTAACACTAAAATTACCTACGGTCCATCAAGCGACAACTGGGACCAACAGCACGGTCCGCAAACACATTGTCCCCGGTAACTTGGATCAATTTAATCCCGAAACCAATATTTATGACACGCCAGTGGATCTTGTTTTGCAGAATCAATCGTGCGTTAATATTGTTTCGCTACGTAACCAACCGTTGCAGCTTTGTGCCCCGCGGGGCACGTACAATATTTGTAATATCCCGCTGATGCAAAAGTAGAACATCCCATCCATTTATCCCGCTAAATCCACAATGGCGCACCGCAGGCCCAATATTTATTCATCTACCATATTTTGTACATTTATTTCATATTTTTAACATTATCTTTGATCTGGCAGTATATTGGAGAATATGTAGTAGATTTATTTGTTTGTTTTATTCAGTTGATACAGCAAAATATAACACAACGATTTGTCCATAATGTAGGCAAATACACTGCTCAAAAACATTTTTCGAAACCAGTAACTTTTTAAATAATAGATCTAGAAAAATAAAATTTGGTATACTTCAACGGTATACATTTAACTAAAGAAATTTACAAAAACAATGTTACAACTCTTAGTTACTTCTAAGTTACACTTAAAAATGTAAATTAATAACGCAAAACAAAAATTGGAATGACTCAAGCGACTCGATGACACAAGCGCTTGCGAACACTTTGGTCAAGCTGGTCCCACACGTGTTCAATAGGATTCAGGTCAGAACGCCGGCTATTCCACGTTCTCGTAAAAAGTTTCTGGTGATGCCGGCGGTATGTGGCTTTGCATTGTCCTGCATTAGGATGAAATTTTGACCGACGCCATATGGGTATATCCTGGGTAACGAAAAAATCGTATGCATATTTTAATTAGTGCAAAGTACTAGTAGAGTGCTATATTAAACCAAAAAATTGGAAGGATAAATAGTTAAGTGCAAATATACAAGCAAAAACAAAAGTGTTCGGACGCGACAGAAAATTGAAGTTTTTTTTAACGCGAGTAGAAATATTCCAAATTCAGCGATGTTTGGAGAGAAAAAAATCTTTTTGTTTTATGTGCAACTGAAGACCAAAGAATGTCTTCTGTCGGTAGACTTATCAAATGTGGGAAATATCTTTCAGCTTCCTTTATGATGTATAGTACAAGTTCGGACGCGACATTACGGACGCGACAGTTTTTTCCCAAAGCATAAAATACAATAATGTTCATTTCAACTCTAACTTTATTTCAGAAATTTAACATAAAATTAATTCAGTTATAATAATATAGTAAAATTGGATTACTAGACGCTACTATACCGAGTACCGACCGATCGAGCTTCTACGAGATCAATCAGAACGTAAAGGTGCGTTCTGATTGGTGGTAATGGTAGGTTATGACAGTGGTAGCAGACGAAATTATAGTATTTCTCACCAGCTGTGATAGTGGCACATATTAGTTTGCATGTACATAAATTTGAGTCACTAACACTTCCTATCAGAAATACTATAATGGCATCTACTACCACTGCCACTACCACTAATCAGAACACACCTTAAGCATACTTGATTTGAAATCGGACATGTTTCAAGGTACAACCGTTCCAACCATGTTCCAACGTACAGCTTGAAACAGGTCCGATTTCAAATCAGTAACTTTATAAACAAACTTTCAGTAATTTTACTATGGTATTAACAGAACATTTTATGGTTTGCATTTTTGAAAAATATATCAACAAGCACCCTGTTTGCTATAGCAGTCATTCCATTTACAGTAGAGCGCCGATAATCCGAACTAATTGGGACCGAAGGTGGTTCGGATTATCAAATTGTTCGGATTTTCGAAAATAACCTAGAAAATAACACTTAGGCTTAAGAAATGTCTAAAAATGCCTAAAAACATGCCCTTTAGTCGATTAAATATACATCTATTACACAACTATTACATAATTATGTATTTAAACTCTTTTAAAACTCGTTCGGATTTTTGACGTTTCGGATTTTTGACGTTCGGATTTTTGATGTTCTACTGTATTTTAAAGTTAACATATTATACCTTCAGATGCAGTTTAATTTCTTTAAATATCTTCATTCGTTCAAAAGTTATGATTTTTGCAACGAAATAAGTCAAAAGGCCGCCTCATAGTGTTACGGTTACGGACGCGACAAATAGCAAACATAAATAAAATTTTAATTTCGATTTGCCGTACGTAATTTTTTTTACTTTCTGAAACAAATGAATAAGCTGTCTTTGTAACAGAATGTTGCTTGAATTTCAAATGTTTATCGACTAATGACAACAATTAATATGGATTGTGGTAACGGACGCGATATTAGGATATAGGTAAGATCAAATTTAAAAATATCCGTTATTCGAACTCGCTTCGCCCTTTTTACATTCTGAGGAAAAATATTGTTGTTAGAGAGAAAGGCGAAATAACAACAACAATATGATATTACTTTTAACAAGCTAAATACACAAAGATAAAAGTTAATATTATTAGCCAAAAGGTCCAATAAGAAAATATAAAAATTACAGGCCTGTAATTTATTACAAATTAGCGAAAATTGAAACTGCTTTTGCGGTTGAGCTTTTTTGGGATATACCCATATGCAGCAGGCACCACATGGTCCTCCAAGATGTTTTCGATGTAATACATGGCATTTAGTCTACCAGGAACCACAACAAGATCAGTTCTGTTGTCTATACTGATTCCAGCCCAAACCATCACAAATCCACGACCAAATCTATCCACTTCCTGTATAGTAGCGGCTGCGTACCGTTCACCTGGACGTCAATATACACGTACTCGACCGTCGCAACGAGTTAAACGAAATCTGGACTCGTCTGTAAACAGTACAGGCGTCCAGTGACGAAGTTGCCAATCACTGTGATCCAGAGCAAACTGCTTTGTGATGCTGCATAAGGCGTGGTGCGCGGACAGGTCTTCAGTTTTATCAGAACTTTCTATTCCATGTGCTCGTCTTAGGTCGTTTAGGAGGTCTCGTGCTGTGGCAGTACGCTGACGTAGAGAGGAAAGGACAAGAAATCGGTCTTGATTTTGAGTAGTTTTTTTATTTCGACCTTGTCCAGCTCTTCTAACATATTGGACAGTCTCCCGAAACCGATTCCATAAACGCTGAATAACAGAAGGGGAACTCGAAGGTCCCTGCTGACATGTCGAATAGAGCCATGCTGAATAAGGGTGACAGCACGAGCAACTTGCACTTCACTAAGATGCCTCATTTTAGTTCTAATGACGTTTCTAATCAACGAAAATTGACAACTGAATTCATTTGTCATCTTTAGTAGGCTTTCATACGTGAATTCTAAGCATACTTGTCATTTTTTTGCATGCACAGGGTGAAAATAATAAATTATCTGCTTTGAAAAGAAGAGGGCGAAGACCTCAAGCCGTAGAATTCTTGTTTTTATTATACGAAAATGTTTCCGCTCGCTATTGATATTATATGACTCGGTCTGACTCCGCACGGTGTATCCATTATTCAAATGGCATTCCATCAGTCAGTCACTGCTGATAAAAATATGAGACAACTGACATACGGAGGGTTCTCTCGACGTCGACGTTGACAGGGCATCCGCCGCGGGCAACAAGCTGTCGTACAAAACAAGAGGGTTCTCGCTTAGAATATACCTGTATAGTGGATATTGTATATCAAACCACGATATGAATGAAAATAAGGTATGTAAAAGATACGAAAACTATGTGAAAGTTCAAGAAATATTCGGCTTCTTTTGTAAACAGAGATATATAAAAGCTGATGAAGAAATTAAATCAACAAAGTTCCAAAAAGTATTTATTTGTATTTGTAGAAAAGGCGATTATTTACTTGTCAAATTTCAATGTTGTATTCTAAGTTTGATATTTTATTTATTTTCAACAAAGTAATTTAACAAAACATTACTCCATCCATACTCCCCTCCTACAGCTACACATTTTTCCAATCTTCTTCGAAACTCCCAAATATATATATACTAAATCAATTGTTTCTTCATTTATTTCATCTACTGCTTCCCTAATTTTTAATTTTAGAATGTCCACGTTATCATGAAAATTATTATAGATCCTATAGATCCGAATCGTCCAATCCACTTATTTGGAAAATGGCTGTTCAACCAATCCCTAACTTGATATGCGCTATGAGCAGGACAACCGTCCTGTTGATAGTGTAGTGAACACCTGAGCTGTAAGTGGATTTCGTCCAAAGTATGTAGTAAAAAAATTTTTAACATATCAAAATAAGTGTTTTGCTTTACAGTACCGTCAAAAAGGTATGGTCCAATTATTTTCTTGTAATAAATCCCACACCAAACAATCACTTTTTTATATTTTTGAGAATTGGTTGTAATACGGAAATTTGGTTTTTCTTGAGACCAATATCTACAATTCTGTGAAGTAACAACTCCATTTGTGGTAAACGGCGCTTCGTCAAAGAAAATAATTTTTCTGTAGAGAAATCTATCGACCATAATTCGTTCTCCCATTAATAGGCAACATTCTAATCGACGAGCATCATCTCCTTCGACTAAAGTGTGTATCAGTACTGGTTTATAAGGATGAAATTTTTGATTTGAAAAGATTCTTTGCAGGTGGCCTTTACTGATGTTCATGTCTCGAGATCTTTGCCTCAACGATTTTTTTGGGCAAGTGTTCACGGAATCAATAGCCAACATAGCTCCTGCAGTATCTTCGCCATTTCGCTTTTTTTCTTGATATTTTTCACGTCTCCTGTTGCATGAAGTTTATTAACCAATTCACGAACACAATTGACAGAAACGTATATCTCAGGGTATTTTCTGTTAAAAACTTCAATAGCACGGCGGTACGATACCTTGCCTATGCCGTAACAAAGAACTAAATAAACCCTTTGCTCTAAAGTCAACATACTTTCAATCAGCTTCTATCAACAAATTGCTTGGATACGCTGTTACTACTGGCAACTGATCAATCATATTTGTGGTCTCTAAATTTTTTGTTCACCTTTATGTAATGTCTTTTCGCTGGCCCGAGATGTAAAATTTGAAATAGAACATTCAAGTTTGATATTTGAGCATAAAATTAATTCAAGCTAACTTTTACCTATAACATTTTTGATCTAATTCCGAAAAACCGATAGTTTACTCTTTGGCCAATTTAACATTTACGTGTTTTCTATTTGCCTGTTTTCTAGTATTAGCAATGGCTTTCGACTATTTAGGACATCCAAAACTCTTTATAAAGAATGACGTTTTCTCGAGAAATTAAAAATTACGTCCATTATAGGTATAGTTAGGTCCATCGGGAGACACACTGTATATATGGTAATATTTAACAATAAGAACACGTAGTTGTCAATTCTAATCTTGCGCTCTTCTTGATACCCGTTTTAGAAGCCCAAGTTATATACTAGGTCCAATATTTGGTGAAATGTTTATGTAGACACCAGTAATGGGATAATCCTCAAAGTACCCGAACCAGCAATATATGTGGGTTATCTAAAATAGCCGAATGCGTTCTCCTATTTTACGAAATCAAATAAAGGATTACACGTAAGATCCTGGGGGTCCCCGGTAATGGAGCAGTTCTCTAAAATTGAATCAATATTGACCGGTATTAGCGTTCGCGTTCGCAAAATTCAATTCCGTTAACGTTTGCACTCTACAAATACTGGTACCGCTGCCGATGCCGACTGAAATCAGCTCGAAGGAGAAAACTTGCAGACCGTTCGAAAATTTAATGCAGAATAAACGATTGTAGGCGACGATGTTATCTCGCAGCGCCGCCGTCGGTCGTTGTGAAAAGCTGCGAAACACATTCGCTGTTGTTCATATAACTATGTATAAGCCAGTAGTGAAAATAAAGAGTTTTGTTTTTTGTTTTCTGAGTGTTGTCGGAATAAAGTTCGGGCAGAGACATTTCTGGCCTGTTGACATACAGGATGTCCCACTTTTTCTCCGCCAAATACCATTGTCATTATGTATATAAAATGTTTTATATGGACTTCCTTAAGGCGGCTTGTACAGCGCTAAAAATTAGTGCATTTTTTCAACTCAAACGTCCCGTGAACGCTGTGACATATGATCGTGAAATTTGGATATAGTATAGATATGGAGATAATCCAGGTGCTATCAAGAGCAAAAAAAAATATTTTTAATGAATTCATATAGAAAAAAAAAAAACGCTAAAAGTCACCCATTTTGTCTAATTTATAGCGGCAAAATGGAAGCGAGTTCTGATCAAAACCTTATGTCAGCATCTAGACCAGTCTTTTCTCCATCGGTAAAAAAAATATTCAGACGTTAATTGCATACAGTCACGAGAAATTATGTACGAAAAACAGGCATGTTTTGTTACAAATCAGCAGTGGTAAAGTGCTGCCATCTATTCCGGTGTACTAACTAGGACCGCCCCTATTTGGCTGGAGACACTCACATTGTTGTGGCCGTTTTATATAAATAGAAATCGTACTCGGTGTTATACATATTTCGGCGAGGGAAAGGTTTGCTTACCGATGCCGCTGACTGGGGTCGGTCGCACTAACGAGTAGACGATGAAAAAAGTGGGCGCCGTATGTCTCGTAGGTACAAACAACACTTCCGACATTTAGATCGCCTCTCTTGACGGGTTCTCGTGATTTGAATTATTTTTATAAAAGGTACCTATAAAAGTTTTTTTTAACCGATTTCATTAAACGATACATTTTTGGAAAGCCCACAACCTGTTGAGTATATAATAGTTATAATTACTACCTCAAAATTTGAAAGGGGTGTCTTTATTTTCATATATTATAATCTCTTACATACAGAATGTCTCACGGAACTGTTCCAGTAGAATTTTTTGATGTACCACTATTTCTATATGTTTGAATTTCTGTAATCGGGGTCTACTCGATCCGAACTTTTGAATTAAAATATTCTGGAATTGACTCTCACTTCCGGTCTACATGAAGTTGGTATCAACTTCGTTATTTTAAATGGAATCATATAATTTTATTTAATTTTTTGCTTTGACTCATTTTTGTCGAGTAAACACTCTTTATCATTGCAGACTGGGGTTCGCTATTCATATCTTCAATAATTGTTTTTTAGATATTGATAAGTTTGTGTTAAATAATTAAAATGCACCTGATATTGTATTAGCGGACTTCGATATTTCGACAGGTATTGTGTTTTATTATCTATGACGTTTTACAACATAATTTTGATCAATAATTGTGAAATAATTGAAATAATTGTGAATAGGGGCATTCGACATGCACGTAAATAACACTTAAAAAACATCATTAAAAATTATGTACATTTTAAATTATTCTCATAAATTTGGTAAATGAAATTTTATCCCCTATTTAAAAATTATGTACATTTTAAATTATTCTCATAAATTTGGTAAATGAAATTTTATCCCCTATTTAAAAAGTTTATTTTTGAAAAGTGCTTCGATTTAATTCGATTGATGAAAATTTCCAGCTGATCCATATTTAATATGAAGGTTAAATAATAGGAAAAACGTAAAATATGGAATGTAGTTTTATTCAAACTGATTCAAACTGTTTTTCTTTAGATATTCAAACTGTTTTTTTAGTTTTATTCAAACTGGTTCGATTTGATTTCGGAAATTTGTGTCTCTTCTTGCATGGGCTTAGCGCATTTTTATTTCACAAATTAATTTCTCCAGATTATTCAAGATAAATACCACACATCACCCTAAACGTTTATTAGGATGAATTCACAAAATTCAATCCTCACCGATTTACATGACCAAAAATATAATCTCTGTCACCACGCAAATGAAATAGCAATAATAAATACATATAATATACAAATATGTATAGTCAATACTATACTCAATTTGTCAAAAATTGATAAATAGGTTTGTATTGGTTTGTCGAGATAAGGAATCCGGCAAAAGGAGACCGACGATTCTAAAAGCAACAAAGAATGGAATGACTTTTCGTCATTCTTAGCGCCGAAACTGTGACACAAACAATATGGGTTTTACGTCTATATGCGTACCTACTTTCCTAACACAAAAAAAAACAAAAAATGTATGTCACCGTGAAATACGAATACCGACAACGACATTATGTGTATAGACGGGGTAGGTGCTATAAAAGAAGACAAAACGCCATTATTCTGTTACTTTTCATTTCCACTGTTACCATCGTGCATCGGCACAAAGATTGAGAAATTAAAAAAAAATAAATAAAAGCAAGTGACAATCTTCATGAGTGTCATTCTCACTATGTACCGAAAAAATAATCAAATCAAAGTAAGTAAGTAGTTCAACAGTTATTCGACGTCAAAATAACTAGATAAAAATATTAGGTATCCATAATTGGTATCAATCATTTATTTTATATGATTTATTTCGTTCATGGCATAAGTAAAGATTGCGTAATTTGTAAGAAATGTATTATCACGTATGTACCACGCTGACTGAGATCGCTATGCGTCCACCTCGACAGTTACACAAATAATGTCCCCCACTTTATTGTTAGTGAGTTAAGAAACGCCCAGCTATCCTCTTTACATTTCGAAGCTGACGTGTAATATTTAGCGTGCTGCACGTCGGCTGTTTAGTTTGTATAGCTCTATCTCATTCTGAACTTTCGTCGCCTCGTCGATGGCTTGCAAGGCAAAAATTGTATAAACCGCCTTAAGAAGCTACAGCCGTTTGAAATTGTATTAGCAAAATAATACAATTTAAGTAAGAATATGAAGAATAATAAAACAAATGAACAAAAATAAGTTCATACAAAACTTTTTGCTTATTTTATTTTGCTAGAACGTAAATTTCGGTTCTGTGGATATTTCAAACGACTTAACTTTTTAATGAATTGAAAAAGTCCAAAGAACACCTGTATATTATAGTAATAGGTCCACATTCCACAAGCTAATTATCCTGACCACACTGCGCAACATTCAACAAAATCGAAGTGAAAATTGTTTCTGGTATGCTAATTCCCTATTCCGGCAGCAGAAATTCTGAATTGTGCCTAGTTTTTGAGACAGAAAAATGCACTTTGGTTTTTTGGTAGTTTTTTGTGATTGATTTTCTCCAAAACTATCAGCTAGTCTAAAATGTATGCCTTAAGATCGAGATAAAACATCATACAAGAATCAGTTGTCATTTATTCGGTTTTGTTAGATACTTGGTGGCTAGGATAATCATTTGGAAATTTAAAGAAATATTTTATATTTCGTTTCAAAAACACATTCAGAACGTTTTGTTACTTCGCAAGATACTATAATTATAAAGCGCAGTTATTCCTCAACAATAGTCTTAGCTTTTGAATTAATATCCAATTATAATATAGTAGCCAATAATATTTAATTAACGTCGCTAAACCTACGTAACAAACAATTTATTTAAAAAGACCTATTTTTGAGAAGCTTAAGTAGAGCCCATTATCTATGTTATTTATTTAACCGTAACCCTCATAAAGGAAATAGATGCTTTGACCAAGAATATTATATGCAGGGCGTCCGCTTTCTTGTGACACTACATGTATATGTAGTGTAGTATCGTTTATTTGAAAGGTGAAAAATGGCTTTCTTCTTTTAATTTTGCTAAAGATTAATTTCACCTTGTACAATTGTAAAAAATGACGACTGATTTTTTTACGGACCGTTCTACCAACAATTTGTTGCAGTGGCGTAGCTACATAATTCAGCGCAGTAAGAAAAATCTCTGCGTCCCCTCGTTGTCTGGCACTTTTTGAACATTTAATTTGAAGTGACAATAAAACCTATAAATTTCCACTGCCCCTGTAGCTCAAATTGGAGAGACGTCGACCGGAAATTGGAGGGTTCCTGGTTCAAATCCAGGCGGAGGTGTTTTTTCCAAAAATTATCTTCACCTGGATTAATTATCATTAGGTTCTTTAGTTGATTCTACATTACTGACGAATTTACGTAATAACCATTTTCCCTCGAATTTAATTTAATGTATCCCACTTTCAATTCCAACTTTCAATTCCAACTCATTAAACTAACCCCAATATTCTTCAAACGGCAAAAGTGTTTTATATAATAACCGGCATCGTATTTTATGGAATTTTTCAAAAACTAGTATCTTTTACTAGCGTAGCTTTAGGTTACACTAATTTTAGTTTCTGTAAAAACCAAGGTGGGTATTACATAAGCCGTTTCTTAAGCTTCTGAAGGACTATCTCGCAAATGGTCAAGCTTTAATGGCACGCTATTGTTCTTCTTATTATTAAATATGAAGCTCAATCGTGTTTTCAAATACTTGGGACGCGGAATGAATCATCCAGGATATAAATACGTTATACGTGCTTTTGACGTATGTTCAGACGCATTACTTGAAAACGCCAACTCGTACTTAAACGATGTATACACATTTTATGTAGAGAATTAAAAGGTCCAGAATTTTCCTAAAAAAATCTGATGTGGCCAGGCACATGACTTTATCATACTATATATAAAATTAATAGTTTAGCTGCATGAGATTCTATTTGATCGAGATCGGCTATGTCTGCATTAAAATAAAACTAGTAGAACTAGACAGATATCTCGTCGCGTCGTTGACAGTGTAACGGTGTTCAATATCCGAACGCAGCCTATGTTGACAGTAGTATTTTCAAAACATTAGCGTTTGACACTAGCTACTGTCATTAGAATCAAAAAATATATATCCTGGCTACTAGTTTTAAAGCAGTACTACCGATCTCGATGAAATAGAATTTGCTCATGCAGCTAAACTATAAATTCTACCAAAAAATGTCATATACATAAATTATAGAATATTTCCTCTCCTTTAATTTATTATTTAACTATTTTGACGACATTACACAAATAGCGGCTCATTTACAAAATCTTCGAAAAATGCTTAGAGTAAACCACCAGTTCCTTTGGACCCTTTTCAACAGAAAGCTTTTCAGCTTTTCAGTGTGTTTATGAAACTTCTAAATATGAAGTTTCGTCCCGATACCTTTAGTACCAGTGTACCTTGGTCAAAAATGTTCAGGGGACCCAAAAAGACATATTTCCGCTAAAATCTCAAAAAATTTTTTTGGCACGATTACAATACTTTACATACTGCGTCTGATAAAGTAAAAATGGCTTTCTTCTTTTAATTTTTCTGAAAATTAATTACACATAGTACGATTGTAAAATATGACGACTAAATACGTGTTTTAGTTAAATGGACAATAGAAATTTCTTTATAGTATTTTTTAAGCTACTGCGACTGCTAATATAAATTAATATAAATTCAGTAGCAAACATTTTGATTCTTTTATTTCGAAATTTTACTGTGACAAGCAGCAGATAGACAGGGAGACAGACAGACAAACCAGTGTAACGGTTTCTATTTCAAAAAATCACCACATCACCAAAATTCAAAGAGGGCTATACAATTAAAACAATAAAAAAATTTTCTGTGGAGAAACAGAAATAATCACTGGTCACTGGAATAATGTCATCTTCGAATATGACGACTTTTTACGATTCCCATCAGCAAACGCTTTCACAAATTGATCAAAACCAGAAAGTCCATTACAGAAGCTTGAAAACGAATATCTAGCATAATAAATCTGACGAGGCAACCAGAAATCACCACGCTCCACTAACTTTACAAATTGTCCCAAAACATTTCTGAATCGCGTCACTAACCAATGCTGCCAACAACACGTTATCTATTGTCCGATCTCGATGCAATATCCAATTTTTATTCCATTCATAGTGTGCCTATTCAAACATAAGCGACAGTGTTGCAGATTCAGCATACAAACCAATGAAATTAAAGCCCAAAAACGAATTTACGTACACACACACATACACATGCAGGGGAGAACTTTCGGATTTATACCCGGGTATTAAACCCACTGCTTTACAAGCGGACGAAACACCGATCGATAGTATAAATCAAACATAACAGCGAAGCGGTTAGCTATTCCTTTCTGCCCTCATGGGTGCCATCTCGCTTCCACTCATCTTTGCATCCCCGCGGATGGATTTTTTGCACGTGCCACCCCTGATATTTATTAGGATTGTTCCCCGGTATTAAAGCGTAATTCTTTTTTGGCGACAATACACACCCCGGTGGTATTTATTACATAAACAAGAGGTACGACCCTCTATACTAGAGTTTACCTAACCCCACAGTTGACAATGACGAAGTAAAGGTGTCTCACAGGCATTATTCTGAAGCCAGGCCTACACATTCGTATACTTGCCAAATATCAAATATTTGCCACATGTTAAATATTTGGCAAATATATTTGCCACGCAAATCGAAAACTTTTGTTATTGATTGGTCTAAAACGATGCCATGAGTGATTTATCTTTCCTTTTAAGTTCGTTCACCGAATATTTTTCATCGATCCTTGATTACCGGCTGATTTTTATAAAGCTCAAAAATATCTATGACATACCAACAAATCTGTCCAATATTCGTTTGTGATTTCGGACCGTCAGAGTTGCACTGCAACAGTACACTCATGGAATTAAGTAAGTTCTATAAATAGTTTAGCAGTGTGTCGATGATACATCCAAGTACAAGTTTTTTGTTATTCTGGTCGACCGCTCGGCCGCTAAGTGCAAAAAATTGTCCGTTTACGCTTCAACTCGTATATCGGAAATTTATTATTTGCGAAACCTTGTTCGAATGCTTTGAATTGGTTTATAATGATTTATATGTTTCTATTTATTAGCTTAATGTGTAATTAATTAATGTAATTCATACATTGCAATGTAATTGTGTTTTTATTAAATATGACGTTAATTTTATATTAATAAACATAAAAGTTTTCGATTACATGAAATGAAAATCTCATTTCAAGATATTGCATACAACACAACAAATTATACTTACAACCTTATTGCATCTAATAGCTTTTTTTGTGTTAATAAATACAAAAATCAATTTGTTGTTGTCAATATTTTTACTTATCAGGTTATTTCAGAACTTACATGTATTACAATTTATTAACAAAATAGAAATAAATTAAATTGCTTTAAATTTGTCTTTATGGTAATGTGTTAATTGTGATTACTGGTGCTTTCGAGATATTTAGCTTCAACAATATTTTGCAGTGTTTAACTTAATAAACAGAAAGGAGTATGTATTTTGTATAGCATGAATGTATCATTACTATTTTTTTATATTATTATTTTGTATTTACTTTACAGCAATATGTTTCAAATATCTGACAACTGAAAATAATGACAATTATGTATATCACTAATTTACAAAAATGTTTGGAAGCAAGCTCTAAATTTTCGACGAATTTTGATGGAATGTAAATATGTTATAATTATTATTAAAAAAAAATAAACTAAAATATACGACCATCTAAAAGAACATTTATACAACATTAAAATTATTTCATGAAATTTGACCTGGGATGAGTATAAATTGTGTTGGTAACGGGTATATAATTTCCCAAAACGAGACGCTTCAGAAAGAAAAGTTGTTTCTCTTACGTATAGCTTTTATTGCATATTAATTACTCACAATCATATGCAATAAAAGGTATACGTAAGAGAAACCAACAACTTGACGATTTGAACCAGGGACCTTTGCGTCGCTAGCACAATGCTCTCCCATCTGAGCTATTGACATTTTAAAAACAGTAAGAACAATTTAAAATTATTACAATCACCGTTTTTTGGATCCAGAGGAAAAATTATTTTAAAGAAACTAGAGATGAATATATTAGACTTTTAATGCCTCTTTGCGCCACGATTTATGTGAAATTTATGTAGGTATGGGTTTTCATCAATATTATATTTATAGAACAAACATAAGCCAAAATTAATGATTGAGCCAAATTTGAGCTTGAAACTAATTGACACAGATAATGATATTTATTTGGTTTAGCAAAACAACCCCAAGGGTTTTCTTATTTTACTTTTGTATACCAAATGAAATTTTTTTTAGTATATATTTTTTATTGTTATTGGTTTCGATGAGAATATGTGTTTACCAAATGAACTTTTGTTATAAACATTATTATTTTATTACAAATTAAATAAGTAGGATTATTTCTTTCCCTGTATTAATATGCATTTTTGTATAAAGGGTGGGGGTACTAAGAAATTTGGATATTTTTTAGGTGGTACATGGAACCCAAAAGGTTGAGAACCCCTGGTCTAAACGATGCCATGAGTGATTTATCTTTCCTTTTAAGTTCGTTCACCGAATATGTTTCATCGATCCTTGATTACCGGCTGATTTTTATAAAACTCAAAAAAATCTATGACACCAACAAATTTGTACAATATTCGTTTGTGATTTCGGACCGTCAGAGTTGCACCGCAACAGTAAATGCTTCGGACATTGGTGCATCGCCACATAGCATTTTCTAATACGTGAAAATCTTCTTTGAGGACTTGCTACATGTGCGTACCGAATGGGCACTAGCTATTTTTTTGATTAGTTCGCATTATTTGCACATTAGCTTTTTCAAATCAAACTGATAATTTGATTACGAACAAGCAAGGTTTTATTTTATAATGCCGACATATTTTTAATTACATAAGTGCAGAATTCACTGCGTACTAACAAGGGCATTCTTGTGGAAATTTACAAAACAAATCTTGACGAAACTGTTTGTTTCATTTTAATGATTTTTTGTTTAATCATCAGCTTTCTGTATTATTAATTCGCAGCATCTAATTTTAACGGACTGTAAAACAATACAATTGGTCATTTGATGTGAACTAGTTTAAATAAATTATTATTTTAATGAGAAGAAATATATATATTATTATTTAAATTAGGAAAATATTGCCCATAAAAGAAATGTTAGATATGGTTTCTTCGTCATCTTTAAAGTTCTACTAAATCCAATTGTACTACTAGGTTCGTTGTATAAATACGTCCTAATATTCTCTGAAATACAGATCAATTAGCTTCTGAAACAAAAATTTAAACAAATGAGCTTTCAAAATAGGTTGAATAAAAAAGCCACACAAAATTGTCTCTACTATTAAAATATTTTTAACCGCTTTTGTTTTCTTCAAATAATAAACATCATAAAAATCGACAAATATATAAATACAAGCAAATAAAGTATAATTTTTCAAATAAATTATTTTATAGACATGCTGTCTATAAAATTTTTTATGATGTTTATTACTTGAAGAGAAACGAAAACGATTAAAAATATTTTAATAGTAGAGACAATTTTGTGTAGCTTTTTTATTTAACAAAAAGGTTATATTTTGAAAGCTCATAAATGAGTATCATCTATATTGTTCATGGAAAAGCATCAAGTTAGGATACACTCTGTATATGGTGTACGTTTTTCTTGGAAAGAGATAACATTGCGTTTATGTGGATTTAACTTCTGTCTGACGGTTTCCGGAAAATTAAAAAATTTTTAACAATTTTATGCAGTTTTCGCCCTTTAGAAAAATCGAAAACGATTTTTTTTCCCATTTCACAAATGTCAAATAATTTTGTAATTATTTACCTAGAATAACTTCAAATATGAAGACTGTCTTTTTCACTGTATTATTATCATTTTTAATTCACTACGTTCTGGTCATATTGATGCACCCTTTATAAATTTCAGATGAAGTATAGTGGGAAGTGTTAGTAGGAAGGTGAAGACAATTTATTGATGAAGTCCTTTTTTTGTGTGGTTCTTACCCCAGTTTTAGAGAGTTTGTTAAAGGGAGCCTTTACTTCGAAATAACGTTGAATTATTTATTGGGGTGTACGTTTGCCAATTACACTTTCAATGAAACAATTTCTTCGTGGCTCACTGCGATGGGATTTCTTGTTCGGCGTCAATGCATGTGCACACCTTTTGGAATGCTCTTGGCTTTGATGGAGAAGTGCTCTTTAGAGCCGCCGGAGGTTAAAGTAGATGTAAAGAACCGCAAATTGGAAAGACCTAAATACCTCTCCCTGTAGGGTTGCTTGTTTGAAAGACTGTTTGTACTTATAATATCCAATACATCTCGTTTGATATCTGAAGCTTTGGGTTGTAAGCTATTGAATAAAATATGATTTCTTGTTGGTTTAGATACCCAGGGATGTAAAAACGTAATTTACCGCATAAATTACCAAATTAATTACCGTAATTAATGGTAATTTACCAATTTTTAATTACCGTAATTTACGGCTTAAATTAAAAAATAAATGTGATAAAATGTGATCAATGTTTGTGAAACCGGCGTTGTCGTTTTGTGAGTCAGTAATAAATTACAGTATTTTATACTATAATTATTTAATGAAATTCGGATATTTAATTTGATATGGAATGGATCAAATTAGTTATTATTCAACAATAAATTCCTTATTCATTTCATATTATTATATTTCCGAGACGCGTTAGTAATGCAGCAAGAACAAACATGTGCATACTTCGTACAAGGATATTATTTCCTTGTCGAAATTGAAACATAAAAAGACATCTCGTACTATGCCTCGAAAACAATTTCTTTAGACAAAAAAAAATTATTTTTCTGTGGAGCATTGACGGTATGAGTATGTTTTCGTCAAATATTCAAGCAACATTCGGCGTAGTTATTTTACAGCGATAATGGAACACGTTTTTATCCAGCCGGCCAGTCCGCTTCGAGAATTTGAAACGTGTTTTGACTGCACATGTTTTGAATCGGAATAACATTTTTATACTATAGGAATTTTTAAGCGTTGACTTACTTATAAAATATCAATGTCAGTTTAATTTGCTTAGACGAATAATATACTGGGTATTAAAACAACTTAACATTTTTTTTATTACTGCAACGAATTAAATTGAAGATTCTAATACTTCTAATACTAATAACTTCTAATACTGTTCTTGGAGTAAAACTCTGTTTCTTTTTTCTAATTAAAGATTATATTATCTCAATAGACACAGGATCTAACGACGATATTAACTTAATAAAACCGGTTACCCCAAGAATTTTTAAATGAAGATTTGCAAAGAAAAACTTATTTGTTGATTTATCAAATTTATTATGCTGTTTATTAGACTGTCCACTTTATAAATTGCTGGTATAAAAACTTTCATTCCGAGTTGCCGATTTATTCAAAAAGGATATGAAATGAATAGCGGAATTATCCTTGTCATGCGCATAAGAATAGGTGTAGATGTAATTGAAAAGTTTGCGCATTCAAGAACCTTCCTCGTCAGATTTTTCACTCATTTTACGATAAAGTTGTTCGCTCCATTTTTGTGGAAGCAGAAGCATTGTCAACAAAGTATGCAGAAAGCAGCAGAAGAAGAAAGGGCTAAAAGTCAATTAAAAATAGTAAAAAAAAAAAAATGGGGTAACTGTCTCCGATGGACGGTGAAACATAGAGAAAACATAGCTTTTCTTCTCTGTATGATTGGTGGCGCTTATCAGCTGGAGAAATGTTGTTGACATTCTCATAAAATCTAAATACTTACTGCAAAGCTTGCAAATTTTGGAATAAGAAAAGGAAATAAGATACGGAATGCATAGATCACGTGAAAAAACTAATGGCACTCGTCCCCGCCATTTGACAAAAATTAGTTAGGGCCTCGAAGAAAAAGGGAAGTTAACCCAGAAGCCTATATATGAGCTTTCAATTTATGATGGACTAGCCATTCGTCATAATCATGATTCAATTGATAAAATGAAGAAAATAAATCTGGGCGACACTGTATCATAAATTCTGACCGATGAAATACCACCTGGTGATTTCATTTTCATTTTCACTTTCAAGTGGCAAAGTAATTGTGGATATTGCAACAAATACAGCTATATGTGTTGCCAATGATGCATTATCCAGCCTTATGAAGATTATGGAGGTACTATGGATGTGCATCTAGCCAAACTGCAATAATATCTGCGCGAAGGCTGACGCACGGCGCATCATGTTTTCAGAGTCATCCCTGACTGATGCTGCAAAGCATCATGTTAATTTAAAAAGATAATTATATGGTTCAGGCTTCGCCGACTACAGTAAAATATAACAATTCTATACATCAAAGTTACACAATATTTTAAACGGTGTTTTCTCAAAACCGCATTTTTCAAACTGGCCGGAAAGATAACTTCAACTAATAGAAGATCGTCAATTCACTTGAAATTTTATATGCAGCTTCAGAACAATATTATCTAGAGAAGTACGTACGGATTTTACGATAAGTTCGAAAATTTTTTTGTTATAAACAATTTTTAACCTAATTTTGTACCTAAAAGTGTTATTTTGAGTTCAAACGTGCGCCATTTTGTTTTACAGCGGAATTTTCTAATTTCCGTACGTACTTCCCGAGATAGATAGATGTTTATTCATGTAACCACCAACATATAGTACAGTGAACATAAATCGTCAATAAACAATTCAATTACAAATCACGTTAAGGTAATACACAATACAAGAACAAAGCGTCACAAACTGTCATAAAATTCCTTAACACTGTAACATGAAACATAAAGCAGCAAACTCTTGACTGCACCTCTAAACATTTTCAAGCTTGTCAGCGACTTTACTGAATCAGGGAGCACATTGTACAACTCGCATCCCATGAAATTCAAGCTCTTACGATAGGAAGAGTGACGATGCATGGGCGGCAACAAATAACCAACGTTTCTAGTACCGTAACCATGACCAGATGAATGATTGAACTCACCCTTTCGCGTATGCACAAAAGTCACAACCTCAAGAATGTAAATGTCGTAAAATGTAAGAAGCTTATGGCTTTTAAAAATTTCCCTGCACGACTGTCTCCCACTCAGGTAGTACACCGTCCTGATAGCTCGCTTCTGCAGCACAAAAACCCCATCCGCGGCAGAGTTAGCACCCCAATGAATAATGCCATATTTCATATGCGAGTAAAACTGCGCGAAGTAAAAAGACATCACAACATCCGTGCTGCAGTGCTTGTTCAACTGATAGAGCGCATAACACATACTGCGCAACTTTCCACTAAGAGTGTCTACGTGGTCACTCCAGCGCAATTGGTCATCGACAACCACGCCAAGAAGCCGGCAACACCGATCAACCCTGATTGCAGCATTCCCAAGTTTAATGGTATCCAAATTATTCCGAAAAAACAGCATACATTTGGTCTTATCAGCGTTAATCACCAGTCGGTTTGTGGCCATCCATTGCATAAGTCGTACATACACGGTGGATGCTTGTTCAAAGAGCTGTTCGTGCGACTCGGCTGAGACAAAAATATTGCAGTCGTCAGCATACAAAGTAACCTCTGCGCCACCCAAGCAACTAGGTAAGTCATTTATATATAAAAGAAACAACGTGGGACCCAAAATAGACCCCTGGGGCACACCCAACGTAACGTCAAACAGTCGCGAACTCAAACCCCCCACAGAAACCGTTAATCTTATATAGAATCAATTCTTTTTTGTTTTTACGGCTAAGTGAAAAACTGCGTGCAAAATCTTTCCGGCCGTGCAACCCTGTCCGCCGGAAGAGGTTTCCTTTGATGTCCTCTAACGGTGCTATTTTTTATTTATTTTTGTTCTTTTTTATTGTGAATATTCCTCAAACTATGAACAATAAGGGGCTTTAAAGAGATTTTGTAATTCATTTACTATATTGTCAAAAAATATACCTACAAAATCGGCTATTTTTTCTCGCGCTAGAGTGGAGTTACGCCTTAACGTTTGGTAAAAAGTTCGGAAAGCGTTTGGAAAAACAAGCAGTTCACAATTTGTCTAATCGTTTCTCTTCAAAATACCAACCACTCTTTTTTTCTCATCATCATACAGGCATACTGTTCTCTCAAATAACATTTAATAAATACACCAAAAAAAGCGCAAGCTGCAACCCAATACCCTCCTCCAAACACACCCCTTCAGGTATCGCGTTAAACTCATACAAAAACACGCTAAATGATAAATTCTTCCATCCACTCCTCCTCAAAATCGCTCGCGGAAGCCCCGTTCGCAGCCAGAAACGACTAGAATGGCAATTTGCCCCGGCATCGTACGCTAAGATGAAGGCAGAGTGCCGAAACGAGTATCAAATTATATGAGTTATTGTGACATGGCGCGTCTAGCGACTCTGACACCGAAAAATATATTGCCCGGAGCAGACGCTTTGTCCTTTAATTGCATTCATATCTCAGAAGGATCAGCGGAATAAAGAGGGGTGGGAGGGGGTGGCGGAGAGAGAGAGAGGGTAACCGCCCCCTGACGGCTCCGATGTGAATCGCACTGTATTACGCGCGGCGCGGCGTCGGCGTCGGCGAAGATAAGGGGAAAAAGTGGTGCGATAAATTTCGAATGGCACCACCACGAAGAGGGGTGACGAGGAAAAAGATCGCTGATACCCCGGGACCCGGTGGCGGATATAAATACAAGAAGATGGAGAACGACGCCGAACGACGCCCACGGACGGCAATTACGCAGAAAAAGCCTTACATCATAATAATAATGACGTTATAACGTTATGGTGTATTCTGTACAAGTATAATACTGAAAACTGTCAAATTACTTGGATGCCATTGATTCGTTTAGGAATGAATAAACAAAATCTAATGAAATACCGTTATACGTGAATGATATATGAAAAGTGTGAAACAGCAGTGAAAATACTATAATTTTAATTAGCAATAATGACTGGTAAATTATGAATCAAAACCGTACCGATCTAAAATGTATCCGGAACCGCAGTACGAGATTAACTGAACAACGAGGTGTGTATAAAGAAAACTACGAACCTGACCAATTTTTTTACGCAGTCGATCGGTCCTGGCATTGATATAAGCGAAATAAAAATGCTTATATTTACAAATTATAATAGTTTGTTATTACATTTTTTTGGGAAAACGGCAACAATAAACTTTTTTTATTTAATTTTCGATATTTCGCATATAACATAGGCTTCCTCAGGAAATCTACAAGGAACGTTTTTTAAACAAAAAATATAACAAATTTATAAATACTTACTAAATAAACTATAAACTACCAAAACACATAAAACTTTTTTTAAAACTTCTGACAAATGTCAGACAACATACTTCATAACAACGTAAAATAAAATGATATTTCAATATTCATGAAAGAATATAAATTATTCAAAAATTTCGACTCTTAAAAGATTTCAATAACGTTAATAAATATTTATAAATTACGCTCACATTTTCTACATCAGTTTTAAAATTACATGTATTTAATTCATTATTAAACAACATTTCTAAAAAAAATCTATTCGGTTGATTTTTACAAACACCTAAAATTTTAACATTTTCAAAATCAAATCTATGGTTTTCTTTAAAAGCATGTTGTGCTAATGCGCACCTTAATTTACTTGTTTGTATATACGACTTATGTAAGGAAATTCTAATTTTTAAATAGTTACTACCAGTCTGACCAACATACAATAAATTACAAAAGAACAAGGAATAGAATAAATTATCCCAGAATTTAAAGCCAAAGGTGCTTTATCTTTAACAAAATAAAAACAACTATTAATTTTTAACAGATTATATTTTGCAAATATAATGTTAAAATTTTGGTTAAACTAGATGCTAAACCCATTATATACGGAATTTTTTAAAAACAAAGGAGGTTGTTCAAGAAAATGAACATTATAGTTATGATTTGACCGAGAACCAAATAATCAACGATAAAGATTTTTTTGGGGAAAACCATTATACAAATATCTAAAACAAAACTTTTGTGTCTAAATTTGGAATTGCAGAGTTTTTCTATTGTGTTTATTCGTGTCAAAACTGTGTTGATTTTTTGATTAATGGAATAATATGAGAAAAAATTAAGATATCCACCCGACTTTGTAACTTTTCTAAACCAATCTAAAAGCAAAATATTTTCATCTGTCCTAATAATATTTATATCTAAAAACAAAAGAAACGCTAAAATTATTTTCTTTTTCTGAATACTTTTATAAAACTATTAAAACAATCTAAGACATTTTCAATTTGGTCCTCAGGCAACGCACTAATAATATCATCAACGTATTTATGAAAATTGAAACGGTAATTTTGGGATAATATCTTCTAAACGTTTATCCATAATAATTTTGGCCAAAATGGGAGAAATTGGAGAACCCATCGAAAGAAAAATCATTATTAAAAATTAATCTAATCACAGTAAAAAGGAAATTTCACTGAAATTTGTATTGTTTGATATTAATTGCCAAACATCCAACAACAAAGATTTTGAAATGTTAGTAAAAAGAGAAACATCATCAAAAGATATTAAAACATGTCCTTTGGGAAAACGAAAATTTTGATGTTTTTCAGAAAATTTAAATGAATCTTTAATATCGTACAACCCATTATTAAAGGAGTCACTAAGAATTTTTAAGAAGCAAAAGATGCCAACTCGTAAAGTGGGGAACAAATACAAGAAACAATAGGCCTTAAAGGGATATTCTGTTTGTGAATTTTGGGTAGGCAATATAATTTTGGAGAAAGCATTATTAATGCATAACTTACGTTTCAAATTTTCATTTATTACTCCATCGTGAAAAATTTTTTGAACAAAATCATTTACTTTTTTTTTTTGATAATACTAGTTGGATCTTTCTTAATTTGTTTTTGTAATTTGTCAGAGCTAAACATCAAAAAAGCAATATTAAAACAATTTGTATTGAGCCTTCATGATCTTGTGTAAAAAAAATCACCACAAAATATGAATTTTGCTTTTTTGCCCCCTTGCTTTTTTGAGCATGTGAATCAGACGAGAATAACATATTTTACGGTCGCACGGTGCAGCCATCTATTGGACGAACACCACATCACTCGCTTTGACAAACAAACTTCACCTGGTACAGTCCCAAGCAGCATTAATTGTCACGAGTGATAAAGCAGTGGCAATCACAAATATTGAGCACAAAATTCAACAAAATACATTTCTTGAGGTCAAAGCTAACGAATGCGAAAAAATGAAATTTTACTGTGCTGGCGACTGACTCTTTGTAGATATCGAAGACCCAACCTCAAAATTAGGATCGCACTTTGTCACGGGAGGTGTGTAGTGGCGCTGGGCAAACGAAAGCCACACGAAAAATAAATTTTACCGTGCTGCTGGAGTCTACGTAGATAGTGCAACGCTGATAAATTAGGACAGCATGTTTTTGTGGAAGTGTATGTGAGTAGCATGAATTGTTGAATTTCGGCCTAACAAAATAGGTCCGAAACCGAATACGAGAAATACATTTTTGCCGTCCTGGTGGACTCAAAACAGCAGAGAGGGACTATATTCCTGCGAAGGTTTATACTGTTTATAGTGCAGTCACCGTACGACACACGCAACTTGTAATAATCAACAACCGCAATACCAACAATGTTACAACTACTAGATAAATAATAGGAGTTAAATAAATTATTAATAAAGAAATACAAGTCATTTAATTTGTAATCAGTCATTTATTTCTCGTCATAGAGCATTAAATATATTGGTATTTGGATTTAGAAAAAAATAGTTTGTAAGTAACTTAATTGTATAGAACTGTATCTTAATTTTAGCAATTTTGTACTGGTATGTCTACGAATATAAGTAATTACAGAAACTTTTAAATCAATTCTTATAAAATTTAGTATGCTCAAAAAGAAAAGACTAAAGGTTGGACAATAAATTATATAAATCTTTTATATTTTTGACTCACTTCCAATGAAAATGTTTTTATTACATATGTGGTTCTAGAGTCCCTTATTGACAATACAGGTTTTTTTTCAGGAGACTTTCACAATTTGAGAGTTTATCTAACAAACTGCAATTGTAACGAAAAACTACTAGCAAATTGGTCAGTTTTTAAAAGTATTACAATGTGCTTTTTTACGAATTGGTCGTTCCAGGGCATACCTACTATACTAAAGCTCCACAATTCTGAAATCGTATAAACATAGTTTCAAAATATCTGCAATGCGATACCATTTTTATTTTACCAAACAAACAAAGCACAAAAAAAGCACAAACAATACGCAATCACAATTTCACCTCGATGTAGGGACTTTTACGAAATTCCTATAATACCCCCACCCTTTGCTGCATAAAAGCTAACGTACACATTGCTATATCAAATTTCCAGTAAATCTAACCGACAAAAAAAATCTAAAAATAATACCCGGTTTAATGGGTAGAATTTCATTCAGTTGCATTCCGGTTGAAAAAATCGCGTCGACCTGGTTGAGTGTGGCGTAATCCTGCAGGGATTTCAAACGCGCAAGGTCCCAGGAATAAATTAAATTTTAATTTCGAAACGGTGTTATGTGTATGTGTGGTATTTGCAAACAGACAATAGAAATTTTATATACGGCAAATAATGCAAAAATGTAGATCTCCTTTTTTGTAATTATGTTTGGGAAATAGAAATTTGGTAAACCCTACTCCAAAAATATGTGTTATTTTAAACAAATTTACGAAATTTACTAGTAATACAGACAAAGGCCATTAAAAAAATGCTAGTTTTGAGACAACGTTTACCAAGTTAAATTTCTTGAACATAAAATATACATTATTATTAGTATATTATTAAAATGATCAGTTTGAAGACAAATTACCGCACGTAGTTGAAAACTTTTACTGTAACATCATCAATAAAATTCATCAATATTCCTCTCCAACGAAAACGGTCATAAATCAACATACCCAAGAAGTGGAAGTTTTCTATCTCTGCGAGTCCAATGATGAGAACAAATAACAGTTTGAATGGATGCGGGTGCTTTTTGTTGCCACTGGTTCGGTGAAAGCATGGCCCGGGTCCAGCTATTCCCCATATCTTGTCTCTAGACTCTAGAGTGTGTTTCGCTCAGTACTATTTATTTAGTTCCATAGTCCTTAACTCCAATCCAGCAGGCCTGAGCCTGTTATTGTTATTACCCAAATAAGGATTTGCTGCTTAGATAAGTTTTAGAGCCGCATAAATACTATCAGAAAAATACCTTCTAATATTTCTAAACACCTAATTCAGTAGCAATACATAATAATTTTTATCTACGATTATCTATGACTATAATATAATCCCTTCTATGACAGGTGCTTTGTATAATAATGACAGTTTGTTTGGATAATGACCCGTTATTCGAAAGAACTGACATCATTATATGAAAGTACTGTTTGTTTGTCAAAATCTACGTGGTTGAAAGTTATTGACAGTTCGCTTCGCCGCCATTGACAACCACATTTGACATATTTTAATTATGAACGAAATAAATGAAATAATTTATGAATAGTAGATAATACGTCTCATACATATAATATACTATGAAATAAATAAAATATATATATATATATATATATATATATATATATATATATATATATATATATATATATATATATATATATATATATATATTAAAAACACAACTTTTTCACAAAAATTGTTTATTTTTCTTGGGAATAGAGGCTTTGTTAACAAAAATTTTTACACGTTCACTAAATCTTACGATGAGACAAACATATTAAAACTCTTTTCTTGTTATCTGACGTTTCGGCGCTATTTGCGTCTTGGTCACAGATATACTGAATTGTGAAAACTAGTAACAGACGCATCGAGTACATACACAAAACCGAGAGAGAGAATCCAAACTTGCTAGACTTGTCATATAGAATTTTGAACTGGTTTACAATATTTTGAAGATTCATTTTGGTTAAATTTAAACATTTACGTATTTTCTAGAATTAACTTATAACACTTTGACAAATTAATGTCTGATCTATCATTCACTGCTTTTTTATTTTGTAATATTTCAATTGACTCCAACACACATCTTGCTTTTAAGTTTTTTTCCTTCTGTATCACTTTCACATCTTTAAAGTTAAACTGGTGTCCTGTGTCTTCCTGGTGTTTCTTCAGAGCTGTGATGTTTTTGGCGTATTTATGTCCCTTCAACCTTTCTTCGACTAACTGTTCTGTTTGCCCTATATACACTTTTTCACATTCGTTACAAGGAATTTGATATACACAATGCGATTGCTTTAGTAGAGGTGTTGGGGCTTTTAGTCTTGTGTAAAGTTTCGTGAGGTTATTTGTGTTTTTGTGAGCAACTTTTATATTAAAATGGTTTTATTATACGGCCAATTTTTTCCGATAGGTTCTTGACGTATGGTATTGAGATATATTTATATGTGTCTGGTTCAGGAACTACAGTCGGTTGTGTCATTGTTGCCAATCGGTTGCCACTGTTAAAAATCTTTTTGTCTCGTTATTATCTTTTTAATTAAACTTTCTGGGTAGTTGTTTTTTTGTAAAATGCTTTCTGTTTTTCGTATAGCTTCACCACGATATTCCGGACTTGATAATTTGATAGCTCGATCAGCAAGACTTTTAATCACGCTTATCTTGTATGATAGTGGTTGTACTGAGTTGTAATTTAAATATCTGTGGGATGATGTTGCTTTTGTGTACCACTTTGTATATATTTTGTTGTTCTTGTGTATCAGCGTTGTGTCTAGAAAGTTTATTGTATTTGTATTGTGCATTTCCATCGTGAATTGAAGCCTGTTATTATAGTTGTTAAATACATTTAATACTTCAGTTTCTTTCTGTTTCGGTACAGCGAGTATGCAATCGTCTACATATCTTTTAAAGAACGGTATCTCGATTGATATGGATGAAAGTATATTTGCTTCTAGTTCCTCCATCACGATTTGTGCGACAACGCTCGATACCGGAGAACCCATAGCACAGCCGTATATCTGTTTGTAGAATTTGTCTTTAAATTGAAAGTATGTGTGAGTGAGTGTGATTTCTACTGCCTCCAGAAATTCTTTTTTTGGTAGGAATGCTGTGTCTTCCAATTGGTGCCATCTTTTGCTTATAGCCTCTTTTGCCAGTGATATCGGCACATTAGTATATAACGATATTACGTCTAATTCTAATTCTAGAAAAAATTGGCCGTATAATAAAACCATTTAATATAAAAGTTGCTCACAAAAACACAAATAACCTCACGAAACTTTACACAAGACTAAAAGCCCCAACACCTCTACTAAAGCAATCGCATTGTGTATATCAAATTCCTTGTAACGAATGTGAAAAAGTGTATATAGGGCAAACAGAACAGTTAGTCGAAGAAAGGTTGAAGGGACATAAATACGCCAAAAACATCACAGCTCTGAAGAAACACCAGGAAGACACAGGACACCAGTTTAACTTTAAAGATGTGAAAGTGATACAGAAGGAAAAAAACTTAAAAGCAAGATGTGTGTTGGAGTCAATTGAAATATTACAAAATAAAAAAGCAGTGAATGATAGATCAGACATTAATTTGTCAAAGTGTTATAAGTTAATTCTAGAAAATACGTAAATGTTTACATTTAACCAAAATGAATCTTCAAAATATTGTAAACCAGTTCAAAATTCCATATGACAAGTCTAGCAAGTTTGAATTCTCTCTCTCGGTTTTGTGTATGTACTCGATGCGTCTGTTACTAGTTTTCACAATTCAGTAATATCTGTGACCAAGACGCAAATAGCGCCGAAACGTCAGATAACAAGAAAAGAGTTTTAATATGTTTGTCTCATCGTAAGATTTAGTGAACGTGTAAAAATTTTTGTTAACAAAGCCTCTATTCCCAAGAAAAATAAACAATTTTTGTGAAAAAGTTGTGTTTTTAATATATTGACAAGGCTAACTAATTTATTTAAATAAATATATATATATATATATATATATATATATATATATATATATATATATATATATATATATATATATATAATAAATAAAGAAAGTTTGAATAACGATCATTATTACAAACTTTGAACGACCTATAACGACCTACAAATGTCAATTAAAACGCACTAAAGCCATAATTACGCGCAGGTCAATAAATTTGTTCGATAATGTGTTATGCATAAGCTTTAATTATTAACCGCATCCTAATATCAATTTGTAACGTGCGCGTAACGCGCGCTGACGCTAATCTCGATTGGCCATCGATCACGGCGGTTTCAAATTTTACGCAATAATCGGTTTCGCTTTAATTTATCGCACACAACCGCGATGTGTCGGTTGGGCGCTCTCATATTTTATTTACACATTACTCCTAGTTGCAAATTGAAATAATTTACAAATAAATATTTGTAAAAGAACTGTGCACGACCATTGAAAATAACCAATTTTCAAATCTGACCGTTGTAATTTGAGAATTTCGGTAGAGTTGCGTCGGCGTTGCGTCAACCGTGCGTCAGCGTTGCGTCAACCGTGCGTCAGCGTAAAATGCTGTAAGTATGCTAATGTAAGAAAAACTTGCACTGAGGTCAGTTAAAAAATCACAACTCAAAAAATTATGGAAGAATGTTTATGAAATTGACAATAATTATAAAATATGCATCAACAAACAATATAAAGACCATAGAAATTCATAAGAACCACTCATACGGCAGTTAAAAAAGTTGGAAGTAAGCTAAAGGGAGAAAGTTGCACTAAATGCAGTTAAAAAATCACAACAAACACAATAAAAGGAAGAATGATTATAAAATTGACAATAATAATTATTCAATATGCATCAACAAACATTATAAAAACCATATAGAGTCATAGGAATCATCATACGGAAGATAAATAAGTTGGAAGTGAGCTAAAGCGAGAAAAGTTGCAATAAAACCAGTTAAAAAATGACAACCAAAAAATGATGGAAGAATCATTATGAAATTGATAATAATTACTCAATATGCATCAACAAACATTATAAAGACCATATAAATTCATAAGAATCATCAAACGGAAGATAAAAAAGTTTGGAAGCAAGCTAAAGCGAGAAAAGTAATAAAACCAGTTAAAAAATCACAACTAAAAAAATGGTAGAATCATGAAATTTATAATAATTATTCAATATACATCAACAAACATTATAAAGACCATGGACATTCATAATAACCACTGATATGGCAGTTGGAAATAAGCAACAGTGAGAAAAGTTGCAGTAAAGGCAGTTAAAAAAATCACAACTCAAAAAATAATGGAAGGAATCATTATGAAATCGACAATAATTATTCAATATGCATCAACAAACATTATAAAGACCATTGAAATTCATAACAGCCACTCATCCGGCAATTAAAAAAGTTGGAAGTAAGCTAAAGGGAGAAAAGTTGATATAAAGGCAGTTAAAAAATCACAACTAAAAATATAATGGAAGGATCGTTATGAAATTTACAATATTTATTCAATATGCATCAACAAACATTATAAAATTCATAAGAAAATCATAAGAGCCACTCATACGGCAGTTAAAAAAGTTGGATATAAGCTAAAGCGAGAAAAGTTGCACTAACCGCAGTAAAAAAAATCAGAACTTAAAAAATTAGCCATGAATGATTATGTAATTGACAATAATTATTATTGAATATGAATCAACAAACATTATAAAGACAATAAAAATTCACAAGAACTACTCATTCAGCTATTAAAAAAGTTGGAAGTAAGCTAAAGGGAGAAAAGTTGCAACCAATAGCAGTTAAAAAAATCCCAATAAAAAAATAGTGGAAGAATCATTATGAAATTGACAACACATATTCAATATGCATCAAAAAAACATTATAAAGACCATAGAAATTTATAAGAATGTCACTTGGCAGTTAAAAATGTTGGAAGTAAGCTAAAGGGAGAAAAGATGCACTAAATGCAGTTAAAAAATCACAACTGAAAAAATAATGGAAGGATCATTATGAAATTTACAATATTTATTCAATATGCATCAACAAACATTATAAAGACCATTGAAATTCATAACAGCCACTCATCCGGCAATTAAAAAAGTTGGAAGTAAGCTAAAGGGAGAAAAGTTGATATAAAGGCAGTTAAAAAATCACAACTAAAAATATAATGGAAGGATCATTATGAAATTTACAATATTTATTCAATATGCATCAACAAACATTATAAAATTCATAAGAAAATCATAAGAGCCACTCATACGGCAGTTAAAAAAGTTGAATATAAGTTAAAGCGAGAAAAGTTGCACTAACCGCAGTAAAAAAAATCACAACTTAAAAAATTAGCCATGAATGATTATGTAATTGACAATAATTATTATTGAATATGAATCAACAAACATTATAAAGACAATAAAAATTCACAAGAACTACTCAATCAGCTATTAAAAAAGTTGGAAGTAAGCTAAAGGGAGAAAAGTTGCAACCAATAGCAGTTAAAAAAATCCCAATAAAAAAATAGTGGAATAATCATTATGAAATTGACAATACATATTCAATATGCATAAAAAAAACATTATAAAGACCATAGAAATTTATAAGAATGTCACACGGCAGTTAAAAAATTTGGAAGTAAGCTAAAGGGAGAAAAGTTGCACTAAAGGCAGTTAAAAAATCATAAGTAAAAATATAATGGAAGGATCATTATGAAATTTACAATATTTATTCAATATGCATCAACAAACATTATAAAATTCATAAGAAAATCATAAGAGCCACTCATACGGCAGTTAAAAAAGTTGGATATAAGCTAAAGCGAGAAAAGTTGCACTAACCGCAGTAAAAAAAATCAGAACTTAAAAAATTAGCCATGAATGATTATGTAATTGACAATAATTATTATTGAATATGAATCAACAAACATTATAAAGACAATAAAAATTCACAAGAACTACTCATTCAGCTATTAAAAAAGTTGGAAGTAAGCTAAAGGGAGAAAAGTTGCAACCAATAGCAGTTAAAAAAATCCCAATAAAAAAATAGTGGAAGAATCATTATGAAATTGACAACACATATTCAATATGCATCAAAAAAACATTATAAAGACCATAGAAATTTATAAGAATGTCACTTGGCAGTTAAAAAAGTTGGAAGTAAGCTAAAGGGAGAAAAGATGCACTAAATGCAGTTAAAAAATCACAACTGAAAAAATAATGGAAGGATCATTATGAAATTTACAATATTTATTCAATATGCATCAACAAACATTATAAAATTCATAAGAAAATCATAAGAGCCACTCATACGGCAGTTAAAAAAGTTGGATATAAGCTAAAGCGAGAAAACTTGCACTAACCGCAGTAAAAAAAAATCACAACTTAAAAAATTAGCAATGAATGATTATGTAATTGACAATAATTATTATTGAATATGAATCGACAAACATTATAAAGACTATAAAAATTCACAAGAACTACTCATTCAGCTATTAAAAAAGTTGGAAGTAAGCTAAAGGGAGAAAAGTTGCAACCAATAGCAGTTAAAAAAATCCCAATAAAAAAATGGTGGAAGAATCATTATGAAATTGACAATACATATTCAATATGCATCAAAAAAACATTATAAAGACCATAGAAATTTATAAGATTGTCACACGGCAGTTAAAAAATTTGGAAGTAAGCTAAAGGGAGAAAAGTTGCACTAAAGGCAGTTAAAAAATCACAACTAAAAATATAATGGAAGGATCATTATGAAATTTACAATATTTATTCAATATGCATCAACAAACATTATAAAATTCATAAGAAAATCATAGGAATCACTCATACGGCAGTTAAATAAGTTGGAAATAAGCCAAAGCGAGAAAAGTTGCACTAAACGCAGTTAAAGAAATCACAACTTAAAAATTAGCAATGAAGAATTATGTAATTGACAATAATTATTATTGAATATGCATCAACAAACATTATAAAGACAATAAAAATTCACAAGAGCTACTCATTCAGCAATTAAAAAACTTGGAAGTAAACTAAAGGGAGAAAAGTTGCAACCAATAGCAGTTAAAAAAATCCCAATTAAAAAAATACTGGAAGAATCATTATGAAATTGACAATACATATTCAATATGCATCAACAAACATTATAAAGACTATGGAATTTTATAAGAATGTCACACGGCAGTTAAAAAATTTGGAAGTAAGCTAAAGGGAGAAAAGTTGCACTAAAGGCAGTTAAAAAATCATAACTAAAAATATAATGGAAGGATCATTATGAAATTTACAATATTTATTAAATATGCATCAACAAACATTATAAAATTCATAAGAAAATCATAAGAACCACTCATACGGCAGTTAAAAAAGTTGGAAATTAGTAATGAATGATTATGTAATTGACAACAATTATTCAATATGCCTCAACAAATATTATAAGGACCATAGAAATTCCTAAGAACCACTCATACGGCAGTTAAAAAGGTTGGTACTAAGCAAAAGCGAAAAAGTACCACTAAAGGCAGTTAAAAAAATCACAAATCAAAAGATAATAATAGAATGGTTATGAAATTGACAATAATTATTCAATATGCATCAAGAAACATTATAAAGACCATAGAAACTCAAAAGAACCACTCATTCGGCAATTAAAAAAGTTGGAAGTAAGCTAAAGGAAAAAATTTGCACTAAAGGCAGTTAAAAAACACAAGTCAAAAAATAATGGAAGAATGATTATGAAATTGACAATAATTATTGAATATGCATCAACTAACATTACAGATTCCATATAAACATATAAAAGCCACTTATACGGCAGTTAAAAAAGTTGGACGTAAGCTAAAGGAGAAAATTTGCACTAAAGGCAGTTCAAAAATCACAACTCAAAAAATAATGGAAGAATCATTATAAAATTGAGAATAATTATCCAATATGCATCAACAAACATTATAGAGACCATAGAAATTCATAAAACTTATACTGCGGTTAAAAAATTATTTGGAAGTAAGCTAAAATGAGGAAATTGGCACTAAAGGCAGTTAAAAAATCACAACTCAAAAAATAATGGAAGAATGAGAAATTGGCAATAATTATTCAATATGCATCATAAGGCAGGTAAAAATTTTGGAAGTAAGGCAAAGTGAGAAAAGTTGCACTAAAAACAGTTATAAAATCCCAAGACGTATGAATTCTAGTTGCAGATCGAAATAAATCGCATATAAATTTTTATTTGCAAAAGAACAGTAAGCCCCCAATGCTAATAACCAATTTTCAAATCTGACTGTTGCAATTTGAGAATATCCCCAGCGTTGCGTCGGCGTTGCGTCAACGTTGCGTCAGCACAAAAATTTATTTTAAGTCTTTAAAATTTAAAATTAATGTAATAACCTACTAATTTTATTGCTGACTGCTAGACCGCACGGTAGTAAAAGAAATTACCATAAAACCCATTTGATATTTTAGAAATTACGGTATTAACTCGCACATTTACGACTTTTTTATAATAAAATTTCAATTCTGTTAATCGTATTCCGGCCGGTAGCGCAGTAAAACCTAGAGTGATTCGCGACGACCGCGACGAACATTATAATCCGATTATTCAAAAGTGGAGTTCTGCAGTGCAGGTGCGGCCGCGTAGCGTCGCCGTGCGTGACGTCGGCGTGTGTGCGATTCGCTGCTCTATTTGCATAGGGCTGCGCTACGCGCTGCGCGCTCGCCGCAGCCGCTTGCCGCTCGTCGCACTCCCAACCGTTTTATAAATATTAATTGCCCGGCATGTAGTTTATTCGTCGCTTAAAACTTGTCCCCGTTTATTCATATGCAAATGGCGCATGGCGGCGTGATTTGCGCTCGCTCTTCCGCCCGCACGTGCATTACAAAAGCTTATCACGTTTATTAGTTCGCAAACAATGCAACGCCGATACGCTGGCGCTGTAGGTATGTACGCGCCTATGTCCATCATGCGCGGTTCAGCGTTAAGTTCGGTTTTGAAATGTAGAAAAATATTGTTTTTGAGGAATTTTTAATAATTATTTTTGATAACTAACCAAATTAATTTGAAAAAACCGCGTTTTTCAATGAAGGCAGGGCTGTGGAGTCGGTAAAAAAATTTTCGACTCCGACTCCAGATATTTTTCGTGGTCCGACTCCGAGTCAGAATAGCTTCAACTAATCTCCTGCAAAGATGCCCTAAAATCATTTTTCTACTTTGCATTCACAATGCACACATTGTAACACTGTTTTCGGTGTTACAATTAATACATTGTAATACCGAAAACAGTAACATTTTTGTCTAAGATCGGTACACATTGATATCAAATGCCATATGTCAAACGTACAATACATAACCCAACATAACCACACACTGCATCTTCTTAATCGCTTGCAATCGCATAAACTGCGAAATATCATAATTCTATACATATTTAAACATGGGTGTAGCCTGCTATAGTATGGCCAAAAGATTGGGGCTTTCTTAGTTTTGCTGTGTTCATCAAAATATGCCAGCATGACGTTTTCGGTGATTTTTTACGACTCTGGTAAGTGATCGTTATGATTCTTTTCAACTAAACATCAAATCCCCTTTTCAGATATAATTCAAGGACCACATTTACTTCAATAAGGTATTATGCGAAGATCAAACCTACATCGTAGATATGAACGATTTTAATTACTGCTGCGAGATTGTATATGCGCAATAAATGGTTTATCAGCATACACGTACGACGCTATAGTACATTTAAAGTGTAGAGGATTTCTTAGTTTATGTAACGTATAAGTTTTCGGTAATATTTTGGACGCTTGGATGCTCGGTTCAATTAGTATTCGTTTTTGTCCGTCGCTTTCGACTTCGTCTTAGTTCTGGTTGTGTGCAACGTATTTGTATTACCTCCATCACATGTAATTTTACTAAGTATAATTTATTCTAATAAACTACTTGGCCGAAATTAGAATTGGGTTTTATAATTATTATATTTTATAATTATAAGTGCTTGTAAATATATAAGCCGCAACGGCTACGTAGCGGAATTAGGTAGACACCGCTATTAAACGTTAAGCGTTATAACAATTCTTTAGTAAGTTCTTGTTCTTCGAAGTAACTAATCAATCACCGCCAAACACTTCTATTCTGATTATTATACTTATGAAACCACTATTTTAAAGTTGTTAACTTTTTAGGTTAAGTTTCATGTATTTATCACAGTAGGGTTAAAAGTGTTGCCTCAAGCTCCATTATGATCATCGTTGCGACCTCGCTGAATATTTATTCAAACTTGTAGGCTAAAGTAGAGTAAAAATATTCACAATTAGATTTTGTCATGATTTTATCTCATCGATCTCATCCTTAACGAAGTTGACAGTTACTACAGTGCTGCCACGTGGTACCCGCAAAATACCCTAGATTCTAATTTAGCGCGATATAGTAACCACAATTTCTAAATTTATATAAAATTAATAACGCAAAGTAGAAAAAATAGTATATTACACTCGTTTTATAAGGCGTATTGGCGCACTCGTTCCATTTGGGCACTCCTCGCTACGCTCGTCGTGCCCAAAACAACTCGTGCGCCAATTTGACGTCTTATAAAACTTGTATAATAATATACTATTTTAATTATTTTCAAAGCTGAAAATAATCACAGTTATGGCTACAGCTATAACTTTTGGATAAATGACGTTAATGGCATAAATGACTCATTGAACTACGGCCCTACTTCTCAATCGCATTTTAACTCTCTTGTTCAAATTCCTTTTTCTTTATGATACGTAGTATGACAAAGTATAGTAAGTGTCAAAAAAAAATTATTTTAGCGGAAATATATCATTTTGGGTCCCCTGAACACTTTTTACCAAGGTAGAAACCAGCGCTAACCCGACTACACACATCAAACATTCTATTTGATCGAGATCGCTCGTATCTACATTAAAACTAGTTTGCCAGGATTCGACAGATATTTTGATTCTATTGCCAGTATTGTCAGATAATTAGCGTTTGACACTGCTGTATAGTATGATAAAGTCATGTGTCTGGCCACACCAGATTTTTTCAAAATTCTGCCAGATTACTTTAGTTTAATCGTCTTCACTTTCGATTGGAAAGTGTTTTGTAATTTGATTATTTGCATATGTATGTAGGTAGGAACTTTGTAAAAGACCTAGAATATTTGGTTATATTTGTTTATTGTCTACTGAGGCAACGTCCATCTCGAATGTTTTTTCCACAATAATTAAACCTGGAGTCGGAGTCCGTACATTTTTTTCGACTACGGCTCCTTTGAAATTTGTATGAACTCCGAATCCGACTCCGACTCCGAATCCACGACTCCGACTCCGAGTCCACAGCCCTGAATTAAGGTATGATGTTTTACATAGTATAGGGTCCGGTAGAAAGATAGCCGCATGTGGAAAACGTTAAAAAGTTTTTGGTTGTTATACACAGGACGTTTCTTAATAACATGCTAATATTTAAGGAGGTTATCCTTGCATCTATTTTGAGGAAAAAAATCATATGATCATAATGTCCTAAAGGTCTTAACTTTTGAACTACAGGGTGCTAAAGTTTTAAGAAAAAATACTTTTTTTATGATAACTTTCGTACGACCTTAGATATTTTTGTGAAACGTAGTACCGCATCTTCTATGCATTCAAAGCCATTTTCTGCTGTACAACATATTTTTTTATTCTTGCCAGTGGCGCTCGTGCGGGGTTTGTACTGAATCATTTCAAAGAGAAAAGTGATACGCCACTGCTTTGTCTTAAAGTAAAAGATATTTTTGAAATCCTCATTCATTTCTTACCAAATCTGGTCTCTTGATTTTTTTTTTCTGTTTAACGTACGATTTTCGCATAAAAAAATAAAATTCATTCATTTCCTTCTCTAAACCTCTTTACGAGAAAAAACAATTTAAATAAAATACAACTTTAAACAAAAATGTATTTAAGAGAATAATTTTTAAACGGTAAAGTTATAAAATTATAGTAATCTAAACTCATTTTGGAATGAATGTCGCATCAAAGTTATCACAAAAAAAGATTTTTTTTTTAACTTTAGCAACCTGTAGTTCAAAAGTTCAGACCTTTAGGACATATGTTCATATGAATTTAAAAAAAAAACAGCCTGAATCAAAGCCTTTGTTTTTAAAGATACTCAAATATTTGATTTGAAAAACATTATTTACATTTTTATATTAGAAAATATAAAAAACAAAGTTTATTATGTAATTCAAATGAATAAGTAGCACATATTTACTTTTGATATCTCTCAATCATAGTAACACCATATGCAGATAACACCTGATTTCTTGATACGAAACTGAAGGAAAATTGATCTCTAAATAATGCCATCATGAAAAAGTGACACGTAAACCCAACGGAGTGAAACAGACGAGTAACGAAGTATCGCAGCGTCAACGTAATTTCTGGCAGATTGCTGATGAGCGAACTTATTCAAGCGAAGTCTGCGAAGGAAATGAGGCTGCAACGTCAGATAGCATAAGATATACAAAAAAAGGAAAACTGGCCATTAAAATACACCCCCGCCTAATGACAAAATCGATAGTTTTTGTCGTTCTTATATATTCAGTTATGCCAGCCAGCCAGTGCCGTTCGAAGCATGTAAAGGAGGAAACCCACACTCTTCCGTTGAGAGATTTCTTTCCATTTTTGTATCTCTTGAGTTAAAGTATACGTTGGTTTTAAAGTGGCATTAAGGAAATTTTTCAAGTGTTTTTTACAAGTCTTATTTTACGAGTTTAACACAGAGAAAAAATGTTAATAGTAATACCGATGGTTATTTGATAACAGCCAACAATATTCCAGTAAAGATTAAGTATTTTTTAATTTTATTTTCGTCGTATTTGATCGGTCATTTTTAAATTAGTTTCGAAAATCCGACATGGTAATTTGGAATTTGTAATCTTAAAATAATACGGGAATGCAAATGAAGCATATGTTACATTTTTGTCGGCACTTAGATCAGCCATTTTGAATTTGAAAACACGGACGTCCGATTTGGATTTAGAATTTGGAATCTACGCTCTTCAAAGGTCACAGCATATACATTTCATAAGAACTCCACATGTTTCTACACTTTTTATCGCCATATTTAATCCACAATTTAAAAATTTAAAAATCTGTCATGCTATTTGGAATCAGCAATCTCCATTTATTTATTTATATAAATAATAAAATATATACAGAGTGTCCCCCGATGGACCTAACTACTACTATAATGGACGTAATTTTTAATTTCTCGGGATAAGTCATTCTTCATCAAAAGTTTTGGATGTCCTAAAAAGTCGAAAGCCAGTGTTAATATTTTTATTTAACATACAGGATGGTTAGAAAACGCGAAAATGTTAAATTGGTCGAAAAGTAAACTATCGGCTTTTCGGAATTAGAACAAATATGTTATAGGTAAAAGTTGTTTTATATTTAAATTTTGCCCAGATATCAAATTTCAATGTTGTGTTCTAAGCTTTATAGTTTATTTATTTTTGACAAAGTAATTTAACAAAACATTACTCCACATGTTCCCCTCCTACAGCTACACATTTTTTCAATTTTCTTCTAAACTCCCGATATACCAAATCAATTGTTTCTTCATTTATTTCGTCTACTGCTTCCCTAATTTTTAATTTTAGAATGTCTACATTATCATTATTAAATCAGGTGAACGTGGTGGCCATCCTATAGGGCCGAATCGTCCAATCCACTTATTTGGAAAATGTCTGGTCAACCAATCACTGAATTGATATGCGCTATGAGCAACCGTCGTGTTGATAGTGTAGTGAACACCTGAACTGTAAGTTGATTTCGTCGAAAGTAGGTAGCAAAAAAATGTCCAACATATCAAAATAAGTGTTTTGGTATACAGTACCGTCAAAAAGTATGGTCCAATTATTTTCTTGTAATAAATCCCACACTAAACATTCCCTTTTTTGTATTTTTGAGAATTGGTTGCAATACGGAAATTTTGATTTTCTTGAGACCAATATCTGTAATTCTGTGAACTAACAACTCCATTTGTGGTAAACGTCGCTTCGTCAGAGAAAATAAATTTTCTGTAGAAAAATCTATCGACCATAATTCGTTTTACCATACATAGGCAAAATTCTAATCGACGAGCATCATCTCCTTCTATTAAAGTGTGTATCAGTACTGGTTTATAAAGATGCAATTTTTTATTTGAAAAGATCCTTTGCAGGTGGATTTTACTGATGTTCAAGTCTCGAGATCTTTGCCTCAACGATTTTTTTGGGCAAGTGTTCACGGAATGAACAGCTCCTGCATCATCTTCTCCATTTCGCTTTTCTTCTTGATATTTTTCACGTCTCATGTTGCATGAAATTTTTTAACCAATTCACGAACACAATTGACAGAAACGTATATCTCACGGTATTTTCTGTTAAAAACTTCAAAAGCACAGCGGTACGATACCTCACCTTTGCCGTAACAAAGAACTAATTAAACCCTTTGCTCAAAAGTCAGCATACTTTCAATCAGCTTCTATCAACAAATTGGTTGGCTACGCTGTTACTACTATCAACTGCTCAATCATAATTGTGGTGTCTAAATTTTTTGTTCACCTTTATGTAATGTCTTTTTACTAGTCCGAGATGTCAAATTTGAAATAGAACATCCAAGTTTGATATTTGAGCATAAAATTAATTCAAACTAACTTTTACCTATAACATTTTTGATCTAATTCCGAAAAACCGATAGCTTACTCTTCGGCCAATTTAACATTTTCACGTTTTCTAACCATCCTGTATGTTAAATCAAAATATTAACAACGGCTTTCGACTTTTTAGGACATCCAAAACTCTTTATAAAGAATGACTTTTTCTCGAGAAGTTAAAAATTACGTCCATTATAGGTATAGTTAGGTCCATCGGGGGACACACTGTATATATACAACTTCAAACGGCGTTTTCCCTTAAATTAGTGTAAAGTTTGACATTTTATTTGTAAAACGCATATTCTTTCTAAAAATACGTTAGGTATTTGAAAAGTTTACGTCAGTGCCTGGTCTAACCGGACGCTCTTGTCAGTACAATTTTCTTCGTCTAGCACTGTTCTTGCCACTGCAGCATTTGAACCGTTGATTTCTATTCGTGTAACTTTGGCCAACTGTCCCTTTATTGTTTTCCTGTAAACGTTAAACGGTAAACTAGTTCTCTTTTAATGTCATCGTCAAAGCCAACTGTAAAGCGATCCCAGTCTACACTAGGTACGCTGAAAGTATCATCGACAAAGTTTCTGTGTTCGGAAATTGCAAGAATGTTGTCCCAGCCAGCTGCAAGCTTCAACTTATTACATTGCAACAAAAGCAGACAATTTCTGCTATGTACTTAAAACCTGTTAAATTAAATATCTATTACTGTGTTAAAAAAATCTGTTTATAAAGTTTGTTTTCTTGTCTTAAGACCTTAAACTTAATCTTATTCTTTATCTTAACCTTTATCTTAATTTTATCTTAAGAGCTACTACTATAGTTCCAAATAGTCAGAACAAAATAAAAATCAAACAGCACCGATTCTATATCGATTAAAACAATAAAAGATTTAATTAATGAGTCGGTTGGTATATAAATGTTAGGAATTATGGAATTATGTCGCATGAATTTAGCATTTACGTCAAAAATAGTCCTTCAAATGCAAAAATTCTTCAAATATACAATCGTATCGACGAAACAAAAAATTTAATTCACTCTAATTCAGTTGAAATGGTGCGACGTGATGCGATAGAAGGAAAAGATAATCAATTTTTTTAATCTTAAACTTAATCTTATCCTTTATCTTAACCTTTATCTTAAGTCTATCTTAAGAGATACTATAGATCCAAATAGTCAGAACAAAATAAAGTCGGTTGGTATATAAATGTTATGGAATTATGGATAATAATACATAATTATGGAATTATGTAGCATGAATTTAGACATTTACGTTAAAAATAGTACTTCAAACGCAAGAATTATTCAAATATAAAATCGTATCGACGAAATAAAAAACCTATATCGCTCTAATTTAGTTGAAATGGTCTTCTGCGATGCGAAAGAAGGAAAAGATAATCGATTTTTCGTCTCAGTTCATCTAAAGGGCCAGTATTTATAAATTTGTCACGGTCATGTAGTATTATGAAGTCAGGCCGTGAACATATTTCGATCCCTTGGAGAGGACGCTCTTCATTCACGATGAGATAGAGAAGATCTAGAGGGCGCTGCGATCGGGCGTGCCGGAGGCAGTTGTCGAAGTGGGATGACGAAGCGGCAAGATCCATTTCGCCGAAGGTAAAATAAAATGAAAAACCGAAAGCGGTGAGGGGAAAACCGGGTCGCGGAGAAGATAGCCGGAACAATAGAATTTTCCTTTGATAAAGAGAGCCGTATTCGACACGACTTGGCCCCACTTTTCGACATCAACGACATCTATGTTACGTGGCCAAGGAATTTTGATGGCAAAATTAGCGCATTATGTCTGGAAGCCGTTCAAATTTTAACGTTGAATTTTACGCGTCCCGGATATGTTCTGTTCTTTTGTTAAGTTGTTCCAATTCTGGTTTATTGACTCGACATCTATAAAGTTACTTTTATAAAAAAAAACTTGTGACGAATTGCGCCAAAGTGCTATAGTTCCGGTTAAATAAAAAAATACTAGAATTTATATTTTCTATTAATAAGAGATTTTTTTGTGAATATATTAAGTGTAGTCAAAATACTATTTTGTATACTTTTTAGGATATTATTAATACTTTTTAGAATCTGTGTTTGAGAATTTGGAATTTCTTTATATCTGAGCCCTAAAGTTAATGGACTATTTTTTAAATTTAAATTTAATTAATTTAAAATATGTTTACCTGTTTTATTAGCGATTTTTATGACAGTCTAAGCTATTTATATTATTTATTGATGCATAAAGAATTATTATTATCAATTGTAATAATTCTTCCATTATTTTTTTTATTTGCGTTTTTTCTGGCCACCAAGGTCACCAGATTTAACACCACTTAAATGAAGAATAAATCGTTTTGTATTTAGTTTGCATTATTTTTAATAATTTATAATAATTTAATTTCGGAATTTTGAATAGTAGTGCGAGTTAAATATAAATAATGAATTTAGATGTAAAATTAATTATACCCAACAATATTTACACACACGGATTCAAACGGATTCACTGATCGCGTCAAAACTTCGCATCTCGTTCGACTGCCTCGCACCAAAACCCACAAGCGAGGGAAGCCGAACTGCGCAAAATATTGTTCATGTTTATTTCGGTCTTAAAATTTAACAAATTTAACAAAAGGCTCGTAGCGTCCCGTAGAGAATTAAAAATAAACAGTGAAGACGATATCATTGCTGTTGCCGCAGCTCCCATTATTTTAAGCAGTGCATTGTTGCGTAGAATTAAAAAAAGGAACCCTCGAAAGAGGACACTGTTTAATAAGGTTGTTAAATATTACACATGTTTTTCAGTCATTATTTATACAGTACGTTCGAAAATATTAAATACATTAAGGACTACAAATATACAGCAATACAGGGAACAAAATTATTTAGTTTTTTATATTTGCCAGGTGACATTAACAAAATCTCCCCTTTTATTTTCTTTATGTTTCAAGCAACAAATGCGGAATAACATGGGATAAGATCTGACACTGAGTGGTCTATATTTTTATGCAGGACCCTGTTAATTTGTGTCGTTTCTTTATATAAATATTTCTTTTCAGTCAAATCGATGAATTCATAATTTTGACTTAAAATATAATTTATATAATAAAACTGAAATTATTTATAATAAGATACAAAGAAAAATTGAGAACCCTTACATACACGGAGTTTTAATTATAGATATTAAAACTCCGTGTATGTATATTATGTAGGTATATTTATTATCAACCCAATATTTTTAGTAACATATATACTTTTTGATATTTTTCTGATAATCAGAATAAGGAAAAGTATCCAGTATAGTTTTTAAACTTTGTTGAATACATTAAATACATCAGATTATTTAAATTTGCCGCTTAAAACTATTCTTTAAATTGTTAATTAATAAATAGTTAATTGTTGTTAATTATATAAATGCAACTTTGTTTGATTGTAGTCAAGATTGTAGGGAAGAGGGTTGACCGCAGTCCTTGGACCCCTATACCGTATGACTCCCCATCGTGTATAGATTCATATCCCGCTTCCCTTCAACCCCCTCCCGCACCTTTCCCATCCCACCCTAGCGAATAAGGTTGACCGCAATCCCAGAACCGAAATATCGTATGCATCCCCATGGTGTGCGAATTCATTTTTAAAATTTTAATGACGTCATTACTGGAAAACCCGGAAGTCATACTAACCTCATGACCATCCCATAAATTGGCATTTTCTGTCTATTAACACAACGTTCATTCCTTCGGCGTCAAAAACAAAAAATAAACAAACGTACCTATGCCGTGGGTCACCCATTATAACGACTTCAATATTGTCTTCAGAATATTATTTTATTGCTTGTTAATTTATTGTAACTGTAAGGTTCATATAATGCTTATAAGAACCATAATTATTGTGAATAAATTTACAAAATATTAAAAAATGTTTTCATGTTTTTACATTTGGGCAATCAGGCATTTGGGCAAATAATAAATCATCATTGTCCTTAAAGTACGTACAAACATAAATAATGCAGTATATATGATAAAACATAGATAGATAACTAAACTTTTCATCGGTAGTACGTACAGTGCTAAAACAGAATGAAACAAAGCGGACAAGGTCGACATATTGGCGCTGTGCATTGGCACAGTTGGGTCCCGCTACGCGAACCACTCCGATGGCCAATGATGGCCCCTATTGGCACTGCGTGTAGGAGCACCTTTAATGCAACCTGGACAAAAACTAAAATTTTTGTGGTAAGTGGTTTAAGAGAAAAACAAATCGGAGAGACGAGCGTTAATTTAAACCTGCAAAAATCGGGTAAGTTTTTCGATTCTCTCGCGCTCATCTTTACACCGAGAGGCAAACAATGTTGACAGTCATACAACTTATGTAGAAATGATTCAGGAGTATGGAATACTTTATTTCATTTCTATTCTGTTCAGTAGTTTTAGAATTATGGGCCTTCAAACACAGGAGTCAATACTATCGAAAAGAGATGGCAGTTAGGGCGATTCTCTCGTGCGGGGTCACATATATAGTATGCAAACTATTTAAAAAGCTATTTAAGTGGGGGTACATCTCGATTCCCTTATGTGAAAAATTATTTATTTTTATTCATTAGGAATACCCTTCTATTGATTAACATTTTTAAATTGTTAAGATACTTATTTGTTGTTTTGTATTTCTTAAGAATGTTCTTTTATTGCTTTAAATGATTATGTAGGTACTTATATTAAATGTTATTGCAAGAAAAAGTCATCACCCTACCTATTATTTATGATTTTTGTTAATTGTTCCGAAATGTTATATCAAGTATATATTATTTGTATAAAAAAGTAATTCTTCTGTATATGGGGGCCCTCCAAATTTAACATTTTGTCAGAATTCAGAATATTTTAAATTACATAACTTTGTATCTTTAATTATAGCAAAATTGGACTCTCAAATCCAGAACTGACGGAGTAAAAACTTAAAGATATTTTAACAATATTGACAATTCTGGTTTGGAACCGCACATAAATCCTAATGAAATAAAATCTCGGTATACAGTATACATACGTGTACACAAATCGCATGGCACTGAGTATAAGTGATATAATATCTCAACACTGTCTTTGGCATTTGTTTCTTTCTATTTATTTTCGTCGGCTACCGACCGAGAGAGATCTGGAGAGAGTGAAAGAGTCGACAAAAGAACACCGACTATTAAGACAGAAATAAATGAACAGCGGTGAAATTAATTAAAGCCCGCGTCTCGCTCTGACCTTTTGTTGAAATGTGAAGTGCCAACAACGAGTGATCAACTGTAAGCTCTACTTACCCTCATATATCAGGCTTAGGGCTACGTGATCATAAATGAACCAAATAAGACCCCCAAACCCTCCTACCACCCTCCAACCACCGTTTCCCCCTCCACCTACACTCTTTCAACGACGCTCCCCAACCGTAGAAGTCGTCGTGATAAATTCCACTAATTCATTACTGACAACGTACCTACTCCCTTTTCTCATGCAGGTGGTTCTTTTTTACAATAGCTGTATATTCTTTTAGGATGTTAGATCCTGAAATGGAGATTTTCAGGAACATAACCACAAACTGCCTTTTTAGAATCGCTTGCAATCGCATAAACTGCGAAATATCTATATTCTATACATATTTAAACATGCGTGTAGCATGCTATAATAGTATGGCCAGGGATGTTAAATTACGGTAATTAATTGTTTTCGTGAAAAGTCATTATTTTGTAGATAACTAGCAATCTGACTAAGGATGTTAAACTTCCGAAATAAAATATTTTTTCAGTAAATTACCGCTAAAATTAAAATCATTACTTTAAAATTTAAATTACCACGTAATGAAAAATTGCAATTGGTAAATTATATTTTCTTAAATTACCGAGTAATTCAAAATGACAATTTACCGATGAGAGAAAGTTATGTAAAAGAAAATTGGGTACTGCCTTACAAGACATTATATTGTAGATAACCACCAATCGCTGATGCTTTCCCTGTTTTAAGTAATTCATTATTAAAATGAAAGCAGGGACTACAATAAAAATATTTTTTATACCAACAATTTATAGAATGGACAGTCTAACAGCATAATAAATTTGATAAATCAATAAATAAGTTTTTCTTTACAAATCTTCATTTAAAAATTCTTTGGGTAACCGGTTTTGTTAAGTTAATAGCATCGTTAGATCCAGTGTCCATTTAGATAATATAATCCTTAATTAAAAAAAAAAAACAAAGAGTTTTAGTACAACAACAGTATTAGAAGTTATTAGTATTAGAATTAGAAGTATTAGAACTTTCGATTTCATTCGTTGCAGAAAAAAAAATTGTTAAGTTGTTTTAATACCCAGTATATTATTCGTCTAAACAAATTAAACTGCGATTGATATTTTATAAATAAGTCAACGGTTAAAAATTCCTAGAGTATAAAAATGTTATTTCCATTCGAAACATCGCACTTGCAAAACACGTTTCAAATTCTCGAAGCGGACCGGCCGGCTGGACAAAAACGTGTTCTATTTTGGCTGTAAAATAACTACGCCGAATGTTGCTCGAATATTAAATTTGACGAAAACATACTTATACAGAAAAATACTCATACAGAAAAATACATTTTTCTTGTAAAAACAAATTGTTTTCGAGGCATAGTACGAGATGTCTTTTTATATTTCAATTTCGACAAGGAAATAATATCCTTGAAATGTTTGTTTTTGCTGCATTACTAACGCGTCTCGGAAAATATAATAATATGAAATGAATAAGGAATTTATTGTTGAATAATAACTAATTGGATCCATTCCATATAAAATTAAATATCCGAATTTCAATAATTATAGTATAACATACTGTAATCTATTACCGACTCACAAAACGACAACGCCCCGTTTCACAAACAATGATCACATTTTTATCTGGATCACCAGAACATTTCTTTAAATCATCAAATTGATAGTAGGTAGATAGCTTCTGATTTAAAATGTGCATTATTGGCTTCGCTGAATTAAGTAATTAAAAATCCGGAAATTACCATTAATGACGGTAATTTATTTAGTAATTTACCCGATAAATTACGCTCTTGCATCCCTAAGTACCTCCCAGGCAAAGCACAAACAACAGTGCACTTGTCGACTGCTTAGGAGTGGTGGGGTACATTCACGCAAGTACTGATGGAAGGTTTTTAAAATTAATTTATAAATTACGGTAAATTAACAACTGTAATTAAAATTTTCGGTAAATTACTGATAAATTACCAACGGTAATTTAAATTGACGATAAATTACCATCGGTAATTTAAGCCGTAAATTACGGTAATTAAAAATCGGTAAATTACCATTAATTACGGTAATTAATTTGGTAGTTTACGCGGTAAATTACGTTTTTACATCCCTGAGTTTTGCTCTGTTCATCAAAATACGCCAGCATGACGTTTTCGGTGATGTTTTGCGACTCTGGTAAGTAATCGTGCATCATTCTCGTCAACTAAACAACAAATCCCCCTTTCAGATACAATACAAGGACAACATTTACCTGAATAAGGAGTTATGCGAAGATCAAACCTACATCGTAGATATAATCGGGTTCAAATACTGCCGCAGGATTGTATATGCGCAATAAATAGTTTATTGAATATCAGCATGCACGTAGCAAGCTATAGTACATCTAAAGTGTTGAGGAGTTCTTAGTGTATGTAACGTATATGTTTTCGGTACCATTTTGGACAGAATTTCTTTGGACAATTCCTTAGTAACTTCTTGTTCTTCGAAGTAACTAATCAGTCACCGCCAAACACAAAAAATTATTTGTTTGTGTTTTTTGTTAGATAAGTGAACATTAATTCTAAATGAATTGAATTTTTGTAAGAAAGTTTTATTTGTGTTTTTAGTCCAAAATTATAGAAAAATGAGACCACTGGCAAATTTTCTATATCCAAAAAATATTGATGTTCTAAGATTTTGAATTTAAACCATTAGTTTCATTTCTGTAACGACTACTAACATAAATTTGAAGCAAACCTAGGGAGTAAACCAAACTAGAATTTCGACCAAGTTGTTGTCAATTTGCTTAAAATAGCATTCGAGACTACTTGTCATCAAAAATTATTACAAAAATCTAAACTACTAAAAATATATAATAAATTTCCAGGTGTTACCTTTTGTTTGACGATTTGTTTTAGCTTTTAAGTCAAAAAGTTGACGTTGAACTTCCTCAATTTACCGGAAAACTTTCCAAGGTTAGTGGTATATGGTATTACACAATATCGAAACTACACCCTTATTTAAAAAGCTTGCAGATATATTTCTCGCTATCTTTCGTTCGTAAAACCCCCAGAGATGTTTTTATTCCGATCGCTGCTCTGTTTGTTTGCTCAAACAACCATTTCGAGCACACGTCAAATTTATATATGTATGCGAGCAGTCGAAAGTTTCGCTGCCTTCGGTATAACACGTGTCAGCGGTGTACGCGTCTTTACTTCCGAGATTTATTGTTATCATTCTTTACGAGCGCCAACTGTAATGAAATTTGAAGTTGAAAAGTACGCTCCCTGTAGACACCTATACCTAACCTACATCATGTTTTATCCGGAGCAGGTCGACTCGAAGTTTGAACTCCGAACTCTTCGCGTAGTGATTTTTAATGCGCCTCTCACTTCCTTTTTGCAGGAGAAGTTTTACCGAGGAACGGTGATGCTCAAAATGCTGACAAAAAGCAAATATGAGCGCTGATGTATGTACGTAAGGCAAACGTCCCAAATTTAGACAATGTCCTAAATTCCGACATATTTCCGTTTAGTTGGTTAAAATAAGAAATCTACAATATTGAATTATGTTTTAGGACATCCGGTTTGTTGATTTGACATTACACTCATCAACCCACAATCGATCCTTATTCTACCAATGTTCCAACAGTCAGAATGTAACCTAGAAATTTGACGGATCTTGATAATTGAGTGTTATGCTAAGGGGTGTCGGAACCGGAGAAAAGTAATTATATTATGGTAATTATATTAAGTAATTATATTAACATAAGTTTAAATTAATAACAGCCGCCACAAAAATGTGCGGCTTCGACACATACTTTTTAGTAATGCTTGCTACACGTTCCCTAACTAATTGTAAATTTTCATTTCATTCCGACAATATTGGCGTTTTGTTTAAACCCCCATAATAAATGTGTCTCTAGTCAAAAATGATAACTATATAGTAATTATATAGAAAACTCTCAGTCTTTGTAAATATATAGGTGGTCTAACTAATAATAAAATTATCAAATAAAGGTATCGCTGTCGTCATCTCCATGATTTAAAAAATACTGTTTCATGGCAGATCTATGATACTATTCTGTGAACTCCCTTAGACAAACTCAAACATATTGTTGGGACATTGAAGAAGAATATTGAATGTTGATTAAATAATACCCGTCTTTTTGAAAGCCAGTTTGGTGTTTGTCTCAGTCTATGATCATCGAGGCAATATACAATCTTCTGTGTTCGTCGTACCGCTACAGAATTGCTACTGTATTCACTAGACATGTGACAAAATCTAAGAATGCCACAATTGCTACTTTACCTTTACCTTACTCCGACAACTATACTGTTCGAACACACCCGGGAACTAACCATTTGCAAGATACTCATGACGAATGATGTCATATTGCTCAACAAGGTCCAGAAGGGAGAGATAAAAACAGACATGATGCTAACTACCAGCAGTGACATACACAGCAGAAACACAAGACAGCGAACATTCATAAGAACACGAAGAGTTAAAATAAGGAAATATTCGCTGAACATAACATCTGAGACAGTGAACAAATATAATCAATTGGAAGAAGAAATGAAGAACCTTACACACAACCAATTAAAAAGGAAAATAAAGAAAATGATCCAAATGAACGCTATAACTTAAGAGCACAATGCACATGGACAAAAAGTACGAACCCTCGATACCGCTAGCCAGGGGATGAGAAGTCACCACTCGAGGTGAAGACAGAGGGATGAAACTCATGGGAAAGATCACCATATAACTTATTGTAGTACTGTGATCATATACCATATGCTATGTAATAGTAGAACAAAATAAAGATATTCATTCAAAGTTTCTCACATGCTCTCAAAAAGTAAAATCAAATTGTGAAGATTGAGTAATAGAGTGCTTCCTATTTTGAGAAAAGTTCTTTTTTTTCAAGGGAAATCGCTGCAAACTGTATGATTAGAATAACAATGACTGTATTTTCATAATTTTTAAAAACTATTTAGGGGTCGCTACAGTTTCTCAAAAGATCGATGATTACCTTTAGTTAACCCGAAGAGTTTAATTGAAGACCCGTAGCCCAGAGAATGGTCGCCAAACCCGAAGTCTTCGGGTCAAAATGACGATGTTGGCAACCCTACATCAATGCCACCAATTTTACAAAGCTAAAACCCGGTAAAAGTTACTAAAAACAGTGTTACAGTTTGCTAATGGTATACCAAAAACAGTGTTACAATGTGTATGAACGCAAATAAGAAAAAAGAATATAGTTTCATTTAAATTTTGTTTATTTTTTTAGGCAATATTTTAGTCGAAACCCCACTGTGGAGCGTCATTAAAATTCACCTTTCTAACAATGTTTTAAATAGGTCTGACAGAAGTTGACATCTGAATTAGTTATAAAGTTGCACCAGAGAATTATAGCAATTATCTCATTAGTAGTGCGCGCCGGAAGTAGACGAGTTCAACTTTACTCGATTATGTAATTGGCTGCAATGCCAATTTATCGAAAGGCTTTTCTCTCCTTTTCTAAGTCTGTCTCTCTCTCTCCTTCTCTCTTCTTGGCGATGGCTTCAATTTGAAGCTAGAATCCCGGGAGAAAGATTAAGTTCGTTAGGGGGTTTTTCCTTAAGTAGCACTTCGAACTCGACCTTATCTTTTGTTTTCTTTTGTGTTTTGAGCTAAATTTGATGGTTCAGAATTTCACTTAGGATATGTCGGTTTGATTTTTTGTCGGTACGGAAACCTTTTGTTATTTATTTACTTTAAATTAAAAATAAGTTTGATATAATTTTGATATAAGAAATTATCAAACTAAGTATCAACTTTACCAAGCGACATATGGAAAGTTCGATGAGATATTATAAGATAGTTGTAGATAGCGATGTGCTTTTAATGTAGATGTATTCCTGAAACACTGAAACTAATTCCTAACGTGCGGATTTTTTCAGGTTTACAACTCGCTAATTAGCCTCCGTATTTTTGATAGGTCGTCGTGATAGAAGCGTGATACATCAACGATGATTGATGAAATCTTGTGCGCCAAAAAAAAAGGAACCAACCCTTTTGTTTTTAAAGCCTTGACGTCCGCTGCTCCGGAAGCGTTTTGTTAAAGGAATTTACGGACGATGAATCAAGGAAGTAAGAAATAAGGGTACGCCGAGCCGGTGGCGCGAAAGCACAGTATAGAAAACTGTGTAATAGGCCTTCTGTAAATGAATGAGAGAGTCGACCGTCAGTCCACTTTTTGCCGGGCACCATTTCCACATTTAGCGTATTAATCATTTGCCACGCTCGTAGAAGATTAATTGCCCAACACTTTAGCCGAATTATTGTTACAAGTTAATCTCTACGATACGATGAGATGGTGGCCGCACACAGAAAAATGATTATTTGGAACGAGAAAACATAATTTCTTGAATTTATTTACTAGATTCAAATGCATATTTACTTGGATGTAGAAAGTTAGGTATATACAAGAAATGCCATATACTCAATCTAAGTAAAATAATTTCTCAGATAAATGCTGTCGACAAATAAATTCTTTCTTTATAAGAACCAATATTATATTGGAAGAAGTAATTGAATTTTTCGTCCCAAAAATGTGAATTTCTCCAACGAAGTAATAGTAAATTCATCCAAGGGCGTAGTTACTTGATTCAAGAAAATATAAGACATTTAATATAAGTAAGTATTGTTTACTGAATAAAAACCCACCAATTATTTCACTGAAGTGATGCTCACTTCTTTCAAGTAATCCCTTTCTCTGAAATAAATATGGGCATCGTGATTTTGACAAGGCTCGCGCGCCTGCGCGTAGGGCTGGCCCCGTAAAGGAGCGAAACCTAGTACGAAAACAACAGCGAAGTACCCGTAGGGGATGTGCCTTGTGATTAGTGTACAATAAACGTTTCAACACGGAAGTAGCTAAAAATATTTACCGGGAATCAAAATATACATAATAAATAAAAATATATTTCATTGAAGACTGTTTACTTCCTTCACCAGAGTAACAACTTTCTTATATCTAGTAATTATTCCAAGTTATAAAATGTCTTGGTTGAAGTTAATAATCTCTCGCGTATATACGAACCTACCAACTACTTCATCCAAGTAATTCTCACTTCGTTCGAGAGATCACTTTTCTGTGTGCGGAGAATACATATATTGATAACGCGCGTTTTAACGCGCTTTGCTTTGAGAATTTCTTGAGCTGTAGTTGAGGGAAAATATTTACTTTGCCATTTGTAATCTGCTTGCGGGCCTTTTAGCGTACTGCGGGTATTCGGCAGCGACCATGATTGATGATGACATCTTAGCTGCTTTTCTGCATGAGTTATGGTGAACATTCAAATATTTGTCTTGCGAGAACTTTGCCTGGATATACATCATTACTTAATTGCATTTGCACGAGGAAATGTGAGAGATTGAGTCGTTTATTTTCATATAGCCCAGGTGTGTTAAGTTTGAACCCTGAAAAAATAAAGTAAGTCTGCAAATAGGTCTACATACACCTTCTATTTACTGTCCTGAACAACATACTAAAAGTCCTAAAAAGTCCTGTGTCTCCGTCATACTTTTTTGGGGTATTCTACCCTAAACTACACACAGAAAAATTATCTCTCGAACGCGAGATCATTGACTTCAACCAAGAGATTTTATTTCTTGGAATAATTACTAGATTTAATAAAGTTGTTACTCTGGTGAAGGAAGTAAACATTCTTCAATGAAGAGTATATTTTTATTCCCTGTAAATATTTTTAGCTACCTACTTAATGTAAGAATTTTAAAGATTTGGTACAAATACGTTTTCTATTGCTAATTAACAAGATAGGTATGTTATATAATAATAATAATAATAATAGTTTATTGGTGTTTAAGATACAAATATATGTATATACACAAGTCAAAGGTAGGTACAATAAATACAATATCAAAATAAATTCTTACGTCCTATTAGATATTACAACCACAAACAATGTCAACCCTGACAAAAACATAATTTTAAACAAACATTACACTGAAACAAAACAGTCGGTGTATTCCTGAATACTATAAAAAGCATTCTGCAATAAAAAGGTTTTCACAGAGTTTTTAAATCTTTCAGAGTTTAAGGTCTTTACGTGGGTTGGAAGTACATTGTAAAACTTTATACCATATAAATTAGCAGCATGTCTGCTACTCTTCAATCTGTGGAATGGTACATGGAGATGTGACCGCGATCGTGTATTGTGTCCATGGATATCAGAATTTATGCTGTAGTCAGACAGATTATCCTTCACCCAGGTCACAGCTCTCAGAATATAAAGACAGGGAAACGTCAGTATTTTGAAGCGGATATAAAGTTCTCTGCAATCCTGCCTATATCCGAATCCTCCAAGCACGCTCACAGCTCGGCGCTGAAGGCCAAAAATACGCTGCGCTCAAGACGAGTGACCCCATGCCAACACGGCATATTCGATCCTGGACTGGATTAGCGCAAAGTAGGCCGAACGGAGTGCCGGAAACGACAGACTATTTGACAAATTACGTAACAGATATACACTCCTACACACACCAACCGACACACTCTCAACATGCAAATCCCACCGGAGGTATGGGTCCAAAACAACACCAAGAAACGTCACCGATTCCTCATTTATACGATCCACAGGACGTAAGGTGAATATCATTTGCTTTGTCTTGTCGTTGTTTAGTGACAAATCATTCGCAGCATACCAGTCCTCGGCAATTCTGCGTGAAGCCTCCATTGAGACGACAGCCTGGTCTAATTTAACACTATTAAAAGACAGTGTGGTGTCGTCAGCAAACAAAACAGCCCTATCACAGGGAACACAAGAAACAAAGTCATTAACGTACAACAAATACAAAAGCGGACCCAAAACAGAACCTTGCGGAACCCCGCAAGTGACCGGAAGGCTGCCAGAAACCACGCCGCCAAACCTCACCATCTGCGACCGGTCCGACAAAAATGATAAAATAAATCCACATGCCGCCCCAGAGAAATTATACAACCTCAACTTCTTCCCAAGCAGATCATGATTTACTCGGTCGAAAGCCTTCGACAAGTCACAAAACAGGGCGACGTTATATTTTCCACTCTCAAAACAGTCAACGTAGTTGTCCAGAAAGTACATAATTGCGTGAGTAGTGGATCGTCCTTTTCTAAAACCAAACTGTTCCCTACAAAATAATGAGTATCTCTCAAAGTGGCTTATGATCTGACTTTTAACAATTTTTTCAAATATCTTCGAGATGCAAGGGAGAATCGATATCGGACATTATATACATTATATTTACTAACTCTATATTTCTAACCTATTGCCTGCCTTACATCAAATTATTCCGTGTTGAAACGATTATTGTTCACTAATCACAAGGCACATCCCCTACGGGTACTTTGTTGTTGTTTTGGTATCAGGTTTCGCTCATTTACGGCGCCAACACTACGCGCGGGCGCGCGAGCCTTGACAAAATCACGATGCGCATATTTATTCCAGAGAAAGGGATTAATTGAAAGAAGTGAGAATCACTTCAGTTAAATAATTGGTGGGTTTTTAGTAACGACATTTTTTCGCAAACCGACATTTTACCTATTGACCTAGAAATTTAGTGCTCGCTTGAGAGATTTATATTTCCGTTTAGTTCGTTGTATGTTCTTGTTAATGTTTCCCAATACTGACAATTCGCGGAGAAGAACATCTACAAATGCCCGGTAACCCATTATCAACAAGATGTTTATAACCTCAAACACCACATGTATTTACAACAGCGAAATTGACGCACGGCCTGAAGACGAAACTGATTGTTTCGAAACATGTAGCCATTAGATCATAAATAAACCAACACCAGATCGCACTCCCTGAGTTTTATTTCAGGGACATATTTCCGCTAAAATCTCAAAAATTGTTTTGACACGATTATAATACTTTGTCATACTTCGTATGATAAAGTAAAAATAAAGACATTGCGAGTAAAAAGTTTCAAATGTATTTCTTTTATTTTCAATTTATTCAGAAAACAGAGCAGATTAAAATACGGGTTTATTAATATTTGAAACGGTTTTTATTAAACCGCTTTAAAAATTACTTAAAAATGTAATTCAACTTTTTTCTACAGTCGCATTAAATAAAATATGACGATTGATTACGTGCATATCCCGATATCGCCCTAATATTCGTTACTGAGATATCCACTTCCATGAAAATCTAGTACGCAACTTTCATTACACAAAAATTGAAGAAAACAAAAACGCCAATCTATAGGAGAGGCTATAAATGCAACCCGAACAAAAACAAAAAATTTAGTGGCAAGCGGTTTACTAGGGAAAAAATGAAAAGACTTGAAAAGTTGAAGACTTGTAAAGTTAATTTAAAAGTGTAAGTTTCCTGTCTGCTTTTTCGGAAACAAAGCTGGTTTATTACGACGTTATTGTGATAGCCACATCAATTTTCACTTTGAATTTACAAATCACGCTGTATATTTAGGACAAAATTTAACAGCCATTTTTACTTTAATTTTTAATATATCAAACATTTTCATTTGTAACAGTATTTTAGTAGCAATTATTATATTCAAATATGCAATATGAGAAACAAACTAGGTTTAATATGCTCGTTCTAATATAGCTATTTCCCGCTAGACTCTATAAATACACAGACATGAAGTAGGTACTTCACTAATAGCTTTATTCTGAGAAGAACACAGAAATATCATCATAAGAGCAAACATTTTAACAAGCACCAACGACAGACTAATTCTATGTAAGTGTTTCATTAAATTTAATACACCGAATGCCTAACTAAAGAAGAGAATAACTTAACATAATACGCCCCCGGGCGGTACACTGTGTTCCTCGAGTGAAGAATGGTTTAATTAAATTCCTCTACTTTTCTTCCAAAGTGCTACTTACGAGGAATTGATTATGTTAATTAAATTATGTACTCAACGCCTTCGTACTTGACAAATATATTGGACAAGAACGGATGCCTTCTAATTACTACATTCATTAAGCTTTACAGTGTAACAAACAACAAAGTAGGTGTATACTGTCTGCTAGCTACGGTAGAATGTATACCGGGTGACCCACGCCATAAAAAAATGACATATTTTGGGATACTATTTTTAGAGTTTAGTACGACTTCCGGTTTTTCCGGAAATTAAGTTATCAGTAATAATATAACAAGAGAGTGAGAATAAATTGAAAATAATTTGACAGATTGTTTGAAAACTTGTTGCCAGGCAATAGTCACGTCGAGTGGCTATTGCCAAATGGCAACAAGTTTGAACAAGATCTGTCAAATTATTTTCTAATTTATGGAACTCTCGAGTTATATTTGAGTAGATTATTTTTTGATTCACAAATTTTTACAATAAAAAAGATTTATTTATTGAAAAATTTAATTTAATTAATTATTACTTACAATATATATTATGAAAATATCGTTGACACATTGTGAATATATTAAAAGAATTAACAATTTAAATTAGTACAATGAAAAACGCAATTATTAAAAATATTTCGAGACTCATTATTTATTGAGGATTTGGAATTGCTTGTTATATTAAGTGATTCCTCCTGCGTATTTTCTCTAAGATTATTTATTATATTTGAATGATGTTATTGGTTCAATTGTAAGTATGGTTTAATCGAACTTGCAGAATTATGACCAGTGACCTTGATTAGTTCTTGTTCTCCTACACCAGCTTTTGAAAGGTTACTTACTGCACTTAATCTGGCAGAATGGTTAGTTATTTTTTTAGTAACTGTGTCTAGACCTACTTTTTCTGCGGATTCTTTCATCCATTTTGAAATGGAATTTATTCCCACAGGAACGTTTTTATACCAAAAACCATGAGTTTGCCAAGCCGGATTTGGAGTAAGAAAGAAGCATTCGGTTTTAATATTTTCTTCACGTTTACTCATTAGTTTTTCAAAAAGACGAACAGGGCAAATATCTGGGTTATTTATGTTTGGAGTCAACCATTTACTATTAGCGCACCTTTGTGCTCCACCCTGTGCAGTTTTTGTAAAGATGGGATTGTATTCAATGCGGCCAGTATTTAATCTTTTTATGTCGGTTTCTTTTTTAAAATAATGAACTAAACATTTCGTAGCTTCTCCTCCCCTCCAAGCTAGTTCATACGATGCAACGTGAAAAAACTTTCTTTGCAATCCACAAGGTGTATCTTCGTCCCAATAGTTAAAAATTTGAAACAATTCTGTATTAGAAAGTGCCACAGAACTTTGTTTGTGCTTTTCAGGATGTTTTATAAAATTTTTCTTTTTGCATCTCTTGCATTCCGAGCATTTCTGAATTCTATATCATGGAAAGGATCAAAGGACCTGTTATACTTATTAAAGTTAAGTTCTTGAACTAATTTTGCCGTTTTATTCCACATTGTCTTTATTACTGTTTCTTTATAATCATTTCCGTGTTTTCTTTTCATGTTATAAGCCCAATCTTTTAAAATCAATGCCAGAGTAGCTGTTGTAGTAGATTGATCCAGAATATAATTTCTTTCTTTGGTGAAGGTCTTAAATTGTCTCCATATAGACTGATTACTTATTAGAGTATTTTTCGAAGTAGTTTCTAAAATCTTTTTTGTAATTTCTGCATTAGAAAAGGTACTAAACCGATGACTTTCACCCATTTCGCGTTGACACAATTAAGTAATTATTTTGACAAGTATCTGACAGTTGCCAGGCAAATAAAAGCTACAGTGATTATTCCCGAGAATAATCACAAGAGATTTATTCCCACTATAATAATGACATAATTGGTTGAAACTTACCCTTGTGACAAATAAAGAAGCATTTCATTGGTTTTAAGAAACGTCAAGAAATAAAATGTCTTGGTTGAAGTCAATAATCTCTCGCGTATATACGAACCTACCAACTACTTCATCCAAGTAATTCTCTCTTCGTTCGAGAGATCACTTTTCTGTGAGTGTCGCTCCAAATTTATTCTGTTTTACCGACACAATACGCCATTTCAATCAATTTCAATAGAATATACGTTACAGGAAATCATTTACTAACTATACATATTGTATGCAAATCATTTCATTACCCCTATAATATAATATCTATCAAATCAATAACTGACATTAAAATAAATTTTGAGTTTTATTAGATTCGTGGCCCTTGTTTAATTACAATAATTCTACATATAAAATTATACGAACGTATATGTGTAACGCGAACATTAAAAAATTAATGGGCGGAACGTGACTCGTAATGTTTATTCATGCAGAAATAAACTTCAAAACGCGCGCTAATTTATCGCAAATAAAATGTCTCGTCCACAAATCACTTTTTAAATACCCCCACCCCCTTCACACATCCAAAAGCACGATAAAATTTTAAATTGAAATTCCATAACCTGCAAAACGCGCGTTTGGTGCTTTTATAAGTTTAACAATTGCCTGTAATTCCGACACCTTATTCAGACAGTGATCCTAAATCAGACACTTGTGGTACATTATTCCGACAAATATAAACATTCAAGTAAATATTAAGTGTTTTAAATATTGTTAAATAAGATTTATTATTAAGAAATGTTAAACATTTATGTTTTACCATTTTTAATGCAACACAGTATAAAATAAGTCCTTAGTCTTCTTCAGTCTGCCCTCTTTACCTCATCTGTATTTTAATGTTTCTTGCATCTGGAATTTTTAGTATTCTCTTTTTCTTGGCGCAGTTTTATATTGTGTTCCTTTTTCGCTTCCCTTCTTTTTTCTCTAGAATGATTTTCTTTTGTGCTTCCTTCTTTTTTATTAACAAATATTCTCTCCAAGCATTAGATATAGTGTTACAGAAGAACAGTTTCTTTTTACTTTATTTTGGCGTTTCAGACCAGAATAATAATTTTTTTAATGGAGATGGCAGTTAAAAGAGTAGTACACCGTATTATTATGAAAACAGAAAGCATTTTTAGTCACCCTAATGTAGGGTGACCAACCATCCCGATTTAGGCGGGACAGTCCCAAATTTTGACCACTTGTCCCGCCTGATAAAGCGTCCCGAATTTTGTCCCGATGATCCCGTATCCAAAAGAAATGTAGGTAATTGAAATATTTTCTATCCAACTATTGGACAACATATTAGCGTATTTCGTTAGAATGCATCATTAGAGCTAGTACGCCCTAAGCATCCATAGTGAGCTTAATTTTGTATCAATGATCTCATATTATACATCAAATTGTATATTTATTGTATATGTATATGTATAATTGTTATTGTTGCATCCATGCGACGTGATAAAATATTTCTGACTCATGTACTCAAAGAAGTGAAATGTTGATATATGGGATATTGATAATTCTACGCGAAATTTTGTCACTTATATAGGAAGATGTAACTTAGAACGATTATGTGACACTTTTTTCAATTTAAATTTTGTTCGCCGTACAAAAAAAAATTGCAAAATCAGTCAATTTTATGTCAGATTCAGTAACTTTTTGTCAAAAACGATAAAAAATATCAAAAATCTATCACTTGACGTAAAATTGTATACCTTTTATCTTTAGTTTGGTGTATAGCTTTTACTATACTGTGAACTTAGGGCGAATGAATTGCATTTTAATGACTATAAATTATAGAATTTGGTCAATCCTGAATGACTGAAATTTATATACAACAAATCTGTTCTTTTACAGATAAACAGTCGATTCTCTAACCACAAGGGAAATCCGTGCCCCCTACATTCTACTCACAAAACGTGCAACACTATCACAAAAATGATAATTAACTTATTCAAATGATGTTTAAACGTGTATTGTGTTTGTAATTTAGTCAAACTGATTTTGATTAATTTTAAATTTTAATCAATGCTTATTTGTAATAAAGAAAAATATTATCAAATTTCGGTTGAACGGAAAACATCATCACTTTATTATTCACTAGTGACCAAATAGATCGCTGAGACGTATAGATCGCTGGGTGTGTAGAATTTTATATATATATATATATATATATATATATATATATATATATATATATATATATATATATATATATATATATATATATATATATATATATATATACCAATGGTCCGCAGTTATGAGTGTAAGTTCGCTATATCCGGGGGTTTACGTCAATCGCAGTCTAGTTCATAACATTAGGTGTTGGAAACCCTATATGCATACCATTGGTTCTCAAATGTTTGCGTAAGTCCGCTAAAGCCCCAGGGTTTATGACAAATTGCCATGTTATTTGGTTCGTTACATACGATGTTTCGTTATATCCAGGTTCGCTATAACCAACGATTTTAACCATTGTTTTTACGGGAAATACAACGGGACTTGAAAATTAGTTCGTTATAACCGGAGGTTCGTTACAACCGGGGACGGTATATTTGAAGTTGACTGTAATAAAAAAACAGGCACCAGTCCTCTTTTCCCTGCTCGGACAGACAATCTGCTAATTATTATAATAGTTATTATAATTATTAGTTATTATTAGTGATGGGCGCATTCAGATTACATAATCGATTATAATTGATTCTTGAAATAATCGATACTTAATAATCGACTTTGAGCAATGGATTTTTAATAATCGTATGGGTTTTAAATAATCGATTTTTAATAGTCCATTTTACATACATTTAAGTGAGGTTTACCCCCTCGGTCACCAACTTTGTCGCCCAATCTAACCCAAAATATGCTTTTACATTATTGTGTCTCCCCTATTCATGATCGATTATGAGTACTCGATTATTCATAATCGATTTTGAATAATAGAGTATTAAAAATCGATTATTAATGCAGAACAACTCGAGAACCAAACCATACGCTTATGCGAATCATTCAAATACTGATAAATAATCGGTTCTTCGAATAATACGATTATGCCCATCACTAATTGTTGGAGCAAGTTTAGAAAAAGGACTGTAGAGACATCTAGTGTTTATGTTACGTATTTACTTGTCTAATTTTGACGTTTACTTCATATTTTATATAACAGATGGCGCTACTTGCTGTAGCTGTCACGCGCTACTTACTGTAACTGTCACTGCGGTCGAGTGGCAGCACTGTTTTTAGATTATCGATTTTTAGCGAGGGTCGCATAAGCTTCTGTACAGTGTACAATGGTGCAATGTGTACATGTATGACTCAAGCGTCTACGAATATACTCCTAAGATCTGTTCAACTCAAAGAGTTGTATTCAGCATACCATCACATCACCATACACTAATCTATTTGTAGCAAAACTGCCGATTACCATTATTGACTGTCTCACTTTTCATTTATTCCATTACTAACAATAGTTATAGCAAAAGTTAGTGTCAAATAAACTTATATCATAGAATAAAGAGGTTAAAACTGTTTTATTTATTTTAAAAATTTTAACAAAATTGTATATATATAATTGTCTATATAGCCTCTTATCTGTACAAACTATAGTATTATATTTCCTGTTATATTTTCCGACATAATTTATTAAAAAAATATATACTATTAGTGTCACCGCTAAGTCTACTGGACATGCCCATTATTTACTTTGAGCGTATGTATTTGTTAACCTATGAAGTCTAAAGTTTGACAGTAAAGACAATCATGAGATTAATGTGACACGACACGTAATGACATGACATTACGAAGACCACTTTAAATAAAAGGGGTATTAAATTTGTAGTACCCATTTTTTTATGATTGCAATACTACCATACGTTAACTTTTGAGATATTTCAAACGTCAACACATAAAAATAAGGATCACTGGTGTCGTACCTTGTTCAAGATAGCCTTTCTCTCTTATGTAAATTACTTGAATACGAAACACGTACTTGCACAATGAAAACCGTTGACATAACCTAACTTTCATGGATCGGTCTTCTGATAAATATGCACTTTGGACCATGTTGCTTGTCGCTATAACGAACCTGTCGTATGTTAAGATGATACCGGATCTGCTTTTTATGTATTTTAACATGTATTAACAAAGCCCGTCAAACATAGCATAGCCGTCAGCATGCCGTCAGACTGCGCTTGCGTGGATATGGATATAACAGATTCCAGCGCGCGAGTTTCAATGCGTCTTCTGCTAAATATACGATTAGAGTTTAGACAGTGTCGCTACAGTGATCTTTCCGTAGAGTTTGAGATGACACCGGGACTGTTTTTTCTGCATTTAAACACGTTTTTGCCGAAAATATAGGGAAAGGCAGCGCGCGCTGCCCGAACTGTCAAACTGGCACATCTGCTTGAGCGAACTTTGTTGACGTTGCGTAGCAACCCTCGTTCTTGAGAAAGTAAAACGTCTACACTATTAAAAATTCATAGAGTCTTATGGAGATGCAAAACTCGATCTCGTCTGTCAAACTGCCGATTTGCGTAAAATTTTCACCTTTAGTTAGGGGACGGTAGGGCGATCAACGGCAGCCGGTCTAAATACATAATAGAAACGTCAAAAAATATCCTTTGGCCGTTTAAGATCTGGCCGAACCGCTCCCGAAGCGACGTCGATTAGTGGCCGTTGTTGTATTATCGATCGAACTTTGTTGACGTTGCGTAGCGACCCCCGTGATTATGGACGAAATATGTCTACACTATTAAAAATTCATAGAGTTTTATTGAGATGAAAAACTCGATCTCGTCTCTCAAAGTGCCGATTTGCGTAAAATTTTCACCTTTAGTTAGGGGACTGTAGGGCGATCAACGGCAGCCGGTCTAAATATATAATAGAATGCTCAAAAAATATCCTTTTGCCGTTTAAGATCTGGCCGAACCGCTCCCGACGCGACGTCAATTAGTGGCCGTTATTTTATTAGTATACGGACTAGTGACCAAATAGATCGCTGAGACGTATAGATCGCTGGGTGTGTAGATTTTTTTTTCGAAATTCAAAATTTCAGGTTGGTAAAAAGTTGTCTGTGTGGACCCTCATATATCACAAAAAAATTGTCCACTGAACTATATTTAAGTCTCCCGCAGGAGGCCTAAAGTTTATAATGTTCTTTTCCGTCGATCGCTTATTTATGAGTCAGTTTAGTGAATAGGAAATCGTTTATTAAACAACTCTATTAATGCACGATTTCTATTAATGCATGATTTGTTATAGTCAATCACACGACGTAAAGACGTCGTTTGATTGGCCAATCGAACATATGTGAAATGAAACCTTCCAATCAAAACATACCGCCCTCTACAACTGTCAGTGTCAAATTACATTAATTGTCATATAACCTAAAAAGAGATAAACAGTCTCGTTCATTAATCGCTCTTTTTAATATACTTGTTGGTTAAATAACTATTAAAAATTCGAATTTATCACATTTTTTAATGGAATATTAAGTGGTTTTTCTTTTTCAAAGCCCACATGTCAGCACATAATAAAAAATTTAATGACAAATAAATTTTTATCAACATTTAAGCACATTTTTAAAATTATACGAAAATGGTCATTTTTCTAAAAAAATTATCGAATCTAAATAAACTGCAGGCGAGCTAAATGTTGCATTAGAGTAATATCATTTTACGCAATATCACACCTTATTATTAAACTTTTTGTATTTGATAAACAAAAATCACTTACTATTTCATTGAAAAAAGATGATATGACAAAATTCTAATTCGTAAATAAAATGATAAAATTTAGGCTTTCTGCGGGAGACCTAAATATTTTTCAATTGCGCCAATTTTTTTGTGGTATATGTGGGTCCATAGGGACAACATTTTATCAACTTTAAATTTGGAATTAAAAAAAGAACGCTTTTTCGATACACTCTAATATATATACATGCCAATGGTCCGCAGATATGAGTGTAAGTTCGCTATATCCGGGGGTTTACGTCAATCGCAGTCTGGTTCATAACATTACGTGTTGGAAACCCTATATGCATACCATTGGTTCTCAAATGTGTGCGTAAGTCCGCTAAAGCTCCAGGGTTTATGACAAATTGCGATGTTATTTGGTTCATTACTTACGATGTTTCGTTATATCCAGGTTCGCTATAACCAACAATTTTAACTATTGTTTTTACGGGAAATAAAACGGGACTTGAAAATTAGTTCGTTACAACCGGGGTGGGTAAATTTGAAGTTGACTGTAATACAAAAACAGGCACCAGTCCTCTTTTCCCTGCTCGGACAGACAATCTGCTAATTATTATAATAATATCAATATCAAAATTCGAATACTGATATAATCGGTTCTTCAAATAATACGATTATGCCCATCACTATTAATTGTTGGAGCAAGTTTAGAAAAAGGACTGTAGAGACATCTAGTGTTTATGTTACGTATTTATTGGTCTTATTTTGACGTTTACTACATATTTTATATAACAGATGGCGCTACTTGTTGTAGCTGTCAGTCGCTACTTGCTGTAACTGTCACTGCGGTCGAGTGGCAGCACTGTTTTTAGATTATCGATTTTTAGCGAGGGTCGCATAAGCTTCTGTTCTGTACAGTGTACTGTACAATGTACATCTGTACATGTATGATTCAAGCGTCTACGAATATACACCTAAGATCTGTTCAACTCCAAGAGTTTTATTCAGCATAACATCACACCACAAACATCACATCACCCTACACTAATCTATTTCTAGCAAAACTGCCGATTACCATTATTGACTGTCTCACTTTTCATTTATTCCATTACTAACAATAGTTATAGCAAAAGTTAGTCTCAAATAAACTTATATCGAAGAATAAAGAGGTTAAAACTGTTCTATTAATTTTAAAAATTTTAGCAAAATTCTATATATGCCTCTTATCTGTACAAACCATACTATTACATTTCCTCTGTTATTTTCTGACATAATTTAATTAAAAAATATATACTACCATATTATATTAGTGTCACCGGTAAGTCTGCTGGACATGACCATTATTTACTTTGAGCGTATGTATTTGTTAACCTATGAAGTCTAAAGTTTGACAGTAAAGACAATAATGACATTAATGTGACACGACACATAATGACATGACATTACGAAGACCACTTTAAGTAAAAGGGGTATTAAATTTGTAGTACCCGTTTTTTTATGATTGCAATACTACCATACGTTAACTTTTGAGATATTTCAAACGTCAACACATAAAAATAAGGATCACTGGTGTCGTACCTTGTTCAAGATAGCCTTCCTCTCTTATGTAAATTACTTGAATACGAAACACGTACTTGCACAATGAAAACCGTTGACATAACCTAACTTTTGGAGTATCTGACCGACCGACCGGTCTTCTGCTAAATATGCACTTTGAACCGTGTTGCTTGTCGCTGTAGCGAACCTGTCGTATGTTAAGATGATACCGGATCTGCTTTTTATGTATTTTAACATGTTGTAACAAAGTCCGTCAAACAGCATAGCCGTCAGCATGCCGTCAGACTGCGCTTGCGTGGATATGGATGTAACAGATTCCGGCGCGAGTGTTTCAATGCGTCTGCTGCTAAATATACGATTAGACCGTGTCGCTTGTTGCTATAATGATCTCGCGTAGAGTTTGAGATGACACCGGGACTGTTTTTTCTGCATTTAAACACGTTTTTCCCGAAAATATAGGGAAAGGCAGCGCGCGCGCGCGCTGCCCGAACTGTCAAACTGGCACATCTGCTTGAGCGAACTTTGTTGACGTTGCGTAGCAACCCTCGTTCTTGAGAAAGTAAAACGTCTACACTATTAAAAATTCATAGAGTTTTATGGAGATGCAAAACTCGATCTCGTCTGTCAAACTGCCGATTTGCGTAAAATTTTCACCTTTAGTTAGGGGACGGTAGGGCGATCAACGGCAGCCGGTCTAAATACATAATAGAAACGTCAAAAAATATCCTTTGGCCGTTTAAGGTCTGGCCGAACCGCTCCCGAAGCGACGTCGATTAGTGGCCGTTGTTGTATTATCGATCGAACTTTGTTGACGTTGCGTAGCGACCCCCGTGATTGTGAACGGAATATGTCTACACTATTAAAAATTCATAGAGTTTTATTGAGATGAAAAACTCGATCTCGTCTCTCAAAGTGCCGATTTGCGTAAAATTTTCACCTTTAGTTAGGGGACGGTAGGGCGAACAACGGCAGCCGGTCTAAATAGGTAATAGAAAGCTCAAAAAATATCCTTTTGCCGTTTAAAATCTGGCCGAACCGCTCCCGACGCGACGTCAATTAGTGGTCGTTATTTTATTAGTATACGGACTAGTGACCAAATAGATCGCTGAGATGTGTAGATCGCCGATGCCGGTAGACCGCCGAAGCCGTTAGAGATACACTGGACTGTCATCCACGCAAATTGATGAATATAATTTATGGGAAATCATACAGTATATGAGTCTCGAGACTGCGGTCAGCCCTCTTCGACAGCAGATTAGTGGTTTATTATAGAATATAATTATATTATTATCTTCCTCTAACCATATATGATATTACTGTATGCAATTTTTTGATTGAATTTTTGCAAATATTGTATTTTCTAAAAAGAGTAGTTTTCTTTTAATCAAAATTTCAAGTTGATTCGCCTTGATTGTTGCCTCTATAAACCCGCATATTGTTATTTTTAAGTAAGTATTAAAATTAATTGATGTAGTAAGTATTAGAAAACGCAGCTGAATATTTTAGCAAAATATTGAAAATTTATATATAACCGATAATCTAATATATAATAAACATTTATTATTAATTATATAATTTTTAATTTGACAAACACCTAATTTTTATAAATTTTGAAAATGCAAACAGAGGTAACACTTGTGTACAATGTATATTTAGGTCTATCTCAAACTATTAATGTGGAATAGAAATGAGGTGGTATCCAAAAATTAAACCAAATTGAATGGTAAAAAAAGCACCAAACTGCAGCTCACCAGGTTGTAGGTGATTTTAGAATTATTTATTTGATCAACCCATTTGAAATGTAAATAACTAAAATACTGGACTGTCATCCACACAAATTTATGAATATAATTTATGTAATCATACGGTATATGGGTCTTGGGACTGCGGTCAGCCTTCTTCGACAGCAGATTAGCGGCTTATTATAGAATATCATTATATTATTATTTTCCTGTAACTATATATTAATATGATATTATAGTATGCAGTTTTATGATTGAATCTTTGCAAATATTGTATTTTCTAAAGAGTAGTTTTTTTGAAAATCAAAATTTCATGTTGATTCGAGTTGATCGTTGCCTCTATAAACCTGCATATTGCCCAATAGTTATAATATTAGGTTGCGTTAGAGGCCTAAAGTTTATAATATTCTAAAAAAATATTAATTCTCTTGTAATAAGGGGTAAAGTGATTTTTTTAGATAACAAAATTTAATTTTTTTTGTTAGTTTGCCATTATTATCATTATTTTGGTGTGTAAATAAGGGGTCATTATAAATGATTGTGGTCAAAAAGACCATGATATCAAATGTAAACATATCTGGTTGCCGCTCTATGGTAATGGAATACACTTTTCTACTTGCAAACGTTAAATTGGTTGCATAACCTATTTCAAGTTTGACAGTTGTTTAGCGGCAAACAAACAAACAATTGTCTAACATGAACATGGCCTATGTCGACTACAATCATGTATAATAACCCTGTATTATGTATTATTACGACATTAAAGGAATATGCAAACAAATAACACATAAAACATTCGGTTTTATTTACTTTTATTGCCCTTTAAAATGCATTAACCGTTATATATCTAATAGTTCTAAATACCACTATATAAAACAAAACTTAATTATTAAATGACAACAACTTTATATTTCCTTCTAAAAGTTACTAAATATATGTACATGATGTTAAAAATATATTGAATTTACTCAAAAAAACAGAGACATTAAAATGAAGTTAAATAATTACATTTGAAATTATACTATATACATACTGTTCTCAAGAAAATTCCTTTGTCGAGCCATACATTAACTATCTGGATACAGTTCGGTAACTGCAGCATCCTTCAGCAATTGTCATCGTTTTTTCTCCTCCGTAGTATACCAAATATTTTGCAAACGTGTCAATTATGCCTTACAGATAATTTGTGTAGAGCAGATTTAGGTTATGTCAGATTTATTTGACAGAGCCAGGAGAGCCAGTAGCCAACATTTGCAGGAACGTATGAACAAAAACAGCAACCTTCTTCTTAACTTATAATTGTTAGTATTAGCGCAATTGGTTGTGATTTGTTGCCCAGTCACTGATGCAGTTTGTTAACAGGGGACTAAAAGTAAACAATAATCTACTGTTTATAATACCTAAAGAATTATTCACATACTTACAAATCTCTATAGTCTATAAGAATCTTTCTTCCACTATATAGACAAAAACTGACAAAATAGTAAGACATATAGTCAAATAAGGTAAACAAAAACTGACGGGCACGGACGTTTGCCGGCCGGTGGTAAGTAGGAAAATACGACCGACACACAGCTGTTAGTATGCGGAGGGTGCCACATCTACCGGCGAACGTTCAAACCTCTTAACGTCAAATTTACACCGCTATAGATACATTTAAAATTACATATGTACTATATACGCTAAAATGCCAGCATTAAAGCGAAAAAAACATCAATTATCTCCAGCCTAAATAATAAATTATAAGGGCGTAATATGTACCTATGTATATGCATTTTGTGGGCATGATCTACCGTAGCTAAGGTTGTCAGGTTTTCGAAAATAAAAAGCGGGACATTGCTGCGGATTGGTTTAAAAAAAAATGAACGCTTACACTAACATTTAACATTAAACTTTAGCATTAATCATACACCATTAAAATACAAACTTCCAGACTAAGCAAAAATCCTATAATCACATGACGTAAACCATAGCGCCATCTATAGTAAAATGATGTAAACCGAAGCTACGCCACAAACCTATATATGCTCATTGAACAAAACTTTACTGGATCGGCTTGAAAACTGTAAATCAATCTATGAGGAACCGAAAATCGGGATTTTGGCGTCCCGCCTAAGAGCTAAGCGGGGCGCGGGTCAAAGTGATATAAAATCGGGACGTCCCGCCAGACTCGGGACGCCTGACAGCCCTAACCAAAATGCAAATTGCGGTGACAGAAGGCTCTGGAAAAGCGTAAACAGTTAAAAGGGTTTATTAATAAGGGTCTTGAACTGTCATCCGATTGCTAACTTGTAAGACCTTAACCGTACCGGAAATAATCAACATCCTATTTGCGAACGGGCTTGCAATAATTGGCATTCATTTGATTCCATGTTTGCTATTTACCGCCAACGGATATAACAGATTCCTGAGCGCGAGTTTCAATGCGTCTTCAGCTAAATACACGATGAGACCGTGTTGCTTGTCGCTATAGTGATCTCGCGTAGAGTTTGAGATGACACCGGGACTGTTTTTTTCTGCATTTAAACACGTTTTTTCCGAAAATATAGGGAAAGGCAGCGCGCGCGCTGCCCGAACTGTCAAACTGGCACATCTGCTTGAGCGAACTTTGTTGACGTTGCGTAGCAACGCTCGTTCTTGAGAAAGTAAAACGTCTACACTATTAAAAATTCATAGAGTTTTATGGAGATGCAAAACTCGATCTCGTCTGTCAAACTGCCGATTTGCGTCAAATTTTCACCTTTAGTTAGGGGACGGTAGGGCGATCAACGGCAGCCGGTCTAAATACATAATAGAAACGTCAAAAAATATCCTTTGGCCGTTTAAGATCTGGCCGAACCGCTCCCGAAGCGACGTCGATTAGTGGCCGTTGTTGTATTATCGATCGAACTTTGTTGACGTTGCGTAGCGACCCCCGTGATTGTGGACGAAATATGTCTACACTATTAAAAATTCATAGAGTTTTATTGAGATGCAAAACTCGATCTCGTCTGTCAAACTGCCGATTTGCGTCAAATTTTCACCTTTAGTTAGGGGACGGTAGGGCGATCAACGGCAGCCGGTCTAAATATATAATAGAAAGCTCAAAAAATATCCTTTTGCCGTTTAAAATCTGGCGGAACCGCTCCCGACGCGACGTCAATTAGTGGTCGTTATTTTATTAGTATACGGACTAGTGACCAATTGACCGCCGATTCCGGTAGATCGCCGATTACTTTTTGTATTTGAAAAAAAAGATCGCTGAAATATGTAGGTCGCTGGTGTGTGTAGATCGCCGAAATAGATAGAATGCTGTAATAGGTAGATTGCCGAAATCGGTAGTTCGCCGAAGTGGATCGACTTCATATCAGGACAGCGATGCCAATTACTGTAATTTTTTATTGCGCATTTTGATTGAAATTGGGTTAAAAATTGCAAAATGATATTTTTCTGGGTCTAAATATTCTTTCAATAAGTTCCCATGACTTTTGCTGCTATTCGGTAGAAATGTGATCTAATACACCTGAATTGGGTTCCTGCTGAATTATTTGTCGTGTTTATACGGTAGAAGTGGGATCAAAATTTGATTGTTTTTTTTTTAAATATTATCTCTTAAATTTTTATTGGGTTTACTCAAAGTGTAATGCGAATTTATAAGTCAGAAGTGGAAACAACATTTATTTGATTTATTTGTTCACTAAATTTTAACCAATAAAATTCCAAAACATCACCTTAAACAAATTATCAAAATTAAAAATATCCTGAAATTATAAGTCAGAAGTGGGATCCAAACTCCAAATAAATTCGTCTAAATGTTTTCAAGTAAGGAGTTTTCAAGTAAGTGTTGGCAACCCTATATACATTAGGGTGGATCGAAAAAACGTTTTTTTTTTTGAAATTCAAAATTTCAAGTTGGTAAAAAGTTGTCTCTGTGGACCTTCATATATCACCAAAAAAATGCCTAATTGAAATATATTTAAGTCTCCCGCAGGAGGCCTAAAGTTTATAATGTTCTTTAAAAATTCGAATTTATCAAATTTTTTTAATGGAATATTAAGTGGTTTTTCTTTTTCAAAGCCCACATGTCAGCACATAATAAAAAATTTAATGACAAATAAATCAACGTAAATCAACATTTAAGCACATTTTTTAAATTTTACGAAGATGGTCATTTTTCTAAAAATTGTATCGAATCTAAATAAACTGCAGGTGATCTAAACGTTGCGTTAGAGTAATATACTTTTACGCAATTTCACACCTTATTGTTAAACTTTTTGTATTTGAAAAAGAAAAATCACTTAATCTTTTATTGAAAAAAATGATAAGAAAAAATTCTAATTCTTAAATAAAATTATAAACTTTAGGCTTTCTGCGGGACACCTAAATATTTTTCAATTGCGCCAATTTTTTTGTGGTATATGTGGGTCCATAGGGACAACATTTTATCAACTTGAAATTTGGTATTTAAAAAATAAACGTTTTATCGATACACTCTAATATCTATACATGCCAATGATCCGCAGATTTTAGTGTAAGCCTCTTATCTGTACAAACTATACTATTATGATTGTTCTCATTGTTGTTTTTTTTTCTTTGTTAAGATGGAAGCATGTATAAATATATGTAGAATGATGTGGAACAATAAACGTATTATTATTATTATTATTATATTTCCTCTGTTATTTTCTGACATAATTTAATTAAAAAAATATATACTATTATATTATATTAGTGTCACATACTATAACACTTTTTAAATAAAACGGTAAAAAAATAATCAAAAATAGTTAATAAACCCGGAATAGATATAATAAAAAAGTCCTTTAATAATTTTTTCACATCACATCACATCACATCTTAAATCAATATAAATCTATTCTTAATATAAAATTACAAACTATCACATATAAAAAAGAGAATAATATGCGTAATTTTATTCTCCCTTGAATATATGTCACCATTGTTCTATACAATTCTATAATTGATTACAAATTATATACAGGTACGATGTAAAAGATATCGTTATACTTTTTAAAGAGATTAATCAACATTTGTTTTGACTATGTTTGTACTATAACTAAATCATCTCATATATTTTTCCTAGCAGACTAAATATCTGCTCTAAATATTATTAAAATTTACTGACATTGTGTAGCAATTTCAAGATCACATAAATTATTCGATAAAATTAAATTAATTGCCTTAAATGATTAACTAACCAACACGTACTGATATGCATGTACCGGGTATTACTAAAACTATAAAAAGTTCTTAAGAGTAAAGTACCTACCTCTTTTTACAAACTATGCAAGAATGTTTGTTGAAACAATTGAATATCGAAGATCACTATATAATCATATTTAATGCCTTCTGATATTTTGAAATACTTTTTGAAATAATATTTTTGCGTAGCTTTGAAGATAAAAATACTTTATCATTTTCATCTTGTTGGTAAAACGCGCTAGGTGCAACAGAAAAGGTGAGTATAACTTCGTATTTAAAGACCTTTAATATTTCCAAACACATTTCTCAAGGAACATTTTTACATGGCTTTGAACATAAAGGTACTTTACTCCTCAAGTTTCTTCATAGTTTTCAAATACTTACATTCTAATATTTGCATATTAAATTTAAGACAATCCAGCCACTTCTATGGACAATTAGACGAAACAAATTTCATATTAAAAGACCTCTAATATTTCCAAATACTTTTTTAAATAACATTTTTGCATAGCTTTCAACATAAAGGTACTTAACTCTTTCTGTTTTTCATAGTTTTGGTAACACCCGGTACTTGCAAGCGGATAGTTACATTATAATATTTACATTTTAGGTTTAAGAAAAATAAAATGTTCTTAGTTAGTGTTCAACTTTCTGCCTACAGAAGATATCAAAAGCAAAGTGAAATTTTACATTATAAAAATTTTGATCTTATGCCAGAAAAATATGTTTAATTAAAATTAGTATTGTATATATCGGATGTTTTTTTTTCAGATAGTAATGTCGTACTGAGTAAAAGGTTACAGCCGTCAATTATTAACAAAATCAAATTTTAAATGGCTCTAACTTCTTAAGGAATTGGAAATTCCCATAAGTCCTTATGAAACTTTTTACACAGCATGACATTTACTTTCTAAAAACTGAGTAAATAGTTTCAGTTCTGTATATAGTTTCAGTTCTGCATATAGCGAATCATTCCATCCTTTCAATGTATTGATCTTAATCGACTTATTGAATGAATCGTTAGGAAATTCGTTAGGAAATTGCTGCAATTACAAACTTGTCGTTTTTCTTCTCAGTAAACTTTTAAAAGTCATTTAAAGCAGAATTTCTTATAAGAGTTGAATTTTTACCCAACTGTTTGACCAGATGACATAAATGAAGACATAAATGGATAATTTGAACATGTTTTATTTTAATTACCCCCATTTCGGAAATTGTTTAATTTATAGTTTGATAGAGTATATCCTAACATGAGGAAATACAACAAAAATTAAAAAAAAAAAACAAAATATATTCAATTTACAATCTCTCGTATTTAAATATTGGTATTTTTAGCAGCTGAAGCTAAAATAATTATTACATACATAGGAGAATTTAGGAAAACGGTTAATGAAGATAAATACATCTGATATATTACCACCGTTCGCATTGATTACGACAGAAATGTATACATTTATAACAAATTACAATTTTTGTGATTGTTCTTTAGAAAAAAAAAGAATCTACTTTGATTATTAAAATTTATTCACATTTTATGGCAATTTCAACATCAAACATTAATTATTTTTGATCAAATTATATAATATTGGGGATTTTCCATGTCAACGACACCTTAAGCAGCATGACACTAAGGGCCGATCTTACAAAGCACATTATACCATGTTGATGTTTAAAAAAAAGGACCGTAGAGACATCTAGTATTTATGTTACGTATTTATTTGTTTTATTTTGACGTTTACTTCATATTTTATATAACAGATGGCGTTACCTGCTGTAGCTGTCTGCCACTACTTGCTGTAACTGTCACTGCGGTCGAATGGCAGCACTGTTTTTAAATTATCGATTTTTAGCGAGTATCGCATAAGCTTCTATCATATATTCCAGATATGTTCGTTACAATTGTTTCTGCTCTAAAATAATTTACGGCTAACATATCTTTACCACACTTTGTATAAATTTAAAGACACAAAGAAGAAATATACCATTTTACGATGTTTCATAGAACATCTCGACACTAACCGTGCGCCAATTGACATCTTTGAGTCTTATAAAATAGCGCATTAAAGAAATTATTAATAAATATGTAGTCGGTACTTACTGACAATCTTTTCTGTCCATATCAATTATCAGAAGCATGTAGGTAGTTCTGAACGGCCGGGTGAGATTATCAATTCAAACCTCAGTACGGTATAATTCTCCTTTGGACAATTCTAAAAATTGTGACAAAAAGCACATGTACTATGTATATAGATATATTTTTCAATGAATTACAAATATGTAAAGAAACCTATAAAAAAAGTATTGAGATAAAAAAATTAGGTAGGTACTACATAATTACTTTGACAGTTCTTGAAAGAATGTCCGTCTATGCAACCAAAATGACAGAAACGGATATTGATTTTTTTTTGGTCACATGATGGTCACATGTTTACCGATTAGTTCCTTGAATGGGCACCTTGGTATAGATATATTTTTCAATGAATTACAAATACGTAAAAAACCAAAGCAAAACGTATTGAGATTAAAACGTTACGTCCTACATTTATACTTACTCGTCTTTCGTCCGTATTTCCTTCCTTTCGCGCTTATGCAAATTTGCGGATGGTAGAATAAGAAAATCGATGATAAAAATACTGGAATATTAAGCACGTATGTATTTGCAAAATATAGCCTGTTGACGTTTACATAACCTAACTTTTATGCCTCACGCATGTTGGTAAGCGTGTAAATATCGATCGATTCAACTTGGTTTCAAGGCAAAATCTCTCCAATTACTATGGAAAATAGAACCGGCAAATGCGCTCTTGGAAACCTTTTTTTTGCACCAGATGTTCACGTTGTCGTTAGCTCTCAGATAAACCGCTCAAAATGAGTCTTGCGGTTAAAGAGATCGCCGGAAAAGGCGCCAACCGTTAAAAGGGTTTTATTAATAAGGGGGTCTTGAAATGTCATTTGATCACTAACTTGTAAGGCTTTAAACGTAGGTACCTACCGGAAAGAATTAATATGCTATTCGCGACCGGGCTTACAATCATTGGCATTCATTTGATTCTAGCCAGCGTGCTTTCTCGTTTATCGCAATTCCCGGCCGAATTTTGTCTCCATACTGGCGAATGCTGACGCGCGTCCAGCAGCTCATTCTGTCGCCACTGTCAACAACAGTCGCTTAGCAACCTACGTATTTGTCAAAGCGCTGGTATGGATATTGTTGTGTTGTCCGGGCAACCGCGAAGGTAATTAATGGACGGTCTAAATTTTTATCGATTCTTAGGGCGGATGGAAAATTTTTTTCGCTTCCCAAACTGCCGATTTTCGTAAACGTTTCAGCTTTAGTTGGTGGAGCGTAGGCCGATTCGGCTCCATCCGTCTAAAATCATATTCCGGAACCGGCTCGAAAGCCTTTACCGTCAAGAGATTGAGCCAAATTGACAATTGTTCGACGTCCGTGTAAAAAAAGTCTCGTTAGCTTTATTAGTATACCGACTAGTGACCAAATAGATCGCTGAGACGTATAGATCGCTGGGTGTGTAGAATTTTATATATATATATATATATATACCAATGGTCCGCAGTTATGAGTGTAAGTTCGCTATATCCGGGGGTTTACGTCAATCGCAGTCTAGTTCATAACATTAGGTGTTGGAAACCCTATATGCATACCATTGGTTCTCAAATGTTTGCGTAAGTCCGCTAAAGCCCCAGGGTTTATGACAAATTGCGATGTTATTTGGTTCGTTACATACGATGTTTCGTTATATCCAGGTTCGCTATAACCAACGATTTTAACCATTGTTTTTACGGGAAATACAACGGGACTTGAAAATTAGTTCGTTATAACCGGAGGTTCGTTACAACCGGGGACGGTATATTTGAAGTTGACTGTAATAAAAAAACAGGCACCAGTCCTCTTTTCCCTGCTCGGACAGACAATCTGCTAATTATTATAATAGTTATTATAATTATTAGTTATTATTAGTGATGGGCGCATTCAGATTACATAATCGATTATAATTGATTCTTGAAATAATCGATACTTAATAATCGACTTTGAGTAATGCATTTTTAATAATCGTATGGGTTTTAAATAATCGATTTTTAATAGTCCATTTTACATACATTTAAGTGAGGTTTACCCCCTCGGTTACCAACTTTGTCGCCCAATCTAACCCAAAATATGCTTTTACATTATTGTGTCTCCCCTATTCATGATCGATTATGAGTACTCGATTATTCATAATCGATTTTGAATAATAGAGTATTAAAAATCGATTATTAATGCAGAACAACTCGAGAACCAAACCATACGCTTATGCGAATCATTCGAATACTGATAAATAATCGGTTCTTCAAATAATACGATTATGCCCATCACTAATTGTTGGAGCAAGTTTAGAAAAAGGACTGTAGAGACATCTAGTGTTTATGTTACGTATTTACTTGTCTTATTTTGACGTTTACTTCATATTTTATATAACAGATGGCGCTACTTGCTGTAGCTGTCACGCGCTACTTACTGTAACTGTCACTGCGGTCGAGTGGCAGCACTGTTTTTAGATTATCGATTTTTAGCGAGGGTCGCATAAGCTTCTGTACAGTGTACAATGGTGCAATGTGTACATGTATGACTCAAGCGTCTACGAATATACTCCTAAGATCTGTTCAACTCAAAGAGTTGTATTCAGCATACCATCACATCACCATACACTAATCTATTTGTAGCAAAACTGCCGATTACCATTATTGACTGTCTCACTTTTCATTTATTCCATTACTAACAATAGTTATAGCAAAAGTTAGTGTCAAATAAACTTATATCATAGAATAAAGAGGTCAAAACTGTTTTATTTATTTTAAAAATTTTAACAAAATTGTATATATATAATTGTCTATATAGCCTCTTATCTGTACAAACTATAGTATTATATTTCCTGTTATTTTCTGACATAATTTATTAAAAAAATATATACTATTAGTGTCACCGCTAAGTCTACTGGACATGCCCATTATTTACTTTGAGCGTATGTATTTGTTAACCTATGAAGTCTAAAGTTTGACAGTAAAGACAATCATGAGATTAATGTGACACGACACGTAATGACATGACATTACGAAGACCACTTTAAATAAAAGGGGTATTAAATTTGTAGTACCCATTTTTTTATGATTGCAATACTACCATACGTTAACTTTTGAGATATTTCAAACGTCAACACATAAAAATAAGGATCACTGGTGTCGTACCTTGTTCAAGATAGCCTTTCTCTCTTATGTAAATTACTTGAATACGAAACACGTACTTGCACAATGAAAACCGTTGACATAACCTAACTTTCATGGATCGGTCTTCTGATAAATATGCACTTTGGACCATGTTGCTTGTCGCTATAACGAACCTGTCGTATGTTAAGATGATACCGGATCTGCTTTTTATGTATTTTAACATGTATTAACAAAGCCCGTCAAACATAGCATAGCCGTCAGCATGCCGTCAGACTGCGCTTGCGTGGATATGGATATAACAGATTCCAGCGCGCGAGTTTCAATGCGTCTTCTGCTAAATATACGATTAGAGTTTAGACAGTGTCGCTACAGTGATCTTTCCGTAGAGTTTGAGATGACACCGGGACTGTTTTTTTCTGCATTTAAACACGTTTTTGCCGAAGATATAGGGAAAGGCAGCGCGCGCGCTGCCCGAACTGTCAAACTGGCAAATCTGCTTGAGGGAACTTAGTTGACGTTGCGTAGCAACCCTCGTTCTTGAGAAAGTAAAACGTCTACACCATTAAAAATTCATAGAGTTTTATGGAGATGCAAAACTCGATCTCGTCTGTCAAACTGCCGATTTGCGTAAAAGTTTCACCTTTAGTTAGGGGACGGTAGGGCGATCAACGGCAGCCGGTCTAAATACATAATAGAAACGTCAAAAAATATCCTTTGGCCGTTTAAGATCTGGCCGAACCGCTCCCGAAGCGACGTCGATTAGTGGCCGTTGTTGTATTATCGATCGAACTTTGTTGACGTTGCGTAGCGACCCCCGTGATTGTGGACGAAATATGTCTACACTATTAAAAATTCATAGAGTTTTATTGAGATGAAAAACTCGATCTCGTCTCTCAAAGTGCCGATTTGCGTAAAATTTTCACCTTTAGTTAGGGGACGGTAGGGCGATCAACGGCAGCCGGTCTAAATATATAATAGAAACGTCAAAAAATATCCTTTTGCCGTTTAAAATCTGGCCGAACCGCTCCCGACGCGACGTCAATTAGTGGTCGTTATTTTATTAGTATACGGACTAGTGACCAAATAGATCGCTGAGACGTATAGATCGCTGGGTGTGTAGATTTTTTTTTCGAAATTCAAAATTTCAGGTTGGTAAAAAGTTGTCTGTGTGGACCCTCATATATCACAAAAAAATTATCCACTGAACTATATTTAAGTCTCCCGCAGGAGGCCTAAAGTTTATAATGTTCTTTTCCGTCGATCGCTTATTTATGAGTCAGTTTAGTGAATAGGAAATCGTTTATTAAACAACTCTATTAATGCACGATTTCTATTAATGCATGATTTGTTATAGTCAATCACACGACGTAAAGACGTCGTTTGATTGGCCAATCGAACATATGTGAAATGAAACCTTCCAATCAAAACATACCGCCCTCTAGAACTGTCAGTGTCAAATTACATTAATTGTCATATAACCTAAAAAGAGATAAACAGTCTCGTTCATTAATCGCTCTTTTTAATATACTTGTTGGTTAAATAATTATTAAAAATTCGAATTTATCACATTTTTTAATGGAATATTAAGTGGTTTTTCTTTTTCAAAGCCCACATGTCAGCACATAATAAAAAATTTAATGACAAATAAATTTTTATCAACATTTAAGCACATTTTTAAAATTATACGAAAATGGTCATTTTTCTAAAAAAATTATCGAATCTAAATAAACTGCAGGCGAGCTAAATGTTGCATTAGAGTAATATCATTTTACGCAATATCACACCTTATTATTAAACTTTTTGTATTTGATAAACAAAAATCACTTACTATTTCATTGAAAAAAGATGATATGACAAAATTCTAATTCGTAAATAAAATGATAAAATTTAGGCTTTCTGCGGGAGACCTAAATATTTTTCAATTGCGCCAATTTTTTTGTGGTATATGTGGGTCCATAGGGACAACATTTTATCAACTTTAAATTTGGAATTAAAAAAAGAACGCTTTTTCGATACACTCTAATATATATACATGCCAATGGTCCGCAGATATGAGTGTAAGTTCGCTATATCCGGGGGTTTACGTCAATCGCAGTCTGGTTCATAACATTACGTGTTGGAAACCCTATATGCATACCATTGGTTCTCAAATGTGTGCGTAAGTCCGCTAAAGCTCCAGGGTTTATGACAAATTGCGATGTTATTTGGTTCATTACTTACGATGTTTCGTTATATCCAGGTTCGCTATAACCAACAATTTTAACTATTGTTTTTACGGGAAATAAAACGGGACTTGAAAATTAGTTCGTTACAACCGGGGTGGGTGAATTTGAAGTTGACTGTAATACAAAAACAGGCACCAGTCCTCTTTTCCCTGCTCGGACAGACAATCTGCTAATTATTATAATAATATCAATATCAAAATTCGAATACTGATATAATCGGTTCTTCAAATAATACGATTATGCCCATCACTATTAATTGTTGGAGCAAGTTTAGAAAAAGGACTGTAGAGACATCTAGTGTTTATGTTACGTATTTATTGGTCTTATTTTGACGTTTACTACATATTTTATATAACAGATGGCGCTACTTGTTGTAGCTGTCAGTCGCTACTTGCTGTAACTGTCACTGCGGTCGAGTGGCAGCACTGTTTTTAGATTATCGATTTTTAGCGAGGGTCGCATAAGCTTCTGTTCTGTACAGTGTACAATGTACATCTGTACATGTATGATTCAAGCGTCTACGAATATACACCTAAGATCTGTTCAACTCCAAGAGTTTTATTCAGCATAACATCACACCACAAACATCACATCACCCTACACTAATCTATTTCTAGCAAAACTGCCGATTACCATTATTGACTGTCTCACTTTTCATTTATTCCATTACTAACAATAGTTATAGCAAAAGTTAGTCTCAAATAAACTTATATCGAAGAATAAAGAGGTTAAAACTGTTTTATTAATTTTAAAAATTTTAGCAAAATTCTATATATGCCTCTTATCTGTACAAACCATACTATTACATTTCCTCTGTTATTTTCTGACATAATTTAATTAAAAAATATATACTACCATATTATATTAGTGTCACCGGTAAGTCTGCTGGACATGACCATTATTTACTTTGAGCGTATGTATTTGTTAACCTAAAGTCTAAAGTTTGACAGTAAAGACAATAATGACATTAATGTGACACGACACATAATGACATGACATTACGAAGACCACTTTAAATAAAAGGGGTATTAAATTTGTAGTACCCGTTTTTTTATGATTGCAATACTACCATACGTTAACTTTTGAGATATTTCAAACGTCAACACATAAAAATAAGGATCACTGGTGTCGTACCTTGTTCAAGATAGCCTTTCTCTCTTATGTAAATTACTTGAATACGAAACACGTACTTGCACAATGAAAACCGTTGACATAACCTAACTTTTGGAGTATCTGACCGACCGACCGGTCTTCTGCTAAATATGCACTTTGAACCGTGTTGCTTGTCGCTGTAGCGAACCTGTCGTATGTTAAGATGATACCGGATCTGCTTTTTATGTATTTTAACATGTTGTACCAAAGCCCGTCAAACAGCATAGCCGTCAGCATGCCGTCAGATTGCGCTTGCGTGGATATGGATGTAACAGATTCCGGCGCGAGTGTTTCAATGCGTCTGCTGCTAAATATACGATTAGACCGTGTCGCTTGTTGCTATAATGATCTCGCGTAGAGTTTGAGATGACACCGGGACTGTTTTTTCTGCATTTAAACACGTTTTTCCCGAAAATATAGGGAAAGGCAGCGCGCGCGCGCGCGCTGCCCGAACTGTCAAACTGGCACATCTGCTTGAGCGAACTTTGTTGACGTTGCGTAGCAACCCTCGTTCTTGAGAAAGTAAAACGTCTACACTATTAAAAATTCATAGAGTTTTATGGAGATGCAAAACTCGATCTCGTCTGTCAAACTGCCGATTTGCGTAAAATTTTCACCTTTAGTTAGGGGACGGTAGGGCGATCAACGGCAGCCGGTCTAAATACATAATAGAAACGTCAAAAAATATCCTTTGGCCGTTTAAGGTCTGGCCGAACCGCTCCCGAAGCGACGTCGATTAGTGGCCGTTGTTGTATTATCGATCGAACTTTGTTGACGTTGCGTAGCGACCCCCGTGATTGTGAACGGAATATGTCTACACTATTAAAAATTCATAGAGTTTTATTGAGATGAAAAACTCGATCTCGTCTCTCAAAGTGCCGATTTGCGTAAAATTTTCACCTTTAGTTAGGGGACGGTAGGGCGAACAACGGCAGCCGGTCTAAATAGGTAATAGAAAGCTCAAAAAATATCCTTTTGCCGTTTAAAATCTGGCCGAACCGCTCCCGACGCGACGTCAATTAGTGGTCGTTATTTTATTAGTATACGGATAAAAGTTCTTTAAAACTTTAAAATTAAATTAACGTATTGCAATACTTAAGATAAAAGTATGTTTTAATTCGTGACAATATGTTATTTATGCCCCCCCCCCACCCGGATGTCAGCGTCCCGATTTAGAGTATTAAAAAGTTGGCTACCCTAGCCTACTTAGATATTATTAGAATTCTTTTAATTTGTGTTATCCTGTACCGATGTAGGAACTTGAATTGCAGTTACCTTATAAGGAAAAAAATCAACTTTTAGCATAACACTCAATTATCAAGATCAGTCAAACTTCTTATAATGTACACCCTTATGAATTATGGAACAACATATCCAGTAAATGGCCGCCCGGTGAAAATAAGCCTCGTCGCTGAAGCTGATTTTGTCCATAAAATCGGCATTCACTCTTTGTTGTTCAGTAGTCCAATTAGTAAACTCTCTTCGCTGCGCATAGTCTGGTGGGAGAAGTTGTTGAGTCAATTGTTTCGGAACAACCCCTGTGCGCTCTCATATACCTTCTAACATTGGTACTTTGTGCACAAGCATAGTCACATTTTCTGGATTTTAATGGTTTCTCGTCTTTACGCGTTACGAGCGCGTATCGTGTATTTTAATGAACCAGTACTACCAAATTTTGTGACCATTCTCTTCACAGTGGATGAATTTGGAACATTATTTCTACCGAAAATAGGCCACAATTTACGATTTGTTGCAACAAAACTTTCCCCATTTTGATAGTAATATTTAACAATTTCTATCTTTTTTTTTAATTTATATTTGTATGTAGGAAACTATAACGAAGTAAATCTGGTGTTTGACCTAAATTTTAGATGGTATGCTTGACTGTCTTTTATAGACCAATAGGTGCGTAAATCATAAAAGAGGCAACCCACCAGCCCTTCATCAATTTTATTCCGCCCAGTCCCGTAAAATCCGGAACTTTTTTATACGCTTTACGACGCTATAAACCTAGCTAAATCTCGATATCATATGTGAAGCGGTTTTCGCATTTAGATCATGAAAGGTTGATATTAAATCTGTGCGAGGGCCGCCCGGACTTTATGAGACTTTAAAGGGTTGTCAGGCGGCGTTATATTGTCCTTGTTTCCCTTTTTTTTCATGGCTTCGAAAAGGTTCCTTCCACAGAAGCAAACCTGACCTTCAAAATTAATTTAGATGCCATAATACATCAAATAAAACCGGACCGGCAATACAGAGATACCACTTCAAATCCAGTCGTGGCTGTTTTTTTTTATAAAACAATATCTCCCTCTAAAAAAAATTAAACGTTACTAATATTGTTTTCTATAGCTATTAGTGCTAAATTTGCTCACTAATGACTCTAAACTATTGTCAATAATCCTCATAGGTAATACAATTCCGATTGATAATGCGATTAGTGTAGATGGAGTGCAAATAGACCATATGCACCCAGCTTGGTAATCAGCTTATACGAGTTGGCTGGGAAAGCTTCCCAGTTGATCGTTGCGATAAATTTATCTTTAGAGCAATAAGAACTTTAAGATGGATTACTGCAACATTAATTAAATTGAATATGTCCGTTGGAACCGTTTGTCCGTCTGTCCGTTTGTACCCGAGGAATTAATCCGTATTTCCCCTACAATGATAACTCAGACCTGTTTCCTGTTTGCAAATAGATAGGCAGTTGATGTAACTTGTTTTTGTAACCCTGGTTGTCATATGTGTTTTGTTTCATTATTGTCAATATTGTTATTATTCTGTTTCACTTGTACCTTTATCGGTTTGATTATTATCATTAATATGTGAATTATTCTGATAGTGACATTAGCAAAAAGAAGGATAAGAAATGCCAAAATATATATGGGGGTGCCTTTTTGGTTAATTTTAGCCCATTATCGCGATAAGTTTATGAGTTCTCAAAAAGAGATGGACAGATGTTTTTGTTGAATATTTAATACAAAACTATAATTATTTACAGAATTAAATATAAATTTAGAATTATTAACAAAAGGAAATGTTGAAATTGGAATACTGGAATTATGAGTTTAATAATACTAATAAAAATATTATATTATTCTACAGGATGTCCCATATTTTTTGCCCGCAAAATTTGTTTTTCAATTCCTCAACTTACAAGTTACGGTTGTTTGAAAAATTAACAATACATGGAAAAATAAAATAGATATCAAACAATGCAAAACCAAAAAAGTAAAATAATAAATACCCATTATAACAATAATAAATAAAAATATTTAACTTGAATTAACAAATCCAACAAAAAAATGTTCTGTTTTCTTTCTGAAAACTTAATGTCACTCCAAGTAAACAGTTTCATACGGACTTATTGGTTTTCTCTCTTCCTCAGCAAGTTAAAGCTATTTAAAATACTGTATTGTAATTATTTCAATCGGCTGTAATGAATTGAACAAATGATTAAGTCCATATGAAACTTTTTTGCTTAGCATGGCATTTACTATCTTAAAAAAAAGATTTTTCTAAAAAAAAGTGAGACATCCTGTATATTAATTATGTATAGGGAGTAATTTTGAACAGAAGCTGAACGTGCGTTAGGGGTGACTTTTAAGAGTTCCAGGCTCTAACGAAATTTCCGGACGCCATAGAATATTCAAATCCACATTCCGAATCTGATCCCAAAACGGCAACAGTTTATTTCCCTTAATAGCCAGTATTTGGTATAATTTCAGTGTATTATAATTCATTTTCGTGTTCTTAGCACTGATATATTTTTTTATGCATACACTGAGAAAAATGGCTGTAAAGTTACACATAAATCATTGTGAAAATTACATTAGAAATGTGGTAAGTATAAAAATTGCATGTAATTCCAATTATTTTTACAAGTCAGTGTACTATTACAGCTCTATTGCTTCTTTATTTCAATTACAAATGATCTTTTAGTAAAAATACAATGGAAATATACCTTAAATTCGTAAAATTACAACGTATGTTCTGATTTGACTATTATAAGAGCGGGTTTGTTGATATTGTGACGCCCAGACGCATGCGCTACATTTGATCAGCTGTTTTGCAAACGAACGCCGGCACGCATACCATCGAGTGCAATATGTAGTTGGGTGCGTTGTATTTCTGTCTCCGTTAAGTAACAATGATACAGTGAACTAAAACTTATGTAGATACCATGTAGGTGTAGGTTAAAATACCATGCCACACTACAGACCAATTGTATTGTCTTTGTAGATCACCAACGACGACAATTAGGCATTAGACATTGATGTATTAACGTTAGCGCCATACCTGGATGAAAGCTGTAAGTACAGTCTTCTACGTTTCTTTGTGAAAATTTGCTTTAAGATTGAAGGGTTTTATACCAACAGAGAGATAATGTGCAATCTTCTTTTTAGGTTAACTTTTTGTGTCTGTCTAATATGTTTCCTTGTTCTTACACATACAGGTGCGGAACATCTTGCACCAAGTGTGTTTGTCAGAAAAAGAGTGAACGAGTATGTGTGTTCATGGTTGACCGAAGTGCATTTACATATTTATCCGTGTGTTTTCTATGTTTAAGTATTTGCGTACGCTAACTATTTATTAATTGCCTCTCTGTAGTTTTAATGTATTTTTATGTCCCTCAAACTATTTTATACTTGTATGTACGTCTACATATTTATTTATTTACAAGTAATTTTATCTATACCATTTTGTTTGACCGTACTATTGTAACGTTTGACTGTGTGCATGATGTTACTGCTTTTTTTGTATTATATGATAGATAATGTTAATATCTACTCAAGCTCAGAATAAAATTATACAAATAAAAAATACTGCATATTTCATTGAATATGACACTGAAATAGATGTAACATTAATACGGCGTAATATTTCAGCCAAATTCTTGTAAAATCACATTGTAAATATACAATGACAATGTAAAAAATACAATTGAGATGCAAAATTCCACTGATTGTCGCAGGGCAAAAAAAAACTACTATTCCTACTGTAAATTCACGTCAAATTTTTTTTCAGTGTAGGTCATATTACGACTACTATTACTAATTATTTAATCAAATAAATCAATTTTTAAATGAAACTTTTATAGACGTAATAAAACGTAATAACACATAATAAATTTAAAACATTTATTATAAAATAAAAATCAAAATATCGGTATTTTATATTTTTATTTTAGAATAACCGTTCTTGAGTAATAAAACTATGTTAGATGTGATCCGACAGAGGACAAGGACCATAAGTCGGTATTCTTTTATTCATATTTTTTTGTCTAATCGTATTCTACAAACGTTACACCATAGCATACAGATTATAAAATTTTGGGAAGATGTAAATTAAATGTTTTATTACGACATAAATTTTATTATTATAATAATACTGGACATAGATTTTAAAATGTCCATTGCCATAGTCAGAAATTAGATTTTACATAAAGGATGGTTAAAAACAAGTTATCGTTCAATTTTTGCAACAGATCTTCATAATTTAAATAAAAATGTCTTAGGGAAAGGTATTAAACTTAGTATACGCTGGTACAAGCTGCCAACTTGATATTTTAAAGAAAATTTTAAAAAAGTTTAGAACGAAAACATTTTCTAAATAACATCTATAAAAAATTTGCAAAAGTAAAAGAACACTGTTGTCTACTGGTTATACAAAAACTTGTTTCTTAATAGCAATAGCGCATTATCAAATTAAATTGTCAAACATTTTTTTGGTAATCATAAATGTTGACTTTCACAACACACGATAAGATTAAATATTTAAGTTGAGAACAATTTGTAGATAACTAAAAACTTGACAATTTTGGACAGAGGATTACGTTGATACTTCGAAATATGTCTCCAAGTAAATAAAATACAAAAACCAGCAAAGAAGAAGGAAGAAGTTATATTTATGTCCCTTCAACATCTATCAAATTATTTTTGCAATACGGATCCAATAACATATTAATTATTAGATAGATGCTATTAATTAATATAAAATAAAGCCCCCCAGTATTACTCCGTATACATTCTCGAGCATACACAATTATTAGCTATTTCGTTTCGAAGCGATCTTCAATTTAATACACACGATGGGAAACGGCTCGGTTAATCCGATTAGACGCTCCACTAGACTTGAAATCTCTCTCACATTCCATACGCCCAGACTGTATGTTATTAAGTGAATTGGTCCATTGAAACGGCTCTAAACTATGGGCATTCATCCCTCATTCCGGTCATGTAGACATATTCAACTAATTAATACAATTCCACTGTATTGCAAACCGATTCCTTACTACACTAATACCAGTATAGAAAAAACCCAAAATCTTCTTTTCTTTTATTATTTTTGAGGTCATGCAAAACATTAACGTTAAGAACCATATAAATAAGTCGAAATGAAGCACTACTTTTAGACAACAGAGCTACAAATTTGCTTCTTTTTGGTAGCAATTATTTTAGTTGAACTAATAGCAAATTATGTACATAATTTGACAAATTTAGTCATTGGAAATATATCTTTGTTCTAACATCTACACTTACAATTTTGTCAAATTATGTCTATTTATCTCTATGTTCATAATGAAAGCATATGATTTACAAAATAAACCTAAAACATCCGTATAGAAACCCAAATTCTGTTAACTCACTTCAATGATATTAAATGAAAAGAAACGTTTCATACCACCTTATTTCGGTTTTGAGAGACCTAGTATGTGTCAACATTAGGGTGGTTCAAAAATGTATTGCAAAAATTTTTGTGATGATAGAAAGCAACGATCCCCCCAAATAGTTTCCAAATCCAAAAAAAGCGGACACGTATTTTTTTTTTCAAAATTTTGATTCTTAATGGTGCCTGTCGAAGCCTCAAAATTACATAAGAAAATGCATGGGAGAAGACATTTTTTGGTATTTTTCGAATAATTGTTCGGGGCTTGGGAAAACTTTAGATTAAAGTTATAGGACTTGTAGAGGACTTTCCAATGAAGAATTTGAGGTATTATACATATGGCTTTGACGGCCCCAATCCACCCACACAGTGCCCTGAAAACTACCATTAAATGAAAAATGTACATTCTTCAGAAACTTCCGTTCTAATCACTTCATTATCTTTTTTCTCATAGATATCATTACTATAAGTCTAGTTGAATGTTTATAAACATTTGTCAGGTAATTTCCATTTGTTTAAACAAATTCCATTTGTTTAAATAATTCGCATTTCTCGATACTCCGTCGGACATCTGTTTTCTGAGTTTTAAATTGCATTTTCTTATCTTAGAGTGACATTATTCATTAAACAAATTCTTCCTATTGTTTAAACAATCAATTATTATTAGTTTTCAACTGTTGTTCTAATTATGGTAGAAGTCAGCCTTTTTTGTGAAATTAACTTATAAATTTCATGTTCGAGGTATCTTGCATCTTGCATCATTTATATTTTGGGATAATTTCCATTGTTTAAATAATAAAATATTATTCAAATGCATAATGGTGATATTAATATTAAATACATTAATGGTGAAATTTATAAGTTAATTTCTCAAAAAAGCTGAATTTTCTACCATAATTAGAAAAAAGTTGAAAATGAATAATAATTTATTGTTTAAACAATAGGAGTTTTTTAAGAATAATGTCACTCTAAAATAATAAACTGCCATTTCGAACTCAGAAAACAGAATTCAGACGGATTTCCGAGAAAAAAACGGTTATTAATATAACGATTATTTAATAAACGATTATTTAAACAAATAAAATTTGTTTGAACAAACGGAAATTAACTGACAAATGTTTATAAACATCCCACTAGACTTATAATAATGATTTCTATGAGAAAAAACAATGAAATAATTAGAAGGCTCAATTTTCTGAAGAATCTACATTTTTTGATTTAAGGGTAGTTTTCAGAGCACTGTGGGGGCGGGTTGGGGGCATCAAATCCATATGTATGATAAGTTAAATTCTTCCTTGGAAAGTCCTCCACAAGTCCTATAACTTTAGTCTTAAGGTTTCCCAAACTCCGAATAATTATTCGAAAAATACCAAAAAATGTCTTTTTCCCATGCATTTTCTTATGTAAATTTGAGGCATCGACAGGCACCATTAAGAATCAAAATTTCGAAAAAAAAATAAGTGTCCGCTTTTTTGGATTTGGAAACGATTTGGGGGGATCGTTGCTTTCTAAATAACAATAGCCAATTTGAACCACCCTAGTCAACATATTTTCCTGGTAGATTCGTACATTTAGAAGCTAAAATCAAAGGATATTATTGAATAAATAATAATCATAATACACCAAAACAGAAAACGACATAAAAATAGTAACTTTCTGTTTTGATGCAAAAAGATGGGTGATGAATATTTAATATCCAATTATTTATAAAAGTGCTGGCATCATAACTGCAGCAAAAAATTACGAACTTTATAAGTTTGAAATTTAAACAATAAACGTTGAGGTGAAACGGAACAACACACAAAGTTACGAACATTTATTTATTTAATGGGTTTGCCTACTCTGAAATAAAAAGAAATCACTTATATTTTTTATTTAAAAAATTTGTTAAAACTCAGCGAAAAAGTAGTTTTTAGCTATCATGTGATTTTGTTGATAACATGTTTTCTCAATAAGAATAATAATACAAATAGTGCAAATGTATGTGAAATACTGTATCAAAAAAATTAAAACATTTTTTCTTCGTCTATTGTTTAAGAGAAATAGAAGAACTCAGGTCAGCCGATAAGCAATACCATGTAGTTGATGTACAAATTTAATTGTTCTCTTTTGATGAACCTAATAGCCTACATCGTGTACACCACTTTCCCCCAAGCGAATAAATGTGTTCATAACAAAGGAGTGTAACTTTTACAAATGCAACAATTTATTATATAAAAATTTATATAAACATTTAGATTTTAACTTATTAATAACTATCGTTAAAATAAACAAAATCGCATTTACATTTGTACCGCAATTCAATCCTAAAAAAACGCACAATTTTTAAAGCCATCTCTTTAAGATAACGCCTTCAGAAAAACCGAACATTTCACTTTCTATTTGTCACGATTCTATTCAAATTATCGTACCATTTAACAGACTCATTCACAAATTAAACTTATATTCTTCGATGCAATTATATCATTGAAGCAGCACATGTACTAAATCCCAATTGGTGGATCAGAATTTCCGCCGAAACAAACCGACCAAACCCCGCACCAATATTAAATTTCCCTTGATGTCGCGCGGTAATTCTAGCTAAAAGGCCGGCCCTGTACTATCCCTTATTCAATTCTATCGCAACCAGGCCGCCATGTCGACGTGACGCAAACCGATTTAATTCCAAAGTAAATCGAATGCCTTTGACGCGTCCACATTTCCCCTGACATTACGTTCTTTAGGTGTACGTACAAAGTCCCGGCAACCAGTCGACACCGCCTATTTTACACGTACGTATAATATGCATCGAATTACTAACACCCTGTGTCCAGTCCACTGCCTCCATGTACCTCTATGTGCCTCTATGTGCCTCTATGTACCTCTATAGTCTATACGATTGCCCGTAATGCTAGTTCGAATCCAAATTCCCACTTTCAAACGGAAGTGTTCCATTCAAGTTAATAGAATGCTGCTGTATCTTTTGTTTAAGATCTGTATGTGTGAGTGTGTGTGTGTGTGCATGTGTATGTGTGTGTGAGAGTATTGAAACGGTGCTGTGTCTAGTTGGGCGCTTTTGCTTTGTTTGAAGTGATTAAATTGTTGGTATGAGAGAGATGAATATCCATTTGAAAAGAATTGCATTCCAAAATGTGTATCCTAGTGCTAAATTTAATACGGTGTTGTTTCTTTTACTTTAAGTAACTGAATTTGATATAAATGTCATGCGATGGAAGAATATTTACCTGTTGGTATTTTGATTGTCATTTATCTTGTCTTATAGTATTCTCTAAACTTTTCCCAATATTTAAGGAAAAAATGGCTGGATCGGATAAAATTTAAGGAAGATATGAATGAATCATTAAATTTTTTATTAAGAAAGTAGTAGTTTTGAGAAAAACGAGTTTAATGTTCCTTTCTGTGAAAATTTGCTCACTTGATGAGCAATGTGTCAGAACGGATATTTGTATTCAGTACAAAAAAACAACCAAGTCAGGTACCTAGTCAGTACCTAATATAGTGTGATACATTGTGTGATGTATCGACAACATTTAGTGGCAATAAATGGGTGATCGCTTGCATAAGTCATTCGTCATTACAATATGTAATTACAGCAAGGAATAATATTAGTAACCATGCCCTCAACACTAGATTGTTTAAACAAATTAGCAGAGAAAATGATTTTACTCGCTTGCTATTACTGAAGTACGGTGGCTATCAAAGGATTCCTGTTTAAATCAATTTGAGAGATTTGATAATCTCTTTGTTTAAGTTCTAGAGTTTTTTCAAGACAACGAAGATTCACTACAAGACAAGTTAAGAAAAAAATCCAAAGCAGACATTGCTTATCTAACAGACATATTTAACAAGTTCAATGAAATACATTTATGTATTTATGTTCGTGTTATATTAATCATCTGCGTATTGTAGTAAATACAATTTAAAATTTTTAGTTCAAGGTGTTATTTCTTTCCTATGTATAATAATATTAATCATCTGCGTATTGTAGTAAATACAATTTAAAATTTTTAGGTCAAGATGTTATTTCTTTCCTATGTATCAAAAGGCTAATTTCATGAGGGCACTAACATTAAATTTCTTCGAAAAGGGGGCGAACAAAACAAGTTTGGGAACTACTGTTCTAGACGTTATTTAGATTTTAGACACACACACTTGCATATTTAATACTAAAGGTACGAATTTCATTTAAAGAAAAAATAAAGTTAAAAACAACGAAAATTATTTTTCATGGCATATTCTAGTGATATTTCGATTATAATTCCTGATTCTTTGGAATACTTTGGAATTAGGTCTCTATAATCTTTTTAGTTCCTGAAAGAAATGTTGCTTTATAGACTCACCCGCTTTATAGACTTTATCAGATCTAAGACTGTATGTCAGACTTTAAAATCGATCTATTATTTATAATAATGTACACTGTACAGTGCCCTTAGCATTTTGAGATTGATTGAGATACATTGTCGATAAATTAAATTAAAATGCTACTTATTATGTTGACATTATCAAGCATGTTATCTAAATTCATATCCGCTTATGTTATTTTCCAAGGAAAGCAATCGTTATTATAAATTCAGTGTGTAAAATGTCTATGACAACGTATACGACACAACGTCAAAATATGTTAGTTGTTTCATGTGCAGAAACCTAGACATAATTATCATTAACGTTAGTCTGTATTCATTACACTTAAATGACATTTGCACGTGTGAGGCAGATCATTTTCTGGCCATTGATTACTAATTATTGCGTATAATACGCATTATCTATTTAGCAAATACTATTGCAGCAATAATGCAAAACATACAATGCCTGCATTATTGTTGCAATTCCTAAAAAGCACCACAAAACGGCTTAGTTCATAAAAGTACGCAGTGGTAGAACTAACCGTAACGCATGCGCAGTCGCGCCGCATCGCCAATACAAACATTGCAATTTCACAATATTGCGCAATAACCGAAAATTGCAGATTACTAAGTTATTGTACTTACATTTTCGCTGGAATTATCCGAAATACACCGCAAGGCACTGGGGGCACTATGCGACATAATAACCGACGCCACCGACATCAAAAACTCCAGAAAAACGCACAATTCCGACCGAAAATTCGAGAAAATCAAAGTAACGTCAAACCGTTCTCCCACCACGGTACCGACTGGAGTTGGAGACCACCGCGAGCAGCTGTCTTTGTATGCGTAAACACCAAGGCCTGCTATGAATTTGCAGCGATGATTCCGACTGTAATAACCGGGGTGATACCTATTTTGCTAAACTTAGATGGTTAATAACTTTTGTAATTTTGAACCAATTTTGATCATTCTTTCGGCACATTGTAAATAATTTCATGGAGATCGACACGTATTATTAGAATTTAAAAAAGGTTCTAATTTGGGATCTGTTTTATTTAATTTGTGCATAAACGATGTTCCTTCAGTAAGTTTAATCTTGTGATGTGCACATATTTGCAGACGACACCCTAAGATCAATTGCAGGAGATCACTTACCTGATTTAATCGCGACATTGAATTCTAAACTACACTGCTCAAAAAATTAAACATTTTTTTCGAAACCTGTAACTTTTTAAATAATAGTTCTAGGCAAATCAAATTTTGTATGCTTCAACTGCATATATTTAGCTAAAGAAAATTACAAAAACAATGTTACAACCCTTAGTTACTTCTAAGTTACACTTAAAAATGTAAATTAATAACGCAAAACAAAATGGAAAAAACGTCAAGTATGCTTTGGAATTCACGTATGAAAGCCTACTAAAGATGACAAATGAATTCAGTTGTCAATTTTCATTGATTAGAAACGTCATTAAGAGTAAAATGCGGCATCTCAGTTACAGCTTTTAAAATGAAAACGCTTCGTAAATAGGTTAGCTTCTCGGAAACAGTTTTATTCGTTTCTGTGATGACAATGCCGCAGGATGTGCGAAAAAATAAGGGAGGGAGAAAGCTGAAACTCGGTAGGATGAAATGATATTTGTCTGACATTTATAAAATCGAATTATGCCCTCGCCCTGCCCCCCCCACCCCCACCCTCTGAAAGCTTATAGCTCTAATTTGATTTCGCTCGAAGACCTTTTCATTTTGCATTCGCGCTTTCTGGTCGTTTCTTTTTTAGCCGCGTCTCGACAACGACATTCTTTTATACACTTCTGAACGGAAAATTTCAAGGAAACTTAATGTTAAAGACTTTGTTATACCACGTTATGTTAAATCAGAAATATTCCAGTGGGCGAATTCAAGTACTTATTTACTGGTTGTGGAGTATTTGTTAGTTCGTCATAACTAAACGAAAAATAACTATATAGATAACCTGCAAGTTATTTTAAAAGATTGCCCATTTGGTGTTCCTTTTAAAATGGTACAACACTTGCTATGTGTCTTACTTTAGACGAAGATATATTTTACTGTAATTTTACTGCAAACTGGGTTCATTGAAAATAATTTCGAAGCCACATTGACCTGCTTGTGTGCAATGACATATGTATCTTTAGTATTGGCACTTGATTTGCTAAAAGATTACGATAAATTTTCTCTCTTTTTAGGTAATTCAAAGGGCGTTTAGTTACGTCAAAATGACACACGGAGCAATAAAAGGATCGCAAAGCATTTTTTGACATAAATTGTGTTAGAAAAATTTTATTTTTTTTGATTATTTGTAAACCGTCACATTAATTTCATTAGTTTTTTATTCGAACTTCTACTTTCTGGAAAAATTTCAGAATGCTCATTACTGATCAAAAAGGAAATTAACGGTTCGTACAGGTAATTACTTAAAATATTTGCTCCAGAACCAGGTACATTAGGGTGACCAACCGTCCCGATTTGGGCGGGACAGTCCCGAATTAAGAGCAGTTGTCCCGCCTGATGAAGCGTCCCGAATTTTGTCCCGATTTTAAAAAATGTTATTCTAATGTCCAGAATTTTCCATACACCAGCCATCAAACTAATGATTTTGTTAGCATAAAAAAGTGTACCATACTTTACTCAACAAAATGACTGCCGAAATCCAGAAGAAATGTAATTGAGGTATTTTCTCTCCAATTTTAAAAACAAATTAGCGTCGAATCAGTAGAGCTAGTACGTCCTATAGAACAAGCATCGATAGTGAGCTTAATTGTGTATCAGTGATCTCATGTTATATCTCAAATTATAGATAAAGGTGCATTACTTGTTCTGGTAATGTATATGTATAATTGTTATTGTTGTATCCATGCCACTACTGTACACTATACAGGAAGGTGTAACTTAGATATATCATGTGATACCTTTTTTCAATTTTAACCTTTGTTCGCCGTACAAAAAAAAAATAGCAATATCAGTCATTTTTTTGTCAGATTAGTAACTTTTTGTCAAAAACGATCAAAAATATCAAAAATCTATTACTAGACGGAAAATTGTATATCTTTTATCTTTAATTTGGTGTATAGCTTTTACGATTCTGTGAACTAATAGCTACGAAACCCGCTCACAACTTTTACGTGTTTTGTAAGTTGAATATAGGGGGCACGGATTCCTCTTGTGTTTAGAGAATCGACTGTTTATTCTGTAAAAGAACAGATCTGGTGTATAGAAATTTCAGTCAGTCTGAATTGACCAAATTCTATAATAAATATTTTGGACTGACAACGAACTATTTTAAACTCCTGATTGGGTGAATGAATGGCATTTTAATTATTCAAACGATGTTTAAACGTGTATTGTGTTTGTAATTTAGTCAAACTGATTTTGATTAATTTTAAATTTTAATCGATGCTTATTTGTAATAAAGAAAAATATTTTTATCAAATTTCGGTTCAAAGGAAAACATCATCACTTTATTGTTCATAAAATTATTTTGAAAGTTTAAAATTAAACTGACCTTGTAATCACATATTTTTTAAGATATTTTTCATTAATCTAAAAAATATTATAATCTGGAAAATAAGTCAAGAAACGAAAATTTCACAACAATTTCTAGCGGCGAAGACAATAATACAATAAACTAAATACAAAAAATATATTGCATCTAATAAATACAAATAATGCCTTAAGGGTCGGTGCGAAACGAAAAAAACGCGTTTTTAAGAAGTTGGTAATATACTACCAACTGCACTATCCACGGCGACCTTGAAACGATTATCTTCACTTTTTATCGTTCATTGTAATTGTTTATTCCCAAATCTTTTGTATTCACGTAATGAAACAAAAACGAACAAGATCACAACAGACAGAACCTATCTAAACTGTAAATACAGAACCAATTTGTAGTGACAATTTGCACGACGAGATGGCGCCAAGTGTCAACAAGCACGATTACAGTACATTATTTATGTGATTAAAGTACAAGACGCGTTAATTACAATTTATTTTAGTATGGTTGTATATACCATTCGGTTTAGGAGAGCATGGGTGTTAAAATCTCTATTTTATCTCCATTGTATCTATTTTATTTGATACTTAAAAATCATCAATAAATAGAGATAATTGAAATGAGATATTCATTAACAATCTTGCCAATTCAGATATTAATTTAATTGTCTCTTACGACCGCCTTATACTTTTTTATTTTACATGATTTCTGTGTGGTCAGCTTAATCGGTTGCCGACCGTTAAAGTAACAAGGTCTTGAAAATTCATAATATTCTGGCTGTGGAGGTGAAACTTGGAAGAAAAATATATATTCCAGGTACATTTCTAATCATTATCTATGTCAGAATCATCGGTTAGCTCGTCAAGCTTCTTAAAAAATATAAAGAGCAAATGATCATCATGGGCAGGACATATCCTTTAAATTAAGTAGATTTAATAACAATTAAAGCCAACACCTGGATTTAAACCAGGCATCTTGTGGTATCCAGAGCAATGCATAAATATCTATTCTATCGAGGCCTATGACTTGCTTTTGTTTTAGTTCTTTATAGGGTAAAGTACACATGCAGTCATTGGCACTCCAAAACGTTGGCACACAAGTAATTCAATGCTAATCAAATACGAGTATCAACCACTTTTGCGTTTACACTGCTTATTTCAGTTGGTCATTACGGAATGTTCGTACAATCTTTTCAATTATATTCTTCGAAAAATGTAAAAAGAACCTAAAAAAAATTAAAGGAGAACAAAGACCTAGCTTAGAAACCTAGCTGTAACTTTATTTCCATTTATCTCCCGCTAATCAAAAAGCTTTGCAATACTTAAGATAAAAGTATGTTTTAGTTATTGACAATATGTTATTATTAATGGCCCACACTCCGAATGTCAGCGCCCCGATTTAGAATATTAAAAAGTTGGCCACCCTAACATACATGTGATACCACACATTATCTTGCCTACTTCCAACAAATTAATACAACGTTATACTTTTATTATATCCGGAAAAGTCCAGAATACTTTACAAGTTTCATCGAATTTCTCGCGAAAATAAAGCAGCTATACAACGACGCGTGTGCTTCCAGTTACTTCCAAAGCGTAATACATAGAGTGGAGGCAAGCTTCTAACTGAAGCACTGGTTAAAATACTCCGCTTAAAATTCGTCAAATATTAACGGCATTTTGGCTGCAAATGAAAGTTTCGATTAGTTAGCGAAGTACCCAGAAATGCCTGGCGTGTGCATCGCTAACATACACGGGCAAATACTGTGATGTGGACCAAATTACTTCACATTTGCGCTCTGAAGTGCGCGCCGCGCGCCGTTTGATATTATGAAACTTGGAGTGTTTTCAGAGTACATATATAAAGTTTTGATAAATATGGTAGCTAGTGGTGTGAGTGGAAAATTAAAGTCGCTTTGATCATTATTTAATAATAAATTGTAGCGATATAATTAAAGGAACATCTGATACCTACACTGCACACAGAAAAGTGATTATTTGGAACGAGAAAACATAATTTCTCGAATTTATTTACTAGATTCATATGCATATTTACTTGGATGTAGAAAGTTAGGTACCTATATACAAGAAACGCCACATACTCCACCTAAGTAAAATAATTTCTCAGATAAATGCTGTCGACAAAGAAATTCTTTCTTTATAAGAACCAATATTGTATTGAAAGAAGTAATTGAATTTTTCGTCCCAAAAATGTCAATTTCTCCAACGAAGTAATAGTAAATCCATCCAAGTGCGTAGTTACTTGATCCATGAAAATATAAGACATTTAATATAAGTAAGTATTGTTTACTGAATAAAAACCCACCAATTATTTAACTGAAGTGATTCTCACTTCTTTCAAGTAATCCCTTTCTCTGGAATAAATAGGCGCATCGTGATTTTGTCAAGGCTCGCGCGCCCGCGCGTATGGCTGGCGCCGTAAAGGAGCCTAACCTAGTAAGAAAACAACAACGAAGTACCCGTAGGGGATGTGCCTTGTGATTAGTGTACAATAAACGTTTCAACACGGAATAGTTTGATGTAACGCACGCAACAGTTTAGAACGAGTAAGTAAATATAACATACCTATCTTCTTAATTAGCAATAGAAAACGTATTTGTGCCAAATATTTAAAATTCTTACATTAAGAGCTAAAAATATTTACCGGGAATAAAAATATACACTTCATTGAAGACTGTTTTGCTTCCTTCACCAGAGTAACAACTTTCTTAAATCTAGTAATTATTCCAAGAAATAAAATATCTTGGTTGAAGTCAATAATCTCTCGCGTATATACGAACCTACCAACTACATCCAAGTAATTCTCGCTTCGTTCGAGAGAGCACTTTTCTGTGTGTGCTAAAAAAAAAATTAGGGAAACACTTTTTTCGAAACCTGTAACTTTTTAAATAATAGTTCAAATCAAATTTAGTATGCTTTAAGGGCATATACTTTACTAAAGAAAATTACAAAAACAATATTACTATTTTTAATAAAAATTACTAACGAAAAACCAAACGGAAACAACGTAAAGTATGCTTTGAATACACGTATGAAAGCCTATTAAAGATGACAAATGAATTCAGTTGTCAATTTTCATTGATTAGAACCGTCATTAGAAGTAAAGTCAGGCATCTTAGTGAAGTGCAAGTTGCTCGTGCTGTCGCCCTTATTCAGCATGGCCACTCCATTCGACATGTTAGCAGGGACCTTCGAGTTTCCCCCTCTGTTATTCATCGTTTATGGAATCGGTTTCGGGAGACTGGCCAATATGTTAGAACAGCAGGACAAGGCCGAAATCGAAAAACTACTCAAAATCAAGACCGATTTCTTGTCCTTTCCTCTCTACGTCAGCGTACAGCCACAGCACGAGACCTCCTAAACGACCTAAGACGAGTACATGGAATAGAAATTTCTGATCAAACTGTTAGAAACAGATTAAAAGACGCGAATTTGAAACCAAGAAAACCTGTCCGAGCACCAGGCCCACGTGTATATAGACGTCCTGGTGAACGCTACGCAGCCGCTACTATACAGGAAGTGGATAGAACTAATATTGTTGGGGTTCCTGGTAGACTAAATGCCATGGATTACATAGAAAACATCTTGGAGGACCATGTGGTGCCTGCTGCATATGGCATCGGTCAAAATTTCATTCTAATGCAGGACAATGCACAGCCACATACCGCAGGCATCACCACAAACATTTTTGACAAGAACGTGGAATTCAGGTCATGGAATGGCCGGCGTTAAGTCCTGACCTGAATCCTATTGAACACGTGTGGGATCAGGTCGACCGACGTGTTCGCAAGCGCATTAATCCACCACCAACCATACAGGAACTGACACAAACCCTGATTGAGGAATGGGAAAAACATTTTTAAGTGTAACTTAGAAGTAACATGTAAATTTTTAAAACAGGTATCACGTTTTGAATTCAATACATAATGAATATTGAAAGGAATAATTGATGCCAAAAAGCCGGTTCGCGTCAAGCTTGTTAATATTTGAGAATGGAACACAGACAGCTGGAAGGATGTTTTCGAAATGATTAAAAAGTCATAACTTGTCTACTGTGACGAGACTGTCCCACTTTTCGACGTTGTATTCGGAATCAAAAGTCGATAATATCGGAAAACCCGATATTACCGATATGTCACTCTATCCAATGGGTACATTTTTCGCAGCCAAATATGATTGACATACCGTAAATCAAATATTCCAGCTTTTAAAATTCGAAAACAATGCACTGTGCGGTCTATTTCTGGTTTATTTTTTTTTTATTTTGGGCTTAATAAATATGGACGTGATCCAATTTTCAATACATCGACGCTACTAATAAACTGAATTTAAAATAAATCCAGAAATAATTTCCATAAATCCCATCAAACTGCAATAACAACGTATATCAATAAATCCCTAATGAATTTATTTATATGAAGCACCTACGTTTTAAATTTAATTTTTGAATATTTCTGTTGATTAACATTTCCATCGAAAAAATATGAGATCGACGTCGGCCTTGAGTCCGTAGTACGCCCAGGATGTGGTTCCATCTAACGGTGAACCGTTGTACTCAAGTCTTTGTATATAACCAAACAAACTTACTTAATTTGTTCAGCCGATTTCTGCCCTTTGCCAATAGGCAGTAGTTGTTGTCAACTGTTAGTTATTATTGATCTGACCTGTTGGTACTCTTCTCCCTTGTCTCGGTCTGTGGACTTTATTACAGAAACCTTCTTTGCAGAGCTCCGCGGTGACAGTTCGTAGTAATTCGACACAATTGCATAAAAAGCAGATCAACTCGACAACGGCTGGGTCAATTTTAACGAGCTATGTCTTAAAATGTCACCCATAAATGAGCTCCTGTTCCGGGATTAATTTTATCGGCTTAATCACCATGAAAGCGTATTAAATCAACCAGTATATAGTGTAAAAAATTAGCTACTTTTCTCTAATTAAGTTCATGATTGAAGCAAGCGCGGTTGAATTTTATATGTATCCCGGAACAATGCCCTATGCTTACACATTCCAACAGTACCTTACTTTTACACATCAGTGCAATAGTTTGATTATAATAGTTTAATTTTATTTTCATTGTACATTCTGGAGATTTGCGATTTACTAATTTCAATTTATAAGGTTCTTCTTTGATGAATTACCTTCTAGAGTGGGTATAGAACTTTACAAAATAATTGTTACAGTTTATAAAAGACGGGGAACAAAGAAAAACTTACCTAGAGCAGTAGAGAACAGGAAAGCCGCCAGAATGAATTTTACCCATGGTAAATAAGTTGGAAATGGTTTCATGTCGTCGAAAATATCATGTCTATGTGTCACTAACACTGAATAAAAATATGCGCACTAGAAAACATCACTAATTCTGTCACTTTAGCACATGAGAAAATCGGTTAAATCCATTCCTGAAAATAGAGAAAAAGAAACAGTTAAATATGTGTTTTATGAAGAAAAGGGTGGAAAGAAATATGGGGTAGATAGATATAAAAGAAATTCGAAGTTTGAATATTAATTCAAAGTTTGCTCGTTGCGGTGGGATGAAAATTGGCGCTGCAAGATGGAAAAATTTTTAATGCAGGATCAATCCTGCTAATTGGCATAGTTCAAACTTCCGGGAATATCTGTGCCCGATTAAAATGCCCCAGTTAGTTGGGGTCTAGGAAAAAATAAAGTTTTCTTCGGCGTGAAAAGTTAAAAATCTTCTCAACTGGCTATAAAACAAAAAGAAAAAGTGCTAGATTTATTCAGAAATGTTTATTCAAGTGTTCGGTTTACTTAAAAAACTTAATAATTACTTCAATGATTAATTAATTACTAACTATCAGGTCTTCACAATTTATGTAGCATAAGATACTCAGTTGCAAACAAATGTTTGCATTTTTACGTTTGATGTTTAATATCTTTTGCAATCTATGATCGATTTGGATGATTTTATTACCACTGCGTAAGTAAATTCATTAAGATTACCACATGCCTTTGAAATTTTTGGAAAAATTATGTGCAAGGAAAGATTTTTATACCGGAAGAACCAACATGATTTTTTGGTGGAAACTTGAAACAATATTCAGTTTTTGATTCATCCCAATTCCTATATGTTTTTAAAGATACAGTTATGAGTAAGAATTTGCAGTTTTTAATGTTCACTAACTTTTGTAATCTTGTTTTGTCCGCATTGTAAATAAATTCATCAGAATTATCACACGACTTTAAAATATCGAAAACAAACAAATTTATTTTTCTTCGCCTTTTATGTGATGATTTAGACTTTTGTTTTGAATTAATATAGAAATTATTAGAATTAATGTAGAGACAACAATCAGACAGGTATAAATAAAAAGATGGATAAATAAACTAGAAAAACTAAAAAAACTAATTTTATAAAAATCTAAGCTCCACAACCATAGATTTCCGCACGAAAGTATGTTAGTACTTCTTTATGTAAAAAAAATACGTACATTCTAGAAATGTAATCATATACAGAGTGTTTCATTAAAATAAAATCGACTTTTGTGGCAAAAATTGTTACTAGTGTGTCCACCAACATTGTCAACACACCTAGAAGAATTGCTGATGAGTTGAATTGAATACAGTTGAACAAATTGACAATACATACCTGAGAATATATTTTTTTAATAAACTGCTATTTTAATTTTTTTTTTAATAAACTTAATTATACATTAATGACTGATACATGAGAAACTCCGGAAAAATGGCGATGTTCAGGTACATAATCTGTCATATGATCCACACTAATTTTTCTGATTTTCTTTTTTGCTACAAAGCCCTCCATTTTTTATCAATCATATATACAGTGCTTCCCAAAAGTAACGGATAAATTCAATAAAACCTTAAATAAAAATATTTCAGAAAAATGCTCTGACACGTCGATTTTTATTTTTAAATTACTATCCTCACATACACTTTTCAGCCCCCCACCCCTTCGCCCCTAAGGGGTGGCAACCCCAACTTTAAAAATTCAAATAGCAAAGTACCCCTTGCGATACCTCAATTGATAGATTTTTTATTCTGAATACAACTAAAAAAAGATTATCAAAATCAGTTGATAAATAACCGCGATATTTACCAAAATGTATTCAAAGAACAACGTCAGTATTCGAGTAAGCGCTGTTGAAGCGGGCATAGCAATATCGTTCAAACAATTGCAACTTGTTTTTACTTATGTCAAACACAATTCAGATTTTTCGTCATTGAAGAAATAGTAGCAAAATGAGATTTACAGAAACCGAAAGAATCGAAGTTTTAATGATTGGGTTTGGAGATAGAAGCCGGACGCATGACGAAGTTCGTGTTTTGTTCAATGAAACGCACCCGGACCGTCCGCCAATATCGGAATCTACAGTAAGTCGAATCGAAAACAAATTTCGCGATCTCGGTCATGTACGGGATAAGCCTAAGGCAGGACGTCCATTGGCCTTAATTGAAAACCGACAATTGGATGCTATTTTAATGGTGCAAGAAAATCATTCAACCCTTGCGGAGGTCGCTTCACAAGTTAGTGCGTCCAAAAAAGCACAGTGTCCAGATTATTTCTAAAACACAAATTTCACCCGTATGAAGTGCACTTGGTACAAAAATTGTCCGATGATGACTTTGATCGACGAGTGCAGTTTTGTGAGACAATGATGGAACTCTCTAATGAAAATCCTTGCTTAATTAGAAACATCGTTTTTTTTTCTGTTGATGCAACATTTTGTCTGGATGGCACCGCCAATAAACAAAATTGCCGTTACTGGGCTCGTCAAAATCCGCATTGGATGGTGGAAGCGAACACACAATATCCTCAAAACCTTAATGTGTGGGCTGGTGTGGTGGGTTCTAGAATTATTGGACCAAATTTTTCGACGGAACACTGAATGGTGAACGTTATCTGAACTTTCTACGAAATGAATTACCACCTACTTTAGCGGTGTTGTTTCCCAACGCAGAAGATCCTGATAGACACAAGGACAGAATTTGGTTACAGCAAGACGGCCTCCACATTATGCGCGACAAGTTCGAGAATACCTCGATCAAGTATTTCCTAATCCAAATATTTTCAAATTTCCTAATGGATTGGTAGATGAAGGCTTATTGAATGGCCAGCAAGATCGCCAGATTTAACCCCTCTAGATTATTTTCTTTGGGGCTATTTAAAAAGGAAAGTTTATTTTAATAGACCTGTAAATATTGAGGCGTTAAAGGAAAGAATTCCTGCAGTAATTCACTTAATGACTCCAGGAATGTTCGAAAACTCGAAATAAAATGTTAGAAAATGTTCAACAAGCGTTTGGGGATAGATTAGGGCATTGTCTCGTCGTTAACGCGCAGCACTTTGACAATTAATTAAGGATTAGTTAATTAAATTTTGTTATTCCTCAATTTCGTGTATAAATAAATTTTGATAAATATCGCCGTTATTTATCAACCGATTTCGATAATTTTTTACTTTATCATACGCAGTATGTAAAGTATTGTAATCGTGCCAAAAAAATTTTTTGAGATTTTAGCGGAAATATGTCTTTTTGGGTCCCCTGAACATTTTTGACCAAGGTACAAAAAAATGTCTGTGTGTGTGTGTGTGGATGTGGGTGTGCGTGTGTGTGTGTGTGTGTGTGTGTGTGTGTGTGTGTGTGTGTGTGTGTGTGTGTGTGTGTGTGTGTGTGTGTGTGTGTGTACCCGTTTTTGTGGCGACGATTCCGGAGAAACTGCTAAAGGTATCGGGACGAAACTTCATATTTAGAAGTTTCATAACCAAACTTAGAGCTGAAAAGCTTTCTGTTGAAGAGGGTCCAAAGGAACTGGAGGTTTAGTCTTAGCATTTTTGCAAGATTTTGCAAATAAGCCGCCATTTCTGGAATTTCGTCGAAATAGTTAAATAATATATTAAAGATGAGGAAATTCTGAATAATTTATCACTATGACATTTTTTGGTACAATCAATAGTTTAGCTGCAGGAGCAAATTCTATTTCTACGAGATCAGTCGTACTGCATGAAAACTAGTAGCCAGGATTTGTCAGATTTTTTGATTTTGATGACAGTAGGTCGTCTTGGTGTCAAACGCTAATGTTTTGACAATAACTTCTGTCAACATAAGCTGCGTTCGCATATTACATTACACCTATTACACCCAATAACACGTAAGTGTCATTTGGACGGTGTACCCGGTGTCAACGGAGTACAATATCCGAACGCAGCTTTAATCGACATATCTGTCTATTCTAGTAGTTTTATTTTAATGCGGACATGGCCGATCTCGATCAAATGGAGTCTCATGCAGCTAAACTATTAATTTTATATATATATATATATATATATATATATAGTATGATAAAGTCATGTGCCTGGCCACATCAGATTTTTTTATATATTATAATATAATTCTAACGGGCCAACCAAGTCAAATGTGAAGTATTGTACTGTATTTTACAAAATTTGTTAACTGTATCTTAATTTTAGCAATTTTATACTGGTAGAAAAAAAATAGTTTGTAATTCACTTAATTGTATACGACTGATCTTAATTTTAGCAAGTTTATACTGGTATGTCTACGAATATAAGTAGGTAATTACAGAAATTTGTAAACCAATTATTATAAAATTTAGTATGCTCAAAAAGAAAGGGCAAAAGGTTGGACAATAAATTATATAAATTATTTAGAAGTTTCATGGCTTAACTTAGAGCTGAAAAGCCTTAGCATTTTTGAAAGATTTTGCAAATAAGTCGCCATTTCTGGAATTTCGTCGAAATAGTTAAATAATAAATTAAATTAGAGGAAATAATTTATGACTATGACAATTTTGGTACAATTAATAGTTTAGCTGCATGAGCAAATTCTATTTTATCGAGATCGGTGGTACTGCATTAAAACTAGTTAGCCATGATTTGTCAAATATTTTGATTCTAATGACAGTAGGTAGTGTCAAACGCTAATGTTTTGACAATACCTACTGTCAATATAAGCTCCGTTAGGAAATTGTACACCGTTACACTTTTTACACCCAATAACACGTAAGTGTCATTTGGACGGTGTACCCGGTGTCAACGGACTACAATATCCGAACGCAGCTTTAATCAACATATCTGTCTAGCTCTACTAGTTTTATTTTAATGCAGACATGGCAGATCTCGATCAAATAGAATCTCATGCAGCTAAACTATTAATTTTATATAATAGTATGATAAAGTCATGTGCCTGGCCACATCAGATTTTGTTTCTTTGTATTCAGATTAAAAAAGTCTATCAATTGCGGTATCGCAAGGGGTACTTTGCTATTTGAATTTTTAAAGTTGTGGTTACCACAAATATTTTTATTTAAGATTTTATAGAATTTATCCGTTACCTTTGGGAAGCACTGTATGTAATAAAATTAAACACTGTAGGCTTGTTGATGATATTTGTTTATTTGATATCTTGCAAGATATCAAATTTGTTGTGTTGTGAGTAAGATTACATTATAATGATACTAGCGTTGTATAATAATGAGAGTTCATTCAAATAATGACTTCATTATTTGACCGAACTGTCATCATTATACAACGCTAGTGTCAAAGTACAGTCAAAACCTACGTGGATAACAGTTATGTCAGTTCGCCTCATATAAAATAGAATTTATGAGTCGTAGATAAAACGTCGTATTCGACTCGCACACAACGCATATAAATCGCTCACAAGTTTACACGCTCGCCTACGGCTCGCGTATAAACTTCACGCTCGCGATTTATATCCCTAGTTATGTGCTCATTAAACAATATACTATTATTTTAAATAATTTAACTTTAAATGCTTCACCCTAAATATGCACGATGTTAAAAGTTTTGCTTACAACGTTGATCAATTTTCTTGTTAAATATTAGCGAGTACTTCTACAAACTTTTCATTGGATAGCTCTTGAGTCCCTCGGTAATGATTCATTCAGTAGGATTTAAATAATTTTCAAACTGTGGCACCACTTGACTTCGTTCGAGCAAAAAAAAATGTCGGCTGAAATATTCAAACTGTCGGACGGCGAACCGAACTTTTCTTTTACGACATCCCTTTAGCCCCTTCTTATTAGAATTTTATTGGATTGCGAGTGCCAGCCGGTCTCAACGAATCGCTAATAATCACTTGAGAGAATTGCAAATGTCTTCCCCATATACAGGATGTTTCTTAGTTCGATGAAATATTGTCAAGGGGATTTTTGTCAACTGCACAAACATCAAATAATTTTGTGACTTTGTATTCGTATTGTATTAATTTTATTTATCTACTTAAATCACCCAGAATAACTTCAGATGTGAAGAAGAATTATTTAGATAAATTATGTGTCACGGAATCTTATAATACTTAAAAAAATTATTTAAAAAAAAGTTCTATGGGGCTTTTATAGAACTTTAGAGCGTAATAATATGCAATAACAATGTCCATTAGTCTATTACTAATTTGGTTAATATTTATTGTATTTTATTTAACTTGTTATTTTAATAAAACTGTCAATTTAATATGTAAAGGATTATCAATAAACATAAGAATTTAGTCTGAGCAGCAGTGACATTTGCTTGTAGCTGCAAATAGCTAAAATAACATTTCATGAGGATTTTAATAAATAAGTGAAATTAATGAATGTGTACTGGCAGTATAATACAGTGGAATTTCTGTTAAAACTCTTGAAAATGACTAGACAATATAGAAAACGAGTATGTATACATCTTTTGTTCATGAGTATACATTTTAGCTCAATATATTGCCGAAAATGTTCCAATTCATAAGAATAAAAAAATCTGATGTGGCCAGGCACATGACTTTATCATACTATATATAAAATTAATAGTTTAGCTGCATGAGATTCTATTTGATCGAGATCGGCTATGTCTGCATTAAAATAAAACTAGTAGAACTAGACAGATATCTCGATTAAAGCTGCGGTCGGATATTGTACTCCGTTGACACCGGGTACACCGTCCAAATGACACCTACGTGTTATTGGGTGTAAAAAGTGTAACGGTGTTCAATATCCGAACGCAGCCTATATTGACAGTAGTATTTTCAAAACATTAGCGTTTGACACTAGCTACTGTCATTAGAATCAAAAAATCTGACATATCCTGGCTACTAGTTTTAAAGCAGTACCACCGATCTCGATGAAATAGAATTTGCTCATGCAGCTAAACTATAAATTCTACCAAAAAATGTCATATACATAAATTATAGAAAATTTCCTCTCCTTTAATTTATTATTTAACTATTTTGACGACATTACACAAATAGCGGCTCATTTGCAAAATCTTCGAAAAATGCTATGAGTAAACCACCAGTTTCTTTGGACCCTCTTCAACAGAAAGCTTTTCAGCTCTAAGTTTGGTTATGAAACTTCTAAATATGAAGTTTCGTCCCGACACCTTTAGTAGTTTCTCCGGAATCGTCGCCACAAAAACGGGTACACACACACACACACACACACACACATACACACACACATACACACACACACACACACACACACACACACAGACATTTTTTGTACCTTGGTCAAAAATGTTCAGGGGACCCAAAAAGACATATTTCCGCTAAAATCTAAAAATTTTTTTTTTGCATGATTACAATACTTTACATACTGCGTATGATAAAGTAAAAACTGGATCAAAATTACCGGGACACCTAAATAATTCCCTAACTGTGAAATATTTCAAAACATTTTTCATACCTAAGTATTTTGGTTTTAAGCAAGCTATCGTTTAAATATATTTTTATTCATTTCATTTTGAAAATTTGGTAATATTTCTTTTTTCAAATAGAACATCCTGTATATCACTTTTTAGTAATAAGATATTAATCAAAATTAGTAAAAATTACCGGAACACTTAAAATATTCTCCAACAGTAAAAAAAAATTAAAAAATCCAAACAAAAGTTGTTTCTGACATTATTTTTATAAAATGCATTTTTTTTTAGTTTTAAGCGATTAGTCAAAACTTGTGAACTTTTACATTTCCTAAACGAATAAAAATAAAAAAAGAAGAAAAAATAACAAAACAATTGAATAGAAATAAATTAAATGTTCAAACTGCCAAATTAAAAAAAAATGTAGGTATATGTGTGTGGGAGACTATTCGTAATTTGAAGTAGGTTTTGATTAATTGCTTATAATTCAAAAATGAAGCATTTAATAAAAAAAATAATTCCTAAACAAAAATCTTAGAATTAATGTTAAAACAAAACGTTCTAAAATGCACAGGGTGCTATTAGAAAAAGAAAAAGTTTAAAAAATCCAGAATAAAATATGGCTTGTCTGAAACCAAAAAACTTCTGTTTGAACTTTTTTTTGGAAATTGTTTACGCTTGGAGAATTATTTAAGTGTTCCGGTAATTTTGACTAATTTTGATTTACCTACTGCTGATAACTAAAAAATAATCTATTTTATACAAAAATGATTCCAACAAAGAATTCTTGGAATTAATCTAAGAATTACAATAGTACAAATATACAGAACGTTCTATTTAAAAACGAAAAGGTTACCAAATTTCGAGGATAAAATGAACACCTGTATATTAAAAATATATTTAAACGATAACTTGTTTAGCAACTGAAAAACTTTGTTTGAAAAACTTTTTGAAGTTGTTTACGGTTGCTGAATTATTTAGGTGTTCCGGTAATTTTGACTAACTCTGTACATACTATTTTTTTATTCATGCTATTCCCTTTGTTCTATTAATAATAAAAATCTGATGTGGCCAGGCACATGACTTTATCATACTATATATAAAATTAATAGTTTAGCTGCATGAGACTCTATTTGATCGAGATCGGCCATGTCGGCATTAAAATAAAACTACTAGAACTAGACAGATATGTCGATTAAAGCTGCGTTCGGATATTGTACTCCGTTGACACCGGGTACACCGTCCAAATGACACGTGTTATTGGGTGTAAAAAGTGTAATGCAATATGCGAACGCAGCTTATATTGACAGAAGTTATTGTCAAAACATTAGCGTTTGACACCAAGACTACCTACTGTCATTAGAATAAAAAAATCTGACAAATCCTGGCTACTAATTTTCATGCAGTACGACCGATCTCGTAGAAATAGAATTTACTCATGCAGCTAAACTATTGATTGTACCAAAACATGTCATAGTGATAAATTATTCAGAATTTCCTCATCTTTAATTTATTATTTAACTATTTCGACAAAATTCCAGAAATGGGGGCTTATTTGCAAAATCTTTCAAAAATGCTAAGACTAAACCTCCAGTTCCTTTGGACCCTCTTCAACAGAAAGCTTTTCAGCGCTAAGTTTGGTTATGAAACTTCTAAATATTAATTTTCGTCCCGATACCTTTAGTAGTTTCTCCGGAATCGTCGCTACAAGAAACGGGTACACACACACACATACACACACACAGACATTTTTTTGTACCTTGGTCAAAAATGTTCACGGGACCCAAAAAGACATATTTCCGCTAAAATCTCAAAAAATTTTTTTGGCATGATTACAATACTTTACATACTGCGTATGATAAAGTAAAAATTTAATTTTACCCTGTTTATACCATTAACTATTTCGTATTGATTTTATGCCGAAAAAATACCGATTTATCAAAATGCCATTTTTATACCTAATTTACTTTTAATTTACGTTTTTTTTTATTTATTTTAGCAATTCATGGATTTGTTTATCGATTTTCTGTCGAAAAAATACCTACTTGAATAAATAATTGGTGAATAATTTTGATGACTGGAAAAACTATAAATTTCGCAAAAAAATTGTCTTTTTTTTTGAGTTACTGATTTATTTTTTTTTTCAAAAACTTAACGTCATGACTGCGCTTATAAAAAACAAACAATTAATTACTGCACAAATTTGAGATGCTCACTGCACATTATAGAATTCCCACTGCACATTTTAAAGTAATTTCAAACGTCCTTAACTAATTTTAACTTTAAATACAAAGAACTAGTGCCACTATGTGACAGATATGATGATCAGTGTACAACGTCGTTCAAAATAGCCTGATATACTTCGCAAAATTGTTTCGCAATATTTCTTAGTAATAAACCGGACAACATGGAAACAATTCGCTATTGAAGTGGGCAAATTAAAAAGCTCGCCGGCCATTCTTAGTACACAAGAATTTAATATGGCAACATTGTTAGCATACTGCCACTTCTCATATCTTCTCAGTTGAATTCATCCAGCGCCGGATGTAGTAAAGGACGACTCCCTAATAGTGTTTTTATGTGCCATCTCTGTGTCACAGAGACGTACGAGTGCGAGATATAAAAGTCCGGAATTTACTGTGCAGACAGTCGTACCAACGGAGGCCAGCTCAGCAGGAATAAAACCTGCTGGCAAGCATCCTTCCGCGTCGATTAGCCTTCACGCTGAACAGGGTCCTAAATTTATGGAATAATAAACTTTAATTAGGATGTTTTATACGTATATACAGGGTGTTTAGTAGTACGACGTAATGTTTGTAACGTAAAGATCGGTATTGAGTTTATTTTAACATAATCGTAATATTTGTGAGCATGTCAAAATTGTCGATTTTTAGATATTATCCGCACAATTTTCCATGAAACTTTTTGTGCAGCATATCTAATAAGACACGAGCGAACGATTTATACCTTTAGACCAGGCAATAGAGACTTTTTCGTGACAAAAATAGTACCAGCAAGCCGCCGGTCCCAGGTCACGTGGAACAGTCCGTAGATGTATTGTGATGTGTTTTCGACTAGCAAATATCATTACTTAATTTGTTATAAACAAAAAACCTAAAAAAATCGTGCTTTTTTTTCGTTGTTCGCTTGTAAAAGCTGAACCGATATAACAATCTTGATACTTAACAGACGAATTGTAGAGAATGAAAAGACGAAAAAAATGAACCCTACACGGACCCGATCGGATTAATATTAACGGAGGAAATTCGGAAGAACCGGAGAAATCTGCATTTTTTTCAAAAATTCATAATTCCGCCATTTTCAAAGTTGTAACGCAGGCTTTTCGCGAGAAAGTAGCGATGGATGGGCACTTTAAGTGTGCACAACCCAGGCGTTGTCCGATGATTAGTTTTTGCACAATTGCGATTTGAATTTTTTTTATGCAATATGGTTCGGCGAGCCTGGATGCTTCGGAGGTGGTCCGATTTTAATTTTTTTACGTATTTCGAAAGTAGAAGTATTGTGTTACAAAACGTCTATTTTGATTTTGCGTTAAAATGTTGCGAAATAGGCGAAAAATGCTTGCAAACTTGACCGAAATCTGCCGCGCGCTCAAACGCTGTCGAGTAGTGGGGTAGGCGGCCGACTCGGGGAAGCTCGCAGCGCGTTGGGATTACTATAGATACGCGCTTCCCCGCGTCGGCCGCCTACCCCCACTACTCGACCGGTTTGGAGCGCGCCGCAGATCTCGGTCAAGTTTGCAAGCATTTTTCGCCCATTCGCAACATTTTAACGCAAAATCAGAATAGACGTTTTGTAGCACAATACTTCTAATTTCGAAATACGTAAAAAAAATTAAAATCGGACCACCTCCGAAGCATCCAGGCTCGCCGAACCATATTGCATAAAAAAAATTCAAATCGCAATTGTGCAGAAACTAATCATTGGACAACGCCTGGGTTGTGCACACTTAAAGTACCCATCAATCGCTACTTTCTCGCGAAAAGCCTGCGTTACAACTTTGAAAATGGCGGAGTTATGAATTTTTTAAGAAAAAGCCGATTTCTCCGGTTCTTCCGAATTTCCTCCGTTAATATTAATCCGATCGGGTCCGTGTAGTGTTCATTTTTTTCGTCTTTTCATTCTCTACAATCCGTCTGTTGACAGTATCAAGATTGCTCTATCGGTTCAGCTTTTACAAGCGAACAACGAAAAAAAGCACGATTTTTTTAGGTTTTTGTTTATAACGAATTAAGTAATGATATTTGCTAGTCGAAAACACATCACAATACATCTACGGACTGTTCCACGTGACCTGAGAGATGGCGAAACGAGAGGGCGATTCTCTCGTGCGGGGTCGCATATTTAGAGTTAAATATTTAAAATAAACAAATCAAATATTAATTACTTATTAGTCCATGCATTAGGCAATCTTAGGTAAAAAAAAACATTCAGGAAACTGAAACTATAACAACCAAATTTGCCTAGGAGGTTCCTGGTTCAAATCCAGGTCGATGTATTTTTTAAACGAGTTAACCTCACCTGGATTAATCATAATTGGCTTCCTAATTTAGCATTCTGCCCTTTAGCAAGACTTCAGCTTACAATATAAATATCATAACCAAACAGAACCAATTCTGTATATTTTTCAACTGAAAAGTCAGCAATCCGAACAAAAAATATACAGCTAACGTTTGGCATTCTGTTTATATGTGCGATATACATAAAGCCGGAAAAAAATGCATTTTCCCTCCGAGGGGAAATGTTTTTACCTTTCAGTGCTTTTTCGTTCGGTTTTTCGTAATTACCAGCTCTCGTAGTCCATGCATTAGGCAATCTTAGGTAAAAAAAAACATTCAGGAAACTGAAACTATAACAACCAAATTTGCCTAGGAGGTTCCTGGTTCAAATCCAGGTCGATGTATTTTTTAAACGAGTTAACCTCACCTGGATTAATCATAATTGGCTTCCTAATTTAGCATTCTGCCCTTTAGCAAGACTTCAGCTTACAATATAAATATCATAACCAAACAGAACCAATTCTGTATATTTTTCAACTGAAAAGTCAGCAATCCGAACAAAAAATATACAGCTAACGTTTGGCATTCTGTTTATATGTGCGATATACATAAAGCCGGAAAAAAATGCATTTTCCCTCCGAGGGGAAATGTTTTTACCTTTCAGTGCTTTTTCGTTCGGTTTTTCGTAATTACCAGCTCTCGTTTCGAAACGCCGGCCGCTATTTTTTACCCCAGAGTCGCTTCTATTCGTGCAATTTAAAATATTACGCTGTGTATATACGCGCGAGATAGAAAATTATCCGGTTTTAGCAACGGAACGTCCAGATTTGGAGAGTTGATGCGCACAATTTGAGCAAATTCAACGTTCGTCTGTGCGAGCGCACGTGAAGGAATGACTGAATGCATTCAGAGATGGCGCTGTGTCGGTGGGTGCGGTGGAAACTGTCGGGCCCTTACGCAATTTTGCGGATTACACACATGGACGGTTCGGTATAGAGAGAAGAAAGTCGCGTTATTTTTGTCCCGATAGCGCTGCCGGCGTTGGAGAATTTTTCGGTCTTTCTTTTGCTTCGTGCGATTGTCGGCAAGCGCTGACTTGGAACGCGCCGTTTCTTCCGTATGTGGAATTTTACTTGTGTTGACCTAAAACCATGTCTGAATCGTTTCCACCTTGCACGTTGGAAACGTGTCTACAGTTTCAAAGTAATAAAATGTGTTTCATTGTTTTTCTGAACCACACTTCTATCATGTAATTGATAATGAAAATGCATAAAGAATGCTGATGAGGGCTAAAGCCCAAGAAAAGTAGATCAAAACATACCAACATAAGAACATAACGAAAATTATCGGAATAAAAATCAAGACCTATTACTCGGTGATTTTAGTAATTTTGAAAAAGGTGGAAGAGATCATAATATCTCGAGTCTACAGCATATCTAATCTGCTTAAGAGTAAATGTTAGTCACCGGCCTCAAAAGTTCGACGAAACTGAGGCGCGAGAGGAGGGAACAAGCCGCGCCCACTGTACACTCCGCAGAAAATGCAAGCTACGCACTGATGAGATGAGGGGAACAGCGGTATCGTTCTTTGGCGGCGAAGATCAAAGGGGCCGTGCGGTGTCGACTGGCGCCGAACCGTTTCCTAATAATTTTGTGTATGTGACTATCGCATGTTCTGAAATGCTTTTCTTGTATATTTTAAATACAAATACAATTTCACAAAACAATACAGTGATTAACAAATTAATTAATTGCTTTATTATAACATTCCTGTTTTACTACTAACTATGGTTGAACATTTTACCTTTTTTATGTTAAAAAAAATTGTAGTTTTGGTAAAACAGACACCTTTTCTTACATAAATCATTTATTGCTTTACATTTATTATTAGAATTAGTAACTAATTATCAGTTAGCTCCGAAGAAGCGAACAGCATGGTTCGAGAAGACAGTAATTATGAATTTTTACTCACGGCATAAACCGGTAACTATTTATCATCTAAATTTAAATGACTCTGGCCGTGAAAGCATTCGTACTCAGATACTTATTTAAATCCATTTAACGTTTTCTTTGTGCATCAATAATCTCGAATGTCTCGTTCGTACTTAGCAGAGATCGATACTTTCAGGTAAAACACACCTCATATAAAAATTCAAATTTTTATCGGGTGACGCAAGTAGGTGTTAGTAAATACAATATTCCTATTTTAATTCTAGATACAGTTGGATAGTGCGTTTTGAAATTTTACTCAAAATTATTATTGCTATGTATAGACATGGTAGTATAGGTACGTACTTCAATTTCAATTGTAGGTATGAGAAAAAATAGCGATTTCGATAAAACAGGCAGCTTTATGTATATGTATTCATTTATTATATATTATATAGATACATGTTCAAATATTTTACACCTTTATAAAAGTTTTTTGCCATATATGGTAATCCGGCACGCTTACACCTATAAGAGAGTATTGCCCAAATTAACTAGCGAAGTTAATTAGCGAAGAATAACACTACACGTATAACATCTACATATACACTTACCGCAGGTACTGTCGCAAGTTATTAGTTTTCTTAGAACGCGGGCCACATAAAGGCAGCTGATTTTTTAATTTTCCCATATTTCTAGCGTCTGTTCTACGTCTGTTGTACAACAAGTCGAACTAAAGCCAACCATCCTACATAGATTGCGATTGCCCTGAATGCATTGCCAAGCGACAAGTGTTTGGTATTAATATTATTTTCTAAATCTAAATACCAATATATTTGAAATTCTATGACGAAAAATAAATGACTGATTAAAAATTAAATTACTTGTATTTCCTTAGTAATAATTTATTTACTGCACTATAAACCCTCGCGGGAACATGCGCTCCTAATTTATAGAGTCCATCAGGACGGCAAAAAATTATTTCTCGTATTCGGTTTCTAGCCTATTTTGATCACATACACTTCCGCAAGAACATGCTGTCCTAATTTATAAGCGAGTCGTTGCTATCTACGTAGCACCAGCACGGTAAAATTTATTTTTCGTATGGCTTTCGTTTGCCGGGCGCGGCGCCGCTACACCTCCCGTGTCAACATGCGATCAATATTTTTGTTAGGCCGAAATTGCTCAATATTTGTGATTCCCCTGGCTACGTATTCATGCTGCTGCTTCAGACTGTACCATTTGAATTTGATTGGTCGAAGAAAATGATGTGGTGTTTATCCAACAGATGGCTACACCGTACGACTATAAAATATGTTATTCTCGTCTCATTCACATGTTCAAAAAACCAACGGTTAGATCATTACAACATTCATATTTTGTTGTCATTTTTTTACACACAAGTTCATGAAGGCTCAATACAAAATGTTGTAATATTACTTTTTTGATGTTTGGTTCGGATTTGGAAAAAAAAATAACAAAAATCACCAATTATTGGCTTCTTTAGCAAGGGTAAAAACAAAACAACAACGCAAATGAAAAAAAGTGGCATTCGTACCCGGTGTAATACACCTTTATCTATAATTTAATGTATTACACGTGATTATTAACACACAATTAAGCTCAGGATGTTTGGTTTTATGTAGTGTTGTTTTGTAGTACGCTACTACCTCTAGTGATTCCTCTTAACGAATTGAGGTGTTCCTTTTTTCCCTTAGAGAAAATACTTTTTATTGGAGGCTATACCTCATAATTAGTAAAGTTCTAAATAATTATAATATTTACGATTTGAATGCGACCAAAATAGATCTTAAACTTTAAAAAGCAGCCATCTAGTCAATTTTCAACTTTTTTACTTAATGTTGGTATAGCCTCCAAGTAATTTCATCGAGTATAACACCAGTTTTGAAATTTTGATTTCGCTTTATGTTTATAGAAGCTATCGTGCACGTTGTTGACTCGTCTCAAGCAGCGCACGCACTGATTATTCCTACAACAGTATACACTTCTTGCATATAGGTTTTTATGGCACAATTTCTTTTTGTACACTAAAGTATAGTAAATAAACATCAAAAGAAAAAATATTGTTATCGTTTACAATTAGTTTAAAAACCTATCCCGAAGTTGAGCTACTTTTTAGGTCTCTACATGAGAGCCTCCCCTTAGTTAGATTTTTTCATTAGTTTTACGTGACGCTATAACAAATCGGCCCGTTGTCACTTAATTACTGACCGCAGAGTTATATATATATATATATATATATATATATATATATATATATATATATATATATACCATTATATATACCATTATTATATATATATGCACCATTAGATAAATCAGTTATCAAATTTCCATAACGCAAGGGGAATTGGAACAAATTGCACGGTAAATTCTGAGCAAGGGCGGCGACTGTTGTTAATACAGGCGGCGGCCGCCTCTGGTCTCTCCTTTTTGTCTTTTTAATTGCATTATAAATTTAGGATTGTTTGCCGAGGAGAGTAAAAATAATTGCGAGCACTTAAGGCCAGATGTTCGCCATAATTTACGCATACCGAGGGCAAATGTACACTTTTATGAAAGTTTCAATTGCTGTCCGTGAGTCCAAGTTTTAGAAACGCTGCGCCCGCCGCGCCGCCGAGCTACTAACTTCACAAATACCACATTGCTCCATTGTAAATTTAATTTTATAGGACAATCTTTTCTACATAAGTCGTATTAAAGGTATGTGCAAGATGTTGTAGTGGTTTACCAAGAAATGGAAACATTTTAAATAAAAATATCAAATTTGCAGGGGCGCCGTTACATATGGGCAGGGGGGGGGGGGGGCAGTTGCCTCCCCCCTAGATTTCGAACCCAACTACCGCTACGCAAAACACGAAAAAGATAGGGGTGGTCGAGAAACCATCAGTTTTATTAGATATTGCTGTATTGCCCTCTCGAAACAGTCGCGAAAGAGCCACAAGATGACAAGATACGGTATCTAAATCTTGCGCTGTAGTCCAAAATAAGTATTGTTGTATGCACTTTTATCTGATAGTACTAATTAGATTCCATTACTTCGCAATTTTTGGCACTGCTAAGCAGTTTATCTTAATTACACTGGGTGTTAAACTAATAAGCGTAGATTATATAGATCAGGTATAATAGTCAACTTTTGATAGTAGACCAACTTTTGATAACGAACTCATGTCCAGATAGACGCCGTTTAGGAACTGCAGAGAGCCGGAATATTGTACCAACTTTAGAAATTGTTTTAGTAAAGTAGGTTGTATGAAGTATCATAGAATAACTATTTTAAAATCAAATAATTTAAAAAGATTTAAAGATAACCCATTATTGGCAAAAATTGGTACTTAAATTACCAAACTTCGGTTAATGAAGAGGGAGTTTCTAAAACGTTAAATAAAAAGAAATTTCTAAAAAAAGTTATTTGGTATTAAAAGGGCCATCCTATGATACATGACAATAGATTCTCTATGCTGTTTGTAATATTGGTACCATTTTCTGACTCTCTCCAGCGTTGACACAATACATTTCCGTACATGAGTTCGTTCACAAGTTAGTAGTTGACCTAACATTGTCGCCTTACAAATGTTCAAGTATAATAGTAAAATAAAAAAAATATTATTTCGTCGTGGATTATTCTTAACACAGAATTTTCAAATTAATCCACTTTTCTCTACATTTAGTCATTATTTCTCGTTAACGGGGTAAATTTGAAAATAATATTGTTGCCCATTTATTGTTTATCAATTTGCTATTAAGATATTGTATCAGATGCTCGATGACCACGAGCTAGAAATTATTATAGGAAATTAACAACAATTTCTCCTAGCGTATTAGAAAGTAATAAAGAGGCTACAATATTGGTTGAAAATCATACAAAATTTTAAATTCTAGAGTAAGAGTTCAATGATTCAGAAACAAAATATATTTACAAACAACTATTAATTAATAATATAATTCTCACATTAATAAACGATAGAAAAACGGCAAAATGACTTAAAATTCAGTGAACAAAAACATTTCACTACCTTAAAGCGAAAGATATTATGAGAGAGTTTATGCAAAATAACACAAGACGAAAATGCTGCAAAACAGTTAATGGCATAGTCCTTAATATTATGTCACCATTTAATACAAAAAAAAAATTTGCCCCCTTGGAACAATTTCAAACGGCGCCCATGCCCACAATTAAGTTTGGATCATGGATATCAGAGATGACAAGGAAATAGATTTAACAGTGGTTGAGAATCATACCAACAATACAGTTTTGCATAGATTGGAATTACCATCAAACGGAAACATCTCAACAACATGAAAATCCTATTCCAATACAGTTGTTTTATTGACCATTCATGCTGGTTTCAACATTTAAAAAAACATTACATTTGGGAATACATCTTCACACCATCTCTTTCAAATTTCCACACAAGCAGTATCAACAACAACAACAGTATCATTAAATAGGATCTTAGTACACCAATTCACAGACACAAAAACATTGAAACAAATGTCGTTAACCGTACCTAGAGAAAGAAGAGGAGCGAATCCAGCAGAGCTCAGCAGAGGACAAAAGGGCTCTCCGATCACTCGAAGCGATTCTCCCACCGTATCATTCGACAACAACAGAAGAAAAAAACTCTTAACCAAACAAATCACAATAGCATTGTTAGCGCACAGCGTATAGTACTAGAGTAGCCTCATTCATACTCTACCATATACAAACATCTATATACGTATATATAGCAAACACGACGTCCGATAAACACCACGTCGCGACGCGGAATGACAACGACAACGTTTCACCACGCGAGCGATGCGTCTACTAAACGCAGAGAATTCAGCGATGGACGCGCATGAAGTTTGCGTCGCGAACTGATGCTCTGGTGCTGTACTTGCTATACGGAGAGGGGTGGAAGTTTGTCTCTGTGTTCTCCCTGTGCGAATAGGGGAGATTTCAGGGTTGCTGGCACCCCCTCTCTTTCTCTCTCTCTGTCCCTGGCGTAGGCTAACTTTTTTGCGGTGTTTTTCGTTTGGTGTTTTGAACGCTTTTTTCTTTCTTTCTTTTCTGTCTTTGGGGTAGTTGTTGTGGTGGTAGACAGTGGGAGATGGTTTGGGGGTGCGTGCTGTTGGTGTTGGTGATTGTGGTGTTGGAATAAAGGGGTAAAAAGTGGGGGTTGTGAGGAGGTAGGGTGGAAAGAAATAAAGAAGTTTATGGGTAATTAGTTCTTGTCGGTGGGGAAAGTGTTATGTGGGTTAAGTTAATGGTTCTATGGAGTGGATAATTCTGCAAATTAGGCCTATTTATGTCGTACACTTTAGGTATTGATGATATACTCCAGAGAAAGAGTTTATCAGGGAACGTTGGTGTAAAAAAAAAAACGATTGGAGAAATATTCTAAATGCAACTGTAAGAACCTAAATGTTTTGTACACTTGACTGACCACAATTTTGTATAAGTACCAACGTAAGTACCAACCTAAAGCTGAAAATGTTTGCGTTCTTGCAAGAACTCTCTAATATTTAGCGCTTTATATTCCTTTAAGTTAAGTCCTGACCTGAATCCCATTGAACACGTGTGGGATCAGCTTGACCGACGTGTTCGCAAGCGCACTAATCCACCACTAACCATACAGGACCTGACACAAGACTTGATTGAGGAATGGGAAAGCGTACCCCAAGAATCTCTTTGCAGACTAGGACGAAGCATGCCACGCAGGTGTGAGGAAGTGATTCGTGCTCGTGGAGGGCATACACTGTATTAAACTTCACCAATCCGCAGAAAACTCGACTGTCATCGATACTGACAGTCATATCCATTTTGTTTTGCGTTATTATTTTACATATTTAAGTGTAACTAAGAGTTGTAACATTATTTTTGTAATTTTCTTTGAAGCCTAGGGTACTCCCTTTGCGGGTATCACCACAGCTCAACCCAATTTTGAAAAACAAGGCCATTTATGCTTTGCAAGACAAGTTTGCAAAGCAAAGGAAAACTGTGGAAACCCCGTGCAGCGTTGTGGATAAGTCAGTAAAAACACATGAAGTCATTATTTATTAATAGACAGTATACAAAGGAAGGTAAAGATGAAATATTATATATGAGCAGTAAGATAGCAGTAAATTTAGGATCTTTTATGATAAAATTTTTCTCAAAATATTCGCGCTTCCCAAAACCGCAATTTCTTGAATTTCCCAGGGCGAAATTTTGCACGGCAACTCCTTCACATGTTTACCATAATTTAGAGTAACTGCTCCCAATGAACCTACAATCACCGGAACAATGTTTACTTTCATTTCCCACATGCGTCCAACTTTTATTGGGAGATCCTTATATTTAAGTTGTTTTTCAAGCTCCTTCCTTACAACATTCGCATCAGCAGGTACCGAGATTTCTATGAACGTGCATACCTTACCTTCCTCTGGAAATCCTTTACCACGATATCTGACTTATTAGCATCAAGCATTCTATCGGTGGCAACAGGCATGTTCCATAATATGGTGTTATGATCGTTACTTACAACAGGAGATCTTCTGTTCATGATATCTTGTACGTATTGCCTGATCTTGCGCCGCTATGATAGAGGATTCCGTTTCAGCCTTAATGTTCCCATGACAAAGCCATGATAACGATCCGGACTTTGAAAATATATATACATTTTTAACAATATTTGTTTATTTTAAGCATTTAAATAATATTTTTATTATGATATATAGAGTTTTTGGGGTTCTGATTCCAAACCAGTTGTAATATTTTATTATTATTATTATTATTACAGTAGGCTCTCCTATAACACGGTTCCTACAACGTGAAACACTACAAACGAGCTAAAAATGTAGCGACTACATCTTCATAAAACGCGATTCTCGTACAACGCGCATGCGTCAAAATTTCCGATCCTCAAATTCCTATAACGCGTTTTCATAAAACGCGGAGTATTAAACCGCGATGTAGGAGGGTCTACTGTATGATTATTATTCAGTCGAGTTTGTCATTGGTCGCTAATTTCTTAGTCATTCACTTTTACCGATGTAAATAATAACAACTAAAAAATCCACTGCCACTTTTCATGTTGAATATGTATTTATTTTACCGTAAGTCATCAAAACTTCAAAAGTACACTATTTCGACCACAAATGCTCATCGGAAAATAACATACGATTTAGCTGGCTTAAGGTATTGCATCACTATAACCAACCCAAAAACTCATTAATATTCTTTATATAATTTAGAACATTTTATAAAAACAGGTAAGCGAATTTCAGTAAATTCTAGTTTACTTCTTCGTATTAACGAACATTGAATTATTATTATTATTAACGAATTATTGAATCTCACGACTAGCGGCAAGAAACTCTTTAGATATTCTCGGCGATATATCTAAAAGACCATTTAATGAATTTTCAGATCGAACATACAAATACTTTATAATACAAAGAATAATGCAGAGAAAACACGATCAAAATTAAACTCAAAAGAAGCGATTTTCAATTATTAAATAGGTACTCCTTTTTACAAAAAAAAAAATTTCGACCGAAGTTGTGACTGTGACATGACATTGAAACACTGTTGTCACAGTGTTATCAATATTATGAAGACCTCTGATACAGGACTGTTTTAGCTTTTGAGTATAAATAATGTTATTTTTAGTTATTTAAATAAACAATTGAATCGGTCGGTTCGAATTCTGAGAAAAATAACAAAAAACTTTTGTCGGTGTAATATCTTGAAAAGTATAGCAGTTAGCTATTTTTATTTTTTAATGACAAAATATAAAGTATGTAATTCACAGAGAACTAAATGCATTACATATTTTATTTATATTTGCATTAAAAGCAGAGCTATGATTAAAACAATCATCATGGACATGTACTGTTTTTGAACTCGACGGAAAAACAGCGTACATTTTTAACAATATTGGTTTATTTAAAGCATTTAAATAATATTTTTATTATGATATCTAGTGTTTTTGGGGTACTGATTCCCAACCCGTTGTAATATTTCTTTAAATTCAATATAGCGGATTCAATATGGCGACCAGAAAATGCAGATAGATGTCGGGTGCTTTTGAAACTTATTTGCTGTGATATTTGAAGATCCTAAACTACAAATCTAATGTCCAATTTTCAAAATTCACGGAATCAATGTGGCGGAATCAATATGGCGACCGAAAATGTAAAAAATCTTGGATTTGCATGAAACTTATTTCCCGTAATATTTGAAGATTGATGATTAGAAATGTCATGACGGATTTTCAAAATAAATTGAAAATGGCGGATTATACAGGATTAGTTAAATTTATCGGAACATTCTGAGGCTTTTTCTCAGCAATTAGTTCACATAATTGTAAAAGAAATACACCAAATTAAAGATAAAAGATATATAATTTTGCGTCTAGTGGTAGATTTTTGATAGTTCTGTTCGTTTTTGACATATTCTATTTCTGAATATGACTTAGAATTGGCTAATTTTGCAATTTTTTTACGAAGAACTAGGTTAAAATTGAAAAAAGTACCACATAATAGGTCTAAGTTACACCTTCCTCTATAAGTGTACAAAATTTCACGTAAAACTATCAATATCTTACATGCTTTTTTCAGTCAAAACTTCACTTCTTCGAGTACATGAATAAGTTATATTTTATCACGTAGCGTGGATGCAACAACAACAAGTAATACATATACATTACCACAGCAAGTAATACACCTTTATCTATCGTTTGATATATAACATGAGAGAATTGATACAACATTAAGCTGGCTATGGATGCTTATTTTATAGGACGTACCAGCAGTACTGATTCCTCTTAATAATTCTTCATCCGTAAAGAATTTCAAGGAAAAATTCAAACAAAAGTTTTTTGGCTTTAAACAAACTATCGTCTAAATATATTTTCAATATACAGGCTGTTCATTTCATTCTGGAAACACTCTGTATATTTTGACATTTTTTAATTCTTAGAATTTTTAATAATTTGTTTATAACCTGCATCAGTTTTTAGTTATAAGCAATTAATCAGAATTAGTCCAAATTACCGGAACACCAAAATAATTCCACAACCCTACAAAATTAAAAACAAAATTCAAAACAAGCAAGCCAGTGTTGAGCTTTTTATAAGAATCATTTTTTTATAAAATGCATCATCTTTGAGTTATGAGGAATTAATCGATAAATTACAGATAAAAAAATAAAAGAATCAAGAAAAAATAACAAAACTATGAAATAGAATTAAATTAAATATTCAAGCTGCCAAATTAAAAGAAATGTGTATGTATGTGGAGAAAAGATATTCTTAATTTGAACTTCTGGAGTTTTGATTAATTGCTTATAACTAAAAAATGATAGTATTGTATTAAAAAATTATTTCTAAGAATTAATCCTAGAATAAAAAAATGTAAAAATATACAGGGTGTGCTATCAGAAAAAGGAAAGGTTACCAAATTTCCAGAATAACCGATAGTTTGTTTAAACTATCGAATTTTTTTACAGTTGGAGAATTATTTAAGTAAAAAATATACAGGGTGTTCTGTTTGAAAAAGAGAAGGTCCAATTTCCAGAATTAAATGTTGTATATTAAAAACATTTAAACAATAGAAAGTTTAAAGAAACCAACTTTAACTTGAAAAATTTTTGGAAATTATTTTCGGCTGGAGAATTATTTAGGTATTTCGGTAATTTTGACTAACACTGTAAATGGCGATATGATAGAATATGATATTATAGAATTTGCTGATTATATACAAGACAATATTAAATTTCCTCTTCTACGGTGTAGTCGGTCCAGAAGTCACGTGGTAGTAAAATTAAAAATTTTCTCCAGTTACATACTTGAGGACTTTTTCAATATTATCTATCTTTTTGATATTGATATTCATATTGATTAATTCGGCGTACCTCAACGATGATTTGAACGCAAAAATCGAAGTTGGCGAATGTTTACGACTGATATATCAGTTGAAACTGAGTAGAGTCGCGTTGCATAAGGGAGCAAAAAAGCACTGTTCTGGACTTGCGTATTTCGCCCACTATTTTTGATAAAATAAACCATAGTGAACATTTTGGTTAGTTCAATTGAAAATGGCAAATTATGGACTTGTACTATATTCGAATTTTCCGATTCAATTGCATTATGGATGTAGTACTTCATTCTATCAAGTTTGTAAAATTCATATTTAAACCACAAAAAAAAACAATTAAAATTTAAAATCAACCATTTAAACACCCAACTTTTCACGCAAAAATCCGTGTTATGCTAAGTACCGCTATTGTACAATCTAATCGAAAACTGAACCAACTTATACTTTCAGCGACCGTCGCGTCGCATCGCCTCGCCAGTTTTCCCCGCTCTGAGGTACGCCGTTAAGTTTGGGGGGAAAGTTTTCACGGCGAACAATTACCTGGCGTTAATATAAACTTTTCACCGCAAGGGGTCGCCCTTGCCCTCTCGAAAAACCAAGGTGGGCGGATCTTGAGACGTCTCGACGGGCCGCGCCGGCGGCGGTCGACGGCGGCGCCTTACTTCGTTCTTACATTTCAAATTGAGCGTAAGCGCGCCCGTCACAACAATTATGCCCTTATTTGTGTTACTCCTGAATGGTTAATTCGATTATTTTGCGGGGCGAAAACTCGTTACGCATGCTAAAACTTACAATTTAGTACAATTTAGTTGCTAGGGGTTGGTTTTCTTGAAGGTGTTATACTAGAGGGACGTAATATTTAGGGCATGGTGTTTGGTTTGTATGCAATTTGAGACGCGCGTGACGATGCATACGAATTGCCTTGTTGTTAGAGCTTTAATTAAAAGCTCTATCCACTCAGGTATACGGAGATATTTAGAAGAGTTTTTATTTTAAAATAGAATAGTGTTAATTTTGTCGGTCTGTTTATTATTTCAGACAACAAGCTATGTGTGTTAAAACTATTCAATTTTCTTTCATAGCATTTTGATTATATGGTAGGTAATGAAAAAAACAGTAACAAAATTACAATAATAATTAATTATAATTGACAAATAACCTAATATTAGGTAAAACTGATACCAAAATTGCAAATCTGTGGTTGTCATTCACTCACTCCAAAGACGTTAAATAAGTTTCAAACAAAAGTTACTTGGGTTTAAAGAAGCCATCCAACGATACCTAATACGACCTTTCCTATGCTGGTTCTAAAATTAATACCATCTTCCAAAAATTTCTAATTTTCTGTAGATTGCAAACTTTACGTTTCCGGCAATGAGTGCCTAGTCAAAAGTTGGTCTACTATAAGTTGTATGACCCCTCTGTATAGTTTTTAAATATTTTCTCTGATTTTTTAACACCCTATACATTAGCATCAATGAGTAATTCAGTCTATTTCCCCTAATATTGCCCCTTTTCAAGCATTTGAAGGTATAAAAGTAATAATAAAAAATGTGTATTTTGTCGTTGATGATTGTAGAATTTTCAAATTTAATGCATTTTTCGTTTTAAAATTTCGCTCTAGATAATTTAGTTTTTAATCTAATGTCTACTGTTTCCTAGAACTTTTAACTAATATTGTCGTACTTTTAATGTTTCTTAATAATAACAATATAAGAATTATTGGCATACCTGGACACACTGTATAATGTACATAATACAATGCTCAAAATAATTAGGGCAACACGTTTTTCGAAACCATTTGCTACTAAAGAAAATTACAAAAACAATGTTACAACTAGTTACTTCTGAGTTACACTTAAAAATGTAAATTAATAATGCAAAATAAAATGGAAAAAATGTTAATGTTGCTTTGAATTCACGTATGAAAGCCTACTAGAGATGACAAATGAATTCAGTTGTGAATTTTCGTTGATTAGAAACGTCATTAGAAGTAAAATGATTCCCCATCTGTTATTCAGCGTTTATGGAATCGGTTTCGGGAGACTGGCCAACATGTTAGAAGAGCTGGACAAGGTCGAAATCGAAAAACTAGTTAAAATCAAGACCGATTTCTTGTCCTATCCTCTCTAGGTCAGCGTACTGCCACAGCACGAGACCTCCTAAACGACCTAAGACGAACACGTGGAATAGAAATTTCTTATCAAACTATTAGAAACAGATTAAAAGAAGCGAATTTGAAACCAAGAAGACCTGTCCGCGCACTACTAATCATACATGAACTGACACAAGCCCTGATTGAGAAATGGGAAAGCATGCCCAAGAATCTCTACGCAGACTAGTGCGAAGCATGCCACGCACGTGTGAGGAAGTGATTCGTGCTCGTGGAGGGTATACACTATACACTGTATTAAGGGGTAATGCCACTCTAGCGCGACAAAAAATAGCCGATTTTGTAGGTATATTTTTTACGATATAGTAAATGAATTACAAAATCTCTTTAAAGCCTCTTATTGTTCATATTTTGAGGAATATTCACAATAAAAAAAAAAACAAAAATAAAAAAAAATAGCAGCGTTAGAGGACATCAAAGGAAACCTCTTCCGGCGGACAGGGTTGCACGGCCGGAAAGATTTTGCACGCAGTTTTTCACTTAGCCATAAAAACAAAAAAAGAATTGATTCTATATAAGATTATCTCGGGAAGTACGTACGAAAATTCCGCTTTATAACAAAATGGCGGACGTTTGAACACAAAATATCACTTTTAGGTAAAAAATTAGGTTAAAAATTGTTTATAACAAAGAAAGTTTCGAACTTATCGTAAAATCCGTACGTACTTCTCTAGATAATATTGTTCTGAAGCTGCATATAAAATTTCAAGTGAATTGACGAAGATCAGTTGAAGTGATCTTTCCGGCCAGTTTGAAAAATGCGGTTTTCAGAAAACACCGTTTAAAATATTGTGTAACTTTGATGTATAGAATTGTTATATTTTACTATAGTCGGCGAAGCCTGGACCATATAATTATCTTTTCAAATTAACATTTTCCTCCTCTTGTTTCTTTCTGTTTGATGTTGACGACAGACGGGCCTGTTTTGCAGCATCAGTCAGGGATGACTCTGAAAACATGATGCGCCGTGCGTCAGCCTTCGCGCATATATTATTGCAGTTTGGCTAGATGCACATCCATAATACCTCCATACACTTCATAAGGCTGGTTAATGCATCATTGACAACACATATAGCTATACTTGCTGCAATATCCACAATTACTTTGCCACTTGAAAGTGAAAATGAAATCACCAGGTGGCATTTCATCGGTCAGAATTTATGATACAGTGTCGCCCAGACGTATTTTCTTCATTTTATCAATTGAATCATGATTATGACGAATGGCTAGTACATCATAAATTGAGAGCTCATTTATAGGCTTCTGGGTTAACTTCCCCTTTTCTTCGAGGCGCTAACTAATTTTTGTCAAATGGCGGGGACGAGTGCCATTAGTTTTTCACGTGATCTATGCATTCCTTTTCTTATTTCCTTTTCTTATTCCAATATTTGCAAGCTTTGCAGTAAGTATTTAGATTTTATGAGAATGTCAACAACATTTCTCCAGCTGACAAGCGCCACCAATCATACAGAGAAGAAAAAATATGTTTTCTCTATGTTCCATCGTCCGAGACAGTTACGCCATTAATTTCTTTTACTATGTTCAATTGACTTTTAGCCCTCCCTTCTTCTGCTGCTTTCTGCATACTTTGTTGACAATGCTTCTGTTTCCACAAAAATGGTGCGAACAACTTTATCGTAAAATGAGTGAAAAATCTGACGAGGAAGGTCCTTGAATGCGCAAAACTTTTCAATTACATCTACACCTATTCTTATGCGCATGACAAGGATAATTCCGCTATTCATTTCATATCCTTTTTGAACAAATCGGCAACTCGGAATGAAAGTTTGTTCAAAATTCTCACAAGAAACCACGATTTGAAATCATAAGTCACGGTTGCCACTTTCGGCCAATTTCGCATTTGCTTTGCACGTTTTACACACTGCAACTTGTGAAATAGCAGAAAACACAACAACAAAGTTCAAAAGATGATCATTCAACGTCATCCACTTCAACGTTGTAATAATCTTCAACCGACATTACTTTTTTACCGGTGTGGGCTGTGGATACGTTATCAGGCAGAGGCGACTCTAGTTCCAAACGATTCAATGCTTGTCATATTAGTTCTATTTGTAAATATGCTGCTTCCTTTCGACTCCTTTCGATCACGATATTCTCCAAGAATGTCACTAATTATTTCTGTTATTTTTTTACCTAATCAAGAACAACACACGTTACATCAGACAGCTGTAACATTGTGCGGCTAGCGCCAGTTCAACGAACGTACCGAGGATATTTCCACAAAATCTTTGTGTTTTATAATATTTTATGTTATATTCACACCACGCATGTAATTCCTCCAAATAAGATAAGAGCGTATAGGTCTCTAGGCCGTAACATCTCACGCTAAACTTTTTGCATGTACGCTCGGCTAGACGCTTGGCCGTATGTTCATCAAATAAGCATTTAAACATTTTTTTTCAATATGAAACGTATTGTACCTTATTTCTAAGATCTCAAGACATCATTTAAGAAAAAAATTTTTTTTTGATTTTTCAAAAAATCTAGGGTGGCATTACCCCTTAAGCCTCACCAATCCACAGAAAACCCGACTGTCATCGATACTATGACAGTCACCTCCATTTTGGTTTGCGTCATTATTTTACATTTTTATGTGTAACTCAGAAGTAACTAACAGTTGTAACATTGTTTCTGTAATTTTATTTAGTTAAATATATGCGATAAAGTATACCAAATTTGATTTACCTAGCACTATTATTTAAAAAGTTACAGGTTTCGAAAAAAGTGTTCACCTAATTTTTACGAGTAGTGTATAATATAATATAAGAATTTTAATGCGATAACGTGTTTAGGAGAACCTGAAATGCCACACCGACGGCGTCGGATTATTTTCCTTCCGCGTTATATTTCTGCTTTCATTAAAATTAATTTCATGCCCTGTCTCGCTAATACGTTTAACTATGCCACTGACGTTATCTTCACCACCGTTCCTCTGGTACACAAAGCCACCCTCGGTTTTGTATTACGTCATAATTACCATTTTTACCCCTCTCATATCCTCTCTCGTTCCTCCCTTCAAATGACATATTCCTCTCTCTCGAGCGGATAAAATATCCGCTAGAACGCACCCTGCATTTTATTATACGCTGAAAAGCGTGGTAATGACGTCCAATTATTTTTTTGATACGTTTTCAGTGGAATTCGAAATAAAAAATACCGGTTTTTATTATCCTTTGATGCAGTATTGATACAATTTTTTTGTGATAAACTAAAATATTGTTCTATATAATGTATATCATGGGCGTAAATTTCAACGAGTTGTCTAATATGACACCTAGATTTTAAAATTTGTCCACTATTACGTTTATTACTATTCGTATCTATAGTTTGAAAATTTGTCACATTTTGCTAATATTTTAAAATTAAAATTATATAGGTAGTGCGCATATATAATCTGTAACTAAATTTGAATACGACCTGTGAAGTATTTTCAAACATCCAATATCATTTCTTTATCTCATCCCTACCTGCGAAGCAGGCAAAAACCTATCCTCCGGCCGTGTCGTGTTTTTCCGAAAAACACTAGACGTGCAGTTGTTTTCGTTGTTCATTTTAGTACGTGTTACGTTCGTGCATAGATTTTAGATCGTAGTAATATTATTTAGGTACTACTTTATTATTTATCATTATTTAGGTATTTACTTCATTTACCTAATATCATTTATCAATTTTATACAAAAGCAGATGCTAGATTACAATACTTATTTTCTAATTGCAATTTTGGCTGCTATGATAACAAACGAACATAAATAAATGGTTGATGAGCTTCAAAAAATAAATTGTCTAATTCGATAGGTCTATACTCAACAGCTAAAAAGTTATTAAGCATCCAATTTGACATTTACTTATTCAAAATAATTCCTAAATTAATATTACATATCTAGTTGTCAAGACAAAATTCAACAATAGCATTCTGCAATTTTGATTTACACAAACGTATAATTTGTGATATTGATTTTTTTCAAAGTATAAATAAATATTTAATAATTTAGGTACTACTCTAAAATTGTTTAAATAATATTTATCAAAACATTGTTCATGGGTTTGGAAAACTAAATCATCTGATTTTACCCCGTTTCCTTGTTATTCTGGACACATAATGAGGAAAAAAAGGAAGAATAGAATAAGAGAACATGAAGAATACAATATGAAGGCGGTTTCAAAATATATTTGTGGAAACCATGGAAAGTGTAATACTTTCACCACGAATTTGCAGTTACTTAATAATTATTTATTCTGTTTACAATTATCCAGTTATGTAATTATTTATTTTTATGAGACTATTACAGACACTGTGACAGAAATTTCTGGATTTCTGTAGAATATCACATCTCTACCAAAGCACTCATTGTCTTTGTTATCTGTAGTAACTGGAACATTCCCATAAACCTAGCCGTTCACATTTCGCGAAATAAATAAATAGAACTGGCGATTTAGCTGGATAAGGCTTTAGACCACTACAACCAACACATGGACTCATTAAAATTCTTTAAATAATTCAGAACATTACGTAAATAAATAATAAAAATTTTAAATAATTTTCGACTGGTACTAATATGTATAACTAATTCTTGGATGATCACAAATTGTTCGTTTGTGTAATTCATAGTAGCAGTTTGCAATGACTAAAAGTTGCTGCATGAACAGAAGTATCATTAAATTTGTGCGATTGTTGAATTTCGTCGTGGCAGCTAGATATTTTATATTAATTTATAAATTATTGTGCATGGGTTAAAATGTTAAATTAGATGCTTAATAACTTTTTAGTTGTTGACGATAGACCTACCGAGTTAGACATTTTAGAAAAGCTGATTTATCGATCTTACGAAGTATGTCAAGATATACAGGATGTTCCATTTAAAATTCTTAAGTTATTTGACATTTAGCAAATCTCCAGTTATTCGTGATATCATATTTGAATCGCAAATTAATGATAACTGTCAAACACTGCGACACTTTTGCTATCCAAAATAAGTTCTTGTTTCCTAATCCTTGTTAGTTACCTCAGAATGATTTTTTGAAAAATTCATGTTTATTACATTAATTTGACAATATCTATAACAGTTGATAATAGTCAAATACAAGTTGATGTCAAAACAATTAGGATACAAATATTCATCAAAAACAGCAATAATATACCTAGTGTTCCATTTAACAAACATAAATTTGTATTGGTACGTTGTTGTGGGACACCCAGTAAGCATGAAAATAATTTCTGGCTATAGAGCCAATGAGTATCTACACCTTTTATATATAGATGAAGCGTGTATTTCGAATTTGTCTTTTTTTAATTAAATGATGAAATATGTTTGCAAAAGCTTCTATTTTTATCAGAAAAAAATCAGACGTTTGGCATTGTGCCACTTTTCACAAAACTTTATCAAAATAATATTTTCATACACCAATCAGTGTAAAGCGAAATTCTCACAAATAAATAAAATAAAAAATTTCATATACATTTTTGTTTTTCAAATATACAATAATAGTAAAACTGACAACCGTTCTCCTGCAAAATGACGAATTTTGTGTATTTACATACAAATTTGTTGTGTTACGGACATTGTAGCTACTCGTATAGGCAAATTCTTTGTCATTTTGTGGAATTGTCACTAGTGTTCTGCCCCAAATATATCAAATTCCCGAATAACTATGTACAAATCATTATATCCTCCACATTTAATGTGGTGAGGGTATATTGAGTTTGATACAACATTTGTAACACCCTTAAGGAGGCTTGACAGATATAGACTTATATATATATATATATATATATATATATATATATATATATATATACAGGGTGTGTATAAATTGGCGGAAAAGCTATACGTGGCGATGTTCTTCGTAAAATTCTGAGTCAACAATCTTTATACTAAAATGTTGTAGCGTCATTATTGTGCCCTCAGGAGTCATTTGAAAGAAACATAGATTTGGCAACGCTGAATCAAACAGGTGTTCGTGTTACTATGCACTGTAAACAATGGGTCCGTATACCATATATACAGGGTGAGTCACTAGAGTCGCGGTGGTAGATATAGCAATTATCTTTAGAGATGGAAAAAAATATTTAATACAAAAGTTGTTTGGCATATCATTTTCTACAACATAAAATTATTTTCATTTATACTGGGTGTTGCATTTAGGCGTAGCAGAAAATAAATTAACTTTTTTAAATGGAATGCCCTGTATATTATAACATATTATGATTGCGAAGAAAATTGTCTTACTAATTGTATCAGGTGATATTGACGTAAAGCTAATAGTTTCTGCAATACTCAATTTTTTATTAAAAAAATGCCGTTGCAGGCCTTTTCCGAAAACTACGTAATAGCGTCATTTTTGCAAATATTTTCTTACAACTTTGTCAGAAAATAACCAATACTAATAGGGAGGTGATAGTGCCCAAAGAAATTTGATGCGATATACAGGGTGTTCCTAGCACCTAATCAATTTTGATATTTTTCAAATGGCTTTTTCTTGAGTTTTTTAAATGGAACGCCCTGTATATTATTTGCTGGTTGCATTTCCCATTAAGTTGCCTTTAATTTATATTAAGTGTGGCATATACATATTTGTACCCGTTTTCGTGATATTTGGAATTTAAAGAAAATGTGTAATAAAGTATACCAATACAGTGCTTTAATATTACACCCTGTATAATTGAGTTAGTTTTTTTCATGTATTTTGTTATAATATAAATAAATTATAAATGTTGGTAAAGTTAAAAATGCTATTTTTTATAAAGATACATTTAAATAGCAGAGTTATGCTAATATTTTAAGTTAGCTTAGATTTACTTAACCTCGTTGTCATGGAAAGAAAAGCAAATAACAGACGTGTAGTTATTGCTGTCAACAGACTTAATATAGCTAACCAACATTTGTAATCTCTGTTAACGATGAATTTTAATTATACTAAAGAGGAACTGATAAATATTATTTACATCTATGGAGGAGCCGGCAAAAACGCTCTACTGGCCTCAAGAATTTACGCTCAGCGATATCCCGAAAGACGGCATCCCGATGCAAGAACAATTAATAGAGTTCGGGAACGTTTTGAATCAACAGGTACTATTACTTACAAAAAAAGAAAAAGAACAAAAGCGGCGACACATGAAGAGAATGAATTTCTGGTAGTTGCTAGTGTGGTAGAAAATCCATACTCAAGCACTAGACAAATAAGAAATCAAGGAATAACCCAATCATCTGTGTCCAGAATAATACGGCGACACAAGTATCATCCATATCATGTGCAACATGTACAGGAATTAAGCGAAAACGATTTAGAAAAGAGATTACATTTTTGTAATTGGGCAGCTGCTAAAATTCAACAACAAGCAAATTTTTTTGACTTTGTTCTTTTTACTGATGAAGCTACATTTCATAAAAATGCGTATGTTAACCAACATAACTTCCATTTTTATGCAACAGAAAATCCTCGCGTTATCAGGCCTTTGGACCATCAACATAGATGGTCACTCAATGTATGGGGTGGAATAGTAGGTACCAATTTGCTAGGGCCTTACTTTTTTGAGGGTTCCGTAAATGGTCAAAGGTACTTACATTTTCTTAACAACCATCTACATGAATATTTAGATGATTTGCCGCTTAATATTCGCCAAAACTTAATTTTCCATCACGACGGAGCCCCACCCCACTTTAGTCTGAACGTAAGACAATTTTTGAACAACCAATACCCCGACAAATGGATGGAAGAGGAGGCCCTACGTTATGGCCGCCAAGATCTCCTGGTCTAAATAAGTTGGATTTTTTTTGTGGGGTCATGTTAAGGAATTAGTATACCAGACACCACCTACCACACAAGACGATATGAAGATTAGAATAAGAAATGTTTTTGCTGACATCAGAGAAAATAACAGAGAGATGTTAAGAAATACTTCGAGATCTTTTACCCATCGGATTAATGCTTGTAGAAGACAAAATGGAGGGCATTTTGAACATCTACCAAATCAATAACTACTTGTTGTTTTATCTTTAATTGTTATAGTTTTTTACTAGTTTTATGTTAATGCTTATCAAGTTTAAAAAATAGTTTAATAAATGTTATTAGTTGTGGTTTCTCTTAATTATTTGTTTTTATTTAATTTTTAGTTGTCTCAAATTATATTAATTTTTCATATTGAGTAACTAAATGGTAATTCCATGTACTTTTCAATTTATTTTGAGCAATTCTGTCAGTTTTTAATTCAAAAAAAGTATTTTTTTCCTTTCTATGTTCTCTTTACAAAAAAAAATCATTAAAAAAGAACCATGTTATGCAGGGTGTAATATTAAAGCACTGTATTGGTATACTTTATTACACATTTTCTTTAAATTCCAAATATCACGAAAACGGGTACAAATATGTATATGCCACACTTAATATAAATTAAAGGCAACTTAATGGGAAATGCAACCAGCAAATAATATACAGGGCGTTCCATTTAAAAAACTCAAGAAAAAGCCATTTGAAAAATATCAAAATTGATTAGGTGCTAGGAACACCCTGTATAGCGCATCAAATTTCTTTGGGCACTATCACCTCCGTATTAGTATTGGTTATTTTCTGACAAAGTTGTAAGAAAATATCTGCAAAAATGACGCTATTACGTAGTTTTCGGAAAAGGCCTGCAACGGCCATTTTCTTAATAAAAAATTGAATATTGCAGAAACTATTAGCTTTACGTCAATATCACCTGATACAATTAGTAAGACAATTTTCTTCGCAATCATAATATGTTATAATATACAGGGCATTCCATTTAAAAAAGTTAATTTATTTTCTGCTACGCCTAAATGCAACACCCAGTATAAATGAAAATAATTTTACGTTGTAAAAAATGATATGCCAAACAACTTTTGTATTAAATATTTTTTTCCATCTCTAAAGATAATTGCTATATCTACCACCGCGACTCTAGTGACTCACCCTGTATATATATATATCGGCATACTCATTAAACGTATATTCCATGTTGAACGAACGAAAAGATAACGTAAAATACAATAACTAATAAACTAATAAACTAATTAACTAATGAACTGTAGGAATAATCACGGTAGAACGGTAGAACTGACGAAATTAGCACAAACAAGTCAAATTACTTAATTTGATTATACAACTGTCAAAAGTGACAAATGCCAAAATTAAGTTACCCATGTTCTACAGTGTTGCCGAATGTATTTTTAAGACAAAATTAACGAAATACCGAAATTAAAAACAAACTTTTTAGGCAGAAAGATAACATTTAGGAAAAGAAAAATTTTCAATATTGTTCTTTATTCTAAACTGCAGCTTCTCCATCAATAGATTTCAAATAATAACACCATTCAAGAGATCGGATATCATGACTTTGGAGACCTCGTGAAGACTCAAGAAGCACGGTACAACATTTTAGATTATAGATTGTCTACTCAGAATTTTGCGAAGAACACCGCCACGTGTAGCTTTTCCGCCAATTTATACACAACCTGTATATATATATATATATATATATATATATATATATATATATATATATATATGGATTTGATCAGAATTGAAAACTGAATCAATTTAGCTATGTCCGTCTGTGTACACGATAACTGCCGTAATTTTGAAGTAATTGATCTGAAATTTGGTATACCTACAAGCTTATCTCTTAAAAAGTAAGGACAAGTTCGTGAATGGGCAAAATCGGTTCACTTGTTCTTTTTTTAAATATTTTACGGTGGGTATTTTAACTTCAGCACGGCTGAAGATAATTTTCTTAGTAATTTTATTTTGCCACTGCATTAATATACCACAGCCACGAAAATGTTATAGAATACGTCTACATGTATAGAAATCTCTCTGTAGTTAAAACTGTGAACATGTAGTAGTACATCTAAGTTTGTGTTACGGAATCACTACAAGTGTACAAAGTTTACCTATAATTGTAGGACTTGTAGTGTTTGTATTTTAGGCCCCTGTTCTCAATGACAAAACCAAACGAACGGAAAGCAAAGAACAACCCTCGTCTGCACCAGCGACAATACATTTTACTACACACACATCCCTGTCAATCGTACGTGTTATCCAGGAGCAATCTACCGGATATCGACGGCAAGGGACGCACCCCAATTTTAATCAAATCGAATTATCTCCCGACGAATTATCGATTCTTCCCGGATCCCGGTTTTTGTAAATTGTAACGAAGCCGCTGTGCTGCTGAAGCTGCCGAAGGAGCAAGATCAAAGGTTCACGTCTCGAAATTCAATCGGGGATGAATATTCTCAACCTCGACGGTCGGTCTAACAAACCGTGCTTTAATTCTATAATTCTACAATCCTCATTCTTATTCTTAAAGATCAGGACGGAATAGTAGATAGATATTTCTCATATAATACATTTGACGTAAGATTAATAACGTACATTGGCATAGTAGATCCAGTGTTAAAACTTACTGAATGCATTGAATAGTAAATGATAGTACTAGTGAGGAAAGCATGTGTTTTCACTCACGCATACACTGCCGCTCATGGAAGTTCGGACACATAGTAAACATATAGGAAATAACGATAAAAGCACGGATAATGTAGCAATAAGCACCTCTATTTCTACCAAATAGCGAACACATACTTAACGTTATGTAATGCTGTTTTGTAACTGGTTGTTAGGAATTTTCTAGTGTCCTTTAAAAAGGATTAAATACGAAATAACAAATAGAGTCATAAATACTGCATCTCAGACACATGTTGCGACCCCATTTTTACCAGATTTTTGCATCAAATGTTCGAATTCGTATTCAAACGAGTCTGTGCCTGCAATCTGTAGTTTGCACAAGATAACTCTGTCACGCGGAAGACATCATGCGACGCGGAAAGCCAACAAGCAAGGAACAGCGTTCTGTAATTATCGCCTTTCATCGGGAACGAGTGTCAGTTCGTGAAAATGCAAGAAATAAGTCGACGATAAGTGAGTCAACGATAAGTGACACTCTTCACCAATATGAAGAAATATGGTATTTGGATGACGTGTTCGGCCGGGACTATCACGAATAATTTCCCAAGCGGATGAAGAAAGATTAAAAATAAGTTTTAAGCAGAACAGAAAATTGACCGCACAAAAAATCACCTCTGAAGTCAATCGCGATAGTGAAAGACCAATTTTCGTAAGCACAGGGAAACGACGTCTCCAAGTGGAAAATCTGCATGGACGTGTTGCCGTACGAAAACCATTGCTCCGTCGGGGAAATCGTCAGAAACGGCTTCAGTGGGCACGAACATATCGAAGTTGGACAAATGAAGACTGGAAACAGTAGTGTCATCGTTTGTGCAAAGTTTTATATCAGTAAATATGGAGCTTATAGCTGTATCCTTAAAAGTTAGAACTAATCTTCATATTACATCATCTATTTAATAAGTGATTTTAGCTTTATAGCAACATGGTAAGTTAGGTATTTACTTTTCCCTACCAACTGTTTGGTATTCATCAAACCTATATCAAAATGACGTATACCTCCATTTTCAAATATATTCATCAATAATTTCCTTTCTATACTTAGCAATTCAAAAGTACTTTATCATAGTTCACTAATAAAATACAATAACAAAATAAGATGCAATATTGTAATGGATATTTCTCATATTTCTTTACACTTGACTTGGTCCATTATGAACGAATAACTACATATTAAGGTTTCCGTATTTCGAATTACTTTGTTAGTGCATTGCAAGTAAAAAAAGATACACAATTGTCTGTTGGATGCCTTTTAGGTGGAATGGCTTGATTGTGGAAGCGGAAGTCGGAAATTAGTTGCCCTTCTGCGCTGTGCATTTTTTCGTCCTTCTCGTCCTCGGTAAAATGAGTTTTCCCTGCGTAATTGTTAAATGGTTGCGAATGGCAACGCACCAGCCAGCCTGTTCCTCTTTGCCGTTTACTTCCATGGCAGAAATTAGTTTTATGCCAGACTGGTTTGATGTGCAGCGTTTTATAATAACATTTATGACGTAGTTCGTATACAGGTGGTCCGGAACTAGGATGTTAACCATCGTCATAGCGTCAACGTGCAAAGGGAATGATGTTCTGGTTTTAGTGTTTTATGTGTCCCATTTAGCAATCGTGAGTTAGCATACTTACGAAGAAAATGCTTATGGAAATATCAGAAATAGTCGCTAGAAATCTTTTGTAAAAAGGAAATTAGCAGATTTAGTCTCAAACCACGTACAAGTCAGCATAGTAAATTATTGACTTCAGTAGGTTTTGGAAAATTTATTAAATGTATTTGAAAAAATAATTATCTGCTTTTAATTTTTTTTACTGGTGACAAGTTATTGTCATTATTGTCACACTATTGTCACAATAATTAATACCAGCACACAAAATTTTGTTGTCATCATTTGTTGTTACTAATAATAATTTATGTTGACTCTTGAATAAAAGTTATATAAATATGAGGTATATAATATAGGTATATAAAATTCGTTGCAGAAAAATTAACGAGCAAAATGAAACAAATGTTTTTTCTGCGTTTCGCAAACTTGAAACGCGTTTTCTCTAATATGTTTTCAACTCTATATTTGGAAACGCGCAACGTCTGATGAAAATTTTTTATTATGGCAATTTCTTATTGATATTGTGCAGCTGATAAATCATTCTTGCGTATTTTAGTTTAAATAAGGAAAAGGAAAATCATGCTTTAGCAGTTGAGTGGCGAACTGAGTGACTACGAACTACGTAGCAACCGATAGGGAGAGGGACGTGCAGCTAAACACACTTCAAGACTTTAACCTAAAATAAAAATGAATTGCTTGGTTTATGGTATATGTATCGTAAATAAACAATTTGTAAATGAAATAGAAGAATTACATAAAACGTGATTGATTTTATTTTTACTATTAAATAAGTAGGTATGATAGGTATTTTGATTTAATTTATATTTTTATTTTAAAGGTTACCTAACAATTGCCAGAAGAAACTTAGGGGATACTACCTTTGCTTTTGCCTAGGATGTATATCTATATAAGAAAAAAAATAATGTTAGAGTCAAATACAATTTTGTATTCATCGACTATTAAAACAAGTTTGTTAAATATATTAAATGTACACTGGAAAGATTACCACAGTTAAATTATATGATCATTGTTAAAGAATTAAATTAGTATCCAATAAACGGGAAAACCTTTAAATCCCTTATTCGATCGATACTGGAATGTTATGGAACAGCCTGTATATGAACCAGAAGAACCACTTTACTGTATTAGCGTAAAAATTTCTTAGAAATTCCCTGTACAAGTCCATACTCATTACGTACAAAGGAAAACTAAATATTTACTTGAGCAAAGTTAACAATCAAAAATCATTTAGTCTCTTTTATATTTTCCAGGGCTCATTCCCAGTACGACGCAAGGTTCGTACGGTCCTGTAGTGCGGTCGGTTGAACTTTAATGGGAAAAGTTAAACGGGTTCAATTACAATATCGGCTATAACTATATCCGGACACGAGACTTTTCCATTTAACGATTTAAAGTATTTCTCTTTTCCCGCGCCCAAGTACGCCCGCCTAATTGAATTAATTCAGTATGCGCGGCAAAGGCAACGAGCAAAAGAATTGACATCGCCTTCTATTGCCTTCCCGGGGTGGTGGTAGACGCACCAAAGGGTGGGGAAACCCGCATCCGATCCGAAAATTAATTTCCTTTTATTGGTAACGTTTCAACATTTACATTTGTAATTTCATTAACACATGTACAGGAAACCTGATCCGGATGCAAATTGGAGAGCATACGGATACGCGGACACACACACACACACACACACACATACACACCTACACACACATATACACGGTTGATGTAAAACAGATTGTACGTTTAAAATCCTCTTTTGCACCGATAACGCTTTCAGCCTTTCATTGACCCGTCCCGGTCTCTATTCGATGTTGGTGTGTGCAGTTTTAAGTTGGAAAACTAAATGCAGTACGAGTGAATACGTGAACTACCTACTACGTGAAATTCACTGATATTACAAGAGATAAAAGTACGTGTGGATGTCTTCCGCAGATGGTTTTAATATTCAGGTTTAATCATTTAATTCTACTGACTGTGAGCTGTGGATAACAAGGAATATAAAACTGAAAATGAAAAAATCTACCGGTGATAGCACAAATAATTTGTATAGTGTCTAAGCAAAATATTGGAGATCAGAATCTTAATAGTATATTACATTACAAGAGCGGTAACTAGCATATTCCGTACGAGTGGAAAGTTAACATACAAACCGCGAAGCGGCGAGTTTTGTTATTTTTCACGAGTACGTAATATGCGTTACAGCTCGAGTATTGTACATAATTTTACCTACGACCGACAATTTCAATAAATTGTATCCAAAATGACAAACAAATATTGGTAAGGATATTATTGACGGTTAACCAATCAATGTATTCGCGCGACATCTATTGCAACTACGGAGAACTTTGTCTCATATACTTCTATTAAGAGGCTGGTTCAGCCTAACTTCAGGTCTGTTCTGCTCAGCTCTGGTGGTCCCCTATTGGTCCAATTATTCAAACAGTTCAATGCTCCTGTGGGTTAATTATTGAATAATGATAGCATCTTATAAGATTACAACAATCTGAATTAACTATTCTACTGCGCCACATCTCCATATTTATTATATCCATGCCCAATTTTAAACAATTGCTGCTCAAAGATAGACGTATAATTGGAGGACGGGTGATATCCTGATTTCAGGAATAACATTTCAATTATGTATTTTTGCGATGCGCCGCAGTAGTTCCACTTTATGTCAATGTACAATTTGAAAAAAATCCAATAAATGAAAAGAAATAAAGCCACACCTTTGAAGAATCGGCGTCGTATTTTCCCAATTTTTCCATCCATGTTCGAGTCTGAACAGTGTGTCCATCTACGATGTTCTCGAGAACTAGTCGTCATTAGACGAAGATAATAGTAATGGGTCTATCTCTATCTTCCATATACCACAAAAAAAGGCTGTTACTCGCTAAAATTCACATTTATATTTACTGGGACAGATTTCGAGAGTTCTAACCTACAAATCCGATATAATCTGAAAATGAAGACAACTTGGGGACACTGCACAAAGAAGTATTCTAATCGAAATTAGGAGATTACATAAAAATTCTACTATTATATCAGACATCAATCAGGTTTGTGCCTAAAGAAGTATACTATTGTTTTTTAAAATTTCCTTTTCAATTGTTAGGTTAGTTAGCAGAATATACATATAAACAGTGCTGTTTTATCCATTCTACTACCAGAGAATTCAAGCTCCAAGTATGGTATGATGCAGAAGATCATTACGGGTTTTGTAATTGGATTCAAATCACATTACGAGGAATCAAAATCCTTACGTATTATTTTGTTGATCGAAGAGGATTTCTAGACGAGATGTGATTACTAATTTTCATAATTTCCATGAACTGACAATAAAATTATCGAGGTATGCTGAAGATTACCGATTTTTTATCAATTTTTTTGGTAATATTACTGGAAGACGTCTATAACATTATTATATGAGAAATGTATAATGGGATATAGTCGACTTGTCAACCACTGACTCCAGACGTTTTTCTTCTCAAGTGCAAAGTGTATGGAGGATTACGTTTAACACAACAAACCGCAGATAGTATTGCAATTAGCCCCGAAGAACCAAACAAGCATTACGACCCGTATGCGTATGGTCTCATGATTGGTCTCATTGGATCAACATTTTTGTGATTTTGATATTATAATATAATATTAATAAAGCTTATGTTGTCTATTTGCCTTTTATAAATAATATATGAATTACAAATTGGTAAATAAAGAATAACTTATTAACTGTTTTGTTTTTCTTATACGTCATCAGATCCCTGTGCTGTGGATGTACATACGTATGTAATATCGACCCATGCAACAAAGACTATAATAACTACATTTAGTTTGTTAGTTACGATAGTCTTCGTTGCATGGGTCGATATGTATTTGTTTTTCAGTAGCTAGGCATAAGTGTATTATCGGCTGAGAAATGAGTGCATAATCTATCGTACCAAGAGTAAGTAATCTGTGACCAAAGTTATTGGTACGGGGTTTGTTTTTTAGGAGGTATAAATGTATATGGGCGCATAATCTCAATACACTTTCAAATATTCCACATATTCATAGTACGTGTGCGTGTATTCATAGTACGTGTGTTTTTGCATATATCACTTCATAAACCGTAGACAAATGTTGAAGTTATTTATCATATAAATATATGATAAATATCTGACATACTCCACATAGGTTATGTCACGGTTATGTCAACAATTTATCACAGTAATTTTTAGATCTACCATGTTATGTTGGTCAGCGTTGTAAAATCACTAGACAGCCTGCTTACGTGTGCAAAAATAAATTGAAATAGCGCTAAAGACGTTAGATCATATAATGTTGACCGCACGTCCGCAAAGTCTATCTTGTTCCAAAGTAGCTTTGGCGAAAACGTCGACATCCCCACGCAAAGACCAATTCTCGACTGATTTTTCTAAACTTATCAAAAACAGCCAAGCCTCTGTCGATCAGCTGTTGGACAACGCTCTTAACAGCTCGTCGTGGAAGACCCTGTATAATTTTTTTTAAAAACGTCTATACCTCATTTAAGTACGAGTTAGCTTTTTTAGGTAATACGTCTGAAAATATTTAAAGGCGAGTTTAAAGGAGCGGAACTTATCATATAACGATTTGGGTTGAATTTTTCTGAAGTGTAATCCTAGTTTTACCTGGCTATTATCAATAACCGTCAACAAAAGCAAACAGCAAAACATTTCTTGTTCCGTTGGAAAATCGACGCTCCTGGAGCATGCACAACCTTCATCTTTTGTGCTCGAACTTTTCGGACCTATTTGCTTAAAAATAAAACCTTTCCAGGCAATCCATCTTCTTGTCAGATTCCCACATATCCGTTGCGAAACTAATTTCACACGGGTATGAAGTTCGCCGGTAATATTTCTTCGTTGCTGCTAGCAACGTGCATCGGGCAGCCCTGCTAGGCACCAGGCAGCAGCGTGTCGGCGCGATATCCTCAATTTATAAACAAAACTTGATGCATTTTTAATCGTGCGGCTACCAAATCTATAAATCATCCACAGCAAAACTGTATTTTCACCACCCGACAGGGGTTAGCTAACCACAAACTTATATCTCTACTGCATGAGCGATTTTATTCGCAATCGATATACCGTAATATCCGCGTATATAAGTTGGCTTGCAGGAATCTGCATCTTGCAAATGAGATTTATGCCCTGCTTGCCTTATTTAACTGATTTTCTCCGAAGGGAACAGCTTTGCGAACGGATGTTGTTGATGGCATGCACTTTTAAACGATGATGTAGGATCTTCGCAATAAAATATCTGAGGATCGTAGGCGCCGTTGCATATGGTCATCCTGAAATTTTTAAAAATTGCTGGGCATGAATTTTTGGGCTAATATTCTGGCAATTCAAGGTTAATTTCTTACATCTGTCCTAATTTTTTTTTAACTAAAAATTAATTGTGTCATCAAAATCGGAGCTGTTTCAGTGGTACCCGATATTTAACGTAATTTTTCTTCAACATTTTAAAACATTGTATATATTTAGTAGGGTGTATCTTGTTTTATCAAGAATTGTTTTTATGTCAAGGACCAGAAAGACCAGAAAAACAAGTACACTCATGTCTCTATAGGTTAAAAAATATTTATGGGTTGCCGGTTACCACAGTTAAGTAAAGTTAGTTAAATTTGTATTTAAAAAAATAATTAAAAATAAGTATTAGGTACTAGAAAACTTGTCATGCGTTTTATCGTCAAAATGAATTCATCATTAACAAAAGCTTTTATCAACCCACACCATATCAGTTAAACGATTTTACAACTTTTCAACTTTATGGTACTTGTCTTAAGTCAATGTATTTACGAATCCATTTAATTGAAACTTGTAGTTATACATATCCGAATAACCTAACCTCACAATTCAGAAATGCACTCAGAGCCGAAGTCTCAGAAGACTAAGAATAACAACAAGAATAATTCATTTTACGCAATTTTACTGAGCAGCTTCTGTGGACTTCTGCACAATTGCAATTTTTGCATAAATTATTTTCACAATTCTTCGACGTTACAGGCTTCCGTAAACGGAGTTGAGTGCGTCGCAAAATAACTTTATTTTTGTGAATAAAATTAACCATGACGGCATAAATATGGATTTTGTGTAGTTCTACTCTCGCAGATACTCCTATTCATTATTAATTTGCATATTTTTAACTGTGTACACAGCACATCGAATGGGACTGATCTGATGATTGAATGTTCTGTACTGAATGCGCATGACCATCAACAGTTAACCACTGTTGTTAAACGCATGATTCTTAACAAGTGGTTAATTTTTCCAATATACCCTGTGTCCACGAAAGTCCGCACCATATGGAAAAAAATTTTATTGTGTATTTCTCAGAAAATGTTATTCTTTATAAAAGTTGGCGGCTCATATGAAACCAAAGCTGCAATCATCAAATATGTAAATTTCCGTGCCATATACCGAGCGATTCAGAATATATGAATTTGTAATAAGAGTAATGTACCTTTATTTTCATTATTATCGATAAACTTTATTTAGAAATGTTGTTTAGAAGTAAAAATTATATTCAAATATGAAATCAGAGCCACCTACCTTGAAAAAAAAATATTTTCAGTTTATTCCTTAATTATTACTCTTGTGACAAATATTAGTAAATGCCAATGGTACTAAAAGGTTCTTTTTAATCTATTTTTTGGAAATTTGAATATAGTTTTTATATTTTTTGTTATTTTGGTATGATAACTAATGTTTATTTAGAACTAGCACAAAATTACTCATTTTCTTGGTGCGAAGTTAATATTTCACCCTGTAGATATTGATATATCATACAATAACTAATTCAGCAGCGTGTCTCAGCTTTTATTCAGTTAATATTAATGACTGTGGATAGGTTTATAATAGTAGTTATCCATCTACAGCGAGCGATTCTCAAGTGGCGAGACGCGCGGTACTACAAGTTATGAAATTTTATTTTCGCGGATAATATTTTAATAAAACTAACTAAAGCATCAAACATCTACTGTTTCTTTAATTAATTATGACTGATTTACCCGTTAGTAAGTTAATAACTATTATGAATATGTTAATAATACTAATTTATTATCTATGAACCTATTTTATTTCTACTACTTAAAATGTTGTATAGTTTCCTCTAAATGATTTATATCTCTAAATGGTCGGTGTTTGTATACGTTATTTTTTACGTAAACCCACAAAAACAAATTTAACGGGGTAAAGTCGGGGCATCTAGGTGGCCAGGATCTTAATTCCGAATTTCTGCCTCTCCAGCGATGGCCAAATTTATGATTTAAAATGTTCTAGACAGAGTTTATATTGTGTATATGGGCGCACCATCAAGCAGGAACCAAATTAACACCCGTTGAATTAACGGCAAAAAAGGTGACAACTCTCTGTTCAGGAACTGAAGATATAATTCCCCATTTAAATTTTGAGGCCCTAATATTTGATTATTCAAAATACCGCACGGCACATTAGTCTTAAAATGGTACTTATCTCGGCATTCTACTGTAAAGTTCGGGTTTTCATGTGCCCACCACCGGCAATTTTCTGAAGAAACCGTCCCATTTGACGTAAATGTTGCCGCATCTGTCCAAAGAACATTAAAAAAAAAACTATAGTCATACTTGATGTCGAAGTCTCTTTCTTTTAGTGTACTTATAAATTTTGGTTTATAAGGGTGATACTTGTTTAGTTTTATTATTTTATGTACTGTTGATTTACTGCATTGGCTGTGTGAAGCAATTTGTCAAACAGAAGTCGTTTTATGCTCGATTACTTCTTGCAACACTGGCAAACTTGTTTCCTCATTTTGGCAATATATTTTTGTGGGGTTTCTTGAAGCTATTTTCAACACACCCAGTCTGTTTGAATTTTCTCATTATCCTGGAAATGGTTGAATGGGCAATTTAGTTGTGTGGATGTCTTGAAAATAGCAGAAACATCTCGGTGCGGTCTATTTTTTCCATGTATTAAAAGAATTTCAACTTTTTGTTGGAGTGTAAGCATGGTTTTAAAAGTTACAGCACATAAACTAACGTAAACTGCAGTGAGTACGATTAAATGAATAATGTCTGGATAATGCTTTTGTTTTTAATATGCACCTGTGATAACTAGTGTATGCTTATTTTAAAATTTAAATAATGTTGCATAAAGAAAATAAACTGTTTGTTTCATATTCTTTCTTTTTTGTATCATTGGGTTGCCTATACAAGAACCTATACTTAGGTGGTTATTGGTGCGTTTTGTGCTGCTGTACATAAGAAGATACATTCTTGCATAAAATAATTGATTCAAGACACAATTGATTGAGGTTTCAGTTATGTTTATTAAGATATTATCAGTGAAAATAAAATTTCATAAGTGGTAGTATCGCGCGTACCACCACTTGAGAGTCGCTCGGTGTAGATGGATAACTACTATTATAAACCTATCCACAGTCAATAATATTAACTGAATAAAAGGTAAGTCACGCTACTGAATTAGTTATTGTATAATATATTAATATCTACAGGGTGATATATCAACTTCGCACCAAGAAAATAAGTAATTTTGCGTTAGTTCTAAATAAGCGTTAGTTATCATACCAAAACAACAAAAAATATAAAAAATTTATTCAAATTTCCAAAAAATAGATTAAAAAGAACCTTTTAGTATCACTGGCATTTACTAATATTTGTCACAAGAGTAATAATTAAGAAAAAAACTGAAAATATTTTTTTTCAAGGTAGGTGGCTCAGACTTCATATTTGAATATAATTTTTACTTCTAAACAACATTTCCAAATAAAGTTTATCGATAATAATGAAAATACAGGTACTCTTATCATAAATTCATATATTCTGAATCGCTTGGTATATGGCACCGAAATTAACATATTTGACGGTTGCAGTTTTGGTTTCATAGGAGCCACCAACTTTTATAAAGAATAAAATTTTCTGAGAAATACACAATAAAAATTTTTTCCATATGGTGCGGACTTTCGTGGACACACTGTAGAATGCGAAATCTTATTAAAGTCGTTAACAAGAAAGTTAACGAAAGTTGTTAACGTAGTTGCTACGTAGCAACTTGCTACGTAACAACTGCGTTACAGAATTGGCCTGAATATCTTCTTTCTTAATTTGTAACTTGAAGGACTCATTTACGAATTTTTGATATTATTAATTTTTGCTGTTATTAATGGTCTAAATTAGATTATTAATAAAATGATAAATAAATTAAATTATTTGATGTACTTAAGAACTTTTGTAGCTGTGATTAGAATTAGGTATGTATGTTCAGTGTTTAAGTAGAAATAGTAAATTTATTATTAGTACCTAGCGGTTATTTTGATACGACAGGAATCGTTGCAATTCGTACCGCGTCTGTATGACTCCGACGCAAAGATTTGACATAATTTATTTCGGCGGTCGACATTGGGGGGTGTTTTCTTGTCCTCGTATAATCGTTTTGATTTGTATGTCGTAGGGGTCCAGTTATGTTTGATCGGAACTTGCCGATTGCCTATAGGACGTGCTCGGAAACTCGAACTGTGTGTCGTTCGAATCGCTCGAATGTCTCGAGAGTCGATTGTTATTTATTGGTTTTAAGACATCATAAATTTTTGCCGCCGGGTTAACGAATCGACGATAGGAAGTTAATAAAATCTTCCGACCGACCGGTTAGGCAGCCATGAAATTTCGTTTTCCGTGTCCCCCTCTCCAGCTTATGTTCAACTGTTCGTTCGGCTCGGACGTCGTGTAGCGTTTTCATTGTGAATTTATGGTAACTCGCAAGGGCGACGATATTTATGGAATTTCTGGTATATATGGCGAGGGTGGCTGTTAAAGTTAATTGACTACGTTTTATTATTAGTTCATGGGGGAGAACTTAACGACATTGTAAATAATTTAGTAGCGGAGCATTATGTGAAAGTGTCAATACGTGCAGAGACACAGAAAAGTGTGACCTCTATAGCAATTTACGATTTTTAAAAAAGGTTTGTAGGTGTTTCATGTTAATTTATATTGTGTTCTTTGATAACTTTCGGACTACTTCACCAATTTGTATGATTTGTTCGGCTGATTGTAAAGAACATCATGAGAACTGTCCCATTAATTATACCCAACAATATTTGACAAACACGGATTCAAACGGCCTCACTGATCGCGTCAAAACTTCTCGTTCGACTGCCTCGCACGAAACCCCACAAGCGAGGTTGAAGCCGAACTGCGAAAATATTGTTCATGTTTATTTGGGTCTTAAAAATTAACAAATAGTCGGAATGCTATTAAATTCAAGGGATATGTATCGCAGTAAATAAGGATTATTTGCATGATAACTGCATTGTCCCGCTAACATTCGTTCCTGAGATTTCGGCTTCCATCAAAATCTTGTTCGCAACCTTTATTACATAAAAACTCAAGTAAACAAAAACGCCAATCTATAGAAGAGACTCTAAATGCATCTTGAACAAAAACTGAAATTTTTGTAGTTAGTGGTTTAAGAGAAAATAAATCGGAAAGACGAGCATTAATGTAAAACTGCAAAAATCGGGTACCTACTTTTTTTCACTTCTGTCGCGCTCATGTTTACATCGAGAGGAAAACAATTTTGACAGTAATACAACTTATGTGGAAATGATTCAGGAGTATGACATACTTTATTTAAATTTTTTCTGTTCAGTAGTTTTAGAGTTATGGGCCTTCAAACACAGAAGTGAATACTATCGAAACGAGAGATGGCAGTAAGACGATTTTCTCCTGCGGGGTCACATATGTTCGGTAAAAGAAAAAACGCCTTTTTAAGGGTTTCAAGGTCATACATAGTACATTAACTGATTTATTAGAAGGCAAAACCTCTTTTAATTGTAGACAGAACTTAATAAACAGAACTTAATAATTAACGTGAAAAAAAAAACAAATGCTAAGGTTAATTTGGGGGGTGGAGGGGGTGCAAAATATATTATTGCGTGTTCCGGCGAAACTTGACGTTCTATCAAAAAATGTCCTACAGAAAAGTTGTAGATCATAAAAAAACCTACAACTTTCACACGGGTCACTTTTTGTTTTGTTTTTTATTTTTAATTTTTACAAAAATAATGAAATTTTTATGAAACTTTGTGAAAGCATGCTTTTTTATCTCATAAATAAGCATATTTTTTTACATACAAAAATGAAGAAGTTTTTGAGATATTCAGTTATTTCAGTCAACAACTTTTTTTCAAAAATAAGTTCTGTGGCGAAAAGTCATCCTACAGAGTTCTTCTGGTGCTCTTTTTTCTGTACAGTGCAGTTCACGCGAAAATTAAAAGCAAAACTATTTAAAAATCTGATGTGGCCACACACATGACTTTATCATACTATACAATAGTATCAAACGCTGACGATACTGTCAATCGAAGCGAAATATCTGTCAATTCTGGTTTTATTAAACATCAATATTAAATATTAAATATATATTTTATTAAATATCGGTCAAACTAGTTTTAATGCAGTACGACCAAGTTCGATGAAATAGACTTTACTCATGCAGCTAAAGTATTAATTTTAACAAAAAATGTCATAGACATAAATTATTCAAAATGTCGTCTACTTTATTTTATGATTTAACGATTTTGACGAAATTATAGAAATGGCTGCCTTTTTGCAACCCACCATTGAACAAAAATCTTTTCAGCTCTAGTCATGACACTTCTAAATATGACAAATTTCCGCTAAAATCTCATTTTTCATTTCGGTGCGATTACAATACGTTGTCATACTACGTAGGTATGATAAAGTAAAAAGAGCCTTTTCGAATTTTTCTCGGAAGTTTTGAGGTTATGTCAAATACCAATCTTACAAAAATTGCAGTTTTTTAATAATCTACAATTTTTGTATTGGATACTTTTTGATTCTACGACAAAAAAATGATTATTTTGATACTTATGTGAAGCTTTATTATTCTAATGTAATATTTACTGTAAAAAAAATCAAGTTATGGATCAAACTATAAATTCTTTTTGCCCGTACAATTGAATGGTGTAATTAGTTTTTCAGTTTTCTTAAAAATGTAAACAAATTATGACCAATTACTGAAAAAATCATTGTTGCAGAAGTCATTTTGGAGGTTTTTAAATTTTTGAGCGTGTTGTTAAATAGGGACTATTATTTTTTATTATTATTTCAAAAAGTAAATGTAACAACAAACAAAGATAAGCACCAGAAAAGACTCTGTACCTACGATGAATTAGTTAAACATATAGAACGTACTTAGTTAAACATATTTTTCGACATTATTGACTCCAATAAACGATTTCTTACTACTGACAGCCGGCGGGGCGAATTTCACCATTATGATTACACCACTTATACATTAAATTATCCCAAAAAGCTTCATTGTAACAACTGACATAGTAATCCCATAATTTATTACTGCCAGTCACCATTTGAGTGTGTTGATTTCTTCTACTGATTACCGAGTGTTCGGCATAACCGTAACGGGGGTAGTTTAAAAGAAATTTATATAGGGGTGAGTTAGCATAATGGGCATTAAGTTGGGGTAGAACCTCAAGTACACATTTACCGGGGTACTAGTGCCTATATTGGTTCATTTAGGGGTGAACACCCCTATGTAACTCCAAGCTAAATGCAAAGTTTGTGTATCAAAACAGAGACGCAGGTACTTTTTTTTTAATTAAGTCTCAACCATTCTATTATGTAGCTTTTGTTGGACAAATAACTTGCAAAAAGTCTGTCTATACACAAAAGACCTTAACCTATGTTCAAAATTGGAAACTACTGACACCAGATGTTTATTTTATTGTGATTTATTGTTTGTATTCCCTATACACGTAGTCGTAGGTATCAAAGTATTAATGAATATTCATTTGTATGTGCCATTAATTTGCAGTAATCACCTGAACAACAAACATTTAAGCTGATAAAAATACACGAAAAATCAGAAGAACTAATGCAAATTCACTTACCGGCCACAACGGAAATCTTAATGATGATCTTCCCATGATTAAGCATCTTGTTATCATTGCACCAAAGTCATTAACCACACGGAAACCCGTAAACACAGGTAAATACGGATAAAACTATTATAAATGTCAAACATTGCAAGGCGATCCATGTTGTGACGTCACGCTGTAACGTACCGGCCGGCAGGCTGTCAATTCTGCATTTCGCGGAGGTGCTTAGCATTCGCCGTAAATATCGATAATACGGGATCATCGAGGCCGGAAATGGATCGATTTGTCAAAACACAACACTAACAGGGTTAGTTTTACATTTTTGCATCACTCGCGGTTCAAATAACTTCAAAATTACACGGGCATTGCAAGAGGCAAAACGGTTTCGACTGAGTTGAGAGAGCGACACCCACAGACTGGCTCAATTGTTTCGATACCGCGTGAAGTTAGTTACAATTTTTAGTGATGCTCGGACGTATTTTTCAATGTAAGGGTTCGTCCAGAATTAGAAACATTTGCTAAAATTGCTAGACGTTTTGGAATATTTTGTATTGTGTTTTAGAATAAGTTAATTTGTCCACCAATGTTGATTGATGCTTATATATTGGTATTTCTATGTGTGCCCAACATTGTAAATAAACACGTTAGGATACGTCATAATAACCTTTATGTGTAAAATAAGTACATCGTGCACAGTATTAGATTAATAGGCTTCGTGCCTTTCTTTTGTCATTTCTATTGTCATCTCTATCTGTATACAAGAATAAGAAAAAGGAATACACCTATTCACTTTTTAGTGAGTATCAATTTCCAACAGAGTTATCACATTTTCCTAATTTGTAATTGTCTTTTATTCGAAAATGTTCTTATGTAAAGCAGTAAATCTGCCACTTTTAACATAAGAAATTGTTAAATTTTGTCAAGAGTAAAGCATCAAATGTTTACAATTAAATGTATAATGTCACAGAGAAAATATTTTAATATTTTACCCTTACAAAGTCAATTTGATAACATTCTGTGAATAAATTTCGTGAAATATCCTCCGAATTCGTATGTAGTGAGACTATAATTGTGCTGATTTTTTCATTACAAAAAAAAACAGTGCTTTTCATGCAAGAAAAGAAAATCTATTCATTTTTACTGGTCAATTTTTACGAATAAGTTTTGTACACTATGTGTACAGTTAATTATAAAAAAATCTGTATTTTTAAAGCGTTTAAAAAAATCAAGTGTGACGTCACATACAAAATGTGAATTAAAAAAAATATTTGTATGACATAGTCTTGTAGTTGTTTGATGATGATTAATTGATTCTTAAATTTCAGATATCTATTAGTTTTAATTACAGATTCGTCCTGAACTGGGTCGATAGCTGACAATTGAGATACAAAATTGATAGTTTACTCAGGAGAAATATTAACAATTTCTTTTACTTTTTTTGACTTGACTGTACGACAAGTCAAAATTCTGACTGTAGTAGGTAGCTATAGAGTTTTTTGAGCACCAAAAACTCTTTTTAAAGAATGACTTTTTTGCGTAAAATTATAATTTAGGTCCATTACTGTATAATGTGTACATATTTATGTTTACAGGGTTAGCCAAAATTACCGGAACACCTATATAACTCTCCAACCGTAAGAAATTTCCAAAAATTGTTCAAACAAAAGTTTTTTGGCTTGAAACACGCATCTTTTAAATATATTTTCCATATTCAGGGTGCTCATTTTATTATACAAATTTGGTGACATTTCCTTTCTTTAAATACAACACCCTTTATATTATTAAAGTTTTTAATTCCAAGATTAATTCTAAGAATTTATTATACGAATCATTTTTTTATAAAATGCATTAATTTTTAATTAGAAGCTATTAACCAAAAATAGTCAAAATGACCGGAACCCCTTAATATATCTCCAACTGTACAAAAAATCAAAAGATGTTTCAAATAAAAGAATTTTGGGTTTAAACAACCTCTCGTTCAAATATATTTTTAATATACAGGGTGTTTATTTTATTATGGAAATTTGCAAACCTTTCCTATTTCTAACACAACAGCCTGTATATTTAACATTTTTTTAATGCTAAGATTAATTCTAACAATATTATGTTGGAATTATTTCTTTATAAAATTTTATTTTTTTAGTTATAAGCAATTAATCAATACTCATGAACTTTTACTTTAACCACAAGGGTAAAAAATAAAAAATCAAGAGAGATAACAACACAATTAAATAGATTTAAATTAAATGTTCAAACTGTCACATTAAAATAAATGTGTATGTACTTTGAAGTTCAGTAGTTTTGCTTAATTGCTCATAACTCAAAAATAATGCATTTAAAAAAACTTATTTCTATAAAATGTTCTTAGAATTAATCTTAGAACTAAAAAATTAAAAATTAACAGGTTGTTATATTAGAAAATGGAAAATATATATATTAGAAAATGATTTGCAAATTTCCATAATAAAACGAACACACTGTATATTAAAACTATATTTAAAAGAGAAGTTGTTTAAGCCCAAAAAACTTATTCGAACATTTTTTCGTATTTGTTTTGCGGTTGGAGAATTATTTAGGTGTTTCGGTAATTTTGACTATTTTTGGGTAATAGCTTCTAATTAAAAAATAATGCATTTTATAAAAAAATGATTCGTATAAAATATTATTAGAGTTCATCTCAGAATTAAAAAATTTAATAATATATAGGGTGTTCTATTTAAAAAAAGGAACTGTTACCAAATTTCTATAATAAAATGAGCACCCTGTACATTGAAAATATATTTAAAAGATGCCTTGTTTAAAGCCAAAAAACTTTTGTTTGAATGATTTTTGGAAATTTCTTACGGTTAGAGAATTATTTAGGTGTTCCGGTAATTTTGGCCAACCCTAGCTGTATAATTAATGTACATATATACAGGAAGTCCCACCTTTTTCCCCGCAAAAATTATTTATAGATAGTAAATTTAATTCTAGTAAAAAAATTATTTTGGAACATAATTGTTTTGTCAAATCGTTAAAAAGTTACAGCCGTTTGAAATATCAATAAATTAAAGAAACATTAAAACATAAAATTCTTACAAAACGATGCAAAAACGACGAAAGACACAATCAATATCCATAGCAACAATAATATTTAACTAAGAAATTCAAAATAACCAATAAATAGATTAAACAAAAGAAGAAACAAAAAGTCGATTAAAAACTTTTTAGAGAATGCTTTTTCTACAAGTACATAAATGTCTCATTCTGAGTAAAAGGTTTCATGACTTATTGTGTTTTTCAATACTTAAAGTAGTTAGCGCCTGTTAAAATACAGTTTTGTTAATATTTCCAAAGGCTATATGTAAGTTTTTAAGAAATAAAGATAAGAAATAAGTCCATATGTAAGTTTTTACTCGGTATGACATTTACTTACTGGAAACAAGTTTTTGTATGCGATTTAGGTCCATAGAAAGAATTATTGAAATTTAAATTGACACTTGAAGAAAAAAGAATAATTGCTAAAATTAGTATTAAAGCCAGTCATTTGTTTGTTTTTTTTTATCAGTCACAGCCGTCAAACAGAAATTTTAATTTGCTTCACACCATATCGATTAAGTCTTTTTGTTTTAATGTTTTTTTTTCTTTTAATATATTTTGTTTCTTCATTGCTTATTTAGGAACATTTTGAATAAGTTTTGTAACTTTCTGAAGAAGCATGTTTACCTGAAATCTCTCTTAACTAGATTCTGACTTTCACTGAGATATTATAATTCCCTCTTCACTCCAAATTGACATAAATGAGGATAATTTGGTATCAAGCTATGGAATATCTATACAAATTTTAGAGAGTAGATAAATAGAAATGTGTAGTTTAATGATGGCAAATTTCAGCAATGATAAAAATGTTGGAAAATGTAATAATATTTAAGCAAACAATCGAATGAGAAGAGGAATATTTTGAACTACAAAGTTTCCATTCATATGAAAGTTATTATTTTCCCGATAGTTTTTTGGATTTTTTAAGCCAATTAAAATCAAACCATGTTCCTCCTTTGTATATTCTTCCTAATCAACTGACAATTTGGCTATAATTTCATCATTTTCCTAACTATGAACTTTGCATGAAATAATATCACATAAATCCAAGTATGTAGCTAATATCAAATAATAAAATGCTGCGGTAGTTGATCAACTACCACAGTATTTTATTATTTGACTTAAAATCATTGATGAAAATGGAGATATTCTTGACTAAAATGTAGCTAATATAGTAAAATCTGGTTGATTCGTTACGTGCATATATGAATTGAGTTCGTGGTATCGCGGTTTTGGTGGTATCCGTCATTTCTCGTTTACGACCCTTGAGCTCGAGGACAAAACGTCCTCTCGGTGCCGTCTGGTGTTATGATTTATGGAGAGGCCGAATGTGGCCGAAGGTACGTTCCAAACTCGAGCTGAGTCTGGCTCTAGTTATCAGAGAAGTGAGAGAAGTTTCCATGGATACGCGACAATCCGCATCCTGATGACGAGTAGAGGTGAGTATGTATTCCAGCCAGGCATGCAAACTTTATAGACAGAGAGCCAGCGACAAAATTATACCCTAAATTTCAGTTACGAATAAAGAATTTTCGGCTAATTTTTGGAGAAACGGTTGACAGAAATTTATGTGTGTGGTTTGAATATAAGAAATAAATTAAGTACGTAGGCTTTCACGGCCAGAATCATTTAGAAAATAAACTGCTTCCGGGTTATGCCGTGTGTCAAGATTTGTTAATGCTGACGTTTCGCGAGCCATGTCGCTCGCTTCTTCAAAGCTAATTGAATACTAATTGAATACAAACCCAGTATTCAATTAGCTTTGAAGAAGCGAGCAACATGGCTCGCGAAACGTCAGCATTAATAAATCTTGACACACGGCATAACCCGGAAGCAGTTTATTTTCTATAAGAAATAAATGTTTTTTCGTAATTAAAATCCGTAATTCTTCGTGAAAACAGTGTTAATAACCATATGATGATAAAAATTAATATACTCGAAAAAAATGCCTCTATTCCTTTGTAAAATATATAATTTCTAGGTAATATCGTGAGTTATCTATTAAATTGTTATTTATTTGTTTCCGTACCAACATTTTCTGGTTGTAGATTTAGGCTGATGATGTTGTAACCAACGAAACCGGTAGCTAAGAAATTATATATTTTACAAAGGAATAGAGGTACTTTTTTCGAGTATATTAATTTATATACCTTTGTCGACATGGACACATTCTAAATAAGAAGATATGTGATTGATACATTCTTTAAAATGCTGCCCCGTTATTTCACGTCTCAGTTTGTTTATAATTCCAGTTGAGATCATTTCTTTTGTGAGAATCTCTATCTTGAATCCTTGATTTAGTTTTTGGTGATATGACTGAAATTCAAAATAGTATACTTTATGCTCAATTTATAGACGCTGACATTGAGGATTTGCTCATCGTCTGATTTTGACACTTACATGTTGTTCCAATATTCTTTTGATAATTTTATAATTGAAAATTATTTGAAACTTGGGAAAGACAACGTTTGATAGATGTAGTCCAATATTATGAACACGCTGTATACATACTAGTTGTCCTACGTCTTGAAATTGATAGAACCATGAATTCTAAATAGAATTTAAGAGGGGCGTTTATGCAAGTGACATCGACGTCGGCCTTGAGTTTGTAGTACGCCCAGGATGTGGTTCCATCTAACGGTGAACCGTTGTACTCAAGTCTTTGTGTATAAACAAACATACTTACTTAATTTGTTCAGCCGATTTCTCCCTTAGCAATAGGCAGCTACTGTAGTTGTGGTCACGATGCCCGGAACGATGCCCTATGCTTACACATTCCAACAGTACCTTACTTTTACACATCAGTGCAATAGTTTTGACTCCGATCTGCTTTCTGTGCGCCCGTGTTTTGCATGTAACTGGTATATGGATAAACGCCCCTCTTAATGTGCGACGTTATTTGGACGATGTGTTCCCAGGAAGATGGATAAGAAGTAGAGGGCCAATGGAATGGCCGGCTATGTCGCCTGATCTGACGCCATTAGTATTTTTTTATTTAGAGGATGCATGCTTATAAAATATCACTTTTTATTTATTTAGCAGTTATTTAGGTTTATTTAAGTTAGCATCTTTTAATGACAGAAGTATTTAAATCTGAGTAAGTATCTACGAGTAAAGCCGTTTATTTTGTTGAGACAAAAATGAGACATCCTTTATAGCTACATGTAGTAAATGTGTTCCAGTATCCTATGGTGCGCTGTCTCCTAATAATACCCAAATTTGCGGTAGGTACGAAACTAATCCTCACGCGCAGACGATTATTCATGCAATTTGTATAGAACTAATGCAAATTCGGTTACCGCCAACTATTCTCCTGGACCGCGATTTCATCCCAAAATGGGCATTCCCGGCCGGGAGCCGGGAACCCCTTTCCTTAATGCAATCCTGTACACAAACAAATGGCAACAGTCCTACCCCCGATGGCCTTACGCAGTTTATTCAAGTAATTCGACCCGCTGAACACCATACCACTTCCTGTTCCTGTTCCAATTTCCAACCCCTTTATTAGCCATATCCGAATTTTGAATAACACTTAAAGGAGAATTCCGTTTTCGGGTGAAACAAAATAGGATTGTTTTACGTTATTTCATTATTTAATGTCTTGAGAACATATAGATGACAATTCTGGACAAAATTTGCAAAATTAGTTAAGTTATGAGCTATTAGCCTATAGAACTTGAAGTGCGCGGTATTGGCGAAATTTCTAGTACCTATAGTTTGTTTTGAAACTCTTGTAACTAGTCAGGACGAAAAAGTGGTAGCTGATAAAACAATTGACAACTTTCAATGGTTTAGGCATAAGCAGTCAAGTGCCACGTCGCTTCTTCAGAGGTAACTGAATACTCAAGTATCCAGTAAGTAGTATACAGATAGCTCTGAAGAAGCGAGCAACATGGTTCGCGAAACGTCAGCATTTACAAATCTTGACACACGGCACAACCCGGAAGCAGTTTATTTTCTCAATGATTCTGGCCGTGAAATCCTACGTACTTACTCATTCTCTTCTCAATTAAAAAAAACTTGAAAACAAAAAATTTATAGATTTATTAGGGTACCTTCTTATATATTTAATCAAGACTCGTAACACGTTAATTGAAATGACCAAAGGTGTGTACAATAATCCAGGTGGGTTTGAAATTTTCCTAAGTGCACTCCTTATTTTACTGGACATCAGAATTAAAAGGTCAAAATAAAAAATAGGCGGTTGTCATTGAATAAAACGTCGATACGTCACAAGTCGAAAACGATTCGGAAAGTTAGTTTGATATGGAACTCTATATTTTGATGTTTCTCGTGTTCGCTTTTTTTAAATAAAAAATAACTGGAAATGATGGCAGTGGCGAGGTCATTTGATACTCGTCTTCGTTTGTGCCTCGAAGAGCACGGAAGACATTTCGAACAACTACTTAATTAAGTACACTCAAATCTAAAATATTTCTCTGCGTTATATTTTATGAAATAAATTGTTTTTCAACGCCACCACAAACGCCACGTACGATATTTATTACCTACAATTGCCGTTGGAAACGTTGAAAAATGAGTTTTTGGCGAATAACTTTTAAAATATTGGGAATTGTAATGGGGTTGTATTTAGAAACAATGTTTATTTTTTAATTCTGCATCGTTCCACCTAAAAAAATATATGGGTTCCAATTTAAAATAAGAACAATAACACGCTTTGAAGTTTGACAAGTTTGACACTAGATTTTGGTCATCCTGTACAATTTGGAACAATGACACTTGGTTAACGAGACTACTAGATCTAACTTAATAAGGACGTCGCAAAATTTTATTAACGAGGTGCAATTTGTGGTTTTTATTGATTTTTAAGGCCAACGATGCAAAATCAATTTTTTTTTGTTTTTCATTTTTTTGCGCTGCAGTCACTCAACCGATTTCAATAAAATTTTGGTGGTATGTAGGCAACCATAACAGGCATCCAAATGTGTAAAAAAATATATAGTATGCAATTTAAAAAAATATATCACGTTGGCGTTGCACATTTTTGGGACACCCTCTATAATCAAAAATAATTTCTTGAAATATACCTCGAAGTACAGGGTAAGCTTGCAAAATGTCAAACTCTTAGCTTAATTAGTAACTGAGCTACAGAAGACGGGAGCTGAGCTGCAGGACCCTGTATAAGTATTCATTAAGTGAAATGCTTATATCTATAGTCAATTGCTACTTTCCATTTCAAAACGAGGTACGCAAGAAACGTAGGATGCGATATTTTCTCCCACCGCAATTGAATACTGATCTGTTTCGTACACTCTGAAATGCGGCGTTCAGAATAATTTTCCGTAATGCCAGGATTGCCTGGATTGCTTGGCGCGTTCTGGTACAAAATGTATACAAGACGGTATTACATTTAGCGGTATATAAAGGTGCGGAATCCAGTCTAGAGACGGAGAAAGGGAGTAATTGACGAAATAAAGGATCGAGGCAGTATTTTCTCCTTTCAAGGATACCTACTTCCACCCTTTCAGCCGATTGGTTTTCAAGCTAAACTGTATACGTCCGTTTCACCACTGACATTATTTCGTGGTAAACGCCAGTAGGTAGCAATGACGTACTTGACAGCCTTTTCAACGAGTTCCCACCTCACCTATGTAGAAGAAAATAACGTCTAATAATAGCCCAGAAAGGCTTCACGTACAATTTATTGTTACTGACTTCATCAACACCCTTTTTGATGGCACTCACTTAATTTATTAACCGATTTTGATAGATCTATTAACGGTACAGATTATATGTGCAATGACTAAAATAAAACGTGCATTTATTGTAAGCATTTTATAAAATATTTGACCAATACAAAAAATATTTGTCCAATACAAAAAACATTTGAGCAATGCAAAAAATTACTTGTGCATTAAAAAGAATAAATGTGCAATAAATTTATGTAAATGTACAAGAGCATAAATAACTGTGCATTTATATATTTGAATGTTCCTTTCATAATATATTTGTACACTGAAATAAATTAATGTGCAATACAATCGCTACCTCTGTAAAAATAAAATGAGCAGCCTAAAACATGGTTGTTCATTGAAAAAAATATATTTCCAATGGTTTAAATAAATCAGGATTTGAAAATATGATAATGCGTCCTAGAAAGAATATAATGTGCATTAAGTTCTGTAACCTTTAGAGTACATATATACAGTGAGCGCGTAAGTATGGAGACATGTATGGGAAAATTTCTGAGATCTTTTGTCATTTTAAAAAAATCCTTGACGACGTCGATTTTTAATTATTAAAATAAACATTTTTGTGATAACTTTTCTTTCCTACCGTCAATTGTTACTGTGTTATGACGTCATTGACCTTTGTTATGGCAACGCCATTTTTTCTTACCTAATTTGGTAGATCATTTAATATGGAAATGGAATCGGAAACATTATATGGCCTTACATAAGAACATTTTTGAGTAAAGGGCAATTGAAAAATATTGATAAGTTTAGGGAAAATGGATTTTGTAAGTTCAATATGAAATGCCTTTTGGGTTTGAAGTATCTGCTCTGAAAACTAATCTAACAAAATAATCTAATTTTCTATCGCACAAGGTTTTCGGAAAAAAGTGGGGTAAAAACGTAAAAAACGCAATTTGGGTAATTTTATTATGTAAGGCCATAAATTTTGCAAATTACGTTTTAAACAATTAACAGCTGTAGCAATATCAGGACAAAAAAATATTGGGTGTCGATTTAAAAAAAGTGTCGATGACGTCACAAGTCGAAAATAATTGAATTGTTATTTAACATAATATGTAGAGTGAGACATTTGAATTAATTAATAAGGTTTTATATCATTGAAAGTACGGGCTATCACCAACATACGAATTTTCAAAATCATATCAGCGTTAATTTTAATAAAATAGGTCCCAAAACAGAATCTTGTGGTACCCCCAAGCAGTTTATTAATTCACTTTACACATTTTCCCAATCCTAACCTTCTGTTTCCTGTTTGCTAAATATATCATTTCAAACCATTTAAATTATGTTCCTCTAAAATAATCATATAATCTGAAAGGAAATAATAAAAACGCAAAAAGTTTATATAATAGTTTTATTAAAATATTGTAAACAACACCTGAAAAAAAGTACGGTATTCAAAATGCAACCAAGGTAGTACTATTGGCACCTAAACAGACATAATTCTAATCACAGCTACAAAAGTTCTTAAGTACATCAAATAATTTAATTATAATCTAATTTAGACAATTAATAACAACAAAAATTAATAATATCAAAAATTCGCAAATGAGTCATTCAAGATAAAAATTACACGCTTTTGAACTTACAAATCTTACACCATTACGTATGACATAATTTGTCCTAACTGTAAGAATAAATTTCAATAAATAAAAAGGTCAACATTAATCATATCCAAAATAACAAATTGAAAGTCAAATATCTACAAAAATGCATTACTATAGAACATAATACAATAAATATAATTGTTGAGGAAAGTGGAGCCAAGTAACCGTCTAAGTAATGACTTAACCCAACACCAGACTTAAGGAAAAATACGATATTAACTCCAGGATACCAAATTTACAAGCAGATAGGAAAATTAGGCTGTCACTCCGTTAGCTATAGATTGGGCGAGAGCTAGAAGAGCGAAAGAAGATATTATGTACAAACTGGCCGGAAGTGTACTAAATTTGCAGCCGTCGTCCTCATCTAAAAAAAGAAAACAATTAACTTCGAACTTTAGAAGATTTACAGAAACTAATACAAAAAAAAACGTCATGCTATTAGTCTATTTTTATTACATACTAACACATAAAACATAATACGTACAAACAATTCAAAGCTTTTAAATTTATGATTTATCTATGTATTACTTTGTATTGTAATAAATTATTTGTATTTGTATTACGTTCTACATAGCTTGCAGAAGTATAGCGAAAAGTATGATAAATAGTATTGTTTCTTTTTTGTTAAACATGCATGAGTAAGTATTACAATCACGATAGTTAGCAATTCCAATAGGACTTCTTATAAACTTGAACGCACAATAAATTAACGTTGCTTAAGAGGAATCACTAGAGGTCCTAAAATAAAGTTCAATGTTGTATATTTCTTATTTTAACCAACTAAACAGAAACATGTCGGAATTTCGGACAGTGTCTGAATTTGGTACGTTTACTTTATTTTCAAACGGTATTGCGTATTGATTTTGAAGCGAACGGCAACACAAAAGTGATACCATCGTATGATATTAATCCAGTTAATAGTAGCCCTTGTAATTTCGGTAATGAAATATTCCCATTTTGTTTATCGATTACACCGGATATAATAACACTCGAATTCGTAATGATAATAACGAGCGACCCATTAAGCCGCCATTACACGGCACCGTTAATTCAATTTTACCCTCTCGTATAAATAATATTTAATTAAAAGTAATGCGCGTCACATTCACAGCTACACATGTTACTATGAAATTTTAATGTGATTACAGTCCATTCCCAACAGTAATAATATTCGCAGCGACCGGGTATATACCCTGCGGTATAAATGAATTTGTTGTACTACGAATGTGTTTTTAGTTTTTAGTAAAAATAAAAAAAGGGACAAAAAAACATTTTTTGTGTTTCTTTTGATGTCCCCAATAAAATACTATTTTTGAATGATTTTCGTGGTTAAATCTGATCAATTTATAATAAAATAGATAAAATTGTAACCATTCATTTAAAACACTTCTTTTCTTGAGAAGAAAATATCGAAAACCGCCAACTTTTGACTACATGTTTATTGGTTTCTTTTTAATCGTAAAATATGATACTACATAAAATTACTCTGTATGTTTTAGAGACGCGGATTGTGATACCCTGTATAATATGTATAATGTGTTCGTTGTTACTTGTTGTTGTCACTTTTCAGCAGTAGAACGGATAAATGGCTACTCCGACGAAGGAGATGAATAGAACCTTTATTGTAGAAAATTAAAAGATCTATCAATCTCAATCTGACCTTCATTGTTGCCAGACCATTAGGAAGCAAGATATTGTCACATACACGATTTTACACATCTTTCAAAATCGTTTTTTTGTCAATGGGGTGTGAATATTTGAATAAAATTGCTAAAATCTTACGAGTCCAGATTTCGTTTAACTCGTTGCGACGGTCGAGTACGTATACATATATACATAGACGTCCTAGTGAACGCTACGCAGCCGCTACTATACAGGAAATGGATAGATTTGGTCTCATCTTGTTGTAGTTCCTGGTAGACTAAATGCAATGAATTACATCGAATAACATCTTGGTGGACCATGTGGTGCCTGCTGCATATGGTGTCGGTCAAAATGTCATCCTAATGCAGGACAATGCAAAGCCACATACCGCCGGCATCACCAGAAACTTTTTACAAGAACGTGGAATTCAGGTCATGGAATGGCCGGTGTTCAATCCTGGCTTGAATAGTATTGAACACGTGTGGGATCAGCTTGACCGACGTGTTCGCAAGGGCCCTAATCCACCACTAACCATACAGAAACTGACACAAGCCCTGATTGAGGAATGGGAAAGCATACCCCAAGAATCTCTTCGCAGACTAGTGCGAAGCATGCTACGCAGGTGTGAGGAAGTGATTCGTGGAGGGCATACACTGTATTAAAGCTCACCAATCCACAGAACACCCGACAGTCATCGATACTATGACAGTCATTTCCATTTTGTTTTGCGTTATTAATTTACATTTTGAAGTGAAACGTAGATGTAACTAAGAGTTGTAACATTGTTTTTGTAATTTTCTTTAGTTAAATATATGCCGTCGAATACCAACTTTGATTTGCCTAGAACTATTATTTAAAAAGTTACAGGTTTCGAAAAAAGGTTCCCCTAATTTTTTTGAGCAGTGTATTTTATGATAAATAAGTCGAATAAACATGATATTATCAAATTGGTCGTTTTCAATATATGTTCTTCAGGAAAAAAAGTGTTTTATATAAATACCTCCCTGTCTTTGATTTTTCCAAAACTAGTATTAGATAGGTACTTATTACAAACTTATTATAAAATATGATGCTCTATCATGTTTTCAATGACTTGGGTAGGTTGACGTTTTTCTAGACCTATAACATAAAAATGCCAGCTCGTATGTAAACTATGTATCGACTTTAAGATCTAGAAATGTTCTCATAAAACTCTTTGTTTATACGTTATTTGTAATGCCTAACCAAAGGTGAAGACAAACATTCAGCATTGAATGATGATAAATTATTATTTATGTTAATTAATAAGTTTTTCTTATTTCTAATAGCTCATAGACAACAAAAAGAATGCAGAAATATGCTAACTATCATTATTGCATATATTGTGACCTGCACACTGTAGCTATGTTACTTTATTAGACACTTAAATCTGACATGTTATCTATATGTTATGTAATTACTAATAACTACAAATACAATCACATGTTAACCCTGTCAGACCTGATGTAAACGTACTACCATGTACGTAACAAGTTTATCTTTTTAACAATTTACGATAGAATTGGTTGCACATAAAATATACTGAAAATAGTTTGAAATTTACTGACTATTGCTGACCCATATTAACAAATATGAACTATAAAATGTATTATCAGGTTAGATAGGGTTAAGTACAAGAAATAATGAAAAGCATGCACTCAAGTATATCTACAAAACAGTATAACAACAATATTAAAAAAAATTACCGCAATTATTAACAGTATTCTATTCTACCAACTGTTAATACAAGAAAGTTATCACAAACTTAACAAACTACAAACAAAATTAAATTCAAAATAATTAGTACGACTACAGTTTCTTCAGCCAGTTTCCCATTTACATCATCAATTTTTAACCAATAAGAATATGAAACTCGTGACTATAAAGAAGTGAACGTCAGTCTGAGATTATTCAAAAATTCATGACGTACATGCCAACTCTCGCTGAATAGACAGTACTGTTATTTGCAACCCAGACACGAAAAAAAAATAGAAACAAAGTTAATAAAGGGCAAGCGTATTCATGCAAATTAGACTTACCACACTCATCCTTATCAAATTTTGAGATAGAAGGCAGGCCTACACAGCCACCAGAAAGTTGGATTATTTACACAAAAACCAATTCATCGAAAATGGCGAGTAACAAAATGTAAGTCCTCTGGCTTACATGTTGTTACGGGCGCAAATATTAACGTATAGATAATATATAACAATAAGTTATTCTGTATAATTATATATGTGTATTTAGATATAATAAGTGCATTTACAATGTAATTATATATCATAGAATGGCGCTCTTAGATTAGTATTTAGATCGAACTGTGGCTTTCTTACCTGTTTCCTCGTGGTCTCTGTCATCGACCCAGTCCAAACTTCTGGCTATGGCCATTTTCCATCTTGAGTATTTTATATCCTTTTCTGTAACAAAGAAAAAAATATACTTAATAACAGACACAAGTACAAAATCACAACTCGAAAAATAATGGAGGATAAAACTTACAATAAACATTTAATATGCAGCAATAACTAATTTAAAGGTTATAGCAACTAACACCAATCACCAACAAAGTATGCAAACATTTTGGAAATAAATCAAACTTGCAAACATTACTCCAAAGACAGGTTTTAAAAATCACAACTAGAAAAATAATGGACGCATGATAATGAAATGCAGAATAATTACTCAATAAACTTCAATAAACAATACAAAAACCATAACAGCTTACAACAACCTTAAAGCAAATAAAAACTTATAAAGAAGCCAAAGTTGCAAATACCGTAAAACTAAGACAGCTAAAAATCACAACTCCCATAGCGGCTTAAGCAAGACACTCATAAGGCAAGTAGGATTTTCTGTAATAAGGTAATAAATATAGAATAACATTGCACTACAAACAGTCAAAAAATCAATTATATTATTAGTCATAGTTGCAAAAACTGTAGAACTGAGACAGTTAAAAAATCACAACTCAAAACATAATGGGAGAAATAAAATGAAATTTGGTTAAATTAATTAATAAGTTTCAAAAATCAATATAATGGCCATGACAGAGTAAGCAATACACTCATAAGGCAGGTAGGAGTTTCTGAAATAAATAAGATAGTCTAAAGTCGTAATAAGAACGATTAAAAAAACAAACTCCAAAAATAATGGAGGAATGTTGATATAATTTGCAGTAATTATTTAATATGCAATAATAACTAATATAAAGGCCATAGGAACTTACACCAATCACCAAGAAAGGTATGCAAACGTTTTCGAAATAAATCAAAGTTACAAACATTGGTCTAAAGACAGTTACAAAGTCACAACTCGAAAAATAATGGAAGCATGATAATGAAATGCAGAATAATTACTCAACAAGGTCCAGTAAGAATAGTTAAAATTTAAAAGAAAGAAAGTAAAAAAATCACAACTCAAAAAATAAAGGAAGATATAAAATTATCTTCGGTTTAATTGTTCAATAAACATCAATAAACAATATAATGATCATAACAGTTTTATAGTCGGGAACCAGTATAAGAAATATATACCCTCATCTGTTATTTAATGATAATAAAGAATATATGCTAGATAATGTATACATTGATACATCACAAATAGGTTGCCTAGCTAAACCACATGCTGATGATGTTAAACAATAAAATGCTTAATTAATTTTTTTTGATCAACTACTCCGATTAGTTGTTCATGAAGGTCGCTCATCAGCTGAGAGAAAACACCCCACGGAGTTGAAAAAATAAAGGTTGCCTACTTTCCCCTCTGCGCAACTATGGAGTTGCCAGGTATAAACAGGTAAGTAAGCGCTATTAATACACTCTCATAAGTTATTTTACGAATTACATATCAAATGAAAGGTTATTTTATTCCTAATCCAATTAGGTATTTGCACTGAAAACAGTTAAAAAATCACAACTTCAAAAATATTACAGGAATGTTGATAAAACTTGCAATAATCATTTAATATGAACCAATAAACAATATAAAGATCATAGCAACTTACACCAACCACCATATAAAGTATGCAAACATTTTGGAAATAAGTCAAAGTTGCAAAAATTGCTCTAAAGACAGCTTCAAAACCACAACTAAAAAAATAATGGAAGTATAATAATGAAAAGCAGAATAATTACTCAATAAGCTCCAATAAACAATAAAAAGACCATTGTAGCTTACAACCACTAATAAAGCAAAAAAAATATAAATTAGTCAAAGTTGCAAATACTGTACAACCGAGACAGAAAAAAATCACAACTAAAAGTATTGATGGAAGAAATAAAATTAAATTCGGTGTAATTGTTTAATAAGCATCAATAAATAATATAAAAGCCATAGCAACTTACACCAATAAAGTATGCATCTTACATAATGAAATATGCAAAAATGTATGAAATAAACATTCTATACTTACGATCATCAGATATCGCAGGCATAAACGTGTCACTAGGCACAGCCTGGACGTTGTCCAGATCCCAAACCTCTACACCTTTAGCATTACCAGCAGCAATAGCTGCTCCAAGAGAGGTAGTTTCAGCCATCAAAGGTCTTACTATAAAAAAGAAGAAAAAAAAGAATTAAATAAATTACCCCATTTCTAAACAAAAGAAATATTCTAATAGAAGTGCTTACCAACAGGTATTCCGCAGTAATCAGCCTGAATTTGCATCAAAAAGTTGTTAGAAGTCATTCCGCCATCTACCAACAATTTTTGCAGAGGATAACCGCAGTCTAAAGCCATGGCTTCTAAAATGTCTCGAACTTGAAAAACGACAGATTCCAGAGCGCCTCGAACAATGTGGCCAGGTTTTGTTTCCTCAGTTAAGCCACAAATCACACTAAAAAATATTATAATTGTACATAATAAGGTATTTGACTGTATTAAAAATATGGCTTGTATTATAGTCATCGTAATAGATTACAGTTTAAGATAACTATTTGTTATTACTTAAAAAAAAAAAATATGCTTTATTTCTATTAAAAACCAGAATTAAAATTGAATTTTATTCACGTCCTATCACGTGATTTAAAACGCTCTGTAATTGGCTCAGTCTCCAGTGATGTCATTCGTTAGTACGCTTAGAGCACGTTCGGTTTGTCAGGGTAGGGTATGGGGAGAGCAATGCTCAGATTACCTGGGTCGGCTGTCTCTCTCTTATATACGGATAAACGCCGTATTACGTTAGTCCGCCTATTATGCAGCTCGTCACTCTCACCGTACCCTACCCGATTATCCGAACGCGCTCTTATGATTCTCCCGTTTGAATTTAATAGCACTAAAGTGCCATGTAAGCATAACTTTGCAGGTTAGGTTAGCCCTAACCTTAAGCTGTCAGATCAGATAATACCTGGTTCGAAAATACGATAGATAACTTATTCTAGTCAATTTTATTTATGTCGAAGTAATCTTCACAACAAAAAACACTTGTATTGGCCGCTATTTATTTCATTTGGATTTCTACGAGCCAACCACTTTCTTCGCAGTTTCAAATCTTGCGGAACAGCTACAAATAGTTTATCCGGAGGTTTTCTTGACATATTTCTGCATTGTGGATTTATACACCATTTATAACCCATTTTTATGTAGAAATTGTGAAAACAACACATCATACAACACAATTACCAAACGGCGACGATGCCGATGCTGACAGACCATATGGGCCGATTTGACGTCTTCTATCGTGTGACGTCACACAACAGAAAGTATCGTTTTGGAGGGGACTTTTTGTGATTCAATTTTTAACGCTGATTCTTATGAAATATTGAGGAAATAATTACGAAAAATAATGCATTTACAATGTAAAGTGAAGGAATAAACACACTAGATGGTTTTCCAATAATAGTCAAATACCCTATTGCTTAAGAAGTAAGGATGTCTGGATACAATATGTATCAGCTACTTCTTATGAATTGAAATTTTTTAATTAATAACGTTAAAATTGTAGGAAATTCAAGAATAAACAAAAATTGTTTACCTTCTTGCGTCTTTCCTCCAGTATGGTGCATAAAGTCCGGAAAAAGCAGGCACAAAGTATACTTCACCAACATCTCCAACAGATTGCGCTATGTCCATGGATTCTGCAACGTTTTTGATCACGCCTAAATTATCCCTCAACCATTGCATTGCTACACCTAATTATAACAAAATACATTAAAATTTAAAAAAAAATAAAGAAAAATTAAAAAAATAAATAAAATTTTTTTTTTTAAATTTGTGTTTTGTTTTACCAGCAATGGCGATGGAGCCCTCTAAGGCATAGACAGGAGGAGCATCCTTCCCCAATTGATATCCTACAGTAGTTAGTAAACCATGGTTTGATTGGACAATCTGTAATATAAGATGTAAAAATATTAATATATTATTTTCTATAAGATTTTTGAATATTTTGAACTTACCGCTGTGCCTGTATTGTACAATAGAAAGCAACCAGTGCCGTAAGTACTTTTAGCCTGTCCTTGATGGAAGCACATTTGGCCAACGAGGGCAGCTTGTTGGTCACCCAAACACTAAAAATTCAATTTAAAAAAGATTAAAAACTATTCAACTATGATCTTCGATTAAAAATATTTGGCTGAAATCAATATTTTCTCGCAATACCTTTAAATAAATAAAGTCTCTAAATTAGTATTCAAACGTTTCCGCTTACTTTAAAGAATGTTGAAGAACCCCAAAATACACGGAAAAAATTAACTAAATCAGCTTTTTGAAAAGTTGTAAAGCAATAAAAAATGCTCAATGCTAAAAAATCTCATGGAGTGTTGGATTGTATGGGGGATTTGTTATTATTAGAGATAGAACTGGTCTCAGAGATGTTTTAGAAACCCTAAAAGTGAATTTTTATTTATAAATATGGTTATCATCTATTTTATGTATGGTCCTATCAAGAAACAGTTTTGACATTTTAGAGGTACCTGTTTATGTACTATCATGAGCATAACAAATCTGATGTGGCCAGGCACATTACTTTATCATACCATATATAAAATTAATAGCTTAGCTGCATGAGATCCTATTTGATCGAGATCGGCCATGTCTGCATTAAAATAAAACTACTAGAACTAGACAGATATTTTGATTATATTGACAGTAGGTATTTTCACAGTATTGTTAACATCAGCGTTTGACACTACCTACTGTCATTAGAATCAAAATATCTGACACATCCTGGCTACTAGTTTTAATGTAGTACGACCGATCTCCATGAAATAGAATTTGCTCATGAAGCTAAACTATTAATTTTACCAAAAAATGTCATAGTCATAAATTATTCAGAATTTCCTCTACTTTAATTTATTATTTAACTATTTCAGAAAACAGAAAACAGAAAATCCATAACATAACAGTATATTTTATAATTAAAAAAATTATTTATGGGTTGCTACCAACTGTCAAAAGTTTAGAATTTTTTTTAACTAATATATAACATTTGCATGTTACGATTATTACCTAATTTCACAGATGTACAATTACTTAATTTGTGAAAAATTCAAGTAAAAAATGTTGAATTGTGTCGCGTATGTTTGCATTTTTTGGCACTGATTTTCTCTGAAACTAGAAACTAGACTCAAAATACAATTTCTGTTTTCAATTCCATATTCTATACAAAAAGCACATCCGAATCAGTTGCCTCCTGTTCATTGTTTTTAATTGTTAGCCAAGTTAATCCATTATTTTTATTTAATTAATTATTAACTATTGTATTTTTGACAAATGAAGTAATTGAAAATCTGTGCAATGTTCTACACTCTAGTATCTATTGTAGCAATTGTTCATTTTTTTTTTCGATTGTTATTTTATTGAAATTTTAATTTTGAGCGTATACAGGGTGTAAGAATGAAGGTGAGCAATTTTTACTTTATCTACGTAGTTTTGATCGAGATCGGTCGTGTCTGCATTAATATAAAACTAGTTAGCCAGGATTTGACAGATATTTTAATTCTAATGGCAGTAGGTAGTGTCGAACGCTAATGTTTTGACAATAGCTACTGTCAATACTCAATAGTATCAAAATATCTGTCAAATCCTGGCTAACTAGTTTTATTTTCATGCTGACACGTCTGATCTCAATCAAATAGAATTTCGTGCAGCTAAACTATTAATTTTATATATAGTATGATAAAGTCATGCGCCTGGTCACATCAGTATTTTTTTAAATTATGAAGATCTTGTAATTGTTCTTCAGAGATAGTCCTTGAAACAAAAAAGACAGACAAACCTTTTAATAAAATAAGTAGCACCCTAATATCAACGTGTTAAGATGATTAAAATTGCTGAAATTTAAGTTTGGAATGTATATGGAAAATTATCAAAGTACATATATTTATAGACACACTAATAAATTAATAAACAATTGACAAAAATAATCAATTAAATTTCAACAACTTGTGACATATTTCCAAGAACTAGTCACCAAAATAAGATTTAAATAACAAATCAATCAATTTACACAAATAACTAATTAACCAATCAATTATTTACAGTTCATATTTATCTCTATATTATTGTGACGTTCTTAAACCAATTCCTATAAACATATTGATAATACTTTATCAATACACACCCTTTTCTCAAAAACTATAATTTATCATGATTATCAGAACAAAAAAAGTTATACTTGTCTGTGTAATCAGTAATAATAAAAAACCACTCAACAATAATTGCAATATCGTGCGATCAAGTTTCTTATCTATCAAAACAATCAAAAACCCGATATTTATAATAAGATAATAATGCACTTACACCAGAAATTGGAATGCCTTTTATCACGGACTTTGTAATATATCCGTAGATCTCAGACGAACTTCGGATTTCAGGTAGTATACTCATCGGAATGTCGAAAATTTTACACAGCTGCGGATCCCATTTTAAAGTTTCGATATTCATCAACATCGTCCTTGAAGCATTAGTCACATCAGTTATATGAAGGCCTCCATTGACACCTCCCGTCAAATTCTAAACGAACAATTTAGATAAGAAGTAATATTATTTTATGGGTTAAAGTACAAAACAAACAAAACTTATACAGGGCTATAATAAATGAATTAAAGCGTATTAAGATTACAGATATTTACCCAAATTAACCAAGTGTCGATCGTTCCAAATAAACACCTATTTTCTTCGATCGCTTTTTTAACTTCAGGAACGTTATCGATCAACCAGCAAATTTTTAAAGCGCTAAAATATGTACTAACTGGTAACCCACAAACGTTTTTCAAGAAATTCTTGTTCCGTTTACCATTTTGAAGTATTTTATCGACAGTACTAGCTGTTCGCATATCAAGCCAAACTAAAACACAAAAAAAACGTATTTAACTTTACAATAATTACCTAAAACGTGGCCGTGTATACCTAAAGCGTTGTGCAAAGGTTTTCCAGTCGTAGAATCCCATAAAACAGTCGTTTCCCGTTGATTTGTTATACCTGTTGCCACGATATCTTCGGGGCTAATATCCAATTTAATTAAATTATCAACGGTGACGTTAATAGTTTCGATAACAGATTGCAATATTAATTCGGGGTCTTGTTCCACCCAGCCCTCTTTTGGAGTTATATGAGGTATCGACATCTGATGGTACGTTAAAACCTCCGCTGTTTTAGCAGCAAATACCTAAAATATAACACAAATTTATTTATTTTGTTTATTAACAAATTTCCGCTGAATTTTATTGAGAACATATTTAATTGCGTACCAGAAAACGAGTGCTTGAGGTTCCTTCATCAATCGAACCTACGAGCGGGCCGAATTTGCCTCGTACAGGAGCCATTGTTGCAAATTAACAGCGAACAGGTATAAAACGAGTTTAAATTACAATATTGCGATTACTATGACAACTACATAACCTTATCTGATGGGAATATCATTCAAACCGCGCGTGGTGTCATCTGTTGGTTGGTGGTGTAAGCGTCGAGAAATTAGTAGTTCAATATAGATGTCGCCACGAGGGTAAATAAACATGCAAAAGTCAATTTTCAATTAATTTATTTGTTTAATTTATATTTATTCTCAATAATTATACATATTAGTATCACATTTATTTTTCATATCAATCAATTTCATGTCCACAAATATTATAACAAAATGCAACGTAGAAGTTATAGGGCTTCTACTTGTGACCCAAAACGCTAGACCACGCATGCGCAGAAGTCTTGCCGATCGCCGGCGGCGATGTCAAATCCTGGTAACATAAAATTGCATAAAATCCCCAGATCTGTTTTGACTTTGAAAACGGAAAACACGCGTTCTAAGTTAAATTACCAATTTCGGCTTTAATCATGAAGTGTTGTGTACCTACGTGTCCCAACTCAAGGAGGCTTGCCGCGGATGTACCGGTTTTTATGTTTCCCAGCAACAAAAGAGAAATTTGGTGTGATATTTTGCATTTGGATGCAAATGCAATCAATGCAAACCATAGGGTAAGTACCTATTCTAAAATATTAAGCGTTTTACTATTATATACAGTGAATTTTGCCTGATAATACTGATCTTGTGTACTTTGCAAAATTTGCTGAACTGTCCTAACCTAAAAACACAGTAGGGTAGGTATTTTGGTTTTCATGTTCACTTGCATATAATTAGTCAGTTTTCAATGAATGCATATCATTCTCACACCTATCTTTTATCAATTACATTCCATTTGATACTAATTAGGCATTTTACAAAGCAGTTTCCAACTTAATTTTGTCCTGCGGGGAAATGAGCGCGCACACCGTGACCATCAAAAACCAGAAACGTCTATTTTGTTTATTTTTAAAAATGTTAATCTCACATTCCAATTTGCTAAGATAAATAGAATAATATGCTAACAACTAATCCGAGAATTATAGTTAATGTTTCAAGAAAAAATATATTATTTTGACATTGAAAATTGTTATCATACCAAATGCAACATAAAATAAAATAATACAAAACAGACTAACAAGTAATTGAATCGGTCGGTTCGAAAACAGTACAATTCCAAAAAGTGAGTTCTGAGAAAATTAACAAAATAATTTTGTCGGTGCAATATCTAGAAAAGTATAGCAGTTCACAATTTTGTGCCAACAGACAAAATATAAAGTAGTTTACAGAGAATTAAATGCATTACATATTTTATTTATATTTGCATTAAAAGCAGAGCTATGATTTTTAATCATCATGGCCATGTTGTTTTTGAACCGTTGTCATATTTTTAAAATTCAAAATGACGGATTCAATATGGCGAACAGAAAATTTAGAAAGATGTCGGGTGCTTATGAAACTTATTTGCTGTGATATTTGAAGTTCCTAGACTCCATATCCAATGTCCAATTTTCAAAATTCAAAATGGCGGAATCAATATGGCGACCGAAAATGTAAAAAATCTTGGATTTGCATGAAACTTATTTCCCGTAATATTTGAAGATGGACGATTAAAATGTGATGTCAGATTTGAAAATAAATTCAAAAAGGCGGATTATACAAGGTTAGTCAAAATTACCGGAACGCCTTAGTAATTCTTCAACCGTAAAGAATTTCAAAGAAAAATTCAAACAAAACTTTTTTGGTTTTAAACTAACTATCACCTAAATATATATTCAATATATCATTTTATTCCGGAAATTTGGTAACCTTTTCTTTTTCAAATAGAACACTGTATATTTTAACATTTTTTAATTGTAAGATTAATTCTTAGAATTTTTTGTAGAAATGTTTTTTTTTTTATAAACTACAACAGTTTTTAGTTATATGCAATTAATGAAAATTATTCCATGTTACCGGAACACCAAAATGGCTCTACAACAGTTCAAAATTTAAAAAAAAATTTAAACAAAGGTTTTTTTTTATTTTTAACTATCGTCGAAGTATATTTTTAATATACACGGTGTTCATTTTATTATGGCAACTTGCTAAGGTTTTCTTTTTCTAATTGAACAGCCTGTATATTTTAAATTTTTTAATTCTAGGATTAATTAATAAGTTTTTTGTAGGAATCATTTTTTTTCATAAAATTCATTTTATAAAAAAATGATTCCTACAAAAGATTCTTAGAATTAATCTTTGAATTAAAATAAAAAATGTAAAAATATACAGGCTGTTCTATTTAAAAAAGGAAAGGTTACCAAATTTCCAGAATAAAATGAACGTCTTGTATATTAAAAATATATTTAAAGGATAGCTTGTTTAAAGCAAAACAACTTTTACTTTTTACTTTACTTTTTAACATTTTTTTTAAATTGTTTACGGTTGGAGAATTATGTAGGTGTTCCGGTAATTTTGACTAACCCTGTATATGGCGATATGCTGGCAAATTTTATTATTTTGGTGTTTATTTTACTGCAATCGTTAACATTTATATTTATTATTTTATGTGCTTATATACATTTTTGAAGATATATCAAAGAAATCAATAAATACATATATACAATAAGCCACAAGTAAAAACAAGGACAACAATACCAAAAATAGACTTTATTAACAATAATCTCAAAACTGTAATAAGATGCAATAGCATCTGCGTCATAAGTAACAAAATGGTTCCTATAGGCAATTGTCTAAAAACCAATAAACATTAAAAAACACAATATTCACAACAATTAAAATTAAAGCATTTTGTTAAACAAATCTGTACTAAATAATATGCTTAAAGCTGAATACGTTTAGTCCAATCAGTCCATGTTATTAACGTAGAAGGCACTAAGGAACGCGCTAAAACAAATAAATAAATAAATAATAAGTCCCCGCCAAAAAAATGTTTTTTCAATAATGTACTCACGTCGCTTCACCGCCAACAATACGCGTGAGAAGAACACATAGCAATGAGACGCCTATGTGCCACAAAGCAGGAAAATAATAAAATTTTGCTTTTTGTTCTATTCCTCCTGTAATAAATTTATATTTGTACAGTCATGCACGACTAAAAACGATGCTATTGTTGATTTCTTACCAATCATGTACTCTGATAAACGTTTTATTATACCTGCAAAGAAAATTACATTAGTTATCAAAGAGAATTGAATAATGGTTTATCAATGCTAAAACAACGTCAACAAATGTAAAAATATTGTCTTTAAACCGAAAATATGATTAAAACTTTGAAACCTTTAAGATTAACAAATATACTCAGCAAAAACAACAACGGCAATCAAAAGAGGAAGGAATTCTACATAACAAGGGTGTATAATATGATTTTCTATCAGATATGAATTGGCCATGCTAAACTATTTTGGAAAAGTGCCTCCTTGGTTCCAAATCACTGGGCCTCATGCTTCTGATTTTGTTAAACATTCTTTGCGTCAAGCAGAAGTTAGCGGTGAAACTTGGTAAGCTAATGAAATTAAAAGCACCATAAGTACCACCAAATTCCCTGTTTTTAAAGAAGAACAAGTCAATGAATTGGAATGTAAACATCAGACAACCTAATTCATTATAGTACGATTTCCTGGACGGGCTGCTATTTGCTCAAAACCACTCCTACCGCACTCTTCTTGGAAATATTTACCGATTGGATTGTTTGTACGTTTATGTGGAGTAAGATAACAAATAAATGCACGTCCAGTGTGTTAATGGAGTTACATTAGACCACTATGCCGACTTGATATACGTGTAAGCTATAAGATACAGAAAATAATTAATATATAACTCCATGCATGTAATCTTCTTATACACCAATAGTTAATGAACCATTTACTGATTCGTATAATAACTGTAACGATAAATTGAATAGCAAACCGTGCAGGAAATCGTACTATAGTCAAAAATTTGACATTTTAAACTAAGCCATTTTGTATAAAATTTCTCGATCTTTTCGAAAATATGAAAAAAATAATCATATATATTACCACTACTGCTGTAGAAGCACTGTACTTCACGCAATGACTGGAAGAACAGAATAAGTCCAGGACATACTCTGCTTTTCCACTCATTGCATTGAGCGCGGTTGCTTTTAACAGAGGACATCATAGACATTTTTTTTAAATGACAACCCTATATTTTTTAATGAATTTGACAGATCTTTTAATTGTCTTGATGGTAACATAATATTTTTATGGCCTTGCATCAGAACATTTTTGAGAAAAAGACAATTGAAGGTTATAAAATAAAAGTGACAAAATCTCCGGAACGGCTCGACCGAAGTTAACGAAATTTTGGAATTAAGTATTTTGCTACCATGTTAAGTCACTGGCGTTATTATCGTTGATGCAACGTTTACAGTTTTTGAGATGTAACCTCAAACTTTTGAATTTGAAATAGAACACCCTGTATATTTTGACATTTTCTGTTAGTCTTCCATTGCCTATTCAATATGTAGATGCATGTTACTACGCTTACAGTATTATATCAAAAATATCTCGAAATTAACTTAAACCTTTATTACTTACGTCTAAAAATTAACAAAGAAAAAATTGATAACAAAAAATAAACCGATCATATTTAAAACAATGTGTTCTTGTCAATGGTTGAGAATCCTCATAAACGAACTAGAGTAGTTGCAGTAGAAAATGTAATAATGTTTTCTTATCAATGTTCTCTTTTTTAATTTTTAGACCTAAGTAATAAAGGTTTTTGTTAATTTCTAGATGTTTTTGATATAATAATGAAGACTGTAACAGAAAATGTCAAAATATACAGGCTGTTCTATTTCAAATTAAAAAGTTTGGGGTTATATCTCAGAAACTGTAAACGTTGCATCAAGGATAGTAACGCCAGTGACTTCAGATGGTTGCAAAATACTTAATTCCAAAAATTCGCTAAATTCGGTCGAGCCGTTCCGGTAACTTTGTCACCTTTATTTCATAACCTTCAATTGTCTCTTTCTCGAAAATTTTCTTATGTAAGGCCATAAAAATATTATGCTACCACTAAGACAATTAAAAGGTCTATCAAATTCATTAAAAAATATAGGGTTATCATTTAAAAAAATGTCGAAGACGTCATCTGTTAAAAACAATTGCAGGTAAAAAAATTAAGTTGATATCAGGTGTATTTTGATAATTATAAATCGACGTGTTCGAGGATTTTTTAAAATAGCAAACCGTTCTTGAGATTTTGTCATGTTTTCATACTTTACTGTTCCATACTGTATAGATGGCTACACCACCCATACTTTCAAACTATCAAAAGAAACTAAAAATCGTCCCACACTTCCAACAAAATCAGCATACGAAAATCCAATACCTATTAACTACTTAAAAATTGCTTAATTAAGAAAAGTGATGCACTATTTAGAAGGAATTTTATTACCATGTTACTTCTTGGGAAACATCAAATCATGATGAAGACTCATTAGTGTTGTCATTACAAGTTTAATAATGTTGTTTTTTTTTGTTAGTTTTAATTTTATTTCTAATATTAAACATGTTGTTCTTTTCGTTTTTATGCATTTTTATTTACCACTTGTGCTAATAGCATAATTTTGTTCAACAAATAAGAGATTATTATCGATAAGCATGTCGTTGACTGGAAGAACAGAACGTTTGCAGCCGATGTATTATCTAATTGCTTATTTATTATTGCCTTTTGAACCAAAATTCACTTCCAGGACAACTGCAAATGAAACTTAGTACAACGTTTCTGTGCTTACCAAATTTGTAAAATACACAGCGATACCGAATTATACGTTTTTTTTTAGTTTGCCACAAACGCCTGATTTGGACTTATTCTGTTCTTCCACTCACCGATTCAATTAATACCTATATCTACATTACCACAACAAGTAATACACCTCTATCTATCATTTCATGAAAAACATGTGAGAATTGATACAAAATTAAGCTCACTATGGATCCTTGTTTTGTAATAATAATAGTAATAACAGTAGTAATATTTATACCAGATCGTGACCGTTGGCGTATGTCTTCATCGCCAATCCAGTTCAGTGATCTGGCCACTGCCATTTTCCATCTAAGGAATTTCAGCTTTTTCTCTAAAAATTAAAGAACGAGCAATACGTCATATTAACACCAAAATTCTAGAAACAAAATCTACCATCTTCTGCAATATGAGGGTAAAACTTCGTTACTCTTCCAGTGTTGACATTAGCTATATTCCAGACTTCGATACCCCTTGCTGATCCTGCAGCCATTGCAGCACCTAAAGCAGTGGTCTCCGACATAGATAACCTAACTATGAATCAGAAAATAACGCTAAGGTGAAGCTAACCAAAACTATTAACATTTTATAACGTACCAACAGGTATGCCGCAAAAATCGGCTTGTACTTGCAGCAAGTAATCATTAGCTGTCATACCGCCATCTACCAGCAGCTTTTTCAAAGCGTATCCACAGTCCATTTCCATGGATTCGAGAATATCTTTCACTTGAAATGCAATTGATTCAAGAGCAGCTTTGACAATGTGGCTCTTTTCGGTCTGGTCCGTTATACCACATATGACACTATTGAGGGAGCAAGTAAATGTTTTAGTTACCCAGAAAAAACAAATAAAACAGGTTCCTCGAAGCATGGAGAAATACCATCGAGATAGTATAAAAGAGGAGGAGTCATAAAGCTTAAAGTGGGGTATTTGACCCAAAAACCTGGCCAAAAATAGTTTTTCACCTATAAGGGCTCTAGATGTGTTGTTTTATTTATGTATAGCATTTTAACCTCCATACTAAGTATTAGGAGGTTAACAACTTAATAAACACAATAAAACAGTTCAAAATAGAGAAAAAAGCAAACTGTATTAAAAATTGTTCTTCACTGCAGTACACCTATTAAAAATTAATTACTAATACAAGATTTGTCATCAATATTTCTATTACTGTGTGAAATTTACAAAAATATATACCTATGGCATGTCCTGATTAAATACGCATAATAGACGGATTTAAAATTGAACAATACATGTCGTTTCTGAGTTATATGAGATAATATTTTTGGGTCTGTTATGTTGTAAAAAAATCATGAAAAAAGTTTTATTTTTAAGACCAGTGGTAGAGGAAGATAATGAAAGTTTACACCAGTCAATATTGTGTATTGAAACGGTACATAACGCTATTCATGCTATTTTCCGTTCGATGCATTCCTTTTAAGACGTGATAGCAGAGGCAGTTAAGAACCTATTTAACCATATTTATCACTATAAAAACTATTATTTTTAGTATTACATATTTCAAAATTGTCTAATACTTATACTTAGTGTTTTCATGAAAACTTTCGAAATGTGATCATCCTTCAAGCTGAAACGGTCGTTTTTTTTTAGTGGTATGACCCTAATACGCATGGTTTGAACCCAGATTCGCATTCCGTATAAACACATTTATCGAAAACGCCTAACCAGTTTCTATTCACAAGCTTACTATTGTCGCTCCTCAACAATAATCCATTTTAATGCAGAGAACTGTGTATGCGAGTAGGTGCTTTCGATGTATTTTCTTGCCCTGAATATAAATCCGATTCGCTTCAAGCAACAAATTTCCAAGAAGTTCACATATAAGTACAAAGTTTAAGGTTTTTTTCGGATGATTTTTAAGAGTCTAGGTCATCGGAGTTGTTTGCTATACATCCAAAACGGAAAAATATACGTACATAACGGCATTTACAACATACAAGATGCATTGAACATAAAATTGTCAATATCTTGATAACCGTAATCATTTGTATATAGCTAAATCAGGTTAAATATGTTCTAAATTACCTCTACTATCACGGTTTCAAAGAATTGCATCAAATTACATATAAGCCCGTACATCAATTTTTGGATTTTCCTTTACAACGTGATAGAAATAAAATCACAAAAACCGCATCCGCACCTATCCGCAGCAGATTTTGCAGTAGTTGTAATCTCAAATATGTGTACTATAATTTGAACCACTTTCAAGAGCTTAATTAAGCTAAACACTAAACTAAAACACTCAAATTCTGCATAAACTGTTTTTTTTTATAATAGCCAATGTTCTCGGCCCTGCAATAAACAAAATTGTGGGTAAATTTTAATAAAAACAATGTCGAATGAAAGTTTATACTTGGTTCTAACGACGGTATAATAAAAAAGTCACATTTTTCCTTAACACACAAAATTACAACCGTTTTCAAGAGCGTCAACTTACGTGCATCTATGTTTAGCCATAGTAAAATCTAACTTTTGGATGACAAGGACACGTGGCGCAGGGCTTAGGTGAAAAAATATTGCCGCCTTTTAATACATCGGTCCTTTACCTATACCAGAAACTGGTTTACTTTTTGGAATTTAACAATTTAGAAATTTGATTTATGGCCAGCTTTTTGGGCCAAATACCCCAATGTGCGTCGTATAGTCCCATAAGCCACACCTACTGACGCCGTTTTCAGTATAAGAAAAGCGTCGTCATAGCGTCTCCTTTCTATACTATCTCGATGAGAAATAACAAGAAGAAGACCAAGAAAACGATGGTACATTTTCCCAAATTAGCAAAATGTTGTTCGATCCCAAATATAGCATAAATACGTATGCCAATATACCTTCTAGCATCTTTTCTCCAGTATGGTGCATACAGGCCAGAGAAAGCTGGTACAAAAACGACTTCGCCTTCTGCATCTTCGCATGCTTGTGCAGCCATCCAGGCAGTCTCGTCGGTATTGCGAATGATTTCCAAATTATCCCTCAGCCATTTTATCCCCACCCCTGAAGAAGCGATTGAGTTGATTGAGTTGAGTTGAGATTGGTAGTTTAAGTGGTAGAACATTTGAACACAACTTTGAACAAAAGTGTTCAAATGTTGCTGGGATGTTCTGGAACACCCTCAGCATATTTTGTATGGTTTTTTGACTAGTGCTGTTAAAAGATCTGGACTTAGAATTAAGTAAACATAACCTAACACGTTTTACTAATATTTCAAAGCATCAACAAACAACAGATTGTGTTTTTTTTGTCTTATTGGTCTTATCATTATGTTTATACCTGCTATGGCTATTGAGCCTTCCAATGCATATATAGGCGTCATGCCTTCTCCAAACTGGTATCCAACGGTGGTCAACAATCCATGATAAGACTGTATAAGCTAGGAGAAGATAGACAAGAATTTTGTTTTGTGGGCATATAAATTCCATTATATCAGAGAGCAATCTTACTGATGGTCCAGTATTATACAACAAAAAGCATCCAGTGCCATAGGTACACTTAGCTTGGCCAGGCTGGAAGCATGTTTGACCTACCAGAGCTGCTTGCTGATCACCCAAACACTGAAATAACAAAAGACAAATAAAAGTTGGAGCACGAAATATAAAAGAAAATTACAAAAACAAAATGAAAAAAAAATGTCAAGTATGCTTTGAATTCACGTATGAAAGCCTACCAAAGATGACAAATAATATCAGTTGTCAATTTTCGTTGATTAGAAACGTCACTAGAAGTAAAATGAGGCATCTTAGTGAAGTGCAAGTTGCTCGTGCTGTCGCCCTTATTCAGCATGGCCACTCTATTCGACATGTTAGGAGGGACCTTCGAGTTTTCCCTTCTGTTATTCAGCGTTTATGGAATCGGTTTCGGGAGACTGGCCAATATGTTAGAAGAGCTGGACAAGGTCGAAATCGAAAAAGCTAGTCAAAATCAAGACCGATGTCTTGTCCTTTCCTTTCTACGCAGTGGCGTAGCCAAAAAACTTGTGATGATGTGATGATTGACATAACAAACGAAAGAAATTGTAATTCTATCGGACTATGCTTTCTGTCTCTGAACCTTGCTCAAAGATTTTATTACATTTTGATCGTTTTGTTTAGTTTGTGAGGTAAAAATTCAAAAATTCTAATTTTCTAATTTCTATGAAAAAAATCATATTTTATAGTCTTATCGCACACTGAGAGGCCTTTTATTGTCCCTTAACTGACTTTTGTAGACTTGCTGTGGTTTAGGCAAAAAAGACGGTAGAAATATTCGGTTACTCGCATTCCCAAAAGATTTAGTCAATTCAATTATTTCTCTCAAGTTAGGACCCAAAAAGCTTATGTTGTGAAGATTAGATGTTATGTTACTTTAGACATGAATGTGCACCATATTTGCGTAGGTACTTGAGTTATCTTTAAAGGTGATGGAGAAACAATGGCCAGCTTTTCCCTTTTTATGGACGCAATGCATGATTTTAACATTTTCTAATGATGACTTTTGCTTATGATTCACGTATTGTACCACAAATAATGGGCTTTTTTTTTAAATAAATACATGAACGCAAAGAATGGAAAGGGTTGCTTTAAAGTTATGTGTCATACTCAAGAACCGTTAATTCTAGCTCCGAATCAATATTTGCAAAAGCAAATATAAAATACCAACATTTATCTAAGATTTTCAGCTAAACAACAAGTGTGATACATCACAATTGAAATTGAAGAAAAGACCACCTAAAATGTTAAAACCAAACATGACGCCGATATGAAAACCAAAAGTTAGCAATGCAGTTCTAGGGTGCACTAGTTTTACCAAAAGAAAACGCTATTAGTCATGAATGATTCCGTGCTCATTTCAATCGCCCCGAATCGTAGGTGGGACAAAAATATGAAATGAAATGGTTCAAGTTTTTTTTGGATGAAATTTTCATCCTAATGCAGGACAATGCAATGCCACATATCGCCGGCATCACCAGAAATTTTTTAACAAGAACGCGCCCTAAGCCACCACTAACCATATAGGAACTGACACAAGCCCTGAGTGAGGAATGGGAAAGCATACCTCAAGAATCTCTTCGCAGACTAGTGCGAAGCATGCCACGCAGGTGTGAGGAAGTGATTCGTGCTCGTGGAGGGCATACACTGTATTAAACCTCACCAATCCGCAGAAAACCCGACTGTCGTCGATACTATGACAGTCATTTTCATTTTGTTTTGCGTTATTCATTTTTAAGTGTAACTAAGAATTTTTTTGAGCAGTGTATTCTTCCTCTTTGTAATTAGCTCCGGGGACATACTGTATATTAGGTTATGACAAGTGGCTTACCCCAGCTATGGGCACTCCTTTCAGTTTAGAAACAGCCATGTAACCATATATCTCTGAAGAACTTCTTATTGTAGGTAGTATGTAAATCGGAATACCAAATACATCGCACAAGTTGGAATCCCAGTTTAGTGTATTGATGTTCATGAGCATAGTTCTCGAAGCGTTGGTGACGTCAGTAACGTGAATACCTCCATTGACACCACCAGTCAAATTCTTCACCATAAAGAGAGACAGATTAAGAAGTTACCAGTAACTATTTACGTACACTATTTGAATGTTTGGCTTCAGTTTCTAGAGTGATGCTCTGTGCCCATGATGGTGATCCCATCTTGAGTGATGGGAAGACAACTTTTAGACCACGATACGCAATGAATTTCAAAAGTCTAAATGAGCCAAAGTAAAAAAAGCAATCACTGAACCATGTTTTTCTTTTGATTTCTATTGACGTTCCTATGCCTCTGATTTGAAAAGAACCAAAAGAAGATATTTACCCAAATTAGCCAACTGTCGACTGTGCCAAACATGCATCTCCTTTCGTCGATGGCTCTGCGCACTTCTTGGACATTGTCGATCAACCATCTCATTTTGACGGCGCTGAAATAGGTGGTTACTGGTAAGCCGCATATTTGTTTCAGGAAGTCTTGATCCTTCTTGCCATGTTCCAATATTATGTCAACTGTTTTGGACGTGCGCATATCAAGCCATACTAGACGCAATATTAGAGAATAAGTCGTAAAGAAATAAATATGCCAAAACTGGCCGCGCGTTATCCATGGGGTATCGGGGAGACTAGCCGAACGCAGACCAGAAGTAAAATAAAAGTATTCTTGAATTACGGCCTTTATAAGTGATTATTTTTTGACGTTTCTTAAAACCAATGAAATGCTTCTTTATTTGTCACAAGGATAAGTTTCAACCAATTATGTCATTATTATAGTGGGAATAAATCTCTTGTGATTATACTCGGGAATAATCACTGTAGCTTTTATTTGCCTAGCAACTGTCAGATACTTGTCAAAATAATTACTTAATTGTGTCAACTCGAAATGGGTGAAAGTCATCGGTTTAGTACCTTTTCTAATGCAGAAATTGCAAAAAAGATTTTAGAAACTACTTCGAAAAATACTCTAATAAGTAATCAGTCTATATGGAGACAACTTAAGACCTTCACCAAAGAAAGAAATTATATTCTGGATCAATCTACTACAACAGCTACTCTACACCTTGTAGATTGCAAAGAAAGTTTTTTCACGTTGCATCGTATGAACTAGCTTGGAGGGGAGGAGAAGCTACGAAATGTTTAGTTCATTATTTTAAAAAAGAAACCGACATAAAAAGATTAAATACTGGCCGCATTGAATACAATCCCATCTTTACAAAAACTGCACAGGGTGGAGCACAAAGGTGCGCTAATAGTAAATGGTTGACTCCAAACATAAATAACCCAGATATTTGCCCTGTTCGTCTTTTTGAAAAACTAATGAGTAAACGTGAAGAAAATATTAAAACCGAACGCTTGTTTCTTACTCCAAATCCGGCTTGGCAAACTCATGGTTTTTGGTATAAAAACGTTCCTGTGGGAATAAATTCCATTTCAAAATGGATGAAAGAATCCGCAGAAAAAGTAGGTTTAGACACAGTTACTAAAAAAATAACTAACCATTCTGCCAGATCAAGTGCAGTAAGTAACCTTTCAAAAGCTGGTGTAGGAGAACAAGAACTAATCAAGGTCACTGGTCATAATTCTGCAAGTTCGATTAAACCATACTTACAATTGAACCAAGAACATCATTCAAATATAATAAATAATCTTAGAGAAAATACGCAGGAGGAAACACTTAATATAACAAGCAATTCCAGATCCTCAATAAATAATGAGTCTCGAAATATTTTTAATAATTGCGTTTTTCATTGTACTAATTTAAATTGTTAATTCTTTTAATATATTCACAATGTGTCAACGATATTTTCATATATTGTAAGTAATAATTAATTATATTAAATTTTTCAATAATTTATGATAGTTTTATTGATCTTTTTTATTGTAAAAATTTGTGAATCAAAAAATAATCTAGTCAAATATAACTCGAGAGTTCCATAAATTAGAAAATAATTTGACAGATTTTGTTCAAACTTGTTGCCATTTGGCAATAGCCACTCGAGCCCTGCGGGCTCTCGTGACTATTGCCTGGCAACAAGTTTTCAAACAATCTGTCAAATTATTTTCAATTTATTCTCACTCTCTTGTTATATTATTACTGAAAACATATTTTGCTTGCCACAGAATTTTCAATTTTTGTTCAGGTTGCATTTAGAGCCTCTTCTACAGATTGATGTTTTTGTTTTCTTCAGTTTTTGTGTAATAATTAATAAAGGTTGCGTATAAGATTTCAGTAACGAATATTAGCACGATGTCGGGATATGCACGTAATCAATCGTCATACTTTATTTAATGCGACTGTAGAAACAACTGCATAATAATTTTTAAGTAATTTTTAAAGCGATTTAATATGCTTGATATAAATTTCGTGCAGCGCGCACTACGTTAATCGTAACGGTAAATGGAAACGTAGCTGGGCCAGTGGAAGATTCTTTACTATTGGTACGATACGATCAGAACAATTTAATTTCGGAATCTTGAATAGTAGTGCGAGTTAAATATAAATAATGAATTTAGATGTACAATTAATTATACCTAACAATATTTTACAAACACGGATTCAAACGGATTCACTGATCGCGTAAAAACTTCGCATCTCGTTCGACTGCGTCGCACCAAAACCCACAAGCGAGGGAAGCCGAAGTGCACAAAATATTGTTCATGTTTATTTCGGTCTTAAAAATTAACAAATAGTCGGAATGCTATTAAATTCAAGGGATATGTATCGCAGTAAATAAGGATTATTTGCATGCTAACTGCGTTGTCCTGCTAACATTCGTTCCTGAGATATCGGCTTCCATCTAAGTCTTGTTCGCAACCTTTATTACATAAAAACTGAAGAAAACAAAAACGCCAAAAACGACATTGTAAGTATAAGTGCGAGTAATGTCTAATTAATGTGTATAAAGACTACGGATTTATTACAGTCGGCCTGTATATTTCTTCTCCGTAGTGTGATGTGTCTAGCCGGTCAATAAAATTTGATATTTCTATTAAATATCAACCGATGCTAATAAACAAACGCGTATTAGACACAAATTTAAATGGGCTTTCAACAAAAAAATAGCAAAAAATATTACGGATTCAAACAGGTCATCAAATTGTTGTTAAAGTTGAAAGAATCTGAAAATAATTGGAAACTTCTGAACTTGAACGTCCATAACTTTTCGATTTGTTATTGGATCTGACCGAACAGTACATCTTTATAATGGTCTATACTTCCTCTTTCATTTGCATTTTATTTTGCAAATCGAATGGAAAATGGCGGAGTTGTGAATTTTTATACACGTGCAAGTACCCAAAACTGGATTTTTTGAAAAAATCGAGATTGTAGGGTGTTTGGAAAATTTTAGCTATGCCATTATGTTCTGCTCTACCAGCTCAACAATTTCCGCTATGTCTCGTGAAAAGTATATTTCTTTTTTTTTGTTAACAGTGTAATCAGACTAATTAAACACTTTTCAGACGGATTTGCTTAGGCAACCAGTCTTGTCGTATTCTCCACATTATTTTATGTAACACATAAAAATTTGTAGTGATGTTTAGTAATTTTAAAACTTCTCGAAGAAGCGAAAGAACTTTAGGAAAACTATTGGAGCTATTGGAACTATTGGAAATTTTAAAAAATTAGCAATTCTTTTTCTCAACATACAAATCTTTTGAATGGTACCATTTGAGAAAACAAAAGTATTCTTAATTATTACCAATGGCATCGTACAGAGGTTCCCCAGTTTGTGAATCCCACATGACAGTCGTCTCTCTCTGATTCGTGATACCAATAGCAGCAATATCACTAGGGCTTGTGTCCTGCTTTATCAAATTATTGCAGCTGTTGTTAATCGTTTGTATGACGCTTTTGACTATCAACTTTGGATCTTGTTGCACCCAACCAGCCTCAGGAGTCATGCTTGGAATCTCCAATTGACTATACGTCACCACAGTTGTAGTTTTACAAGCAAAAACCTAAGAAGTAAGTTTTGTATGGAATGCTAAGAGGTGTAAAGTGTTATACTGTATAATAGTACAGTATATTTGAAAATTACCATAAATCTGGTGCTTGAGGTTCCTTCATCTATAGAACCAATCAGCGGGCCGTATTGTTTTCTTCTAACGGCGTTAAAACTACGGCTCTTACTTGGATTGCTGTCCATTATTAATCTAAACTGTACAGCTAAATCTTTGCAAAATCAATTTGATTATTTTATAATGTTAGACGTTGACAATGACATAAACTATGCGACAGTATCCTTGTGATAATGTTTTTTTTTATTTAACTTGATTTAACTGAACAGAGATAGCTGAGAACAAATTTATATGCACAAAGTTGGCATCTTGTGATGTCACAATATCTGACAATATCAGAAGGGACAATATCTACCATATATCTACATACACAGAGTACTATCTACATATAATTAGGAAAATGTTTGTGTGACATTGTCAGGTAGTACTTTGATTTTAACTCCCATTATTGTTATTACTGTCTTTGACAAGATTATTGGTTATTTATATGCTTATTCTAGCTACTACACATGATACAATCAATATAATAGTAGCTAGGCTAAATTTCACATAAAAACTAGAGTTATTTATTAACTTTATTAGAATAGAAACTTTACACTAGGGTCATTTCGCGAATTTTTAATTTTAGGTTACCAAAACCAAGAAATCACTGTGCTGGTAACGACCGTCACGACTATTTAAAAAGGTTTTTCATAAAACTTATCAGTTTGAACATCTATCTACAACAATTCTAAAAGATAAGTCGTCTTTTTGTTATAATCTTGCATCAAAATAATAATAAAAGCACCCATTGCTTATGTATAGTCGTTAAACGGGCGTGACGGGTGTGACAATAAGAATTTTTTCCTCTGTATTCCTCAATCCGTGGAGATATACTGTATATTTATTTGTAAGGAATACATCCAGCTTTAAGTTTTAAAATTTCTCTGGTAGTTTGTTATTTTTATTTGACTGTGCAATCGCCTTTTCAACTTTTTTTTTTATTATTCGCACACTGTCACAATTGTCAAGAAGCTGGATTGCCTCAACATTCGTGTGCTGGAGAAGTCTGTTCTGATGATTCTCTGCAAACTTTCCAATTTCGTTGGTTACTAATTCCATCTCAAGATCCCTGTGGAGATTTCTGTTTCTTATATACCAAGGTGCACCCACGATGTTTCTTAGCACCTTATTTTGGAAGCGTTGAATGATGGCGATATTACTTGGCTTAGTGCAGCCCCACAAGTTGGATACCATAGGTCCACACAGGTTTAAGTATCTGCTTGTAAAGTAGGAGTTTATTATATGTCGACAAAGCCGACTTCCTACAAATAAGCCAGTAGATTTTCTTGTATCTTATGCCCAATTCTTCTCGTTTCTTTTTAACGTGTGCTTTCCAGCGTCATACCGAGGTATTTTGCGGTGTTCGAGTAGGGTACGGTAGTGTTATTGATTTTTAGTAATAATATAACAAGAGAGTGAGAATAAATTGAAAATAATTTGACAGATTGTTTGAAAACTTGCGAAAACTCGAGTGGCTATTGCCAAATGGCAACAAGTTTGAACGAAATCTGTCAAATTATTTTCTAATTTATGGAACTCTCGAGTTATATTTGACTAGATTATTTTTTGATTCACAAATTTTTACAATAAAAAAGATCAATTAAACTATCATAAAATTATTGAAAAATTTAATTTAATTAATTATTACTTACAATATATGAAAATATCGTTGACACATTGTGAATATATTAAAAGAATTAACAATTTAAATTAGTACAATGAAAAACGCAATTATTAAAAATATTTCGAGACTCATTATTTATTGAGGATTTGGAATTGCTTGTTATATTAAGTGTTTCCTCCTGCGTATTTTCTCTAAGATTATTTATTATATTTGAATGATGTTCTTGGTTCAATTGTAAGTATGGTTTAATCGAACTTGCAGAATTATGACCAGTGACCTTGATTAGTTCTTGTTCTCCTACACCAGCTTTTGAAAGGTTACTTACTGCACTTGATCTGGCAGAATGGTTAGTTATTTTTTTAGTAACTGTGTCTAGACCTACTTTTTCTGCGGATTCTTTCATCCATTTTGAAATGGAATTTATTCCCACAGGAACGTTTTTATACCAAAAACCATGAGTTTGCCAAGCCGGATTTGGAGTAAGAAACAAGCGTTCGGTTTTAATATTTTCTTCACGTTTACTCATTAGTTTTTCAAAAAGACGAACAGGGCAAATATCTGGGTTATTTATGTTTGGAGTCAACCATTTACTATTAGCGCACCTTTGTGCTCCACCCTGTGCAGTTTTTGTAAAGATGGGATTGTATTCAATGCGGCCAGTATTTAATCTTTTTATGTCGGTTTCTTTTTTAAAATAATGAACTAAACATTTCGTAGCTTCTCCTCCCCTCCAAGCTAGTTCATACGATGCAACGTGAAAAAACTTTCTTTGCAATCCACAAGGTGTATCTTCGTCCCAATAGTTAAAAATTTGCAACAATTCTGTATTAGAAAGTGCCACAGAACTTTGTTTGTGCTTTTCAGGATGTTTTTGTAAAATTTTTCTTTTTGCATCTCTTGCATTCCGAGCATTTCTGAATTCTATATCATGGAAAGGATCAAAGGACCTGCTATACTTATTAAAGTAAAGTTCTTGAACTAATTTTGCCGTTTCATTCCACATTGTCTTTATTACTGCTTCTTTATAATCATTTCCGTCTTTTCTTTTCATGTTATAAGCCCAATCTTTTAAAATCAATGCCAGAGTAGCTGTTGTAGTAGATTGATCCAGAATATAATTTCTTTCTTTGGTGAAGGTCTTAAATTGTCTCCATATAGACTGATTACTTATTAGAGTATTTTGCGAAGTAGTTTCTAAAATCTTTTTTGTAATTTCTGCATTAGAAAAGGTACTAAACCGATGACTTTCACCCATTTCGCGTTGACACAATTAAGTAATTATTTTGACAAGTATCTGACAGTTGCTAGGCAAATAAAAGCTACAGTGATTATTCCCGAGAATAATCACAAGAGATTTATTCCCACTATAATAATGACATAATTGGTTGAAACTTACCCTTGTGACAAATAAAGAAGCATTTCATTGGTTTTAAGAAACGTCAAATAATAATCACTGGAACGTGTTGTATTCGCTTATTGGTAAAATTTATCTGAACGGATTTGGTTTCGTTCAATGCAATTAGCCATCGTTGCATCCAATCACTAATATTGTTGACGCCATTCTGCAGTTTTAGCGTTGCTCCTTCAACATTTTGTATCTACTGCCATGATAGCAGTGTCATCGGCAAAAGTGGCAACGGTAACACCATCTGGTTGCGGAAGATTTATGTGTGTAAAGAAGGTAAAGTCAACTGAAATAATTGCCTTAACTACTCTATTTTTCCTGGTCCATTTACGTCATTTTTAAATACATTTCTCACTTATTTTTAAGATCTCTTGGACTGGAGTTTTTAATACCGATTTTGGTTATTTGAACTCAGTTTATGGTTTAAACTGGCATTGAAAAATCTAGCCTTTAGCGCGTGTTTATTAAATTTGACATCAAAGAAGGCATCTCTAAATTTTACGTATCTAAGAACAGTATTTGAGATCTCGTATTACAAAAGATATGACAAAACCATAATTATCTCATAATATTTTGGCCGGAAATTCCCGGTTCAATTAATTATAGAAGAATATTTAATTTCATGATCATTTTAAAATTCACTAAAAATAATGTAACTGGAAACATAATAAAAATAATAAATACCAAGCTTTGTCCAATAGAAAATTCATGGAAACACAGTCGATCGTTAAACTAAAACTAAAATATATACATAAAGTAAATCTAACCGCGTAAACAATGGCAAAGTTTACATTAGTGACATTTGGTTAAAAATAAATTTAACAACCGTCCTATTAGTTCAAAGTAAAATGCGATGTGGCTTGCTTTAAAATACAGTTGTTTGGACACCAAAACAAAATATTTAACTTTTACTCTCGAGAAAATGCGAAGTTAATAGTTTCTTATGCAGTTCAAATTGGCCATTACATTGCTTAACCATGTAAGTACGAGTATTTGTTAGGTGTTATTGACGAATATATCGTTCCTGGAGATGTGTTACCGAAATATTTATTTTAAGATGGTGTGTGATGATTTGGCTTACTGCTGCGATTACGAACAATGTTGATGCTAGAAGATTATCGTACATACCTAGCCATGGGCGTCCCAAGGGGGGGGGGGCAGCTGCCCCCCTTTCGTATGTTTGTATTATGTTTATTACATAGTACTCTTTCCCTTATGGATACTAGGGTGTTTATTTTTTTTTTAGAAAACAACGATCCCCTCCAAATCGTTTCCAAATCCAAAAAAGTGGACACGTATTTTTTTTTTTGAAATTTTGGTTTATAATGGTGCCTTTCGATGCCTCAAATTTACATGGGAAGAACACATTTTTTGGTATTTTTCGAATAATTGTTCGGGGTTTGGGAAAACTTATATTAAAGTTATAGGACTTGTAGAGGACTTTCCAAGGAAGAATTTGACCTATTATACATATGGATTTGACGCCCACAATACACCCCACAGTGCCCTGAAAACTACCCAACTGAAAAAAATGTACATTTTTCAGAAAATTGACCGTTCTAATAATTTCATTATCTTTTTTTCTCATATAAATCATTACTATAAGTCTTGTGGAATGTTTATAAACATTTACCAATTAATCTCCATTTGTTTCAACAAATTCTATTTGTTTAAATAATTCGTTTTTCTCGAAAATCCGTCTGAATTCTGTTTTCTGAGTTCGAAATGGCAGTTTATTGCGTTAGAGGGACATTATTCATTAAAACATTTCCTCCTATTGTTTAAACAATAAATTATAATTCATTTTCAACTTTTTTTCTAGTTATAGTTGAAAAGTCAGTTTATTTGTGAAATTAACTTATAAATTTAATGTTCGAGATATCTAACAAACCTATTATCTATATTATCTAATAAATCCACATTTGATTAAACAAATTCCATTTGTTCATTTCACTTAAAATACATTCTTTTTAGATCGGTCTGGCCAACTGTTATTCTCAAGTGACAGCAATTATATTTTGGGATGATTTCCATTGTTTAAGTGAAGATCTGATATTGTTGTAGACTGGAAAATCGCCTTAAAAAAGTTTGTAAAATTCCAAAATGGTGTAACAATGAAATTACTAAACTACACAATACAATATGCAACTACGTCACTGACTAAAGCCGCCTAAAAAAGAAAGTAGGGTGACCAACCGTCCCGATTTGGGCGGGACAGTCCCGAGTTCTGAGCACTTCCGCCTGATGAAGCGTCCCGAATTTTGTCCCGATTTTTAAAAATGTTATTCTAATGTTCAGAATTTTCTAGCCAATTTTGAAAATATTAGCGTATTTAGTTAATAATTAAGTAAATCATTAGAGCTAGTGCGTCCTATAGAAGAAGCATCCATAGTGAGCTTCATTTTGTATCAATGATCTTATGTAATACCTCAAATTATAGATAAAGGTGTATTACTTGTTGTAGTAATGTATATGTATTAATTGTTATTGTTCTATCCATGCCATGAGATTAAATATGTCTGACTCATGTACGCAAAGAAGTGAAATTTTGATATATGGTATACTGATATTTCTACTCGAAATTTTGTACACTTATACAGGAAGATGTAACTGAGAGATATTAACGTATGTGATACTTTTTTTCAATTTTAAGTTGTGTTCTCCGTACAAAAAAATCGCAAAGTCAGGCAATTTATGTCGGATTCAGTAACGTTTTGATAAAAACGATCAAAAATTTCCAAAATCTATCACTAGACGGAAAATTGCATACTTATTATCTTTAATTTGGTGTATAGCTTCTATGATTCTGTGAACTAATAGCGAAGAAAACCCCTCCGAACTTTTACCTACGTGTTTTGTGAGTAGAATGTAGGGGATACGGATTAACCTTGGGTTTAGAGAATCGACTGTTTATTCTGTAAAAGAACAGATTTGGTGTATAGAAATTTCAGTCAGTCAGGATTGACAAATTCTATATTAAATATTGCTGACGGACAACGTACTGCTTTGAGCTACTGATGAATGAATGGAATAGTCATAGAAATGCAACACTTTCACAAAAATAATAATTAACTTATTCAAACGATGTTTAAACGTGTATTGTGTTTGTAATTTAGTCAAACTGATTTTGATTAATTTTAAATTTTAATCGATATTTGTTTGTAATAAAGAAAAATATTATTAACAGATTTCGGCTCAAATGAGTTTTCCTCGTAATTAAATCACATAGTTTTACAGATATTTTTCATTAATCTAAAAATAATCACAATCTGGATAATTAGTCAAGAAACTAAAATTTAAGAACATTTCAAATAAAAAATCTGATGTGGCCAGGCACATGACTTTATCATACTATATATATAAAATTAATGGTTTAGCTGCATGAGATTCTATTTGATCGAGATCGGCCATGTCTGCATTAAAATAAAACTAGTAGAACTAGGCAGATATGTCGATTAAAGCTGCGTTCGGATATTGTACTCCGTTGACACCAGGTACACCGTCCAAACGACACTTGCGTGTTATTGGGTGTAAAAACTGTAATGGTGTACAATATCCGAACGCAGCTTATATTAGTGACAGTAGGTATTGTCAAAACATTAACGTTTGCCACTACCTACTGTCATTAGAATCAAAAAATCTGACAAATCCTGGCTACTATCTAATCTACGATCTGGATGAACTAGAATTTGCTCATGCAGCTAAACTATTGATTGTACCAAAAAATGTCATAGTCATAAATTATTCAGAATTTGCTCTACTTTAATTTATTATTTAACTATTTTGACGAAATTCCAGAAATGGCGGCTTATTTGCAAAATCTTTCAAAAATGCTAAGACTAAACCTCCAGTTCCTTTGGACCCTTTTCAACAGAAAGCTTTTCAGCTCTAAGTTAGGTCATGAAACTTTTAAATATGAAGTTTCGTCTAGATACCTTTAGTAGTTACTCCGGAATCGTCGTCACAAAAAAACGGGTACACACACACACACTCACAGAAATTTTTTTGTACCTTGGTCAAAAATGTTCAGGGGACCCAAAAAGACTTATTTCCGCTAAAATCTCAAAACATTTTTTTGGCACGATTACAATACTTTACATAGTGCGTATGATAAAGTAAAAAGGTGAAAATGAATAATAATAATTGATTGTTTAAACAATAGGAAGAAATTTTTTAATGAATAATGCCACTGTAAGATAATAATTTGCACAATATAATATATTGTGTATAAAAAAGTAATTCTTCTTCATTCAAAACTGTGTATGGGGCCCACAAATTCCAAATTACGCAGAGCCGTTTGTCCGATTCATGATTCATTTTTTAGATGAAATGCAGTCGTCATTTCTATACGATTAAAGTCGCGCTTGCGTCAACAAATAAGTCACTTTTATTATCCATGAGCGTAGGTTTGCTTTTAAGGGCTGGGTGGAACTAAAACAAATGAAAAATAACTAGATCAATGGAAAATGTAAATGTTTTGACACAAAAGAATACTGACAACAGCTACAGTTTATCTGTTTCGTTGATGTCCGATTTTACTCAGAATATGTTCGTCATACATGTTTGGAGCAACAAACGTCAAAACGAACATCAGAAGTCGATGTCTTATGCTGGAAGCACATTATAAAAGCCATTATAATAAATAAAAGCCACATTATAATAGCACCAATGACCAAAGCTATTATTGGCTAAACATCACAGCTCTAAAATCAAAGTTAAGAAAACCAGAATCACCAACACAAAAAAACACAACTTCCAAGAAAAAAACAGTTCAAAACCCAACACCTCAAAAAAAAATTAGGCACGCATTCAAAACGATTACGTCACAACAACGCATATCCAACTGCGTCGCGCGCGCGTCCGCCGTTTTCAGTAGACGTCGCGAGGCGGCGGTCCAGCGCGTACGCAGCATCCCGCTAGATGGCGCCCCGGTGCTCTCATCTCTGCCTATCTCACTATTCAACCGATTGCAGCCGCCCGCCGCCACCGTCCGCCGCTTAAAATCGATAGAATCTCGCGTCCTTATCCTCCACCACCATCCCGCATAAGGACCTCCTTCCTCAGCCTGGTCCACGAATAGAGACAACGCAGACCAAAGTATGGGTGGCTGCGAATGCCAAATATAACAAAAATTCGCATATTCCAGCTATGCAGAGTGTCGAGACTTTTCGGAAAGTGTGAAGTGCGTGCGTGTGCGAAATAATTGACGATCGTGAACGATGGTTGGGTGTCAAAAACGTGAAAAATGTTGTGGAGTGGTTGTGGTGCAGTTTGAGGTATAGACTCTACAGAACATGGGAGAATGTATGCGAAAAGGAGTAGCCTGTATTGAAAAGTTAGTATTTCTGTATAATTTGGTTGTAATCCATTAGTTTAAAAGCTGTATAAGGTTGTGGATTTCTGGAACAGTTCGAAATCGACCTTCATTGATGTTCCAACCCGAAAAATAGATAGGCGTGATTCTAAAAATCGTGAAAAACCAACTCAATTACAACGCGAAAACCGCAACGAACAAATAAAAACAAGGAAAAAACGACACAAATAAGCATTGGCCACTATCCAAGCCGACAAAATTAGAATATCGTTTTGCGAATTTCCGATTTATTCCGAAATTAACCACCTTAACAACGCACAGACCAATCCTTATTTTTCATTCCTCAAAATCGTTAATTCCCCTAACTGATATAACAGTGAATAAATAAATAAATTCATGTTAAACTATCCGTTAGATATCTGCCATTTCCTTTCCCTAACCGTTGGCTTGTTATGTCTCTACGAGTGCCTACAATTATCTTTGGTTTTTTTGACATTTGTGCTTGCAAACCTGGTTCGGTTTAAGGTTTAAATTTGGCCCAATGCTGTAAAAAATCATTCATAAATTAGCGGTTGTTTGTGTATTTCTGCGGCCCACTGTCGGTGGTGGGGGGTCGTGGAAATAATTGTTTTGACGTGTTGCTTCTGGCGAGTATCGGCCCAAAAATCTATTCCCCTTCTAAGAAATATATTTGCTTTGGCTTAAAAATACGTTTACTTCTGCCAAAGAAATCATATTTTGATTCAAATAAATATATTTTCAGTGTGAATACCTCATCCGACTGTATTGCTAGATGGCGCTGCAAACTCTCTCCTCGCAGTTCGACCTTATCTTGAGTATAAATAATAGACTGGTGAAAGCCTACACACAGGAAAGTGGCTGAAGTAGTTGGTAGGTTCGTATATACGCGAGAGATTATTGACTTCAACCAAGAAATTTTATTTCTTGGACTAATTACTAGATTTAAGAAAGTGGTTACTCTGGTGAAGTAAGTAAACAGTCTTCAATGAAGTGAATATTTTTATTCCCGGTAAATATTTTTAGCTACTTAATGTAAGAATTTTACAGATTTTGCACAAATACGTTTTCTATTGCTAATTAACAAGATAGGTATGTTATATTTACTTACTCGTTCTAAACTGTTGCCTGCGTTACATCACACTATTCCGTGTTGAAACGTTTATTGTACACTATAAATCACAATACACATCCCCAATAAATCACAAGGCACATCCCCTACAGTTACTTCATGAGTTGTTGTTTTGCGTACTAGGCTAGGTTCCGTGGCGTCACCACCACGTGCGGACGCGCGAGCCTTGACAAAATCACGGTGCGCATATTTATTCCAGAGAAAGGGATTACTTGAAAGAAGTGAGAATCACTTCGGTTAAATAATTGGTGGGTTTTTATTCAGTAAACAATACTTACTTATATTAAATGTCTTATATTTTCTTAGATCAAGTAACTACGCACTTGGATGGATTTACTATTACTTCGTTGGAGAAATTGACATTTTTGGGACGAAAAATTAAATTACTTCTTGCAATACAACATTGGTTCTTATAAAGAAAGAATTTATTTGTTGACAGCATTTATCTGAGAAATTATTTTACTTATATTGAGTATGTGGCATTTCTGGTATATACCTAACTTTCTACATCCAAGTAAACATGCATTTGAATCTAGTAAATAAATTCAAGTAATTATGTTTTCTCGTTCCAAATAATCAGTTTTCTGTGTGTACTGTATCTAACCACATACCTAACCTATGCATGTATGTAAACCTGTCATAAAAAGGAGATGTGCTGAAGTAAAAGAACCAATGCTAAGTTTTAACTTATACGAATTAAACTAACGACTAGTAAACGATTTACTCACCCGACTTCACTTCAAACAATTTTAACGGTTGTAAAATAAGCAAAGATGTTAAACTTTTTTTTGGGGAATTTAAAATCTGGTTTGTTATCATAACTCCAGCATCTAACAGGTGTGTAATAAAACTGGAAGCTATTTCGGCACCTAAATATATCATAATATACACACTAGTGCGTTTATAGACCACTGACAACGATTTCGAATTCACACAAAATAAAATGATCAAAACAACCGAAACTAACTCTAAATATAGACTCTACAAGCTTCTATTTATTTCAGGTGAGAGGACCATTTTCCTTCAGTTGCTCAGCTGGAGTGCAGAGCTTCACAGTGCAGAAGAAGAAGAAGACCATGTTTCAAGACACCACAAGACATTACTTCATAAATGACAGTGTATGAACGCCATAATATGGGGAATACAAAACGCCATATACTCCTAATACTGTTCGTATCAGTAATGTACAGTGTGGGTGATGGTTTTAGACCTTGTGCAAAATGTGCGGTTCTTACGAGAACACCTGGTAGCTCAAATTTTCGGGACTTCATTCATAGTGACTTCATACGTCCAGAATATCATAGCAGGCCAAAGAGAGTTGCTCAAAAACCGGAGAAGAACTTTGATAAGATTCGACGGTTAAATAATCATAAGACGAGAAAGGACGATAACTATACGCAGCCAATAAGCGGTACGGTCGTGCATCATCCTGATAATTATGGAAGAAACCCGAAGAAGCCGAATAAAATGCTGCAGCTCTATGACTTTAGTAATGCTGCGCGGAGAAATGCGTTTCTATATCCTGGAACTGAATGCAATTTTGAGATTGAATGTCGCTGGACTTGGAAGCCTGATATTCCGAATGTTTCTGTGGTCGCGTCTGCTTATAATCTGAAGCCGAACGAGACTGGGCCGCAGATAGATGCCGACAATAAACCAGATGGTATGTGGTTGTTTTAATTCTTCTTTTGAAGTACACCATGCTTGTTTTTCAGCTGTATATCGTAAAAGTAGTTGCTCGTACGCTGAAGATGAATAGAACCTTTATTGTAGAGAATTGAAAGATCTATCAATCTCAAACTAACATTCATTGTCGACCAATAGGAAGCAAGATAATGTCAATATAATAAAATCAATATCTTCCTTCCTATGGTCTGGCGATTGTGAAAGTTAGGATAGTGGGTGGGTGGGTGGGTGGGTGGGTGGGTGGGTGGGTGGGTGGGTGGGTGGGTGGGTGGGTGGGTGGGTGGGTGGGTGGGTGGGTGGGTGGGTGGGTGGGTGGGTGGGTGGGTGGGTGGGTGGGTGGGTGGGTGGGTGGGTGGGTGGGTGGGTGGGTGGGTGGGTGGGTGGGTGGGTGGGTGGGTGGGTGGGTGGGTGGGTGGGTGGGTGGGTGGGTGGGTGGGTGGGTGTGTGTGTGTGTGTGTGTGTGTGTGTGTGTGTGTGTGTGTGTGTGTGTGTGTGTGTGTGTGTGTGTGTGTGTGTGTGTGTGTGTGTGTGTGTGTGTGTGTGTGTGTGTGTGTGTGTGTGTGTGTGTGTGTGTGTGTGTGTGTGTGTGTGTGTGTGTGTGTGTGTGTGTGTGTGTGTGTGTGTGTGTGTGTGTGTGTGTGTGTGTGTGTGTGTGTGTGTGTGTGTGTGTGTGTGTGTGTGTGTGTGTGTGTGTGTGTGTGTGTGTGTGTGTGTGTGTGTGTGTGTGTGTGTGTGTGTGTGTGTGTGTGTGTGTGTGTGTGTGTGTGTGTGTGTGTGTGTGTGTGTGTGTGTGTGTGTGTGTGTGTGTGTGTGTGTGTGTGTGTGTGTGTGTGTGTGTGTGTGTGTGTGTGTGTGTGTGTGTGTGTGTGTGTGTGTGTGTGTGTGTGTGTGTGTGTGTGTGTGTGTGTGTGTGTGTGTGTGTGTGTGTGTGTGTGTGTGTGTGTGTGTGTGTGTGTGTGTGTGTGTGTGTGTGTGTGTGTGTGTGTGTGTGTGTGTGTGTGTGTGTGTGTGTGTGTGTGTGTGTGTGTGTGTGTGTGTGTGTGTGTGTGTGTGTGTGTGTGTGTGTGTGTGTGTGTGTGTGTGTGTGTGTGTGTGTGTGTGTGTGTGTGTGTGTGTGTGTGTGTGTGTGTGTGTGTGTGTGTGTGTGTGTGTGTGTGTGTGTGTGTGTGTGTGTGTGTGTGTGTGTGTGTGTGTGTGTGTGTGTGTGTGTGTGTGTGTGTGTGTGTGTGTGTGTGTGTGTGTGTGTGTGTGTGTGTGTGTGTGTGTGTGTGTGTGTGTGTGTGTGTGTGTGTGTGTGTGTGTGTGTGTGTGTGTGTGTGTGTGTGTGTGTGTGTGTGTGTGTGTGTGTGTGTGTGTGTGTGTGTGTGTGTGTGTGTGTGTGTGTGTGTGTGTGTGTGTGTGTGTGTGTGTGTGTGTGTGTGTGTGTGTGTGTGTGTGTGTGTGTGTGTGTGTGTGTGTGTGTGTGTGTGTGTGTGTGTGTGTGTGTGTGTGTGTGTGTGTGTGTGTGTGTGTGTGTGTGTGTGTGTGTGTGTGTGTGTGTGTGTGTGTGTGTGTGTGTGTGTGTGTGTGTGTGTGTGTGTGTGTGTGTGTGTGTGTGTGTGTGTGTGTGTGTGTGTGTGTGTGTGTGTGTGTGTGTGTGTGTGTGTGTGTGTGTGTGTGTGTGTGTGTGTGTGTGTGTGTGTGTGTGTGTGTGTGTGTGTGTGTGTGTGTGTGTGTGTGTGTGTGTGTGTGTGTGTGTGTGTGTGTGTGTGTGTGTGTGTGTGTGTGTGTGTGTGTGTGTGTGTGTGTGTGTGTGTGTGTGTGTGTGTGTGTGTGTGTGTGTGTGTGTGTGTGTGTGTGTGTGTGTGTGTGTGTGTGTGTGTGTACCCGTTTTTTGTGGCGACGATTCCGGAGAAACTACTAAAGGTATCGGGACGAAACTTCATATTTAGAAGTTTCATGGCCAAACTTAGAGCTGAAAAGCTTTCTGTTAAAAAGGGTTCAAAGGAACTGGAGGTTTAGTCTTAGCATTTTTGAAAGATTTTGTAAATAAGCCGGCATTTCTGGAATTTCGTCGAAATAGTTAAATAATAAATTAAACTAGAGGAAATTCTGAATAATTTATGACAATAACATTTTTTGGTACAATCAATAGTTTAGCTGCATGAGCAAATTCTATTTCATCGAGATCGGTCGTACTGCATTAAAACAAGTAGCCAGGATATGTCAGATTATATGTCAGATGTGATTTTAATGACGGTGTAGATAGTGTCAAACGCTAATGCTTTGACAATACTACTGTCAATACAAGCTGCGTTCGGATATTGCACACCGTTAAGGTGCGTTTTCATTAGTGCTAATGGCAGTGGTAGTAGACGCCATCATAGTATTTCTAATAGAATTTGCTAGTGACTCAAGTTTGTGTACATGCAAACTAATATGTGTCACCATCACTCACATGTGAGAAACACTATAATTTCGTCTGCTACCACCGCCATTACCAACCATTGCCACCAATCGGAACGCACCTTCACACTTTCTACACCCAATAACACGTGTCATTTGGACGGTGTACCCGGTGTCAACGGAGTACAATATCCGAAGGCAGCTTTAAACGGCATATCTGTCTAGTTCTACTAGTTTTATTTTAATGCATAGCCGATCTCGATCAAATAATATCTCATGCAGCTAAACTATTAATTTTATATATAGTATGATAAAGTCATGTGCCTGGCCACATCAGATTTTTTATATTCGATGTCATACTTGTTTGAATAATGTTATTGTGTAATAATGTGTTTTAAGTATTAATCTTTTTTATTTTTTGGGGCAATCGATTTCGTATTTAACATCATCATTCTTATGTTTATATTTAAAAACAAATAATAGAGAATGTTACAATTTTAATGAACACTTGAACACTCGAAAATAAACTAAAGTGAAAAACATTACACTTTTCCTTTTTATTTCGAAAGTTTAGAAATTAAAAACATATTAAAGAAAATTATAATATACCTAATTGATGAAATACCCGAGATCAACAATAAATACTTTATCGAATTTTTCTTATAACAAATTATTCAAATCACCATGTAAATTATAATAAATAAATAACATTTACTTTGGCCGTATTTGTCATCACATAAAACTGGTTTAGCCACTAAGCCTTTTTTAGAATCGCTTCATTTTCTCAAAAAGTGGACTCAATTCAGAATTTATGCCTTCAGATTCAGATTCACCAAACCAAAGCGTACCAGAATCAGTTTTTACTTATTTGATTTTGTTCATTGTTGGCCAGGATAGTCACAAGCTTAGATTATTTTATTTTTACCAAGTACTTAAAAACTTAAAATTCTCAAATATCTAGACTTAAAAGTTAATTGATTATTTTTTCGTCCCAAAAAAATACCTGTGCGCCTAAACAGGCACCAGACGAGTACCTACGTTTAAGTTTAGCAGAGTAGTTGTGCGGAGCATCTTTAATATTTTTACGACCAGGAAAGTGCGTAACTCTTGGCACAGGCTGTGCACATTTAAGAGATAACGCGCTAAATAGGTTTACATCCGTTCAACCAAGTATAATTTCTCGAGTGGTCACAACTACGGCCAACGACTGCACACTGGAACCAAATGCAGGAAAAGCTAACAGAAAGTTAAAGTCAGAGGCCTAGGAACATTCTCGAAAATTCTGGATACCTTTATTGGTTGGCATTCACTGAGTAAATTTAAGCCGAAAATACAGGGAAAGCATTAACAAAATCATTACCAAACATTTCTAAACACAGCTTAGATAACGAATCAGGTCGACAATTTTTGCAAAATGTATGCCAGTTGAATCCAATATCCTAGAAACTTTAAAAGGATCTGTCATTGCAAAAGTTCATCTTCTTCACCTGACATGCTGAAAATTTGCTCACAAATGTCTTCAAACATTTACAACAATTCTTAAAGAGGTGTGAGGTCACTTGCATAAAAGAAACAACGAAAAAGCAATAGAATCAGAAAGAATCAGTATCAGAAGAACTGAAACTTGAAATTTTGGATCTTCAAACGACATTGTGCTCAAATCCTGTATATTACATGAAAAAAATCCATTCTTAAAAAGTGCAGGATACAAGATTGTAAACAAAGAAAGACATTATTTTGTCGGTTCTACACACTTATGCAAGGGCGTAGCCAGGGGGGGCAGCTGGCGCTCAAAATAAAAATGCACAAAATTGTATTAGGTACATAATAAATTTACAAAGACACATAACATGTACTGTAACCAGTACCTACCTCCAAATCTCAAGGTATTTATTGTTAAGTTGATTTATTGGGAATTAATAGAGGAATTGTTTATGCAACCGACAAGTAAGTTGAAGTAAAAATTTTAGATTGCTTTATTACAAATAACCTTATATAATAATATAATGTTATTTGTAATAAAGCATTCTAAAATTATATCTTCAATTTACTTGTCGGTTTGGCAACCAGAACCACATATCAACTTTGTATATTACTGGAGTCTGTGTGATGTGTAGTTATTGAACGCGATAATAAAGCAGTGTTTTTTTGCAATGGGTATAAGAAACTATTTTACTAAGTATTAATTATTATTTGGAAACCAGTGTTATTTTGTTGTATGATTGGGTGATTAGGATTACTGGTCCTAAAAAGTATTTCAGTTATAGGATTACGATCACTGTATCCGTAACACTGTAATGACGTAATTATTGCAGTTTAAGTGCATATAGCTAAATATTACTTTAGATTAGTCTAATTTTGTTGAGTTTCGAGTTTGGTCTCGTTTGGCAAATGTCAACCCGTTTACCTATAGTTTGTCTTTTAAGCAATAGATGGCGCTATGGCGGTTCTTGCATTAATTCGCTGTTCGCAAATATCTTGGAAATTATGATATATTAGTATTACTGTTCTTGTACACTTATATGTACAATTTGATACATTTGATACATGTCCTCCAAGAATATTTCTTTCGGTAGCATGCTCAGCGTTCACCGCAACATTGCAAATGAAGACCAAGAGCAGTTCAAAGAATCTGTCCTGCAGAAGTTTTCCGAAAACAAGCGGAAACTTAACATTACATAATGTTTTATTAGCATATTTCATATTATGTACATACCTCATACATATATTTTTATAAACAAAAAGATATGCGATAAGAAATATTTATTTACTTAAATTTTGGTATTTTTCTGACTCCTTGCCCCCCCCCCCCTGTAAAAACTTCTGGCTACGCCCTTGCACTTATGTGAATTATTTTTGAATTGTTTTCAACCATGAATATTATCAAATCGTATAGATCTTGACTCACAAATAGACATCTTGATGATTGTTTACCAACATAAATGGACTGGCCAATGAAATGCAATGCCAAAAATTACATTGCTTTAAACTTTGTATAACTTTGAGTCGACATATCTAAACAAAAAATACCAGAATAATCATGCAAGTTATTTTAAAATATTGTCCATTTAGTGTAGTTTTTAAAATAGTACAAACAGTTACTATAGAAAAAAAAATAGTCCTATTTTACTGCAAAATGAGCTCATTTTAACGTTATTTCAATAATGACAGTAGGTAATCTCAAACGCTGATGTTTTGACAATACCTGCTGTCAATAGAATCAAAATATCTGTCAAATCCTGGCTAACTAGTTTTATTTTATTGCAGACACGACCGATCTCGATGAAATAGAATCTCATGCAGCTAAACTGTTAATTTTATATATAGTATGATATTGATAATGTCATGTGCCTGGCCACATCAGATTTTTTGTTTAAAAATCACGATATACTTTGTAAAATTCAATTTTTTTGGGTTTGGGTCTTCAGGTGTCAAATCTGGTGATCTTGGTGGTAATTCAATAAGACCTCATGGTATTAAGAATTTATACATAGATGGTTACTACTATTTTTGTGCAGTGATTTTTTTTCCAACATTTTTTACGTTCGGTGCCACTGTGGCGTCGACAGACGAGAAATTTAAATTAAAGAAATTTGTTAGGAGATTAGATTACCAGCTCGGATTTAGATTTAATTCCCCGGTTCCCGAATCTGATCCGTTTGTACTACATAATTAACAGTGGAACGTGTTAGATAAAGAATTATAAATAAAGACTTCAGCACTAGTATAGCACTGGTCCCTGCTGACATTTCGAATATATGGGCGGAGAACACAAGGGACGATATAAATAAGAAGCGTGTAGGTACACTCAACGGGACACAAAGCGTCAGTAGACAGACGTTGTAACAAAACAACATTAGTGATTCCTGAAATAAATTAAATTCTTTAGAGTCTTCAGTGGATGAACTGGTCAAAATAAATCAGTCTGGCCTATGAAAGGTATATCTTAATGGCTAGTACATAATTGACGGCGGGGTGATAAATATCCGTGTTGCTGGTAAATTTAGAAAATTGTATAAATCAGTTAAAAATATATAATTATTTTAGGTACTGTGGTTGTAATTTTACTTGGTAAGAAACTTCTTAAATTCAAATACCTGAAACTAAAGTATGGAATAATAGAGTTTTCTTTTCGATTTTGGACCAATAGCACTAATATAGGTAAATTTTGTTTGACTTTGTTTTGTCTGAAGTAGCTCTTCAATTAAATATGCTTTTATGTAGTGCTTTCATTTGACCATAAATTTCAAATACTTTATTGTGCAATATATATTTGTTTTCTAAAAAAATCTGATGTGGCCAGGCACATGACTTTATCATACTATATATAAGTAAAATTAATAGTTTAGCTGCATGAGATTCTATTTGATCGAGATCGGCCATGTCTGCATTAAAATAAAACTAGTTGAACTAGACAGATATCTCTATTAAAGCTGCGTTCGGATATTGTACTCCGTTGACTACACCGTCCAAATGACACTTAAACGTGTTATTGGGTGTAAAAGGTGTAACGGTGTACAATATCCGAACGCAGCTTATTTTGACAGTAGGTATTGTCAAAACATTAGCGTTTGACACTACCTACTGTCATTAGAATCAAAATATCTGGCACATCCTGCCTACTAGTTTTAATGCAGTACGACCGATCTCGATGAAATAGAATTTGCTCATGCAGCTAAACTATTGATTGTACCAAAAAATGTCATAGTCATAAATTATTCCAAATTTCCTCTACTTTATATTATTATTTAAATATTTCGACGACATTGCAGAAATGGCGGCTTATTTGCAAAATCTTTCAAAAATGCTAAGACTAAACCTCCAGTTCCTTTGGACCCTTTTCAACAGAAAGCTTTTCAGCTCAAAGTTTGGTTATGAAACTTATAAATGTGAAGTTCCGTCCCTATACCTTTAGTAGTTTCTCCGGAATCGTCGCCACAAAAAAAGCGGGTACATACATCCATACACACACACACACAGACATTTTTTTGTACCTTGGTCAAAAATGTTCAGGGGACCCAAAAAAACATATTTCCGCTAAAATCTCAATTTTTTTTGGCACGATACAATACTTTAACATACTACGTATGATAAAGTAAAAACAATGACAAAAACACGACAAAATCACATGTATGACGTTCACTTTGAACGGAACTCGGTAGAAACCACGGAGAGGAAATAAATACCTAAAGCAGTGGCAGTCCGTACACAGAGGCCTGTTCAGCTAGTTTCCAATGACAACGGCTGGGTGCACAGTCAGATTGATCATGAACCAACTTGCGTCATAGACGGCTAGATTCTATGTCCTCCGTACCGTACACGACACTTTAATAGAGATGTATACTTATAGTGCATCTTTTATGGCACGAAAAATAATTGTTTCTTGCATAAGACTAATAAAACGTGCTTATAAAACTGGATAGCTAATTGAACTTGTTTTTCGGAGATACATATTTTAATTTGAAAATTACAAATCTGACCGCGCACCAGAGAATCGCCCTAACTGCCATCTCTCGTTTCGACAATATTGACTCCTGTGTTTGAAGACGCATAACTCTAAAACTACTGTACAGAAACAAATGAAACAAAGTGTATAATACTCCTGAATCATTTCTACATAAGTTGTATGACTGTCAACATTTTTTGCCTCTCGGTGTAAACACGAGCGCGAGAGAAATAACAAAAGGTCCCTGATTTTTACACTTTTAAATTAACGTTCGTCTTGCCACAAAATTTTCAATTTCTGTTCAGGTTGCATTTAGAGCCTCTTCTATAGATTGGCGTTTTTGTTTTCTTCAGTTTTTGTGTAATTAAGCTGGCGAACAAGATTTTCATGGAAGCGGATATCTCAGTAACGAATATTAGCACGATATCGGGATATGCACGTAATCAATCGTCATATTTTATTTGTGCGACTGTTGAAAGAGAATTGCATTAATATTTTTAAGAAATTTTTAAAGCGATTTAATATGAATGATTCGTTCAGCGCGCACTACGTCAATCGTAACGGTAAATGGAAACGTAGCTGGGACAGTGGAAGTTTATTTACTATTAGTACGATACGATCAGAACAATTTAATTTCGGAATTTTGAATAGTAGTGCGAGTTAAATATAAATAATGAATTTAGATGTACAATTAATTATACCCAACAATATTTTACAAACACGAATTCAAACGGATTCATTGATCGCGTCAAAACTTCGCATCTCGTTCGACTGCCTCGCACCAAAACCCACAAGCGAGGGAAGCCCACCTGCGCAAAATATTGTTCATGTTTATTTCGGTCTTAAAAATTAACAAATAGTCGGAATGCTATTAAATTCAAGGAATATATATCGCAGCAAATAAAGGTTATTTGCAGCTAACTGCGTTGTCTTGCTAGCATTCGTTCCTGAGATATCGGCTTCCATCAAAATCTTGTTCGCAACCTTTATTACACAAAAACTGAACAAAAACGCCAATCTATAGAAGACACTCTAGATGCAACCTGAACAAAAACTGAAATTTTTGTGGTAAGTGGTTTAAGAGAAAATAAATGTCTTTCCAATTAATCCGTCTGAATTCTGTTTTCTGAGTTCGAAATGGCAGTTTATTATCTTAGAGTGACATTATTCATTTAAAAAATCCTCCTATTGTTTAAACAATAAATTATTATTCATTTTCAACTTTTTTCTAATTATGGTAGAAAATTTAATATTTTTAAAAGAAATGTAACTCTATTCAATTTTTTCGAATAAATGATATTGAAAACGAATAATATTTTACTTAATAATGATTTGAACCAGGTCCCTGGTCCCTGGTTCAAATACAGGTTGTGGCTGTAATTAATTTATTTTAAAATTTACATACCACCTGTATATCACCATTATGCATTTGAATAATATTTTATTATTTAAACAATGGAAATTATCCCAAAATATAAATGATGTCACTTGACAATAACAGTTGACCAGACCGATCTAAAAGAATGAATGTTAGGAGAATTGCAAAAAAATTGTTTAAACAAATGGAATTTGTTTAAACAAATTTGGGTTTATTAGCTAATAACATAGGCAAGATACCTCGAACATGAAATTTATAAGTTAATTTCACAAAAAACCTGACTTCTACCATAATTAGAACAACAGTTGAGAATTAATAATCATTGATAGTTTAAACAATAGGAAGAATTCGTTTAATGAATAATGTCACTCTAAGATAATAAACTGCCATTTCGAACTCAGAAAACAGATGTCCAACGAAGTTTCGAGAAAAGCGAGTTATTTGTTTAAACAAATGGAAATTACCTGACAAATGTTTATAAACATTCAACTAGACTTACAGTAATGATTTCTATGAGAAAAAAGAGAATGAAGTGATTAGAACGGTAAATTTCCTGAAGAATGTAATTTTTCATTTAAGCGTAGTTTTCAGGGCACTGTGGGGGTGGGTTGGGGACGTCAAACCCATATGTATAATAGCTCAAATTCTTCATTGGAAAGTCCTCTACAAGTCCTATAACTTTAATCTTAAGTTTCCCCAAACCCCGAAGAATTATTCGAAACATACCAAAAAATGTCTTTTTCCCATGCATTTTCTTATGTAAATTTGATGCATCGATACGCACCATTAAAAATCAAAATTTCAAAGAAAAAATAAATACGTGTCGACTTTTTTTGGATTTGGAAATGATTTGGGGGAATCGTTGCTTTCTATCATCACAAAAATTTTTGCAATGCATTTTTGAACCACCCTACTGAACATGTGTTTACCACATCAACTTACAATGGTATTGAAGCAAAAAAAAAAATCTTTTGATATAAACAAGTTTTTATTGAATACATTATTTTCATATATATATAGAGTACATTCGAGAAAACAATAACTAAAATAGACCTCTTGTAACGCAATAAAAAAACACAGAACATTAATAGCAAATTAGAAAAATTTAGAATTATAATTATTCCTTTTCAGACTTTGTAACATAATACTTATTTTCACGCTCTCCAAACTGAAGATCGTAAGCAGTTAATTCCTTCTTTATAAAATTGATATTCTCCCCCGTTAAATTGTCAGGCAAACTGTACTGAGTTGCTTCAGTATCGTGAAGCAGCAAATCAGCAATTTGCTTCACGACACCTCGAAGCTCATCTTCAGTTTGCTCCCGGCTGCTCATAAACAATCTCGCAATCCTCTTCTCTTTCTCCAAACTCTCTTTCTTCAGTTGTTCAACTTTTATCAACTGTTCGGCAATCTCGTTCGACTGCGGCGATAACTTTTTAGCAGTTTTCAACCTCCTCTCAGCTTCCACAAAATCGTTTAACATCATAAGAGCTTTCGCACTATTAAAGTAAACTTTTATCGGTACTTTCAAAGACGTTCCTTTCACCAAACGGAATATCTGATTTGTTGCGATGCAAGCTTTCCTGGGTACTTGTTGTCTAGTATAAGCGACCACTAAATTCGTGTACAACTTCAATAATAACGCCTGCTGTCTCTCCTGATCGTCGTAATCCCGTAATTGAGCCTTTTCGAGCTTATTAACGGCAATGTTATATTCCCGCGTCGCTTGTCGTACCAAATTCTGCCGATACAACTCATTCCCTTTAATACGTAACCCCTCGGAACAATCGTAGATATGCTCGAAAGACAGTTTGTCTTCATCCGGAAGATTTTCAAAATTAACCGCGGCGCCGGTATTCAAACAATTTTTTATTTCGATTTCGAATAGAATCGTGGCGTTTGGCGGTACGCGTTCCAAACAACCAACCGCCCCGTACGCTAAGTCGGGGTGCACCAAAAACTGCGATTTCTCGTTGATCCGCATCGACGAAATGGCAACTTCTAAACCGGGTAGGACCATTCCGGAATCTAGGTGGAATTTTAACGGGCGGTTAAACGCGTACGTGGAATCGAACGGCTCGGGTTCGTGTTCGACGTAAGCGTTGTAATCGCAGATTACGTGGCCGCGTTCGGGTAATTTTTCTCCGACGCCGTCGCGTAGGATGCGTTTTTTTACTTTGCCGTCGGGTAGGAGGTTTAGCATTTTCTTAGCGAGGAGCTCAAACGGTTCTTCGTTGTAAGTGTCTTCGTCGTCGATTCCCAAGCATTCGAGGTTGGTGAACTTTAGTAGTTGTTCTTTTTCTTCGAGGGTGTCGCGTTCTGCGTTTTCTTCGAGTTCCTGGTCGTCTATCTCGAAGGTGGTGCCTTCGTCTTCCATGAGTTCGCTGTGGAGTAAAGAATTTAAGATTTGAATTAAAAGAATACCTGTACGTGGAGACGACATAACCTATAAATAACAAAGGTTAGGTTACTTACGTGACGTTTATAGCTTTCTTAAGCCGGATACCTTCCACCTCGGAGAGTTTTTCCATTTTCGGTGTGTCTATGGTACGAATTGATTGTTTATTTACGAAAAACGCAGTTTCAACTCTTGTTAGACCGCTCAATAATCTGATAAACAACCCAAACGAGATTCAAATGCTACGCATGCGCCAAGTGTAGCCAACATTTTTATTTGAGAATTCCCCAAGTCCCTAGATTTAAAAATATTTCTCTAATTTTCATTTTACTCACAATGTCTAAAAAATAAATCGGAATGAAACCAAACAGGCCGAATAATTCACATTCATATTTTGATGTAGATTATACTTTAGCGAGGTTATGTTCACTTTTCATCGTTTAATTAGATGGTAAAATCAGTAAACGTGCCAGTGGCGGCTTGTGCAGTGGGTTGCAGGTTTGTAAAATTACCGCGGTAATTTACGGATAGTGATAAATTATTCAGAATTTCCTCATCTTTAATTTATTATTTAACTATTTCGACGAAATTCAAGAAATGGCTGCTTATTTGCAAAATCTTTCAAAAATGCTAAGACTATACCTCCAGTTCCTTTGGACCCTTTTCAACAGAAAGCTTTGCAGCTCTAAGTTTGGTTATGAAACTTCTAAATATGAAGTTTCGTCCCGAAACCTTTAGTAGTTTCTCCGGAATCGCCGCCACAAAAAAGCGGGTACACACACACACACACACAGACATTTTTTGTACCTTGGTCAGAAATGTTCAGGGGACGCAAAAAGACATTTCCGCTAAAATCTCAAAATTTTTTTTAGGGACGATTACAATATTTTACATACCGCGTATGATAAAGTAAAACCAATTTAGTTTTTATTAATATGCCTAATATAAGAAGTTACAAACACCGAAACGTACAATAACTAAATATATTCAACAAGTGTTTATTGGATACATTATTTTAATTTATAGATTACATTCGAGAAAACAACTGAAAGGGAACTTTTGCGACGCAAAAAAAAAACGATACCATCATTGGTTTTGGTTTTTTTTGCGTTGTAATTTGTCTATTTTAGTTATTGTGAATATTTATTAGATTATATTTAATTATTAATTAAAAAACATAATTAATGGTCATATTTCCTTTGAATTTTAGGCCACTACTTACTGATTCGCATGCCGGTGAACACCACAGTCCACATTACGAGCCCAATGTTTCCGAGCCCAAACGAAGAAGGCTGTAGAGTCCAATTATCGATATATCAAGAGTCGATGAGAGGTGGCACCATCAGGATTGTTGTCCATCACATAAATAAAACCCAAGTTGTCGTCGATGACATCATAGGAGATGACAGCAAAAAGTACGTACTATACAAAAACAAAAACACTAAAACCAAATAACAATCAATATTTAAAATAACCTAAAATAACCGATCTTTGTTTTAGATGGAAAACTTTCGAGACGACCATTGGCAAGACCACGCAAGAATTCAGTATAATTCTGGATGTCGTTGCGCCTAAAGAATCGTTTCGAGGCCCGTTGGTCGCCTTCGACAATATAAAACTTTTGAAGTGCTTTCCTGAAATAAATAAGGGCGATGCTTGCACCAATCACGAATACCGTTGCAGTTTGACAAATATCTGTATTAATAATAGTAAGGTGTGTGATATTACGAAGGATTGCGCTAATGGTGACGATGAGACGCAAAACTGCGGTAAGTACTATGATTAGAAATTAGGATTAGAGATTATTGAGGCAGATAAAAACGCTTGAAGTAAAGATCTGACATTTTTTACTGCGGTAAGGTAAATGCACGAAATTCAGACAAGTTTTGGAATTTTCGTTATGTTTTTAACTGTAGAATTTATATTTGTAGTGATTTTTAGTGTGTTCTTTTTCTTGGCTTATGTTTCTAGAATGGCTTTCTGTTGTACTTCCTTATTTTTGTATTAACAAATTTTCTCTATAAGCATCAGATATAGTTGCAGAAGTACAGTTTCATTTTACATTTTTTGGGTGATTTCTATACAGGGTATCTCACGGAACTGGTACATTAGAAGTTTCTCATGTTCTACTATTTCTGGAAACTTGAAATTTTGGAACTAGAATTTACTCGATCTGAGCTCTTCAGCTAAAATATTCTCAAGTTAACTGTCACGTCCGGTCACCGGAAGTCGGTATCAACTTTGTTATTTCAAATAGAATTATATAATTTTTATTTTATTTTTGGTTTCTACGTATCAAAACACATCATTTTTGATAATGTTTCCCTATACCTAAATATCACCATTTTTGAGTTTTTCTGATTTTACTATTTTTTTGGTGATTTTTCCGGTTACGTTTAAAACTGAATATCTCGGTTATTATTGGAACTAGAAGTTTCATGATTGGTGGAACAAAACTAGAAACATAACCAAATAAGACGATTTTTAGTTCTTCGTGATATCTTATACAGGGTGTACAAAATTTACAACACAATAATTGAATTTTTAAACGTAAAAAACTAATTTTTTTCAAATGGAACAGCCTGTATACTGATACGCCATTCGATAGGAAATCGTAGTCCCTATCAATCAATATTAGGATTCCCTATATCTATCTTTAATAGTTTTTGAGATATTGTCAGTATAAAAGAATGCAAACTAAATACAAAACGATTTATTCTTTATTTATAGGAATGTAACTACTTTGGGACAGCAGGAAAACAGAAAAATATTGAAAAGGTTTCTTAAAACTAAAATAATAGATTTGGGATATCTAACTTAAATTAAAACTTAATTATGTTGTTCGAAATGCTGCCCGTTCTGCTCCAAACATTTTAAACACTTCGCTGTACTACAGTCATTGTCGCTCTTCGGATTTCTTGTCGCTGAAGTCCATTAATGGCGGCTACTACTCTGTTAGTCAATTCTTCTTGAGTATTAACTGGTGTGGAATAGACCTGACTTTTCATATGACCCCAGAAATAAAAGCCTAATGGTGTTAAATCTGGTGAGCTTGGTGGCCACCGCCAGGGTCTCCTATTTCCGAACCACCTACCGTCACCTAGCATCTGATTAAGTTGAATGGCTACCACATGCGAAGTATGTGCCGGTGCACCGTCCATTTGATAAAAGCAGTCGCGTAAAATATTGAGGGAAAGAGTATCGCAAAAATTGTTCACACATCCACGCAAAATTTCTAAAAATCTATCACTATTTAAATTTTCATTGTAAATTTCGTATCTAATTTTGTCCCCATTATTAAATGGGCGAGTATTTAAAATGGTTTTCAAGAAAAAGTAACAATATCTCAAAAACTATTAAAGATAGATATAGGTAACTGTAATATTGATTGATAGGGAATAAAATTTCCTATCGAATGGCGTATCGGTATACAGAGTGTTCCATTTGAAAAAAATGAGTTTTTTACGTTTGAAAATTCAATTATTGTGGTGTAAATTTTCAATTTTCAAACTTCTAGTTTCAATAATAACCGAGATATTCAGTTTTAAACGTCACCGTGAAAATCACCAAAAAATTAGTAAAATCAAAAAAACTCAAAAATGGTGATATTTAGGTATAGGGAACGCTTATTAAAAATGATGTATTTTGATATGTAAAAACCAAAAATAAAATTAAAATTATATCATTCTATTTAAAATAACAAAGTTGATACCGACTTCCGGTGACGGGACATGACAGTTAACTTGAGAATATTTTAGCCGAAGAGCTCAGATCGAGTAAATTCTAATTCCAAAATTTCATGTTTCCATAAATAGTAGAACATGAGAAACTTCTAATGTACCAGTTCCGTGAGACACCTGTATGTAGTTAACAGATACCATGGAATGTACTAAACAGACAAATGTCAAAAATGCCGAATTTGCTAACTCAAAAATGGCCTCTATTTCTGAACCGTGTAAAATAACAAACTAATAAAATTGTTTTTGCACTCCCAGAACATATAGGTGGATAATTTTTCCTTTATTATATTTCTAGACAAAGTTCCATATGGTGCTAGATGCACGTTTGAACACGATTGGTGCGGCTGGATCAGTGAACAAGGAAAGACTCTGCAGTGGACCAGGCACCACGGGGTTCCCGGAAGCAACTTAACTGGACCTACTGAAGATCACACATTTGGGAATATAACAGGTAAAAAATTAACACAAAATTAACTATATTAAACTGCCCGCTAAACCTGCAATATTGCGACGACAACTTTCTGTAATATTGTAAAATATAACGCGTGTAAATGTATTTATGTTATGTTATTACAATGTTTGCGTAACATTCTCAATACAATATTTCAATGACAACATTTTTGCTATATAAATGCAACAATATTTTTACAACGTCGAGGCAACATTTTATCTACAGAAATATGTTTAAAATATTGAAACATTGTATCTACATTTGATTGACAACATTATATGTACATAAATGCATGATATGTTCTACAATTTGTAGACAATGTTGTACAAATACTGCAAAAAATGTTACTTACTTGTCACTGTGATGTTGAAATAATGTTACTAACTTGTAAGAATAATGTCGTGAGAAACAATATAGCTAACTTGTAACGATTGTTACAAGTTAGCAACTTCCTTTATAATATATCAATGTTATAAATAAAAGTTAGCTACGTTATTTGTAATATTTAAACAACGTTACAACGTTGCATGTAATATATAACTTTGATGTTTCTGTTACATTGATAGTTATATATCCGCGGTACGACATAAGACATTGCCTAGATGTAACAGTTATATTACATAAGCCATAAAACCAATATTACAAAGTCGCTGAAAAATATTGTAGAAATGTTGCGGCAACATTTTCTTGTTTAGCGGTGGTCATATTTCAGTTGTCTGCAACTTATTAGTTCCAGGGAAGTATCTGCATGTTGCCGCATTGAAAGAAGTGCGCGGGTTTGCAAATATAGCCACTCTACGGAGTGTGATATTCAACCCGCCTCCAAAAGTGCACGGAAATTCGTCTTCTAAATATTTTAATTCATGTTTGGTAAGTTCCGGATTGCAAAAAGCAATGAGTAATGTTTTATTTGCGATTTTACCCTTTTTTAGATACGGTTTCAACTGCATCAAGCTGATCGACATAAGAGTGGTTTTATGCTCCAAGTTACTGAACTGCGGCCCAAAGAGAATATTTCGACGGAACTGCTTTGGAGTTATACGACCTACCATGACACTTGGATACAGCAGATTGTTACGTTACCGAATATAACTTACAGGTAATTTTATGTAACTATGACTAGATTGTTTTAGTCTCGTGTCTTCTTCCATCTGTCTCCTTTCATCTTGTTTTGCCTTCTGGATAATTTCATGTTTAGCTTTCTTCCATATTTCATATTTTGCTTTCTTTTTGATCTTTTTCCTACTGTCTGCTACCATTTTCTTTATTTTGTCTTCCATATTTCTTATTTTGCCATCTCCATCTTCCTTATTTTGCTTTTCTTTATGTAACATATTTTGCCTTCTTTCGTATCTTATTTTGCCATCTTGCAACTTTTTCTTTTGTCATCTTTCTTCTTTTGTTTTCTTCCATCTTCTGTTTTCGTCTTCTTCCTTCTGTCTCCTTCCATCTGCCCCATTTTTCCTTTTTCTGTATTTCTTATGCTGCCTTCTTCCTTCTTTCATCTTCTTTATTTTGCCTTCTTCATTATTTTGCTGTCTGATTTTGGATTTTTTTTCTTCCTAATTTTGACTTTTTCGTTCTTGTCTTCTTCCATCATCGATATTTTGCTAACTTTTCTTCTTCCATCTTCCTTATTTTGCAGCCTCCATCTTCCTTATATTGCCTTCTTTCGCATCTATTTTGCCATCTTTTGCCTTAATTCATTTTTTTTTCTTTTGCTATCTTCCATTTTTGCATTCTTCCTCCTTCTTCCCTTCTTATTTTCCCATCTTCCGTATTTTGCTTTCTTCCATGGTGCTTATCATGGTTGCCTTCTTCCTTCATTTATCTTCTTCCATCTTCCTTCTTTTGTCTTCTTTATCTTCCTCACTTTGCCTTCTTCCTTACTTGCCATTTTCCTTATTTATGCCTTCCTTTGTTTTTATCTTCCTTGTTTTGCCTGTATCCTTCTTCTGTCTACTTTAATCATCTTCATTTTTCCTTCTTACATCTGTTATTTTGTTGTCTTTATTCTTCTTCCATATTTTTATTTTGTGTTCTTCCATCTTCCTTCTTTCATATTTGTTATTTTGTCTTCTTAAATAAGTTATTATTTTGTCTTTTTCATTCCTTTATCTTGCATCATCCCTATTTTCCCTTCTTAAATCTCTTTTATTTTGTAGTGTTTTTGCTTCAGCCATCTTCCTTCTTTTGTCTTTTTCTATCATCATTTATTTCCATTTTTACATCTCTTATTTTGACGTTTTTATGCTTTTTCCACCTTTTCTTTATTCTCCTCTTTCATCTTCCTTCTTTAGTTTTTTTGTCTTCGTTATTTTGCCTTCTTCTTTACTTGCCATTTTCCTTATTTATGCCTGCCTTTGTTTTTTATCTTCCTCGTTTTTCCTGTATCCTTCTTCTGTCTACTTTAATCATCTTTATTTTTCCTTCTTACATGCGTTGTTTTGCCGTCTGTTTTCTTCTTCCATCTTTTTATTTTGGCTTCTTCCCTCTTCCTTCTTTCATATTCCTTACATCTCTTATTTTGACGTTTTTATGCTCTTTCCACCTTTCCTTTTTTCTCCTATTCCATCTTTCTTCTTTAGTTTTTTTTTCATCTCCCTTAATTTGCTTTCTTTATTAGTTTGTCATCTTCCTTATTTTGCCTGTTTCTTTCTTCTGCTTGCCTTTGTCTTTTTATCTTCCTTATTTTGTCTTCACACAACTCACATCTCTTATTTTGCTTTTTTTTTGTTTTTACATCTTTTACTTTTGATTTCTTTTTTTTTCCAGCTTTATTCTTTCTTATTTTATTTCAACTTCTTCATCTTACTTCTGGTGTCTTCTTGCTTCTGAAGTGTTTTTCCGTCCTCTTTACTTTATTGCTTGATGTTTTATTCTTAAATTTGTTTGTTCCTTTGTTTGTCTTTTTCCATCGGCTTTTTCTCTTGTCTTTTTGTAACTTTCGTTTGTTCTTCTTTTACCCGTCCTCTTCCATCCTCCTTATTTCTTCGTCTTCTGTCTTCTTCTATGTTCTTCTTTTGTCTTCTTCCATCTGACTTCTTTTATCTCCTTCCTTCTGCCAACTTCTTCCATCCTTCTTACGTAGCCTTCCTCTGTTTTCCTTATTTTATCTTCTTCCATTGCCAGTCTTTTTTTTTTGTGCCAACCTCCTTATGCCTTCCTTACATTCCTTGTATTGTCTGCTTTCGTATTCTTCCGTCTTCTTCCATGTTCCTTTTTTAACTTTCTTCCGTCTTTTTCCAACTTCCTTATGTTGCCTTCAGCCTGCTTCTACCATTCTCATCGTCCTTCTTTTCTTTTGTTCCATCATCAGTATTTGTCATCTTCCTTCTGCTACCTTTTTCCTACTTCTTTATTTAACTTTTTTCATATAATTTTCTTTTTCCAGATACTACCTGCACTTTGATGTGAGAACTGGAGTTAGGTACATCCGCGACATAGCAATTGATGATTTCTCCTTAAGTCCGGAATGTTTCGGACTAAATATACCGTCAGCTGAACTAAACGGCTACAACTACTACAATCCCGATATAGACCATCCAGCAAATCGCGAACCGCATAAAGATTTTGCCAATCAAACTTGTACGTTATTTCTATTCCGAAAGTTCTGCTTTATCACAAATTGTATACTTTTTAGACTACGAAGTTACCACTTGCGGACAAAAAGGAAGATACGGGCCAACCCAAGAGCAATGCGTTAACGAATATAATAATACCCACGTGAAAGTTAAAGTTTTTAGTGACACCTCTCTTCGGGGTGTCCAGAAATGGACCGTGCCCAGCGAAGGCTATTATACGTAAGTTTTGTTTTATTATTCGGGCCTCGGGAAGGTTTTTTAATTTAATTTTGTTTTGTTTTAGGTTTATATTGTTTGGTGCTGGTGGTGGAAAAGGAAGTGGTGCCATGGGATCATCTCGTGGTGCTATGTCGAGGGTTATTTTGGAATTGAGGAAAGGCCAAGAGATTTATATGGTTGTCGGGCAAGAAGGAACCAGTGCTTGTGTAAAGGTAAGAAATTTTTTGAGTAAACAATATATTTTTTTGGTACTAATGGTACAATAAATACTTGATTAATTCCAATTTATCTCCAGAGTCTTGGACATCGTTCCAATACGCCATCATCCTGTGAAGCCGTCATCCAAGATAAGAATATAACTGGTGTCCGTGGAGTTTTGAATACGGAGGTTATGGATGGAGGTGGTGGTGGAGGCGGAGCTTCTTATTTGTTTGTGGTATGTACCAAAAAAAAGAACCAAATAAATGAAGACATATAAGTGCATATTTGTTGCTAATGTTCTGATATTTTCCTTAGATTGGTAAAAGCAAAAAGTGGGTGCCTGTAGCTGTAGCCGCGGGTGGTGGTGGGCTGGGTTTGGGTCGTTTTATCGATTCTGGTACGCAGCATGGTCAGGGTATGAATTTGACCCGCAATCCCGTGACTGGAGAGATGAGCGAAATTAAGTAAGTTGAACATATTATTCTCTTATTCTAATACTGAAGAACAGAAAATTATGTAGATATGCAAAATAAAAATTGAATAAATTATAAAAGCTAAGAATGGTTTGGACTTCCTTGAAAATTTCTTTTTCGAAATGAATCAATAAGTTCATCAGATTTGAAAAACTTTATTTGTCTTCTTCTATTATCTTCTTCCTACCTCTGTCATTTTCAATCTTCCTTCTTTTGTCGATCTTTGTCATCTTTTATCTTATTCGTACCTTCGTGGCTTCTTCCTTCCTCAGTCTTCTTCCACTATCCTTATTCTCCCTTCTTCCATCTTTTGTCTTCTTCCATCTTGGTTTGTTTATCTTCTTCCTTCTATGGTGTCCTTCTATCTTCCTTATTTTGCCTTCTTCCATTTTTCTTATGTTACCTTCTTCCATATTCCTTCTTTTGCCTTCTTCCATCTTCATTATTTTGCTTTCTTCCACCTTCCTTATTTTGCTTTCTTCCATCTTCGTTATTTTGCCATCTTTTGTCTTCTGCGAATCTTTTCTTTTGCCTTCTTTTGTCCTCTGTCTTCTTCCAACTTAATTTTTTGGTCTTTTCCCACCCTCCTTATTTTGCCTTTTCCTTTATTTTACCCGCTTTTTCGTCTTAATCATACTGACGTTTACTTAAAAAGTCTTGTTTTAGAAATGAATCAAAAATAAACACTACATTAAATCCACCAAGAGATTAAAAAAAAAACACCTTTTACACCAACACAAGTACTTATTAAAGATCATACTAGAAGGGGCCAAAGGGGAGCCAATATTTTCCAAAATTGTTTTAATTCATCGTGTTTTAATCATTTACAACCATTTTTGATAATGATGGATCATTATCAATTATGTCACTAAATAAATAAATAAATAAAGTGAATTATTTGAACATTATGTCAACAGTCTTCCCTAGATTTATTTGTTAGCTTAGGTTTCAAATTTAAATTGTTGTTGCTAATGCTATGTATAAAAAGACAAAAGAAAAGAAAAGTATGTAGATAAGCAAAACAAAAATTAGCCTAATTTGTTTATAAAGGCTAAGAATAAGAGACCTACCTACTACATTGTTCTTCAACCCAAGATCTTTGGATTTCCTTGACAGTTCATCTTTTAGAAATGAATCAGTTAACAAATTAATCAAATTTGGTTTGAAAATATTTCTGATCAGGCAATCAGTTATTGATTTTGGTAATTCTAAACACATTATCAACAACAGAACTAATTTGTTTTCTTCTTTTATATTCTTCCTACATATGTCTTTTTCCGTCTTCCTTCTTTCGTCTTCTTCCATATTCCTTATTTCGCCTTCTGTCTGCCTTTGCCTACTTCTATCATATTCTTATTCGTATTTTGGCTTCTTCCTTCCTCTGTCTTCTTCCACCATCCTTATTTTTCCTGCTTCCATCGTTTATTTTGCTGTCTATGTCTTCTTCTTTATTTTGCCTTCTTCCATCTTTTGTCTTCTTTCATCTTCCTTGTTTTGGTGTCTGCCCATTTTGCTTTCTTCTTTTATCATCTTTCTATTCTATCTTCTTCCATATTACTTCTTTTGCCTTCTTCCATCTTCCTTATTTTGCCTTCTTCCATCTTCTTTATCTTGCTATCTTTTGTCTTCTACCATAATTTTCTTTTGTTTTTTTTCTGTCCTCTGTTTCCTTCCATCTTCCTTCTTTTGTCTTCTGTACTCCATCTGGAGAAGGCTGAATAAAGATATTCAGCCTTCTCCATTTTGTCTTCTTCATTCTGACGTTTCCTTGAAATCCTGCGTTACTAATGGTGATATTAAAAGTCCATCTAGATCAGCCGGTGCAGGAGGCGGGTGGACAACGTACCAAGGGCAAGTGATGTTCGATGTCATGGGACAAGCCCTCACCAAAGGAGCTCTTGGCGGAAGAGCCTGCTACAATTCCACCAATGGGAAAGGCGATGGAGGCTTTGGAGGGGGTGGAGGCGGCTGCAAAGCTGGTGGCGGCGGTGGTGGATATGCAGGTAAGCTTAAAAAATGTCCCGCCAGAATTTTGTTCTACATTTTCAACGTTTTCTTTTTTTTTTTTCTTTTTTCATTGCAATATTTTTTTTAGGTGGTAATGCATGGTTGACCAACACGACAAACGGCGAAGGAGGGTACTCCTTTGTAGACCCAAATGGTCCACTGTCAAACTTCTCAGAAGTGTTATCCGGGAATCATGCCGGATCAGGTTCCATACTGATAATTCCTGGAATACCCGGATGCGGTTGCAACTACAGATGTCTGGCCTTGGACGCTCAACGCTCTAAAGTAGTTTGCATCTGTCCGAAGAATTGGAAATTGGATGTCATCGGCGGAAAAGAATGCCTACGTAAGAACAAAAGAAACAATTGCTATTTTGTAGCTAGAATTTTTTGTAGATTTAAAATATGGACTACTTTTTTTTACGTCTCTATATGAGACGATTAAACATTTGTGCTTATGTTGTTATTATTGTGTGTGTGCGATTTATAAATAATTCTGTAATTTTGTCTTTTTTGCAGTTATAGAACCTCTTCAAACTTTTCCGCCGTGGACTGTATCTGCTTTGATTGCGGGATTGGTTGCGCTAACTGGAGTTATGGGGATTCTGTGCTTTTTATTATGTAAGTGAATTAAGAGTATTAATTTTGTTGTTTTTTTATAAAGCGTTTTTTTAATGTTTGTTATATTATATCACGTTTCAGATCAGAAATATACCGTTTTTTTTTCTCTTACACTTTTGCATATAATTTTACATACAAAAAATGATATAAGAATTAATCTGTTTATGCTTCAACTAACTGTGGAGCTTGTTTTCATGACACTAGCGCCATCTATAGCAAAACCAGTAACGTGTCCTTGTGGCACCGTTCATACAAGAAATGTTTAGAATAAAGAACTAACTAAAAAAAACTATACTTTCGGTTATTTTTTTTAAAACTAAATAACGTTACCTATATTACTTATTATTATTCATTGTATTATTACTAGGGTGGCAGACTGACAGACATACTGTTTTATCATAACATTTCAACATTCTTAAAAATTATGAATTAATTGTTATTTTATTAAAAACAAAAACACTTATTAATGGAGTGTTTCATTCAGAAATTATTTTATGTAAATTACGTCTTAGTGCATTAATTAAGATATTAAAATTAAAAAAGACAAGCTGAATTTTTGTAATACTATATTTTAATATTTTAAACAAAAATATTATCTGTGCAAACAAAGGCCATTTGAGAAGAAACCAGCATTTTGCAGTATGCTTTTTTCCATTAAATCTGAAAGCAGAAATTCCAAATGGTGTCTAGTTTTTGAGAAAAAAAATGCATTTTTGGATTCTTTGCATTTTTTAGCACTGTGTTCATTTTATTCTGGAAACTCAGTAATCTTTTTTTTCTCATAGAATAACCTGTATGTTTGCATTCTTTTTCAGTTTTTATTTAAGTTCTCATTTTAAGATTATTTCTAAGAAGTTTTTGTAGAAATAATTTTCTTTTTATAAAATGCCTAATTTTTGAGTTACAATATATTTTTTTCAATAATTTTCTTTTTATAAAATGCCTAATTTTTAATTTTAATTTGAAGTTCAAGGATTTTGATGAATTGCTGATAAATCAATTATTAAAAAAAGAATAGGTGAAAAAATTTCCATAATAAAATGAAACCCTGTATATTAAAAATATATTTAAATGATAGCTTAAATCAAACGATTTTGTTTGAATTTTTGTTTTGAAATTGTTTACGCTTAGGAGAATTATTTAGGTGTCCGGAAATTTTGAGTAATTTTGACTCATTGCTGATAACTCAAAAATTATCTCTGCAAACAATGGCCATTTGAGAAGAAACTATCTCATTTTGCATTTTGCAGTATTTTTTTTCCATTGAATCTAAAAGCAGAAATTACAAATGGTGTCTAGTTTTTGACAAAAAAAAAATTCATTTTTGGATTCTTTGCATTTTTTTAGCACTACGTTCATTTTATTATGGAAACTTAGTAATTTTTTTCTCATAGAACACCCTGTAAATGTTTGCATTTTTTAATTTTAAGATTATTTCTAAGAAGTTGTAGGAATAATTTTCTTTTTATAAAATGCCTCATTTTTGCTTTTGTAGGAGTATTTTTTTTACAAAATGCCTCTTTTTTGAGTTACAAGCAATTAATCAAAGCTCATGAACATTTATTTTAAGCAAATGGATAAAAAAACTGAACTAAAAAATATCAAACCAATTTAAAAGAATTAAATTAAATGTCTAAACTGCCAAATTAAAATTAATGTGGAAAATATTTTTAATTTGAAGTTCAAAGATTTTGATTAATTGCTTATAACTCAATTATTAAAAAAAGAAAAGGTCACTAAATTTCCATAATAAAATGAAACCCTGTATATTAAAACTATATTTAAATGATAGTTTAAATCAAACACTTTTGCTTGAATTTTTTTTACTTTATCATACGCAGTATGTAAAGTATTGTAATCGTGCCAAAAAAAAATTTTGAGATTTTAGCGGAAATATGTCTTTTTGGGTCCCCTGAACATTTTTGACCAAGGTACAAAAAAATGTCTGTGTGTGTGTGTGTATGTGTGTGTGTGTGTGTGTGTGTGTGTACCCGTTTTTTGTGGCGACGATTCCGGAGAAACTACTAAAGGTATCGGGACGAAACTTCATATTTAGAAGTTTCATAACCAAACTTAGAGCTGAAAAGCTTTCTGTTGAAGAGGGTCCAAGGGAACTGGAGGTTTAGTCTTAGCCTTTTTGAAAGATTTTGCAAATAAGCCGCCATTTCTGGAATTTCGTCGTAATAGTTAAATAATTAATTAAAGATGAGGAATTTCTGAATAATTTATCACTATGACATTTTTTGGTACAATCAATAGTTTAGCTGCATGAGCACATTCTATTTCTACGAGATCGGTCGTACTGCATGAAAACTAGTAGCCAGGATTTGTCAGATTTTTTGATTCTAATGACAGGAGGTAGTCTTGGTGTCAAACGCTAATGTTTTGACAATAACTTCTGTCAATATAAGCTGCGTTCGCATATTGCATTACACTTTTTACACCCAATAACACGTAAATGTCATTTGGACGGTGTACCCGGTGTCAACGGAGTACAATATCCGAACGCAGCTTTAATCGACATATCTGTCTAGTTCTAGTAGTTTTATTTTAATGCAGACATGGCCGATCTCGATCAAATAGAGTCTCATGCAGCTAAACTATTAATTTTATATATAGTATGATAAAGTCATGTGCCTGGCCACATCAGATTTTTTTTTGAAGATGTTGCAGAATTATTTAGCTGTTGGAAATTTTGACTAATTTTGATTTATTGCTGATAACACAAAAATTATCCATGTTATAACAAAATGATTCATACATAAAATTATTTGAAATAATCTAAGAATTAAAAATGTAAAAATATACAGGGTGTACTATTTAATAAAGTATAGGTTACCAAATTTCCAGAATAAATTGAATTGTATATTAAAAATATATTTAAACGTTAGCTTTTGTTAAAAACCAAAAAACTTGTTAGAAATTTTTTGAAGTTGTTTACTGTTGGAGAATTATTTACGTGTTTCGGTTATTTTGATATAAGCAGACACGTGACTGTAAAAAAACGCATTTGATTTGTAAAGATTTGATTTGTACTACAAATTACCCCACTTTTGAATCTATAAATTATAGAAATATAAAAGAATTACAGTAATTTATTGTAAAAGAACTACAATACTGCTGTAATTTCACAGGAATATTTCATTATAAGAGGAATGTAAATTTGTAACAATTTTTACAGCAACATCACTATTATCAAAAATCCAGCAACTTTTCTGTAAAGAATCACTATAACACAAATTCTCTTTCATAGCATTTTTGTTGTAAACTTATTACATACAATTTACTGTAATTTTGCAACATTCGCTTATTTTTACATTATTTTTACTGTAATTTTATAGAAATTTCAAGTCTAACAGTCAAAACGTTTGTCATGTTTGTTTTTATTTCAATTTATTTGGAAATCAAACAAAATCATAATTTCAATTATGTAATATTCTAAGTTAAAATGTTCAATTCTAGACAATCGATATCAACATCGTGCTGCCGGAATGTTCCGAAGAAAAGGACTCTCCGGGCTAGACCTACAATTAAACAGACTCAGAGTTGCATCGGACAGCATGATGACCGAATACAATCCAAATTATGAGTTTGGCGGCGCTGTCTACACTCTCAAAGACCTAAAAGATATCCCGAGAGACCAACTTCGGCTTGTCAAGTAAGCTAACCTCAAAATATCCAAACTCCTCTTATTCTTCATTTTTATAAACAACTTCCAGAGCGTTGGGTCAAGGTGCTTTCGGGGAAGTTTACCAAGGCTTCTATCGACAAAGATCTGGAGATGCCGTAGAAATGCCAGTCGCTGTAAAAACGCTACCGGAAATGTCGACAAAAGACGCAGAAATGGACTTTTTGATGGAAGCTCTGATCATGTCGAAGTTTAACCATCCGAACATTGTGCATTTCATAGGGGTTTGTTTCGATAAACATCCGAGATTTATCGTGTTGGAATTACTGGCTGGTGGGGATTTGAAGAATTTCTTGAGAGAATCCAGACCAAAACCGGTAAGTGTTTTATTTGATAAAGAGAAAAGCCCACAAGTGAAGAAACTACGTGTTTTCACTCGCTCGTATGTCGGATTTCCGCAACTGAGTGTGGAAAGACATACAAGTGAGTGAAGTGGTTTCTCACGAGTGCTTTATAGCATTTTGTATAATCCTGCCACTAAATTTAAAGAAATAACGTTATTAAAATTAGTTAGTTTTGATATCTGTCAACGTAGGTGACAGTTTATGACATCATCTGGTTAATACAAACAAACTACATGTGTCAAATAGTTTATTATTGACGTTCATCGTTTGTACAAAGTTTTATATTAGTAAATATAGAGGTTATAGACGATATTTTAGAAGATTGTCATGGAAACACGTGAGTGAAAAAATTGTCACCTACGCGTTTCTATGATAACCACTTGAGTGAGGTAAAGAACTACTTTCTGTTCTCGTATCCGTTAGAAACTGATTATTTCAATGGTGGGATTGAACAGAAAAAGTCCTTAACCTGTCTGATTTTGTGGCGTTTGCTGTATATTTAATTATATATATTTTGTTATATTTAATTGTAATGTTTTAAATTTTTTAGGAACGTGGAAGTCCGTTATCAATGAAAGATTTGGTGCTAATCGCAGTTGATATTGCCAAGGGTTGCAAGTATCTTGAAGAAAATAGGTTCCTCCATAGAGATCTTGCTGCAAGGAATTGTTTGCTTACAACCAAAGGACCTGGAAGAGTTGTCAAAATAGCAGATTTTGGCATGTCCAGGGATATCTATAGGTACAGTTCATTCAGCCAGTTTTGGCATTTATAATTAGCAATTTCAAATAAATTCTCCATTGAAGTAGCCTGTGATATTATAAATTTTATTAAAGCTAGTTTTTATTTTTTTTATTAAAGGTATAAGTCACTAAATGATAATGACAGGAGTGATAGGTTACAAATTCAAATTACAATTGTATTTGTCAGAATTTGATTGTTTAGTTAATTAATTTGACAGCTGTCAGTGGAAACTAACATTACTAAACAAAATATTGTTGGATTAAAAATATAAGTCACTAAGCATTAATGACAGGAGTGAGAAGTTACAAATTCAAATTATTACAATTTTATTGGCCAGGATTTGATTGTTTTAATTAATTAATTTGACAGCTGTCAGTGGAAACAAACATTACTAAACAAAATATCGTTGGATTAAAGATAAAAGTCACTAACCATTAATGACAGGAGTGACAAGTTACAAATTCAAATTATTACAATTTTATTGGTCAGGATTTGATTTTTTTAATTAATTAATTTGACAGCTGTCAGTGGAAACAAACATTACTAAATAAAATATCGTTGAATTAAAGATAAAAGTCACTAAGCATTAATGACAGGAGTGAGAAGTTACAAATTCAAATTAGTACAATTTTATTGGTCAGGATTTGATTTTTTTAATTAATTAATTTGACAGCTGTCAGTGGAAACAAACATTACTAAACAAAATATCGTTGAATTAAAGATAAAAGTCACTAAGCATTAATGACAGGAGTGAGAAGTTACAAATTCAAATTATTACAATTTTATTGGCTAGGATTTGATTTTTTTAATTTTAATAATTTGACAACTGTCAGGGGAAACAAACATTAGTAAACAAAATATTGTTGGATTAAAGATAAAAGTCACTAAGCATTAATGACAGGAGTGACAAGTTACAAATTCAAATTATTACAATTTTATTGGCCAGGATTTGATTTTTTTAATTAATTAATTTGACAGCTGTCAGTGGAAACAAACATTACTAAACAAAATATTGTTGGGTTAAAGATAAAAGTCACTAAGCATTAATGACAGGAGTGAGAAGTTACAAATTCAAATTATTACAATTTTATTGGTCTGGATTTGATCTTTTTAATTAATTAATTTGACAGCTGTCAGTGGAAACAAATATTACTAAAAAAAAATATCGTTGGATTAAAGATAAAAGTCACTAAGCATTAATGACAGGAGTGACAAGTTTCAAATTCAAATTATTACAATTTTATTGGTCAGGATGGGTCAGGATTTGATTTGACAGCTGTCTGTGGAAAGAACCATTAATTTTTACGGTTATCATCAATTTTAGGAATGACTACTACCGCAAGGGAGGTAAAGCAATGCTACCCATCAAGTGGATGCCTCCCGAAGCATATCTAGATGGAATGTTTTCCTCAAAAACAGACGTCTGGTCATTTGGCGTATTACTCTGGGAAATTATGTCCATGGGTTACATGCCGTACACTGGATTAACAAATCGAGAGGTTATGTCCTTGGTCACCAACGGTGGCAGATTAGAACCCCCCACGAATTGCCCAGGTACGTCATAAATCGCTGAAATTTTCCTTTTTATTTATGTACAAATTACTTATGTACAACAAAATTGTAAAAAAAATTGATCTAGGTCCTATATATGGTATAATGACCCAATGTTGGCATCCAACGCCCGACGAGAGACCCACATTCGGGACAATTCTCGAAAGACTCGGGTACTGCCTTCAGGATCCACTGGTTATGGATGCTTCCTTACCGGTATTTAGTCGACCACCTTCCCATGAGCGGGACGCCACTGTTATGAGACCAAATAACACCGACGAAAGTTGCCTACAAGTAAGTAAACTTCTGAAAATCTAGGTTTTCAGTCATTAGTGACTCATGGAGGACTTTTGTGCATCACCGGTGGCTCATAAAGTACCTCAGTTCATCACCGGTTACTCATGGAGTCCTTTGCTGCATCGCGAGTGACTCAAAAAGCACCTTGGTTCATCACCGGTGACGCAAAAAGCACCTTGGTGCATCACCGGACTCAAAAAGTACTTTGGTGCATCACCAGTGACTCAAAAAGCACCTTGGTGCATCACTAGTGACTCAACAAGCACCTTGCTGCATCACAAGTGACTCGAAAAGCACCTTGGTGCATCACAGGTGACTCATGGAGTACTTTGGTGACTCTACTGTATGAGTAGTCACTGATGATGCACCAAAGTGCTTTTTGAGTCACTGGTGATGCACACAGTTTTGTGATATTGAAAATTGATATTTAAAGTTTATTTTTTGGTAATTTTACTTTTTTTTGTGTGTTAGGTACCTCAAGCAACTGATTATTTAATACCTAATCATACGATGACGTCAACTGCAGCAGTTGGTTCCACGTCTTCGGTTGATAAATTGCTGCCGGATACTTCTGACAGCTGGGAAACATCTTTCAGCTTGCCGAATTCGCGACCTGCGAAGCCGGATAATGAATTAGAAGCTGCTGTTGCGGTAAGTTTTTATACCATAAACATGTTTCTGTAATTGAAAACACCTAAAACTTTGACTTAAAAAGTACTTATATTGATACTTGTTGTTATTTATAGGTTTTATTTTGAAAAAATTGACAACCGTCAGCTTAATTGACAAAAAACAAAACGGAAGAAATGAGTAGTTTAAAACAACGGTAAAATTTTAAATGAAAACTAATAAATATTTCTGCCTAATGTAAAATCTTAGACACATTTATTTTTTAGTTTGTGCATTGTACAAATAGTTTAAATAGTTTGTGGGGAAATTTCGTATGTTGAATATAAGGATCTCTTTTCTGTTCTCATTTGGTAAAAAATTCTATTCTTCAAGCAGAACCTTTTCAAAATTTGTTATGGTCAGAAATATAAATCTTTAATTATATTTTGGGGTATTTTAGTAAGTTGGCAATGGAATTAGTTCAACTCTATGTAGCTAGATGGCGCGTGTTTCAAATCGTATAGAAAATATAAATAATTTGCCAGGATATGCCCAAAACTACATGTAATAATGAAAACAATAAATAATATATAGAGAACAACTTTCAAGATTGTTGTGTTAAAGAATATTAACAGATGAACTAGTTGTGACTTCAATGTTATTGAATTATTGTTACTTATTAATTATTGTCTTATAATTAAAATTAAGTTTCCAATCAAAATATGTTCAAAACAACCCTTTTTTTCGTAACAAGTCACTATTATGTATTCAATACATAATACAGGCCTTAGGATAATTAAATAATCATACAGTAAATCACAGATCATTCAATAATAATTATTACTATTCTTCAATTCAAACTTGTTTGTTGCTGACTAAAAATGTCTGATTTTCTGACTTAAAATTGTCTGACTAAATTTGCATCAATAGTTAGGATATCTCAACATTTCATTGATTTCCAATTTCTCAAAAATGCAAAATAATGCATGGCAAAAACCATTAAAAAAAACATGTGATGACTGATTTTGGTATCTATTTTTCCGTAAAATCTGAATCTGAAGACAGCTTTTGAAATTGAATCTTGTTTTATCAATAAAACCAGACTCAATTTTCAAAAACGTGTTAAATTCATGACGATTGGGAAAGAATTAAAAAAATGGTTCTGTTCCTAAGTTGTTTATGTTGTGTGTGGCGTCATTGGATAGGTACTAATGATGCTACACACACCCTATATTCTAATTTTTACTTTATCATACGCAGTATGTAAAGTATTGTAATCGTGCCAAAAAAATTTTTTGAGATTTTAGCGGAAATATGTCTTTTTGGGTCCCCTGAACATTTTTGTCCAAGGTACAAAAAAATGTCTGTGTGTGTGTACCCGTTTTTGTGGCGACGATTCCGGAGAAACTACCAAAGGTATCGGGACGAAACTTCATATTTAGAAGTTTCATAACCAAACTTAGAGCTGAAAAGCTTTCTGTTGAAAAGGGTCCAAAGGAACTGGTGGTTTACTCTTAGCATTTTTTGAAAATTTTGCAAATGAGTCGCTATTTGTGTAATGTCGTCAAAATAGTTAAATAATAAATTAAAGGAGAGGAAATTTTCTATAATTTATGTATATGACATTTTTTGGTAGAATTTATAGTTTAGCTGCATGAACAAATTGTATTTTATCGAGATCGGTCGTACTGCATTGAAACTAGTAGCCGGGATATGTCAGATTTTTTGATTCTAATGCTGTCATTAGAATCACTAGCTACTGTAGTGTCAAACGCTAATGTTTTGAAAAAACTACTGTCAATAATAAATAAAATAAAATATAGGCTGCGTTCGGATATTGAACACCGTTACACTTTTACACCCAATAACACGTAAGTGTCATTTGGACTGTGTACCCGGTGTCAACGGAGTACAATATCCGAACGCAGCTTTAATCGAGATATCTGTCTAGTTCTAGTAGACAGATTTTTAGACTTTTATTTTAATGCAGACATAGCCAATCTCGATCAAATAGAATCTCATGCAGCTAAACTATTAATTTTATACATAATATGATAAAGTCATGTGCCTGGCCACATCAGATTTTTTTATTCTGACCCTCAAAAACAGAGCTCATAATTAAAATTTGGCACATTTGAACCCTTTAAATTTTTTATTACTTTGGTTAATACAAAAAAAATAATTATCTCTTGTCAACATTGTCTATTAATTTGTCTATGACTCACAAATAATACACAAATTATCTACATACCTGTGGAGACATAATCCCTAGCATTATACACACCAGCAACCATGATGACAGTTCAATGTCTAACAGTGACAGTTTGGTGTTTTATGACTATAAAACACCAAAGATGAGTGCATAATTACCTGCATTACTTACTCATCAATAAAATACACAATTACACATTAAGTAACAATTTTATAATTCCAGGTTCCAGACCAATTGCAAGACACCAATCAGAACGGCATTACAAGACAACGTTCCCCCCCGAACGGCAACAACAACAGCGCGAAACCCGAACCAACGCCAAACACGTTAATCTCCGGTCTCTCTCTGGACGCAGGAGCTCTAATAAAACAATCTTTGCCGATTGGCCAAAGTAAAAAGTACCCAAATATCGGCGAGGTAACCACAAATGGGGTAATTTCAAACGGCTCGTACGCAAACTCAAACAACTATATGTACGGTAATGCGGCCAATAAGTTTGTGAACGAATCCGAGATTAGCTGTTAAGTTGACGAAAAAAGGATGAAAAGGGACTGCGTTTGTTCGAATTGATTTGACGGTTTGTCCTGACATAGTGAGATTATCGCCTAACGTCACAATTTATTTAGACTGAAATAGTTACAATCACAGTAATGCGGTGTTGTAGGTGAGTTTATAAATAATGGAAGACCCGTTTTTCTATCATCGAGAATTTTGTTTGTTTTGTTTTTTAGGATGGTAATTTTGTTTTTTATGTCATTGTTAAAGGTTGTAGATGAAAATAATACGGATTATTGCACATCTTTTAGGTTAAGGGGCAATAGTGTTGCTGGTTTAATTCTGTTTTTTTCTTTTTGGTAGAATAACGGAAATTATTGATATTTACGATAATTCTAAATTATTGAAGTGCATCCAAAAATGACATTAATTTTAAGGGGTAATAAAATAGAGCTTGACAACTGGAGTTGAGGTTTGACAGCTGTCACCGCTGAATTCATTTGTAGGTTAGGTTTCTTACTACTCTTTTGACGATTGATTTGACATATTAGGATTAAAAATCAGGTAGGCCAACTTAAAAGTTGAACAATGTTGTCAAGCAAAGAAAAAAAAATGTCAGGATTACTTTTGACAACTGTAAGATATCGAAAAATTTTATTAATTTTGTTGTTCCCATATAGAGAGACCACTTAAAATGAGTGCACCTATATTGGATGCACCCTGTATATTATACAAATAGGGTGCAGTGAAAAAAGTCATTTAAACAACATTAAATATATTATATACTAGTGATGGGCAGAATCATATTATTTCAAGAATCGATTTTCAGTATTCGAGTGATTCGCATAATCGTATTATTTGGTTCTCGAGTTGTTCTCGATCAATAATCGATTTTGAATAATCGTATGTTAATAATCGATTTTTAATAATATAGGGAAAGTCAATGATGTAAAAGCATATTTTGGGTTGGGTTGAGCGACGAAGTTGCTGACCGAAATGTATGTAAAAAACCGACTATTAATAACCGATTATTAAAAATCGATTATTAACATACGATTATTGAAAATCGATTATTCAAAATCGATTATTCAAAATCGATTATTCAAAATCGATTATTCAAAATCGATTATTAAGAATCGATTTTTAAAAATAATAATCGAGATATCTCGATTATTTCAAGAATCGATTATAATCGATTTTGTAATCCGAATGCGCCCATCACTATTATATACCATGTAAAATTTTAATTTACAGATAACGATTTTAGAAAATAAAACGGGCACAAATGTTTTTTAAATAAAAAAAACAGAATATTATCATTTAACTTTGATTTTTAAGATTATTTTGAGCATCAATCTTTATTTTTGCTTATGAAACGGTTTGTTTCTTTGTTAAAATGGTAACACGATTAATCAATATTTAACTTTTTCAGTAAACCAGATAGCAAATGATATGCTGAGTAAAAACTTACATGTGGATATATTTGTTTTCTTAAGGCTCCCATCTCAGATCCCCAAAACGCGTCATAATTATTGCGCCATTATTACTGTCATCGGAAAAGAATTACAATATTTATGCAAATTTTGATGTGGACTACAAATATAGAAATGCTTTCTGATGGCAGTTGCGTCTGATTATCGTCTGCTGTAATACATTATAAAATATAATTCAATGTTAACTATAAGAGCACAAGTTATTTTTTCTGAACTTCTCTAGACTTGCACACTGGAGTATTGTAGTGCGTGTTTGTAGTGAGTTGGCCACCATGTTTAGAATAGCGACGATTGTGAAAGTACATCGACTAGAAAACTCAAACACAATCCAGTTTGAATATTTGGACAAATAGAAAACAATACATTTATTTCTTTAGGTTATACCATACGTCAAATGTAATATATACGAATTAAAAACAGACATGGTTATAGTAGCGCCATCTACATCTGGTGATTTTTTTATTTCGAAGCTTTGGAGAGAAGTTCGCGACAGTTCATTATTTGAATTGAGACGGGAGCCTTAAATCCTTAAAAAGTTACAGCCACTTGAAATATTAACAAAACTGTATTTTAAACAGCTTCAACTTCTTAAAGAATTGAAGAGTTCATATTAAATTTATTAATGGGCAAGTATTATATGCATTTATTTGTTTTTGAATTCATTTTTATTATTTTTAATCTAAGTATCTACTATCTATCGACTACTATATACTAAAAGTCTAACACAGTCCGCGCAAGAATTTTAGTAAAATCGGCCTATCGGGGGAACGGTCTACTCCTCGGCGGAGCGAAAATGGGCGCCAGAAACGCAAATTTGGCAACAAGATGTAAAAATACAGTGCTTAGGCTTTCGACTTCGTCCATTTTCGGCCCGGTTCTCGATATTTTTTGCCTCGTTTCGGCTAAATTTATGGATTATCGTTTGGGCTGTACTCGTCAGCCCGTCGCCATGACATCGATCGAGGTTGCTAGGCTACGGTCGCGCGCTTGGCGACGCGGTCCCTAGATGGCGATACCTCATCGTGTCGCTGTTGAGGTTACGCTACGTAGCGATAGATGGCGCCCCGTAACCGCGCGGAACGTAGGAGCATAATCACGTCGCGCGTGTAAGAGCATCCGGGCTTTTTGTCTCTCCCTTACGCTTCGGCGATCTACCTAGGTCGACCAGCAGGCCTATTAGGCCTGCACATTCTCCTAGTTTTATACTTAAATGCATTTTACTTCTCATTGCTGCAATCAGTATAATTTGTGTTCTTTCTTTGTCTTCCCATTGCTTAATATGTATTTTATTTTTCTTTCCTTTGTTAGTCTTTCAAATTGCAACTATTTAAAAATCAAATATGTCCGCATAAAACGTTCTACTCAAATTGACTTTTTAAAAAAAAAATTGTGGAAAAAGTAGAAAGATGTTGGTATATTGACAAATTTTAGGGAATCAGTTTAAACAATTGGTTGTAATTTATTGTGAAAGCCTTTTCGCCCTTAAATTATTGTAGGGCTTTCTATTAATATTGCCCACAGCATATTTCATGTCAAATTAGTTCCAAAATTTTTTCATAAAATCAAAAATATTCTATTTTCTACTTTTAATATTAAATATGACAACTTTGAAGTTGTAGGAGTAAAGGATATTGTTTGATGCAGTTAATATGTTAAACGTTTGTTATTGACATGATTAGGCAACTTTTGGAATTTTGATCCCTCAATTTTGACTTTTTTTCACTTTACCCTAATGTACAGGTGATCTCAGTTTTAATGGATTTGTGTTACATAATAACCTATAATTAGAATTTGATATTAATGAAACAAACTGACACTTTCTAGTGCTAAAATATTACCTAATATTTTCAAAACGAGCATACAGTTGTTCATCCATTAAACACAATAAAAATTTTAAAAATCACGTTTTTAATGAAAGATGTCAAATGCAGGCTCTATAAAAAATAGAAACCCTTGATTGTTTTTCAAATGCGATGTATATTCTTTCCAAATTTAGTAGAGGATTTGTAACACTTTTTAACACTCTGTTATTTTACAATTTTAATTTGTCTTTTTCTCTGTAATTTTCTTAATAACGACAAATAGTTTGGTGATGAATCAAAAAAATAAATCCTCCAGTAATATTTTATGCCCTAGAGTACAATAATTCCGTAATAATTTTTCTATTCCCCCCCCCCATTTTTTTTCAATATTTCTCTTCAAACATACACAAGCATTTAAAATATAGTTCTTGTAGTACAAGAAAAAGTAGTTTATATAAACGTAGCCGAAAAAAAAAACCCTTAAGCGTAATTAAATTATTCCATTTTTGTATAATGTGAGAATTGTAAAATTACTGACTGATCCATTCCCTGATATCATAATTTAAATAGCGGAAAATATATTACGACGTCGACGAAAAGAAACGTGAGAGAATTTGGTATATTTTAACGATAGGGTACGTAAATTAAGTATATATAATATATACGAATAGTAGACAAATTCTGCTTTGTCGGCAAGTCGAAAAAAAAAAAAACGAGAGAAAGTGGTGCAGCAAAACCACATTGCTCGGAATGCTGGGAAATCTTTTAAATATACAGGGTGTTCCTAAATATCATGTAAATATGACAAGGGGTAATTCTTTGGCTTATTTAATGACTAAGAATTCCTATCAACATAGGTCCGCAAACGCTTCGTTGCCGATCTACAGGGTGTTGAAATTTCAAGATTTTTTTAGTTTTTTCTTTATAGCTCTTGTAGTTTTTGAGATATTTAGCTCTAATTTGGAATATGGGTTACGCTGTAGGATTTACATCATTGGGCATACCAAATGGTTTTAAGAATCTACAGGGAGATATTTTTTCAGGGGTCATGCCCCCTTTTCTCCCCATGAACTTTTTTTCGGTGCGCCGCTGGTGGATTCTAAAATACAAAATGAATTTTTTGTTTTGTTCTAAAGCATTTTAATCTTTTGTAGTTTTTTCGTATTTACCACCGTTATCGAGAAAAAAAAATAAAAGCTTTTTAGTGTTTCGCTAGATGAAATTAAAATTTTTTAAATAATTGGTCTAATATGCCTTGGCTTGATTTAGATAACCTTTTGTTTGTATTTATTTCGACATTTTATTCGCCACCAACTGTTAAAAATTGAAACTAGGATACAAGAGCTATAAAGACAAAACTAAAAAATCTTGAAATTTCAACACCGTGTAGATCGACAACGAAACGTTTGCGGATCTATGTTTATATGAATTTTTAGTCATTAAATAAGCCAAAGAATTGCCCCTTTTCGTATTTACATGATATTTAGGAACACCCCTGTATATATAGAACTTCCTAGCGGTGAGTTTGAGGTACTTCTGAAATACCCCGCTATAAAAAAATACTTTTAGAAAGACAGTGTTGTCACATTTCTCATAAATTGTACGAAAGACGTGTGTGATCGATGATGTAATGAATGGATATTTTGAACTATATATGAAAGATTGATGTCATTAAATTTTTTCTATGAGAAGTAGTATCTGTCCATTAAATAAATATTAAAAAAAAATAACTAGTGTAGTAGCGAATGTGCTAAAACAAAAAAAAATGTGAACATTAGAACTATAATGCACTTATAATAGAACATAATTTTATTTATTATACAGGGTGTTAGAAATGCTTTATTAAGAGATTTATGTACATATTATAAGTATTGTTAAGTATTTATTTACGGTTCTATATATATCTTCGATTATATTATAAATGAACGTTTTCTTGATCTTTACTGTTAGTGAAGTTTACTATGTATATAATTTTTATTTCGATAAAAGGCCCATAAACTAAACACGCAGGGTGGTAAATAAAGTAAAGAAAAACTGCTCTAATCTTTCAAATTAAAAAATTAGCAAATCCATATCTTTTCCGGACTTATATTTATTGATATTTAAAAAATTAGATCCATAATTCCTTACTTTGTTTACAACACCCTGTAGAATACACGGAACACACGTTTTCTATAAAATCTAGATTTTCCGTAAGATCGTGTACTTTCTATCATGTATAACTTTGTCAATGTTAACGTACGTAACTTTTGCGTAACTTAAAAAAAAAAACAAAGAAAACTATGGTTGTGTTTTACGATTTAACAAATCGAATGACTATTTCTGCTCATTTTAAGACAATTGCTGAATACTTTTCTTATTTACAAAACATGGTTGTGGAATTATAAGAAAAAAAAATAAGTGATAATATTGTTGTCGACTTATTTAAAGATTTTATTCTAACAAGTATTTCCGAAGAACTTTTTGTATGATGGATGTCAACTACATACAATTTTATATGATTTTTTAATACCGTAGTTTTTTTACTATACAGGGTCCCACGTTATATACAAAGTACATTAATAGCCTTAACCATTATTTTTTTAATGGTTCACTTTTCGTATATAATAGGGTATTTGACTATTATTGGAAAACCATCTTAGTGTGTTTATTCCTTCACTCTACATTGTAAATGCTTTATTTTTCGTAATTATTTCCTCAATATTTCATAAAAATCAGTGTTAAAAATTGAAGCACAAAAAGTCCCGCCAAAACGATACTTTCTGTTGTGTGACGTCACCCGATAGATGTCAAATCGGCCCATATGGTATGTCAGCATCGGCTTCGTCGCCGTTTGGTAATTGTGTTGTATGTTGTGTTGTTTTCACAATTTCTACATAAAAATAGGTTATAAACGGTGTATAAATCCACAATGCACAAACATGTCAAGAAAAACTCCGTATAAACTACTTGTAGCTGTTCCGCAAGATTTGAAACTGCGAAGAAAGTGGGTGGCTCGTAGAAAACCAAATGAAATAAATAGCGGCCAATACAAGTGCTTTTTGTTGTAAAGATTACTTCAACATAACTAAAACTGACTAGAATAAGTTATCTATCGTATTTTCGAACCAGGTATTATCTGATCTGACAGCTTAAGGTTAGGGTTATCCTAACCTACAAAGTTATGCTTACATGGAATGACGTCACTGGAGACTGAACCAATTACAGAGCGTTTTCAATCACGTGATAGGACGTGAATAAAATTCAATTTTAATTTTGGTTTTTAATAGAAATAAAGCATATTTTTTTTGAAAGTTAATAACAAATAGGTTTCTTAAACGAATCTATTAGGATGACTATAATACAAGCCATATTTTTAATACAGTCAAATACCCTATTGCAGTTTTTTAATTAAGATTTGAATCGTAATTGTTTTGACAACAACTTCTGTTAGGTTATTATCAACTATTTCTGAGATTGTTAATTTTATCTAAGAAGATGCATTTTTCGTGCGTGGGACACCCTGTAGTGCTGTAAAAACTAAAAAATTAAACGATGTAAAAAGTATGTTATTTTTACACCACTTGATCAACTTGAGTAGTTTGATTTTCTTTTGTTACAGTTTTTATGTGGACAATAAAATAGCTCAATTCGAAAAAAAAAATACTTCTTTTATGCATTAGATCCATCATATGCAGTTCTTTTGTGATATGATATCGTTTTAGACTTACAATAATTGACTATTATTGTAAAATAAATAGTTTATTTAATTCTGACAGCAGTCGATCATAGTTACAATTCTGTTTTACTAAGAGCTCGAATTTATTTATTTGATAATTTAGTATTGCATGCATACATATGAAATTGTAATTATAATTTGTTCGTTTCTGATTTTTTAGAACAATGTAAACGGTAAGTTACGATATAACGAAATAAAATAATGCTTTAAGTAACTTTTAAGAGATGTATATATTATATAATGTAACGTGGATGTAATCTACTATGACTTAATTTCAAATACGGAATGTTCATGTTCCAACATAGAATAGAAAATACACCTGCAAAAGTGGTCGCCAAATTCGAAAACAGCACATTTATTCGAGGTTTTTAACGGTACAGGTGTGTATGGTGATTTTTGTGTCTGAAGCGATGACGATTAGATGAAATTATTAAAAGAAAAAAAATTGTTCGAGAGACTGAAACGGGTGTGTCATAAAATGTGGTAATAGTATATTATATTAAAATAAAAAGCGATGCTGTTCGTTTTTGGTGACACTTTAATAAAATGTACGTGGATATGTAATATGACAATAGAGTTTGTTGGATGTATTTTGATGATCTTGAAATATGTATGACACACTGTATGTGTATTATATGGAGAAATATATATGTGTTACAAAACATTTATGGGTGTTTTCTTTTCTGTTGTGTGAATTATCTAGCTACAATTCTTTATATACTGTTTGTAGTGAAAATGTCTCGAAAAATCTTTATATATTATTAATTAGCAATTATTTTGCGATGAAAAAAAGTATGTGTTAATACTTAGTAAAAAGTAATCTAAAAAATAAATAATATAGTTATTTATGTACCAAGAACATAATGCTTGTGGTGCATACAAAATTTTATGTCCTACAATGGTTTTGTTCCTCTATTTGAATAAGGGTCGATCTTACAAGTGTACGTATAAGTAGTGGAATAGCTATTCCCAGTATAAATAGTGTTATTCCGCCTCCCATTGGCTAAAATATCTGTGTTGTCATAGTAATAACAACTTATACTGGTATTTATACCAATATTTAGTTATACCAAGGTATAACGTGCTTTGTAAGATCGGCCCTAAGATTAATAAATATTTTGACGTTATCAAGTGACATGCGTATCTACGGAGTTGACTAACAATACAAGCAATTTGGAGTTGAGAGACAATACAAACAATTAATTGTCAAACTTATAACCTTAATCACCAATAATTGACATTGACGAGTGACAATACAGACAATTAATTGTCAAACTTATAACCTTAATCGCCAATAATTGACATTGACGATTTAAAATTTACAATTTGAATGACAAATATTTGATATATGTGACATATAAACCATGGCAACAAAACATGGGCAGAATGTTGAAAAAAAAGCATAATAAACCAAAATACCTTTATTTGACAACTAACAATTTTGCCTGTGAGGTAGGCAACCAAATTTATAACACTATCTAAATTGCAAGACTAAAAAATATTTGACATTTTTGATTGATGCCAATTTTATTATTTTCTGTTACAAACTTATGTATTTAAACCGAAATAACTTATCAAAATTAATAGGTAGAAACTATCATATTATATTATCATTAAAAAATTTAAATGCAGAATTTTTTGCTCTATTGAAGTAAAAAATTAAAAAAAATAGTGTTACAACTTAAAATAATACATGAACATCATAATCGTACATTTATAAATTAACTTACCTATTTATAAAAAGACGGAGAAAACATTAAGACGTAACAGACATCTCTTAGCGTACGAGGTGTACCTACATTTAAATATAAGCATGACGTAAATAAAATAACACCGTCATCATGAGTGGTCCGAGATGATGTAAATAATCGTCACTAATCCAGGTAGTGCCGCTGAATCAAATCAAATTCTAAGTATTTCTTAGCACTATCAAGGTCATCCAGGTAAAATTATTTCAAGAACAGTTACAAAAAATTAACAGACGGCCACGAATTCTCCCACAAACTTACTACAATCTGAGAGTAAAGAGTTGCATTAGAAACGAGCAAGAAACACACACAATTAACCGTGAAATAAGATAATTAAACTATAAACAATTAGGTCATGTGTTTATTTACACTCCCAGATATCAGGGAAGGACGTTTTTAGCCGACAAAAGCTTCCGCGAATGGATTAGTCACCGAAGCGAGTACTTTCTAGCCGCGCCGATTACAGCCGGAAAATCCGATCTTAGCATGATCCGGCCGAGCGGTTTTAGAAACAGAAACTGCGAATTCAGTAGGAGGCGGTGAACTGATATTCGATCGCGTATTTTTCGTAGTTCTTGCTGTAAAAGATAATAAATAATGTGTTTGTGATTAAATTGTGTTGTGATCAATCGTGTTGTGATATGGATTTTTCTAATTGAGGAGGTTTCCTAACCGATAAGATTGCATATCCTGCTGTTTCAAGTGGATTGTGGTTAGTATTTTTTTTATTTTAACTTTTTGGCGGAAGTGCAGATTTGAGTCGCACAAAAGAGTTAATTATGATTGTTAATCGTAATTTGGTATGGTATTGTAGAGATATGTGGTTATTTATGTAGATTTTAAGTCTATTTTTGTTGGTTTGTTTGTAGGTTATGTTGTACATGAAGGTTACAAATTTGTCCTGCTTTCACGAAATTTGGGTTAAAAATATCTTGACAGGTCATTCACTATTCACATAATTTCAAAAAGATTCTATATTTTCTTGTTTTTTTGTGCAATTTGCCAAACATACAAAAACTAAACTCCAATTAGCACTTAAGCAAGTTTATTGTTAATGACAAAACCTTGAAACAACAATTACCGTGTTTTCGTAAGTTTGTCAGTTCTCACGATAATTACCTAATTTATCTGTACGACTGTAGAATTACTCATAGTAAGACAGTTAGTTTAAAAAGCATTATTAGCTGGTTTTAGAATTCGTTTGTTTATTTATTTCTTTCGTATATTTAATAAATGATCACTATTGGTCACTTTGTATTTGGCCTTGGCTAAGTACGGGAGATGACAGTCACCGTACTAAACTCAGGTACCACGTTGTTCCGTGACTCTCATTGGCCAATGAAATAGCAGTGTGGTGGCTCATGAGTACATTTATTTATTGACATCACGTGACAAGATTACTTAAAATTACCTAGCAGAATTATTGGTTAGTATCTAACATTATTTGTGTTCAGTATTTCCCTTTTCCACAGAAATATGTCAAAATGAACCTATAATATGAATCTGGTGCCCATACTGGGACCTTGATCTAGGAGGAGAGCAGGATTTGTTGATTGTGGATTTCAATAAGATCTGCAGATCAAGATAAGATTACTAACCTATCGCCAGACAAGTTCTGAGATTTTGTGAATGAAATTGTGTCGTACAATTAGTTGGAAATCAATAAAGATGTCAAGTAAGTTTTAAATTTTCTAGGCAAAAATTTATATAGTTAATCAGTGATTAACGATATAAAGTGATTAGTAATCACAACAAAAAATGATAAAAAAATGCTTTGTTTCCGAAAAAACTGACAGGAAACTGAAGTGAATTTACACAATTTACAGAGTGAATGCATGATCAAATTTTTGCTTATTTAACAACTTAGAGAAATATAGAAATTATCAGTTATGGGTTAAATTTGAGAGTAAAAATATCTTCCATACTTGAGTGTTTTTTCGTCTTTTTTTTCAGAACGTAAACGTTATTCCTACATAGGAAATAATTTCTTTGTCAGTTAGAAATTTTATTTAAATCAAATATACTTGACTGTTGAATATCAGCAAAGAAACTTTAATTTGAAGCAAACAATTTTGGTTAATTATATCAAAGCAGCAATGTGCTTGATACAGCAAAATATTTATTTGTTATTAACATATATTGTTCTAGGGCAAATAAATATTATATTGTAAGTAAACTGAGTAAACTGCACACAACGAAACGTTGTCTCAATTCAAAGCAACCTTTGTTAATCCAAAACAACGGTTGTTTTATATATACGCAAGAATATATATCGCCCATTGAAGAAAACCGTTGTTTTGACCGGTTATCTTACTTTAAAATTGTACAATTTTAAATGGATACTATACTTATTTAACTTAAGAATTTGTTCTTTTAAATCAAAAGGTTGGGTAGTTAGATTAAGACCCTTTTTACGACGAGAAACTAAAGCTCCATCTATCGGCATCCTTTACACTATTTTCAAAACAACGACTTACTTAAATCAAAACAATCGTTTTCTTAAAGCAAATATTTAGGTTTTATACAAAAGAAATACTATGTATTATTACAAGTATGTGTCTTAAAATAAACAAATTATGTTAAGAATGTCATTTTCGTAACATTAGACAACCATTTTTCTGTGTGTGAGCGGGGACTCAATATTTTCGTACTTTTGAATCGTCTTTTGAACCAAATTATCAAAAAAGTGTTTATTTGAATCTATACATCGCTGGTTGATACCAGCATATTTCTGTGAAATTACAGAATTATAACAGTATGTTTACAGGAGATTTGTTTGTAATAGAAAATGTCAAGTAATTTTATAGTAAAAGTAATTTGTAACAATGAACTACGTTTTTGGGACACTGTATAAGCAATTTATTACTCTACTGTATTTTTTGCACCTAAAATTTTCTAATGCTTTTTTTTAAAGAAAGTTTTGTCTAATCGAATGCTTATTGTGGGAAAGACATAGTAGAAGATAGTTGTTAAATTCATTGCTAATTATTTAAGTAATCTGTGAGGACTGAACCTGTTTTGTAATAATCGTCTTTATTCCAACAACTTTGCTCGTAATGCTACATAAATGAAAAGGAAAGTTTTGTCATGGCCTTCCATTGACCTAATATTCCTCCAAATGTAGGTTACGTACTCACGAATGGCTTGAATTTGTATTACCTATTTTTTTTATTTTCTTTAGTACTTATTCATGTTATAGTAGCTATATCGTTGACACATGTAATGGAAGCTTGCTTTTACCCATAAATGGTCTTTCAACGCAGATAGTGACATACAAATGTTTCTCATGTAGGGAATTACCACTACTTTATAACTTTGATCTGCATTGCAATTTGTATTACGTCACTCGTATATATTTTATGGGCACCATCTGTTTTTGTAAAGATCGGCTTATACCTACAATTAAAATCTATTTTTGAGCTTGATTCGTTGAACAAATTGTTTAATTTTCAACTGAGTTGAGCATAGTGTGTGATACTGTATAATTTATACAGATCTATAATAAGTTGTAATTTGATTCAATGGCTCAATGGAGATATACTGCTCTGTAATATGCTTCATTGTGCGGCATACAATTTGCAAGTCGTGTGTAATAAAAATAATAATGGAACATGTGTTGCATCTGACAGATTTACTTATTTATTTTTAGATTCTAGATGAATCTCTGTACCGAAATATTTCGGTAAGCGTTTTAAAATATTTTCTTTTGGTCGACAAAGTAAGGAAAAACTCTTTTCCGAATCCGTTATACATCTGTCTGGTATGAATCATGTCTAATATATACATAATTGCTTTTAGTCTTAGTTATCTGGAAGATTTTTTTGTTTCAAACAATTTAAAGCAGTTATGACTCAAGTAACTGGACCTTGTTTACCCTGCAAAATGTTCTGATGTAAGGCTATAATATTTGCATGCTATCATTAGCACATCAAAATAATGCACATTAGAAAAGTACATATCAATAATTAAAATCTGGAAAACAGTAAATGTAGCAATTTTAAAAAATAGTTTATGATATATTTTTGTGTCCCGTGACCTTTCAATACAAAAAATTATCGGATAATGACCACCATAGTAAACAAAGATGATCATGTTTTAGCATTTAGTTATCAGGTTATCAAAGAAGATATTATATTTCATTTGGCTGTTACAAACTGCATGTGCATAAACTAGGCTCCTTTCAAACTACTAAACCCTGTATACAGGGTTAGTCAAAATTACCGGAACACCTAAATAATTCTCCAACCGTGAAATATTTCAAAACATTTTTCAAACAAAAGTTTTTTGTTTTAAATAAGCTATCGTTTAATATTTTTAAATGAATTTATTATTGTGGAAATTTGATAAATGTTTTAATTCTAAGATTACTTTCAAGAATTTTTTGAAGGAATATCTTTTTTATAGTATGAGTCATTTTTGAATTATAAGCAATTAATCAAAATTAGTCAAAATTACCGGGACATTTAATATAATTTTGCAACCGTAAAACAATTTTAAAAAAAAATCAAGCAAAAGTTTTTGGTTTTAAACAACTTGGACATTTGAAGACTTTTTTTCTAATACAACACATGATTTATTTTTTTTGTCTCTAAGATTAATTCTAAGAATTTTTTATTGTAAGTGAAATTAGAAATTATTAAATTAATTGTTTATATATTTCATGTTTTCATATATTTGTTAAATTTAAAAATTTAAGTTTGTTACACCTAATAAATATATGGTGAAATCAAAAATAACTTTCCATTCAAATGCTAAAATTTCCTTCGATTTTATATTCACAAATTTATTTCTTTGATATAAACTATTACATGCATAGAAAGAATTAGTCATGTTGTTGACTTTATTAAATATGATACTTAATTTAAATAAATATACGCTATAATTTAAAGAAGCGTTCTAATAAATTTCTTTCCGTCAATATTAGAGCTGTTGGACATTTCTACGTCAGGTACATTGTTGATATAATGGCACAATCACTGATGCTGCATAGACATGTATGCGCTTATATACTCTCTAGGAGACCTCTCTTACGACGAGAAACCAAAGCGCCATCTATCGGCATCCTTCACATTATTTTCAAAACAACTAGTTTCTTAAATCAAAACAATCGTTTGATTAAAGCAAATATTTAGGTTGTTTTATATTAAAGAAATAAAGTTTCAAATAAACAAATATTTTGTTGTTGTTAGCAAATCATAAAAAAACTGTGTTTATTTGACTCAAAACATGTAAGAAACTGAATTCTTTCTTATAAATCAAAATCTATTTATGTTAATAAAATATCTCTTTAGGGCCAATATATTTGTTTAAGAAATGGATTCTTTGATTCAACACTGTTTTTTCTCTCTGTGTAGGAATATTCTTAATTTTATGTTCTGGGGTTTTTAGTAATTGCTTAAAATTAAAAAAATATCCATTTTATAAAAAAATTATTCCTACAAACAATTATCGGAATTAATTTAAGAATTAAAAAACAGGGCGTTCTATTTAAAAAGGGAAAGGTTACCAAATTTACAGAAAAAAATGAACATCGTGTATATAACAAATATATTTATATACGATAGCTTGTTTAAAACAAAAAAACTTTTATATTGACAAGTGTCCAAACTTGCAAGGTTGTTTATTATAAATAAAACAAACAGAAAGCCTCTTTATCTTCGCATTTATTTAAGATGTACTTGTTTCGGTCTATTAGTCCATCTTCAATCTTAAATAGTCACATTTGGAGATAAATTTCATCAACAAATCGTTAAAATCATTGTATTCGTTCCACACAGAGAAATGGTTGTCTAATGTTAAGAAAATAACATTCTTAACACACTTTGTTTGTTTTTAAGACAACACATACTTATAATAAGAACATTTCTTTATTATAAATCAACTTAAATTTTTGCTTTACGAAAATAATTATTTTGATTTAAGTAAGTCGTTGTTTTGAAAATAATGTGAAGGATGCCAATAGATGGCGCTTTAGTTTCTCGTCGTAAGAGAGGTTTCCTAGAGGGTATATAACCGCATACATGTCTATGCAGTATCAGGGATTGTGCTATTATACCGTCAAGGTACATGATGTAGAAATGTCCAATAGCTCTGATATTGATGGAAAGAGACTAAGTAGGGACACCGGGTGTCTTCTCTACACTGAAAAAAATTTTGATGTGAATTTACAGTAGGAATAGTAGGTTTTTTTTGCCCTACGACAATGTAATTTTACATCTCAATTGTATTTTTACATTGTCATTGTATATTTACACATGATTCACACTGTGATTTTACAAGAATTTGTCTGAAATATTATGATATATGGGGCAATGCGTAATATTTGAACATCAATTTAAATGTAAATTTAAATGAAATATTCATTGAAATATGCAGAATTTTTGATTTGTATAATTTTATTCTGATCTTGAGTAGACATTAATATTATCTATCATATATTACAAAAAAAGCAGTAACATAATGCACACAGTCAAACGTTACAATAGTACGGTCAAGCAAATGGTATAGATAAAATTACTTAATTGAAATAAAGCAGCAATATCGCTGTAATAGTACACAGACTTGTAAAAATAATTGGAATTAGAATGATTTTTTTACTTTCACAAACAATTCCAAAACGCATGCGTAGATGTAACAGCCGGTATTCCTTAGACCTTACTTTAGATTTAGAGTAATAGCATAGGTTAAAAGTTATAAACATTTCTTTGCGGCTGCCAATGGTTTTTTAATGTTCTGTGGTGTTGGTGGATAAAGCTATGTACGCACTTATTATATAAAGCTCTGTTAATTAGACTTTAGATGGAACTTTAGGCAAAAACGTCTGATAAATTTTCGGTTCAAAACTCTCGCGTGAACTACTTGAACAGCTGCATCGTTTGGTAATGTTTCATTAAACAAAAGCGATTAAAAGAATAATGGATTAAGTTCATGGCTAACTTCTCTACGGTTGCAGTATTTTACTTATTTTCTAGTTTAAACATTCCTGTGATAAGAAGGTGAGATAAGGAATCTCACTCCCTATAATGTCGTCTAGCCTGTTGACAGTCTAATTACCTAGTCTATTCTATGCTCTCCATCCAGTGGTGTGCGCAGAAATGTAATAAAAGTGACAGTTTACCATTTTTGAGATAATTTATGGTTTGAATTCAAATTTGAGGTTTATTTAAAAGTGTGTGGTTTTGTCATAAATATAAATTTACATCAGGAGTCTAGAAAAGGGTTTATTTTTATGTAGGCATCATTTAACAAAGGTTAGCTTTGTTGGTTTGGGTAAAAATAACAATTCCCAGAATATCGGCAGTCCTCCAGATCCTGGTTCCTGTTTTTTTGGAAGTTTGTCATGAGAATTTCCATCTACGAAAACTCCCCATTAGATGCCAATTTATGAGTTTCTTCCTGGGAAGTTCTGCCTACAGGATAGTGTTCGCCCAGAGGAAACGTACCCTTTGGTTTTCAAGACCTGGGGATCATCTTCGGCGGCTCCCAGGTCCTGGAGCATCATCTTCGGCGGTTCCCGAGGTCCTGGTGGATCATCTTCGACGGTCCCCCCAGGTCCTGGTGCATCATCTTCGACGGTCCCCCATGTCCTGGTGCCTTTTTTATTTTTAAAGTTTTCCATTACGACCCCAGTTCCATAACTTAAACTACTTTTCTTAATATTTTTAAAAACACGAATACCATTTTTCCTAAAACATTCTTATTTTGAATTTATATTTTTTGCAGCCGTATAGCGGATAAGCAGCAGAAATGTACGGGTTTGCCGTACAACCGCAACAATACTACAACGCGTATCCTCGCCTGGACAACAACCAGCCTCCTTGTGCAGCCAACGGCTACGGTTGGCATGGCAATGGATACGGATGGCAGCTAGATCCAGCACGCTGGCTTGGTGCCGAAGAAGAAAAATCAGAAGTTGTAGAGGAACCAGCTCTTACGTCACAAAAAGTAGAAAAAGTTGAATCATGGGTAAGTTTTTGTATTTTGCACTATAGAGATGGTGATTAACGTCAACCATAAGTTCATTTTTTAGTACTATTATAGTGGTACGTAATTATTAAAATATTAATTCTCGATTGACTAATGTAAATATAATATTTAATGTAAATATAATATTTAATGTAATAATATAATGAATTTAATTTATATGTCTGGGTAGACAGTTTGCAGTAGTACTGCTGCTGCAAAGAGAAATAAGGGAAATCGATATTAGGGCGCCGCTGATCTCGAAATGCTTGCCAGGAAAATATCACACTATACGAGATACTTGCGCTCAGATTAACTTTCCTGAGTGACTTCGCGTACGTTACACACATTTAACAACATAGTTGTAGAGTTAGTGTCTTGTTAATCTTGTGGTAAAACTGTAACCAACTGTAACCCTTCAAGATGACAGTTGGAAGCAAGTTCTATGCTATATTCAAGGTACAATATGTTTAAAAAACTATTTCTGTTCGCATAATATTATTTAAACAAATGACTAATAAGCAGGAGACATTTTATAGTATAGGCGAGTGTTATCCTTTCTGCTTTTTTGTAAATAATTAGTTACCTCTGGTTACCTCAGTTCTAACCTGAAAACTGTAAGTCAGCATGCTGTGATTTGCATCTAGGCTTAATTTGTTGTCCAACAAGTTCAGTCCTTATCCGACAGTGGGGGCACTATCGTCGATTTAGATTTGTTTTTACAAAACTCGCATAATTACATTTTGCATTTTTACAATGGTGTTTTAAATATTTTAATTGTTCTTTGAAATATCTTTAAAAATTATTAAAGTCATTATAAGTTATTGTAGTCGAAGTAGGCCTATGTTATCCTATGTTACTACATGTCTGCCGCTTTTCACAAATAAGTATCAAACTTACATTAGGTTATGCAACCAATTTAACAGTTGTGTATAGAACAGTAGTATCATAGTAGTATTCAGTTCATATGAAGCGGCAAACACAAATTTTTACATTAGATCTCAGCGCCTACTTTGACTACAATCATTTATAATAATCCTGTATATTCCAATAAGCAAAACAAAAAAAAACCTGTTCATTTTGAGGAACCAAATTCAGATATCTTAAAAATATGTTTATCGGAATTGTATCTTTTGTAGTTTTAGAAATTGTACTGAAAACACGTTCTAAAACTCACGCCCCCCTATATTTCCAAAATTACAGGAAAATTTACCTGTTGTCAATTGCTATGGTTTTTTAAAAAACATAACTAATATTAATAACATTTTATCTTTTCTGTGATCAATTAATAAATATTTTATAATAAGTAATAATAATTTTTACTGGCTTGTCACTTTTCTACATATAGCTGTTAAATTAGACCGCCTTGCCAAGAGTGGACTTAAAATCAGTTAATTAAAAAAAAAGGTGCATTAAATAAGCAGAAAAAAAGTGAAAAAAACAAAAACAAAGCACAAAAAAAGTAAAAAACGCATTTATGTATCTAATTCTAATAGAAGAAAAAAACGAAGTAGATAATAATTTTCAGTGAAACCTATTGAGTTTTTTAAATGGAATGCCATGTATTATACCATATTATGAATACTAGGGAAGTGGTCGTTCCAACTATATCAAGTACCTATGCGAAGTAAATAGTTTCTGAGATATTCAATTGTTGGTAAAAAAATGTCAAACTGCAGGGCTTCTTAAAAACTACGTAAAAACGAAATTTTTACAGATATGAATAAAACTGCTCCGAGTATGTACTCATGAGATAAGTACATGCTCCTAATACATGGAGCATATGCTTCTAATATACGTCATATATATTTGTTTGAGAATATACAGTGAGCGCGTGAAGGATGGAACCATACGAAAATCTCTGAGAGTGTTTGTTATTTTAAAAAATGTGATGTGGCCAGGCACATGACTTTATCATACTATATATAAAATTAATAGTTTGGCTGCATGAGATTCTATTTGATCGAGATCGGCTATGTCTGCATTAAAATAAAACTAGTAGAACTAGACAGATATGTCGAACTAGCTGCGTTCGGATATTGTACTCCGTTAACACCGGGTACACTGTCCAAATGACACTTACGTGTTATTGGGTGTAAAAAGTGTACGGTATACTATATCCGAACGCAGCTTATGTTGACAGTAGGTTGTCAAAACATTAGCGTTTGACACTACGTACTGTCATTAGAATCATATCTGACATATAATCTGACATATCCTGGCTACTAGTTTTAATGGAGTACGACCGATCTCGATGAAATAGAATTTGCTTATGCAGCTAAACTATTGATTGTATCAAAAAATGTCATAGTGATAAATTATTCAGAATTTCATCTTCTTTAATTTATTATTTAACTATTTCGACAAAATTCCAGAAATGGCGGCTTATTTGCAAAATCTTTCAAAAATGCTAAGACTAAACCTGCAGTTTCTTTGGACCATTTTCAACAGAAAGCTTTTCAGCTCTAAGTTTGGTTATGGAACTTCTAAATATGAAGTTTCGTCCCGATACCTTTAGTAGTTTCTCCGGAATCGTCGCCACAAAAAACGGGTACTCATACACATACACACACACACACACACACACACACACACACAGACATTTTTTTGTACCTTGGTCAAAAATGTTCAGGGGACCCAAAAAGACATACTTCCGCTAAAATCTCAAAAATTTTTTTTGGCATGTTTACAATACTTTACATACTGCGTATGATAAAGTAAAAACCTCGAACAGTCGAATTTTAATTACCTATTGAAATACACATTTCTGGGGAAAGTTCAATTTCCAACCATCAGTTGTTACTGAGTTATGACGTCATCGACACTTTTTTTTTAATGGGAACCCCTTTTTTTTGGTTTTGGTATATCATTTAATTGTCCAATAAGCATCGGAAATATTTTATGGCCTTACATAAGAAAATTTTCGAGAAAACGACAATTAAAAATTGTAAAATTATTGATAAATAAATTTGTGATTTGAATATGAATAGGAAATGAATATGAATTTGCGTTTTGGGTAGAGTTAATTGCCCGGAACATGAATCTGGGCTACAATAGTTTCTATCGCGCAAAATTTTCGAAAAAAAGTGTGGTAAAAGTGTCAAAAAACGCTATTTTGGAAACTTTTACAAATTTATACTAACTTAACCCATTGTCCTAGAAATCTCAAAATAGTCTCATAGTAAACCTTAATCATTGCAATTTTGTAAATCCCAAAAGTTTCTTCCCAAATGTTTTTGAAGCATTTACAGCGATTCTTTAAGTGGGGCGCGGACGGCTCTATAAAAGAAACGTCAAAAAACGCAATAACCTGACGTGATATGCAACTTTTGAACTTAGGTTCGCATCCAGCGCAAATAAATCAATCAAAAACGCCTATTCGCTTTCCATAAACAGACAAAAGTTATAAATATTACCCTAGTTTTAATCTGTCTTTTTCTCGAAAATTTTCTTGAGACGTGAGAGACGTTAAATTTTTTAAGTTACCTCTAAGACAATTAATGGATCTATCAATATCAGTACAAAAAATATAGGGTTGCCATTTAAAAAGTGTCGATGACATCATAAGTAAAAAACAATTGATGGTTGAAAATTAAATTTGTAGCAAATAGGTGTATTTTGATAATTAAAAATCGACATGTCCGAGGATTTTATCAAATAGCAAACCGTTTCAGAGATTTTGTTAAGTTTGCATACTTTACGCACTCAATGTATATCCTAAAACTTCCACAAAGAATATATTTAGAAGTACTTGCTCACAGTGAGCATCTGCTCCGGTCTTTTATTCTTATGACTTGAGTATTTACTACAAAATATTGAGCATAAAGCAGGTTTTTCAGGTTTAATTTTACGCATTATGAAATTATTGTAATTTTCTTATCAACCAACAAAATATCACTAGACCGCACAATTTTCTAATAAAAAAATTGTGCGTAGCCCACTTATGCGTGTGTACTACTACCTTCTAATAAACTTTAAATAATTTCATGAGTATTGTACAAATGTAATTAATTTTCAGTCACAATTAGCACACATATATTCGTACAAAATAAATTTAGCTATCTTTCTATCTATCACACATTCAGCGACAAATAAAATAATATTACCTCACCGCTGCTTTGCTCTTTTGCCTTGCGCGCGATATCAATTTCTGTTATCAATTTCCCGACCCTGCATATCCGTTTCCACCACAGCCTGTAACATTTTAGTTTTTCGCGTGCCTTTATACTGACAGGGTGTCTTCTCTTTCGCGTCCGTTTCCATTAGTCGTGCGTGTAGTGTCGGTTTTCCTGAAAATCATCGCCAGCCCATTTCAACCATGCCCATTTTCAATAAATTATTTCGACGTAGTCGTAATAAAAATGCCGATTCTGGAAAGGTGTTGGATAATAGAAAAAGCCACGTGGTCATTGATGATCAGAATGGGAATACTAGTTTTAGTGTGACTGAAGAGATTAGAGAAGTCAGGCAGATTAAACTGACAAAGCATACTGTAGCTCCTTTGGAACTAAGTAGATCGCCAAAAGTTTTGGGAGCTGGTGATTTTGCGAAGAAGTATGTTTTGCCAAATGAGTTTAAGAAGAAAATTTCGCTTCCTGAGCGTGAAGATGATAAACGAATTTTTGCCAACCTGAGTGCCAAACCAATTGGGTCTATATCATCAAAACTATATAAGGTAGTTTTTCTATGTATAGTCAAGACATTTCTGAGAATATGTGACCACGCACGAGAGTTGCCCTAACTACCATCTCTTGTATCGATAGTATTGTGTTTGAAGGCACATAATTCTCTGTTCAGGTTGCATCTAGAGTCTCTTCTATAGATTGGCGTTTTTGTTTTCTTCAGTTTTTATGTAATAAAGGTTGCGAACAAGATTTTAATGGAAGCCGATGTCTCAGGAACGAATGTTAGCAGGACAACGCAGTCAAATAATCCTTATTTACTGCGATACATATCCCTTGAATTTAATAGCATTCCGACTATTTGTTAATTTTTAAGACCGAAATAAACATGAACAATATTTTGCGCAGTTCGGCTTCCCTCGCTTGTGGGTTTTGGTGCGAGCCATCAGTCGAACGAGATGCAAAGTTTTGACCCGATCAGTGAATCCGTTTGAATCCGTGTTTGTAAAACATTGTTGGGTCTAATTAATTGTACATCTAAATTCATTATCTATATTTAACTCGCAGTACTATTCAAAATTGCGAAATTAAATTGTTCTGATCGTATCGTACTAATAGCAAATAATCTAATATGTATCCTCTCAAGCTGATGGGTAAAGCAAACGGACAATTTGAAACTAATTAAGCTAATTTATATTAATTTACTTACAGTTGTATTCGTCTTAGGTTAAAATAAGTTCTAACTGCGCGGTGCTTTCACGTTTGTTTTGAGACGCGAACTTTTCACAAATAACATTCATTAGATCGATACATATATAATTCTTCGCACAAATATTAACGCAAAGGCAAATAATTACGAATTAATAATTATTATTATACGTACAACATGGTTATAGGTTTCTCAAACATTATTTGTGGGTACGGACTCCGGAGTTTGTGCTTTTAGGCGCCCGCAGATAATGAAATCGCTTAGCTTTGTACATACCAATGTGAATAGGTTATGGTTGCGTTTTTGACGTTTCTAGCTCGCAGCCATGACGACGCGAAATAAACAGCTACTGAAATGTTGAGGCCCTTTCACCAAAATCGCTCGCGTTTCAGAAAATTTTGAAGCAAAAACGCCCGAGAGGTCGTTTTTCGTCGATTTCGAAAACTCACGCAACGTAGAATGGTCCATGTGGGGGGACAGTCGCGCAAGCGCGACTGTAATGCCTTCTCCATTTTTTCCATAAGCAATTAAGAATGGACTTTTTGGCATGTGAAATGGTGATTTAAAATGTTCCAATTCAATTTACTTAATATAGACTAGTGGACCTGTAGACCGCCTATTTAGGTAGATCAGTTAATTGGGTAGATCGCAGGAATCAATTGACAGCATATGTAGAAGGATGTCTCAAAAAACACAGTTGCCACCGCCAATAAAATTAGGCTTAATAAATGTTGAAAATTGGGTACATAATCTGCCATGAGGTACCAATTTCTCACTATTTGGCGAGTTTGTCGTCAAAATAAATTATGATAAACATTTGTCCCATGTGTCAGCCTAACAACTACAATCTTTAGTTTACCCTCAAAACTTTCCTTTATCCCTAAGGTAAAGATACTATTTTTGGAGGGAAACCGCCCAAATGTGAGAGAAAATCCCCCAATCTGGCAACAGTGCACTGTTTTTTTATATAAACGCATGTGGTTGGCCAAGCAACTACAGTATACCGTATATAGATAACATTATTGAAAAAATTATTAAAAGATTTGTTATTTTTTTTCTTTCAGTTCATATGAAAGATGCTTGTCATTTGAAGAAAAAATGTTAGATTTATTTTTCCCAATACCGTGAACCTTGACTTAAATGAACTACAAAAATAAGCTAAATTTGTTCAAATTACTCAATTTTATGAAGTGCGGAAGACCTAAACGTTGCAATAGCATAAAATTTTTGATACTTTATAGTTCTGGTTTTTGTTTTGATATTGGACAAAAACTATACAGCCAGATGCTCAATTTTTAAATAAAAATAAAACAAAATATTAAATTTGTATACCAGTGTCTACCTTTCCTCCTTCGTAAAAGAAACGGAAAGTATGTTAGAGTACCCTCGTCAAGCAAGAGCACATAATAAAATAATGTGAAAATATTTAATTTAATATTTATTTATGTCTACTATAAACCAAAAACTCAAGAATAAGTATCAACATTTAAAGTAATCATTGAAGAACCCTAATTAATTATTTTATAACTAAATAGTATTATTTACAACACAATATTCATATTTGAATTTTAGAACAAAGTTGGATTCAATGCATAATTTTCAATTTAGTTAACAAATGAAATTGATAGAAATCTTAATGATAGATCTAGTAATAATACAATAGGTATATAATACCCAAAACTAATACCTAAAATTAATATTATCTAATCTTGAGATGATTTAACCCATTTAATTGTTTAAGATTTATCGCCTGCACCTCACTGACAAAAATGCATTTGGTTGGCGTGACCACATGAACTAAATTATTACATATTTACAAAAATTTAACGTCATACCGAAAGATATCAAAATTTGCATACCACTTGATATGCCCATTCAAATTTATTTGAATTCATAGGTATTAGAAGGCTTGCAGCTTAGAGGGCTTTATCACCCATCTCCAATAAATCATTCAGAAAACAATGAACTAAAATTATTAGTATTTTTTTATACGCTCACGTAAACATTAAATTCCATACCAGTTAACTTCATGTGGTAAACTGAGTGACGTATGCTATAAGTTACCAGACAGACCTATCTATTTTTAGTAACCTTGCGTCATAGCCAAATCTAAAGTACAGGTAGGCAAAATATATCCCTTTACTGTCAACAATGATTATTATCGACTGCGGCCCCTTGGTCTCTCCGGTACTCCCTTAGTACGCCCAATATCTTTTGGGTCAAGTTTTTTCTTAAATAAATAATTGTTTGCCACTTTGTTATGGTAGCTTGTCTACGCAAAGCAAGTTGCTGTTATTCGGAAAGACCTTGAACTCTTTTCATCATACCACGTTACCTGCAAAAATATTAAATTAACAAAAGCTACGCATTCTAAACTCAAAACTAACCTCAATGTTGCCAACAAATTGATGAATTCCATGTAATTCTCTTACTGTATTTTAGTTTAATCTGGAGAAACCATTAGAAAGAACCACGGGCAGTTCAAAGTAGTTTGAAGTGGGTGATCAGCCTTTGCAACAAAATTTTGCTGGGGACCATATTCCGAGCCATTGGAGGCTTTTTTCAGGCGCCTCTATCAATTCCACACCCTATTGATCTTCTACTACTTCTTGGTCGTGCAGCTAAATTTTGTATAGTGTTCATCCCTTCCTCCATGTGTTCATCCAAACTTATGTATAATTATAGGTTATATAACGATATTTCACGCCCGCTAGGGGCGCTAGTAGCAGAAATATCTTGTGGTGCCATCTAATATGTAACCTCTCAAGAGTTGTATTCGTATTCGGTTAAAATAGGTTCTGAGCGGTGCTTTCACGTTGGGTTTGAGACGCGAACTTTTCACAAATAACATTCATTGGATCGATACACGTTCTTCGAACAAATATTAACGCAAAGGCAAAAATAATCACGAATTAATAATTATTATTATACGTACAACATTGTTATAGGTTTCTCAAACATTATTTGTGGGTACGGACTACGGAGTTTGTGCTTTAGGCCCCGCAGATAATGAAATCGCTTAGCTTTGTACATACCAATGTGAAATTTGTGAATAGGTTATGGTTGCGTTTTTGACGTTTCTAGCTCGCAGCCATGACGACGCGGAATAAACAGCTACTGAAATGTTGAGGTCCTTTCACCAAAATCGCTCGCGTTTCGGAAAATTTTGAACCAAAAACGCCCGAGAGGTCGTTTTTCGTCGATTTCGAAAACTCACGCAACGTAGAATGGTCCATGCGGGGGGACAGTCGCGCTCCGCGCGACTGAAATACCTTCCCCATTTTTTCCATAAGCAATTAAGAATGGATTTTTTGGCAGGTGAAACACCGATTTAAAATCGTTCAATTGCGTTTACTTAATATAGACTAGTGGACCTGTAGACCGCCTATTTAGGTAGATCAGTTAATTGGGTAGATCGCAGGAATCAATTGACAGCATATGTAGAAGGATGTCTCGAAAAAACACAGTTGCCACCGCCAATAAAATTAGGCTTAATAAATGTTGAAAATTGGGTACATAACCTGCCATGAGGTACCAATTTCTCACTATTTGGCGAGTTTGTCGTCAAAATAAATTGTGATAAACATTTGTCCCATGTGTCAGCCTAACAACTACAATCTTTAGTTTACCCTCAAAACTTTCCTTTATCCCTAAGGTAAAGATACTATTTTTGGAGGGAAACCGCCCAAATGTGAGAGAAAATCCCACAATCTGGCAACAGTGCACTGCTTTTTTTATATAAACGCATGTGGTTGGCCAAGCAACTACAGTATACCGTATATAGATAACATTATTGAAAAAATTATTAAAAGATTTGTTATTTTTTTTCTTTCAGTTCATATGAAAGATGCTTGTCATTTGAAGAAAAAATGTTAGATTTATTTTTCCCAATACCGTGAACCTTGACTTAAATGAACTACAAAAATAAGCTAAATTTGTTCAAATTACTCAATTTTATGAAGTGCGGAAGACCTAAACGTTGCAATAGCATAAAATTTTTGATACTTTATAGTTCTGGTTTTTGTTTTGATATTGGACAAAAACTATACAGCCAGATGCTCAATTTTTAAATAAAAATAAAACATAAAATGTTAAATTTGTATACCAGTGTCTACCTTTCCTCCTTCGTAAAAGAAACGGAAAGTATGTTAGAGTACCCTCGTCAAGCAAGAGCACATAATAAAATAATGTGAAAATATTTAATTTAAAATTTATTTATGTCTACTATAAACCAAAAACTCAAGAATAAGTATCAACATTTAAAGTAATCATTGAAGAACCCTAATTAATTATTTTATAACTAAATAGTATTATTTACAACACAATATTCATATTTGAATTTTAGAACAAAGTTGGATTCAATGCATAATTTTCAATTTAGTTAACAAATGAAATTGATAGAAATCTTAATGATAGATCTAGTAATAATACAATAGGTATATAATACCCAAAACTAATACCTAAAATTAATATTATCTAATCTTGCGATGATTTAACCCATTTAATTGTTTAAGATTTATCGCCTGCACCTCACTGACAAAAATGCATTTGGTTGCCGTGACCACATGAACTAAATTATTACATATTTACAAAAATTTAACGTCATACCGAAAGATATCAAAATTTGCATACCACTTGATATGCCCATTCAAATTTATTTGAATTCATAGGTATTAGAAGGCTTGCAGCTTAGAGGGCTTTATCACCCATCTCCAATAAATCATTCAGAAAACAATGAACTAAAATTATTAGTATTTTTTTATACGCTCACGTAAACATTAAATTCCATACCAGTTAACTTCATGTGGTAAACTGAGTGACGTATGCTATAAGTTACCAGACAGACCTATCTATTTTTAGTAAGCTTGCGTCATAGCCAAATCGAAAGTACAGGTAGGCACTTTAAACTGCAATATAAAAATGTATCCCTTTACTGTCAACAATGATTATTATCGACTGCGGCCCCTTGGTCTCTCCGGTACTGCCTTGGTACGCCCAATATCTTTTGGGTCAAGTTTTTTCTTAAATAAATAATTGTTTGCCACTTTGTTATGGTAGCTTGTCTACGCAAAGCAAGTTGCTGTTATTCGGAAAGACCTGGAACCATTTCCACTGCGTGTGTACTCTTTTCATCATACCACGTTACCTGCAAAAATATTAAATTAACAAAAGCTACGCATTCTAAACTCAAAACTAACCTCAATGTTGCCAACAAATTGATGAATTCCATATAATTCTCTTACTGTATTTTAATTTAATCTGGAGAAACCATTCGAAAGAACCACGGGCAGTTCAAAGTAGTTTGAAGTGGGTGATCAGCCTTTGGAACAAAAGTTTGCTGGGGACCATATTCCGAGCCATTGGAGGCTTTTTTAAGGGGCCTTTATCAATTCCACACCCTATTGATCTTCTACTACTTCTTACTCTTGCAGCTAAATTTTGTATAGTGTTCATTCAAACTTATGTATAATTATAGGTTATGTGACGATATTTCACGCCCGCTAGGGGCGCTAGTAGCAGAAATATCTTGTGGTGCCATCTAATATGTAACCTCTCAAGAGTTGTATTCGTATTAGGTTAAAATAGGTTCTGAGCGGTGCTTTCACGTTGGGTTTGAGACGCGAACTTTTCACAAATAACATTCATTGGATCGATACACATTCTTCGAACAAATATTAACGCAAAGGCAAATAATCACGAATTAATAATTATTATTATACGTACAACATTGTTATAGGTTTCTCAAACATTATTTGTGGGTACGGACTACGGAGTTTGTGCTTTAGGCGCCCGCAGATAATGAAATCGCTTAGCTTTGTACATACCAATGTGAATAGGTTATGGTTGCGTTTTTGACGTTTCTAGCTCGCAGCCATGACGACGCGGAATAAACAGCTACTGAAATGTTGAGGTCCTTTCACCAAAATCGCTCGCGTTTCGGAAAATTTTGAACCAAAAACACCCGAGAGGTCGTTTTTCGTCGATTTCGAAAACTCACGCAACGTAGAATGGTCCATTTAGGGGGACAGTCGCGCTCCGCGCGACTGAAATGCCTTCCCCATATTTTCCATAAGCAATTAAGAATGGACATTCTGGCAGGTGAAACACCGATTTAAAATCGTTCAATTGCGTTTACTTAATATAGACTAGTGGACCTGTAGACCGCCTATTGCGTAGATCAGTGAATCGGTACATTGCAGGAATTGTTAGACCGCATATACACTGGCTGTCTTTAAAAAATACTTTTTTTGCAAAATCAAAACTTTCAAGTTGATATAAAGTTGTTTCTATGGATTCATATATACAACCAAAAAAATTGGCTCAACTAAAAAAAAAATAGTCTCGCGCAAGTAAAAGAAAATATAAGTTGTCGCAATAAATTTGATTTTCTTTTTATTGTTGCTTTTTCTTTTCAAATTGAATAATTTTAAGAATAAGTATGGCGTGAAATAATAGTATAAAAAATATATTATTAAAATATATTAACAAATTTAGCTTATTTTTATAATCAATACGAATTACGACGACAAATCTAACAATTGTTTTTTTTAAGTGACAAACATGATCTCAATAAAAATGTAAAACAAATTTACACCGTGTGGAAGACCTAGATTGCTTTCAATTGGGCAAAATTTGTCCATAGCGTTTTTATCAACTTATATAATGTAAATTTTATATTTGTAAATTTAACATTAACTTATTTTTTATATAATGGCATGTTTTTGGCCCAGCAACTACAATCTACTATTATATAGACCTTTATTGCAAAAAAAAATATTTTTGATTTGTTTTTTTATTTTAGATTTAAATAAAGATGTTTGCCACTTGAAAAAAAACAATTGTTAGATTTTGTTCCCAGTTAATTTACATGGAATACAAAAAAGCTTTAATTGTTAAATTTACTCAATTTTAAAACCTAAATCTTGCAGTAAAGTAATATTTTTATACTATTATTTCACAACCTATAGTTAAAAATTTTCAACTTGATAAATACTTTAAGCTAACTACAAAAAAAACAATTCAAAAAAATTAAAAACATTAGGCCTCTGGTGGGAGACCTACTTTTTTCTTAATTGGGTCAATCTTGTTGATGTTATATGTGGGTTCATAGAGACAACTTAAATCAACTTAAAACTGATTTTCCAAAAAGTTGTTTTTATACACCCTACAGCTTGGTTGGTCACTTGGTTGGGAGAATCTGTAATACATGTATACCTAATAAGTATTTTTAAATACCTTTTTCTCTTACTATTTAGTTACATTGGTATGATAACTGGTAAAACAAATAAATAAACAAACCTTTATTAAATTATAGACATACTTTATTGTAACTTAATTATTGTACAAACAAAAGCAAAAATTACCAGTAAAGTGATAATGAAATAAGTATGTAAAACATATGATTGAGGCTAAAAATGAAATTAGTTACTTTACAGAGAATGTTCATATAATATATATTTGTACAACAATTACATCATTGTATAAATATGTATATATTACAGAAAATAATAAAATAAGTAATAAATGGAATATTTCCAAATTTAAATATTTCTTCGTAATATGTTGGTATTGTTTTTTTTTCAAGTGACAAACATGATCTTAATAAAAATGTAAAAAAATTTAGATCCCTTGCTGAAGACCTAGATTGCTTTCAATTGGGCAAAATTTGTTGATAGTATACATGGGTCCATAGAAACAACTTTTTATCAACTTATATAATGTCAATTGTACATTTGTCAAATTTAACATTAAGTTATTTTTTATATACTGGCATGTTGTTGGTTCAGCAACTACAATCTACACTTATAAGCTTTATTAAAAAAAAAATATTTTTTATTTATTTTTTTTAAATTAAAGATATTGGTTACTTGAAAAAAAAATATAATTGTTAGATTTTGTTCCCAGTTAATTTACATGGAATACAAAAAAAAAGCTTTAATTGTTAAAATTACTCAATTTGATGCCAAGTGCAGGAGACCTAAATCTTGCAGTAGAGTAATATTTTTATACTATTATTTCACAATCTATAGTTAAAAATTTTCAATTTGAAAAATACTTTACCCTTACTACAAAAAAAAACAATTGAAACAAAATATAAACTTTAGGCTTTTTGTGGGAGACCTATTTTTTTTCTTAATTGTGTCAATCTTGTTAATGTTATATGTGGGTTCATAGACAACTTAAATCAACTTAAAACTTTGATTTTCCAAAAAGTTTTTTTTATACACTGTACTGCTTGGTTGGTCACTACACATACAGATTGGTATTGTAGATTAATAACATTAGTATTTTTAAGATTAGTATTTTTAAATAACAAATAAGCAATGATAAATAAGTATGTAAAACATATGATTGAGGTTAAAAATTAAATTAATTCCTTTACAGAGACTGTGCATATTAACATATATTTGTAGAACGATTGCACATCATTCTATACATGTGTATACATATGTATATATTACAGAAAACAATAAAATAAGCAAAAAAATGGAGTATTTACAAATTTAAATATTTCTTCGTATCATGTACCTGTTAATTTGATTAGACTCTTTTTCCATAATCGCCCCTGAGAAACCGTTTTGTCAATTTACACGTACCTAATCAATTAGAGGTAAAGTAGGCGGCCAAATTTAAACGAAAAGCTAATCATCTCTATTAATTTACTTACTGTGTTTTCGTAGCAGATTAACTGCGCGGTGACATTCGCTATTTGTCAAATTTTACCAGATCATTCCAATTATGCTTGTATGTATTGAAGGTATTAAGTACGTATACAAATTGCTTAGCTCTGTATAGACACTGTATAGATACCCACTGCAATGTGAATAGGTTATGTTATGATGAGGTTATGGTGGTTGCGTTTTTGACATTTCTAGCTCGCAGCCATGACGACGTGAAATAAACAGCTGTTGGATGTTGAGGCTCTTTCACCAAAATCGCTCGTGTTCTGGAAAATTTTGAAGCAAAAACGCCCCAGAGGCCGTTTTTCGTCGATTTCGAAAACTCACGCAACGTAGAATTGTCCATTTAGGGCGAACGTCGCGCTCCGCGCGACTGAAATTCCTTCTCCATTTTTTCCATAAGCAATTAAGAATGGACTTTCTGGCAGGTGAAACACCGATTTAAAATCGTTCATTTGCGTTTACTTAATATAGACAAGCGATGCTTCAACACTGCAAATTCTTGATAATATTCTTGATTGGTGAAACAATTGGAAGACAACGAAAACATTTTGCAGTGTCATTTGCGTATTATTGTCTATGCCGGAATCGCAGTTTTAGATCAATTCGCTGTATGTCAAACAAAAACAGAAACTGTGATTTGGTGATTATCTAAAGTGCTGTTTTGGCCTCCCTTCAAATAAACGAGATAACCATTTATTCTGAACAAAAACGTACATCATGTACGTTATTCAACGTTGATGAATTTGACTAATACTATCTGTTTTAAATCTCTTTAAATAATTTTATCAGAATTGCACAAATTTAATAAATATTTTTTTTTACAATTGGCACACCTTTGTATGGAATTGCCTATTTTTCTATAACTCTTTCAGCCACGAATTACCTAACCATTGTTTTGATCGTTTTGCACAGCGCGCGATATCTATATCTTATCAATTTCCCGAACCTGCATAGCTTTTCCACTACAAAATATAACATTTTAGTTTTTCGTGTGCCTTCTAACATACAGGGTGTCCTTTCTTTCTCGTCGGTTTCCATTATAGTCGTGTGTGTAGTGACGGTTTTCCTGAAAATCATCGCCGAGCCTTTTCAAGCATGTCGCTTTTCAATAAATTATTTCGCCGAAGTAGTCGAAAAAGTCATAAAAGTACCAAATCTGGTACAGGTAGTAGAAAGAACCACGTGAAATGCGAAATTATGAAGGGAGTAAATGACCATCATGGAAATACTAGTATTACTGGTATTGAAGAATGTAAAGAAGGCAGGCATATTAAATTGACTAAGCATTCTGTGGCTCCTTTGGAATTAAGTGGATCGCCAAAAGTTTTGGGTTCGCGTGATTTTTCAAAAAAGTATGTTGTTCCGATCAATTTCAACAAAGAGTCGGTTCGTAATCTCGAAGACAACAAACGAATTTGTGCCAACTTGAGTACTAAATCCGTGGGATACGTATCTCCAAGAATATATAAGGTAGTTTTTCTGTCTATGGTCAAGACTTTTCTGAGATTTTTTTATGCAGGGATGAACATGCTAACGGGCGGTTTGAATTAAAATTAGTGTAATATACGTTCTGCTCAATATTTCGAAGTCAATACACCGTCATAAGAATAAAAGTCTGGAGCCGATGCTCACTGTGAGCAAGTACTTCTAAATATATTCTTTGTGAGTACATACTCTAGTATGAATAAAATAATATTCATTCCTCAATCACTGGAGTTTCTACTCCATATATGGGAACTCTTGAAGTTTTACATGGCATTTCTAAGAAGAATGTAAAGTCGTTTGCAAATCCGTTTTTTTTTTGGTGAGATTTGGGAAAGAGATTAAGATTTAGAGTGTTTCTTCATCTAGTTTTGCATGAATATTCAATCTCATAGTCTCACTTTGTCTCATAATCTCACTTTGTCTAGTTTATTTTGCGCAACTTGTATGAATCAGTTTTTATTTTGTTTGAATAGGATATACATAAATACTAATCTCATCTTTTTAGTGTTGACACAGTAGATAATAAAATTAAAATTAATCTATGATAAATAATATTTAAGGGTTCCAGGAAATTGAAAATCAACAAGATGTTCTAATCAAGTTATTTTCACACAAATATTGACAAATTTAGAGAAAAAAAAAGCAATTATACAGTGCTTCCCAAAGGTAACGGATAAATTCTATAAAATCTTAAATAAAAATATTTGAGAAAAATGCTCCGACACGTCGATTTTTACTTTTAACTTACTATCCTAATATACACTTTTCAGCCCCCCACCCCTTCACCCCTAAGGGGTGATAACCACAACTTTAAAAATTCAAATAGCAAAGTACCCCTTGCGATACCTCAATTGATAGACTTTTTTAATCTGAATACAAAGAAAAAAAAATTATCGAAATCGGTTGATAAATAACGGCGATATTTATCAAAATTTATTTATACACGAAATTGAGGAATAACAAAATTTAATTAACTAATCCTTAATTAATTGTCAAAGTGCTGCGCGTTAACGACGAGACAATGCCCTAATCTATCCCCAAACGCTTGTTGAACATTTTCTAACATTTTATTTCGAGTTTTCGAACATTCCTGGAGTCATTAAGTGAATTACTGCAGGAATTCTTTCCTTTAACGTCTCAATATTTACAGGTCTATTAAAATATACTTTACTTTTTAAATAGCCCCAAAGAAAATAATCTAGTGGGGTTAAATCTGGCGATCTTGCTGGCCATTCAATATGCCTTCATCTACCAATCCATTAGGAAATTTGAAAATATTTGGATTAGGAAATACTTGATCGAGGTATTCTCGAACTTGTCGCGCATAATGTGGAGGCGCTGTAACCAAATTCTGTCCTTGTGTCTATCAGGATCTTCTGCGTTGGGAAACAACACCGCTAAAGTAGGTAGTAGTTCATTTCGTAAAGTTCAGATAACGTTCACCATTCAGTGTTCCGTCGAAAAATTTGGTCCAATAATTCTAGAACCCACCACACCAGCCCACACATTAAGGTTTTGAGGATATTGTGTGTTCGCTTCCACCATCCAATGCGGATTTTGACGAGCCCAGTAACGGTAATTTTGTTTATTGGCGGTGCCATTCAGACAAAATGTTGTCTCAACAGAAAAAAACGATGTTTCTAATTAAGCAAGGATTTTCATTAGAGAGTTCCATCATTGTCTCACAAAACTGCACTCGTCGATCAAAGTCATCATCGGACAATTTTTGTACCAAGTGCACTTCATACGGGTGAAATTTGTGTTTTCGAAATAATCTGGACACTGTGCTTTTTGACGCACTAACTTGTGAAGCGACCTCCGCAAGGGTTGAATGATTTTCTTGCACCATTAAAATAGCATCCAATTGTCGGTTTTCAATTAAGGCCAATGGACGTCCTGCCTTAGGCTTATCCCGTACATGACCGAGATCGCGAAATTTGTTTTCGATTCGACTTACTGTAGATTCCGATATTGGCGGACGGTCCGGGTGCGTTTCATTGAACAAAACACGAATTTCGTCATGCGTCCGGCTTCTATCTCCAAACCCAATCATTAAAACTTCGATTCTTTCGGTTTCTGTAAATCTCATTTTGCTACTATTTCTTCAATGACGAAAAATCTGAATTGTGTTTGACATAAGTAAAAACAAGTTGCAATTGTTTGAACGATATTGCTATGCCCGCTTCAACAGCGCTTACTCGAATATTGACGTTCTTCTTTGAATACATTGTGGTAAATATCGCGGTTATTTATCAACTGATTTTGATAATCTTTTTTTCGTTGTATTCAGAATAAAAAAATCTATCAATTGAGGTATCGCAAGGGGTACTTTGCTATTTGAATTTTTAAAGTTGGGGTTGCCACCCCTTAGGGGCGAAGGGGTGGGTGTATGTCAGGATAGTAATGCAAAAATAAAAATCGACGTGTCAGAGCATTTTTCTGAAATATTTTTATTTAAGGTTTTATTGAATTTATCCGTTACTTTTGGGAAGCACTGTATACTGTGTGTACATATGATTTTGAATGCAGGACTTTCTGAATTTTTTTCAGAAAATCAAAATCAATAAGAATATTTTGTTTTCCTACAATAAATTTACTTACCACAGCTATTAACTTAAAGAATAAACAATTAGCTTTTGTAGATATCAGAGTACTTCACATACAAGTATTTCCAAGTATGTACATAGGTACTCAATTTGCAAAAAAATACAATAACTTAAACTAAGGGCTTATTATGGCCAACCTGAAATACTTTTATCGGTCTTGTTTTTAGGAAAAAATATGGTTTTTTGGGTTGTTGGCTGTTTCCATCATTGATTTTGTTAAGCACTGGACTCAATTCAGAGTGTCTGCCTTCAGATTCAGATTTTACGAAAAAAGTCACTGTTTTGTCATTGTATGTACTATCGTGGCCGTCGATCAGCTGTCCGCCGTTCTCTCACTGTTGACAGTACCGCTAACGACTCCCTTCCCCGCATCGCTCCAAAACCGTAGAGCGTCGGAATTCACGCGGAGTTTCAGCACGATCTTTTGTATGGAAAATGCAAAATGTAATAAACTTTAAACCTATGAATTATTGGGTAGCTTATAGTCTATATTTCATTATTCTAGCTCTTCTAATAACGGAATTGCTGGCATTGCCTAATATAGCTTTTTGTGGGTCAACCACTCACCCAATCATTTTACAAAAATGCATATTGACAGCTAACATTCCGCAGGTGATTTTACTTTCTAGTTCGTTGAAATCTATGGATTATTTCCGGAGTAATTAATTGTTAAAGTTAAACGAATGAAATTTATGGGTCCAAAACAGCGCCAATTCTTCTTAATTTGGAAAAATCGGGCAAAAGCCAACATATACAGCTTTCTAATTTTTATGCGTTGTAGTATATTAATCAAGGACAGGACCAGAATTTTTTCAAATTTTTTCGCCCCTAGATTAGCGAGAAAATCGACATCAAAAGAAGGGACATAATACATGGCCACGATAGTACGTACTTGGGGTTTAAAGAATCTCTTTTTCTCGCCATTAAATGAATTTTAACTAATTTTGTCGCCTTTCTATCGTTTATTAATGTGTTATTATTAATTATTATTGCATATTATAATTTAGTCCAGTATCACAAAAGCCTTATCCTAGAATTTGAGATTTTCAACCAACATTGTTGCTTTTTTATTGTTTATTAATATGCTCAGAGTAATACTTGTTATTTGCTATAATTTGTGAACTTATGTTGTTGGATACGATCTTTTTAACTAAATAATTTTGATCTTTTGTTACTTCCGGTTTCACCGGAAGTGGTCTATATCAACTTTGTGTAAAGTGTCCTATACCGAAATCGCATTTCTTACTTACATCGATTTTTAAACACAACAATAGAAATTGAAAACATAGCTAAATCTGGATTGCGTTGGAAAACAAATGTAAATGCATTTTAGTAAATATTCAAAAACCATTTACTAAAATAGACGTAAGAGTTTTTGGAATTCAATTCTTTTATTTTCAATTCTGTCTGTGGTCATTGTTGGTACTCTTATAATTTTATAAAGACTAATTTAATCAGAATTACTAAAGACCTTAATAATGACCTAAAAATCTTGTTCAATGAATTTCTGTTTATTTCTAGTTGTTCATTTGTTTTTAACGCAATCTGGACTTGGCAATGTTTTCAATTTCTATTGTGATGTTTAAAAACCAATTTAACTTGATAAAAATGCATTTTAGGTATTTTAGGACATTTTACACAAAGGTGATATAAGATTTATAGGTCTTATAGGTCTTATTTAAGCTCCATTATTATATTATACATTCTGTAAACGCTTCGTTCATTTGTATTCATTAATAGCGTCCACATTTGTAATGGATTAAACATCTAGGGGTGGCCCCTTGTGTATCATGTCAAGAAAACTCTTGTTTATTTAGATTTTGTTAACCCACAATGCTTCAGCGAAGCACAATATAACATGAAAATTCTCTTATTTTTCACAATTTCTTGTTAGAGTTTTGTTTTGTATATCGTGATAGTGTTTAACTTGGAACTTTTGTTACAGTTTGGCGAAAGAGGATCTGGTTTTAAATCAAGAGCCGATGAGCCACAGGATTTTTATAAACTGCGTGACGAATGTTTGAGTAATGGAAACCTATTCGAGGATTCTGAATTTCCACCGACCGATTCGTCGATATACTATAGCCAAAGGCCAGACAGACATTTAGAATGGAAAAGGCCACATGTAAGTACCCTATTTTATGCTTAATTGATATACTCCTCGCTTTGAATAGAGGTTATTGTTTCAAAAGGTATGCTTATAAATTTAGGGGCTTCATTTATGTTTTTTGAGGTTAAAGTGTTAATAAACTTTTGCATAATTTTCAACTGTTCAACTGACGTACTGAAGAAGTTTGTATTTAGCAATTAATAGTAAACAAATCCTTGAATAAGTCATTACGTTTAATAATATTTTTGACTCCAATGAATTGATGATACCAATGAATAAGTTTTAATATAACCATACATTTTTATAAAACTTCCTGTATACACAAATGTGACCCGCTCGGAAGAAAAGGGTACGCTAAAATCAAGTTTTCGAGAGACATGTGTTTGAAGACTCGTAACTCGGAAACCACTTATCAAAAGCAACTGAAATAAAGTGTGATGTACACGTTAATCGTTGCTATACCTATGGAATCACTATCAAAACTTTCTGCGCTTCGGTGTAAACATGAGGGTGAGAGAAGTGTATCTGATTCCCACAGTTTTAAATGTTTTAATGTCGCGCATCGCCTTTCAGATGTTTTTCTATGTTTTCATGTAATAATGGTTGTATACTAGTTTGTAAAAATCGGGTACAATTTTATATAATAAAGATCAATAAAAAGTGTTAAAAATAATTAAAAAGATACGCTGCATTTTGAGTACCTAGTATTTACAAATGAATAGGATAGGTCAAAATAGGTTTAGCATTTTTTTTACCACCAGATTATATTAATTAATATACATTTTATATTAAAAACATAATGAATTGTTGATTATTCCAGTTAGATTGGTATGTAGTCTAAAACTTACTACGATAATATCCCGTTGGCAGTACGGCGCGGCGTAGAGCTCGAAAACAATTTTTTGTTGGGCAGAAGAATGTATTTTTCTGTGCAGCATTTACAACGTTATGCGACGTTATTTACCTCACATAATTCTGATAAAATTCGTTGCCGAAGAAATTCTCCAGCTATGAAACAAATGATTTTTCTCTAATAAGATGTTTTAATATATACATATTTGGAAACGCACATGTCTGATATTTGGAAATATTTAATTATGTCGATTTTTTATTGATATTGTACAGTTGATGAATTGTTCATGCGTATTTTATTTTAAATAAGTTCTATGATTTCAATAGCGCTCTAGTTGTCGTATGTTACAAATCAGGCAACAAACGATATCGCCAATGATGATAATGAAAGCTTAAACCTTGAATTCAAAACTGTGATGGTATACCTAACTAGTAAAAACTGTGTGAAGTGGTATTTCATTTTTGTCAAACGTAACGTTGGGATAATAATTGAGAGTCAACCACATCGTTTATCGCTAAAATGTCCAAGTTATTATTTGATCGTACATAAATAATTTTATCACGTCGTATTTACTTTTTAGAGAGTGAAAAATTACCAAATAAATGCTTCTTTATTTGTCACAAGGGTAAGTTTCAACCAATTATGTCATTATTATAGTGGGAATAAATCTCTTGTGATTATTCTCGGGAATAATCACTGTAGCTTTTATTTGCCTAGCAACTGTCAGATACTTGTCAAAATAATTACTTAATTGTGTCAACGCGAAATGGGTGAAAGTCATCGGTTTAGTACCTTTTCTAATGCAGAAATTACAAAAAAGATTTTAGAAACTACTTCGAAAAATACTCTAATAAGTAATCAGTCTATATGGAGACAATTTAAGACCTTCACCAAAGAAAGAAATTATATTCTGGATCAATCTACTACAACAGCTACTCTGGCATTGATTTTAAAAGATTGGGCTTATAACATGAAAAGAAAAGACGGAAATGATTATAAAGAAGCAGTAATAAAGACAATGTGGAATAAAACGGCAAAATTAGTTCAAGAACTTTACTTTAATAAGTATAACAGGTCCTTTGATCCTTTCCATGATATAGAATTCAGAAATGCTCGGAATGCAAGAGATGCAAAAAGAAACATTTTACAAAAACATCCTGAAAAGCACAAACAAAGTTCTGTGGCACTTTCTAATACAGAATTGTTGCAAATTTTTAACTATTGGGACGAAGATACACCTTGTGGATTGCAAAGAAAGTTTTTTCACGTTGCATCGTATGAACTAGCTTGGAGGGGAGGAGAAGCTACGAAATGTTTAGTTCATTATTTTAAAAAAGAAACCGACATAAAAAGATTAAATACTGGCCGCATTGAATACATTCCCATCTTTACAAAAACTGCACAGGGTGGAGCACAAAGGTGCGCTAATAGTAAGTGGTTGACTCCAAACATAAATAACCCAGATATTTGCCCTGTTAGTCTTTTTGAAAAACTAATGAGTAAACGTGAAGAAAATATTAAAACCGAACGCTTGTTTCTTACTCCAAATCCGGCTTGGCAAACTCATGGTTTTTGGTATAAAAACGTTCCTGTGGGAATAAATTCCATTTCAAAATGGATGAAAGAATCCGCAGAAAAAGTAGGTCTAGACACAGTTACTAAAAAAATAACTAACCATTCTGCCAGATCAAGTGCAGTAAGTAACCTTTCAAAAGCTGGTGTCGGAGAACAAGAACTAATCAAGGTCACTGGTCATAATTCTGCAAGTTCGATTAAACCATACTTACAATTGAACCAAGAACATCATTCAAATATAATAACTAATCTTAGAGAAAATACGCAGGAGGAAACACTTAATATAACAAGCAATTCCAAATCCTCAATAAATAATGAGTATCGAAATATTTTTAATAATTGCGTTTTTCATTGTACTAATTTAAATTGTTAATTCTTTTAATATATTCACAATGTGTCAACGATATTTTCATATATTGTAAGTAATAATTAATTAAATTAAATTTTTCAATAATTTTATGATAGTTTTATTGATCTTTTTTTATTGTAAAAATTTGTGAATCAAAAAATAATCCAGTCAAATATAACTCGAGAGTTCCATAAATTAGAAAATAATTTGACAGATTTTGTTCAAACTTGTTGCCATGCTGGCAACAAGTTTTCAAACAATCTGTCAAATTATTTTCAATTTATTCTCACTCTCTTGTTATATTATTACTGACAATTCCTTTGAATAAAGACGTCATTATACAAAAGAACTGCGATAATTATTCAAAGCTACTATCATCATACCGTCAGCGTGTATCAAGATAGGGATTATGTTATTATTGTATCTGGATTGTTTGCATATGCACTGCTATCATTTCGAAATCTCATTTGTTTAGTTTCTGCTGTTATCTAGTTTAGTATCATGAGTCATGACAGCAAAATTTGTTGCAAAATGTGTTTTTATTATTTACACACACTACAGTTTAGCGATCTTTGCAAGATTTGAATTTAAAATAAAACATTGTTCTCTGTATCAAAGTAATGAAATATTAATTTATTTATATTTTTTATTTATAAGTCGAGAATTATGTATGAACCAACCATCGAGATAGTATAGAAAGGAGACGCTATGACGACGTGTTTCTTGACTGAAAACAGCGTCAGTAGGTGTGGCTTATGGGACTATACGACGGTTGGTCTGCACATGCCCGGACTAATTATAATAAAATTCTTTTTCTGTAATATTGCAGACAGTACAACATAGCACATATTAACTATATTTGTTTAACTAAAGAAAGTAAAAATATACAATAAACACAAAAACAGTCTGGATTAAGGTTATAAAAGATAATCTAAAATGAATCTTATAAATGTAACATAAATATGAATATGAACAAAATAAGTATTATACATTTTGTAACTTACTGGTCATTAAATAAAACCATTTTATTATTTTGATGTCGAATGCTGGCGGATTTATTTAATTTTATTTTTCTGATGTAGGTAACATATTCTAATATGTGTGTACCTATTTATAATACTTTTGATTAATAATATTCTGTGACTATCCAACATGTCCTGATCGAAACTATGTTTTACTAAACTAGAAAATATATTTGATGCGATTTGGTGATGTTCTGTCTATACATATATCCGTAAAATTCTTCGAACAAACAACACTGGACTTTGTCGGCTTCCAGTTACATCGGTCTACAATCTGTATCCATAATTCTTGCTGGACAGGAATCTTTGGAAACCTACATTTAATTGTTAAATAAACCAAAAATTAACTTTATTGAATACCGGCCTGTTCATTGTCATTTGACTGACATCTAACGTCACTTACCGATGAAGCGTAATTTCCGCTGATATATTGCAGTCAGGACCCTTTCTGCTGCGACAGCTTCTTACATCGCATATTGTATGCTAATTAGTTATAAAAAAATACTTATAGCGCACTAGAAACCACTTAAACCTATATAATGTATCGGCTTGTCAATTTGACGGTATGGTACTAACGGACGGTATGATGAGACAAAGTGATCCCAATTTTAAGCTCATATGACTCCTCCTCTTTAATACTATCTTTAATATATTGTAGCAACCAAACTTTCACCATTTTGATACCAATATTTAACAATGAGGACACGTTGTAGTCTCGTGCAGCGCTCCATGTTTACTAACTCCCATCTGTCTCCTATCGACCTGTCTCACTCGTTGACCTATCGCAACATAACAGCCAAAATAGCGCACAATTTTGAATCTTGTGCTCTTGTTAAGACACCCTTTTGTAAAACAACGTGATATCTATCTGTTATTTGTAACGTACATTTTAAACCATAGTATTTTAAATTAATTTTAGGAAATCTGCGACAATCCTCAACTATTCGTTGAGGGATACTCCAGGTTTGACGTCCAACAGGGTGAACTGGGCGACTGTTGGCTTTTAGCTGCCGTGGCAAACCTAACCCTTTACAAACGACTGTTCTTCCAAGTAGTTCCGGACGATCAGGGCTTCGAAGACAAATACGCCGGAATTTTTCACTTTAGGTAATTCACATCTCCAAAACATCATCTATTATTCTAAATCATCAATAAAACTTACCATATTTCTCACAGATTCTGGCAATACGGACGTTGGATAGACGTAGTCATAGACGACAAACTTCCTACGTATAGAGGACAATTAATATTTTTACATTCAACTGAGGATAATGAGTTTTGGAGTGCCTTATTAGAAAAAGCATACGCAAAGTAAGTATTAGAAACTATGTAATAGTTTAGTTTATATTCAAATGAAAGGACTTATCAGCAGCGCCACAGTGCCAGTAGCGAGAAATCCCGATAACATGACCAAAACTCGTAATGATGAGCTTGGACTTTTGAAGCACATGTAAGAGGGTTTTGGGGTCTCTGATTCTAAATATTATTTTCGAAATTCAAAATGGCGGAACCAAGATGGCTAAAAATAATGATAAAATATATCCGATTTGCGTGAAACTTATTCCCTACGATATTGCTAGACTCCTCATTTCTAATCTGATAACAGATATTTGAAATTAAGAATGGCGGAGTCAATTTGGCGACCGAAAATGTAAACATTTTCCGAATTGCATGGAACTTATATCCTGCAATATTACAAGACTTTTGATTCTAAATCTGACAGATGCTCAAAACTCAGAATGGCGGAACCAACATGGCAACCGAAAATGTCTCCTGATTCTCAATCTTTTATCAGAATTCAATCTGGTGGAATCAATATGAGGGAAAATGTTTCCGAATGACCGAAGCCGAGCTTAAATATCGCAGGAAATAAGTTTCAAAAAATCCGACAGTTTCTACACTTGTGCAATATTAAATCCGCCATTTCGAATTTTAAAAATCTGACAGCAGATTTGGGATTCCTCAAATGTCGCAGGAAAAAAATTTCATGTGAAACTGAATATATTTTGATTTTGGTTCCGCCTTATTGAATCCGCCATTCTCAATTTACAAAATCTGACATGAGATTTGGAATCAGGAAGCTTACATTTCTCACATTTCTGGTCGTCATATTTAATCCGCCAGTGTTTAAGTCTGACATACCTATTTGGAATTACGTAGCTTGAGGTATCACAGGAGGCAAGTATCGCACGAATTCGTGAGTTTTTGGTCGCCATATTGACTACGCCATTTTCAATTTTAAAAAAATAGGTACAAATTTAGTCAACATATTTAATGCATATTTTACGATAACCCAAGAAGGTGAATTTTGCCACCTTATTCAGTCGCCGGGTTGATACTGCGATGTATATTAGTTTGCAACTCAATGGAAATATATTGCACTTCATATAAAATTGAACTAGGATGAAGTCGGATGACATGTTCACACAATTTGAAAGCTAAAGGTACTACGTATCTGGTAGAATGCACCATTCGGCAGGATTTAGTGGAATATGTAACTATTCCACTACTTAAAGTAAAATAATCGCAACGAATACATAAAAATGCGAACCAGCTATTTTCCAATTTAAATTATAACGAAATATTTTATGTTTTTCATCATTATTAAAGTGCATTAAGTAAGTACAAACCTCCAGGAAGAATATCCATTGTAAAAAGATTATCTACATAACCATGACCTACCCGAGGAAGGGTTGCCAGATTTTCCATCCCCGATAGTCACGACCTGGCAACCCTATCCGGAAGTAGGGTTGCCAGATTCCGTCCTTCTCCGGGTAGGGTTGCCAGATTTTCTACCCCGATAGTTATGATCTGGCAACACTACCCCGAGGTAGGGTTACCAGATTTTCCACCCCCGATAGTCACGACCTGGCAACCCTACCCGGAAGTAGGGTTGCCAGATTCCTTCCTTCTCCGGGTAGGGTTGCCAGATTTTCTAGCCCCCGATAGTCACGATCTGGCAACCCTACCCGGAGGAAGGGTTGCCAGATTTTAAATCTCTGACTGCCACGATCTGGCAACAATAATTCTAGGAAATATCTGTCTATAGTCTATACGTTCATTCGTTGATACTCATGAAGTTTCACTTCTTTCGCGTAATATTCTATCTTCAGTTGTATATATGGGGTTATTTTTCAGGTTACATGGATCGTATGAAGCGTTGAAAGGCGGTTCTACGTGTGAGGCCATGGAAGATTTTACAGGAGGTGTCACTGAAATGTACGAGATGAACGCTAGTCCGCCAAATTTGTTCAAAATCGTGCTGAAAGCGTACGAGAGGTGTTCGTTGATGGGTTGCTCTCTGGAGGTATGTGTTGTTTTATTCTATTATTTTCTATTCTCGTATTCTTGTAATGTGCATAAAACATGCGGTCGGTGTACCCAAAGGAATGAAATTTAATTTGCGCTAAATGTATCAGGACTATCAGGAGAGTATTTGATATAGGTGTGTCCAAATCTAATTAATTAAGTGGATGCGTACACACAGTTTTTTTTATTAAATACATTTGGGACGTCGTTAGTTACATTATACATACAAATTTTAGTGGAGGTTAATTAAATTAATTATGGATATTAATAGAAAAAGAACTGTGCTACAACAGTCAACAGTTTGCTTATAAATTTTGCTCTCAAAGATTATTATGACCTGATAAGTGATGACGTTTAAGTAGACATTTATTTTTATTACTTAGTTTAATTTATTATTATTACTTAGTTTAATTTATTATTAATTTAATTTTGTTAACAGCCTGATCCAAGTGTCTTAGAAGCCGAAACAGGGGAAGGTTTGATCAGAGGACACGCCTATAGTATAACAAGAGTTCGTTATGTCGATATTTCGACACCGAATACGACTGGTAAAATCCCATTGCTAAGGCTTAGGAATCCGTGGGGTAACGAGGCGGAATGGAACGGTCCATGGAGTGACAAGTAAGCACTTTTTTTGCCATAATATTGTAAAATTCTAATGGGGTAAATATGTTTTTGTGTCCAGTTCACCGGAGTGGAGGTTTATTCCTGAGCATGAAAGAGAAGAACTGGGTCTGACCTTCGATAACGATGGCGAGTTTTGGATGTCGTTTAAGGATTTCCAAAAGTATTTCGATCGGTTGGAAATTTGTAATTTGAATCCGGATTCTTTGACTGAAGAGGAGATCTCGGAGGGGCACAAGAAGAGATGGGAGGTGTCGTTCTTTGAAGGGGAGTGGGTGCGAGGTGTTACAGCTGGTGGTTGCAGAAACTATTTGAGTAAGTAGTCCAAATTAGTTTTTTTTTTGTAAAATTTCGTCATATCGAATTTGCTCGACACGCATTGTTTTCAAATTAAATTCGGGGTTTGCTTCCCAAATCTCTATATCAATCTTATCGAGGAAATTAATTTTTCTATTTTTAATTTTCCGTGGTGAGCGCTTTGCAACATACAGGTGTCTACTGACGATAACCTGCAATGCAGAAATATATATCGCTTCGTTGCGCTAGATGTCACCGGGGGCGTGGTCACTGTCTGATAGTGCCGCGTGCGCGAGGTATTTGCAATACTAGCCGGTCGGTGCTGACAAAATTCGCTCGCTAGTGGGTTTTATGTATCCGTCGATACATAAATATAAATTTTAATATATGTTAATGATCTACCGACCGCCATAGATAAGGGATCCGTAATTTGTTATGCCGATGACATGACGCTCTTGTACAGCCGCCCAAGTTTTGAGAATGCTGTCACAATCAGTGCCACAGCTCGGGAAGATGCTGAGCGATGGTTCGGCTGTAACCAGCTTAAACTGAACCCAGACAAGACCTCAACTATCGTGTTCTCGCTACGTAAATGTCCTAACACCGATAGTCAGCAGCATAATGCAGATGTTAAGTTTTTGGGAGTGCATCTGAGTCCGACCCTTAGCTGGGACAAGCACATCTCTGCCGTATGCGCTAAGCTGGGTGGGAACGTCTTTGTTTTGAGACTACTAAGCCGCAGTGTCTCTGTTTGTGTTCTGAGAACGGCTTATTTCTCATTATGGCAATCGGTGATGGAATACGCAATCTTGGTCTGGGGGTTTTCTGCGTCATGGGAAAGAGTTTTTTGCTTGCAGCGACGGGCGGTGAGAATTGTCGGCGGGATCGGGTACAGGGATGAATGTCGAAATTTGTTTGTTGAGCTAAAACTGCTAACGTTCCCATCCCTGTACATTTTGAAGTGCGTCAACTATGTGCACGCTAATGCCGATAAGTTCAGTGCCAACGGCAGTTTTCACCATCACTATACAAGGGCTGAGACGCAACTGCGGCCCAATTTCTGCAGACTCACTGGGAGTCAAAGAAGCCTAAATTATGTAGCCTTGAAATTTTTTAATAAATTACCGCAGGATGTCGCCATCTTGCCGGAAAAGCTTTTCAAGTCAAAATGTTTAGCGTTCCTATTGAGTAGAGCGTATTACTCGTACACTGAGTTTCTGGAGGACAGGGTAGAGCTTAAATGTTTTGATATGTAGTTTATTTGACTTTGTATTATTGTTCCAAATGCGTTTGTGTTGTGTGTTGCTACTGTTTATTGCTGCTGATGCTACAGTGTATTTATGAGTATATATATATTTTCTTTTTTTACATGTATGATTTTGGTTGACGAGTGTATGTAATTTTTACTTTACACAATAAAATTATGAATTATGAATATGAATTACGCACTGTAGTGGTAAACAGCCATATAGTCATACGTATAGTTTTGGTAAATTACCTATGTTATAGATCGTTACTTATTGACTCATTTTTGGGGTTTGCGCAAATTTAATATAAACTGTGTCTCCAAGAAAGTCATATAAGGAAAATGTGTTTATTATCCAATTATTCTCAGGAAACCTTATTCTTCATAAAATCGACACCTATCAAATTAAATTTGAAATCTGAATTTAAGTACAATGTAACTACATACATTTATTTTAGTTGTTATCGAACATTTTTATTTGAAAATTGTGTTTACATGCTGCCATTGATTCTAAATTGCTAGTGGTGCATTTTTTTTTAGTTTGGTTACTTTGCTATGTAATTAGATATATCAAAATGCATATCAAAATGCATATCAAAATGAGAAAATCAGGTCAAACTATCAAATTTAATATTATTATCAAATTTGCCTGAATAAACGACATCAAAGATAATATTATCGAAATACTACTCTAATACATAAAATTTTAACAAACACCTTATGTGTTATTTTGTTATTTTAGATATTTATTACAATAATGAGGAGAAAAAATCTGATGTGGCCAGGCACATGACTGTATCGTACCATTTATGAAATTAATAGTTTAGCTGCATGGGATTCTATTTGATTGAGGTCGATCGTGTCTGCATTAAAATAAAACTAGTTAGCCAGGATTTGACATATATTTTGATACTATTGACAGTAGGTATTGTCACAACATCAGCGTTTGACAGTACCTACTATTAGAATAAAAATATCGCCGATCTCAATCAAATAGAATTTGCTCATGCAGCTAAACTATTAATTTTACCAAAAAATGTCATAGACGTAAATTATTCAGAATTTCCTCTACTTTAATTTATTATGTAACTATTTTGACGAAATTACAGAAATAACGGCTCATTTGCAAAATCGTTAAAAAATGCTAAAAGTAAACATCCAGTTCCTTTGGACTCTTTTGAACTAAATATGAAGTTTCGTCCCAATACCTTTACTTTCTCTGGAATCGTCGCCACAAAAAGCGGGTATACACATACGCACAAACTTTTTTGTACCTAGGTCAAAATTGTTCAGGGGACCCGAGACTGCGGTCAATCCTCTTCGCTAGACAGACGGACAGACCACGTTAACGCTTTATTATAGAGTATGATTACTTAATATTATTATATAATAGGTACATACAATAAGACCGGGAACTACTGGGAACAACTGAGAAGTGCTGACAAGTAACTAAAAACAAAACAATTTGAGCGCATGCTTTATATACGGACGCCGCGTCGCACAAAGTAGTACGTCACACATGTAAACAAAACCAAGTCCGAACTTGCACAGAATGCCTATAGCAACAAATAAATGATTAATTATTTATTATATGTTCGATATAATGGACTTGAATTAACGGATGACGAATATAGCGAAAGTTAATCAGTCCCTTGATGGTTTTGAAAGGTAATTGAAAAGTTAATGAAAAATTTAACTATGTTAATTCAAGTGATGAATTGCTAAAGAAGAATGCATTTTGTGGACGTGTTTTTCAAAACCTAACCTAGTATCATTTATCTTTTCTTGTTTTAGATACATTCTGGAACAATCCTCAATACACAGTCACGTTAACAGAAGCCGACGACGACGACGAAGAAGGAAAATGCACCCTCATCGTCGCCCTCATGCAAAAGAACCGCAGATCGCAGCGAAACATGGGCATCGACGTTCTCACCATCGGTTTCGCCATTTACTACGTAAGTCAACAATTCTCTTTTACCAGAAAAAACAAACTAATCCAACAAAACCAACCCCCTTCCAGGTACGAAACCCAGACCACGCCCCGAAACCCCTCGACCTCAACTTCTTCAAATACAACGCATCCGTCGCCCGATCACCATCATTCATAAACCTGCGCGAAGTCAGCTGCCGATTCAAACTACCACCCGGAACATACTGCATCGTACCGTCCACTTTCGAACCGAACGAAGAGGGCGAATTTCTATTGAGGATCTTCTCCGAGCACCGAAACAACATGGAGTACGTTGATTCTAATTCAGATAAGGTTTACAGCGGCGATTACAATAACCGCGCCTCGCGCCACTCAAGGTCCCCTTATCCCGCTTCCGACTATAACCGCGGAAATTACACCAGCACGACGTATTTTGGGGATTACAGCAGCGCGCCGGCTAGTAACGCGCCCCCGTATCCCGCGTCGAACAGCGCCCCCTATCCCAATTCGAATACCATGCCCTATCCCACGAATCCCGGTTATCCCGCTGCGGCGAATCCCGGTTATCCTACGAATCCCGGTTATCCCGCCGCGGCGAATCCCGGTTATCCCGCGGCGAATACGGGATATCCGTATCCGACCAGTGCTGCCCCATATCCGTCGTCGCCGCAGCCGCCGTACCCCCCGGGGGCCTACGGGGGCCCCGCGCCCCCCTATCCCCAGCAAGGCGCCTATCCGTACCCGTATCCCCATAATACCGGGTACATGACGTATAGTAATCCGCAGCAGCAGAATTATCAGGGGTATAATTATCAGAATCAGCAGAATTATAGACGGCAGTAGATTGGTTGGTTTTTTGTTGCGGGATTTTATTGAAATTTTGCCTTATCGAGCTTGTGCGTGGAATTTTTGATTGGTTTGTTTTGTTTCTTCGTTCATCGCTTACTTGCTTCTTTAACAATCTTGGGTTATTAAATTGTTAAATAAAATTGCTGAAAAAGTGGTATCAAACGTCTTATTTCTGATCTGCTCATTGACAAACTTTGACGGATGAAAGGTGGTCCGATATAAAGAAAATAATGTTATGGTTCTTATATATAAAAAATCAAGGAAAGAAATCAATGGAATCAAAAAAAATACATAAAAGCTGTCAAAATCCATTATAGCGATCATTAACAACTAATGCATATCAAAACTAAATAAAGTTAGGTTAAATTTAAACTGTTGATTCAACATTTAGTGTCCATTTGACATTTAACCTGTAAATTTGATAGATAAACTATTAATTCGACATTTAAAGTATCTATTTGACATTAAATGCTATCGATTTGACATTTAAATTGTCAATTTGACATTTTAACATTGAATAAACTATCGACTTGACATCTAATCTGTCTATTTAACATAAAAACTATCGATTTGAGATTTAAACTGTCAATTGTACAAGAAAACTATCGATTTGACAGGTAGACTGTCGATTTGACTTTAATGTATGTCAAAAAAATTCGTGTCAAATTGTAAAAATCACCTTTTGCTAACCTAAAAATCTCGCGCAGTTATGGCGTTATAACAGCTATTGCTGGTCTTTATGTTAAGATTTGATCAGAAAATTGACGACCTATGCTCTAATGCATAATTCTCAAAAATTTGTGGCTTTTTGCAACCATTACCATCTGATATAATGTTTATTATTATCGATATGAAGTTGGTAGTACTGAAAATAAAATACGAGTGTCTAAAATCAAACGTCAAAATATCGCTCACGTAACTTATGAGGTAAACCTATGACTTTTGTAGGTGATTTAGGTTAACAAGCTGACAACCATACCAACGCTTTAATTGTCAAAAAGGGTTGAGCGTCACAACATATTAGCTACCATGGCAACGAACGCTTCCTTCTGGCACTGACGTCACTTGTAGGCGTGGCCGGTGCGTGTAAGCAGACCGGTGTAATTGGATCGCGATTTATGCGATATGCTTTTCCATGTAGTTTTGACGTTTCTTGAAACTCTAGCGCAAGAGTCGTGCCGCGTTGTCTTGGTAACAAAAATCAAACAGTAATACTGTAAAGTGTAAAGTAATACTGTAAAATTAACTAACGTTTTGGCAAAATAATAAAGCAAAGAAGTTTGAAAGTTCAATTTATGTAGATTTTGTAATCTCACGCGACGTATCCTTCAAATAGGACGTTTATTGTGTTTTGTGTCTGTAAGAAGGCCTATCCAAATTGTCTATAAGCAATTGAGAGTCGATTTTCTCCCAATTTTCTTGTTTTTGAAATAAAAATTCTTGTTTATCAAGTCAAATATAAATTCATAATTATTCTATACTTTTTTTGTGTTTGACTATAAAACACAGTTATTCGTTGCATTTAACTAATTAATTATATTAATAAGTGTTATTTGTGGCATTTGTAGATTTATTTAGAATGTTTACATTACAATTACATCATATCACATGAAAAAGAAACAATATGTCTTATCATTTCGTTTCCTTCTGTTTATTAACTAATTAATTTTTCATTCAACAAAAATATACATTAGATGCCATAGTGTACATTTGCAACTAAATATGGACTGAACGTTACATTTTTCTTCTCTTATATTTATTTTTATCTACCCATATAAATAATAGTTCTTTTCTATAAATAATTTATTTGTAGATCTTCTATAAATCTTCATATCATAATCTTACCGTATGTTACCTTCCTTATGTTATAATTCTGTTTACGTAAGTGTGCAAATTGTTCTTTCTCCATTGTCATATAGTTTAAATACCTAAAAATAACTCTACTAATAATTTCACCACTTTCTAAGTTATAAATACTAATACCAAATAGATTTAAGCATAAGCATCTATGCATGCTTTACAGAGTTCTTAACTATTACAAATTATGAATGTTACTATGGTTCAGTATTTCTATTATTATCATTGAGAAAAAAACATATGCTGTGGTGAAGGGTGCTAAAAATATAAAATACATTGCACACGTTTGGGATTCTATAAGTGGCATACGATGTGACTTATTTTTAATTAATAATTGTTTTGAGAGTTGTTGATTTCTTTTGATTAATAAATGAGTGTTTCGAACTTGTGCTGTCTCATTTTAAAATGTACCTTTTTTCTTTCGATTAGCTTAATTGTTCCTCCAGTCCTGTTTAACACGTTGTTTCGTACTAATTTGAGTATTTTTTAGAGAGAATGACGAACAGATCGGGATCGGTGAAGTTGACAAAAGGGTAAGAATATAAAAATACTTTTGCAATTCTTTTCAAACGGCTTATCGACAAATTTAAACACGATTTCAATTTTAATAGCATGCTTAGGCACTGTATATTACCATATATTTTATGCAACGTTAAATCAAATATCCTCATTCAACTATCTCATAGTGGAAAAATCTTTTTTTCTACACTATTTTGGAATGGTTTTTTATCAATATCATTATTCTTATTGCATTAGAAGACTTTGAAAGCAGTAGTAAAATCAGTATTTACAAAATTGTACGTGTGTATTACAAGGTATAATATGATAGGTGCGTGAAATTCAACCTGCTCCGCAAGAGGAGAAAGATAAGGTATACGAGTTCTTTCAAAAGTTGGCTGGTGACGACGGGGAAGTGGATTGGATGGAGTTGAAGCAGATCTTGGATTATGCGATGAGATTAGGTAAGCGGCAACTAACAAGTATTTGCATTGTCTTAAAGGTAGAGGAATTACTTATAGTGCACAATGCTACTAATATTGCAAGGTATATATAGGTGTATGAAGAAACTATTATTTATTATTTGATGGTTTTATGCATGAGGTTGTTGCAACTGGTTGGGTGCACGATGGGAACTCCCTCTAGTGGCCGTAGTTTTATTAGGCTTCCGGGGTTGTGTAGTGGTTTGCAGTTCTCTACTGGATGTTACAGTTATCTGTACATAATTATCTTTAGCAATAGTTAAAAAATCATGACTTTACGTGCCGTTATCCCCCCTGAATGAAAAAGGCATGACGTTGGGCATGTAGTATGCCTCAAAATGGCTCCTACGGACACTGGCAATGTAAACAATCTGTCCATGTGCGACTATGATTGGACTATGCTGTCTGATCTTCCATTTGAATGAAAAAAAGCAGAGTACCAAAAAAGTGAAATGTTTCTTGTAGCTGCTTCCAATATTACAGTACAGGATGTAACTGAATAAGTAATACCGTAAACTTGGGTGACTTTGGCGGCCACTATTCGAAAATTTATTTATATTGTTTAGATCTTTGTTAATATTTCAAACATTGCGAGTATTTTTGGTTATTTATATTTTAGATACTATATTGAATACAAAGGTGCTTAATGTAAGTTAGATGATAATTTATTTTTTTTTGTGGCAGTGTTCAGAAGATAGCTTTGAAAATTGACCGATTTTGTTACTATGAACAACTTTGTTTGTGTTGAGTAATCTATCAGTATCTATGATTTGCCGCCGATAACATTAGTCCTGTGGTTTGTTAGGAATATCTTTCTGCAATACCCGCGTAGTTAAAGTGCTCGGTGTAGTCAATCGAGGAAAGTAAAGTCGGGCATTCTCAGTGGAAATGGCCATCAAATGATGACATTTCTGTGGTATGACAAACAAAGATGAGATTTTACAAGCAATAAAAACACCTGTCCCGTCCAAAGGATGTTTCTTCATTATACCAGAAGTACAAAATTATGTCTAGCTATACCGGGTGATTCAATTTCGAGGCTTATTAGATCTCGCTTATTAGTGGAGATAGAGGCTATGTTTAAATTTGGCAAAGTTTCGTATTTTTGTGCTGAACAATTATTTGAAAAGAAATTTTAGCTATCATTTTTCATTTTAAAGATATCCGCAAAAAACTGAAATGTTAAGATATCGTTTTTAATTTTTTATTCAAAACCAAACGTAGCTAGACATTTGAAACAAAAACATTCTACTTCGACTTTTTAACAAGGAATGCAGTGTTATTTTTTAATTTGAAATAACATCAAAGATGGCGGCGTAATCATGGCCAACTTTTGTTTTTCTTATGGGCGCCATATTGAATTTTGGCATTTTGCGATAGTCGTGTTTTTTCTCATTTCCGCAATGTATAACATGTTAGCATTATTTTTTAAAATAGTCATAAAATAGTTTTGTCATGATCTTCTTGCTGATTTTAACATATTTTGTTCTTGAACACTTTTAAAACATATTTGGTGGCCAAACTCGAGCATACACTAGCTTATCGTTTCATTGGCATGATAAACAGTAGTATGGCCAAAGTGACCCAATAATGAATTCTGACTTTGGCTACCCATATATATACATAAAAGAAGTATATCCTGACGTTGGAAATATTAGTGTTTTGAGATTTTTGAAGTACTATCAAAGACCCAAAAAATAGCACAAGTATGAGTAATTATATTTAATCTGTTAAAAGTTACCAGACTTCAAATTTCAAAAGTGGACTAAAGTCACCCAAGTTTACGGTATTTATTATTATTGATTATCGATAGCAAAAGTATTGATGCCTGTGTTTGAAGGCACATAATTCTGAAACAACTTAACACAAAAACTTGAAATAAATTGCATAGCGCTCCTGAATCATTTCTATAATGACATATATGACAACCAACATTTTGTGCTCCTTGTACGGTGGGGTATTTGGTCCAAAAACTGGTCAAAATAATTTTTTTCATTTACAATTGCTGTAGATGAGTCCCGGGGCTGCGGTCAACCCTTTTAACTGAAGAGAGGCGAGGAGGGGTTCGTTGTGGAACATCCTGTATGCATGAAAACGTTTTCTGTCTGTAGCGCGAATGATTGTCTACACAATTTATAGAATAATTCTATAACTTGCCATGTCTAAACCATAGGAAGGTACATACTAGCAGAAAGTGTAAAAAATCGGTAAAAATTGATCACGAAATGTCCACCCATGCTTGCATTAATAAGGAGAAAGTCTACTTTTCTATGGTTTAGACATTTTTCTGGTACAAGGTCATAATTTTTGAGGGGGTACGCAGTTTTATATGCATTATTGTTCTAATATAATTTTCGTATTCTATCGCTTTCTATGTCGTGGCTTCTCTGCACAACTACAACATAACTCTACTAATACTTCAACTCCTACAATACTAACCTGACGCGTGTAGGAAAAAGAAACAAACACGCAACTACCAGGCGGTGATCTTGGGCTAGCAAACAAATGGAATGCGGTTGATAGTGCACTGTACTCTTAGCGCCCGTAGTGTTGTTCATAACCTCTTCTTCTATGGCTACAGAGGCTCCACTCTACCAAACCAACACACGAGGCGTTGAAGCCAGCGGACCAAACGGACCAGACGCCGAAACCAACGCAGACTGTAACCAGTCTCTCCTATTAGCAGCCGGCGCTATATGCTGCGTCCTTTGCGTGCTGATGTGCAAAGGAAAGCAAAACGATCAAACTGGAAACCTATGCGGACCGGGAGCGGAGGGTGCCTTGGCTAATTTGTGTTCGAATAACTTTACAAACCAAAGGCCTCAGAGAAATACTACGAATAATCGAACGTATGACAGTGTTGATAACGAAATTATTACGAATCAGCCAGATCCGTCCATGAATCATGGTAGGTTTAGATTGGCCGTGGTTGGTTTAGAATGTCTTTTGATGATTGAGTTTTCTTTCCGGTTTGTAGTGGGTTGTGTTTTCTTACTTTGTTTTTGGTTTAGTTGTTTGGAGTTGATGATGGTATGACTCTATGATTCTACCATGTTGTGTTTGATTCTTTCTTCATAGTTTTCTGTCATGCCATATGCCGTGCTTTTGAGAGAAGGCGTTCATTGAGAAATTCTATGAGTTGCTGAATTTGTTAATTTGTTTTGATAATTTTTTATAGAAATGCAGAACAGGGGTTTCTCGAATGACGTTTGTCGCAGTATGGTCGCCATGTTGGATACGGACCGGTCTGGTAAATTGGGCTACCAGGAGTTCAAAGCGCTCTGGTCTGATATCAGAGATTGGAAGGTAAGATGCTATCAAATATACATAGTGTTTCCTAAGTGAGCATTGATGAACCAGAAATAAAAAATATTTATATTTGAGGAAATGGTGACTCGTCAAACTCAAAATATCGGTTTAGCTCACAGAATTGAGTGTCTCTTGTTGTTAAATAAAAAAAAAAACGTATTGAGTTTCTGGTTCATCAAGCAATAAAGCAACGTTCAATCGTTTTTTAAATGTCTTTCTAACCAGTCGCAAAAAAACTGTTTCGAGTAAAACGCGTTTAAAGTTTCAAGACCAGTAGCTCCGTTAATATCCAGTATTTGTAGCATTTTACTGCTAATAGGCTATATTAGGATCATACAGTATTCCTTCCTCTGCGTCATGGCGTTCGTTTTGAGAATTGTACACCTTTCTACGGCAAAAATGACCTTCTGGGACAAAATTCTGTAACTATCATTTTTAAATAAATTCTTATAACATTAGGTGTGCATAACAAGAAAGGACAGGGTTTAATCTGAGTAGAACAAATAACTTTAAAGAGTTATTAATTTATTTATTATAAAGTAATTAACAATGACTTGCAAGCAAGTCATGCAAGTAATTGGCGATTTTTGTGCCAATTATAACGAAACTTTGTATTTAAGGTGTTTTTGTGTCACTAATTATATATTTGAAGTCAGATTTTAACTAGTAAGAGTTAATTTTAACTTCAGCCGGGCCGAAGGTAAAATACCCGCCACCGTACACTATTTTTGGTGTGGAATTTAAAAAAAAAATTTGATGTGGCCAGGCACATGACTTTATCATACTATATATAAAATTAATAGATTACCTGCATGAGATTCTATTTGATCGAGATCGGCCTTGTCGGCATTAAAATAAAACTACTAGAACTAGACAGATATGTCGATAAAAGCTGCGTTTTGATATTGTACTCCGTTGACACCGGTACACCGTCCAAATGACACGTGCTATTGGGTATAAAAAGTGTAACTTTAAACGTTTAACCGAAATTGATTCTTTTTTTTTTTTGATTCTTTGAACAAATTTATCAAAAGTATCACCCTTGATTATACAATATTATTATGGTATAATCACATCCCTTTGTATTTAACAAAATATGTAGAGATTTTAAATTGTTACTGATTCTGTCGAGTGTAGGTTACGGATTTTAAGATTATTGGTGGCTATGTCGTAGTCTTCTTGCGATCAACTAAAAAACACCGATATTCGCAGATTTCGTCACCTACGCTTGACAGAATTGAGCCAGATATATTTTTATTATTAGCAAAGGTACAAACTTCACTCTAACGTAATTTTTAATGCATAAACTTAAACATGCATAATATATGTATAATAGCTGATTAAAAATTATAACTGCATTTCCGATTTAAACTCTACCTTAAGTTCAATGTCGTAATATCCATGTATGCAAGTCATACTCGTTGCAGCCAGAATTGTGACGTCATTACCACTAACAGAAGTAAGAGTTGAGATTATTTTCAGCTTATTTTGCACTTAATGTTTTTTGCCTTTTTAATTTTATTTACAATTAGATTATGTCAGATTTAATTTTTTTTGCCATTAAATTCGCTGGAAAAAAATAAAATTTTGCCGGAGTTGGAGTCGGAGTCGGACTACCAAAATTATCTGGAGTCGGAGTCGGAGTCGACAGATTTTTTACCGACTCCACAGCCCTGGTAGAAACGATACTTTTTAAACCTACACCTAATTTTTTTTAGTCAGCATTCCGTCTATACGACGTTGACAGTTCGGGTACACTCAACGGATTTGAGCTACGCCAAGCTTTAAATTCGGCAGGTTACCACCTGAACAATCACATTCTGAACATTCTGATGCACCGTTATGGCAACCAACAAGGCCAATTGGGTTTCGATGATTTTATGATGTGCGCCGTTAAGCTGAAGACAATGATTGGTACGTAGTTTTACTTATACAACATTTCTCGTAACCACATACAGGGCGATCAGAAATGGAGTATAGTTTGCATTTGGCACCACTAGCTGTTCTTATGTAAATATCAACAGTTTTCAGTTTTAGCGGTAAATGCCAACTATCTTCGTCCACTCTGTATATACATATGTATTATAAATATATGCTATATACAAGCGTCAAAGATACAAATTATTCTACTTATTGCAGATTGTGTATAAATTTAGTATTGTATATTATTTATATTTATATATAAATTTGCTTCTTTGTGAGGATTGTTTTGCTGAATGTTTTCTTTACAGTTCATACAGGTGGGATTAGCGAAGATGAGCTAATTAGAATTTTACAAGAAGATCAACAGAATGGCGACAATAGGTTTGTAAACGAATACAACAGAATTTATCGGGGATACTAATAGATATGGTGTTGTATATAGAACGCATTATGTTATTAATCCTTATATTATATTCGATATAACAATACAGTTTAGAGATGTGGTGAGGTGTGGAATTTTTTCAGTAAGTTTGTTTTGTACTAACATGCTCACAGCACAGGTGGTGTAGAGGTTGCTGTGATAGGTGTGCAAACTGCTTATTTATCTATGTGTGCTTACTTATAAATTTATAATATGTGACCAGCTCTGAAGAAAGGAGTCTTACGGCTGAATGATCGATTTTAAGGGTTTTGGCAGATTCGGATTATTTGGAATGCTGGAACACTAACTTGCAATTTATCAGAGATAAATCGGATAAAATTTGGTGAAGTTATAGAGCGTTGAACGAAACTACTTTTTTTGCGGGAGGAATCAGTTAAAAATTCAATCAATTAAAAATTTTACGGTTTTTATGTCGATTTTTATATATTGCCGAACTGCGAGCTAAACTCGAGCGATCGCAATCGTAATTGTGGTTAGTTCCCCCAAATGTCCGCGTAATTTTAATGGCATCACCATGTAGCAACGCGGAGTCGGCCAAATTGGCGGCGACGAAGCCTGAAGTGGAGAGCGGGGAGCGATGCGAGCACTTGTTACGCTTAAAACATGGACGTGACGTGTCTATACAATTCATCAGTCAATGGTTTAACCAGGCCCGGCGCGTGATATTTTTCTTGTGTGCGAAAAGAATTCTGGACCTTTTCGGGGAAAAATTCAGTTGCCAATCCACCGGTTTTGTGGCACGATTAAAATACTCATCTTGGTATCAATCGGCGCTAAAATATAATCTGAAATTTTATAATTTGCATGTAGAATTGAAATACTGCAAGGCAATATCATAAAAATAGTTCTTTTTAACCTTTTTAACATGAGATGTCACAAAATAACGTAAAACCTCCTTAAAAAGCTTCAGTAGATTTTTTTTATTGCATGGCGTAGTTTTAAGTTCGGAGCTTTGCTGTTTAAAAAAGCAAGGCTGTGCTAGAAAAACTACCATCAAAATTTTGGCAAAAAAGTTATTTAGAACTTCTTTTTGGTAGATTTTCATAATTTTCTAAAATTAAAAATACCAAGTAGGCATCTTGTGATGTCACAATATCTACATACAATTAGAAAAATGTTTGTGACATTGTCAGGTAGTACTTTGATTTTAGCTCCCATTATTGTTATTAATCTCTGACAAGATTATTGGCTTACTTATACGCTTATTCTACACATGATGAAATCAATATAATTACCCTAGCTAGCGCAAATTTCACATAAAAACTAGAATGATTTATTAACATAATTAGAATAGAAACTTTACACTAGGGTCATTCCGCGAATTTTTAATTTTAGGTCACCAAAACCAAGAAGGTTAATAATCGTTAAACGGGCGTGACGGGTGTGACACGGAATAACCTACAACTAGGAGTTTGGCATTTTTGAAAATCACAATAAAAATTTGTTTTCTCTGTGTACCTCAATCCGTGGAGATAGACTGTATACCTATTTATTTGTAAGAACACATCCAGCATTAATTTTTAAAATTTCTCTGGTAGTTTGTCGTTTTTCTTAGACTATGCAATCGCCTTTTCGACTGAAGTAATTACCCTAACTATTCTATTTTTTCTGGTCAATTTACGTCATTTCTAAATTTGGAAAAGTTTCTATTGCTCTTAGCCCACACGCTACTTGTTTTTTTCCCTACAACGAATTTTTATCCGCCGTTATGATACACACGGTTTGTAAAGAACTGCGTCCATATACGTAAAACATAAAACAGGCAAAGTTAGTACAAGTCTGAATTTGGGAAAATCATTATTGTTTAATTATCATCATTGATTTTTAATATAAATACATTTCTCGCACACAGAAAAGTGATCTCTCGAACGAAGAGAGAATTACTTGGCTGAAGTAGTTGGTAGGTTCGTATATACGCGAGAGATTATTGACTTTAACCAAGAAATTTTATTTCTTGGAAGAATTACTAGATTTAAGAAAGTGGTTACTCTGGTGAAGTAAGTAAACAGTCTTCAATGAAGTGTATATTTTTATTCCCGGTAAATATTTTTAGCTACTTAATGTAAGAATTTTAAAGATTTGGCACAAATACGTTTTCTATTGCTAATTAACAAGATAGGTATGTTATATTTACTTACTCGTTCTAAACTGTTGCGTGCGTTACATCAAACTATTCTGTGTTGAAACGTTTATTGCACACTATAAATCACAATACACATCCCCAATAAATCACAAGGCACATCCCCTACGACTTCGTTGTTGACGAGTACGACTTGTCGTACTAGGTTAGGATCGGTGGCGCCAGCCTTGGCAAAATCACGGTGCGCATATTTATTCGAGAGAAAGGGATTACTTGAAAGAAGTGAGAATCACTTCAGTTAAATAATTGGTGGGTTTTTATTCAGTAAACAATACTTACTTATATTAAATGTCTTATATTTTCTTGGATCAAGTAACTACGCACTTGGATGGATTTACTATTACTTCGTTGGAGAAATTAACATTTTTGGGACGAAAAACTCAATTACTTCTTTCAATACAATATTGGTTCTTATAAAGAAAGAATTTGTTGACAGCATTTATCTGAGAAATTATTTTACTTAGATTGAGTATGTGGCATTTCTTGTATATACCTAACTTTCTACATCCAAGTAAATATGCATTTGAATCTAGTAAATAAATTCAAGAAATTATGTTTTCTCGTCCCAAATAATCACTTTTCTGTGTGCACTTACTTTTAAGATCTCTTGGACTGGGGTATTTAATGCCGATTTTGTATATTCGGACTCAGTTTATAGTTTAAACTGGCATTGAAAAATCTAGCCTTTAGCGCCGTTTGAGATTCCAAATTCTCTTCAAATCTTCTGAGCGGGTCACATATACTCACCTGTTTTTTTTTGTGGAAGATACACAATACAAGTAAAACTTTGCAGTTTTAAATACAGTAAATAATATAAAGTTCATTAAGGAACTGCTCCACAGGTGTTTTAACTATTTTATGTTATAACTTCTATAACAAGCACTGCGCTTATTCTGCACTAATAATACAATCATAACACAACACATGTATATAATGGTGTATATTTATGTGATTAATATTATATTAATAAAAATTAGCTAGGACATGCTTTGTAGTACTAAATTCTCTTGTAGTTCCTGCAGATAACCCAACCATCTACGTACTAAATATCAAAATAATCTTAACAGTTATAACACTTTTCTTCGAATTTTCAGCTATGTTCAATGAAAGGGACCCAAGACGCACAAAAACAGCTAGTTTCACATTGGACGAATGGATTTCAAATACGATGTATTCGTAAGCCGCCAAGTGTTCTTTTCTTCATTCTCGTTGTGACGTAATCTATGGTTGTCAAGCCTATTGTTGTACAAGTCGCAAGCTAAGTTGGCGCGCAAATCCATATTTTTAGTGTAACGTGTTCTTAAAATTTTACTAGTAGAGTAGTTTTAATATTTTATAAAGCTTGATATGGCACAAATTTTAACATCGTAGATACTAATATTATATAATAATTTATTTGCGACTATAAATACGTATATTTTCTAACTGTTTTACATTATTAATCCCAATAAATATTTATTGTTATATACCTGATTGCTTTTCTTATATTTATTTTTGTATATAAATGTGTTTCCTATGTTGATATTCTATTCGACAGGAAAAGAAAAGGGTAAATAGAAAGGGAATTTTTAGGTTAAGATGGGCGTTCATGCTAGTGAGATCGACGTCGGCCTTGAGTCATATCTACATTCAGTGGCGGACTGGGTCCAAAAATATTGGTTGCCAGGAAGCCAGGAGGGGGCCCACATTTTTTTTTGTTCATGCTGCCGGTATATACATATACAGATGTCCCACTTTTTTTCCCGCAAAATTATTTTTAGAAAGCAAATGTCATTCTCAATAAATTTTTTATAAGGACTTATTTGTTTTCTCAATTCCTTGAAAAGTTTCAGCCGTTTGAACACACACACTACACCTTACAACGATAGAAAGTAAATAAATTTAAATAAAAATATTTAAAAGAAAATCGACATAACTTGAATAAAAATGAACCAAAAAATTCATATGAAGCTTTCTATTATTTTTTTTTCTAGAAAACAAATGTCATTTTGAGTAAAAAGTATCATATGGACTTATTGGTTTTGCTTAAGAAGTTAGAGCCGGTTAAAATACGGTTTTGTTAATAACTCAAACGGTTGTAACTTTGTTATAAATTGAAAAAATAATAAGTCGATATGAAACGTTTTACACAGTATCTCATTTACTATACAGGAGAAAAGAGTGAAAAATGTAAGAGTTACAAAAAAAAACTTACAAAAATATGAAATAAAATGTTCGACTAAATATTATGGAGGTAAAGTGAAACTGTGTTTGGTGTACAATAGTTTTAATATAATATATATATATATATATATATATATATATATATATATATATATATATATATATATATATATATATATATATATAAAGTGCACCGCAATCGTTCCTACTTACCCACATGAATATTGTATCGATTAAAACATCTACTAATTGTTATATAATCCATTTATTGAAAACAAAATAAATATACATTTAATAACGAAAAAGGTATTCAAACATAATTTTATTTATATACAGTGAGCGCGTAAAGTATGGAAACATGACAAAATCTCAAGAACGGTTTACTATTTTAAAAAACCCTCGAACACGTCGATTTATAATTAGCAAAATACACCTTATGATATCAAATTGTTTTTTTTACCTTCAATTATTTTTAACAGATGACGTCTCGACATTTTTTTTAAATGACAACCCTATATCTTTTTTAATGAATTTGACAGATCTTTTAATTGTCTTTATGGTAGCATAATATTTTTATGGCCTAACATCAGGAAATTTTCGAGAAAAAGAGAATTGAAGGTGGTGTGCGTTCTTTGGTGAAAGACTAAATTTCGTTTCTGATTAAAATTTTTACCGTATTCACAAGAAAATTGAAAACTTTTAGATTTTTTATGTGTTCCAGGTATCAACACATTCATTTGGTCAGGGTGAAATCGTCGGGCATGTTTTCTCAGATTGCATACACTGCTATAAGTCTCGTTACATATGGTACACGTTGTATTTTCAGCCATATCATAAGCTAAAATATATGTTATTGAATTAGAAAAATATATAAGTGTCCTGCAATTTCTTGCCATAAATTCAACTTAAAAAATAAATATTTTTTATATTTCATTTTATTTTTTAATAAGTTTATTAGTATAATTTATAATGGTAGTCCTATATTTTGACTATTATTATGTATTATGCTGATGTACTTACTAGTTTATTCCCTAAGCTTGTCTTTATTTGCTGGAAATATTAAAAAAACGTTGCGTTATTCTAAACCCCTTAGGTAAAACACGCTCGCCGCCCATGCAGCTTTGTTTACATTCGCTTACCTTAGTTCTCATGGCGCCCATCCGTGTCTCTTTATTTATCTGAGATTTATTCCCACATGTTGCACGGTATGCATAATCGTATTCACTACATAAATACGTAAACAGAACGTTAAATCGGAGTTTCAAACAAATTTCAAGTTTATTGCTGATGGAACGCAAAATCATTTCAATTTAAATGATTTTGCATTCCATCAATTAATTAATTGCTATACAAATTAGTAACTTACACGTGTTTTTCTAAATATTCTTAACAAAACACAAATGTCTATGCACAAACTCTAAACACTGGCAAATTTGACAGGTACTCAGTGCTCCGTAATCACCCAGACGGTTGCCGATTACATTTAAATTACAGTCGCTCAATGTCGCCTGAGTTCGTGAATGTCCGGGACTATTTACTAGAGGACACCGTAGGCGCTAGTCGGTTCAGGTGGTGACGTTCGTTCCGTTGCAGAAAGCTGGTCAATTAGCCAATTGATTTGCAATTTCTAAGCATGGCTACTCAAAACAACAAATTATACGCATTTCACCCTATGGATACATAAGTTAAATAATTTGTTTTTATAGAAGTTGGAAGTTTATAGAAGTTTTTATAGAAGAATATCCTGTCTGTACTACGTGAATAGATAAAATACTTACGTTAGCAAATACAATTAATTTGTCACATAGGGTCATTCAGAGCGTAAAACATAATCGGTTGCGAGGTTAATTTGTGTTTTAATGACCCTATATGATAATATTTTAATTAATTTAATTGATTTTAATTAATTACATATATGCGGCTTATTTTAATTTCTAAACTTCTGCTCATTTATCACTTACTGTTACGACCATAGTCGAAGGGTAAGCTAATTCTGCAAAGACGATCAAGACCTTGAAGATCGTTTGAAATAGACTTATTATTATTAAGCCTACGTTTAGGTCGGCGGAAATATTCGCGCGGTTTCTTAGTCTGCACAGCAGCGGTCGATGCCTACAAAGAATATCGAAACAATATATTTCGGCTTTTTGATCTAGTATTTGTCTCCAAGACTGATACCGACGCCATCAGTACCTTGTGAAAGGTTGTTTTCAAAGTCAGAACATATATTGACTGATCGTAGCAATAGATTAACATCCACAAAAGTCAAACACTTATTATTTGTTCAATACAACAGTAATCTTTAACGTTTAAATAAGATTGGATCTCGTTGTTTGTATTTTATTTTTTCTAAAGTTTTGTTATTTTTATGTATATGTATATTTTATGTATTTTATGTATATTATTGGAATATTGTTTCGGGTAAAAATGTTCAAACATTGTTTTGTTTATTTTATGATAATAAAGTTTTATTATTAATTCTCGTGTTTTGTTTATTACCACGGTTATAGAAAAATGGGATCTTTATATCTAATAAAAAGTAATAGAGGAAATTATAGGGATTATTTTTCGACGTTTCTTAAAACCAATGAAATGCTTCTTTATTTGTCACAAGGGTAAGTTTCAACCAATTATGTCATTATTATAGTGGGAATAAATCTCTTGTGATTATTCTCGGGAATAATCACTGTAGCTTTTATTTGTCTAGCAACTGTCAGATACTTGTCAAAATAATTACTTAATTGTGTCAACGCGAAATGGGTGAAAGTCATCGGTTTAGTACCTTTTCTAATGCAGAAATTACAAAAAAGATTTTAGAAACTGCCACCTGGAACGTATTGCATAATACCTTTCACTGAACCAAAAGCATATGCTGAATTTCTTCTGAGAGTGTTTTCTGAGAACACTCATACTATGAATTATGTTTGTTAATTGTTTTATATATTGTATAGTATGTACCAATATAATATAATAATAATAATAATGTGACACAGAAGAAATAAAATAAATTTTGAACAGAAATCTATATCCAATTCATCTACTCATCTATCTTGAGATACAACAACAGTAATGGACAGACGGTAACAAGGTAAAAGGTCTGGCAAAAAAATCCGGGTAAGAAAGGGCCGGGTAAGAAAGGTCTGGTTAAAAAATGTTCCGGCAAAAAAATCCGGGTAAGAAGTTCGGGTAAAGAAGTCCGGGTAAGAAAAGTTCGGGAAAAACAGTCGGGCTAAGAAAAGTCTGGTTAAAAAAAGTTCGGGTAAAAAAATCCGGGTAAAAAGCACTTACAAATTATTGAATTTGCTATTTGATTGCTTGTTCATTAGAAGAAATAGATAAAAAATAACACCAGAATATATTCTAATATTTACCCAAACAAATAGTACAGTTTTTTGTTCAACATCTAGCTTGCCAGACAGTATTTTCTAAATATCTCGGAACAATGGCTTTGGCACTTAGCTCATTATTTATTCCAATTCTTCATATGCACAAACAGAAATTTGATTAGAAATTTCTACCCTGAATCGCTGGAGCGGTTCGAGAGAAAAACGAAATTGTGACAAATTTTCAATGGTGCGCAAATTTTTAATTCACGCAGTGTATTAGTCTCCTAAAATAAAGAAAGAGGTAAGGGATTTTATTGCAAATATGTAAAAAATCCATGGAAATAAGTCCGGGTAAGAAAAGTCCGGGTAAGGAACTTCCGGGTATGGAAAGTCCGGGAAACATCCGGGTAAGAAAAGTCCTGCTAAGAATAGTCCGGGTAAAAAAGTGCGGGTGAGAAGTCAGGGTAAGAAAATTATGGTTAAAAAAGTTTGGGTACAAATCTGGGTAAGAAGTCCTGCTAAGAAAAGTTCAGGTAAGAAAAATCCGGGTAAGAAAAGCCCGGGTCAACAGTTGATTCTGACACGCTGAGTCTAATGTCTGGAATGTTTGGAGACTAATGTCTCCAAAAAGAAAGAAAGCGGTAAGTGATTTTATAGCAAATCTGCAAAACAACCCTTATAAATTATAAGTTCTTGTACAACATAATATAGGCTTATTAAACAATAAATTAAAATGTTATTTCCAATTTTGTGTTTCAATGTAGACACACATTTTGGTTAACAATTCTCTTTTCAATTATCGTTATGCTATGTTTCTGCATGCATATGTTTCTGAATACAATTAAACCAATTTGAGTGATCGAAATCAACAACTTAATAGCGAAAATTAAAGAACAACACAAATTATGAAACCTCCATTTTGGAATAAAAGTAATTCACTTGCTAACGCCATCTGTAGTTTGTATTAAGTACCTATCGTCCGCTTCAGTTCTGAACTTGCTAACTAGATGTCGCAACAATAACCATTTCGTACCGACGGTCAACACACGATTTTAGGATTTCCTTTTTTAACTAGAATGGTCAGCATAACTATCAAGTATTTTATTTTTTCGTAATGTATAAAAACATATCTTGTTGTCAGTTGGTGATTAAGTTCTATACCACTATTATTCCAAATACGCGCGTTCTTAGAAATGTCGCTGAACTCTTTGTACGATGGAAAACTAGGGTGACCGTCTGAGACATTTTGCGGTAATTCTTAGATTTGCTGACTCATCCTGAAATGTCGGTCTTTGTATGATTTGATTACAATCTAGTTTTTCCTGCTAGTCTGTCTAATAAATTTTAACGAAATAAAGTTTGCTTATGTGGGTCACAAACAAATGAAGTTGTTCGGTCATACCTAAATCTATCACGTAATGTAGAATGGTAAAACACAAAAAAATAACATGTTTGTATCGACAAACGCTAAGAATTATTAAACGTTACGTCGCAAATGATTTCATAGCATAGAAAAAGACGAACAAATAACATAAATTAGGCGATGAGAAACTATTAATTAATGATGTAGTACATTGTATATGACTTCATCATGGCCGCTATATAATTTTATTGTCGCATTAGGTGATTGTTTTCAATTGTGCGATTGAATCAGCTACTATTACTGCGCCCATTTTTTTTTTCTAATATCTAATTACTGGAAATCGAGAAAATGCCGTGGTATTGTATTAAGTTGGTGACATATTTACTCCATGCTATTATCTTACTGTCAAGAAATAACTTATATTTATGCCATATTATAAAATTATTCATCATTTGCAACGCAAATCAACTTGGAATCCCAGAAAGACTTTTAAAGGAGAAGATCATTATGCAGCAACAACACTGTTACAGTGAAAATATACTTCTCACGAGACAGTCTAAGTTCTTGAGCTGGTAGAACTGAACATAATGGCATATACGAAATTTTCCAAACACCTCCAAAATCTCGATTTAAAAAAAAACTGTTTTTGGGTACTTGCCTGTGTATAAAAATGCAGAACTCCGTCATTTTCCATTCGATTCCCAAAATAAAAAATGCAATTGAAAGAGAGAACACAAACCATTAGAAGGATGTACTGTTCGGTCAGTTGCAATAAGAAGTAAAAAAGTTATGGACGTTCAAATTCAGAAGTTTCCCATTATTTTCAGATTTTCTGAACTTTAACGACAGTTTGATGACCTGTTTCAATCTATGATATTTTATTTCTATTTTTTTTATTGACAACCCATTTAAATGTGCGTTTAACACGAGTTTGTTTATTACAATCGGTTGAAATTTGACTGAGTCGTCATCGATGTTTAATCATCGCCTTGACATTCACACTAGGCAGGAATATACCTACGGCCCGACCGTAGTAACCGTACTCGTGATTCACATTAACTAGACATTATTTTGTTTGTTTATTACCCTGTTTTATTGTATTTAACCTATTACAATAGGGTATTCCGGTGTTTTTGAAATTGTCATTTTTTACAAAGTATGGGTGCTACTGTTTGCTACTTCACAAGTAAAATATCAAACATTGTTTTAAATTAAGAGAAATCGTTGTTTGAAGTTTGAATTAGGATTGGTCTTTGTGACGTCACAAAGACCGCTCAAAGTGAGCGACTTGACAACGTTGCTATATCTAGGGTGCACGAAGTAAATTTTTGTCTTCTGTTGTGTCAACGTTTAGAATCGCTCTTTTGTTGACACCTGCTTCGGTTATTGAGGTTATATCAAACACTTGTTCAAAATGTATAAACTCCAACGCCGACATTGTTCTGTGCCGGGCTGTAACAGCAGTAGAACAGTAACTCCTGATAAGATTTTCTTTACATTGCCGACTAGCGAGATGAGAGATGTTTGGCTTCAAGTTTCAATGATCAAATCATGTCTCAAAAAAGTTACCTTTATTCGTTGTCAAACAACAGGGTCGCCAACCGTCAACTTGGCCGATCAGCTGTTCGAGAGCTGTCCGCTGTTGCCACCACTACTAGGAATCGGTAATCATCGTGTATTTCCGAGGGTGGTCGATGAATTCAAACGAAATGCACTTTTAATTGCAATTATCTCATAGAAAAACTAAATCAAAAAGCTCATAGCTTAACTTTATGAATCCTCATAAATTGTACAATAGGTTAAACCGAATATCTGCTTAAATTTTGACATGACCGGAATACCCTATTGCGTATACTATTAGGACGATGTAGGTCTTTAGTATCACCAAATTTCATATAAAATAACAATCAAACTGATCCATAAGCAGTAAGAAATCAGCTCTAGTGCAAGCTTCAGTGCAAATATAAGAAAAAGTAAACTGTGTGACAATCGACATAAGTTTTGTTACATCTGCGGATTGTTTGTGGACAAACAGCATCGGCTACAATTAGTAAATAAATCAGTGGTTAAGGCATACAACAAATTTTTAATGATGTGGAAAGACGAGCCTGGAATAGATTTATTTCATTGTGCGATAACTTTCTTCGAAATGATAAAAGTGCCGACTACGCAAATGTTGTACAAGAGTTTTTGAGTGCCTACGGTGAAATGGGCTGCAATCTATCAAAATTCACTTTTTACATTCTCATTTGAATTTCTTTCCGGACAGTCTTGGCCAACTCAGTGACGAACAAGGTGAATGATTTCATCAGGAAATGGTAGCTATTGAAAAACGTTTTCAAGGAAAAAACAACATCAACATGATCGCAGACTACTGCTGGTGACTTAAACCCGAAACTGATGATGCTTTGTATAAACGACGGAGATCGAGTAAACATTTTTAATTTTGTTGTATTTCTTGTTTTTTTTTCTATTTTTCATAAATCACGATAGTAACTTAGTAGTTTCAATAAACGAGTGAAAATTTTACTGTTGGTGCAATTTATTTTGAACCCAAATATACCTGGAAATGTGATGAACGTAAACTCTAATGTACTTAGTAACATATTGTGATAGTCTGGCAAGTAACAACAAAAAAGAAAAGAAAAAAAACAGTGTCAATTTTAGAATAACATTGTAAATCTAAGTGCTGGTAATATCTAAATAATGTGTATAAAGACTACGGATTTATTACAGTCTGCCTGTATATTTCTTCTCCGTAGTGTGATGTGTCTAGCCGGTCAATAAAATTTGATAATTCTGTTAAATTTCAACCGATTCTAATAAACAAACCCGTATTAGACGCAAATTTAAATTGGCTTTCAATAAAAAAATAGCAAAAAAATAGTACGGATTCAAACAGGTCATCAAACTGTTGTTAAAGTTGAAAAAATCTGAAAATAATTGGAAACTTCTGAACTTGAACGTCCATAACTTTTCAATTTGTTATTGGATCTGACCAAACAGTACATCTTTATAATGGTCTATGCTTCCTCTTTAATTTTTTATTTTTGAAATCGAATAGAAAATAGCGGAGTTATGAATTTTTATACACGTGCAAGTACCTAAAAACGGTTTTTGAAAAAATCGAGATTTTGAAGGTGTTTGGAAAATTTCAACTATGCCATCAGCTCTACCAGCTCAATAACTTCCGCTATGTCTAGTATATTTCGTTTTCTTTTGTAACAGTGCAATCTATGAAACATTCAGCAGCTATTAACTTCATGTTGCGTCTTCTCAAAGCTTGCAACTCGATGCAACCGCTTAGTGACCAAATCGACAGGGAACTTCGTTAACGTTAATGTTTGCCAATCCATTAAATTTGCCTTCCACCTAAAAGCATCCCCATTCACAAGTCATCATCGCCACCTACTTTGTTGCTACAAAGGTTTCCCCTATATCTAGACAGAACCACAGGCCGATGTTGTCCTCATTCTCCGTTTAATTTAATTCCGTGGCCCTGTCATCGCGGGGTTGTATGCTGGCACAGGTAAAAACCCCTTAGAAACACGTCTGCGATGGGGTCGGTCACCCTCACCATACCCTCAACCCATCTGGCGAAGGTAAAACGGCGTAGCGCTTGACCGGCGGTCGGTCGCGTGCGCCACTGACATCTCACATCAATCTACATTAGGGTTAAAAGCTTCCCTAATGAATTGCGCGCTCGCCGTGCTGGTCTGACCGCTATAAAATCCGCCGTGGCCGTACAGATACTGCCAGATAATGGTCACGATAACTTCGGAAGGAAAAAAAAATTGAGGGAAGACCTTCATTTAAACAGCGAAACCGTTATTTTGGTGGATAACTGTGATGCATGATAGAAATAATGGACGAGAGTATTGCTAAATAGAAGATTGGTTGCTATAACAGTTGGTTCATTGAAGTTTTCTGAATGTATTTGACCGAATGCTCAAAAGCTGCTAAAAAGATCTAATCTGATGCTAGTCTTTCGAAAAATGGTAATCTGCTCATGATTTGGAAATGGTGAGATAAGTGAGTGTGGTGCTCTTGCATGTTGGTAGTCTTCTCTTTACACATCTGTTAAATTGTACAGTTGGTGTCTATTAACGAACTAATGGTTATTCATTAAAGTTGTGCGGTGGTCGTTTAAAAATAATACCGTGTAAGTGGATGCAGTCACTGTAGGCTATTAATCTAGAGAAACACAAACACGTACATACGTCAGTACTCAGTGTGCATAATCAAAAATAAAACAGCAGCGGTGATTGAAGGTGCTTAATTTATAGGTTTATCCTTGTGTACAGTCATGGAAATAAGTAAGTTCGTATCGGTATCGCAGGATTTGAAAATAGTATGTCGCTTATATATTCGTGTACTGTTCTACCTCGACCCGGCCGCATCGCAAAAAGTTGTCCGTCACGAGGTGGTTTTTCGATGGATGTAATGTAACGGGATTTAGTTTATTTTCAGCGTGTCCGACCTTTTCCTTAATGTGATATCTTCATTGCAATGTAATAAATGAAATATGATCACTACAGTTAAGTTTACGAGTAGGTAATGCATTTAATTAAATATAGAATTACTTTTATAATAATATTAATAAACATGTTTGATAATATGATACGAAAAGCTCATTTTAAGATATGGCGTAATATCATGACACATTATATAAATTATAACTAATACACATATTAATTACGCAAGTAAATGCCTTTGCCCAGCAGTAGGATGACGGGCTTAAGTAAGTAAGTAAGTAAATGCGCAAATCAACTTGATGCCAAGGATTATCCCTAAATATAGACTATTTCAGAATTGTAATATTAAAATATATTCACTAAATGTAAATAAATTCTCTAAACATAATTTAAATTTACATTTAGGACGAGCATTATTTTGTATGAAGGACAACGGAAATTTTATATCTGTATTTACTTTACAGCAGTTAATGTTCAATTATCTTTTACGACATCTAATACATGCTCGACAACCAAAATCATTTAAATTATAGCAATATATACAGCTGTCCCACGTTTCTTCCGCAAAACAATTTTTTTCAGAAAGTAAATTACTTGTTCAATTCATTAAAAAGTTACAGCCGTTTGAATTATTAACAATATCTTATTTTAAACGGCTCCAACTTCAGAAGGAACAGAGAAAACCAATAAGACCATATGAAACATATTACTTTCTACTTTCTAGAAAAAAAAACATTTTGTTATTTTCTTTTGTTCATTTGTTAAGACAAATTATTAAAATTTTACTTATAATTAATAATTTTTTATTGTTGTAATATGTATTTATTGTGTTTCATTTTTGGTTTTGCATTGTTTGATAACTAATTAATTTTTATTTTTCTTTTTTTGTCAATATTTCAAAGAGCTCTACAGAAGTTTTATTGTAATATAGTTCTAGTTCAATAAGCACACATTTTTCATTTACTATATATTAGCTGGAACATCATTGGAAATTTTATTTCTTAACTTGTTTTTTAAATAAATTAAGAGCCGTGCATTAACAACGATAATAAGTTAAAAGTAACATTTTGACTTATGAATTGTTTACTGTAAGGTTAGCTAAAATGCATATACATTAAAAATGAAGGTCTTTTTAATTTCCAAAAAATATATAAACTATAACTGAAAATGTTTAACGACATACTTTGTCAAAGTAATATTATAAGTTAATAATATGGTAACATACTGGCGGGATGTAAATTTTAAATATATCAAAAATTACAGCCACAACCTGGATTTGAACCAAGGCCCTTTGCGTCGCTAGCACAATGTCAATAGCTCAGATGGGAGAGCATTGTGCTAGCGACGCAAAGGTCCCTGGTTCAAATCGTCAAGTTGTTGGTTTCTCTTACGTATACCTAAGAGAAACCAACAACTTTTCTTTCTGAAGCGTCTCCTTTTGGGAAATTATATACCCGTTACCAACACAATTTATACTCATCCCAGGTCAAATTTGATGAAATAATTTTAATGTTGTATAAATATTCTTTTAGATGGTCGTATATTTTAGTTTATTTTTTTTAATAATAATTATAACATATTTACATTCCATCAAAATTCGTCGAAAATTTAGAGCTTGCTTCCAAACATTTTTGTAAATTAGTGATAGGTGATAGGAAACATATTGCTGTAAAGTAAATACAAAATAATAATATAAAAAAATAGTAATGATACATTCATGCTATACCAAATACATACTCCTTTCTGTTTATTAAGTTAAACACTGCAAAATATCGTTGAAGCTAAATATCTCGAAAGCACCAGCAAATCACAATTAACAAATTACCATAAAGACAAATTTAAAGCAATTTAATTTTAATTTATTTCTATTTTGTGAATAAATGTTAATACATATGTCAGTTCTGAAATAACCTGAAAAGTAAAAATATTGACAACAACAAATTGATTTTTGTATATATTAACACAAAAAAAGCTATTAGATGCAATAAGGTTGTAAGTATAATTTGTTGAGTTGTATGCAATATCTTGAAATGAGATTTTCATTTTATGTATTCGAAAACTTTTATGTTTATTAATATAAAATTAACGTCATATTTAATAAAAACACAATTACATTGCAATGTATGAATTACATTAATTAATTACACATTAAGCTAATAAATAGAAACATATAAATCATTATAAACCAATTCAAAGCATTCGAACAAGGTTTCGTAAATAATAAATTTCCGATATACGAGTTGAAGCGTAAACGGACAATTTTTTGCACTTAGCGGCCGTGCGGTCGACCAGAATAACAAAAACCTTGTACTTGGATGTATCATCGACACACTGCTAAAATATTTATAGAACTTACTTGATTCCATGAGTGTACATCTAATGGTTGGACAGATGATGTCAAATATAATTACAATAGCTTCAGCAGCCAAGAAAGAATATGATGTTACGTGCAAATTAGCATGATTACATTACACGCATTATTTTTGTTTAGCTTCTAGCAGACAAAATATTTCCTTTTCAGTTTTAACCAATGAACTATTTATGGAATCATTTTTACTTTTTGTGTCTGTGTGTTTTTTTTTTGTTTTTTTTGTGGCGATAATTCCGGAGAAACTACTTAAGGTATCGGGATGAAACTTCATATTTAGAAGTTCCATTATTAAATTTAGAGCTGAAATAAGTTATGGTCAAAAGGAACAGGGGGTTTACCGTTAGCATTTTTCAACGATTTGGCAAATGAGCCAAATGCGGCAAATGAACATTTTTATACCCCCCCACATTTAATGTTGCGTTTGACACAACATTTGTAACACGCTTAAGGAGGCGTGGCAGATATAGACTTATATGTATGGATTTGATCAGAATTGAAAACTGAATCGATTTAGCTATGTCCGTCTGTCTGTCCGTCTGTCTGGCCGTCTGTCCGTCTGTGTACACGATAACTGCCGTAATTTTGAAGCAATTGATCTGAAATTTGGTATACAAGCTTTATATATATATAAGAGATATCTTAAAAAGTAAGTTCGTGAATGGGCAAAATCGGTTCACTTGTTTTTTTTTTATATTTCGCGGTGGGGGGTATTTTAACTTCAGAACGGCTGAAATCAATGGTGCCAACCTAGACCAAAACGCCGGTTTTATTATTATTAAGAGGTGGCAACCCTAGCTACTACAGAAACAAAAAAAAACACCCGGTGTTTAAAAATCCATGGAAGAAAAGTTCGGTTAAGAAAAATCCGGCTAAGGGTCGATCTTACAAGTGTACGTATAAGTAGTGGAATAGTTATTCCCAGTATAAATAGTGCTATTCCGCCTCCCATTGGCTAAAATATTTGTGTTGTCATAGTAATAACAACTTATACCGGTATTTATACCAATATTTAGGTTATTCCAGAGTAGAACGTGTTTTGTAAGATCGGCCCTAAGAAAAATTCCGGTTAAGAAAACTCCGGGTAAGGAAAGTACGGGTAAGGAAAGTACCGGTAAGAAAAGTCCGGGTGGAAATCCGTGTAAGAAAAGTCTGTGTAAAAAAGTCCGTGTAGGTAAAGTCCGGGTAAGAAAAGTCCGGGTAAGAAAAGTCCGGGCAGGAAACGTCCGGGTAAGAAAAGTCCGAGTAAGAAAAGTCCGGGTAAGAAAAGTCCGGGTAAGAAAAGTCCGGGTAAAAAGCCCGAGCAAGAAGAGTCTGTTTACTAACTGTTTACCCGTTTGTGTTTACATTGGTGCCAACCTAGACGCCAACCCAAAATGCAGGTTTTATTAGAGGTGGCAACCCTAGCTACTACAGAAACAAAAAACACCTGGTGTTTAAAAATCCATGGAAGAGAAGTCCGGGTAAAGAAATTCCGGAAAGGAAAGTCCGGGTAAGAAAAGTCCGGGTAAAAATCCAAGTATGAAAAGTTCTGCGGGTAGGAAAAGTCCGGGTAAAAAGTTCGGGTTAAAAAGACCGGGTAAGATAAGTCCGGGTAAAAAGCGCGGGTAATAAAGTCCGAGTAAAAAAAAAACGAGTACAAAACTCCGGGTAAGAAAGCTGGGTAAGAAAAGTCCGGGTAAGAAAAATCCGGGTAAGAAAAGTCCGGGTAAGAAAAGTCTAGGTACGTCACGTACGTGTACCATTTATTGCTGGAACACGTAGTAGATTTAAATGCCACGCTTTTTTTTAGCAAATTTTGGCAAATAGATCTTTATCATGCATTATCTAAAAAGTAATTTTTAAAAACTACCTACCGCAGAACTTCTAGCAGACTCAACTCTTCCAGACCGACGTTTCACAACACTTTTTCCGTCAAAGTCATCACCACTACAATTGTAACACATTGTAATTTGTAAACTGGAATTTAATGTTACGATACAATATACGGCATTATTACACATTTTCACAAACAATTTCAATTTCTGCGTCCTATTCTATTCATCTCTTGGTACGTTTGGATCTGCCTTAGGAGTTTCGTCAAGTGGATGGCCGCGTGCGGGTCGTTGTAGTCTCGAAACCTGTGCTGCTGTTGGGCGCGCTGCTGCTGCTGATGATGCTGACTGTACGCCACCGACGCCACGCTAGCCTGTTCCTTCAACACCTTAACTTGCTGCTTGAGCGCAAGAACTTCCTTGTACAAGTTCATCACCACCGTTATTTCCTCCTCCTTCTTGTTGAGTGCCTGCTCCATCACCTCCAGCTTCTTCACAGATTCCTCGTCAGCCTTCTTACCCTTTTCATTGACTTTACTTTGTAATGTTTCAAATTCCCTATAAAAGCAATAAGTAATAGCAATTACATGTTAAAAAGGAAATACAAGCACAACATATGCTCGAGTCATATGGTCAAAAGAAGACGACCAAACAACTTCAAGGAATGATAAGCAATACAACTGAAGGGAGATTATTAAAAGTAGACTGGAGGCCCTGATTGATAACCACAAAAGGGCAACAGACCTGAGAAAAGCAATCAATCCTAGAAACAAACCTTCTTAACAAAATTGACTCCTGACCAAGAAACAGACTAGTCTCCGCGGGAAGCAGAGAGGAAGTACAAGAGGCCAGTGGCCCATGTCCCACCTATAGACGAAGAGACGACACGTGAGCAAGTGACCATAAACAGAAGGCTGAAGCTTATGCATAACACCTAACGGAAGTGTTCCAGCCTACAACATCAAATCAGAGCCAATCACAGAGGAAGCTATAACCTATGGAGAAGAAGCCATCCAGCTAGTCACTCCAAAGGAAGCCGCCAAATAAATCAAAGCAAACCTGAAACCAAATGTGGCTCCTGGATATGATCTCATCTTAAAGTCATTAAACAGTTATCTAAAAAAAGGTATTGTTATGCTGACAGAGCTCTTTCGAAAGCTGGTTCATCTCTCTAAGCATTTTCAAATATCGACGTCAAGCCCGTTGATATTTGAAAATGGTTATCTGTACGATGACCGTACGGCGACAGCTGTACCAGTTTAAGGAATATGGTTAACGTTCCTTGGTACATACGAAACAGTGATCTGCACCGTGATCTTGGTGTCCCACAAGTCATCCAAGTCACGTCAACGTAGAGGCCCTGCAGCTACTGAACAACCAGAATCTAGTGTAAAGACTAAAAATAACCACACCATTAAAACTAGATCAGTGAAATGTGTATAAAGCAGAGCACAGTGAGTGAGCTTCTTGTTTAGGACAAAAAATCATTGGATAGCTAACAAGTACCTAGTTTTAAAGAATTCAGATTCAAATTGATGGTTAATCTTTTAGATTAGTTTAAATTTCTTAAGAATCTTGTCATAGACTATTCAGAATAAAACACATAGATGAATACTCTAATAGATTTAATAGAAGTAAAAGCATGGGTACCCCAGGGTAGCGTCTTGGGACCTATTCTCTGTCTATCTCTATCTAGCTGGAGGAATCAGGGAACCAAATGGCATGTCAATACTTACGCATTCATAAGAGCAAATTCGTTGTGCAAATTCGTCAGCACTTCCTTCAGGTTCTTCTCTTTCCCTCCTAGCGCAGCATCACTGGATTTAGCTTCCTCCATGGTATTCTGGACGTTCTGCTTGTAGGGCCACATTTTTTGTTTCGCCTTCGTCGGTGGTGTTGGAGTCGCATTATACCTCATTCGACTTCTGTTGGTAGGCTAAATACAAGTGAAGAAGAATTGATAAAACATTTTGGTATTGGTATTGTGGTTCATTAATCATCAGATGACTTACCTGCATCAAGGTACTTGCTGAATAGATAGCAGTTTCCGGCTGGTATTTATTCAGGACGTCCTGAAAGCCTATGCCCTTCTGCGGTATGCACGTGCAGTTCCTCTGCTTCGTTGGATCAGCAGTCCACGTCAGCGTTCTCTGCAAAAAAACAAACCATCATCAAGCAATTTAGACAAGCTGTCTTATGACCAAGCAATACATTGGTATCACCAGAGGCACCAGTCTCCAAAGCTTCCTGATCAGGCTCCTCAGGTATCTCCTTGGCCATCTCCTGCAACTGCTGATAGTTCAACGAACTCCTATTCAGTGGGCAATTCATGTACCTAGCGCAAAATTTCATAAAAACATAAAGAGAAATCCACAATAAAAAAAATATTTTAGCCTTACGCTCCCATCCTGGATCCCAATGATGACACCACAGCAGAGAGAGACCTATTGTGCAGCTTCTCAGCAGCGAGGCCGATGTTGTGCGCCAAAGTTGGCGAGATCCCGGAAATCGGTTGTCTGGTCTTGATGATGCTCATCACCTGTTGGATGTTGATGCCGATGTTGTGGCTGGGCGATGTTGACTTCGCCGCGCAGAACGGGATGGCGTTCAGGTTGAACTGACGCATGTAGCTCTTGGCCACTTGCTTCATTTTGGAGGCGATGGTGGGCAGCTCGTAGTTTCTGGCGCTGGTCGCGTAATTGCTGTAGCAGTCCATTCGGGGGGCGGTGGGTTCGGCGTAGGTGTTGTTTTCGTTGATTGGCGTTAGTTGGCGTTGGTTGTAGACGCTGCCCTGGTCGAATTGTTGAGCTGGGTAAAAAAACCTAGATAGGCAGGTGTGAGTTGTAGAATGTTTTTGGTCGATTTGAAAGGAAGAAGGGGTTATTGTAATAAGGTGGAAAAGATTGATGCTGGTGATATATCAAGATGGTCTATGGATGATGTAGAGATGGAAGAGAAGTCAGGAGGCATAAGCAGGAAATAGGAAGATGCTGAAAATGGCAACATCAAAAGCGATGATAAACATGAGTCTAGTAGACCAGGTAATAGAGACTTTTTCGTGACAAAAATAGTATCAGCAAGCCGCCGGTCCCAGGTCACGTGGAACAGTCCATAGATGTATTGTGATGTGTTTTCGACTAGCAAATATCATTACTTTATTTGTTATAAACAAAAAACCTTAAAAGATCGTGCTTTTTTCATTGTTCCGGAGAAATCTGCGTGTTTTTTCAAAAATTCGTAACTCCGCCATTTTCAAAGTTGTAATGCAGGCTTTTAGCGTTGCCCGATGATTAGTTTTTGCACAATTGCGATTTGAATCTTTTTATGCAATATGGTTCGGCGAGCCTATATGCTTCGGAGGTGGTCCGATTTTAATTTTTTAACGTATTTCGAAAGTAGAAGTATTGTGCTACAAAACGTCTATTTTGATTTTGCGTTAAAATGTTGCGAAATAGGCGAAAAATGCTTGCAAACTTGACCGAAATCTGCCGCGCGCTCAAACGCTGTCGAGTAGTGGGGTAGGCGGCCGACTCAGGGAAGCGCGCAGCGCGTTGGGATTACTATAGATACGCGCTTCATCGCGTCGGCAGCCTACCCCCACTACTCGACCGGTTTGGAGCGCGCCGCAGATTTCGGTCAAGTTTGCAAGCATTTTTCGCTTATTTCGCAACATTTTAACGCAAAATCAGAATAGACGTTTTGTAGCACAATACTTCTACTTTCGAAATACGCAAAAAAAATTAAAATCGGACCACCTCCGAAGCATCCAGGCTCGCCGAACCATATTGCATAAAAAAAATTCAAATCGCAATTGTGCAAAAACGTATTATCGGACAACGCCTGGGTTGTGCACAGTTAAAGTACCTATCCATCGCTACTTTCTCGCGAAAACCCTGCGTTACAACTTTAAACATGGCGGAGTTATGAATTTTTGAAAAAAATGCAGATTTCTCCGGTTCTTCCGAATTTCCTCCGTTAATATTAATCCGATCGGGTCCGTGTAGGGTTCATTTTTTTCGTCTTTTCATTCTCTACAATTCGTCTGTTGACAGTATCAAGATTGCTCCATCGGTTCAGCTTTTACAAGCAAACAACGAAAAAAAGCATGATTTTTTTAGGTTTTCTGTTTATAACAAATTAAGTAATGATATTTGCTAGTCGAAAACACATCACAATACATCTACGGACTGTTCCACGTGACCTGGGACCGGCGGCTTGCTGATACTATTTTTGTCACGAAAAAGTCTCTATTGCCTGGTCTAATTGGGACCAAGCCATAGTTTGGAAAGGGATAATAAGGAAAACATGTAACAGTGAGAAAGAACTGCGTTTTCGAGTTTCAGAATATCCAAACCTTCTTCTTTTCATTACAAATGGTATACGATCTCAAGAATACTAAATCAACAAGGATTGCTTAATGGCCGTTTTTAGGTTTTTGAAAATCAACGCATTTCACGTCATCATTCCTGTGTGACCGCAATACAAACATTTCAAGCTTCAAATGTCAAATGTGTTTTTCAAGGTCCGCTTTTAACGTTTCAGGTAATGACAATCACAACATGTCTTACATATTGCGCTATGATTGGACTGTTTGAAATTCCCGCATTTTTACGTGTCAAGTGTGTCTGCTTTTGACGTTTAAAACAAACATACCACAACATTGATTATTGCGCTACTATTGGTCCGTTTGAAATCCCCGCGTTTTTACGTGTCAAGTGTGACAGTCTAAAAATTCTGATAACATTGGAAGATTGAGCAGTCCTTTTAAGATTCTAAATATCCGTGATTAGGTCTCACTTCTTGAAAATTTCTAGCCACTTTAGTTTTGCAGATGGTATGACATTTAATTTTGATGGTTTTCTTATAGAATAAAAATTCTACCACTTAAGGGGAATCCGGGGAATCCATACCCCCTACGTTTTGCTTGCAAAACACGCAAAAGTTCTGAGGCTTTTTCTCAGCAATTAGTTCACATAATCGTAAAAGAAATACACCAAATTAAAGAGAAAAGATATATAATTTTGCGTCTAGTGGTAGATTTTTAATAGTTCTGTTCGCTTTTGACAAATCTATTTCTGAATATGACATAAAATTGGCTGGTTTTGCAATTTTTTTTACGAAGAACTCAGGTTAAAATTGAAAAAAGTACCACATAATAAAATCTAAGTTACACCTTCCTCTCTAAGTGTACAAAATTTCACGTAAAAATATCAATATCTTACAAGTTGCTTTTTTCACTCAAAACTTTACTTCTTCGAGTACATGAATAAGTTATATTTTATCACGTAGCGTGGATACAACAACAACAAGTAACACATATACATTACCACAGCAAGTAATACACCTTTATCTATAATTTGATGTATAACATGAGAGAATTGATACAACATTAAGCTGACTATGGATGCTTAATTTATAGGACGTACCAGCAGTAGTGATTCCTCTTAACAATTAATAAATAAGTAAAACGTCAAATAGTTGGAGCGTTATTTGGCAATGTTTGATACCCCTATAGTATATTATAATTAGTGATGGGCAGAATCGTATTATTTCAAGAATCGATTTTCAGTATTCGAGTGATTCGCATAATCGTATGATTTGGTTCTCGAGTTGTTCTCGATTAATAATCGATTATTAATATCGATTTTGAATAATCGATTTTGAATAATCGATTTTGAATAATCGATTTTGAATAATCGATTTTGAATATTCGATTTTGAATAATCGATTTTGAATAATGGATTTTTAATAATCGTATGTTATCAATGATGTAAAAGCATATTTTGGGTTGGATTGAGCGACGAAGTTGGTGACGGGGGGGTATAAAACTGATATAAATGTATGTAAAACCGACTATTAAAAATCGATTATTAACATACGATTATTCAAAATCGATTATTCAAAATCGATTATTCAAAATCGATTATTCAAAATCGATTATTCAAAATCGATTATTCAAAATTGATTATTAAAATCGATTATTAAGAATGGATTATTAAAAATAATAATCGAGATACCTCGATTATTTCAAGAATCGATTATAATCGATTTTGTAATCCGAATGCGCCCATCACTAATTATAATACAAGTTTTATAAGGCAAAAATTGCCGCACGTCGAGCGTAGCGCATCAGCGAGGAGTTGGAAACGTATTCTGTGGGCTAGTTTTCATTTGCTACCGATAGAGGGGAGCAGCTTTATTATGCGGCGGTTTGACATGCCGCAGAACAAGCAATTAACATTAGAAACATGAAAATTACTGCGAATAAATATGGCTACTGATACTTTAGAAGCAACAGACTGTATACTTCATAATTCAGATGGCACACTTAATTTTATACTGTTGAGTAAGATTAAATATGAGATAAGATGTGCACATTGTGCACCCAATTTAAAAAATTAATGTCTCTAATGAATCAGCTGAATATGTTGAAAGTTTTACATGGCAACCGCGGGTCTTTGGCTTATAATCACCTACTTACAGTAAAACGGAAATTTCTGTAATTTTGGATACCCTAAATGTGATAGATCCTTGGCATGAAAAGAAAACTATTCAACAACTTCAAAAACAAATATGGCTGTTAAAGTTAAAGTTAAGGTTCAAGTTTGCTTATGTTGAGCTCATTTAAAGTGTGACCTAATAGAATCCTTATTAATTTTTCATGGTTCAAGCTTTAATTTCAGCATACCTAAACATTTCTATCAAGTCGAAATTCTGAAAACTACAAAAAAACGTTATTTTTGTGACAGTTTCTGGTGAAGTAATGTGAAGTTATGAAGACGTTGATTGTCAGGTTCATAATCTATGCAAAAATTTTATCACAATAAGCCCTTCATCAAACAAAGCCCAAATTTCAATGAACGGCATATATTTCAATAAGACACAAACAAAATAGGTAACAATGCAGAATAACAAGAATAACAAGATGTAAAACGTAATTGCTCCACGGATTCAATTACACTATTGCAAGACTTCCAGCATAGACAGATAATTGCAGCAAACGTCGTCTTCACTCACACACACAGAACACGTCGTCCTTCAATTTTTTTTGGGGGCATCGGATCGACGAATTTTCTGGCCACCACCAGCCGACAGGGTTAGTTATTTTGCATCGTTACCTATAGTTTGCGCATTATTAAACTATTTGTCATATAGATATTAGAAATTTCGAGAGCCTCAAACAAACTCTCTCCTCCCAACAATGATTTTCTAAACATTACCGTTGCTGTTGCTGCTGTTGAAGTTGCGAGTGCTGCCTTGAAGGTTGATGACATCTATCCATATCGTACGTATTATCCTGACCCAAAGGCAGAGTCGGAATTTCCGTGCTATATTTCGACTGCCTGGACTCTTTCGGCCTATCCTCATCATGGTTATTACTCTCGTCGGAATCAGTATCTTTCGCGGCGTTGTTATGGTAGATCTCCACCAGTTTTTCAGGGTCTAAGGGTAGCTTCTGGTTCAGACGTTGCTTACTAAGCGTCCTGTCGCCGGTGGCGGTCCTAATCTGTCTCTTGAGCTTCGGTTTTTTGGGTTTGGGCGATAATATTGAGCTGGAGTCGTGGTTCAGCATCTTCACAGGTTCGATTTTGAATTTTTTCTCGACGTGCTTGGCGGTCGACTTGAGATTTTTCTTCGTGGTCACGTTCACGGATATCGTGGAATGTTGGAGGGATTTCGTGAGGCTGCGCTGTTTGTGCTTCCTCTTCGCGCTGAGTTGTTTGGAATCGACGCTCATTACTGATGGTTTTCTGGCCGCTTCGTCGGCGGCCTTGATCGCGGTGATGATTTCGCCGTAGTCTTCGGCGCAATCTGGCCGCGACTCGACAGGTGCCAAGATTGGTTCTGAAACCAAACAAACATAATGGAGTGGTCATATTTTCAGGTCCTATTATGGATCATCATGTTTGGGTACCATTGATTTAATTAATTTTGAAGATAAGATGGCTAAACTATTGATGCTGGAAATCTTGATGGTCAACAATTTAAAAACAAGTTAGAAAAACTAAGACGGATACATGGGAATAACCATCATAGTGATATTTTTAGAAAAATTTAAATTTAAATGTTACAGCCATAACCTGGATTTGAACCAGAGACCTTTGTGTAGCTAGCACAATGCTCTCACCAACTGAGCTATTGAGGCGTATGATATATGTTAATACGGTATATCCGTATATTCATATCTAGTTATATTTCACGTTCAGTAATTGACTTTAAATTACATTTCTGGTGTGAACCCTACGCCATGTAGACGACATTTGTCATGATAGGTTAGGTTTGGTAGTGTTTACTACTTCACAACCAGGGACACAAAGGTCCCTGGTTCAGATCCAGGTTGTGGTTGTAATTTTTAATTTATTTAAAATTTACATCCCACTTGTAGATCACCATTCACCACACATTGACATTTGCAGTCCATTAAGATTTGAGTGCATTTGATCTGTTTGACAACCACCAACAATTGAAGAGGCCTAAAATAAAATTGAAGCTTTTCCCTGATGATTCTTGTTCAATATGCCGAGATATATTTCGGCGAAAGATCGGTTATATTTCACGTTCAGTAATTGACTTTAAATTACATTTCTGGTGTGAACCCTACGCCATGTAGACGACATTTTTCATGATAGGTTAGGTTTGGTAGTGTTTACTACTTTTTTTACTACTTTTTTCAAATATGATGTTTTATACGAAGCCAGACTTTTCAACGTTAGTTAGAATCTGATCATCTGATCGATTGAATGATAAAAATCGGACATCAAACTAAGAATAATGACAGACTCGGTTATCATAGGAAGTACGTTTCATGCAAATCCGAATCTTTTTTTACGTCTGGTCGCCATATTAGATACACCATTTTAAATTATGCAAATTTGACAGTAGATTTGGAATCAGGAAACTTAAAATATCATAGGAATGAGCGAACCCGAAGCTTTTGTATTTTGTTTGTCACCATGTTGGATCCGCAACTTGAGTTTTTAAAATCAGAGATCAGATTTGGAATTTGCCTAAACGAGTAAACATGACGGCGCGCAAAGAACGAGCAGTATTTTTAGGTATTTGCAGATCAAAGAGGACTACAAAAAGCAACCACTTGAAGGTAGAAAACTGCTAGCAGTTGGACAAATAATTCCGGTGAACTATAAAGGAAAAGAAGATTTTCAACAATGAACAGTTTTGTCATGAGAAAAAAGATTAAGAACAAGAGTCCACTTTTCTACCATTGTCGAGTTTTTATTTTTGTTGCCCAATCTTCTGCTAAAAGTTCATTCAGTTTTATGCCAAAAGATGTTTTTGAAAGGCAACAAAAAGGTGTTGTTCGTCTTTTCAGAAAGTATTGTTGGTATTTAGAAATGCAATATTAAAATAATATCGAAGCACTTGAAACAGCACCTGATTGAAAAATAAAATGGTACATTTTAAAATGTTTTTGAGTATATCTTCTATTTTTCGTAAATTTGTGATGTGAAATGATAAACCACAACTAGCAATATTATAACTTATGGCTTCTTTTTCAAGAATCTAAAACGTTCGTAATTATTTTTCGTTTACAAGAAACATTTTCTTGAATATGTTAGTTTGTTTCTTTTTTCACGTTATACAGTTCATATATTTTACTGATACTAAACTTACTGAATTATTTAGCTATGTAAAAAAAAAGAATTTCTTTGTTTGTGATTTATAAAGTTTTAAACATTAAAATTGATTTTACTCGAATTTAATAGTATATTATTTGACGAGCACATAAGTAAGGATATAAACATGCGAGCGATTTATATCAGTTGTGTGCGAGTCGAACACGACGTTTTATCTACGACTCATAAATTCCTTTTTATATCAAATCTTTTAAATGTATTTGTCAATGGCGGCGAGGCAAAATGTCAAACAGCTCATCCAGGTAGGTTTAGACTGACTTTGACAGTACATTCGTATAATGATGACAGTTCCTTCAAATAATGAAGTCATTATTTGAACGAACTGTCATTATTATACAACGCTAGTGTCATTATAATCATTGGCGCGTATCATGATGGGGATTATATAGTCATAGATACGTATGCATTGAACTTATTATATGTGAGTCGTAGATAAATACTTAAATATGACTTTGATCGTTTAGCCCGTGTGTAAGGACCTTTTTTGGTGGAAATGATGACTGTCTGTGAAAGAATACAATATAAACATACCCAGTCCCTAGTAAACCACAGGAAGCAAAATGGAAAAATGGAACAATCACTTCTGGGATATGATAGACAGATGTATTTGGACCAATAAAAATACAGAAGCTATGCACAACACCAAAAGGACGAAATGGCAAGGAAGATTTTTTGCATTCTGTCACAGAATGGAACCTATTGCAAAGCACATTTGAAAGGAAGAACTTGTTCTTTTTACAACGTAATACTAATTCTAAATCTCTCTAAAACTACCCCATATACCATAAAACACATACATTACCTGGCTTATCCTTGCCACTAGCGGTATCCTTCAGCTTCGATTTTCGTCCACTCTGAGGCTTATCGCAATCCAATCTGACATGCAACTGAGAGAGACGATTCACAGACGCCGTGATGCCGTTCAAAATGTTATTGATGGTCTGGACAGCAGCCCCAGACGTATCAGTGCTGATCGCCTGCGAATTCTGCCTGACCAGAGTGGATGTCGAAATGCCATCTCGCGAACCCTGATGGTTGACAGTGCAGTAAGCACTGATGTTGTGAGTATTGTTCTTGAAGTTGTTGCTGACGGCGCTGTTGTTGGTGCTGATGGTCTTGTTGTTGTTGATTGCGTATTCGTCGATCTCATGCTGTGACGTTTCAATGTGGTCACCCCTATTCTGCGGCAGTGCTGGCGTTGACAACTTCTCCCCTTGGTTAGCCGCATCACCTTTGAAATATTGGAAAACAATGTCATAATATTCGTATTATCCATTCTGCAAGGTTAAGATTAGTAGCATGGTGAACTACTACTAATTCTCTTGCTAAATTAATTTACTGGGATTAATTTTCCCAGTAAATTAATCATTTATCATTGCTAAATTAATAGTCCTGAAACTCACTACGCTTTTCGGATGACCGTCTCGTCGGGTGTCTTTCTTTCTCGCTTCTGGAATTCTTGATTGCTTCTGCTTTGGTCTGATAGAGTTTCTTCATCTGGTCCAATTGGTCTTTGAGTGTGTTGCAACGGTTCTCGGCAATCTCAAGTTGTTCTTCCATTTCTGCGAAGAGGAAAATAAAAATACTTGTCAAACTGAAGGAATGCGTCAATTGCAAACGTGAGACGCGTTGGTTAATTCTTATGCCAAAGTGTTAGATTTTTTTTGCTAACCAATCGAAAGTTTTTACAAAACTATTTCAATTTTTAGGAAGTTTGTCGATAAAAAAGTGTACTTTCGAATTTTAATATTTGCACTCAAAAATACTTAGAATTATTAAATTTGCTTAGATAGTAGATTTTGATATAATTGAATGCATTTAGAAAATAAATTGCTTCCGGGTTATGCCGTGTGCCAAGATTCGTAAATGCTAACGTTTCGCAAACCATGTTGCTCGCTTCTTCAGAGGGTTATCACGCGGTAACGTGTCACACCCGTCACGCTCGTTTAACGACACTAAATAATCATGGGGGCCATTTATTGTTATTCTGATGCATCAATATAACAAAAAGGAGAATTATCTATTAAAACTGTTGGAGACAGATGTTCAAATTTTAATTGGTTATAATGAAAACCCCCTTTTAAATGTGTTGCTGTGACGGGTGTTACCATCACAGCTGATCTTGAGTTTTAGTAACCTAAAATTAAAAATTCAGCAAACCATGTTAGCTGTGTTGATTTTCACGTGACTAAACTACAAGGCAATATGTATAACCAAACATTAATCACCCATAGTTAATAACACAGATTTTAATTTATGGTGTTTTTTCTAATGTGACGGGCGTGATAATTTGGACAAAATCGTAATCACATAAAGTGAAATAAAACACTTGAAATGGGTGATTTATGTTAGGCTTTTTCGAAAACCAGGACAAAAATTGCAATTTAACACTGATTGATCATAGATGTTAATTTGTTTGGCTAGAAATTCAAGATTTGCAAGACAATAATTATAACAATGAACCAATTAAGAGCACACATATACAAGTTATTCCCGTCACAATTTTGAGGAATTTTGCATAAACTTTATTATCAAATACAATTTATTTAGTAAGTACGCACTTATTTAGTAAGTACGACCAGAATCATTTAGAAAATAGATTGCTTCCGGAGTATGCCGTGTGTCAAGATTTGTAAATGCTGACGTTACAATACACAGTATTCAGTTAGCTCTGAAGAAGCGAGCAACATGGTTCGCGAAACGTCGGTATTTACGAACCTTGATACACGGCATAACCCGGAAGCAATCAATTTTCTAAACAAATTATTTATTTAGTTATTTATTGAACAATCCGCGGACTAGTCAATTTTTAATTATTAAAATATACATTATTAAATTAAATACAATATCCGACCACCAATACTCGTTTTGCTTAAACGTCATAGTTTTTTTTTAAATAGTAATCTTTTATTCTTCTTCTTGTTTTAATGGACTCTGTAAATCGTAACGCTATCATACAAATTGTATGGCGTTTTTTTCGAAAAATATCTAGAAAAAGGCTATTGAAAATTAGGCCAACATTGATGTAGTTGTTTATGCATTGAATATGAATCCGGGCTTGTAAATTTCCACAAGGTTTTTAGGGGAAATATGTAAAAACGTTATTTAGTTATAGCGGCTGAACCAAATGTCCTAGAAACTTCAAAATAACATCAAAATAACCCTTAAAATTTGTATTTATCTGAAATCCAAAGAAATTAATATATAACGAAACACCAATATTTATTTGTTTTGCATTTTGCAATTTGACCTATTTTACATGGTGTACGGTATTGTTATGTGTAGTTATTGTTTTTTAATACCTTTAAGATTGATCTAAAGATGGTTTTTTGAAAGACCGAAAGCGATCGTTTGTAATTTAAATAAACTCGACATTCACAAAACCATTGTTTTATTGCACTACATCAATAAATTGTTCTACAATGTTAATAATAAAAAGTCAGAGCCGTTTAAATTACGATAATATTAATATTTCGTACTTTTTACTCAGAATGACATCTGCATTTAGACCAATAGAGATTTTCGCGTGACAAAAATAGTATCAGGAAGCCGACGATCCCAGGTCACGTGGAACAGTCCGTAGATGTATTGTCATGTGTTTTCGACTCGCAAATATCATTACTTGATTTGTTATAAACAAAAAACCTTAAACAATTGCGTTTCTTTCGTTTTTTCGCTTGAAGCTGAACCGATTGAGCAATCTTGGTGCTTTCCACAGACGAATTGTAGAGAATGAAAAGACGAACAAAATGAGCCATACACGGACTCGATTAAATTAATATTAACGGAGGAAATTCTGAAAAACAGGAAAAATCTGCGTTTTTTTTAAAAAATTCATAACTCCGTTGTAGCGCTCAGTTGTAGCGCAGGCTTCGGGAGAAAGTAGCGATTGATGGGGACTTTGAGTGTGCACAATCCAGGCGTTGTCCGATAATTCGTTTTTGCACAATTGTGATTTGAATTTTTTTATGCAATATCTTTCGGCGAACCTGGATGCGCCGGAGGTGGTCCGATTTTAATTCTTTTAACGGATTTCGAAAGTAGAAGTACTGTGCTACGAAACGTCTACTCTGATTTTGTTAAAATGTTGCGAAATAGGTGAAAAATGCTTGCAAACATGACCGAAAACGGACGCGCGCTCGAAAGCGGTCGAGCAGTGGGGGTAGGCGGCCGATGCAGGGAAGCGCGTATATATAGTAATATCGCGCTGCTTGCGAGTCGAAAACATATCACAATACATCTACGGACTGTGCCACGTGACCTGGGACCGTCGGCCTCCAGATACAATTTTTGTCACGCGAAAATCTCAAAAAAAACGAGAAAAACCGACATTGAGGGTTTGGCATAATACGAAGAACAGTAGTAATCCACTGAAATTTCCAATGATTTAGCAATAACACACAATCATTAAACGGATTGTTACTTTTGCATCAGAAAAAAATTTTGCAGTTTCATTCAAAACATTAAAAACAAATTACTCCAGTTTACCATCAACTACTACTAAATTGACCTTAGTCAAGCACATTGCCAGTTCCCAAATCAACGGCAACACTACGGGAAGCACTGTGGTGATTATGGATGAAGATATGTCACAATTGTCAAACTCCGAGGAGGAATTTCTACGTACCATTATAACCAGAAACGCCAGACCTTTCAGAAAGCATCATAACTTCCCTCTCAATCACTTATCTCAAAAACCACCGTTGCACCCCCTTGTATCCTCCCCCCATTGACATAAGTGCCAATTTTGACACGTCCGCGAGGCATACGTCAAAACAAACGTCTTGTCAAAAACCCGTCAAAACCCGTCAAACTCCCAGTCGAACACCCATAAAAAAAAGAACAATCCACAAGCGATTTAATCTAGCAACCTTATACTGGTCGGTAATCATCGACCTGTCACCAGTTTGTCAGTCATGACAAAAGATATTAAGCGTCGAATCGTTCGAACCGTAATTTTTTCCTAGAACAAATTCACCGCAAAAATGTCCGCTTGTGCGTCAACGTCACGCACCAAAAGCAGCACCAGCAACATAGCCAACGGCACGCTTCCGGTGCCGGCTCCGGCGCCGAAGAGCGACCGCACCAGGTGCCACGTAGTCTTCATGCACAACAAGTTCAGGAAGCGAAAGGACGACAGGTACATCATAGACCTCGCCCAGGGCTTAAAGCTGTATGGCCATGAAGTCACCGTGCTTACCACCGGGATCGACCAGCAGAATTGTTTCCACGAAGTGGTTGTAAGTTTTTTTTCTTATTCTTTAATTCGTTGAAGTAATTGGTTGTATCTTCTTAGCCAAAAACAGGGAATATAGACGTGAGGTACTGTGGAAACTACCTCCCGAGTAGCTGGTACTTCTTGAAGGCCGTCGTCATGGCGTTGAGGTTATGTCTCTTCCCCCCGAAGCCTACCCCTAAAGTGATCATCCTCGATACCAACACAGTAGCCCTGTTTATACTGTCTAAATTCTCGAAATACAAGACGATCTTGCTGGCGCACTTCTCAGCTATAAAGGAGTTGGACTTCTTTGCTAATTATCTAAAGGTGACGCCTGATCTCCTGACAGCTTTGACCATACCATACGCTGATGAGATAATCGTGGAAAGTGAATGCCTTGGCGACGTCTTCAAAAGATCCTTCCCAAATTTCGAAAAGGACCTCAGGTTCGTAACTCCTTGCGTCGACACAGGAGCCTGGACGCAAGAATGCATAGACATCCACAGGTTAATCCCAGACTTACCAGAAAACATGAACCTATTTGTCGTTTTCGGCCAGTTTAAGAAACGCTCGAACTTCAAGCTAGCCTTAGATGCCTTCGAGAGCTTCCTGTTGGTAGCCGATGAAGAAACAAAAGGCAACTCCCACTTGGTCATCGGAGGAAACTGCAACGACAAAAAATCGGAAGAACTGCTATACTACGACGAACTCCTAGACATTATAAAAGCCAGACCTTGTGGAACCCAGATAACCATCCTCAAGCAGCTACCTATAGTTCACAAGAAGACCCTCCTGAAGAAATGCGCCGCACTTTTGGTGCCCACGAAATACGATCCCTTTCCCGACACGGTAATTCAAGCTCTGCAAATGGGTAGGACTATAATCGCTACAAATTCTGGTTTTGCAAAGTACGCCATCACGCATAGGATATCTGGGATTTTGGTGGAGCCGGATCCTTTCAAGTTTGCCGCTGCGATGATGAAGGTCATTGGTAACCCCATGGTGCATACGTTCATCTGTGAGATGGCCGCAGATGTGTTTAGGAATCGTTACTCGCACCATTGCGTCTACCGTAAGATCAATGGTGTTGTCGAGCAACAGTTGGCACCTGTCAAGGGCGAGAAGGGTGGTTGAACGGTGTGAAGGGTGGGTGTGATCGTGTGTATAGTGGTTGTGAATAAAAATTGGATAGTAGCGAATGTTGTTTCTTTGTTTCTATTTGTGTTTTCTAACTACTTTGAAGGCGGTGATCACTACCACATTCCGGGTAAACTTTTCGTATAGCAGCTATATATGAAGGGTTCAGAAGGCAGTGTTCATTATTTTTCTGAAATTGACTTATATAGCGTAAGTCCCACCGCAGTGCTCATACTTTCAGTTGACAAAACACCCAAGCCAATGCTTAGATAGATCAGTGACAGATGGCGGCATTTATTCTGGCATCAGAATAAAAATGTGAAATTGTTCTGAAGTCAACTGGTGTAAGTCATTTCAAAGTTACGTTTCTATACAATAATGAGTGGTTTATCTTTAGAAGATGACCCTTACTCTGACAGCTGAAACGATTATGTAAAGGTTTTTACCTACGACCGTATGTGTAAATGTCCCTTACGTCACGGACTACTTAGCTCGTATATCGCTTATAACATACGTGTGCCTTTGGCTGTGCGTTTGTGTTTTTAACGCACGACCTAATGTCATGATGACAGATGTCGCGCGAATATTTTAATTATTTTATTTGTCATTTTTGATACAGTTTATATTTATTGAAATTTTCGGTCGTAAGTAACTGCAATACTCGAGCTGTAACATATTATTACTAGCACGTGATAATTTATGTTGAATTTGTATTGGAATTTTCGATCAACACTTCAGACAAAGTTCTCCGTAGTTGCAATAGATGTCGCGCGAATACATTGATTGGTCAACCGTCAAATATTCTTGCCTGTATTTGTCTGTCATTTTTGATACAATTTATTGAAATTGTCGGTCGTGGGTAAAATTATGTACAATACTCGAGCTGTAACGCATATTACATACTCGTGGAAAATAACAAAACTCGCCGCTTCGCGGCTCGTATGTTAAATTTCCACTCGTACGTAATAGCCTAGTTACAGCTCTTGTAATGTAATATACTATTACCTACGACCGTATGTGTAAATGTCCCTTACGTCACGGACTGCTTAGTTCGTATATCGCTTATAACATACGTGTGCCTTTGGCTGTGCGTTTGTGTTTTTTACGCACGACATAATGTCATAATGACAGATGTCGCGCGAATATTTTGATTATTTATTTGTTATTTTTAATACAATTTATATTTATTGAAATTTTCGGTCGTAAGTAAGTGCAATACTCGAGCTGTAACATATTATTACTTGCACGTGATAATTTATGTTGAATTTGTACTGGAATTTTCGATGGACACTTCAGACAAAGTTCTCCGTAGTTGCAGTAGATGTCGCGCGAATACATTGATTGGTTAACCGTCAAATATTCTTACCTGTATTTGTTTGACATTTTTGATACTATTTATTGAATTTGTCGGTCGTAGGTAAAGTTATGTACAATACTCGAGCTGTAACGCATATTACATACTCGTGGAAAATAACAAAACTCGCCGCTTCGCGGCTCGTATGTTAAATTTCCACTCGTACGTAATACGCTATTTACAGCTCTTGTAATGTAATATACTATTACCTACGACCGTATGTGTAAATGTCCCTTACGTCACGGACTACATAGCTCGTATATCGCTTATAACATACGTGTGCCTTTGGGTGTGCGTTTGTGTTTTTAACGCACGACCTAATGTCATAATGACAGATGTCGCGCGAATATTTTGATTATTTATTTGTCATTTCTGATACAATTTATATTTATTGAAATTTTCGGTCGTAAGTAAGTGCAATACTCGAGCTGTAACATATTATTACTAGCACGTGATAATTTATGTTGAATTTGTACTGGAATTTTTGATCGACACTCAGACAAAGTTCTCCGTAGTTGCAATAGATGTCGCGCGAATACATTGATTGGTTAACCGTCAAATATTCTTACCTGTATTTGTTTGTCATTTTTGATACAATTTATTGAAATTGTCCGTCGTAGGTAAAATTATGTACAATACTCGAGCTGTCACGCATATTACATACTCGTGGAAAATAACAAAACTCGCCGCTTCGCGGCTCGTATGTTAAATTTCCACTCGTACGTAATATGCTAGTTACAGCTCTTGTAATGTAATATACTATAATGCAATTTACAGTGTTGAGCACAATTACTTGGAACTTGTGACTAAGGCCTGCGACACACATGCATCAACTTACAACGCGAGTTATGTTAACGTAAGTATGTCCCAGACATTAATCTTAGTGATGACTAAAATTATGTACAATACTCGAGCTGTAACGGATATTAAGTGGTCGTGAAAAATAACAAAACGCGCCGCTCTTCGTGTGTTAACTTTACACTCGTACGTAATACGTTAGTTACAGCTCTTGTAATGTAATATATGACCTCGCACGAGAGAATCGCCCTAACAGCCATCTCGCGTTTCGGCAGTATTGAGCTTATCCTTGCCAAAACTTGTGCAAGACCCAGGATTAACTGCATCTTTCGTTGATCATAAATTTGTTGTGCCTGAACACAGTTATCTTCCAAACAATGCCGACTTTGGCGTCACTAAAACAACTGCTAGAAAATACGAATTTATGTATGGTCCAAAATATTGGATCAATCTAGTAGCAACTGCCAAAGAACTAACGCATTTCAGGTAACAAAAATAAAGAGAGACGAATGTTTTTGACCAAACCGTTAGAAGAATAACTCTGTAATCAAAAACTAACACTGAAGAAGTTAAAATAAATTGCCTGACCATAAAATGGGTTTGGTATTGCAAGAATCAACACAAATAAATCTTTTATAAACTTTGCAAGAAGATTTTCGGCTTTATCAGATCAACATCTCAAAGCCTCCAGCAAAAAGAAGGGCTACCAATTTCTTTAATATTGTCAGAACACATTCTATCCAAATCGCAGTTTATTCGTCACTTTTGATAAGGACAATAACACAGAATTATCGTATTCTTCAAGTCCAGTTAACCTCTTAAAATTTGGTAGGGTTAGTCTAGGTACTGTCTCATAGATGGCGTCACGAAACTATTTCAACAAAAGAAGGCCACAGACGATCTTGAGCGGTAAGGTGGGTACAATCCCGATGATTAGGCCCTCGCCCACTAGGAAAGAACCACCTCATCGATTTCGATAGAAATTTCACAAGAATCACCGGACCTCCGATAATGTTCAGGAATACCGTTCGATATAAGTAGAAGCGGCCGAGGTATAGTACGATCAGTACCAATCGATATTTCTTTGATTTTAATCTAAAATGACACCAAATATTAAAAAAATTATTACAGTTTATACTTAAATGCTTATAAGAAGGTATCGAGATTTTTTTTTTGGAAAATAAACCGGTGTTCTATTACTGAAAAAAATATCATTGTCCAGTGTTCTTGTTACTATGATTGAACATGAATCACTCTTCACTACACAGATAGACAATTCTGTTTAATTCCAATAAATATGCATTGACTCAAAGAAATCTGGTGTTTCAATAGAGACAAAGAAATATTTCTTTGCGGATTAAAATGAATTTGTTTGAAATATTAGTTTGGTAGAAAGAACGTTTATTTGTGTCAAACAAATTTAATTGTCTGTTAAAATTTACAATTTGTATATCATAACGAACGAGATTTATTTAGTTCAAATAATTATGATTGTGTTGAGTGAAAGAATTATAATTTTTTAAATTAACGAAATTGTTCGTTGATTTAAAAGGTGATACTTTAAGGTTGCAATAAAAGGTTCTTTGATTAAAGAAATTATTGGTATGACATCATCTGAGCGGTAAGTTTTCACCAATCTATTATTTATACTCAAGATAAAGCCGAACTGCGAGGAAAGAGTTTACAGTACCATCTAATAATACAGTTGGATGAGACATTCACAATAAAAATATATTTATTTGAATCAAAAAATGATTTCTTTGGCAGAAGTAAACCTGTTTTTAAGCCAAAGCAAAAATATTTCTTTGAAGAAAATAAATCTCTTCTTGTATACAAATATATTTGTTTGAATCAAAACTAGATTTCATTGGTGGAAAGAAACGTCTCCTTAAAAGAAAACAAAAATATTAATTTAAAGGAAAGTTATCTTTGCTTGTATCCAAATATATTTATTTGACTTTAATAAATATTCCAAATAAATTAATCTCCACAAGCAAATAAACTAGAGTATTCAATGAAGTAAATATTGTAGGCGTCCAACAAATATGCTTTGACCCAAAAGAATAAATTCAAAAGAATATATTTCTTAAAACAAGAAATTTTTTCTATCTGTGTATTTTTCGCGCCCTGGTGTATATGACGGAAATTATCACTCTATTAATCTTTATTATTCGATACTTTTGATAGAATAATAACACAGAATTATCGTATTCTTCAAGTCCAGTTAGCCTCTTAAAATTTGGTAGGGTTAGTTTAGCTACTGTCTCATAGATGGCGCCGCGAAAATATTTCAACAAAAGAAGGCCACAGATGATCTTGAGCGGTAAAGGGTACAATCCCGGCGAGTAGGGCCATAGCCCACAAGGATTGTCTTACCTCACCGATTTCCGATAGAAATTTCACAAGAACCAACGGACCTCCGATAATGTTCAAGAATACCGTTCGATATAAGTAGAAGCGGTCGACGTATAGTGCGATCAGTGCCAATCGATGTTTCTTTGATTTTAATCTAAAATTACACCAAATATTTAGAAAATTATTACAGTTTGTACCTAAATTCTTATAAGAAGGTATCTAGATTTTTTTGGAAAATAAACTGGTGTTCTATTACTGAAAAAATATCATTATCGAAGATTCTTGTTACTATGGTTGAAGATGAATCAATTTTCACTACACAGATAGAATTCTTTTTCTAAAATGCATTTGTTGGAAATATTTGTTTGGTAATATTTGTGTCAAACAACTAAAATTTTCAGTTAACATTTACAATTTGTATATTAACACGAACGAGATTTATTTAGTTCAAATAATTATGATTGTGTGTGAAAAAATTATAATTTCTAAAATTAACGAAATTGTTCGTTGATTTAAAAGGCGATATTTTAATGTTGCCAATGGTTCTTTGACTAAAGAAATTATTAGTTTCTTTGAAGGAAATAAATCTCTTCTTGTATACAATTATAATAAATTTTTAGTATATGACGGAAATTATTACTCTATTAATCTTTTTTATTCGTCACTTTTTATAGGACAATAACACAGAATTATCGTATTCTTCAAGTCCAGTTAACCTCTTAAAATTTGGTAGTGTTAGTTTAGCTACTGTCTCATAGATGGCGTCACGAAACTATTTCAACAAAAGAAGGCCACAGACGATCTTGAGCGATAAGGGGGTACGATCCCTGTGTCATAAGCCCTGTCCACTAGGAAAGAACCACCTCAGCGATTTTCGATAGAAATTTCACAAGAATCACCGGACCTCCGATAAAGTTCAGGAATACCGTTCGATATAAGTAGAAGCGGCGGAGGTATAGTACGATCAGTACCAATCGATATTTCTTTGAATTTAATCTAAAATTACACTAAATATTAAAAAAATTATTACAGTTTATGCCTAAATTCGTATAAGAAGGTATCTAGATTTTCTTTGGAAAATAAACTGGTGTTCTATTACTGAAAAAACTATCATTGTCGAGGATTCTTGTTATATCGTGCATGGGTACGTTTACAAATGATGAATTCGCGTTTTGCAAACACACCCCTCAATAGTTACTATATTTTGCTGCTTAAATTGAAAATTTGAAGACTTACCATGTAATTTCTCGTCTTGGCTGGTCATCTTATTGGTATCTATGTGGTGATCATACTTTGGTTCTTGACTTTTTGATTCTGGAATCAAATAGAAAACTAAATCAGTGCTTTGGGTCAGAACGGGCAAATGTAAAAGTAGAAAAGTATGCATACAAAAATTGATATTGTAGTCAAATATTTCGTTTTACTCTTTCATAAAAAGTCAACTTTAGCCATCCTTGAGTCCATCAATGTCTTACAAGATTAACAAAGCAAAATGCCTGAATAGTTGACTATCGTGTCCAGCGTGGTTCGAATATGGAACGAATTATTTAGTAGTCTGACGTCTACTTGTAGTTTATAGATTATAGAAAATAAGTTACGTCGTATGGTTTGCTTAGAAATTGATGCTGAATAGGTATAGATTCAGCATCAAGAAAAAATATAGATTTAAAAAAGAATACGGGTATAAATTTAAAAGAGATACCTTTTAGGTGTACCAGTTTTTTAAATCAACTGTATACAGGGCGAGGAAAGTATGGAAACATAAGAAAATCTATGAGACGGTTTGTTACTTTAAAAAATCCCCAGACATCCATTTTTGACTATCAAAATATACTCTTTATGTACAATTCAAAATCCAACCTTCAATAGTTGTTTAACTGGCTTATGAGGTATGTCATCAAAATTTTTCTTAAATGACAACGTCATATTGTTTTTAGTGATTTTGGTAGAGCTTTTAATAGGGTATTCCGGTCATGTCAAAATTTAAGCAGATATTCGGTTTAACCTATTGTACAATTTATGAGGATTCATATAGTTAAGCTATGAGCTTTTTGATTTAGTTTTTCTATAAGATAATTGCAATTAAAAGTGCATTTCGTTTGAATTCACCGACCACCCTCGGAAATACACGATGATTACCGATCCCTAGTAGCGGTGGCAACAGCGGACAGCTCTCGAACAGCTGATCGGCCAAGTTGACGGTTGGCGACCCTGTTGTTTGACAACGAATAAAGGTACCTTTTTGAGAGATGATTTGATCATTGAAACTTGAAGCCAAACATCTCTCATCTCGCTAGTCGGCAATGTAAAGAAAATCTTATCAGAAGTTACTGTTCTACTGCTGTTATATAGCCCGGCACAGAACAATGTCGGCGTTGGAGTTTATACATTTTGAACAAGTGTTTGATATAACCTCAATAACCAAAGCAGGTGTCAACAAACGAGCGATTCTAAACGTTGACACAACAGAAGACAAAAATTTACTACGTGCACCCTAGATATAGCAACGTTGTCAAGTCGCTCACTTTGAGCGGTCTTTGTGACGTCACAAAGACCAATCCTAATTCAAACTTCAAACAACGATTTCTCTTAATTTAAAACAATGTTTGATATTTTACTTGTGAAGTAGCAAACAGTAGCACCCACACTTTGTAAAAAATGACAATTTCAAAAACACCGGAATACCCCATTGTCTTTGTGGTAGTGGAAACATTGCATTACATATTTATTACATAAGAACATGTAACGAGAAAAACAAAATAATGATAAATCTGTAAAGCTTGGAGTTTGTAAATGGAATATGAAAATGCGTTTTGGGTATAATTATTTGCTATGAATCCGAATCCGCAGCCGTATAGCGATTTGTTAATAAATTTATATCAACTGAACTCGTAGAATATCGTAGAGACCTCAGATGGGTCTCATAGTATACCTTAAAAATTGTACCATTACCTGACATTTTGAGAGTTTGTTTCGCAAACGTTTTTGAAGCATTTACAGCGATTCTTTAAGTGAACGAAAACACAAAATATTTTAGTGGAGACGATCGTCTCCAACAATATATGTCCACACATTTTCAATCTCTCATTTCATTTGGTTCTCCATATACTTCAAATGGCAGCTTGTCGTGAGAGACCCTCTATATACAATAGTACTATCCTTTAGAAAATTCCTTTTTAGTGTAAAATTGATAGTTTATGAATTATTGACAAAACACTACCGCTTAGTTCCCACAAATATGTTTGCAGTTATTATATTAGATACTTAGATGTTCACAATGCTTGGCATAAGTAACCAAATATCAAGTATGCAGTTTGAGCTGCTTTACTTTTGAGACTATCTTTAATTTTCTAATTCATCGAGTTCATCAGTTTCTAGCTTTAAATACGTTAACTGCAATTTGTTCACGAATCCCATTTGAAAAGTTGATAAAAACTCTTGGCACATATTTCCTTCTATAAATTGTAAAAACCAATTATACAAATATGTTGTGAAGGTTCCGATAACCACAAATTTAGTTACTAATTAGCCAAGTTAAGTTAGTCCTCTTCTCCATAACATTTTATTAGATCAGATATAAATTTTTCGTAGTGATGTTTTTATATTAAGGCCTGGTAATTTGAATTACTTTATACTATTTTCGTACAAGTTTCGTCCAAGTTTCAAAACTACATAGTTGGTAAACTAGCTCCTAGATCAAAATTTTGATGGATTTTTTCTGAATTACATTAATTAAGGTCATACAAGCGCGTCTACTTTTGAAACTTGGACAGAAACTTGAGCGAAAACCAGTATAATGTAATTCAAGCTTTAGTCTCATGCAATTTTAGTATATTATTCGTACTTGTTCACATAAATAATGAGTTATGCACCGTGACCAGTTGCAGTAATAGATAGCAATGTATGTATTAAACATAATAAAGAATAATATTCCGCTTTGGTCACGATTTATTACGTACTTACATATAATTAAACTGTGAACATGGTGTGTAAGATGTGTAACGGTCGCTAGTCAGATTTTTGCGCTTTGTTATGCATTACATGTATGCGCTAGCGCATTAAAAAATTGACACATATGTTTGCGGCAGTAACAATTCTCTTATGGTCACTTAAGCTGGTGAACGGTTTATGTGTTGTACAGTTTGAATGTGTTTATGTATATGGAAAAACTTATTGAGTTTGTAGATATTTATTTTTTTAAACGCGAACCCATTTCCGTCCCACTATCAAACTTTGGGAATTAACTGAAAACAGTGTAAGCTATTATCAGATTCTTTTTTTCAAAATATTAAAAAAGGGCAATTTGAAATAATCAAAATTAAACTTTTAATTAAGAAAACAAAATTTCCCCACAAACATTATTGTGCTGTATATCAACCTCATGGAAAAAGCTATAAAATTGCACCTATCACACCCCTCTAGATTAATTAGGTGAGCGACAAACGGCCTTTAAATATACCATGTCCGAACAATTTTTAAAAATTTGCATACAGAATTCCAAAACGGGATAAAACTTTATCATAAAATTTGGTATTTTTCCATAATTACATGAAGACAACAATATTGTACAAAATTGCATCAAAATCCAAGGTGGTGAGAAATAAAACTGTGTTGATCTGACATAGAATTACCCTCCATGTTAGCCTAATTAATCACCTTTTCATAGATATTCACACTGTATAATAATATGCAGCATAGGAAACATGGTTTTGCTAATTGGAAGACACGAAATCAAAAGGAAATGGTTTGTAACTCACCTTGCTGATAATTTGGCAGGTGAACTTTCTCAACACAATAGTATTCGTCGCACATGTTAAAAGTTACAACTGGTTCGGTTTGTATATTATTTTTTGACTACTACTGAATTCTTCATGCAATCCCACCATCTACGAAAATCCGTATCTCGATTGATTGTGAAAGAGGTCTAAGACATAATTTTAACCCACAGTTTTTAGGTATGGCAGTTGGGAGAAGCGATCTTTTCTTGTTTGAAAGGTAACTGTCATGTGTCCACGGCTGACTACTGGCTCGAAACACTTGTCCGTCGTCCGTCGTCGGCGTCGGCAGGATTTTTTGAATTTTTAGCAATGGTCTTCTTTATGATCGAACATCTAAAATAATACTGCCGGCTGGGACACGACAAATGTCAAAAGTGACGTTTGTATGACGCCCACGAGACCTTGATTTGTTTTATTTCTATTTACGATTATTGCAACCAACAAAATTTTCTATGGAAATAGCAGGAATAATAAGGTTTTTGGGGATGTTCTGGAAAATGATTTTCTTTAAAATTTGTTGATGTTTCTGAGATTCTCTACGCTGATATTTGCAGAAGACGTTGAATCCTGCCTCAAAGGTATCCTAGTAAAAATAAGTTAGAACTAAGTGCAAAACAAGAAGTCCCCATGGATATTGTGTCTACGTTGCGAGTTATCCACTATCAAAACTCAAAGACTGGGACCGAATTGGGGTTTTTAACAATGCAAGAGTCATGAATGTTTTCCTATACCTACTTAGTCCAGTCATTCTAGATTTTTGAGATACGTTGTATTAAGAGTAAATGTTAGTCACCGGCCTCAAAAGTTCGACGAAATTGAGGCGCGAGAGGAGGGAACAAGCCGCGACTACTGTACACTCCGCAGAAAATGCAAGCAACGCGCGGCGCGGCGCGGCGCGGTATCGTTCTTTGGCGGCGAAGATCAAAGGGGCCGTGCGGTGTCGACTGGCGCCGAACCGTTTCCTAATAATTTTGTGTATGTGACTATCGCATGTTCTGAAATGCTTTTCTTATATATTTTAAATACAAATACAATTCCACAAAACAATACAGTGATACAAATTAATTAATTGCTTTATTATAACATTCCTATTTGACTACTAACTATGGTTGAACATTTTACCTTTTGCATGTTGAAAAAAATTGTAGTTTTGGTAAAACAGACAGCTTTTCTTACATAAATCATTTATTGCTTTACATTTATTATTAGAATTAGTAACTAATTATCAGTTAGCTCCGAAGAAGCGAACAGCATGGTTCGCGAAGACAGTAATTATGAATTTTTACTCACGGCATAAACCGGTAACTATTTTTCATCTAAATTTCAAAGACTCTCGCCGTGAAAGCATTCGTACTCAGATACTTATTTAAATCTATTTAACGTTTCCTTTGTGCATCAATAATCTCGAATGTCTCGTTCGTACTTAGCAGAGATCGATACTTTCAGGTAAAACACACATCATATAAAAATTCAAATTTTTATCGGGTGATGCAAGTAGGTGTTAGTAAATATAATATTCCTATTTTAATTCTAGATACAGTTGGATACTGCATTTTGAAATTTTACTCAAAATTATTATTGCTATGTATAGACTTGGTAGTATACGTACTTCAATTTCAATTGTAGGTATGAGAAAAAATAGCGATTTCGATAAAACAGGCAGCTTTATGTATATGTATAAGTCATTTATTATATATTATATAAATACATGTTCAAATATTTTACACCTTTATAAAAGTTTTTTGCCATATATGGTAATCCGGCACGCTTACGCCTATAAGAGAGTATTGCCCAAATTAACTAGCGAAGTTAATTAGCGAAGAATTACACTACACGTATAATATCTACATATACACTTACCACAGGTAGTCTCGCAAGTTTTCTTAGAACGCGGGCCACATAAAGGCAGCTGCTTTTTTAATTTGCCTATATTTCTAGCGTCTGTTCTACGTCTGTTGTACAACAAGTCGAACCAAAGCCAACCATCCTGCATAGATTGCGATTGCCCTGAATGCATTGCCAAGCGACAAGTGTTTGGTATTAATATTATTTTCTAAATCTAAATACCAATATATTTGAAATTCTATGACGAAAAATAAACGACTGATTAAAAATTAAATTACTTGTATTTCCTTAGTAATAATTTATTTAACTCCTATTAATTATTTAGTAGTTATAACATTGTAAGTAGGTATTGCGGTTGTTGATTATTCTTCGTTCCGTGTGTCGTACGGGGACTGCACTATAAACCCTCGCGGGAACATGCGCTCCTAATTTATAACTCTCTCTTTGCTGTCTGCGTAGCATCAGGACGGCAAAAAATTATTTCTCGTATTCGGTTTCTAGCCTATTTTGGTCGAAATTCAACAATTCATGTTGATCACATACACTTCCGCAAGAACATGCTGTCCTAATTTATAAGCGAGTCGTTGCTATCTACGTAGCACTAGCACGGTAAAATTTATTTTTCGTATGGCTTTCGTTTGCCGGGCGCGGCGCCGCTACACCTCACGTGTCAACATGCGATCAATATTTTTGTTAGGCGGAAATTGCTCAATATTTTGTGATTCCCCTGGCTACATATTCATGCTGCTGCTTCAGACTGTACCATTTGGATTTGATTGGTCGAAGAAAATGATGTGGTGTTTATCCAACAGATCGCTGCACCGTACGACTATAAAATATGTTATTCTCGTCTCATTCACATGTTCAAAAAACCAACGGTTAAATCATTACAACATTCATATTTTGTTGTCATTTTTTTTACACAAGTTCATGAAGGCTCAATACAAAATGTTGTAATATTGCTTTTTTGATCTTTGGTTCGGATTTGGACAAAAAAAAATAACAAAAATTACCAATTATTGGCTTCTTTAGCAATGGTAAAAACAAAACAACAACGCAAATGAAAAAAACTGGCATTCGTACCCGGTGTAATACACCTTTATCTATAATTTAATGTATTACACGTGATTATTAACACACAATTAAGCTCAGGATGTTTGGTTTTATGTAGTGTTGTTTTGTAGTACGCTACTACCTCTAGTGATTCCTCTTAGGAAGATTAAATGCAGTCGATGAAACTGATACCAGTCGATAACTTATAGTTCCAGTAGTAACAAAATAAATCTAATACTGCTATACATATGGGAAAAACATACTGTTTTCGGTTTATGAATTATTTTGCTTTTTTGCTAATTTTCAGTCTTCATATCTAAACGAAAAAGACCAGGATAACCTGGAACACTAACGCTAAGTTTTATTACTAAATTGCTATTTTACTGCAATTTACTGAAATTTTGCAATTAGTAGAAATTCGAATGAAAACACTACTATCGGTTGTAGAATTGAACCCTGTGTTTGAAGGCTAGTAACTATAAAACTGCTCAACAAAAAAAAATTTAATAAAGCGCGTTATACTCCTGAATCATTTCTACATAAGAGAAGTGACAATCAAAATTTTCTGCCCATCGGTTTAGCCACGAGCGCGAGAGAAGTGAAAAAAGGTACCCGATTTTGGCGGTTTTAAAATAATTCTCGACTTTCCGATTTTTTTTCTCCTAAACCACTTACCAAAAAAAATTAAATTTTTGTTCAGTTTACAGTTAGAATCTCTTCTATAGATTGGTGTTTTTATTTTCTTGATTTCTTATGTAATAAAGTCTGTAAGCGAGGTTTTTATGGACACGGATATCTCAGAAACGAACGATAGCAGGACAACGCAGTTAACACGTAAACAATCGTTATTTATTATGATACTCATCCATTAATGTATAATAACATAAAAGTTATTTGGGAATTTTTAAGAGTGAAGATAATGTGATCGATCCGGTGCGCAGGATGGTTCCCCTCGGCGAAAGGGGATTACGCACGGGAAACGATGCGAGGCTTCGCGCGACGATTTCAAACGATCAACTCTCAGGACCGTATTCAATGTTTTAGTCATTTTCTCGTTCGGTTTATTTTTGAAAATAGCATACGTGATTTTTTTTTGTTATTTGTGGAATTGTATACATATTCTGTTTTGTGGCTCGAAACTCGACTACTGGCTCGAAACACTTGTCCGTCGTCCGTCGTCGGCGTCGGCAGGATTTTTTGAATTTTTTGCAATGGTCTTCTTTATGATCGAACATCTAAAATAATACTGCCGGCTGGGACACGACAAATGTCAAAAGTGACGTTTGTATGACGCCCGCGAGACCTTGATTTGTTTTATTTCTATTTGAGGATTTTTGCAACTAACAAAATTTTCTGTGGAAATAACAGGAGGAATACGGTATTTGGGGATGTTTTGGAAAATGATTTTCTTTAAACATTGCTGATTTTTTTCCTTGATCTTTGCAGAAGACGGACCCTGCCTCAAAAGTATCCTAGTAAAATAAATTAGAACTAAGTGCAAGAATTCCCCATCGACATCGTGTCTGCGTTGCGAGTTATCCACAGTCAAAACTCAACGATTGGGACCGAATTGGGGTTTTTAACAATGGAAGAGTCATGTCTTCGTTGTACCTACTTAGTCCAGTAATTGTAGATTTTTGAGATACGTAACTTATGTTACTACTGAAACCATAAGCTATCGACTGGTATATTTACAATCATAGTTATTAGGAATATTTTTAAATTAACGAGAAACCATTGAAAAATTGTGCCTGTCAGATTTTAAATCTTTTATTCCTCGAATCTCACTCACTGAAGCGCAAAACAACGTTGCAGAGGACACAAATTACTATCAAAATGATTCAGAATCGGTATAGGTATAGGTATAGGTATAGGTTCCCGAATCGGTTTGATAGTAAGTTTTGTCTGACACAGTGTGGTGTTTTAAGTTTTGCGATTAAGTGAGAGAGATTCGAGGAATATGGGATTAATGTCTGACAGGCACAATTTTTCAATTGTTTTTCCTAATATTACACTGCTCAAAAAATTAGAGGAACACTGTTTTCGAAATCTTGTAACTTTTTAAATAATTGTTCCTAGGCAAATCAAATTTGGTATACTTCAACGGCATATATTTAACTAAAGAAAATTACAAAAATAATGTTACAACTCTTAGTTACTTCTAAGTTACAAAAAAAAAAATTAATGACTTGAATAATTGTGCGGTGGGTAATGGTTGGAAATGACAGCTATTATTTTTGTTTACTGGCGTAGGTATTCTTTCTTGTATTGGGATTTATTCTCTGATGATAATTAGGTATATTAAATTGTAACAATTAAGATTTTGAAGTCTTGGTTAGTCTTGGTAAAAACATTGAATATTAATAAAACATTAACAAGACAGCATATTTTAGAACTAATGTAAAGATATAAGAAGCTATTTTTCTACAATATCCATTTACTTTGCACAATGGGCGGGCTCAAACCAACATAATTATGTATTTAAACTCTTAAAACTCATTCGGTATTTTAACGTTCTGATTTCTAACGTTCAACTATATTTCATAAATACAATATGTAGAAAAATAAGTTTTTAATATAATATAAATATCAATTAAAAATCATCTCTCATATCTTAAATCAAATAAAATATATATAGTATTTATAACAAATTAAATCCCGAAGAGATGAAATATTGTTGCCAAGGAACGTGACCCTTACTGACGAGCCCACTATGGTATCTGACAGTGATCATAACCTGTATCCTGCACGCATACCATCTTAGTAACACTAAATACGTTTAAAACTGTAGCGGGAAATTCAAACTGTCCTTCGTCATTTTAGATCACTCTGTATACAACGTGTCTAAAAAATTACGGTAGCATTAAATTTAATCGAAATCCACATTAATGACTTCAAAACTATGTGTCCACCTATACTTAACTATTTTATACAGGGTGTCCCAAAACTCAACGTCATGACGTAACTCTCCACGATAGTTGCTAGTCATGACTGACTAGAATATTTAAATCATAACCTTAGTACAAAGTCGTTTGTTTTGGAGATATTGCACGCTTTTATGAATTTTGTCAAAATCATAATCTTTTTTCTTAATCTCAATTTTTCGTGTGCCACACCTACAAAATTCCATATTTTAAGAAAATACCTTTTTGGTACTCAACCCTAAACAGCCCTGCTATTGACTACCGTCCAAAATAAATCTAATACTGCTATACATATGTGAAAAAATACTGTTTTCGGTTTGTGAATTATTTTTGCTTTTTGGTTAACTTTCAGGCTTCATATCTAAACGAAAAAGACCAGGATAACCTGGCAAATTATTCTAAAATCTAAAAACCTGCCGATTTAGAGCAGATTTTAAAAGTGCACATAATTTCAGTAGTACATTTGTTGACAGCTCAAAACTATAAAATTTTTAAGTCAATTACCTAAACCGAGGAATTGGAGGGATGAGGGATTCATCAATAAACTGAAAAGCTTTCTGAAGTCACATACGTTCTACAGTGTACAAGAATTTATTATATCTATACAAGCCGACATACCTTAGTTATTGCATGTGTTATGGTATTGTATTATTATCTTTGTTATATTGACGACTACTGCACAGTACAATAAACTTATTTCAGTTCAAACTTATTTCATTTCAAGTTTAGTTAACATATATTGTGTCCAAATGTTGTGAGGAATTTGATTGTCATGAAAATTTACCTTATTCAATACATTCTACTCTCGCAAAATTCTCAAAATGATTTTATTTTGTAAAAAGCCCGCTGGCGATTTTGAACTTTTAGGTTCGATATCTGAATGATTGTAAATCTTTACAAGTAAAACTTTAAATTGTTTGATTTAATGTTCAATAACTTTTGCAATATTTTATCTATTTTAATTATTTTTTCAGTTCATAAACAAATTTATCAGGAAAAAACGCTGATTAAAAAAAAAGAATCGCTGTAAATCTTTCAAGAACATTTGTCAACAAATAAAGTCAAACATTTGCAATTCTCTCATTCTCCTTTTGAAGTTTCCAGGAAAAAAACAACGAATTTATCTAATAAGTTATTGCTCCAAATTAAAGTTAAATAAAAAATGTGCTACACATTAAACAATTTTTATTAATGTCAGAAGTGACTCTTGCACACAATTTTCAAAATTACCATCAATTACGTTACACATAAATGCTTCCAACTAATGTCAGAGCGATTAATTTATTACGACCAATAATTTGAACATTCTCTGCTCAAATGGGGTTAAGAAGGATAACTAATCATCCCAATGAAGCTGTGTAACAGATTATCTTGTCAAAGTACCAAATTTGGCAATTCAGTCGTAACAATCGCGATCAATAAAAATTAAACTCCCGTCTCGATTTGTGCGTCTGTCGGCATAAATTAATGCCGGTTATTCGGTCCAGTAGTCAGTGCACGGACGATTAGAGTATAAAAGCTGCGACTAATCCTGATTTATGATGAGATTACGAAAACTGACGCCACTGACAATATTAATTTATTGCCGCATAAACTTAAGGTGGTAATCACAATTCATATTGAACAATTCGCATTATTACGTCTATAAATTTTACATAGGTCAATTAGATTTCGATTTTACTATAAATAATTGACTTAAATACCATTGCTCACCACAATATGGCGGAATAGTTGGCCTGTTTGACCTTTTAATACGTGCGTCTAAGTATAAGTCTATACTCTATAGGTCTATAACTATAGATATAGTTCGATGTCTAATTCTGTGCGTGGGAGGAATGTAATTGTTTTCACAATTGAAACAAATGCTTCACGGTGCCATATACCAGCGCCGTTATTGCTTAATTGTATGGGAAACCATTTAAAATGTTTCAGTTAATTGTAGAAAAAGAATTGTAAATACCTCGTTAAGAAACAATAAACTGTTCTGAAATAAAATTTATTGCTGACAACAACTTTAGTTAAAACTTTACCTTTCTCATGAGAACTATTCATAGTGTATTTAGCTGTTAATGCATATCTAAATGTGTCAAAAAACTTGATATTCAGTTAAAATTTACAAAATGTGTAAACTGCAAGAAATCTTTTCTATCTGTGTATAAGGGCTAAAGAAAGCTGATTAAATCTATCATAGATGTTGCAGTATACAATTAAGCAGGTGGAGAAAGTATACGGTGGAAGAATGGTTTGCGAAACCGTTAGAGACAGTTCTTAAAACACTTTGCCATGGCACTTATTAGCGTTTTGAGGCGTTCAGATTACAGAAAGCGTTATTTATTGGCGATCGTAAACGATAAATTTCAGAGCTGCGCTCGCAGATGAATACTCGCAATTACGCGCAAAACTTCAGATAAATTTCTTATAATTAGTTGAATTTATTACGGCACGTAGACCTTTTGAATTAGCGCCGTATATTCCCTAGCCATTCTATTTTTTATTGAAAAGTCATTGACTTCTGTATGTGTTTTGTGGATTCTTAGAGTTTTGATGTACTAACTAATGAATGATGAATGAAACTTAACCTAAAAAGTTAACTTTAAAATAGTGGTTTCATAAGTATAATAATCAGAATAGAAGTGTTTAGCGGTGACAGATTAGTTACTTCGAAGAACAAGAACTTACTAAAGAATTGTTATAACGCTTAACGTTTAATAGCGGTGTCTACCTAATTCCGCTACGTAGCCGTTGCGGCTTATATATTTACAAGCACTTATAATTGAAACCCAATTCTAATTTCGGCAAAGTAGTTTATTAGAATAAATTATACTTAGTAAAATTACATGTGATGGAGGTAATACAAATACGTTGCACACAACCAGAACTAAGACGAAGTCGAAAGCGACGGACAAAAACGAATATGAATTGAACCGAGCATCCAAGCGTCCAAAATATTACCGAAAACTTATACGTTACATAAACTAAGAAATCCTCTACACTTTAAATGTACTATAGCTTCGTACGTGTATGCTGATAAACCATTTATTGCGCATATACAATCTCGCAGCAGTAATTAAAATCGTTCGTATCTACGATGTAGGTTTGATCTTCGCATAATACCTTATTAAAGTAAATGTGGTCCTTGAATTATATCTGAAAAGGGGATTTGATGTTTAGTTGAAAAGAATGATAACGATCACTTACTAGAGTCGTAAAACATCACCGTAAACGTCATGCTGGCGTATTTTGATGAACACAGCAAAACTAATAAAGCCTCAATCCTTTGGCCATACTATAGCAGGCTACACCCATGTTTAAATATGTATAGAATATTGATATTTCGCAGTTTATGTGATTGCAAGCGATTAAGAAGATGCAGTGTGTGGTTATGTTGGGTTATGTATTGTACATTTGACATATGGCATTTGATACCACTGTGTACCAATCAGACAAAAATGTTACTGTTTTCGGTATTACAATGTGTTAATTGTAACACTGAAAACAGTGTTACAATGTGTGCATTGTGAATGCAAAGTAGAAAAACGTTATTTATCATAATAAACAAGGACGACAAAGTTGAATGCTGATTTTCAAGATATTTTAAAAATTCCTAAAACCACTTCACCGACTCATATCAGGAAAAAGCAACACCCCAAGAAAGCGAATATTTACACGCCAACCATATTTACGTAGTAAACCATTCGACCAGTTCTCAGAATTCCCATAGCCAACTCCTTATAAAGAACTTGCAAAATCCCACCTATCATCAAATAAGCCATCCAGGTGTGATGAAGCAAATAGAAGAATAGACCTCTAATACAAAACCCTTGAATCCGAATCCTCAATAAAATAAACACATACAGAGAGACTGGTGTGTGTGTGTGTGTGTGTGGCTCTCTCAGTATTTTCAGTGAATTTCTGTAGTGTTTATCTCGTCCTTTTATTTTCCCTTTGTGTGATCCGTTAAAGGAGACGTGGCTGGGTCCTCTCTGGCCATGTCGACGACGAAGTAGGGATGATGGAGAACACGTCCAGAGGCCGCACACGGCGCGTCCACTCCACTTGACTAATGAACGTGGCCACTGTGCTCGTACCTGCTGTATCGGCCAGCAATCTACCACCAGAAGCTCAATGTGGTTGACGCTCTTTTATTTTCATTTTTATTTTCACCAGGACATCCTTACTTACTTACATCTTGCTGGATCAATGGGCTACTTACAGTGTGATTCCTTCAATTGACGTATGCAAATTTATTTAAGAGTGAGAATAGAATAGTTGTTTATTATTGATTTCTTTGTTGTTAGTTTTGCTTATTCGGAGAATAATATTGAAAATGTCAAATAGATAGATAAAAAACTAAACACAGTAGTGAGTTTTATCGGTATTTAAGGAATGGTCACATGAGATTCTGAACTAAATATGCATTGTAATGATAGGTTTCATATAGATTTTGTTTTCAATTTATTGAAAACTTACAACCCAGTGAAATATTAACAGAAAAAAAGTATTAATAGTATACATGGTGTACTACTTTCTCGCCGCAAATGCTTTATCATTTATCATACGTAGTATAACAAAGTACATTTTGTAATCGAGTCGAAAAAAAGTTTTGAGAATTTAGCGGATATATGTCCTTTTGAGTCCCCTGAACATTTTTGACCTAGACTTTTTGGCGACGATTCCGATCTTTATATCAAGTTACGAATTATTTGTCATTAGGAATATTATATAATGCTATAGAAATAGAAATCATATTTGTTATTAAATTATATGTTGTTTACTTTGAATATATATTCGGTTTGTCATTAGGTTATATAATCCTTTTCGCGAAAAATTTCAATAGGTCATGTCTGGTAAAGGGAATGCAGCTTTGGTCAGTATAGTTGGTTGTGAAAGGGTTAAGAAATTATGGCCATTTAAAATACCGTTTTATTTATATTTCAAATAGCTGTAATAATGCAATAAGCAGATAAGTTGGTATGAAGTTTTTACTTAATATGACAAACTATCTAAATAAAAATCTGATGTGGCCAGATACTATAGCGCAGTATTAAACTGTGTCAAACTCTGATGTTTTGACAATACTGTCAATAGAATCAAAATATCTGACAAATCCTAGCTAACTACAGTTAATATCGTTTATAAAAACATCGGATATAACGACGTTATCGGTTATAGAAACGGATAAATAATTAAAGTCTCGGACAGTCTCCATAAAACATATAGCATAAATGTATTGCTTATTACGACATCGGATATAGCGACCGAACTGATATAACGACCAAACAAACATGTCGGATAGCGCATAGATATCGCATATAACAACGAGCGGTGAAAAAATCCAGACCGAATTAGGGGAATTTCCGAGATTTGTGAAAGATTGGTGCTGGCGAAAAGTTATTTCTATTTGTCAATTTACGCTGGACATTACCACAGCTGTGCGCAGAAAATGCGAAAATCTTTAACTTTAGCTTCAATTAGGTATATGGCGTCCAATGTTTCTAAACGTAAGAAATTTAATGTAAGTACATAAGTATCGTAGATATGGGTTGTTGAAAGTCACAGTGGCGTAAGTACAAAAATGCAAGTAGGTACAGAGTCCGCCATTTCAACTTTAGAAAGGACAATCAAAGGCGGATTTTTGAAAAGTAAACAACTATGTATCTAAACAAAGCAAATTAGCAGATTTCTTCGTGAAAATAAATAAAGCTTTTCCGTCGATGGTATATTTATGAACCTGTTTAGTAAGTATAAAATCGTTTATTAAACAACTGTATAAATGCACGATTTCTATTAATGCACGAGTTATTATAATCAATTAAACGACTTCATTATAGCCAATCGAACATACGTAAAATGAAACCATCCGATCAAACCATTCCGTCACCCAGAGCTATACATGACACATTGCATTGTCATAACCTCAAATCACATCGACAAAGAAACTATGTTGATGCCGCCAGAAAAATACGATCGACGAAAAAATATTGTAACCAATTCGAATATTAAACGGCGGTTGATGATCTTGCCAATTAAGACACTCGCTATCTCTGGCGCGCTAAAAATCTCGATCACATTGGATTCCAAAGTTCTGGTCGTGTTTGCTTTATTAACAAGTATTAGCACCTTCAAGCACCTTCAGTCATTCAATATTACCAGAATCAGATCAATAATAACCATCGTCAACCATCAAGAGCGCAAGCAGCTGCAGAAATGCCTCTTATTATTCTCATATTTATGCGTCCACGAGTCCATACCATACCTAACCAGCCACTTTTTCCTGCCGAGATATCCTTTCTGTTATGTCCGCCGGTCTCGACCTCCTGATATGTTTATAGTGCGGACATATCTTTCGTTCTTTTCCGTAGCGTGCTGCCGCCATTATGTTTATATTAAAACGCCATAATGAGAATTAACAACTGTCGCAGTATGCGCAACGTAAACGTAACGCAAGACCACACGTAGCAAACAGGCGTCCAAATCAGTTAATGATGACTTATGAGCGTGGCGGACGTTAATCTTGTTAGGGCCTTTTAACGGGAACGAAAGATCAGGCCGCTACAATTATGGTCTATTCAAAATAAAATGCCGCATTGCTCGATTTATCTATACGACTCGTTACGTTGAGTGTATGGACGGACAGGGCGACCTCTATCGCGGTTTTCGTTTTTCCGAATGATTACAGTTTATGAGCGCAGCGGTTGGGCGCATTGTGCGCATATACAGAGGAATAGGTAATAACTATCTACAGCTATTGTGACTACCATATGGGTAAACCCGTCCTCGGTACAATTTACTGCGGTAAGCGATGTGTGCTTATTTTTTTTCAGTGCTATTTGAAATAGTGACGTAATTGAGGTATTGTGTAGATGTGGTGCAAATAACTGTCAGTTAAAGATGTAATTTTAATTGTATACAATATAGATAATATTGTCACATTTAAAGGTGGTGGTTACCCCTTTGTGGTTATAATATTGTCTTAAAGCTGGGGCTACATATTCCATACATATGCCAAGTACTGCAAGGTCCTTTCTTCCTTTTTACTATTAGGACAAAAATAGTAGGTATTCGATTTTAATTTCGTATTTTTTTTCCGAAAAATAAATGTCTGCGGCTAAGATGTTCTGAAAAATCCTGCTGTGGTCTCCACAACACCATGTCTGTACTTGGTAAACCCTGTGGTGTAACATAAATTGATGTATTTCTTTTAACATTGTGGAAAAGGCTATAATTTGAGTTATTAGGAAAGGCTAAAGCAGGGCATTAGTCATACCGCCCAAAGTCATAATAATAATAAAAATATCATAATAATACTACCCCAGAAAAGCTGCCGACAGCTCCCTCTACAATATGCAAATGTCCTAATACTCTTATCATGTTTGGCTTCTCCAAAAGCCTAAGGGTACCCATTTTCAGCTTGATCGGCCGTTTCTTTTCTGAAATATTCGCAAAACAAGAAATATATTTTCTATCTTTAACACCTTATAACTTCTTAAGGACGCACTTTTTACTATGGGATTTTTGGATTAATCGGTCCCATTTGACATCAAGAATATACCGTTAAGCTGGGTCCCATTACTTTCCGGACACCCTGTATAAACGGTCTGTTTGGCTACGTTACACTAATTTATTGTACAGTGTGTATTTGTGTATAAATATCTAAGGCATTGTTTAATAATTTAATATTTTTTAATGATGAATTTTGTGATTGGTATGCGTTACCCATAGCTTTCTTTGCACAATTTTATCAAAAACTTGTTACGTTAAAAAAACGGATTCGTGTTCAGCGCAAAGAAATATATCGAAAACGACTATTCACATTAATAGTTATACAATTTTCCTAAATTTAAATTGTTTTTAGATCGAAAATTAAAAAACTTATACAATTTTTATATTACCATTAAAATCAACATGAATAAGTAACATTGGTGTTCCCAATTGAAAACAAACATGTCGATGACGTCATATGACAAAAAACAATTGACGGTCGAAAGTTTAATTTGAGACAAAAAAGTTCAGTTCAGCAATTACAATTTGATGATAACCAATTAAATGAAGCAATAATCGTTTTGTTCATTACGGAGTCTCACTTGGTAGCAGACCAGAGTAAAATGGCCGGATATGACCTAGTCCACACAACAATGGGCCATTTTTTAACGAATTCATGCGTTAAAACGTCACCATAGAGGCCATTCTTGCGCAACACATCCCAATAATAGCTCATCGTTTCTCAATGTCGCTCTTCATTATCAGATAATGTGTACCACAGACCGGATATACCAACAGACCAAGCAAGCAACTTTGAACTTAGCTATCAAAATAGCTATCAAAATAAAATATACTCAATACAATCCGTCCCATAGAATCATTCGTCGAAATGAATATATGTAATTAATATTATAATGTTGTTCCCCTTCTCTATTAATATTCAGACATGCATAGAACAGCGTAGACAGGCGCCAACGACGTCAATTGAATGAAACTTGGAGAGTAAATTTACTCGTATATTTGATTGGGTAAAGTACGGTAGCCAATAGGCACGTAGGTCGCCCGGCGTTGCTTAGAAACCTCGAGAAAACCAGGATATACACTCAACTGCCTTGTATTGTTATGCGGAAATAGGCGTTGTTTGTGCGTACAGAAGTTTTCTCTATTGGACAAGCGAAACGTAAACATATGCAGAACTAATATTGAACGAGAGAAAATTAGCCCGGCAGATTGAATATGGTTGGTGTATGTAATTAATAACGTATGTATTTGAGGATTGCTTCAATGAATTAAAGATAGAACTTTACACAGAAACTAAAGTTTATGGTTTTATTAGTTATAATTAAGTAAGTACAACTGTATAACAAGTGGACCATAATCATAATAAGGAGTTTTTATGTAATTAACTAAAGATAATAATAAAATTAAAGATACTAACTGAAGAAAGAATACTCATTATATTGATCATAACTCCGAGATATTAGCTATTGGTTTGAAAAGTCTTCATGCGATGTTAACCGTGAAGGAGAGAATTTATTTAGGAGTCTTATGGTACTGGTGAATCATGTTTTCGTGTAATTATAGAAAAACTCCAGCAAAAATATCCAGATACAACAATATCATACGTTGGGACGTAAATTGGTCACATTTGGCATGTCCAGCAGACTCACCGGTGTTATACCGCTAAGTTACCGGTGGATCAGTGGCGACAATAATCGGAATTTTCAGCCTGATTGTAATCCTGAACTTCTTCTTTGTGCCACTGTCTCAGCGGTCGTGGCGCGAAGAAGAAGTTCAGGAATGAAACCAGGCTGAAAATTCCGATTATCGTCGCCGCTGATGCACCGCTATGTCATCGGTGAATCTGCTGGACATGCCCATTTATATTAAACGCCATATGTCCAGCATAAATACACATAACCACAAACTGCCTTTTTAGAATCGCTTGCAATCGCATAAACTGCGGAATATCTATATGCTATACATATTTAAACATGCGTGTAGCATGCTATAGTATATGGCCAAAGGATTGGGGCTTTCTTAGTTTAGTTCTTTTCATCAAAATACGCCAGCATGACGTTTTAGATACAATACAAGGACCACATTTACCTGAATAAGGAGGTATGCGAAGATTAAACCTACATCGTAGATATGACTCAGTTCAAATACTGCCGCGTGATTGTAAATGCGCAATAAATAGTTTATTGAATATCAGCATACACATAGCAAGCTATAGTACCTACATCTAAAGTGTTGAGGATTTTCTAGTTTATGTAACGTATGTTTTCGGTAACATTTTGCACACAGTATTCTGGTCGTGCCAATACTGTATTCTTTTTTTGTACATCGCTTCCAACTTCGTCTAAGTTCTAGTTGTCTGCAACTATTTCTGTTACCTCCGTCGCATGTAATTTTGCTAAGTATAATTTATTCTAATAAAATACTTCACTGAAATTAGAATTTAGTGTAAATTATACGTGCGTGCAAATGTATAAGCCTCAACGGCTACCTAGCGGAATTAGGTAGACACCGCTATTCTACGTTACCTCCTATTGCCTTAGTAAGTTCTTGTTCTTCCAAGTAACTAATTAGTCACCGCCAAATACTTCTATTATACTATTATAATTATTAGACCACTATTTTTAAGATAACTTTTTAGGTTATGTTTCTATATCTATATCCTTTATTCACTGGTTGTCATGTAAGTTTTTATCACAGTAGCCGTTGCGGGTTAATAGTGTTGTCCCAAGCACTATTGTGGTCATAGTTGCGCCCCGTTAGTTATTTATTAAAACTTGTAGGTAAAAGAAGAGTAAAATTATCAACAATAAGATTTTGTCATGATTTTATCCCAACTTTACGAAGTTGACAGTTTACTACAGTACTAGTAGGACTACAACATGGTAGTCGCAAAATACCCTACATTATAAAAACAGTAACCACAATTTCTAAATTTATATAAAATTAATAACGCAAAGTAGAAAAGAGTATATTACACTCTACTACATAAATGAACTTGCACAACGTTTATGAAACAACTATTAAAAAAAATATTGGATTTATAATAATATATATTTCGTTGGTGTCAGAAAGAGATATGACTAACTCAATAACATCACTAATTCAACTCAAGCATATGATAGTTTACATCAAATAATTATACATATTTGAGAATAAACCATATTATGTTTATCTAGTTTTTAAGATTTTTAAAAAAATACTTGTTTGGTAAAAGATATATATTATTAACAAATGAATAGTTTATTGTAGGAAACAAATTGGTACTTTGTTACAATCTGCTGATATTTAATAGTTACATTTCTTTCACTCAAACAAAGTTTTATTACCGGCAAAGAAAAACTTATCTCTGTGTACTAAAAAAAAACAATAAAGTGTGTATGATATACATAAACAAATGTGTGTGTATTCCGTAATACAACAAAAGACCGGTGCGAAGTAAACAATAATAAAACTGAGTGTACACAGGACACAACGTAAACACTTCACTAAATAAACTTATTGCCAGCTACTTGTCCGATGTGAAATGAAATGACTCCACGAAGCATGCCTTCTGCGGTATCTTTATTTTTACGAAGAAGAATTTTTACGATTTTGGTTCATAAACATCAGAGTGTCGTACGTTACTCTGTGCGGACTAGTGTGACCAACGTTATAAATTAACTAGGCTGCGTTTTATTGGTTGTAAATGTCAAAAGGGAAATAAAAACGTATGGTACTCCACCCGATGTATTACTTCTGGTAATAACCATGCTGCAATTCGCTGCTTTTTAAAACTTGAGAATTGTGCAAGCGACAAAATATTTTATTATTATTATTATGTATTATGTTTATACCTTTGCAGAAAGTTTTTATATTCCGTTTTTATGTTCCATCTTTATATTATTATCATATACTGTTAAGTTTTTACCCAAATGTTTCCATACACATACATACCTACATAATTGTACAAACAGTATGTTTTGCGAACAAATTTGTAAATTTCATAATAAAAATTACCTCAACGGAATAAAATAAAATATCATATTTATACATTAAAACACTGTCTGACATGTAAATTTGTTCTTTTTGCTAGTGCCATTTTCCTCTCTTGATGGTAAAGCGGCTCAAAAAGAAATATATTCACTAATACCGTCTCGCATTAATAATATAATCTCTTCAAATTTTGAGACCGCTTTGTTAGTTTTCTTTCGTTGGGATTAATTTATTTGCTTGGTTGATATGTATTCTCAAAAGTTGTTCATTTTGCGCTGTTTTTTACTTTATCATACGCAGTATGTAAAGTATTGTAATCGTGCCAAAAAAATTTTTTGAGATTTTAGCGGAAATATGTCTTTTTGGGTCCCCTGAACATTTTTGACCAAGGTACAAAAAAATTTCTGTGTGTGTGTGTGTGTGTGTGTGTGTGTGTGTGAGTGTGTGTGTGTGTGTGTGTGTGTGTGTGTGTGTGTGTATGTGTATATGTGTGTGTGTGTGTGTGTACCCGTTTTTGTGGAGACGATTCCGGAGAAACTACTAATGGTATCGGGACGAAACTTCATATTTTGAAGTTTTATAACCAAACTTAGAGCTGAAAAGCTTTCTGTTGAAAAGACTCCAAGGAACTGGTGGTTTACTCATAGCATTTTTCGAAGATTTTGCAAATGAGCCGCTATTTGTGTAATGTCGCGAAAATAGTTAAATAATAAATTAAAGGAGAGGAAATTTTCCATAATTTATGTATATGACATTTTTTGGTAGAATTTATAGTTTAGCCGCATGAGCAAATTCTATTTCATCGAGATCGGGCGTACTGCTTTAAAACTAGTATAGTAGCCAGGATATGTCAGATTATTTTGATTCTAATGACAGTAGCTAGTGTCAAACGCTAATGTCTTGAAAATGCTACTGTCAATATAGGCTGCGTTCGGATATTGAACACCGTTACACTTTTTACACCCAATAACACGTAAGTGTCATTTGCACGGTGTACCCGCTGTCAACGGAGTACAATATCCGAACGCAGCTTTAATCGAGATATTTGTCTAGTTCTACTAGTTTTATTTTAATGCAGACATAGCCGATCTCGATCAAATAGAATCTCATGCAGCTAAACTATTAATTTTATATATAGTATGATAAAGTCATGTGCCTGGCCACATCAGATTTTTTTATTACTTATTTGCTATTTTTATATCGCACAAACATAATCACTCAACACGATCATAATTATTTTAACACAATAATCGTTCATTATAAAATATACATTGTAAATCTTAACTGAAAACATAAGTTGTTTGACACAAACAATTGTTCTTTCTACCAAACAAATACATATATCAAACAAATGCGTTTCTATCCGCAAATAAATATTTCTTTGCCTCTATTGAAACACCAGACTTCTTTGAGTCAATGCATATTTATTTGAATTAATAAAAAATTTCTATCTGTGAATTATCAAACAATAAATTCATTCATCATTAATTTATTCACACACAGAAAAGTAAATACTTCACTCAGAGCAATATGCTTTCATCCAAGCAAATGATTAGTTTGCTATAGCCGCAAGTAGATATTTTCTCAAGTTAAGAATAAAGAGATATTGTTGAATTGAAATGATCATATGCTTGTATATCTGAGAAAATATTTTCTTGCAATGAGTATAGATATTATTCATTCAAGAAAACACGTTGAGAATAATGGAATTTTCTTTAAGTGAATATATATGCTTGACAATGAGAAAATATTTTCTTGAAATGAGTATAGATATTATTAGTTCAAGAACATGATCATAATGTATTGAATAGAAATTACTGTTTTAGTTTTCTTTTTACTTATATACTTACCTATTTATAAATTATCACTACCTACAATATCTAAGGCATGGAAAAAAACACCCTATTCTATTAGACATCAAATTGTTTCCATTATATTACACAAGTAAGTTTTCTGGGGCATGTATGTTGATTTGGTGACCACTATATGGCTAGGCAAAATTTACGGACCGTGTGCGTCACAAGTCACAACTACGAACTGCGTCGCAAATACGTTGAACATAAGTACTGTATAGGCTATTCACGCAAAATTAAAACTATATACTTTCATAATATTATAGATCGCGTAGTTATTGCGTACAGTACCTACAAAATTAGTAAAGATATATACATATTGAACTCTTCCCGGACAATACTCGGTAGTCAGCGAACACGACGCCATAGCAGACCCCAACTAACTGAAGGCAAAGGCCGATGCGAAAAATCTTAAATCTCGGCAACGTTCGTGCACGTTTGAGTGTAAATGCGCAAGCGCGTTGCAAGCAATGGCTTACTTGATTCAAGATATTGATCAACTTCTTGAATTGAACAAGGAATTCTTAAATGAAAGAAATTGTTTCAAACCAAGTAAATATTAACTTTCATCTAAAGCAATAACCGCCAGTAAATAATTTTCTCACGTTTTGAGAATATACTTCGCTGTGTGCAGTACACATGTACTATTATATTTTGCAAGACATACTGCATAGCATGAGATTATTTTTCGTCGGAACTGCAACGTAGTTCGTACAGACCCGAAAATAATTTCTTTGCAAATAGAAAAAAGTATTTTTCTGCGGTGCATTGCCGGTAATGTTCACTCGAATATTCCAACAAAATTCGGCGTAGAAGTTATTTTATGACCATAACAACTTTTTGTCCAGCTAGCCGCGAGAACTTGAAACGTGTTTGGATATTTACATGCATGTGCGTTGGCTCGAAATCAGATGCTAGTATTTTACGTATTGTCAAGTATATTTGAATCATTTTCAAAATGTGTTAATCTCACATTTCAATTCTCTAAGATTAAAGGAATAATACAACTGATCCGACTTGGTTTCATGAATAAAAAAGCAGCGTTCTCAATAATATTTTGTTTCATGTTGAACAATTTATTACAAATTAAAATAAGTTACAAATACCTATCCTAAACAATTCGCTAACGTATAAAATACCTACCGCATTTTTTAGATAATCATAATGCAATGTTTATAATCATAGCATTATAATCATATTAATATTGCAATATTTATTGTATTACTACGTTAGTTAATACGTCTATAATTATGGGGTATAGTTTCAATAAAGAAATATATTATTAGTCATCAGTCAGTTATATTTATTTGTTGACATATAAAATCATTATCATATTGGTAATATAAAATAAATCAATACAAAACTGCTGAATTATTAACACAGCTGGTGGCAGTTGTTAACTTTTGAGAGAATATACCCAATTCTTGAGAAAAATCAAATCATTCCATCACATCAATTCGGCTTTCGAGCTCGACCTTCAACAATCGATTAGGTACACCGAATTACCGACGTTATAGAAAAGGCTCTTGAGGGAAAGAAAATTTGCTCAGCAATATTTTTAGACGTGGCTCAGGCTTTCGATAAGGTGTAGCATGATGGACTCTTTGAGAAACTGGAACAGCAGCTTCCTACTGAATATACAGAACTGTTAAAATCATATCTGAAGGACCGTCACTTCAGGGTGAAACAAGATGACGAATACTCCTCGCTCCGCAATATCAATGCCGGAGTACCACAAGGAAGTGTATTGGGACCACTTTTGTACCTACTGTATACTTACGATATTCCTGTTCCGGGAGAAAGCACGGTGGCAACATTTGCAGACGACACGGCTATTTCGGCGATTAGTGACAGTGTCGAAGAAGCAACTGAAAAATTACAGATAGCTGCAAACAAAATCAACCTTTGGACAAAGAAATGGCGCATCAAACTAAATGAAGGAAAATCCACGCATGTAAACTACACCAATAAGAGAGTTGACTATATTCCAGTAACCATTAATGGGAACGATATTCCATACGCGGATACAGCGAAATACCTTGGCGTGACACTGAATGGCAAGCTTAGATGGAAAGTACATGTCAAGAAAAAGCGGGACGAACTCGATCTAAAATTCCGCTAATGGGACGGAGGTCAGCCCTGTCAATGCAAAATAAGCTCCTACTATACAAGCAATTATTAAAGCCAGTATGGGTGTATGGAATACAGTTATGGGGATGCACTAAGCAGTCCAACATCAACCTCATTCAGAGGTTCCAAAGTAAAGTTCTAAGGGCCATTGTTGGTGCACCATGGTACATCAAAAACACCAATCTTCATCGGGACTTTCGCATGGAGATGGTAACTAGCGAAATATCAAAATTTGCTAAGAAGCACGAGGATCGTCTACTCCACCACGACAACATTGAAGCCATCCAGCTGCTAGACAACAGTGCGCTAGTGCGTCGGCTGAAAAGAACTAAACCATTCGAACTAGTGCGGGAGTGACTAAAAGCAGAGCACCCGTAGTGTATTCACAGTGATAGTGTGGGTGAAAACAACCGCCGTCTACTTGAGTGGTAAAAACTGTCAGACTAAAACCACTTGGCCCAATGGGCAAGTGGTTTTTACTAAAAGTTTGCGATGAAATTTTTCAGCTCTTGGAGGAACTTATTCGAAAATATACTTTTAAATCGTAGAAACGATCTAATAACACTGATCGACAAATTTGAATTTGTTGTCGGAATCTTTATTCTTTGAAAAATGCCTATTTTCTTCCTATTCACAAAATTTGATTATTAAAACTTTAATGATATGGTATACTATTATTTTTCTGTTTTACAGTTCTAGTTTTACAGTTGACAACAAATTTACTTAATTGCAATTCGGTGTTTATGATAAATTGAATGAACATCAGTAGTTTATTAACAAACGTATATACAAAGTATACAAAGTAAAATTACAAACCTTTTCAGTTTTATAAGCGTACCTATATGAGAGAACCATCGTTGTGAACCTTAATAATATAATTAAATAATAACAATACCAAATCGAAATTTACTATGCAATCCTCCAAACGACGAAGGTGTAATCTTAGTTTATTGACAGGTTGATTTAAATAATAAAATTGAACCGTTTTCGACCAACCCATCCTTAGATTTATAATATGACTCATTCTCACTATAGGTACCTACTCTCTCTTCGGATCTTCGTATAAATAACAGATGGTAATTGTAATTCTAACCAAGCCGCCAATCGCCGTCGTGTAACAATATTTATACAATTTCTGAATAGAATGGAAAACGTAGGTTTTAAGTATTACTATATGCAAATAGATTCACAGCGTATTGGTTGTACTTCCATCTCAATGTGTGACCATATAAACCCTTCCATACGATCTATACGAGGAAGAATCAAATTAGAATTCGTTTACTACCTATATATGCTAAGCGCAATTATGTAAATCTGTGAAATGTTGTGTGATGCCCGTTTACTGTTTCCTGCTTTTAAACCATACATGATTCAGGTGGGAAATACATCACATAGACTTTAAAGAAATATAAAAATATATGTTATTATCAATCAAATGATTTTTCATATTAATACCCTCAAATAGTTAGTCCAGTCATTCTAGATTCTACAGATTAAGATCAAATGCAGTCGATGAAACTGATATCAATCAATAGATTATGGTTCCATTAAACTAACGTTGCAATAAACGGTTCTTTGATTAAAGAAGTGTAACAAATAATGTAAAATAAATCTTGAATGCTGGCAGATTTATTTATGTTTGTTTTTCTGATGTAACACATTCGAATATGTGTGTACCCGTTTATAATACTTTTAATTAATAATATTTTGTGATTATCCAACACATCTTGATCGAAACTGTTTTACTAAACTAGAAAATATATTTGATGCGACTTGGTGATGTTCTGTCTACACACAGCGAAGTATATTCTCAAAACGTGTGAAAATTATTTACTTGCGGTTATTGCTTTAGATGAAAGTTAATATTTACTTGGTTTAAAACAATTTCTTTCATTTAAGAATTCCTTCTTCTCACAATTCAAGAATATCCCAATCTCAGAGTTATTAGTTTCGGTTAAGTATATAATTGTCAAACCACGTAGTTTAAATTCTCAATTCAAGAAGTTGATCAATAACTTGAATCAAGTAAGCCATTGCTTGCAACGCGCTTGCGCATTTACACTCAAACGTGCACGAACGTTGCCGAGATTTAAGATTTTCCGCATCGGCCTTTGCCTTCAGTTAGTTGGGGTCTGCTATGGCGTCGTGTTCGCTGACTACCGAGTATTGTCCGGGAAGAGTTCAATATGTATATATCTTTACTAATTTTGAAGGTACTGTACGCAATAACTACGCGATCTATAATATTATGAAAGTATATAGTTTTAATTTTGCGTGGATAGCCTACAGTACTTATGTTCAACGTATTTGCGACGCAGTTCGTAGTTGTGACTTGTGACGCACACGGTACGTAAATTTTGCCTAACCATATAGTGGTCACCAAATCAACATACATGTCACAGAAAACTTACTTGTGTAATATAATGGAAACAATTTGATGTCTAATAGAATATGGTGTTTTTTTCCATGCCTTAGATATTGTAGGTAGTGATAATTTATAAATAGGTAAGTATATATGTAATTAAGCAAAGAAATTTCATACAATAAAACAAATATCATTCGCTAAGTTATTGTCTACTTATTTCACACAATTCCCTACCTTAAAAAAAAAACTAAACCAGTAATTTCTATTCAATACATTATGATCATGTTCTTGAACTAATAATATCTATACTCATTTCAAGAAAATATTTTCTCATTGTCAAGTATATATATTCACTTTAAGAAAATTCCATTATTCTCAACGTGAGAATAGTTTTCTTGAATGAATAATATCTATACTCATTGCAAGAAAATATTTTCTCAGATATACAAGCATATGATCATTTCAATTCAACAATATCTCTTTATTCTTAACTTGAGAAAATATCTACTTGCGGCTATAGCAAACTAATCATTTACTTGGATGAAAGCATATTGCTTTGAGTGAATTATTTACTTTTCTGTGGGTACACATATATCCGTAAAATGCTTCGAACAAACAACACTGGACTTTTTCGGCTTCCAGTTACATCGGTCTACATCGGTCTACATCTAACGTCACTTACCGATGAAACGTAATTCCCGCTGATTTATTGCAGCCAGGACCCTTTCTGCTGCGACAGCTTCTTACATCACATACTGTCATGCTAATTAGTTACAAAAAATACTTATATCGCACTAGAAACCACTTAAACCTATATAATGTATCGGCTTGTCAATTTGTTTTATCAATCAGTTGTCAATCAGTTTTAAGCTCATATGACTCCTCCTCTTTTATACTATCTCGATGGCAGAAGTAAACCTACTTATGCTATTTTTGCCAAAACAAAAATATTACTTTAAAGGAAAGTAAAACACTGGAAACTGTGTACCCACCACAAAAATTTACATATTGGGATGGTTCTTTTTTTTGATAAATGTGCATTACTAATAAATTGAATTTTAGCATTTTAATAAATTTTTTGCGGGTTTGTTGTTCGATGCACCATTGAAGTCTCGGCAAAAAAAAAGAATTTTTTTGATTATTTTATGATTAAATCTCATTAAATTATAGATTTTAAGACATCTAAGGTTAATTTATTTATATGTAAAATCACTTAGTTTTCTGGAATTCTCAAAAAAAAAATAATAAAGACCTTTTTTATTATAATTTTAAAAACCATAACTTCGCAACCATATTCAGCAGAGTGAAAATTGCAGGCGCTGTCGGTCTCCATACATGAGTTGTGACGCGGAAACAAATAAACAATTACGATTATGTTATTTTAGTGCCCGTTCAAGTTAGAGAGACCCTGATTTATTGTAATTATTATTGACCCGAAGTACGTTAAAGGTCCGCGCGCGCGCTGACATCGCATGAAATTGAAATGAAATTTATTCCCGTCTCGAGAAATAACCGCATCGCCAGATTATTACGGCGTAAATTTACGCCAACCATATTCGCAAACCTCTCAAAACGAATGTATTTCTGACAGAAAAGGAGATTACCTATTTCGAGATATCGTTGTTCGATGTCTTTAGAGCCAGCCGTGTTGATATATTAAAGTTTAAAAATGATTTATTTATTTTTTTGCGGGTTTGTTGTCTCATGAACCATTGAAGTCTCCGCGAAAAAAACAAATTTTTAGATATTTTATGATTAAAATAGATTAATCGATAGATTTTAAGAAGAATAAGACTAAGTTATCTATATGCAAAATTGCTTCCTTTCTGAGTTATGGACATAATTAGTTCGATTAAAATTTAACAAATTGGGGTTTTGAATGAAATCGATACCATACTGTCGTAGTATTGGCCGGTATGCGATACAGTGACCGCAAGACCAACTGACCACAGAGTAGAAGAGCGTAGGAGGACCAGTCTTGCTGTCTCGTTAGTGTTGCTGCTTTCAGATATCTAGATAGCCCTCACTCGTACAACCGGCACAATGTATCGGCAAAAGGAAAAAAGTGAAAAGAAAAAAAGAAAAATACGAATCGAGCAAATAAAAGAAGGGCCCTGATCCACAAATAAGGGATTACTTGACCATATTTGTTATGATATAATATATGGTAACAAAGATCAAAGGAGAAAAAGTTGTGATAAGTTACGATGATGGGAACTCATAGCAATTTCTCACGTGATTAGAATTTCAGTCTTAAAAGTTCATGAGAAAATACCTTCTGACAGGAACTGAAACGATTTTGATATAATTGATCAATGACATGTAACTGATAGATATACGAATATGAATATGAATTAATCAATTAGTATGATCAATGCGAGCATGCAAACGAAACAATGGCGTTCGTGGTACAACAATCGGTGTATGAAATTGATTGATTACAGTTGGTAATTGAAACAACTTAATTTAATTGATTGCTAAGAAATGTCTGTCTAGTTTAGGTCTTGGGCTCGACAGCGTTATTGTGCCCATTGAACAACTGGTCAAGGTCGTTTTAACATTTCATTCAACATTTGAAAACAAAGCAAAAAGCTGTTTTGTGCTTAAGTTATCTGTAATATCAATTCACCTTTGAGTCTTGATGTCACACCATTACACATTTTACCAACTACATGATTTGTTAAAATACAATAATGTAAGTTGTAAAATAATGTAATCCATCCCTACCAACAATGAACTAAATCAAACAAGTGAAAACTGTTTCTGGTATGCTTTTGTTTTCATAAAATCTGAATCTGAAGGCATAAATTCTGAATTGAGTATAGCTTTCGAGAAAAGCAGTATTAAGAACGATTTATTGTCAACTTAGCTCCGTTTTATCGATTGGCTCTGTTAAGTTACTTATATTAATTTGATTAGATTTTGAGGCTTTTGTAGTGCCGTCTTACCATTTGTAGTTGTACTTGCTAATAAAGATAATTTTAATGAGACACGACATTATTAAAACACAACACCTACATTATTTTATTACAACAGAAATACCTACATAGTTTAATTTAATTTAATAATTAAGTTTAGTTGTGACAACATATTGCTTACATTTGTGGTCAAAAGTGCGTTATTATAATAAGAATAAAAACATTACAATATAGTCGCTATGCTAATATGGATTCTACAGAAACAAGACGTTCCATAGAAACAGCATGGAGGTAAACGTAGAGTTAAAATCACAGCCGAACATCGTCTTTTTTTGAAAATGAAATTGTAGGAAATCCAGAGTGTTATCTTTGGGTTATTCAGCGATTAAAAGAAAAGATTTTACAATAATATGAAATTAATGTCACTAAAGAACGTATTCGTCAACACCTCAACGGTCCTATGTATACAATAAAACAACTACGTCGAGAGCCAGAAAGAGCCAACAGTATAGACAATAAAACAAAAAGGTTAGAATATGTAAGAACATTACTTAATCTTCAAACAGAGAATTTGCCAATAATTTATCTTGACGAAAGTAATTTTAATATGTTTATTTCGCGGACGCAAGGACGTTCTAAGAAAGGAAGTCGATGTACATTTGTAGCAGCCGATAGCCGAGGCGCAAATATACATCTTATTGGATGCATAGGTATTTCCGGTCTAATAAATTATGAGCTAAGAGGATCATTTAAAAAACCAGAAGCAAACGAATTTGTGAAACAATGTTTGAGAAATGCCCAAAATATATACCAAGAACCAGAAGTTATGGTTATAGATAATGCACCTTGTCATTCTTCTATTGAAGAAGTTTTTGCAGAAGAGGAATTTTTTCACCATAGATTAATAAGACTCAGTCCATACAGTCCCATTGTAAATCCGATTGAGCAAGCATGGTCTGTATTAAAGGCTAGTGTAAAATCAGATTTGGCAGATAACCTAAGAGATGTTTTAGCAGGAGAAGATCGGCATAATATCTCCCAAATTCAATACAGAATGCGCCGGTTAGAAAATATTGTTCAGAATAATATTAACGCAATCAATGTGGCCAACTGTGCAAGATTCATAGCCCATATTCAAAGATATATTCCGGCACCATTAAATATGGAGAATATTATTTTCTAATTAATTAATTTAGCAAATGTTGTTTATTTAATATGTCGATATTATTGTTTTAAAATATAGTGTACATAACATTATTTACTATTTAAGCGTATGATACTACTAATTTAAAATTATTTAATGACAACTTGAATTTGTTAATTGTCAACTTGAATTTGTTTATTGTCATTTTGATTTTATTAATTGGCATTTTGATATTGATTAGTGCCAATTTGATTTTGATTAGTGCCAATTTGAACTTGAAAAGGTATAGATAATACGCATAGGAATTGAAATGAGATAACGCGCAAAATTCTAGAAAATATTTGCTTGTTGGCCTGTCGGAAAGACTCGAAGTTTGACCGCTCGAGGCTGGGTCGGCTGCGACGTAACTAGTTTTTGCTGCGGACTGTTGAATCGTAAATAACTTGCCCATACTGTGTTTGAGAGTGATTTTTAAAAAAACATCGTGATAATATTTTTACGATACGCACTTGTGGAGATATTTGTTTGTAACTTTAAAATCATGCAGTTTAGGCAACTTAACTTACATAATATAATAATAATAATAATAATAATATTTATTTACGACCGCAGTCATTTACAAGGAATACATACATACAATCTATTACATAAACAAAATACCTAAATAATAAAAAAAAGACAAAAGAAAAAGAAACAGAAAATTATTCTAACACAAAAGTGTTTCTATCTTTAACTAATCGTTTGAAGCTATTAATAGAGCAATCAAAATCATCTGGCTCAAGGTTGAGTTTGTTTGCCAACCGATACATTCTTGTAAATAGTGTATTCACCCCATAGTTTGTTTGCTGAAACGGTTCATTGAACACAATTGATGATACTACTATGTAATGATTTAATAACTTATATTTTATTTACTGTAACAAATGAAATAAAATTACTATATATCCACATATTCAATAACGCTGTTATTTGAAATTAGTAATTAAACATTGTTGGTCCATATTCATATGTCCTTGATAGTGCCTTATCTAGGCATATTATAATTAAAATTATTTCTTGTAGGAAGCTAAAATATTGAAGAAAAGTTTGCGTTAGACCACCTGGAACTTTTTAAAAAATGCAGTGTAATGACCTTGATGTGTTAATATAATTTGCAACCATATCAGACGTTTTTTTTTAATTGAAAAGCATTCTTCTTATTATTACTCTAATAGGACCTCGTTTATTTGGAAATATGAATAAATAAGAAAATAAGTGTGAGAAAATAAGTAATTTTCGAAAACGAATTATTATAATCATTATTAGTGCTTCTGTTATTATTTATTTCAAAAAAATCAAAAATAATATAAATAAATAACTTCTATTTTTATTACAGCAAGTTATGTGCTGTTCTGTAGCACTTTCGGTTCAAATAAGAACTACCTAATATCTATTAGGAAAACCATTAAAATTTACATCATAACATAGAATATACACTTTGTGTAACTACAAAATGTTCACAATGTTGTTGGACATCAATGTTGTTGTTGGTAATCAGTTTGCCACAAAAGTCCATTGCTTAATGGAACATGCTGTATTAGGGTGCACATTCAGAAAATTTTATTTCCTTCAAATAAATAAGTAATAAAATAACTCAAACAAATCTGGTTTTACAATAGAGGCAAAGAAATATTTCTTTGCGGATAAAAATGCATTCGTTTGAAATATTTGTTAGGTAGAAAGAACGTTTATTTGTGTCAATCAACTTTAATTTTCAGTTAAAATTTACATTTTGTGTATTATAACGACCGAGATTTATTCAGTTCAAATAATTATGATTGTGTTAAGTGAAAACAAATATAATTTCTTAAATTAACGAAATTGTTGGTTGAGGTAAAATGCGATATTTTAAGGTTGTGATAAATGGTTCTTTGATTAAAGAAACTATATTAAAAAATTACTTTAAAGGTAAGCAATTTTTGCTTGTATCCAAATATATTTATTTAAGAACGATAAGGTACTAATACATAGCCAGCTTAAAAACGTAGGCTGTAAAATACATGCTTCATTAGGTTCATCCGATTACACTAAACACCTGAGCCGTCTTTTACATAAACAACTTACAGACCAGTACGGTCTGTATAAGTTGCGCGGTAGATAAGTGCTCACAATAAGGACAAAGGAAGCTAAACACGGTAGGATTGATCAAATGCCATGTCAAATTCTATACGACTCCATTGACAAGCTTTTGCCTGTCGGTAAACGAACAGTAGGCCATCGAGAGCTCAGAAAAGAAACAAGAAGTTAAACCATCTACGATCGTAACTCGGCACAGTCAAATCGTTTCGATGTCAGATTTAGATTATGACGTTGCAATTTGTCGCTTCTCATGTACGAAAGAGTAGAGTAAAGATGAATCGTCAATACATGCTAGTAGCTCCCGTTGTCGTAATTGGTCGACAGAAAACTATGGTAGTGATACAGTAGACTCTCCTATAACGCGGTTGCTACAACGCAAAATACTATAAAACGCGCTAAAAATTTTGCGACTACATCTTTATATAACGCGATTCTCGTACAACGCGCATGCGTCAAAATTTGGGATCCTCAAATTCCTATAACGCGTTTTCATAAAACGCGTAATATTAAACCGCGTTGTAGGAGAGTCTACTGTACAGTCTAAACGCTTTTTGCTAGATAAATGAACATTAATTATAAATAACATGTTATTCTAAGAACGTGGTTTGATTTATTTTTTACGAACACCACCATTTGCAGTAAAATGAGGTTTTATTTTGTTTTCAAATTAAAAATTACGGAAAAATGGGACACCTCTCCTAATTTTTGTATGGCCATATTTGAAATCAGCACGTCCATTTTAACAAAACTGTAATAATTTAAAGATAATTACTCACCCTTGTCAACATCTTCCTGTCATCGAAGTCCATTATGTGCCCCGACGCATGGCAGTGTTCAGCAGTAGCGGACTGTTGAATCTTGCCTAGCCTGTCTGTCCCGCATAGTACGTTCCACACTCGCACGTTATCTTGTTACAGACTCAGAAAAGTCACCTGATGTCTTACCTGCAAATAAAGAATTATAGTTCAGAACGTGATAGATAGTGATAGCTATTTATTTTCTGATACATTACTTGGGTATGAGGCCTATATTCTAACCAAGAAAGAAGGCAGTAGATTATTTTGAAGCCAGTTTTTGTCTTTTGACTATAAGTGAATATATTGTCGTTTACTTTGATTTCCAAAATATACATTTTGACTAAAGCTATACCGGGTGACCAACGAATAGGTACTCCCGATTATTTTTTTTATTCATGGCTCTGGACCAATGGAATGATAATAGACAAAAAATCCATTTTTTGGGTTACTCTTCAGATTAGTACTACTTCCGGTTTTCCCGGAAGTACTAAGACTTTAAACGGCAACCTATATTCTTTGTGTGAAATTTTCAACATGGGTGACATTCTGAACACAAAACATATCGATCAGCAATTGTTATCACCAAGGCAAAGAAAAGTTATTTTTATTCGTCTGGGTACCTATGAATTGGTGAAAATAGTCGAACATTTTCAAATAAGTACTAACTAAATCGATTTTGGTGCCCTCCAACGTCATTTAATTGGTTTTTGACGAAAAATACGCGGTTATTATAAATGATTGTAGTCGAAGTAGACCACAAGTAGACCATGATATGAAATGTAAATATTTCTGGTTGCCGCTCAATATAAATGGAACACCACTGTTCTACACGCAAAAGTTAAATTGGTTGCATAACCTATTTCAAGTTTGACAGTTATTTGGGTATAGCGGCAAAAATTTATTAACATGGGCATGGCTTACTTCGACTACAATCATTTATAATGACCCTGTAGTGTTGTATTTAGGAAAGGCATGATTTCGATGCAAACAACAAATTACATAAGATTCAACAATAACCAACAATTAATAGCAAATAACATTATTATATTAATAATCGAAAATAAACTGCTCAAGAAAATTAGGGAAACACTTTTTTCGAGACCTGTAACTTTTTAATTAATAGTTCTAGGCAAATCGAATTTGGTATGCATTAAAGGCATATATTTACCTAAAGAAAATTACAAAAACAATATTATAATTCGTTACTTCTAAGACACTTAAAAATGTAAATTAATACCGCAAAACAAAATGGAAATGACTGTCATAGTATCGATGACAGTCGGGTTCTCTGTGGATTGGTGAAGTTTAATACAGTGTATGCCCTCCACGAGCATGAATCACTTCTTCACATCTGCGTGGCATGCTTCGCACTAGTCTGTGGAGAGATTCTTGGGGTATGCTTTCCCATTCGTCAATCAGGGCTTGTGTCAGTTCCTGTATGGTTATTGGTGGATTAGGGCGCTTGCGGACACGTCGGTCAAGCTGATCCCTCATGTGTTCAATAGGATTCAGGTCGGGACTTAACGCCGGCCATTCCATGACCTGAATTCCACGTTCATGTAAAAAGTTTCTGGTGATGCCGGCGGTATGTGCATTAGGATGAAATTTTGACCGACGCCATATGCAGCAGGCACCACATGGTCCTCAACTATGTTTTTCGAGTGATTTGCAATTCTAGGCGAAAATTTATATGGTTAATCACAATACAGCTATAATAAAATAATGCTGTTTCCGAAAAAAAGGGACTGGAAACTGAAATTCAAAATTTTATGGAGGCATTTAACTAACAAAAATAAAATGAACTAAACAAAAGTTGTAATAATAAAAGTTTGACAACGCAAAAAATTAAAACTTCTTATTTTCTTATTTCAAATTTAGTGTTTTAATATTAAAATTTCACCTCGGGCAATATTTATCTTGTATTAGTGCAGTTTTCAACATTGTGTATGTATGACCGCTTTTATACAGGATGTTTATGGTCTTGTGATTTTATTTTCAAAGGGTGATTAAACATCATAAAAGAAGGCCTTTACCATAAAACTTTCTTTACAAAAGTTGCATAATAAGAGAGATATTAAGTTAGTGGCAACAGCCTACTTAGTAAAAAATTCAGTGATAACTTATCGTTAGAGTTTAAGATTTACTTTGCGCAAGTTGTTAATCAATCGTTTTACCGTTAATAACCTTCTTTTAAGGTGTTTAGGAACCCTTTAACATTAAAAATAAAGAAAAAGTAACAGTAATATCACACGTATTATGCAACTTTTGTTAAGACATTTTTACGTTAATGACTTTCTTTTAAGATGTTTAATCACCCCTTGAAAATAAAATCACAAGACCGTAAACACTTTGTATAATAAGTGTATAAAATTTGTTAAATAAGAATTTAACAAATTTTAAGAGAAAATATAATAATGACGTGCTATGTAATTGTGTAATAATAAGTGTCATTCTGAGTACAATGTTTCATGTGGGCATATTTATAATTTCAATGCCTTAAAAATGTTACAGTTGTTTGGAATATTAACTAAACCGTATAGTATTGTTTATATTCTTGGTATTCGCATTTTTTATTTGAATTTTCTTTACCTTCCTTTGGTAATGCTTGAAAGGTCTGTAACTTGAAAAGAACAAATAAGTTTATACACAGGGTAAAATTTCTGCAAAATTACAGAAAATGTAAAAAAAGGATTAACATCGCTGTTTTTTTTAAACTAGCTATAATCATGTATTTTTTTTACAAAATTCACATTCTTGTGAAAATACAGCATTGTCGCCGTAATTTGACAGAATACTTTTAAAATTTCACTGGAAAAGTGCGATAATTTCACCGTAGAAGTAAAAAAATCATCAGCGTTTCATTACAGACACGTTGCAAGTTATTTGATACAAAATTGATACAAATTTTTTACCATGTATTTTTTCCACAGAATGATATTAGGAAGGATTGAACGACACAGTCTAATATTTTTTTGTTGGGGTTCCGCCGGAGTTCAACCCAATTTCAAGGGTTCCGAAACAGTAAAAAGGTTGAGAAACGCTGGTCAAGATGGTTGATCCTGTCCAGATTCTAGGCCAAAAAAAAATTGTTAAATAATTCACTGTAACTGATCGCAAAATTCCGTTAACCTAATATCACCGTAAACCACGTCATCTATAATTTGTCAATAATCACGATATTATTACACAAAAAAAACTCACAGCTTCTTAAATTTAGTATTTCAACGTATCGCAATTTTAAACAATCCAAATTCGAGAAATTGGGTCAAAAAACCGTCGACCAAAAAACGAACAAAACTCCGCGCGGTCGGACCGTCGCGTCGTCTCGCTCCGAATCGATAAAAAGCTCATCATTTCATTAGTTCCGTCGGGCGCGAGTCGCGTGTCGTGGGCGTACAGCGAGCTTGCGCCCTTCTACTCACCAATAGACCTCTCCTGCCACATTCGACCGCCGCGCGGCACCAGGAAAACAAAAGGTAATCGGGCAGTTCCGAGCGCCTATCTCCATGTCGGCTCTGCAGCGGCCGCACTCTAAAGATTGCGAAGCAGTCCGCGTGCGTTAGTCTTTCGCTTCGCAACACCGCATGTGCGACGCGGCGGATACGTCAAAAAACACGCTCGAAAGGAACCCACGTTTCATGAACTAAACCCGCATTGAGAAACTCTCTGTTAATCACAACCGATTTCATTGATAAATTAGATAAATTCGGTGAACTACGGTCGTGGGAAATAAACTTTTCTCTATAGTGTTTTTCCGATGTTTCCTTCTTACAACCCTTGGATTATTTCTGTGAAAAAAAACGTGCCCTTAATAAATAAATAAATAAATAAAGACTCTAACTTGAAATTAAACCAAAAGAACGAATATTAAACAGATTATTTCAGTTTGTCGTTTGATAGAAATAACTTTTTTTTCGATAGTGAAGGTGTTTTGGTGCTCCTGGTCGACCAGGAGTTTGTGTCTTAGTGGTTGTGCTATGGAATCAGGGGCGTGCTTATTGGCCACCTCGGCTTCAACGCCCCTAAACACCAATTCAGACGATCAGATAGTGCCAGCTCATCCAGCAGATTGTTGGAATACCCATCAGAATAGTCACACTCAGCCCTTTTTAGACGCTTGGTTACAAATGCAGGTTGGTTCTTGATTCTACGATGATTACGCCACCTGGTGGTGGGATTTGCTTCTAATTTGATGACAGCTGATGACCTCTATTAATGCCTGATGGTCTTTTAGAATTTAGAATATCCTAGAACTTGTTTTGATGCAGTTTTAAGGTTATTTTAGTTGAAGTGTTGACACATGGCCAATTTGGCAAAATAGATCATAGTTGACAACTCAGTCGGGTTGAATCAGCTGTTTGTGTTCCGCCATGTTGTTTTTTAGGGAAAAGCAAAAATTTGTAACTTATTTTTCAAGCTTTCTTTCAAGTTTGATGTGGAAGTCTGAATGATATAAAACGGTAATTCCATACAGATTATACATGCATATACAAGCATGCATACAGTTAGGTGACAATTGAAATACAATGTGCAATAATGACGATAAATATCATGGCCATATAGCAGTACTGGTGTTAATACAGTAATATGCAAATGGTCTGAAAACTTACGTAATGTCAAGAATTTTATTTTAAATTCGTTAAAATGAATCTAAACATCTTTTTGGATTTTAATCTAAAGTGTAACCTAATGTAAATTTGGCATTACAGTAGAAGCGGTTTAATACTACGCGTTTTATGACAACGCGTTATAGGAATTTGAGGATCGAAAATTTTGACGGGTGCGCGTTGTACGAGAATCGCGTTATATGAAGATGTAGTCACAAAATTTTTAGCGCATTTGTAGTATTTCGCGTTGTAGGAACCGCGTTATAGGAGAGTCTACTGTAATTATACAGGGTGTCTCAACAGAGCGATCTGGGAAGATTATGCCTCTGTTAATGAAGATATTTCAAAACTGATTTCACTCATATATAACGTGTATACAGGGTTTTGCATAATGTAGTACCCAACCCTAACTTATCTATTTTTAAATGGAACAACCTATATTTAGGCACAATTTTTAATTCCTCGCAAAATTTGACGACAATGAAAAATAACATTACCTACCTTAAACTTAATACTTTTTGATTTATTGGAATTTTTATAGAAAAACAGCAATCCATGAAAAATTGTATATCTCAATACTGGTTTTAAATTTTATTGCGCATGCTTAGATTATGACTAAGTAAGAAGCGTTGTATTAGCGTGATTATTTTTTGACGTTTCTTAAAACCAATGAAATGCTTCTTTATTAGTCACAAGGGTAAGTTTCAACCAATTATGTCATTATTATAGTGGGAATAAATCTCTTGTGATTATTCTCGGGAATAATCACTGTTGCTTTTATTTGCCTAGCAACTGTCAGATACTTGTCAAAATAATTACTTAATTGTGTCAACGCGAAATGGGTGAAAGTCATCGGTTTAGTACCTTTTCTAATGCAGATATTACAAAAAAGATGTTAGAAACTACTTCGAAAAATACTCTAATAAGTAATCAGTCTATATGGAGACAATTTAAGACCTTCACCAAAGAAAGAAATTATATTCTGGATCAATCTACTACAACAGCTACTCTGGCATTGATTTTAAAAGATTGGGCTTATAACATGAAAAGAAAAGACGGAAATGATTATAAAGAAGCAGTAATAAAGACAATGTGGAATAAACGGCAAAATTAGTTCAAGAACTTTACTTTAATAAGTATAACAGGTCCTTTGATCCTTTCCATGATATAGAATTCAGAAATGCTCGGAATGCAAGAGATGCAAAAAGAAACATTTTACAAAAACATCCTGAAAAGCACAAACAAAGTTCTGTGGCACTTTCTAATACAGAATTGTTGCAAATTTTTAACTATTGGGACGAAGATACACCTTGTGGATTGCAAAGAAAGTTTTTTCACGTTGCATCGTATGAACTAGCTTGGAGAGGAGGAGAAGCTACGAAATGTTTAGTTCATTATTTTAAAAAAGAAACCGACATAAAAAGATTAAATACTGGCCGCATTGAATACAATCCCATCTTTACAAAAACTGCACAGGGTGGAGCACAAAAGTGCGCTAATAGTAAATGGTTGACTCCAAACATAAATAACCCAGATATTTGCCCTGTTCGTCTTTTTCAAAAACTAATGAGTAAACGTGAAGAAAATATTAAAACCGAACGCTTGTTTCTTACTCCAAATCCGGCTTGGCAAACTCATGGTTTTTGGTATAAAAACGTTCCTGTGGGAATAAATTCCATTTCAAAATGGATGAAAGAATCCGCAGAAAAAGTAGGTCTAGACACAGTTACTAAAAAAGTAACTAACCATTCTGCCAGATCAAGTGCAGTAAGTAACCTTTCAAAAGCTGGTGTAGGAGAACAAGAACTAATCAAGGTCACTGGTCATAATTCTGCAAGTTCGATTAAACCATACTTACAATTGAACTAAGAACATCATTCAAATATAATAAATAATCTTAGAGAAAATACGCAGGAGGAAACACTTAATATAACAAGCAATTCCAAATCCTCAATAATGAGTCTCGAAATATTTTTAATAATTGCGTTTTTCATTGTACTAATTTAAATTGTTAATTCTTTTAATATATTCACAATGTGTCAACGATATTTTCATATATTGTAAGTAATAATTAATTAAATTAAATTTTTCAATAATTTTATGATAGTTTTATTGATCTTTTTTATTGTAAAAATTTGTGAATCAAAAAATAATCCAGTCAAATATAACTCGAGAGTTCCATAAATTAGAAAATAATTTGACAGATTTTGTTCAAACTTGTTGCCATTTGGCAATAGCCACTCGAGCCCTGCGGGCTCTCGTGACTATTGCCTGGCAACAAGTTTTCAAACAATCTGTCAAATTATTTTCAATTTATTCTCACTCTCTTGTTATATTATTACTAACAACCTACCATATCCATTATTTCTCGTATGATTTTATATTTTTTAATAAATCAAAATGTTTGATCACATTAGCATTTTAATATTATAATTTGAAATAAAATTTTACTTATGTCCTGTAGGCTATGAAAAACTGTGCTAAACAAGTTATTAAGGTATCTGTCAGTGGTGGTGATATTGCTAGGTTAGATTTGCATAATTTTTGGAAATATGGCAAACTTTTCTGAGGGGGAACTAATTGACATGGTGTGGGTTCTTAGCAAATGCAACAAAAATGCACCTGCACAAAAAAGTACTAGCACACACTAGTGCTAATATAAACCGTTACAGAAATAACTTGTCTTCTTCGTAAAACTTTACATAAAATTACCGTTATAAATTTCTATTTCTTGCAAAACAATATTAAGTAATTTTCTTTATGGAAAAATAAATGTACAGTGCTTCATGTTGAATTGCTTTTATTTTAAGATAAATAAAACAACACCTGCTCTTTGACAACTTAATATCAGCTTTATACCTTAATGACTTGTTTAGCACAGTTTTTCATAGCCTACAGGGTATAAATAAAATTTTATTTCAAATTATAATAATTAATTGCAGATGTGATCAAATGTTTCGATTTATTAAAAAAATAATGAAATCATGCAAGAAAACAGTAATTTAGCTAAATACTTAATGGTAATAATTTAGGTGTAGAAGCAATTGATACAAAAATCGATCTTTTTATAAAGAGGTCTAGTTATCTCTGCAATTGTTTATTTTAGCACTGGTGTGTGCGTAGAATAAAAATAATAATTAGTTACATGGTGTTCCATTTAAAAAAAATTAACGTTCTTACGAAAAACTATTTGCTATATTTTGTTGCAGATTATGATCAGCCTGTACACAATTTGGATACCTTATGGAACCCCCTGTATATACGCTAATAATTTTAAAATGTGCGCCTCGGCGTTCTGTATATATGAGTGAAATCAGTTTTAAAATATCTTCATTACCAGAGGCACAATCTTCTGAGATCGCACTGTTGAGACACCCTGTATAGCTAGTTAATTAGCGCGGCAATGGTTTGAGATAAAATATAGGATATGTTCTCAAACAATTACAGAAATAGCACCCGTTAAGTATCTTTTGAACCAATTGTTAAAGTTTTATGATTGCTTAGTTTAATTAAATACTATTTCCTTAACGTCATCGCCGGGGTAGTATTGTTTATTGAAATTTTAATTTAGTAAAGCTTGGGGTAAAAGTATGGAAAAAATACATTAAAATTTAAACTGTTTGGTATATTCAAAATTATCTCAAAGTAAGCCTCAAACTTTGTAGTTGTCATTTAAGTGTTCATTAGTGAAAAACAATTGACGGCGAGAAATTATATAATAATAACAAAAGTACCCATACATGTCCTGAGAGACACGCTGTGGTATAATTCTGTTTTCATCATAATATTCTTCGAAGAACATACGATTACTAGTTATAAATAAAAAGAGTATTTTGAACAAATTCGAAATATTAATTAACCCTAAAGACATACATAGCTTTAAACTCTGATAAAAATAACAAAGCGCTCATTGAATATACCATCAAAATCATTGGATTTGAAACTCCTCAACAATTATTATGATTACAAACGTTGCCGAAGGTATCTAAAATTTATAAAGGAGTTGTCACGCAATAGATGACATGGCTGAAAAGGAACCAATAGGACTATCAGCAGGACACCATTCACGAAATCATTGCATATTCAACGCTAGCCTAGGTTTCAATTTCATCCTATTAGGGGACCTTTGTTGTTGCGTTCCGATATAATCGAAATCGATTTCACAATCAGTGAAATTAGATCTTTACTTTTTCTTCGTTGGGCAGCTATAGCAACAACAGAAAAGTATAAAGATGTAAGTCGTAACATGAGGACGAAAAGTCAAATGAAGAAAAGATCTGGGAACAGAGATTTTTTTTTGTTTTTGGAGAAATTTGTCTAGATAATGGACAGTCTTTTAAAAAAGAGAGGGCTCAATTTGTTTAAAAGATGAGGGATATATGACGGTTTAAAAAGTATGTTCAGAATATTACAAGTTCTGAGAAAAACGAAAAAAAGACTCTGATTACATAGAGAGAATTATATTTTTATATATTTTTGAATTTATTGCATAATTTTAGTCTTTTATTCATAGTACTGGAATACATCTATCAAAAATCCATTCTAAAATATCGATGTTCACCCTATATATGGTTCAATTTTCGGAATCTACATATTTTTTTTCATATAAAAAGGTACTAGCATACTATTATATAGTATCTACTATTTTGGAAATATCTAACTAAGCTTTTATTTCGATATGTATGAAACCGCATCGTTTTATTTTGTTACATGGAAAGATAAATTTTTCTATTGATAATTATGATTTTTTTAGCATTAGCATTCAGCATTTCAGCAAAATAGCAGAATTTTTCACAATACACAGATAGAAAAGACTTCTTGTTGTTAAGAAATGTATTCATTTGAATTTAATCTTTTGGGTCAAAACATATTTCTTTGACCTCATCAATGTTTACTACATTGAATACTCTAGTTTATTTGCTTACAGAAATTAATTTATTTGGAATATTTATTTAACTCAAATAAATATATTTCGATACAAACTAAAATTACGTTCCTTTTGTTTTGATTTATAAAGACGTTTCTTGTTTGATTGACACAAATAAATTTGTATACAAGAACAGATTTAGTTCTTTAGTCAAAGAACCGTTTATTGCAACCTTAAAATATCGCCTTAAGGTGCTCTTACACGACGCCACTTTTCGTATTGCGCAAGTTAAAAAATGGCGCAATTCTTGTATTGCAATGTGTGAACAACGCTGCAACTATAAATATTGCGACACTTTCAGTACAGGGCGCAATTTTTTAAAGTTGCGTACAGCTAAAATGTTGCTGCGTGTAAACAGGTACAAACACGGTACTAGCGCCACACAGAAATGGACCGACGTGTTGGTCCACTTCCACTTTAGTGGCGCAACATTTAGTAGATGTATATACGGTAGTGTTGGTTAAACATCGATAGTTGGCGTGTCCGATAGTTATCGTTAAAACTATCGATAACTATCGAACTTCAACAAAGTAAAAACTTATTAAATTGATATTTTGTAAATAAAGGATGCTAACCGATAAATACTAATTCTCTAAACAGAAAAGAACATAAATAAATATTTATTATTTCAACATACAATGTTAACAACAGAAACAAGTTAAAATAAATCCTTTTTCTCTAAAAAGAATTTCGAATAAATATGTCATTCTAAAAAAAAACAGATAGATAAATATTACAATAAATATTCCAACTAAAATCCTCGTAGATAAACAACTGATTTTATATTTTCCGCATAAAGCTCATTTAGCAAAATTTTCTTTCTGGTTGTTAAAATAATTCCCAACCCAACCCAATACGAGACTTTTTGTTCGAATAATTTTTTTACGATCGTAAAAGATGACATTGATGGTAATGTTAGGTTAAACTTAAAATGAAATTTCTCTACATTTAGATCCTCCTATCATTCTTGGGGACTTTCTCCTGTAAGTTCGACAAAATATGCAATAATACGCGGCAAAGATTAAATGTCAATAAGAGCCTTTACCTACAAAAGCGGCCTTGAATAGCTCATTAACATTGCGTGCGTTCTACCGCTTGAACTCAGCGGACGGCAGCTATTGGGCAGCAACAACATGAACGCGAAGGCCATTGGTTGCTGAGTTCAAGCGCTTAAGCGGCTTAAACTGGCAGAACGCACCCATTAGCTCATAACACGCAGTTGCTCTACTCCTCTCATCGGCATCAGAATCCGAATCCATTTTTTATGGAATAAACAACAACACAGTATCACTATCGCCGCTTAAAACTTAATGAGGCACAATATAAACACAACCACTACAAGTACGAGGGTGCGCAGTCGTTCCTTGGCCAATTCTTGACATTCGACGTGCCACTTTTACAAGTTGCAGGAATGAAAAGTGGCGTGTACTGTGTGAATAGCATCGCAACTTTGAAATGTGTGGCTGCCACTTGGCGCTGGCGCTAGTCGAAAGTGGCGCAACTTTTGACTGATTTTATCTCACGTGTGAACACAACATGCCATTTCATAGTGTCGCAACAGAATCTCGCGCAACAAAAGTGGCTACGTGTAAGAGCACCTTTATAACTCCAAGAACAATTTCAGTAGTCTTAATTTCAAAGTAGATAACTCTTGCAAAAAATCATAATTATTTGAACTAAATAAATCTCGTTCGTCATAATATACAAATTGTAAATTTTAACTGAAAATGTCAAGATGCTCAGTGTCAAGAATAGGGTGTTCGAAAAAACGGCTTTTTCGAAATTTAAAATTTCAAGTTGATATATAGTTGCCCCTGTGGATAAGTTGTTCAAATTGAAAAATGTTTAGGTCTCCCGAAAAAGGCCTAAAATTTATAATTTTCTTTAAAAATTAGAATTCTTTATATATTTTTTAATGAAATATTACGTGGTATTACTTTTTCAAAGCCCTCATGTACGCACATAATAAAAAATTTGATGAAAAATAAATTTTTATCAACATTTAAGCACATTTTTTAAATTATACGAAAATGGCCATTTTGCTTAAAGATTTTATCGAATCTAAATAAACTGCAGGCGATCTAAATGTTGCATTATCGTAATATTTTTTGTGTACGGTTTAACACCTTACTGTTAAACTTTTTGTATTTGAAGAACAAAACTTAATCTTTCATTGAAAAGAATTCTAATTCTTAAAGAAAATTATACTTTAGGCCTTCTGCGGGAGACCTAAATATTTTTCAATTGTACCAATTTTTTTTGTGGTATTATGAACTTGAAATTTTGAATTTCGAAAAAAGTTTTTTCGATACACCCTAGTCAAGAATGTCCGTATCCATAAATTGTGCAACAACAATTTACAACTCCTATTTAGCAAAGGTTCATAGAAATCAATAAAATCTAAAAATCGCCAACATTGACATATCACTTTCAGATCACATAACAAATATGCAGATATTCTGTTTGCATACAAAACACCTTCATTGGACCAAAGATAAGAAAATAAGGTCCACATAATTTATGATTGCCTTAAGCTGAACAGTATAACATCCTAGTAAGGGCCGGTGTTTTCGATAATTGAACCGACCATATTTAGCATTGTGTGGCACCTTCTACGTATTCGGTTATTTTTTTGATAACCGGTGTATGGCGGTCGGACGGGAACGCGAAAAAGGACGCATTTAAATGCCAACGCCATATTTATCGCCTCTATCGGTTTTATTTACTTGTCAGGCGTGCACGCTATTTATTGGCCGTATTAAAATAATCGTCACGTACCGTAAATTTATTGTTATTCCGAGACCGAAACGCATAAACTTCAAGAATGCATGTACGCCGATACTGAATCAGCTATATACGTCTGCATGTAGTCGACAATAATAATGCCCGAAGAAACCAAATCGTATATTTAGCACGAAATATTTAATATTGTCAAACAACATTTGATGTGGCCAGGCACAAGACTTTATCATACTATACAGCAGTGTTATTGCCAATGTTATGACAATACTGTCAATAGAAACAAGGTTTAATGCAGATACGTGCGATCTCAATCAAATAGAATTTGCTCATGCAGCTAAATTATTAATTTTACCAAAAAATGTCATAGACGTAAATTATACAAAATTTCTTTAATTTATTATTTAACTATTTTGACGAAATTACAGAAATAGCGGGTCATTTGTAAAATCGTTGAAAGATGCTAAGACTAAACCTCCAGTTACTTTGAACCCTTTTCAACCGAAAGCTTTTTAGCTACAAGTTTGGTTATGAAACTTATAAATATGAAGTTTCGTCCCGATACCTTTAGTAGTTTCTCCGGAATCGTCGCCACAAAAAACAGATCTTTTGACACGATTACAATACTTTGTCATAAAAATGTACACCCTGTATAAAGTAATCAAGTATATTACATATTTTTAAGAAAATAATTATAGTTTTGCTATTGGATCAAACGATGTGGTTTGAGAATTTGCAATCTTACACACTCAATTTGACTGACCCAAATATCTACGGCATTCATTTCATTCGTACGTAGATTTTTTTGCCCAACGTTTTGTAACCGTTAGTTTTATGTAACTCAGATCTATTGGTCGTCTATTCAAAGAGAGAGATGGTTGAGCGCTCTAAATATTTTTCCAATTCACTTCTTGACTGACGTGTGTAACGTATATAATTGTAAATCAAATCCAGGGCGATTCGATTGTGAGATTTTGATACATAGTTTTTAATGAATTAAAAACCCCTTTTCTAGCACAAATAGGTTTTATTTTGGAATTATGATTTTAGTAATGAACCAAGGTACTTTTGCATGAAAAGAAAAAACTATTTTAGTGTCAAAACTTAAATTTGAAATAATAGAACTGTACTATATTTTAGATATTATTTAGTAATTGGGTGAACTAGCGACTGTCTTTGCAGTCTAGTTTTATTTTCTATACGGATTTAAATTTTTGCCAACGTTTCGCCAATGTTCTCTGACTTCGTCAGGGATCAATTTGAACTATAGAAACGTTGACAAAAATTTAAATCCATATAGAAAATAAAACTAGACTGCAAAGCCTTAACTTACTTTTTAATAATGTAGAGTCTTTTTTAAAACGTTTTTAACTTTTTAATAATTTGTTATTGTAAACAAAACAAATTTTATGTGGTAAAACAAAATATTTATTATTTAATTTATTTTAATATTGTTAAAATAAATTTATTGTCAAGTTTGAGTCCCTTGGAGTACGAGTACGCATTGATTGATCTCAAATTTCACAGGAATTAAATATGGATATATAGAAACAAATTGATCGGTTCTATATTTAAAAAAATAATGCTGAAAAAATAAGAACCACCTAAATACACATACAATTCGCATCTAGTACTGAACATATTTATTATTTTAATAACAAAGTACCCATGCAATCCAACGTCAGGTCATACTAGGGTTGCCAGATCTCATATATTTGATATGAACACCACTTTGAAGTTTTGTTGAATTGTTGTCTTCATGTAGTTATAAAAAAATACCAAATTTTATGATAATATGTTATCACGTTTTGGAAATATGGGTATGCAAAATATTAAAAATTGTGCCATTTTATAGCTTTTTCCATGAGCTTTCTCGTCATATACAACACAATGGGGCTTGTAGGAAATTTTGTTTTCTAAATTCCGAAAAATTTCAAATCACATATTTAGTTACGAAAATCTCATATATTTTAAGCAAAGCTATTTTAAGCTATATAGAAAATCAAATTTTAATCTTGACACTACGTTTAAAACAAAAAAAATTATTGCCCTCAAGCAGATTATTGGAATTAATAAAAAAAACTTTCATTAAGAACCGTGAAAAGTAAAATTTTGTTGGGTATTTGGGTGATACAAAAATTCACAAGATTAAAGCAAATATACAGGGTGTTCCTAAATATCATGTAAATAAGAAAAGGGGTAATTCTTTGGCTTATTTAATGATTAAAAATTCATATAAACATAGGTCCGCAAACGCTTCGTTACCGATCTACAGGGTGTTGAAATTTCAAGATTTTTTTTAGTTTTTTCTTTATAGCTCTTGTAGTTTTTGAGATATTTAGCTCTAATTTGGAATATGGGATACGCTGTAGGACTTACATCATTGGGCATACCAAATGGTTTTAAGAATCTGCATGGAGATATTTTTTAGGGGTCATGTCCCCTTTTCTCCCCATGAACTTTTTTTCGGTGCGCCGCTGGTGGATTCTAAAATACAAAATGCATTTTCTGTTTTGTTCTAAAGCATTTTAATCTTCTGTAGCTTTTTCGTATTTACCACCGTTACCGAGAAAAAAAATAAAAGCTTTTCTGTGTTTCGCTAGATGAAATTAAAATTTTTTTAATAATTGGTCTAGAGTGCCTTGGCTTGATTTAGATAACCTTTTGTTTGTATTTATTTTGACATTTTATTCGCCACCAACTGTTAAAAATTAAAACTAGGATACAAGAGCTATAAAGAAAAAGATAAACAAATCTTGAAATTTCAACACCCTGTAGATCGGCAGCGAAGCTTTTGCGGACCTATGTTTATATGCATTTTTAGTCATTAAATAAGCCAAAGAAGTACCCCTTTTCGTATTTACATGACATTTAGGAACAGCCTGTATAATACAATTTAGAAATGTTATTTAGAAGAACAACATTAACAATTTATAATTTCATATTTTTTGAAATATTGTAAAGAAATTCATCAAAAGTGTCACATGTACCTAATTGTAATTTTGAATAACTAAATTTTACACCTGATTATATCAACGTAATGTTTAAACCAATAAGTGGTGTTTCTGATGTATTTTTAAGGCACTCTTTGGAATAAGCGAGGAACTTGGACAACTTCTGAAATATTCTGCTATAAATTGACATCAATTCTCAACATGTTGGTTCATTCCAATATCTGAATTTTTGCAGAAGGTACACAATTTCAAGTAAACCTTTGCAATTTTAAATGCGGCTAAACCTCGTTTAGGTATAGGTACACAGAAGGTATGCTAGAAAAAATAATGAAAATCAGTCAAAGATACACTATCGTATCAAATATATTTTTACTTAATCTCATTTACTTTTTCTATTGTTCTCATATATTTCCAAAATTAAAATCTGGCAACCCTAAGTTACAAACACTGCATAATAAATCTAAAAGTTTTGACAAATGTGAACAGGTATGTTTATTCATCATCCAGAATATGATTTATTTTACCGACAAAGATCACATTATGTGACATTATTATTCAAATTTAATTCTGTAAAATCAATAAATTATCGTATAATTGATAGACCTGGATGTTCAGGTCTTTTAACTTTCACGTCCTATCCGCTATTACAAAGCAAAAATCACCGTATTCCTAATGTGACCAACACTGTTTGTGGGATACCTTTTCAATTTGTATCACGCATAATAAATTAGATAATATTGCTTCATCATCGAGGACTCTTAAACCATGGACAACAATAAACACGGCCTATGGTCGGAATAAATTTCAATTTAATAGGGTTCCAAAGTTCCAAAACCGGACACTAAAGATACTAAATACCTTCTCTGCTTTTCATTGATACAACATTTACGACCTTACGACCGAACCCTTCAACTTACGAATAAATTACGTAAAAGTGGTCGGTTTGAATTTATTTCGGAAATCGTCTCTACACTCCGGTATTCCCCCACCACTTAGTTAAAAATTTTATGGTGAAATAATGAGCAATAAAATGGTTTATCGGCTTCCTAAATCAATGCTTCAGGAATATCACAACAACATGTCGTAAGACGGGCACTATACGGTTAACAAAATCTCTGGGGCGATTAAAATTTTTACTGATAGCCTTTTACGTGTTGAAATTGAAGGTGGATTGCGTTGTTTTTATGTGTTTCCTTAAACTGGGAAACATTATGCGCCATGAAGAGTTAGGTAATAAATTTCAATCGCGTAGTGAAGTCATTTATATATAGTAATGTGATTTCATTATTAACGATGAGTTAAAGAGTCGTGATCAGCGTGATAATTGGCCAGAAGACTCATCCAAGATAATAGTAATATTATTTTATAAGTTTAACAATTGCCCCTAATTCCGACACTAAGCATATATTTTGATCCGAAATCACACACCTCAGTGAACCTAATTCAGACAGTGATCCTAAATCAGACACTTGTGGTACATTATTCCGACAAATATAAACATTCAAGTAAACATTAAGTGTTTTATACATTGTTAAATAAGATTTATATTTAAGAAATGTTAAACATTTATGTTTTACCATTTTTTATAAAACAGTATAAAACAAGTCGTTAGTCTTCTTCAGTCTGCCCTCTCTACCTCATCTGTATTTTAACGTTTTTGCATCTGGAATCTTTAGTGTTCTCTTTTCCTTGGCGCAGCTTTTTATTATGTTCCTTTTTCGCTTCCTTTCTTATTTCTCTAGAAAGATTTTGTGCTTTCTTCTATTTTATTAACAAATATTCTCTCCAAGAATCAGAGATAGTGTTACAGAAGAACAGTATCTTTTTATTTTATTTGGGTATTTCACGCCAGAATAATGACTTTTTTTAAATGAAGATGGCATCAGTTCCAAAGGTGTATCAATGGCAAAATCGCTACTCTACTGCTTCTGTTGCATCATTATGTCTTATTTCATCATGCATGTCGCTATTTATGACGGAATTAGGGTCTATTGATGATCGTAACCAGGGCTGTGGAGTCGGTAAAAAATCTGTCGACTCCGACTCCAGATAATTTTGGTAGTCCGACTCCGACTCCAACTCCGACTCCGGCAAAATTATATTTGTTTCCAGCGAATTTAATGGCAAAAAAATTAAATCTGACATAATCTAATTGTAAATAAAATCAAAAAGGCCTGTTGATAGGACCACAAAATTATATTTTCAAAATTTCTCTAAAATCATTAGAACTTCAACTGTTTTCTCATTAGAGAGCACATAATTCTGAACTAGTTTGTCACTTGAACCGATGTTCTATCTTTAATAATAACAAAAGTAAGCGGAGGTGGCCTAGTGGATAAGGCGAATGCCTTCCACTATGAAGCTCAGGGTTCAAGCCCAGGTTAGGCAGGGATTTTAAAAATACTCCGTCTCCACGACAGCCGCACAGACAAGCCAACAAACAGGCTTTGTGCACATGGCCAACATAAAAAAAAAAAAATGGCAAGCCACTGTATAGTACAAAATAAACAATTTAAAATCTCTACATATTTTGTTAAATACAAAGGGATGTGATTATACCATAATATTGTATAATCAAGGGTGATACTTTTAATAAATTTGTTCATGAGCCAAAAAAGGAATCAATTTCGGTTAAACGTTTAAAGTTATCAAACATTAAAGCTAAAATTGCAAAGCTTTACTAGTAAAGCATTATCTTTTACAAACATTCAGATGTTGGGACAAATAAGAATAAAAAAAAAATGTTGAGAGTTGATAATACGACTGTGATACCATGACGTTGTTTCTTCTGGTACAAAAGCTGTAGGAAACTATTTTTTCTTTTTAAAATTGCAAGGGAATATCATTAATACTTTTTGCAATATTTAATGAATTGTTCAGCTGTTCTTTGTGGCCGAACGAATAGGAGCAAATTCTCGTAATTTTGATAAATAAGGAAAACGACGCTTCACTTTGGAAAGTTCTAATTCGTCTATAAGTATGCATCGAAGTCCGTTTTATTTATAGGTGATCTAGCTATCATAATTAGCATATTGATGGTTGTTGGAAATTGGAAATACATAAACTATATATGCGACGCGGCAAGCGAGGCACAATAATCATTTTGCTAATCATCACTCACCACCGACCTGTGTGTTAAATTATATTTACTTTTTAAAAGAACTAATAATATGTTTAGTTAATCGTTTACCATCTATTGAGGCAACGGCCATCTCGCATGTCTTTTCTACATTATTTAAACATGGACCCGGAGTCGGAGTCGGTACAATTTTTCCGACTCCGACTCCTCTGAAATTTGTCTGAACTCCGACTCCACGACTCCGACTCCACAGCCCTGATCGTAACACCCAGTAATATTGATGTCCGTAATTACGATACTCGTATCGGAATTTGGACAACATGCGTAAAATTAATTATAATATAGCAAACGATGGAAAATATGTTATTTTCTTGTGTAAAGATAGCAATAGCGCCATATGTATTACTCCTAACCATGTACACAATTCCGACACACATGTCTGATTTACGGACGTGCTATATTTACATGTACCTAATTCCGATAACCCCAAATTTGTAAATAATAGTGGTTAAAAGAGTAGTACACCGCATTATTATGAAAATATAAAGCATTTTTAGTCAGCCTAAATAGATATTATTAGAATTTTCTTAATCACTGTAATCCTGTACCGATATAAAAAGAAGTCGAATTGCAGTTACCTTATAAGGAAAAAATCAACTTTTAGTATAACACTCAATTATCAAGATCAGTCAAACTTCTAGGTTATTATTCCGACCGTTAGAACATTGGTGGAATAAGAAACGATTGTGGGTTGAAAAGTGTAATGTTAAATCAACAAAGCGGATGTCCTAAAATAATGCTCTATGTTGTAGATTTCTTATTTTATCCAACTAAACAGAAATATGTCGGAATTTAGGAGAGTGTCTGAATTTGGAACGTTTACCTTAAGTATTTTAACTTCTTTTAACTTCTACAGTAAAAAATGTAACAAAAATTCCTTAAGGAGCAAGTATACCCCACTAATGAAAATTTTTGTTAGTGTTTTGAGAAAAACTATTTGCAATGGAAACTAACCACAGGTGATATAGGACGTAGAAAAACGCATGAAACAAACGCTAACGTCAAAGGTGTCTTAGAAAAACCTATTTTTTTCTAAATCGCGGCTTCGAAATCACGTAAAAACGATAAATAATTCAAACTAAGTTCATAGGTTCTATTTTTTTACCTTTCTATTTTCGTATGTTCTATTTTGGAAAGTCATTTTCATAAAATAATAATGTATACCAAAAAAAATGAATGTCGTTATTTAATATTTTATTACTTTTATATACTTTCCAATATGCAATACTACATTAGAAAACCACTGTAAAAATTTCATATCTCTACAATGCGTATTAACGCTAGGATTTCGAACCTACGGTACACTTCCGGTAGACTACATCGTACTCTCTGAATTATACTACCTCTTCAATGGAAACACCAAAAAATTGACACTCAATTATTGATAAAGCTTTATTGTTTTCGGCATAATGATTATGTATATCCGTTGACATGAATCAACAAGTAGTAACGAACACAAAATGAATAAAACGATATAAATTAGTTCGGTATAGGCATCTACTATATCGTCCCTAAAAATAATTTCCGGCTGAAAATTGATCCGGTTGTAAATTCTGTCGCACAAGGCACCGGAAATTGTAGTTTAATTCCCAAACGGTTGACTCCACTCAAACGTCCTATGATTGCCCGGTGGAATATGCACAATTTCAAATATTCCCACACGTGAATAAATATTTCGCCACGCCTGAGTGCCGTGAAGGGTAAAGGGTAGATCTATGCTAATGGTAGGGTTATAATGCTATAATGCTTTATAATGCGTTATAATGCTCAAAAGAATTAGGGAAACACTTTTTTCGAAACCTCTAACTTTTTAAATAAGAGTGCTAGACAAATCAAATTTGGTATGCTTTAAGGTTATATATTCAACTAAAGAAAATTACAAAAACAATGTTACAATTCTTAGTTACTTCTAGGTTACACTTAAAAATGTAAATTAATAACGTAAAACAAAATGGAAAAATTACAAGTATGCCTTAAATTCACGTATGAAAACCTACTAAAGATGACAAATGAATTCACTTGTCAATGTTCGTTGAGTAGAAGTAAAATAAGGCATCTTAGTGAAGTGCAAGTTGCTCGTGCTGTCGCCCTTATTCAGCATTCTAGTTTCCCCTTCCGTTATTCAGCGTTTATGGAATCGGTTATGGGAAACTGGGAATGTTAGAAGAGCTGGACAAGGTCGAAGTAAAAAAACTACTCCAAATCAAGACCGATCAAATCAAGAACTCCTAAACGACCGAAGACGAGCACATGGAATAGAAATTTCTGATCAAACTGTTAGAAAAAGATTAAAAGAAGCGAATTTGAAACCAAGAAGACCTGTCCGCGCACCACGGCTTACGCAGCATCACAAAGCAGCGCGAATGAGGTTTGCTCTGGATCACAGAGATTGGCAACTTCGTCACTGGACGCCTGTACTGTTTACAGACGAGTCCAGATTTCGTTTAACTCGTTGCGACGTTTGAGTACGAGTATATAGACGTCCTGGTGAACGCTACGCAGCCGCTACTATACAGGAAGTGGATAGATTTGGTCGTGGATCTGTGATGGTTTGGGCTGGAATCAGTATAGACAACAGAACTGATCTTGTTGTGGTTCCTGATAGACTAAATGCCATGAAATACATCGAAAACATCTTGGAAGACCATGTGGTTCCTGCTGCATATTGCGTCGGTCAAAATTTCAACCTAATGCAGGACAATGCACAGCCACATACCGCCAGCATCACCAGTAACTTTTTATAAGACCGTGGAATTCAGTGTTCGCAAGCGCCCTAATCCACCACTAATCATACAAGAACTGACACAAGCCCTGATCGAGGAAAGCTTTAATTAAAACATGTTTTTTACGCTTCAGTGATCAAAATTCACTGAGGTGTGACGAACAATGGGTATATATAGGCTAATTTTTAACATGGACGTCACTTCCACTAGTGATTTGCTTGGACAATATCCAGTAAAGATACTATGAAGTGCTAATCTCTTTTCTTTTTAGTTTCTACTGAAGATGGCAACTTAGTTGCTGAAATACGTATTTAGGTTCTAAAATACTTGTTGTGGTTAGGGGTTTATAAGTTTATTATTAAGTTCGTCACAGTCTCCAAAATATTGTTATTTATTATGGCTAACAAAAAAGTAAAACACTGTCGGATTCGCACAAAACTATTACATCCGAAGCTCCGCGATTCCAAATCTAATATTAAATTTTCAGAATTAAAAAAAAATGGCGGCCCAAAATATAAAAACTTTGGTTCTCATGTAACTTATTTCCTATGATGTTTTGACCAGTGGATTCCAAATCTCATGCCTGATTTTATAAATTGCGATTGGCAGATTCAATATGGCAACCAAAGATCTAAAAACTTTCAGATTCTCATGAACCTTATTACCCGTCTGATATATAATCTCTAATTCAAAATCTGATGTCAAATTTTTATGATTCACAATGGCATACTTAATATGGTGACACGGAATCTAAAAGCGGTTAGATTAGCTTGAAATTTAAAAATTCCCGTGATATTATAAGCTGCTGATTCCAAACCTGATGTCAGATTTTTTAAATTTAAGTTGGTGGCTTCAATATGGCGACCCAAAGACTAAGAGCTGTCGGATTCGCTTGAAACGTATTTCCTGCGATATTTGAAGCTGCTGATTTAATTTTTTAAGCATTTAAAGCGTAAGCTGTAGTCCCTGTAAAGTACCTAAAGTATATTAGGTATTATTATTTCTTTTGTTCAGAAACGGTAGTTTGAGAACTATTATCATTATTTGTTCGAATTGATTTTAGTGACAAATAGTTTTAGAAAACCCTACTTGTATGACATAATTATCATTTTTTCAACAATAAACACATACCTACATTTTAAAATGTTCCTTTTTTCCTGTTTTTTTTTTAAAGGCCACGAAATTTTCGGAACTACCAGTTTGAAATTCTCTATAATGTTATTTATTATATCTTTTATTGACTTTTGGGCTTACTTTTCAGTCTTCTGGTCTATAGTGCCTAATATGCAAAATTTGTATTCAATCTAAAATTTTCATCCATCACCAATGAAATAATCTATTTTTCGGGTTTGTTGTCTAATAGATCGTTGAAATCTCCACAAAAGAACACTTTTATTTATAATTTTATGTTTAAATCCGATAAATCTATAGATTTTAAGACAATTAAGACCAACTTATCTATATACCAAATTGCTTCGTTTTTGAGTTATTCGATTTTATTATCTTCTGATATCTCTATGATAATAAAAATCTATCAGTTCGTCAGTCATCAAACAACATTCTTACGACTCCTGCTTCGCAATACTACCTTCCAGCATTCCAGATCCTCAAACTTAAATCCATTAAAACGGAGAGTAAAATAATTAACACGAACGTGTGCAATAAACTCACGGGGCAGTTCGCAAATGAGCATGAAAGCGACTATTATAACGTGTGACTATAGTGCCTAATATGAAAAATTTGTATTCAATCTAAAATTTTCATCCATCACCAATGAAATAATCTATTTTTCGGGTTTGTTGTGTAATAGATCGTTGAAATCTCCACAAAAGAACACTTTTATTTATAATTTTATGTTTAAATCCGATAAATCTATAGATTTTAAAACAATTAAGACCAACTTATCTATATACCAAATTGCTTCGTTTTTGAGTTATTCGATTTTATTATCTTCTGATATCTCTATGATAAGAAAAATATATCAGTTCGTCAGTCATCAAACAACATTCTTACGACTCCTGCTTCGCAACACTACCTTCCAGCATTCCAGATCATCGAATTTAAATCCATTAAAACGGAGAGTAAAATAATTAACACGAACGTGTGCAATAAACTCACGGGGCAGTTCGCAAATGAGCATGAAAGCGACTATTATAACGCCTGTTTATCGTCCGTTTGTAGAGTAAACGTCGGAAATGTAGCTCGGCGCGCAGCAAACCGTGAAGAATCCCATGCTATTTACACTGTTACACGCTTTTTATGCTATTTAATTACCACGTGCTTCGTGCTTTTGTTCTACAAGAATCTCGCGCTCAGATAAGCAAGCGCATTGTTGAAATTGACGATTTTTCTTCGTTCTTCCGCGCGTCGTGTCGATTCTTGCTTACGTAAGATCCAGCACCACTCTTTACATAACGGATTCGGAGTTTTCTAAAGAGATTTTATCGATTTTTTCGACACGTACCTACATAAAATTATTTTCGCGTGGCGAAAACGAAAAGGTTATCTTATAAAGGTGCACTAAGCTAAGTTACGTGCACCATGATGGTCGGTATGTGTGCTATAACCGTTTATGCACTGAGAAAGGTAAATAAGTTAGTTCTTATCAGGCGGTTAAAGAGGTTGTTAATTTAACAGCAATTTTATACACGATACGCTGTTTATCGACACGGTTTGCACCTTTAATACTTTAATACAGTTCCCTATAGTATAAGATCACCATATTTATAATTTTTGCGGGTTTGTTGCCTAATGCGTCGTTGAAGTCTCCACGAGAAAAACACTTTTCTTTATAATTGCTATATTATAAACTTATTATTTCTTCAATATTAATGATGAGCATTTGGGATCGACAACTGGGATATAGTTAAAACTGGTATACGACACAATAAAGGAGAATATAAAGAAGAATGTTACTGATAAGAAGGTATCTACGTTTTAGTATCAAATTTGCACTAGCTATGAATCATCTATTCGTAGAATAAGAAGACATTTCTTTATCATGAAAATATTTCATTGATTATTTTTTGACGTTTCTTAAAACCAATGAAATGCTTCTTTATTTGTCACAAGGGTACGTTTCAACCAATTATGTCATTATTCTAGTAGGAATAAATCTCTTGTGATTATTCTCGGGAATAATCACTGTAGCTTTTATTTGCCTAGCAACTGTCAGATACTTGTCAAAATAATTACTTAATTGTGTCAACGCGAAATGGGTGAAAGTCATCGGTTTAGTACCTTTTCTAATGCAGACATTACAAAAAAGATTTTAGAAACTACTTCGAAAAATACTCTAATAAGTAATCAGTCTATATGGAGACAATTTAAGACCTTCACCAAAGAAAGAAATTATATTCTGGATCAATCTACTACAACAGCTACTCTGGCATTGATTTTAAAAGATTGGGCTTATAACATGAAAAGAAAAGACGGAAATGATTATAAAGAAGCAGTAATAAAGACAATGTGGAATAAAACGGAAAAATTAGTTCAATAACTTTACTTTAATAAGTATAACAGGTCCTTTGATCCTTTCCATGATATAGAATTCAGAAATGCTCGGAATGCAAGAGATGCAAAAAGAAAATTTTTACAAAAACATCCTGAAAAGCACAAACAAAGTTCTGTGGCACTTTCTAATACAGAATCGTTGCAAATTTTTAACTATTGGGACGAAGATACACCTTGTGGATTGCAAAGAATGTTTTTTCACGTTGCATCGTATGAACTAGCTTGGAGGGGAGGAGAGGCTACGAAATGTTTAGTTCATTATTTTAAAAAAGAAACCGACATAAAAAGATTAAATACTGGCCGCATTGAATACAATCCCATCTTTACAAAAACTGCACAGGGTGGAGCACAAAGGTGCGCTAATAGTAAATGGTTGACTCCAAACATAAATAACCCAGATATTTGCCCTGTTCGTCTTTTTGAAAAACTAATGAGTAAACGTGAAGAAAATATTAAAAACGAACGCTTGTTTCTTACTCCAAATCCGGCTTGGCAAACTCATGGTTTTTGGTATAAAAACGTTCCTGTGGGAATAAATTCCATTTCAAAATGGATGAAAGAATCCGCAGAAAAAGTAGGTCTAGACAGAGTTACTAAAAAAATAACTAACCATTCTGTCAGATCAAGTGCAGTAAGTAACCTTTCACAAGCTGGTGTAGGAGAACAAGAACTAATCAAGGTCACTGGTCATAATTCTGCAAGTTCGATTAAACCATACTTACAATTGAACCAAGAACATCATTCAAATATAATAAATAATCTTAGAGAAAATACGCAGGAGGAAACACTTAATATAACAAGCAATTCCAAATCCTCAATAAATAATGAGTCTCGAAATATTTTTAATAATTGCGTTTTTCATTGTACTAATTTAAACCGTTAATTCTTTTAATATATTCACAATGTGTCAACGATATTTTCATATATTGTAAGTAATAATTAATTAAATTAAATTTTTCAATCATTTTATGATAGTTTTATTGATCTTTTTTATTGTAAAAGTTTGTGAATCAAAAAATAATCTAGTCAAATATAACTCCAGAGTTCCATAAATTAGAAAATAATTTGACAGATTTTGTCAAACTTGTTGCCATTTGGCAATAGCCACTCGAGCCCTGCGGGCTCTCGTGACTATTGCCTGGCAACAAGTTTTCAAACAATCTGTCAAATTATTTTCAATTTATTCTCACTCTCTTGTTATATTATTACTGATAACTGAACAGGTAATTAGAACAGGTAATTAGATGTTTGTTTATAAGAAAGAATACATTATCATGAAAATTATTCGCACACACCTTCTGTTTTAAATAACCCCACAGAAAAAATTAGCGGCGTTAAATCAGGTGAACGTGGTGGCCATCCTATAGGGCCGAATCGTCCAATCCATTTTTTTGGAAAATGTCTGTTCAACCAATCCCTGACTTGATATGCGCTATGCGCAGGACAACCGTCGTGTTGATAGGGTAGTGAACACCTGAGCTGTAAGTTGATTTCGTCTAAAGTAGGTAGCCAAAAAATTTCCAACATATCAAAATAAGTGTTTTGGTTTACAGTACCGTCAAAAAAGTATGGTCCAATTATTTTCTTGTAATTAATCCCACACCAAACATTCACTTTTTTATATTTTTGAGAATTGGTTGTACTTCGGAAATTTTGATTTTCTTGAGACCAATATTTGCAATTCTGTGAACTAACAACTCCATTTGTGGTAAACGTCGCTTCGTCAGAGAAAATAATTTTTCTGTAGAAAAATCTATCGACCATAATTCGTTCTCCCATTAATAGGCAAAATTCTAATCGACGAGCATCATCTCCTTCTACTAAAGTGTGTAGTAGTACTGGTTTATAAGGATGAAATTTTTTATTTGAAAAGATCCTTTGCAGGTGGCTTTTACTGATGTTCAAGTCTGGAGATCTTGGCCTCAACAACATTTTTGGGCAAGTGTTCACGGACTCAATAGCTAACATATCTCCTGCATCATCTTCGCCATTTCGCTTTCTTTTCTTGATATTTTTCACGTCTCCTGTTGCATGAAATTTTTTAACTAATTCACAAACACAACGGACAGAAACATCCAAAACTCTTTATAAAGAATGATTTTTTCTCGAGAAATTAAAAATTACGTCCATTATGGCTATAGTTAGGTCAATCAGGGGATACACTGTAATTTTTACTGACAAAGTAATTTTTCCCTGTTTTATAATTTTAAATATAGTAAAGTCAGTGAACCGTTTTGACGTTTACTATCATTCTTCCACGTCGTTTGGTTCATGCGCAATTAATTCCAGCAGAATAATCAAAAGCACACTGATTTGATCTCACACGTATCTACGAAACAACTTTTTAATTAAATTTTCTACGTTACGTTCAGGTTAAGTTTATTTACTGGGTCGACGGGCTGTCAAAATAAATTTCACAAAGATGGATGTCTAGATTAGACTTAGAATAAATAAGTTACGAAAGCGAAAGGAAGAAAAAGAAGAGAAACGTGCTGTTGTTAGTTCACGAAAACGTTGAAATGTGTTTTGTTTTTAGAGTTGGGCAACGTACAGTAATTATATCTAATTACCCCTTGGGTGGTTGCATGTAATACAACAGAAGGTTAATGTCTTATTAATAATTGTATGTGTTAAAGCAGCATTAATATGACAATAATTGCTCGTAAACTATATCTACAGGCGATTGTTCACATTTCAGTGTTCGTAAAAAAGTGGTGCATATAACTTTTAACTTCAGTGAGAAGAAAATATATCAGTACTGCACAGTGGGGTGTGATTGAGCATTTTAAACTTAATATTATGATAACTTTTAACTTAAACCTACATCTTGGAATTGTAGTACCATAATGTTGGACTTAATGAAACAACAATAAAAAATACCACACATTCTGTACTTTTATCCATATACCAGTTACATGCAAAACACGAGCGCATAAAAACCAGATCGGAGTCGAAACTATTGCACTGATGTGTAAAAGTAAGGTACTATTGGAATGTATAAGCATAGGGCATTGTTCCGGGATAAATATAAAATTCAATCGCGCTTGCTTTAATCATGAACTTAATTAGAGAAAAGAAGCTAATTTTTGAAACAATATACTGGTTGATTTAATATGCTTTTATGGTGAATAGCAATATCATTAATCCCGTAAGAGGAGCTAATTTATGGGTGACATTTTAAGACATAGCTCTTTAAAATTGACCCAGCCGTTGTCAAGTTGATCTGCTTTTTATGCAATTGTGTCGAATTACTACGAACTGTCACCGCGGAGCTCTGTAAAGAAGGTTTCTGTAATAAAGTCCACAGACCGAGACACTGAAGAAGAGTACTAATAGCTCAGATCAATAATAACTAGCAGTTGACAACAACTACAGTAGCTGCCTATTGGCAAAGGGCAGAAATCGGCTGAACAAATTAAGTAAGTATGTTTGTTTATACATAAAGAGTTGAGTATTACAGATTCAAGGCCGACGTCGATCTAGTATAAACGCTAGTATAGTATAAACGCCCCTCTAAGGAGCGGTTCTCATGTAGAGACCTAAAAAGTAGCTCTTTGGGACAGTTTTTCAAACAAATTGTAAGATATATTAATATTTTCTGTTTTGCTATATATTTATTATACTTGTAGAGAAAGAAATTGTGCTATACAAAACTATATGCAAGAAGTGGATGAAACTAGCTGAAATTAGTTGAAGACTAGACCAACATTTAGTTAAAAAAGTTGAAAATTCACAAAATGGCTGCTGTTTGAATTTAAAGATCGACGTTTTACTGCCTTTTTCCTTTTTAAAATCGTTATAAATAATAAAATTATTTGAAAGTTTTACTTATTATAAGAATCAGCCTCCAATAAAAAGTATTTACTCTAAGGGAAAAAAATCATAACTCGATCCGTTAAACGTTTCAAAAGTAATCGCGCATATCAGTTTGAAAGATCGTGTTTCTAGAAAAACGCGTCGGTTGTATGATACAACTTGTATCGGTGTAATAAACTCTATAAGAGGAGGTAGAAACATTATACTTTTTAAAACTCCTTTGATATATGAATTCATTGAAATATAATTGATAATTTATTCAACATAGGCACCTAGATCTATACGGTCTCTATACAGTATCCAAATTTCAAATTCCTAGTTTAAAGCGTTAGTGAAAATTATCATTTGAATAAACATATCTCTTTTCGCCGGCTTAATGCAGGAAATTTCGGCCGGAGAATACCATAGCCTATAAAAGCGTAAAACTTGCGAGAATTAACAAAAACTTAAGGTGCATTTTTTAAACACTTCAACGTTTCAAAATATGAACAAAAAACATGATTTGTCTAACCGATTACATGAAAACCACCCCTTAAGCGTATGAAAATTCCTATTTGTTCTAATTGCCAAGCTTTCCTTTGTACAGGGTGGGCCGAATTCGATGTTACTATAGGAGATCTCGGTAATCGGAGATCTCGGAGATCTCGGTGTCGTCTTTTTTTGAGAGAAACTCAATGGTGAAAACCAAAATTAGCTATCGTCTTTTGTTTTCGAGTTGTAACAGAAAACTGGATTTTTCGCTATTTTGATACTTGTCGATATCTTTGTTGTTTGTTGAATCAGACGAATGATATTTGCACGTTCTTCAGGCACTTTTTCGATTAGAATTTAGTGGAAATCACAGATTTTAAATATCTCTAATAGTTTTGTAGATATAACATAAAGTTGTGTTTTTTTAAATGGAAACCATAGCTGGGCTATGACTGAAATAAATAGAGCCTTTTTTTCCCTTTTCAACGATATATAACATGGCGGTCCCAAATATTCCAAAAGTAATGTTTTATTGAATAACATGAAATTAGTATATATCAGAGAAATTATAATTATTGTCTTCGAGATTTCTCCGAGTAGGCGTATATCACTAGTAGTTTGACACTACTAATCAGTGAAATTAGTAAAATTTCATGCTTTTATTTTAATTGAAAATTACGGAATGCCGTTTAAATAGTATGAAAAATGAGCAATAATCGAATGCTTTATTCAAAGTAATAACAATAATTGTGATATAACATCCGAAACATAATTCAATCGTTATCCAGGTAGTGCACGACCGCACAAACTTGTTTTTGGGATTAAAAGACCATCTCATCAATTACGGGTTGATATAATATGCCATAAGCCAAACATTGTGGTATGGATTGGTATGCTGAAGATTTAGTTTCTATTTCACGACTTGAAGTTGAGGGATTAGCAACTGCGGCTGCAACTGTGTTGGTGACAGCTTCTTTAGCATTTTCAATATGGTAATGTTTGGGTCTTGGCATACTAAATGACCCGTGATTGATGAGATTTTCTTTTAATCTCTCAAAAATAGATTTGTGAGGTTGTGTTCTTACTGGATAACAATTGAAGTATGGTTTGGATGCAATTTCAGCATTGTTATTACTTTTAATAAAGCATTCGATCATTGCGTATTTTTCATATGCTTCATACGGCATTTCGTAACTTTTAATTGAAATAAATATTCAGAAGAATGCAAATTCAATACTTAAGTCACTAATTAGTAGTGACATACGCCTACGCAAAGAAATCTCGAAGACAATAATCATAATGCCTCTGATATATACTAATTTCATGTTATTCAATAAAACGTTACTTTTTGAATGTTATGGACCAGCATGTTATATATCGTTGAAAAGAGGAAAAAAGGCTCTATTTATTTCAGTCATAGCCCCAGCTATGGTGTCAATTTAAAAAACACAACTTTATGTTATATCTACAAAACTATTAGAGATATTTAAAATCTGTGAATTCCACTGAATTCTAATCGAAAAAGTGCCTGAAGAACGTGCAAATATCATTCGTCTGATTTAACAAACAACAAAGATATCGACAAGTATCAAAATAGCTAAAAATCGAGTTTTGTGTTATAACTCGAAAACAAAAGACGATAGCTAATTTTGGTTTTCACCATTGAGTTTCTCTCAAAAAAAGACGACACAACAACCTTACTCATTTTTCGATATCTCTTATAGTTGCCGAGATCTCCTATAGTAACATCGAATTTGGCCCACCCTGTACATCATTCCCATTTTGTGTTTATAACATGCAGCAATATAGCAATGCATCTACTAAAAAATGAAATTCATTATGTACTATCAACCTGGGTGAGATTGATCAACTCATTTTTTGTGTGATCTATCTCACCCCGTTGTATTTCCAAGGTCACTACGATCGAATAAAACCATACACGAATCTGCGGTTTTTACAATAACCTTCCCAAGGAATGATGGTACAGTTTCGTCTATAATAATACATAGTTTTGAATATAAATGACGATAGATATGCTCTTGTGGTCAGAATAACATCATCATGATTGACAATGTCACAAACATGATATGGAGTACTGTTTGAAAATGCAAATATGGCGTCATTTGTTGAAAAACCTGTCATACTAACCTCAAAAATATCCCAAAAAATAGCATTCCTCAAAATTGCATTCCCGTTTCATGTTTTTCATTCATTCTTAAAAATCTGTCAGTCAATCAAGAAAACCGAAAGACGATACACAGTTTTTGTTGTCACTAAGATTTCTCCCAAAAAAAGCCGGGAAAATACTATATTTTTCGATGTCATTTGACAAACATGTACTTTAATACTTCTTTCTTCACATCATTCACAAAGAAAGAATCAAGAAAAATTTACTGGTAAATCGCTGAATTTAAAAATAGGTTCGGCTGAATCAAAAAGGGTGAAAGTTAACCATCTCAAATAAAGATTAACAAGAACATTATCTACTTTCGAATGATACAGCATATTTTTTCCTTAATATAGCAATGAAAGAAACGATCAGAAATGAAAAGATCTGAAAAATGTATATAGTTTCCGGCAATAGAAACTGCTAGAAACACCCAATTCTGCTCCAGTAATAATCAAAAATGCTCAAATTTATTAGAATAATAACAACTCCAAGGTGACCCATAAATTTGAGCACGCATTTTGATCAAACCAGTTCCATGTCTCGAATTTCGCCAATATTCTCTCACTATACAGAACTTGACCCCAAGCACAGCGTTTGTATGTATTTAGAACTCAGTAGCTTGGTTTCTCTTTTATAGTCTATCTCGTCCAACGTCTAGTTCGTAATGATTTTGCCTGCAGGTTATTCTATTAATTTCTTTCACCAGTCCTACTAGATCTACTTTTTTTATTTCTATTTTTTGCCGCTAAGCATGACACCGCCTGGGTACAGGTTTGTAAATTCTCCATTGAATGTCAGATCTGTTTAGTATCATCGAACAAAAATAGTTTTATGTGCCTCGGGCACAAATCATTTGCATAAATAATCGATTTTGTCTTGTGTATGCAATCCACATAAATATTTTTAGACTCTTCCTGAATAATAAAACAAAACCTAAACAAAATATTACAACAAAAATAGTACAACAAAAATTTAACGTTTTTTTGTTTTAAAAAATATGATTTACTATTATTATAGGTCAATAGCTTTGTAAAAGGAAGCAATACGTAAAATATAGAATTGGAGAGTTTTATACCAGTAGAAAGAAACTTTTGATCATCAGTTTTAATATGAGTTAAGCCACATAAAGTCAGTGTTATTGCGGTGAAAAGGCTTTGCTAATGGCTAAGGAACGCAGCATAATTATCAAATTGAACGGAAGCTGTAATTATTTCTCACCGGTTTTGGATAGAACATTAAAAACATGCTTATAACACGAATTTATTGCGAGGTTAGGTGACATTAATGTGTGTGATTTTCTGCTTGAGAACAATTTTTACAGTCTACGAAGTTGGTTTTGAGGTTAGAGATAGATTTTATGATGTTTGACAAAGCCAAACAGAGTGAATTTACGTGAATATTAGTTATATTTAAATTAAAGAGGTCTTGACGTATTAAAGAACTCTTGAAAAATAAATTGAGCAATTGAATAATAAAAGAAACTTTGTAATAAATGGTTCTTTGACTAAAGAACAATTACCATTTGTTTAAACAAAAATATACGATGTTACGAACTAAGTAGAAATTGTTTAAACAATCACCATTTGTTTAAACAAAAATATATGTTGTTACGCACATATTTTTCTAATTTTGCAGAAATTATTAGATTATTGGTGTCTTTTTTTGTTATTTATTAACTAATTTGCAATTGTTTAAACAAATACCATTTGTTTGAACAAATTATATACATTGTAATGGACATAATTTTCTATATTTTTTGGATAAATTATTCTTAGATTATTGGCAGTTTTTTGACACTTATAGTAATTTAGAAAATAAACTGCTTCCGGGTTATCCCGTGTGTCAAGATTTGTTAACAAATCTTGTTATGCATCTTGTTATATTGCAATTCTTTAAACAAGTACCAATTTTTTAAACAAAAATTTCGTTTTTCCTGTTTTAGAAATTATATTGTTACATTGTTGGCAAGTTTTTTTGTAATTTGTTACCTAATATACAATTGTTTGAACAAATAAATTTGTTTAAACAATAATAGTCAATGTTAGTACGTATTTCTTGACAAAAATTATTAATAAGTATATGTAATGTGGTTGCAACACTAATTATTGTTATAGGTTATAATTGAAAATTAGTTAACTAATTTGGCAAGGAAGAAAGAAAAAGACAAGAAATAGAATAATAATTTTTGTCAAAAGATACCATCAGTACCATTGTATATTTTTGTTTAAACTAATGGTATTTATTTAAACAATTGCAAACTAGTTAATTAATGACAAACAATGCAACAATTTAATTATAATTTCTGATAAAAAGGAAAAATATGTCCGTAACATTGTATACTTTTGTAAACAAATGGTATTTGTTTATACAATGTTTTATACAGTGCAAATTAGTTAGCAAATGACCAAAAAATGCCAATATCCTAATAATAATTTCCTTTAAAAAATAGAAAATATGGCCGCAACATTCTATATATATTTCTTTGAGCAAATGGTATTTGTTTAAACAATTTCAAATTAGTTCAACTGACAAAAAAATATGTCAATAATCGAATAATAATCACTTCTGCCAAAAACAATAATAAAACAGTGGTTGGTTTTCACAGACCTAGTCAAGATTAGGGTAGCAAAGTGTACGCTGATTCGGAATCGGAAATGGGAATCGGAACTTGAACCTGCATGCACTGTGCTCTGTACTGCCGATCACACGGCATTTTTTTAGTAATTTAGCCAGACGCATGACATCAACTGAGCGGTAGGTTGTCACCAGTCTACTATTTATACTCAAGATAAAGCCGAACTGCGAGGAGAGAGTTTACAGCGCCATCTAACAATACGGTTGGATGAGGTAATTCACACTAAAAATATATTTATTAGAATCAAAATATGATTTCTTTGGCAGAAGTAAACCTATTTTTAAGCCAGAGCAAATGTTTGAATCAAAAATTAGATTTCCTTGACGTAAAGAAACGTCTTTTTAAAACAATACAAAAATATTAGAATGAAACATTATAGGCGTCAAAGAAATGTTTTGATCAAAAAAAAATAAATTCAAAAGAATATATTTCTTAAATACAAGAAATCTTTTCTATCTGTGTATTTTTCTATATTAGAAGCACTTTTTTTCAAGTTATTGGTTATTCAGTTAATTAAAAACGAATAATTTATCCTACAAGGTCAATTACAGTTTAACAGTGTTCACAAGCTATATAATTGCCACTGTTATTGATACAGTAGACCAATTTACCAATAATCGTGTCATTAGTAGCAATAAAAACCGAAATCCTTTGTCTGCTTTATACCATGTAGTAATATATTGATTATTAAGTAATTGAGTACCTACTTTTATTTCCTAAATTGGGCAAATTGAATAATTGAACGAAATTGCGTTCACCTTGTTCTAGAGCACTTAGTGCACGTTTTTTTTTGCTCTTGCTCTGTTATAACGAAAGAGATGTATGGCGCAATTACAGACGGCAAAGTGTGCGATACCTAAATGAGATAAAACTCTTGACAAATTAAAAGAGTTGTGAAAAAAAAAGCAGCTCGCGCAACATTGCAAACGTATGAGTTGTTTAGTCGATCGCCTGTCCGTTTTGTTACGCAACTTAAAGTAAAACGACGGATATTTTTTTTGCGAATCGAATAACGGGTTTGAAGAATAATAAATTTTTAACGGACGCGGCTGTTAAGAAGAAAAAACGCGCATATTATGTCGGCGACTTCAATGCTAAGTTAGACTACAAAACTACTGAAAAAAACAAGCTACGCATTAAGGAACTATGTTTAATATTTTCCTTTTTGCTTTTTAGCGCACTTTTTCTGGTTATCACAAATAAGGTATTCAATTAGGTATTATCAATAAAAATATATTTATTTGAATCAAATTATGATAGGTATCTTTGGCAGAAGTAAACCTATTTTTAAGCCAACGCAAAAATATTTCTTTGTATCCAAATAACAGTGTGGCCCCCGATGGACCTAATTATACCTATAATGGACGTAATTTTTAATTTATCGAGAAAAAGTCATTCTTTATAAAGAGTTTCGGATGTCCTAAAAAGTCGAAAGCCATTGTTAATATTTTGATTTAACATAGAGGATGGTTAGAAAACACGAAAATGCTACATTGGCAAAAGAGTAAACTATCGGCTTTTCGGAATTAGATCAAAAATGTTGTAGGTAAAAGTTAGTTTGAATTAAATTTATGCTCAAATATCAAACTTGAATGTTCTAATTTTACAACTCGGACCAGTGAAAAGACATTACATGAAGATGAACAAAAAATTTAGAGACCACAATTATGATTGATCAGTTGACAGTATTAACAGCGTATCCAAGCAATTTGTTGATAGAAGCTGATTAAAAGTATATGTTGACTTTAGAGCAAAGGGTTTATTTAGTTCTTTGTTACGGTATAGGTGAGGTATCGTACACACAGCGAAGTATATTCTCAAAACGTGAGAAAATTATTTACTTGCGGTTATTGCTTTAGATGAAAGTTAATATTTACTTGGTTTGTAACAATTTCTTTCATTTAAGAATTCCTTGTACTCACAATTCAAGAATATCCCAATCTCAGAGTTATTAGCTTCGGTTAAGTATATAATTTTCAAACCAAGAAGTTAAATACTCAATTCAAGAAGTTGATCAATATCTTGAATCAAGTAAGCCATTGCTTGCAACGCGCTTGCGCATTTACACTCAAACGTGCACGAACGTTGCCGAGATTTAAGATTTTTCGCATCGGCCTTTGCCTTCAGTTAGTTGGGGTCTGCTATGGCGTCGTGTTCGCTGACTACCGAGTATTGTCCGGGAAGAGTTCAATATGTTAGTATATCTTTACTAATTTTGTAGGTACCTACTGTACGCAATAACTACGCGATCTATAATATTACGAAAGTGTAGTTTTAATTTTGCGTGAATAGCCTACAGTACTTATGTTCAACGTATTTGCGACGCAGTTCGTAGTTGTGAATTGTGACGCACACGGTACGTAAATTTTGCCTAGCCATATAGTCGTCACCAAATCAACATACATGCCACAGAAAACTTACATGTGTAATATAATGGAAACAATTTGATGTCTAATAGAATATGGTGTTTTTTTCCATGCCTTAGATATTGTAGGTAGTGATAATTTATAAATAGGGAAGTATATATGTAATTAAGCAAAGAAATTTCATACAATAAAACAAATATCATTCGCTAAGTTATTGTCTACTTATTTCACACCTACCTTTTAAAAAAAAACTAACACAGTAATTTCTATTCAATACATTATGATCATGTTCTTGAACTAATATCTATACTCATTTCAAGAAAATATTTGCTCATTGTCAAGCATATATATTCACTTTAAGAATATTCCATTATTCTCAATTCTCAACGTGAGAATAGTTTTCTTGAATGAATAATATCTATGCTCATTGCAAGAAAATATTTTCTCAGATATACAAGCATATGATCATTTCAATTCAACAATATCTCTTTATTCTTAACTTGAGAAAATATCTACTTGCGGCTATAGCAAACTAATCATTTACTTGGATGAAAGCATATTGCTTTGAGTGAAGTATTTACTTTTCTGTGTGTTGTTACGGCATACGTGAGGTATCGTACCGCCGTGCTATTGAAGTTTTAAACAGAAAATACCCTGAGGTATACGTCTCTGTCAATTGTGTTCGTGAATTGGTTAAAAAATATCATGCAATAGGAGACGTGAAAAATATCAAGAAAAAAAAGCGAAATGGCGAAGATGATGCAGGAGCTATGTTAGCTATTGATTCCGTGAACACTTGCCCAAAAAAGTCGATGAGGCAAAGATCTCGAGACTTGAACATCAGTAAAAGCCACCTGCAAAGGATCTTTTCAAATCAAAAACTTCATCCTTATAAACCAGTACTAATACACACTTTAGTAGAAGGGGATGATGCTCGTCGATTAGAATTTTGCATATTAATGAGAGAACGAATTATGGTCGATAGATTTTTCTACAGAAAAATTATTTTCTCTGACGAAGCGACGTTTACCACAAATGGAATTGTTAGTTCACAGAATTGCAGATATTGGTCTCAAGAAAATCCAGATTTCCGTATTACAACCAATTCTCAAAAATATAAAAAAGTGAATGTTTGGTGTGGGATTTATTACAAGAAAATAATTGGACCATACTTTTTTGACGGTACTGTAAACCAAAACACCTATTTTGATATATTGGAAATATTTTTGCTACCTACTTTGGACGAAATCAACTTACAGCTCAGGTGTTCACTACACTATCAACACTACGGTTGTCCTCTCATAGCGCATATCAAGTCAGGGATTGGTTGAACAGACATTTTCCAAATAAGTTGATTGGACGATTCGGCCCTATAGGATGGCCAGCACGTTCACCTGATTTAACGCCGCCTGATTTTTTTTCTGTGGCGTTATTTAAAACAGAAGGTGTATGCGAATAATTTTTATGATAACGTAGACATTCTAAAAATTAAAAATTAGGGAAGCAGTGGACGAAATAAATTAAGAAACAATTGATTTGGTATATCGGGAGTTTAGAAGAAGAATGGAAAAATGTGTAGCTGTAGGAGGGGAACATGTGGGGTAATATTTTTTTAAATTACTTTGTTCAAAATAAATAAAATATATAAAGAGTAATAAATAAATATTCCAAAATAACAATTTATTGTATAATTAGCCTATACCGGATGTCAATTTATATTCGATGACGCCAATGTAATGTTTTAGTCAATCAAAGTTTTACACAAGCTAATATTCTGTAACGACAGAGTCGTAATATCATTCCAGATCGGTACACTTCCGGCGATAATTCGGCCAATCAAGCTGTTCAGTAAACTGAAAAATTACACTATAAATACTTCTGTCGAGCGGCGATATTTCTTCTGAGAGCGGGCAAACTATTCGTCAAATTAAATATATTTTCACTCGGACGTAATCTACCGTTACAACAGCCAACCGCGGAAGATGATAAATCACACACAATGAACGGAAAACGTCGTTGAAATTGTTCTCAAAATAACCCGTGTTAATTATCGTGTTTGTTTTGCAACAAATTTTACTGTTATGCTAACATATTTTTATGCGTATGTATACTCGAAATGTACTCGCGTATGAATCATGTATATGTCTACACAATCGCGTATACTACGATATGCTAAACAAATATTTATGATGGGATGTTATTTTCTTGGGTAATTAGAAAAAGAATTGTGTTTACTCTTAATATATTTTGTTATGGCGATAAAAAATAATTAGTACATTAGATACTCGGCATTATTAGTGAGTTATACCATATTTAATTTAAATTAAATTAAAAATTAATATAAGTTCTTAAAATATTTCTGGTATAAAAAATAATGTAAACAAATGACCTGTTATTACTACTATACAATCATAATTATTTAAACTAAATAAAACTCGTTTGTTATAATATACAAATTGTTAATTTTAACTGAAAATAAAGTTTTTTGACACTAATAAACGTTATTTCTTTGCCTCTTTTGAAACACCAGATTTGTTTGAGTCATTGCAATAAATTAAACAAACTTCTGTATCTGTGTAGATATTTTAAAACTGTGATATTATGTCAACGTTATATGTAGGTGCTTATATCAACAGCTGGCTATCAATATGTTTGATCTCTAATACTAGTAAAAACCTGCTGGCTACTGTAATTTTATTACATGTAAACTTGACTATTAGGTACAACTTATCCAGTATACACAGAAGATCTCTCAGATAAAAGTATGTAGCAAGTTATGCCTGACAATCTTACGTAAGCATACTGATCAGAGTGAACTGATATTGGATCATATTGCTTAAGAAATGTCAAATAAAAAGAAAGGAAATATATAATAGATAACAAAATGGATAAGCACAAAATAAGAGAGTTTTAGTAAGTATACAGGGTGTTTATTAATAACATGCTGATATTTAAGGTCATAAAAGTCATAACTTGAACTACAGGGTGCTAAAGTCTTAAGAAAAAATTCTTTTTTTTATGATTGTCTATACCTAGACGTTAGATGGCGCTCACAGTTATTTTGACATGTGCTATGTCTGTACCTAGACGCTAGATGGCGCTGACGGTATTTTTACCCGACAACGCTTACGTGCGATTGATCGGCTTCACTTGCTGCTAGAACCCCTGACGGGACGGTTGTGTTTCTGTTCTCTACGTTGTACATCTCTTCCAAAGATTAAAATAAAATAGTTTGGGCTAGTAACGTGTGTCTTTCACTACTACCCGCAACATAGATTACTTTAATTTTCTAATTTTACCGTTTAAAAATTATTCTTTTAAATAAATTTTTGTTTAAAGTTGTATTCTATTTAAATTGTTTTTTCTCGTAAGAGGTTTAGAGATGCAAATGAATGAGTTTTATTTTTTTTATGCGAAAACCGTACGTTAAACAAAAAAAAAGATCAAGAGACCAGATTTGGTAAGAAAAAAATAAGGATTTCAAAAATAATTTTTACTTTAAGAAAAAGCAGTGGCGTATCACTTTTCTCTTTGAAATGATTCAGTACAAACCCCGGAGGAACGCCACTGGCAAGAATAAAAAAAATATGTTGTACAGTAGAAAGTGGCATTTGATGCATAGAAGATGCGTACTACGTTTTACAAAAATATCTAGTGTCGTACGAAAGTTATAATAAAAAAAAGATATTTCTCTTAAAACTTTAGCACCCTGTAGTTCAAAAGTTAAGACCTTTAGGACATATGTTCATATGATTTATTTACCTCGAAATGGACCCAAGAATAATCTCCTTAAATATTAGCATGCTATTAAGAAACACCCTGTATACTTAAATTACCTGTCAAATATAATAAGGCGAATATCAAGCCACCTACAAGTGTTTTTAATAGAATAACATCGGTATGTGGTACCTACATTGCAACGTGCTGCATACCATTCATTATCAAATGGTAAGATAACATGTGGTATTGATGTAATAGCGAATTCATTAACTTTCAAATATGGGTCACTTAGGTCGGTTTTGTCGATGCAGATTTTAGATTTCGTATTTTTTGAATATCGGTCTATACGGTCAGTGGACAGCAAGCGGACACTATACATATTATAAATGGCATTTGATATCATTCTGAGAATAATAATTGGCCGCTATTAGCATTTTGCTTGAACCGTAGCGGAATTTAAGCAATTCCTACCTTGAATTTATAAATAGTTTGTGGTATCTAATTGTATCGCTCTGTCGGTGAGATTGATATAATAATATATTGATAATAATATTATAATAATATAAAAATACTAATAAAAAATTTTCTTATTTGGGTTTTATACATCAAATTTAATACATTTTTCACAGTTATTAAATTATTATTATAGAAAAAAAAATATCAATTGATTTTAGTACTGAATTTGTCAAAACTACAATGTTCTTACCTACGTGACTTAAAATAACTGCAGAAACTCCAAAAATGCATCTTTATCTCAAAAACTAGAAATAATTTAAATTTCTTATTTCAGTTTCAGAATGTACGGAAAAGAACAACTGTGGTATGTAAATTTATTCTGGTAAAAAAAATAAAAACTTTTTTGTTTGGATATATGTTGGATGTATATGAACAATGAGATGGTTCCACAGAAAAAAAATTACGAAGTTGCTGCTTAAAAACGCAAGTACGACGGAGTACGACTGGATTAAGTGCTCTATTGCTGAGCTTTGATGTTATTGTTTCAGGATTTGTTGAAGTTAGGTGCCACTTTTTGCCGGTAACGTTTTTTTATTGTAGAAGAGAGCCCCTTGTCATCTGGAGAGCTTCTACAAATACAGATACATGTGTTTTTCTTTGTTATATGTCATAGAGGTTGAGGAAAAAATGACATAACATAAGCCTACCTGACGTATGTTATGGCATCAATTATAATTTCCGGAACATACCGGAGGTAGTCATAACTGCATTTGGATTTGAAATCTCAAACGAGAACTTAGGTCGTGTGTGGTATCATTGCATAGATATTTTAAATAGAAACAACTTTTATTTGAGCAAAAATTTTCTAAACCATACGCTTCACAAAAGAACCCATAATATGTTATGTTGTCTGTATATAAGCTGTGATCAGAAGAACAATCCACGTATTCATGTTTTATTTTCTTAGTAGTGAAGAGACGTGATAGTTGATAGTATATCGATAGCTAAAGATTTAGCGCGTCTGATGACAAAACCTTAAAGCCAACAAGTCACCTTAGGACAGTCACCTGTCCAACAAAGGATAGCCCGACATCATATGGCTTATTTCGTAAACCATATGATTTGGAAAGAAGTGTTTCCAGCAGAAGTTGTTTCGTTTGAAAATATCTTTGCAATGATACCACACATGCCAATGATTTAATTTAACGTTCTGAAAGTGAGCGCTGTTGTCAGAATTCGGCCGACTCTAGTGTGTGTGTGTTCATTTAATGTATAAATTTTCACGCCACATATTATTCGGTTTGGGTTAAAGTTCAAAATCGACTACAATGCGGTGTTGCAGCCGCAAGCTAAAACAAATAGTTATTGTTATGGTAAAGTCTTCCATATGCAAACCGCCACAATTCGGCCCGTAAAAAATAAAATAAATAAATAAAATCGTTCCTGCAAGTTTCACAATTTTCAAACCAAATTTATTAATCAACCCCCTTCCAAAACCACCCCACAAGTACTTAGATTCCTTTTTCTATTTTTCGCGAATTTGTAGGAATAATTATATCACATGCACAAAATTTAAAAATTTTCAAATCAAAATTTATTATTCAACCTCCTTTCAAAGCCACCCCACAAGTACTTTTGATTTTTTCTCTTTTTTTGCGGATTTGCAGGAATAACAGTAGCACATTCAACAAGTATCAGAATTTTAAAACAGAGTTTATTTTCAACCCCCTCAAAAACCACCCCATTGGTACTTAGATATTTTTTTCATTTTTATTCAAATTAAAATTATCCAAACTTTTAACACCCAAATTCATTTTGCAACCCCCGCAAAAACAACCCCCTTAAGGCTTAGATTTTTTTTACTATTTTTCCGGTTATCTATCGAAGACTTTAAGAGCATTAGAAAAAAAAAATTTTGTCCGGCTAAAAGTGCAAAATTGACCACTATGCGGCGCCTGTGTGCCCTGCGCTCTTCGCACATGCCTCCCGCCGGCCCTGAATGTAAGTATTGCTTGCATGTACCGGATGTTACCAAAACTATAAAAAACACCGAAGAGTAAAGTACCTTTATGTTGAAAGCTATGCCAAAATGTTATTTGAAAAAGGTATTTGGAAATATTACAGGTTTTTAAATACGAAATTATATCACGATCTCCGTTATATACAGGATTAGCCAAAATTACCGGAACACCCAAATAATTCTACAACGGTAAAAAAATTCAAAAAAGAAATCAAACAAAAGTTTTTAGACTTTTAACAATCCATCGTTCAAATATATTTTGAATATACAGGGTGTTCATTTTATTATAGAAATCGCGTAAATTTTTTTTTTTCAAATGGAACACCGTCTATCTTTTTACATTTTATAATTTTAGGACTAATTCTGGACATTGTTTATTAAAATAATTTTTTTATAAAATGCATCATTTTTGAGTTTTAAGCAATTAATTTAAATTTGTCAAAATTACCGGAACACCCAAATAATTCGCCATCGGTAAAAAAATTTCAAAAAACATTCAAACAAAAGTTTTTGACATTAAACAAGCTATCATTAAAATATATTTTTAATATACAGGCTGTTCATTTTTTATGCAAGTTTGGTTAACTTTTTTTTTCAAATGGAATACCCTGTATATTTTTACATTTTATAATTCTAAGACTAATTCTAATAATTTTTTATTGGAATAATTTGTTTATAAATTTCATAATTTTTTAGTTATAAGCAATTAGTCAAAACTCCTGAACATCAAATTAAGAATTGATTTGAAGGATGCAATGTGGGATAGCTTACCACATTAAAACTATTGTCCTTTCAGTGATTTCTTCCGGTTTTATTGGAATATTGAGCATAAAATGAAGTAATACCTCATCTCCTAGTTATATTCAACGAAGATCTGAATAATATTTGGTTTCAACAAGATGGTGCACCGCCGCATTACGGTGTCCAAGTTCGGAATTATTTAAATTCAATTTTCCCGCAGAGGTGGATTGGAAGGAGAGGATCCATTGAATGGCCACCTAGGTCGCCGGATTTACAAATACTGGATTTTTCTATTTGGGGCCACCTAAAGTCCAAGGTTTACACCAATATGCTGCAAAATATTGATGCGTTGAAGCAGAGGATAGTGGACGAAGTTCAGAGTATTACTGTCGATCATTTAGACAACTGTTTACGGAAATTTGTTGATAGGTTGGGGCATTGTCAAGCCGCTCAGGGATGGCAGTTTGAAACTTTAATTTAATTGTTTTGTTATTTTTTCTTCACATTGTTATTATTTATCCGTTCGGCTAAAATAAATGTTTTGGAGTTTTGATTAATTGCTGATAATTAAAAAATGAATCAATTTATAAAAACCTACTTGAAAAAAAAATACTTAGAATTAAAAAATAAAAATGTACAAGACGTTTAATGAGAAAAAGGAAAAGTTTTCCATACTTCCATAATAAAATAATCACCCTGTATATTAAAAATATATTTAAACGATAGCTTGTTTAAAGTAAAAAACTTTTGTTTGAATGTTTTTTGAAATTTTTTTACCGATGAAGAATTATTTGGGTGTTGCGGTAATTTTGACTAATTTTAATTATTTGCTTAAAACGCAAAAATGATGCATTTTATAAAAAAATTATTTTAGTAAACAATGTCCAGAATTAGTCCTAAAATTATAAAATGTAAAAAGATGCAGGGCGTTCCATTTGAAAACAAAAGATTTGTGCGATTTCTATAATAAAATGAACACCCTGTATATTCAAAATATATTTGAACGATGGATTGTTTAAAGTCTAAAAACTTTTGTTTGATTTTTTTTTTTAAATTTTTTACCGTTGTAGAATTATTTGGGTGTTCCGGTAATTTTGGCTAAGCCTGTATAATACGTGTGGCTAAAAAGATGAAAATGGCATAAGAGTAAAGTGCGTACCTGCATCTGTAAAGCTATGCAAGAATATTATTTGAAAAAGTATTTCAATTTACTAGAAGGCATTAAATATGAAATTTATAGTCACTTTCGACGTTCCATATACCGGGTGTTCATGCAACGATGAAGGACATTATAATTACGTATTTAATGCCCTCCAATAATTTTTTAAAATATGTTACCTACTCTTAAGAGTTTTTCACATTTTTTTTGAATACCCGGTACATGCAAGCAGATAATTACATTCTAATATTTGGATATTATGCTTAAGACAATTCAGAAGCTTTTATTAAGAATAAAGCTTTCTAAAAAGGTAATAACAAAAAAAATCGCATTTGAGTCCTATTAGTTAGTGGACACTGTTATTAGTTGCTGGTTTATTGGGACACCTATAGAAGTTAACTTTTTTGGTACACAGACTGAACTGTTCTTGAAATATCTCCGCTATAATTAATCTGATTCCTTCAGTTGTTCAGTACGTGATGGCGGGCGGTATATCGGTAACCACCGGGAAAGATGGTTTAGTAACCGCCTGCTGGCCTTTAATGGGCCTGGCACGCACAAGGGGTCCTCCTCAGACCTGGCCAGAAAGGCTGAAAGCGTAATATATGCACCCGCTAACCGCATCGACAACGATCCGATTATTTATGCGACGGCGTTACTTTATTTGGTAGACGGTTATGTTGACCGTAGTTAGCGGCTTGTATTAATATCTAGATACCACTTAATTCTACCTTCAATTCGACATGTTAATTTGATGTAAGCAAACCACCGCGCTCGAACATAATTGTTGGTTATGTTACTGGTTATAAAGGTCACTAGATCACAATCTCTGTTACATATTTTGGCTGACAGATAATTAATTATGGAGGGTTTAATAAGAATTGAGAAGAGTTGAAGTAAATAATGAGTTAATTGCCGAAATATTTAAAAAAAAAGTGCCACCATTGCTTTATCTAACAAAAATGGTTTTTTTATGGAGTACAATGTGTGGAAAACGGTATAAAGTTGATGCAAACAGGCGCTATATGTTATCTGCCTCTATTACACTGTATTTTTTGCTGTTTTATACAAAATAAATAGCGTACCCTCAAAAATATAACAGCGGATTACATATGAAACATATAGTATTGATTTATAGTATTATTATAATACACTGCTCAAAAAAATTAGAGAACACTTTAACTAAAAAAATTACAAAAACAATGTTACAACTCTTAGTTACTTGTAAGTTACATTTAAAAATTTAAATTAAGAATGCAAAACAAAATGAAATAATGGCAAGTATGCTTTGAATTCACGTATGAAAGCCTACTAAAGATGACAATGGAATTCAGTTGTCAATTTTCGTGGTAGAAGTACAGTTTACCGACGAGTCCAGATTTCGTTTAACTCGTTGCAACGGTCGAGTACGTGTATATAGAGAAGCCTCTGGTGAACGCTACGCAGCCGTTACTATAAAGGAAGTGGATAGATTTGGTCGCGGATCTGCGATAGTTTGGACTGGAATCAGTACCTATAGACAACAGAACTTATCTTATTAAGGTTTGTGGTAGACTAAATGCCATTCATTACATCGAAGACATCTTGGAGGACCATGTGGAGCCTGCTGCATATGGCTTCGGTCAAAATTTTATCCTAATGCAGGACAATGCAAAGCCACATACCGACGGCATCACCAGAAACTTTTTACAAGAACGTGGAATTCAGGTCATGGAATGGCCGGCGAAGTCCTGACATGAATCCTATTGAACACGTGTGGGAGCACTAACCATACAGGAACTGACACAAGCCCTGATTGAGTAATGGGAAAGCATACCCAGAAAAATGGGAAACCATAAGTGATTCGTGCTCGTAGAGGGCATACACTGTATTAAACCACACCAATCCACAGAAAACCTGACTGTCATCGATACTATGATAGGCATTTGCATTTTGTTTTGCGTTATTAATTTACATGTTAAGTGTAACTTAGAAAAAAGTACGAGTTGTAACATTGTTTTTGTAATTCTCTTTAGTTAAATATGTCCCGTTGAAGTATACAAAATTTGATTTACCTAGAACTATCATTTAAAAAGTTACAGGTTTCGAAAAAAGTGTTCCCCTAATTTTTTTGAGCAGTGTAGTTATTTTATGTTTTAGTTTATTGTCATGGATATTTTCATGGAGTCATGGTATTTTTTCTCTATACTGTCTTGATATTTATAATTGCGATGGTGTGTAACTGTTATACATCAAAGTACACAAAGTACAGATCTTCATTGGTATACATGTTTTCCTTATTAACCTTCTTACAGTTTGTTAAATATTAAACGTTCAGTTTGTCAATTTGACTGTTGATGGTGAGGTAAGCTAGTTACATGTTTACAATTCCACTCTTTTGCAAATTTTTTAAATTATTTATTTGTCAATTGGGTGCCAGTGTCAGACATCAAAATGTTGGGTATACCATGTCTGGCAAAAATGGATTTTAATTAGTATATCTCATTTTCCGATGTTGTGGTTGTATTTCCGTATATTTGGAATAATAGTCCACTACAATTAAGTAACGTTCACAATTTATTTAAAATTTATCCCATCCTAGCTTGAACTATGGGTTCTTTGGTATATCACATGTATATCATGACGAATTATCGGTTCACCATAGGGTATTCCGGTCATGTCAAAATTTAAGCAGATATTCGGTTTAACCTGTTGTACACTTTATGAGGATTCATAAAGTTAAGCTATGAGCTTTTTGATTTAGTTTTTCTATGAGATAATTGCAATTAAAAGTGCATTTCGTTTGAATTCACCGACCACCCTCGGAAATACACGATGATTACCGATCCCTAGTAGCGGTGGCAACAGCGGACAGCTCTCGAACAGCTGATCGGCCAAGTTGACGGTTGGCGACCCTGTTGTTTGACAACGAAATGTAACCATTTTGAGAGATGATTTGATCATTGAAACTTGAAGCCAAACATCTCGCTAGTCGGCAATGTAAAGAAAATCTTATCAGCAGTTACTGTTCTACTGCTGTTACAGCCCGGCACAGAATAATGTCGGCGTTGGAGTTTATACATTTTGAACAAGTGTTTGATATAACCTCAATAACCAAAGCAGGTGTCAACAAACGAGCGATTCTAAACGTTGACACAACAGAAGACAAAAATTTACTACGTGCACCCTAGATATAGCAACGTTGTCAAGTCGCTCACTTTGAGCGGTCTTTGTGACATCACAAAGACCAATCCTAATTCAAACTTCAAACAACGATTTCTCTTAATTTAAAACAATGTTTGATATTTTACTTGTGAAGTAGCAAACAGTAGCACCCATACTTTGTAAAAAATGACAATTTCAAAAACACCGGTATACCCTATTATTTAAATTTGAAAAAGTTGCACAAGTGCTACATTTTCTAATATAATTCTCTACGTCTATATAATTTTTGGCCAGAATATACAATAATTTGTACGGTAAGTTCGTGTTTAAATTTGTAATAAAATTTAACATTTTCAGGAATATTTTTCAAGCTATTGGGCCAACCTTCTGAAATACCTATATTGTTTAATTAATTTAAAATTTTTATCATTTTTGGTTTTGACCTGCGATTCATTCAGTTTTTCGTTAGTTATACAAATCTTTTTAGTTACCAACCATAGTTAGGATTCTCACACACCGAAACGTTGTCTCAATTCAACGGCCTCTTTTATTCTTTTATATTATTGATTTCTCAGAAAATTTTATTCTTGTATCAAACGCTGATGTTTTGACAATACCTACTGTCAATAGGATCAAAATGTCAGTCAAATCCTGGCTAACTAGTTTTATATTAATGCAGACACGATCGATCTCGATCAAATATTAATTTTATATATTGTATGATAAAGTCATGTGCCTGGCCAAATCAGATTTTTTCTCTGGTTCATAATAGTTTAAAATTGTCTTATTTATAAAAATCTCTTTTAATTTATTAAATGTTATTACGGCGCTCTAACCGCACCACTTTTTTTTCACTTTTCAACAATTCTTAAAATTGTCCTTTCTGATAAATTTTCTATAAAGCGATTTAAAAATTTTACTATTCCTAGAAAACGTTGAACATATTTTGTATTTTTAGGTGCCGGCATGTTTCTAATAGCTAATATTTTTTCTTCATCAATAGTCATATAACTTTTTCCAAATTTATATCCTAAATATACAACTTCTTCGATTCCTAATGCACATTATTATTTTCTTAATATTATTCTCGTTTGAAGTATTTGATACTTTTTCTAATCTGATTACTATATCGTCAGTACACAATATTTCAACAACGTCTAATGAAAAAATATCTTCAAATCTTTCTTATCATACTTCACTAGCTGATTTGATGCCATAAGACATCATGATATCATGACATCAAGACATCAAGTTCTTTGTTTAAGGGGATATTCCAGAAACCGCTAGTGGTAGGTACTTAATTTTGAAAAATTATTTGCTCCACTGAATTTATGTGAAAGATTATCAATACTAGGAATTTCACAATATTTTTATAGATTTATTGAAATATTTTAGATGTGGTTTTCAAGTATCTATAACAAATAGCTTAATTAAATATATCACCAAACGCAATTTATCCATCCACAAGTAGTTAATTAAAATTAGTGCCTGGTAAGTTGTTACCGATGCTCATAGATTGAATTCTCCACTGGACCACATGCAGCTAGCAAATCTCTCGCATTCATACACATAATAAGCATCATCTACACATAACAGCGGTATTTATTCCCATACTTAGTCACAAACGTTCTCCTCCAGATTCCAAACTCTTCCTTAACATTGGTCACAAGCATCCGCACCGAGCGTGTAATGTTTATGGCGATCAGTATGCGTGGCTCAGTTAGCGTGGCTCATTTTGCGTGGCCTGCTCACGAGTCCATGTAATTAATGCGCGTAATGCGTTCATGAGACGAGCATTAATGCATTAAATGCGACACGAAAGGAGGGGAGGTCGCGTCGTCGGTGCCGGAAATGGCATATTAGCGCGAACAATGTGGAAAAACGCTCCGACTGGTCAGAGCGTCCGTATACCGGAACGCGCACGCTATACCCGGATCGCATTCTAGCGTGACCGGCTGTATAAATCACCCTTTTTTGTGCGCGCCGCCGCGACGTTTATCGACGATTATTCAGTTAATTTAATTACGGACCTTTTTCCGTGCCCTATTTCTTCGCGAGGGGGTTTTGGTTGTTGGGAATGAACTGTCTTTCGACCCTTATGTCGTTTAAAATTGTTAAAATTTAACGAGAGATAAACTACAAGAAACAATGAAGTAATTTTTTTATTTAAAATTTGTCTTTTGACTGTTTTCTATACTTGACGGAAAAAGTGTATGCAAACGTATTTAATGATAATGAAGAAGGTCCAAATTAAAAATTAGGAAAGCAATAGCTGAAATAAATTAGGATACAATTGGTTTAGGTTATAGGAAATTTACATGGATTAGGAAAGTGTATGGCAGTGAGAGGTAGGGTTGCCACGTCTCATATATTTGATATGACTCCCATATATGGGAATACTGTGGGTCTGAAACTTACACTACTATTTTAATTATCCCAGTTTACACAGATAGAATATTTTGTTTAACTTAAATAAATATTTGTTTGACGGGAGGCAAAAATATATTTATTTGTTACAAAGAATTTTTATTTGAGTCAAAACAATATTACTTTACTCCAAACAAATGGTATTCGACTCAAATAAACATTCTTTGTAGCAAATAAATATATTTTTGCCTCTATTGAAACAAGCATTCATTTGAGATAAACAAAAATATCTATCTGTGTAGTAAGCTGTATTCGTCTGCTAGAAATGCAAAACTGCTACACACAACAAAAGGATGTCTCAATTTAAATTTAAATTAAATTTAAAAATTTAAACAAACATAAATATTTTACATGTAATACAATTAACGCCAGACAATAAAAAGAAGAATATTGTCTGATTGATTATACATTTACGGTATAACAGCACAATTTGATGCTGCATAGACATGAATGCGGTTACATACCTTCTAGATAACTAAAGCACCATCTATTGGCATCCTTCACATTATTTTCAAAACAACGATGTTCTTAAATAATAACAATCGTTTTATTTAAACACATATTTAGGTTCTTTTTTATATTAAAGAAATATTCTTATTACAAGTATGTGTTGTCTTAAAAGAAATTATGTTAAGAATGTCTTTTACTTAACATTAGATAACCAACAACTTAACATTTCTCTGTGTGTATAGCATATAATAATCTTGATAATTCGTTATATCTTTACAATCCTTACCATGTGTCGAAAAACTCTTCAAAATCGGCTAAGTACCTAATTCAAAGCTAATTAAACTACAAAATTCATTTAGGTGTCCGATATTTTGTGTCATTGAGTGTATTTTCAGATTTATTTGATATTTGTGCAGTGGGAAATAAAATTAGACTAACGCCTGGATCATATTATTTTATAAAGCTGTAGAAAATACAATTTTATTCTTCATATTACTAATTTGAAAACAAGAAAGATTTTTGCAATCGGGCAATCTTGCTTGATAAGAGGAATTAATAAAACAACCACTTTCTTTAAGAACCCTATTAAGGACAACATTATGTTGGATCTTTTGCGACAAAAAAATTAATTCTCTGGGTTATACACCATTTTATTATTTTGAAGAACAACTTTATTAAGGTAACTATCCAACTAGTTTGATTTTGTTAATAATAATTTAACTTAAACATAACTTAAGACTTTAGAGAGCGCTTATGTTATAAAAATCCTAAAAAAAAAATCGTAATGAGATTTTATGTTTACTGCAATCTGATTGTAAGTAAATACACGTGGAACAAAAAAAAAATAGAATAAACTGACTCTAGTTCCGGATGTCACTAATTTACTAAATATTTAATAGAAAATGCCAGATTGTTATGAGTGATATTAACTATTATCTAAAAATTAATCTGGCAACCCTAGCGGGAGGACAACTAGTAGATTATTTTATGAATAGAAAAGAAATCATATACCATATTCACATTGAGATATCTGTGCATTAAATTAAATTTAAAACAATTTTTTCCTATGACATTTTAAATTTAGTCGTAAAAACCGATTTTGACGTTTGACATTTTCTCGAGAAATGAAATAGTCTATTACATTACAAGAGCTGTAACTAGCATATTACGTACGAGTGGAACGCTATCGGACGAGCGGCGAGTTTTGTTATTTTTCACGAACACATAATATGCGTTACAGCTCGAGTATTCAATCACTTACTTTAAATAAGGGAGAAATATTGCGACAGAAGTAGATGTATTAGCTTAGGTTATTATATTTGACAGTTCAACAAAGAATTATAATTCTATCTCTTACCAGTATTACAGAATATGTCCAGGACAGAGTCTGATCTTCCACTCATTGCACGGAGTACTGCAATAGTCAATGCTTTAAGGCAATTAGGCGGGTACTTTTAAGTCTGAAAATAACAAGAATAAATAATAATATTTAATCTTTATATATAATTATAGTATTTTTTACTGCTGCCAGCAGTTTAAAGTTTGGTTATTTAGTTAAGGACTAACACCACCCTTGAAGTAATTCATAGGTAAATGCTGGATAGCACTATAACATGACAAAGCAGTAAACAAAAAGTTAACAAAACAATTTGAAAGGAATATTAAAAATTAGCACTAATCTATGTTATTCCATTTTATCAAGAAAAAGTACAATTCTGAGATTAAAATGGCCTATTTCTTCTTTGCCTTTTGTGAACGTCCAAATAGTTTCAGAATTGATCATTATGAACGATTTTTTGCGACATCAAATTACCATAAAATACGAACTTCCATGGTGGTATTTTTTTGCAAAACGAATGTTATATTCTCCATAAAATTAATGAAACCGCCATATATGTACAGTGTACACTCATACACACATATTATACTGTATGAAGATCTCTCTTGGACGGGTACTTTTTGACACTGAATGAATTATACCGCTGACCGGTTAGTTATGTCGATATTTTCAGTACTTATGGGACTCAAGCGGCGCTTTAAAATGATTTATGATAAGGCCGTGCTGGTTGTAAATCTTCGCTCGCTGACCGTCGCACACTGGCCAAAAGAAAAAAGACGAACAACGTTTCCGTCAATACAAGGGTGCATACAAGGAAAGCAACAGATTTTATGTCCGCAATATAATCAACTTCCATACGTAAAATTAAGCTGTAGACATATTTCACCTTTCACTTTTTCTGGTTGGCACCTTTTGAATTAATGTTTAAGGGTATATAGTCAGTGCCTTCATATACACATATTAATATGTATAGAATATAGAATACGGAATATGGATTGTGGAATGTGGAATGTTGAATGTGGAATGTAGAATGTAGAATGTAATATGTAGAATGTAGTATGTAGTATGTACACTGTTAGCAGAATTTACACGATATCTAACTGGTTATTTGTAGTCACAAAAACATGTAATTCATTACAAGAGAATATGTATATTCTACACGGTTAGGTGCATTGTACATAAACAATGTAAAACCACTTTCCATAATTATAAATATCAATACAAATCGATGTGTAACATACATACAAATATGTATTTGTATTTACACGGCAGAAGTATTACTACAGATAAATATGTAACCTACATATGTATGTGTAAATCAGTTTACATGTCAGAAGTATTATTATTATAAATGTGTTTCATACATAAATATATGTAAACCACTTTCCATAATTGCGTGTATTAAAATACATGCAATATTATGTAACGTAAGAATATATTTTTACATAAATGACACCATTGTATTTACACAATGAATTTGGTGTATTCGCTATTAGTATTTATTTGCATACTAATAGCAAATGCACCCAATCCATTGTGTAAATACGTAGGTATCATCAATTAATTAATTATTTAATTAATTAATTACTGCAAAGATATATGTTTGTATCATAACTTTAAAAATACCACTTAAAATGTACCAACTTACCTACTTTTATTATTCTTTTCAATCAACATGTACCGTCACTTCCAATAATACAGAGGACACTATTAAACAACATTAACTTTAGAAAATCTGCATTGTTTAAAATAAAAATACATTCTAACGTAAATATGATATACTTACAATAATTTTAATTATACAGAGTGAGTTAGCAAACCTGTACCCCCTCTTTCTGAGGAAATAGAAGTGAGACAACTGATCTCAAATTTTGGAATCTTGGTTTTTTTTATCAAAATTCTCCAATACAATAATATTCTAGTCACTGATTACAAGGACTGATTACACTGATTCAGGTTTGCGTCATTTTTAATTTCTGAAAAAATGGGGGGTTATACTCAAGTTAAGACAGTTAACGAAAAACACGACAAAGCAAAATAGATTTAAAACTTACTTACTTATATGAAACTAAAATCAACATACAAAAAATTACTTATGGAAGAAAGAATTTGCTTTCGCGACATTGTTTAGTTTAAAAACTAAGAAGAAATAAATAATCTGAAGATATTGACTCATTTTGTAAAAACCACTAATTTTACGCTATACCTACTTATTTAAACAACATCGTGCAGCCTACGAACAAGTCTTAACATACGAGCCTTGGAGACGCTTTTCTTGGTAGGTAATTTTTGATCCGGCATCAGGTGGATATTTCCATAATATTGCTGTACAAACTCCATCGTGTAGCATTTTTTTTGCTTTTGATCTTGCAAATATGCTATAAAATATATTGAAAAAGCAACCCCAAACGCAAAAGTGGAGCTATCTATCGTACGTGCTGCCATTGATCGGTTTACTCTCCAACAGCAGCTTAAAAACCTAAAAAAATAAAAATATATGTATGTATATACATTATACATATATAGAGTGTTATTATTATTACCTGATTTTACAACGCGGCGTATTACCGGCAGATTCTGCGTATCTTCAGAAGTTCTATTCCTCATCCTGCAACAAAGTGGCATCAGGATCATCAATGCTATCAGATGTAATTTTATTTTACAACTGACCAACGACATCGACCTTAAGACAGCTTGTTAATCTATGTTAATGAATCGTAGTGCGATGATAATATACCTACTTACCTTATTAACCTTAACAATATAGGAACACCACACCAACTACCGTGAATTTCGAAGGGTGAAAGCGAACTAATGCTGAGCGACTAGTGCTTGGGCGAGAACGCGGCAGAATGGCGCCAATGGGCAAATATGCACTTATGTATTTTCTACAATAAAGTTGTGTGTGTATACATTTTATTGTCGAAAACTACTGAACGCAGAAATAAAATGTAATTTTAGCAACAAAATATATATATTAGTAGTTCTTATTCGTGTAAATTAACAAAACAAATGGAAAATATGTTATTTTACCTGCGGAGATGTATTTTTAGAAGTTTTTTGTGTATTCTTACATCATTTTATTGATATTTACAAACAGAATATGAAATATTGATATTTACAGCTATTTCATGAAAATTTACCATCATATAATAGGTAAAATCTATGTAAATTTCCATAGGTTTTTAACAGTGTAGAATGTAGAATATGGAATATGGTATATGGAATATGGAATATGGAATATGAAATATGAAATATGAAATATGAAATATGGAATATGGAATGTGGAATGTAGAATGTAGTATGTAGAATGTAGAATGTGGAATATGAAATAAAGAATATAGAATGAGGAATGTGGATTGTGGTATGTGGAATGTAGAAAGTAATATGTAGAATGAAGTATGTAGAATGTAGTATGTAGAATATAGTATGTAGAATGTAGAATGTGGAATATGGAATATAGAATGTAGAATGTGGATTGTGGAATGAAGAATGTAGAAAGTAATATGTAGAATGTAGTATGTAGAATGTAGTATATAGAATGTAGCATGTAGAATATAGTATGTAGAATGTGGAATATGGACTATGAAATATGGAATATAGAATGTGGAATGTGGATTGTGGGTTGTGGAATGAAGAATGTAGAAAGTAATAAGTAGAATGTAGTATGTAGAATGTAGTATGTAGAATATAGTATGTAGAATGTAGAATATGGAATATATAATATAGAATATAGAATGATGATAATTTGTTAGTTCTACATAATTATACTGAATATACACGAACATTTTCTAATTAGGAGCAGCATAAAGCAATTAGAACTTTTAAGGTGCCGCAATTTCACACCTGTTACCTAAGAGAGTTCATAAATTTTAAAAACCCATCTCCTAAGTCGCTTGTTGTTTAGTATTCGTTCATTCATACACGAATGAGTTTGGTTTAGCGAGGTATTTCTTCATTCTTGCCTGGCCTCCGGCCACTAAATCGTATTTCAGAACGATCGATTTCGGTCATCGCTTTTAGCGTTCACATGTTTAGAAGTCAATGGTCTTTTGAGCATTCTTTTAGATATATAGAACGAGTATACTTTGAGGTCGGCATTTTTGTCTAATATGTTGTCTATTATTTCGGTAGGATTTGTTAATCTGTATTCTACAGTATTAAATTCCCAATAGGTTACAAAAGAAAAAAGACAATAACGACCGGGCTAAAGGATTTAATAGGTTGAACAAATTTCCATGAATCGTTCACAGAATTCTTGTCTATGATCAGAGTCATTTTCTGCTCAATCATTAACAGTAAGATATTAAGCTGCACATCTTAATTTTGTGTTGGGGCGGCCAGTTTTTGGAATATTCTTTGCAGTATCGTGTTTTAGAAATTTATTTTCTATTCTACTGACTGTGGATAAACTTATTTGCCGATCAGGATACTTTTCTCTGAAAAGTTGGAATACTTCTTGATGAGTTCCAATTTGATTTCAATCAGTTGTTCAGTCAGCGAAACCATTTTGTTAACACAATAAACAAAATGACCTTCGAAAAACCAAATCAAATCTAAAAGCAAATATGAATTAAATCTCAATTTGTTTCTTATGTATCTACGTATGTTTTTGTTTAATTCAAGTAAATATGCATTGATTCAAACAAATCTAGTATTTCAATAGAAACAAATATTTATTTGCGGATAAAAATGCATGTGTTTGAAATATTTGTTTGGTAGACACAACGTTTATTTGTGTCAAACAACTTTAATTTTCAGTTAAAATTTACAATTTGTATATTATATACGAACGAGATTTATTTAGTTTAAATAATTATGATTGCGTTAAGTGAAAGGATTATAATTTTTTATATTAACGAAATTCTGGGTGAGTTAAAATGCGATATGTTAAAGTTGCGATAAATGGTTCTTTGATTAAAGAAATTTTTGGTTTGTTGAAGGAATGAATGAATTCTTATTGACAAGAACTTTTCGGAGGGTACAGTAGTGCAAATTCTCAACGTGTGTCACCAAATAAATTCTTTCTTTATAAGAACCAATATTGTATTGAAAGAAGTAATTGAATTTTTCGTCCCAAAAATGTTAATTTCTCAAACGAAGTAATAGTAAATCCATCCAAGTGCGTAGTTACTTGATCTAAGAAAATATAAGACATTTAATATAAGTAAGTATTTGTTTACTGAATAAAAACCCACCACTTATTTAACTGAAGTGATTCTCACTTCTTTCACCGTGATTTTGTCAAGGCTCGCGCGCCCGCTCGTGGTGCTGGCGCCGTAAAGGAGCCTATCCTAGTACGCAAAACAACAACGAAGCACCCGTAGGGGATGTGCCTTGTGATTTATTGGGGATGTGTATTGTGATTTATAGTGTACAATAAATGTTTCAACACGGAATAGTTTGATGTAACGCACGCAACAGTTTAGAACGAGTAAGTAAATATAACATACCTATCTTGTTAATTAGCAATAGAAAACGTATTTGTGCCAGATCTTTAAAATTCTTACATTAAGTAGCTAAAAATATTTACCGGGAATAAAAATATACACTTCATTGAAGACTGTTTACTCACTTCATCAGAGTAACAACTTTCTTATATCTAGGAATTATTCCAAGAAATAAAATTTCTTGGTTGAAGTCAATAATCTCTCGCGTATATACGAACCTACCAACTACTTCAGCCAAGTAATTCTCTCTTCGTTCGAGAGATCACTTTTCTGTGTGTAACTCAAAATATTTCTTTGAAGGAATATAATATTGGCATCAAGAAAATATGTTTTCATCCAAAAGAATAAATTCAAAAGTGCATATGCACATCATTTCCGGTATTAGTGGCCGTGTTAACGGCCAAAATGGCCGTAAAAACAAACATTCCAGGAGTTAACCCACGTACCATCGGATTTACTGCGTAGAGCGGTTCGCATATCTCCTCTCTTGAGAGTCTATAGCTATCTGGAAGGGCAGCTAACTGCCTGGTCGTAATTTTGCAGCAGTCGACAGACAGATATACGAACATATATAGACATCATTTCGCGTTTGAGAGGGCACAGTTGAGGATATATGGACGCATACATAGAACTAATAAACCGAAGACATCCGGTAACCATTCATCCCTGTGTTGATCGTAAAGCAGTGCGCTCGCTGTAGCTCACTAAACGTAAACTAGTTTAGCTTTAGAGCGCGCTAACAATGCACAATGGATAGGCTTAGCAGCGGTACACGCATAGGAATCTTGTTACTGTTAACCTGCTGAATATTTGATGGAGGATTATGATGGATGTCATAATATGATATGTGGATGAGAATTTTAGTTATTATTGTCTATGGCGATCCTCTAGAGATGATTGGACAGAAGTACTATTATTTGAGTTGCTTACAGTAGGCCTAGCTATAATTATATATTTATCTACTATTTATCTATTAACCATATTAACCATATTAACCAATTGCTATACAAACAATCAGTCCAATTCTGTAACTCAGTTGCTATTTCGGTTGCTACGAAAGTGAATTGTTAAAGCTTAAGTTTTAACAACTTTCGTAGCAATTGATTCCAATTTGTCAATTCCGTAAGAACGGATTTTTCAACCGTTGCTAAATTTCTACATCTACACGAGTTGTTAACAAAGTTGCTATAATGCCGAACTACGGCTATCTTGCTACCAATTTGTTGCGGTAGTTATACGTCAGTGTACGTCAGTTAGTACGGTCACAGGAACGGTATGATGCGTTTTTCGAAGTAATATGATCAAAAACTTTAAGTTTGGCACCTAAAAGCCACCTTAAACATTAAATGCGCAATTTATTAGGTAGTATGACCGATTTCCGTGATATTTTCGACTTCATTTGAACATTTCAGGGAAGAAAAATTTTAGGTTGGAATTGTTTTATCTTATAAAGTAAACACTCGTTCTAGGCTTGAAAACAAGAAACTTGTGAAATCGCATTGGCTGGGAGATTCGAGGTATCAATGATATCACCATTTGCATACGGAAAATCCTGTAGAATACATTACAACAGAACAGTAGAGCGTGTTACATTTTGCATGTCTTTCTAAGGGTTCACCAATGTCGATTTGGAGGTTATTAGCTATAGTAGTGGCTACAGTAGTATTATAGGGAAATTAACGATCATATTGATATTCCAAATACGGGAGCGGAAATACATATCATTATGATGAACGGAGATGAAGGTAAAATAACGCCTCTGGAATGCAGTTATCACTGATATATTTACAAGGTAAGGTAAAATTTGTTCTTATTCTACTAATAACAATCATGGATGTTGTTTTGCAGATGATTCATGTGAAATTACAGTGTTTATGCCTGCGCAATCGGAAATGGTAGTTGGAAAATAATTTTTTTGCAGATTGGTACATTGTTTCAATTTGAAAATATGTATGTCTATACAAAATTAAATAGAAGAAAATCAAATATCAACAGTTTATCGTATTCTTTATTTTAGTACATCATCATAACAAAATGTATTTTACGATGTGTATTTCTGCAATTGTATTAGGAACACGAAAATTATGATAATTGTTCTACAATAATTACTAAGGACCCGCTACTATTGCCAATATTATGGCCGAATCGATATAGGTGGATAATGCAAAATGAGTTGGGTGACATATTTTGTATAGATACGTCGAATTTCCCAGCCCATAGGAATTCACACGTCTATTGCTTTCCAGTCCAGCCAGTTTGTCTGCTTTGTAAGATGCAACTAAACAATCCTAACCTAAAATTCGTCTTGACTGAAATCTTCAAATGAAGTATAAAATCTCTCGGTAAATCTCTCCGATGTACCGGCGGGTGAACTTTAATCAGAACCTAAAGAGTTATTCATTTCCCACATAAATTAATCGCGATTAAAAAGCTAAACTTAATCACGCACCCGGGTTGCAAATTTTTACAACCGTCAGATTCATAGTGGTTACTTATCAACTCAGTTGATAAATATTTTAACCACTCAGTTGCTATAAGGGTCCTACAGAATTGCAACTTTTCGCAAAGTTCTTATTTACATACTGACCTTGGCATTTAGCAACTTTCACAGTTGCTAGCGTTAACAATTTTGATACAGAATTGGGCTGAATGACTATCTTAGTTTGATATGTCAAATTTTGGACTGTTCTTCTACTTACCGATATCAATATGTTTCAATATATCAAAGTTAAATGTAAATTATACAAAATATCGGACAACAGTGTCTCCAAAATCTGTTTTATCTCAATTAGAAATTGTCGGCTGTCAGACTTCATCAATTCTTCATGAGACAATATAGTATTATTCGTATATCGGCCCACCAACATCGCCAATGAAGACTTAAATAATAAAATAATAACGACCGATCTTAGCAAAAGTTGAACGGCTTTGAACGCATCCCTACGCCGTTTATTTACAATTGTGCCGACGCGAAACACATTATTAAGCTAATTGTGAGCCGGTCGTAAGTTAGCACTTACGGCGCGAAGTCGGCACACATGAACCGTCGGTCTTTCGCTCTGTATATTGTATCGGCCGTGATAGATATACGACCTCAACCGTTTGACAAATGTCGGCGTGCTGCCTGTTGAAGCAATACCGACCGCAAAAATAAAAATAAATAAGAACAGGAGCAGAAACGAACAGCCCACACTGCCCACTCTATATACAGGGGTATAATAATGTTCATATCGACAGCTTTAACAAGAGGGGCGCCATGGATTTATCGTTATCCTGTATGGAGTAGGGCTACCGCGATAGGCAATATGTCAGAATTTACATATTCAGTGTACTTTTGGTGTGTTGTTCTCTTCGGTCGGTGTTGCGCTCTCTAGAAATTGCCGCTATAAAATTGGATGCCATAAGGATGCAGAACAAACGATAGATAGAGATCTGGATATCTAAGCTGGATAGCTGCACGGTTAACGCGCGTGTTGGAAATAAAACTATCCGATAAGAAGTAGTTAGTATTCGAATGGATTCTGTGGAATAATGGAATAACTAGACAATAATACAGGTTCTTGAAAATTATAGCTATTGGAAACTTCGTTATTATTTTCCTGTAAAGTTCACGTATACTTCTCATACCAGTATTTTTACTGTCAAAGCCTTTAAAAAAAAATAGAGTGATTTTTCTTTTGACAGATTTTTTCAAATCCTCACATTGACTTAAAACCATCAGTATGAAAGAAATGGGTATGGTTTATCAGTGTAAACAATATTCCAATAACCTTTGTGATATTCCATCATCAATCTTAAGCAAATAAATCAGAAATCTAAATTTTAATCTTTAATTACAGAAATAAACCCAAAGTAGTAACCAGAACACAATAGTAAAACTTTACAGTCTAATTAAATTACATAAAACTAACAAACCAATTAGACCAATAGCAACATCATGTAGCACAATAGTCCATAGACTTCTTGGCAATCTTAACAACTTAGTCACGAAAAGATTCCAGTTCAAACCACAATATTAAAAACTCCATCGATTTTATAAATGAACGTTCCCAAGACGGAAGCAATAATGGTTTTAAAAGACTTTATATCACAACCCAAATTTGTACAATCTCATAACTTCTACAATTACAATATTAAATATAGGTTGATCTGTTCAATATAATTTTAAAACCAAATATCTTTCAATGACAATGTTAAAGACAAAACGCTAGCTTAGCCAAGGGCAGCCCGAGCAGCAGTTTGCTTGCCAATTTTGTTTGTTGACGAAGAACAAAAAATATTTCAATTACCGATCAGCCAAAACATCAAGGGTGTTATGTCGACGATATATTTTGCGTTTGGGATGTTTACTCAATGTTGATTGATCAATTTCTCACAGAAATTAATGATTTTTCAAAAATAATATTTATTTGCAAAAAGCAAATAGATAAACATATTAATTTTTTGTTATTCCATTTTCAATAAGTAGAAATTCAGTTGAATCACAGTATATAACCAACGATATCTTGATTCCAAATACATCTCAGCATTGAACTTTTATTTCATATACTTTTATCAATATCTTTGGCAGATAACAATTACAAACACAAATACAACACTGTGATACAAACGTCAGAACAAAGGATACAAGAAAGAAAATCTGGACAACATAATACAATTCAATGAAACAGAAAACACATTACAAAAAGTTTACCCACATATGAAAACCAAACAGAGATAAATATGTATCAATTCCCTACGTGGCATTTACAAACTTAAATGCTGAGACTGTAATGCTGAATATGTTGAACAAACAGTAACGTTGAACTAAAAAATAAGATTTAACGAACACAAAACCAGAAAATCATCTACGTTTAACAACCATTTGATTGAATATCAACACAAAACAAAAACAAAACACATCTCTTTTACACAAGAATTTAACAATCAAGATCTGTTTTTGCATATATTGTATTGTAATAATTGTGAAAATACCCTTTTAGATTAGCCTGACGATTTTGAAAAACGAAATTGATCGCTCAACTTTCTAAAATTGAATACTTGTTTTGACGTGCTGCGCTTTTTTAATTATTAACGTAAATACCTCTTTCCATGATAGCTGCACGGCTACCTGAAGTTTATTTTTTACGTGTAAATTTAAATATAGAGAGGTCTAATATCTGTATATACAGGAAAGCTGGTTAATCGACGGTGAGATATAAAGAAGAAAGGTATTTGTCGGGCAATTCCGTCATACGAAGATCGAAGATCGAAGAAGCAACCGTAGACACGTGTTTCGGACTATTATCCCCTGTATTACTGTTACCCCCTGTAGGGAACCATTTGAGTGTTTTTCCATTGAGTGTCCATCTTGCTCCTTGGCTATACCGTACTGATGAGGACTAATAGTCAGAAACACGTGTCTACGGTTGCTTCTTCGATCTTCGTATGACGGAATTGCCCGACAAATACCTTTCTCCTTATATATATATATATATATATATATATATATATATATATATATATATATATATATATATATATATAAAATAATATAGATTCTAACTAACTTTTTACTGTATATATATATATATTATTAAATGAACTAACTTGAATCCCATTCTTGAATAAATTTCGCAAATATAACCTCACAAACAACGAGAACGAGAGACGCTTTCGAATGCATTAGTTTTATTGTTATATTCACTAGGTTCAACTAAAAATAATTCAGAATTTTTCAATAACTTTCGTTTAGTTTACTAATCATAACAGGTGTCTTGATATAAATTTTATGAACGCGTCCCAATTTGTTAAAATCAATCCACGTTTATGAATAATATTATTTATATTATTATTACTATAAAATAATTATATATATATTTTGATTATTTACTAACAAAGTATCTAAGTTTACTATATTAGAGACTACATGTATATTTTTTTATGTTTTTGAGAATTGTATGAAACGTGTTTATGTTAATTTTTAAAAGATCTTTGATATATCAATATAGCACTATTAATTTTAAGAAAGCTCAAGAACTGATAAATAGTTAGTTGTACTTTTTTATGTTCGAACATAATATAGACTTTTTTGAATTTTTAATAAAAAATACCTATTTGCAATGTAAATGTTAAAAATTTTTATTTTATTTTCAGGTAAGAACTATGCGTAGTATGGTAGCTGACCAAAATCTGGTAAGATCTCTTTAATTATATAGTAATCATGTATAGTTGCTGCTATACATGATATACATGGTAAAATCAAAATGCATTCTTTAAACATGCTCCAGACAACATTTATTTTTACCTGAAGAAAATTAAGGGAGTTTAAAGCCTGATATTTTGGCATAGCTCCATAATATACTAAATTCGCGACTAAATCTTGTATGGCGACCAAGACCTTAATTAAATTCTCTAGAAATTCTTACGCTTGAACTGTTGTACTAAATATTATTTTGCCAAATGAAAACTTTCAGAGCCATCTCATTCGAATGGAAAAGACCCACCGCAAAGCTAGACCCCTCAAAATAAGCGTTGTTCCTTTCTACATCTTTTGAATATAATTCGGAGGCGTTTTTCGACATGAATCTACCCTAAAAACTCCCAAAACTCCTCAACTGCCCCAAAACGGCAGTCGACCACAGCCTCAAATTTAGTAGGTATATTATATAAGTTTCAAAACTCCTGTAATCTTTTCTAACTAAACCCCATTTCCAGCTCCCTGATACTTGGACTAAATACTAAACAGCCCACTATTACCATCATCAAGCATTCCACATAATTTATACACAACTACTTATTAAAAAACGCTCTCATAATGGCAACTGTTGCGAATGCTCGTTGCAGCGCACGTCACCATTTCTTTCACTACTAAATATTTATTGGTCACGTTGCGTTTATAAGGAAATTACTATATACAGAGCCATAAATTAATAGCAGTTGTTGCTCCATTCGAATTATAGAAACTACATATCCACATAGACAGATAGAGCTTATAGAGTTCCGGATCTCCGTATTTTCCGTTTGCAAAAACCTAGATCTCATAAACGGAGAACTTGATTCATGGACATACTAAGGTCAAACGCAATACATAATATCATAAATATGAACTATGCAGTGGAATATGAGATATATGAAATATTTGTGACGATATATTTCTTTATATTGAGGTGAATTTGATGAAAGAAATGTGATTATAAGAATAGTATTACCTATCAACTGTACCTACAAGAAAACGGTTTTAACGAGTATTGATAGCCAGAGCTCAGTGCGATAATAATTTGATATGATGTACCGTTACATCATCATTATCCTGGAATTCAAGGGGTTAAAAGGTTTAACCCATCAGATGATGAATGGTCTGAGGACTGGGAATGACTAGGAAAGATACTCTAACAATTGCTGAAATGCAAGCGTTGTGGATGTAGCTCGTTATGTGGATCATATATCACACCTGTATCTGTGGATGTGGATGTCGTGTCCTGTATCCAATAAGAAGAATATCGTTTCAACACCATTCCTGGAACGTTTCAAATTACGCCGTTCTATCACAATCTATTGGATATTACGCTCAAGAAAAGAAGAAATGCTTAAAGCATATTGTATTTGGAGAAGCAACGCCATGTTCTGATAATCTAAGTTTGGGACACAAAATATTGTTCAACATAAAGATTTTTTGTATGGATATTTTAAAAAAATCTAAACACCTGTGACAGTAGAGTACGGAGTATTAAGAGCTAAAATATATAATAATATGACAAAGAATTAAAAAGAGTATCAGAATTTTTTGACACACTACTTAGGTGGGTATTCTCGCGGACGATCACACATATTCTTAAACTTAAACTTTGATATTTTAGAAACGTAGATAGATTGTGGAAGAAACTATTTAAAAAAACAATAACAACATGCAAGGTGGACCACTTAAAAATCTAACATCATCATACATATGTTAGATTTTTTGTATGATTTATTTATGATTTCCTTTTTTAAACATGAAACACACTTGTTAATAAACTTGCCCACTCACCACAGACTAGCCCAATGCCTTTAAAACCAAATCTTTTTGAAAAAATAATGATTTAAATTGTGTTTTGATGTATACAAAAGCATGCTAGATAATAGGGTATTTGACTATTAATAGAAAAACATCTTAGTGTGTTTATTCCTTCACTCTACATTGTAAATGCATTATTTGTCGTAATTATTTTCTCAATATTGCATAAAAATCAGCGTTAATAATTGAATCACATGAAGTCCTGCCAAAACGATACTTTCTGTTGTGTGACGTCACACAATAGTAGATGTCAAATCGGCCCATATGGCCTGTCAGCATCGGCATCGTCGTCGTTTGGTAATTGTGTTGTATGATGTGTTGTTTTCACAAATTCTACATAAAAATGGGTTCTAAATTGTGTATAAACCCACAATGCAGAAATACGTCAATAAAAACTCCGGATAAACTATTTGTAGCTGTTCCGCAAGATTTGAAACTGCGAAGAAAGTGGTTGGCTCGTATAAATCCAAATGAAATAAATAGCGCCCAATACAAGTGTTTGTGAAGATTACTTCGATATAAGTAAAACTGACTAGAATATGTTATCTACAAAGTTATGCTTACATGGCACTTTAGTGCTATTAAATTTAATTCAAACGGGAGAAGCATAAGAACGCGTTCGGATAATCGGGTAGGGTACGGTGAGAGTGACGCGCTGCATAATAGGCGGACTAACGTCAAACGGCGTTTATCTGCATATAAGAGAGAGACAGCAGACTCAGGTTATCTGAGAATTGCTCTCCCCATACTTTACCCTGACAAACCGAACGCGCTCTAAGCGTACTAACGAATGACGTCACTGGAGACTGAGCCAATTACAGAGCGTTTTCAATCACGTGATAGGACGTGAATAAAATTCAATTTTAATTTTGGTTTTTAATAGAAATAAAGCATATTTTTTTTAATAGTAATAACAAATAGTATTCTTAAACTGTAATCTATTAGGATGACTATAATACAAGCCACATTTTTAATACAATAAAGATTCAAACGTAGACAATATCAGACTTTTTATTAAATCGACAAAACTAAAAAAGATATACAGGTGTTTATAGTTCGATGTAAATCTATTGATAGAGGACGTTATTTAGAATCTATTGAACCAAATGAACAATTATATAGTAGGGTGGTTCTTATTAATACAGAAAAAATATAGCTTATATTTTTTTGCAGGACCGTCTCAATTTGTTTTCTACATCCATACATAATTTCTGTGAAGTTTCACCATAAATTAACATACCACAGTTAATAACGTAATCTAGAAAAATTAATCCATCAACTTTTGAGTCTAAATGACAAAACATTTCACACGTTTTCAAGTACGTAATTTGTTATACCCACGATAATCCAAGCTAAGTTCTATCCTGGTCAGCAAAGAACAAAACCGGACAAGTGAAACTGTTTCTGCTATACTTTTTTTGTACAATCTAAATCTGACAGCAGTAATTCCAAATTGTTTCAAGTTTTTGAAAAAATAAATGCTTTTTGGATTTTTTGCAGTTTTTTTAGCGCTGCGTTTCTCAGAAACTAGGCACAAGTCAAAATATCTGCTTTCAGGTGCAGTTTCCACGGAAAAAAAGCATACTAGAAACAGTTATCACTTGTTAGATTTTGTTCATTGTTGATCAGGATAGTCACATAGCTTAGATTATTTTTTTTTGACAAATTAGAATTGAAGCCTTTTCACTTGACATCGAAGGACTCAATGTATGAGGGAAATTCAAAACATATATCGAAAGGCAAAGATGCCAACTGTACACTCTACCATACCATACCATTATACAGCATGTATACGATCTTGATAAAATTGGATAAAAAAATCTTTTACTTTTTTCTCTATCTGGCACCAGTTTTGATTATTATTGAAAATGCAGAACTTGACACCTTATGATTTGGCAAGACTAGTAGTAGCTGACCTACTCCGCGTTGAGCTGAGCCGTGTAGTCCCGAGTGATTCCGTTTGCTTCAATTACCTTTGCGTGCAAAATGGTTAATTTCACAAGTAGGAAATATATATACATGATGCTCATTTACGGAGAATGTGGGCAGAATTTTGCGGTAGCTGAAGCATTTATGATGATATTAAGGTGACCATTTATCCCAAAACTTAAGAAAACTCTAACCTGATTCGAAACTTTTATGTCCGGATTTGTATTCATCGCAAAAAAATCTATATAAAATACTTAATACTTAATTTCCATTCATAACTCACTATTTTACTATTTTTCAATTATTTATACATATATCTTTGTGCAAAATTTTAGTACTCAATGCAGATTTTGCAGACTTAATTTTCAGACCAAAAAATAGGTGGTATTTACAAAGAAATACCTCCCATTTTTGTTAGTTCAACCACTGCCTTGAGATACCAAATATTCTATAGCAATACCCAAAAAAAATCACAATTCATGTTTTCTTCGCCTATAATGAGTTTTTTGCAGTAACACTCATTCTTTTATCCTGTTTTAAATTGTTTCTTTTATCCTGCACCGAAACGAAATGGTGAAATTTCGTAAAAGTACATAATTTCGACCAGCTCACAGCCCGAAGATATCAAACATAGAACGAATCTAACACCTCTCCGGTCAAAAAAAGTTAATTATTGTCAAGCGCTGGCCTAATGGAATAGCGATCATGTAAAATAGGGCGCATACGAAACCATTAAAATGAAATCAAGCCGTCGTATTCACGCATGACCCTAATTAGGGAGTATGCTCGCTTCCCGGCATTATGATGTCCAAATTATGTATTGTGCGGTTCGCCATTGTCCATGGAAATTAATGGTCAACCGCCATTGGCCCTCAGACGAAACTGGTAGCGCAAATAATGAAGTTATTATGCTAGAGCATGCCCCGGAACAACGAACGTAATCACTGTTTGCGTATGTATAGGAATTAGGTATACGGCGGCGTGTATTATGTATGTTTTGCATGTTACACGAATTGAGTGAGACAATTACTAAAACTATTAACCGAATAATGGAGATTGGCTTGTGTAAACGGTCAGTTTTTGTAATGGTTGTGGGGTGAGTTGTTGCACAACTGGTGATTATATTATAATTAGTTAGTGAGTTTATGCCTATGTTTCAACAATGACCCATTCTCTTTAGATTTTCAGTTCTCTATTAAAAACAAACACAAACCAGCTGAGTTTAATACCGATTTTGTTATATCATTTAATACTTTGACGGTAATTGAAACTTTTTGGATTTCCGGAACCGTATTTTGGGTTATATCTCCAGAAGTGATTGAGATATCAAAATTAAGTATAGCCACAAGTAATTCACTCCTAAAAATGCATACAGTGTCCAAATTTGGGAACAATCGGTCAAGGATTTTCCAAATTATGAATTTATTCATGTTAAATGTGCAATTGGGACCACCGTGCAGCGTTTTGAGAAGTTGAAACGTGTTTATCTAATCCACATCGGCGTTGTGTCCATGTGTTGAATCGATATAACAATTTTTTACAATTTTTATTGTATTTTCAAGCGTTGACTTATTTTATAAACAATTTAATTTTCCAACACTAATAGGATAACAGCCTAGGTATAAAATAACTAAGAAAATTGTAAGAATACTTACAACCGTTGCGAAATCTCCATGCATAATAAATTACCTGACGAATTACAAATTTAAACAATTTATTTATATCTTACAATCTCGTTGACACTATAGTCTACAGAAAAGAGCATACCAAAATAATTTATTTGCTTTGTTTTCAAATTTGTTCGATTTTTTCTTGTTGGTAAGGGTTGTCACAATATTGTCTTTTTTATTGTATTTCTGAGAAATTAAATATCTAATTTCAACTATGTTCGTTGTCTTGGCAGTCGGTAGCGATGTATCTTATTAATTAATTACAACAATAAATACACTGTAGTAATTGTTTTCCTGGTCATCAATAACAAACAAATGTTGACCAAATTGTTGTGCACGATGTTCATCCATCAAACCCTAGCTATTAATTATTATTACTATTATTATTATTATATATTTTAATATATTTGTGCGGTAATTAAGGATTAGATTATTCCAATAGAGCCCTCTTTTCCGAAAATTTTCTTATATAAGGTCATCAAATATTTCCGATACCATTTAGATAATGAAATGAACTGAACTTACCAAAAATGAGCGAGAAAAAATTGAAGTTGCCATTTAAAAAAGTGTCGATGACGGACATAACTCGGTCGGAAATTGAACTTTTCACAGAAATGTGTATTTTAGTAACTAAAACCTGACGAGCTCGAGAATTTATTAAAATAAAAAATGATCTCAGAGATTGTCTCTTGTTTCCATATAAGTACTTCACGCGCTCATTGTATAATAATGATATAATAATATAATTATCTAATAAGCTTAACATTTCAATAATAAAAATCAGTCGAATTTTTTCTTTACTCGAAATGCCGATTGTCCCGATGCACGAATTGTTTATTTAACATGGCAACCCTAGTCCAGATAGACATAACTATATCTAAAGGACTAAAAATTTCATTTCTCGAGAAAAAGTCATGCCACAGCCATAGTCAGGATACTGGTGTAACATACAGGCTGGTAGCAAATTAAGAAATTATTTGAAAATATCAAATTTAAATATTTTAGATCAATAGTTCTTATTGTCTATTTCATTGTTTGATCTTAATTCAACATTATTATTAACATCAAATTACGATAACAACATTTGATAATGTACTATTGCCAGTGTAGTATTGCCAGTGCGGCACAGCCTGTGTTTTCATTAAAATAAAAAATCTGATGTGGCCAGCCACATGACTTTATCATACTATATCTAATATTAATAGTTTAGCTGCATGAGATTCTATTTGATCGAGATCGGCTATGTCTGTATTAAAATAAAACTAGTAGAACTAGACAGATATCTCGATTAAAGCTACGTTCGGATATTGTACTCCGTTGACACCGGGTACACCGTCCAAATGACACCTACGTGTTATTGGGTGTAAAAAGTGTAACGGTGTTCAATATCCGAACGCAGCCTATATTGACAGTAGTATTTTCAAAACATTAGCATTTGACACTAGCTACTGTCATTAGAATCAAAAACTCTGACATATCCTGGCTACTAGTTTTAAAGCAGTACGACCGATCTCGATGAAATAGAATTCGCTCATGCAGCTAAACTATAAATTCTACCAAAAAATGTCATATACATAAATTATAGAAAATTTCCTCTCCTTTAATTTATTATTTAACTATTTTGACGATATTACACAAATAGCGGCTCATTTGCAAAATCTTTCAAAAATGCTAAGACTAAGCCTGCAGTTCCTTTGGACCCTTTTCAACAGAAAGCTTTTCAGCTCTAAGTTTGGTTATGAAACTTCTAAATATGAAGTTTCGTCCCGATACCTTTAGTAGTTTCTCCGGAATCGTCGCCACAAAAAACGGGTACACACACACACACACACACACACACACACACACACACATAACACACACACACACACAGACATTTTTTTGTACCTTGGTCAAAAATGTTCAGGGGACCTAAAAAGACATATTTCCGCTAAAATCTCGAAAAATTTTTTTGGCATGATTACAATACTTTACATACTGCGTATGATAAAGTAAAAATATTAAAATCAGCAAATTATTTTGTCAGATTCTTTAACTAATTTTTTTTAAACCGACTAAAATATCAAAAATTTGCTATAAGACGGAAAATTGTACATTTTTTACTTTTAATTCATTCCTTTTAGGATTCTGTGAATAAATTTCTTGCAAAATGTGAATAACACAATAAATTCTTAGGACATAGTATTGTAGTAGTTTAATTCTAATTCCTGACTCCAACACATCAGATATCCATTATTTATAGAATAACAGTTTGAGTATAACAAACATTAAATAAAGGTTCATATCGCCTAATATCACTGTTACCAATGATATCAAAGCTTTTTGAACAGCTGCTTCTAAAGAGAATTAAACCTATTATTGAGAGAAAGGAACTAATTCCTAATTACGAATTTGGTTTTAGAGAAAAGCATTCCACTATAGATCAAGTCCAAAGAATAATCATAGAGAAAGAATAAGAAGAAAAACTTATTTGCTCAACAATCTTTCTTGATGTGACACAAGCTTTCAATAAGGTTTGGCACGAAGGATTGATACACAAACTAAAGAGTATGCTACCTTTACAATACGTCGAGCTGCTAACATCCCATATATCTGATAGACTATTCAGAATAAAACAAATCGATGAATACTCGGAACTAAAACAAGTAAAAGCTCGGGTACCACAGGGTAGTGTATTGGGACCAATTCTCTATATGCTATATACAAGTGACCTACCACAGCTGGAAAATATAACAGTCGCCACATTCGCAGATGACACGGCTCTAATGGCAGTGGGATTAACTATTGGAGAATCTACCAGGAATCTTCAACAAGCTAGTAACAAAATATATAAATGCACCAAAAAATGGAAGACCAAGCTCAACGAACTGAAATCTGTCCACATTAACATTACAAACAAAAGAATCGAGGACATACCTCATGTCAAGATTAACGACGCCGTAGTTCCATATGCGAACACTGCAAAGTATTTGGGTATGACTCTGGATACAAAACTAAGGTGGAAAGAACACGTTAAGAAGAAAAGAGTAGAGCTTGGCCTCAAATACAGAGAACTGTACTGGCTTGTGGGAAGAAACTCTCAGTTGTCAGTACAGAACAAACTACAACTTTACAACCAAGTACTAAAACCGATTTGGTTATACGGCATCCAGCTTTGGGGTTGCACGAACAACTCCAATATAGAAGGAACGAAGTACTAAGGATCTTGGTGCCCCATAAGTCAACAAAGAGATAAAAAGATTCGCCACTAAGCATGAATCTCGCCTAAGCCATCACATCACCGTAGAGGCCCTGCAGCTGCTGGACCACCAGAATCTAGTGAGAAGACTAAAAAGAACTAACCCCTTCGAACTAGTGAACCAGTGAAATGTGTAAAAAGTAGAGCACAGTGACTGAAGTGTTAGTGTTTCTTGTTTAGGACAAGTAAATATAGGATCAGTGGTACCTAGTTTTTAGAATTCAGATTTAAATTGATGGTTAATCATTTAGATTAGTTTTAATATATTAAGCATCTTATGGTTATTAAAAAAAGAGGTTTTCATCAAAATCAGTTCTGTTACAGTGGGTTCTAAAGTTTTTCTGATATCTTTGCTTCATTGGCTCGCCTGTGATACAACGAGTGATGAGTCGAATAGCGTGAGGATTGTGAATAAAAGACATAAATAGTATAATTCCCACCGCGCAAATATCAAACTGGCTAATGAATGAGACATTCACAAGCATGGCTATCCCATTGGCTATCTAGGGAAATCGCGCGAATACCTCTTCTTCAGAATTGCTAATTGTTTACCAACTCCAGCCAGTGCCTATCATCAGCCAATTACCAAATCGGTACGCAGCACCATAGACGCGCACGGTTAATTTTATCAATTCACCATAAACGGGTAATATAGTTTGAAAACGGTTAATGATTTCTTAATGGCATCACATTCGTTATCCGGCCGCGACCATTGGTAGAAATTATTTTATTGCGATTTTACAACCTCTTGAGGCCGTAATTTATTACATAAAAGGAATATTTACTGCTGCTCGCTATAAGTGATTATTTATAGTGCGTATATACCGTTCATAGAGATCATACACCGGCTACGCTGGCCTGATCGTTAATTTGACCATGTTTGGGTATGTTTCTATGGTAATTCGACAAACTGGTTCTTAAATCCTAACGCTAGCTGTGGCCGCGGCGACAAAACGTTTGGTACTGTGCGCGAGATATCGGTCACCTTCGCTTGTCAATTTTAATTCTTTTTTTCGAGGTGATGTAAGTGTCCTTGTGTCAGATGCTGGCCGTTTTTCTACGCTGATCAATTAGGTGAACTACATATGTCACACACGATGTAAACGCTATATCTATGCAAATCGGTAAATAACAAACTTTTTTCATCGCATTAATTCATTTTGTCAATGAATGCTGAACTCTTTGAATTCGTTCTTTATAACAAATAGTCAACACTTCCAAACTTGGAATAAAAAAAAATAAATATTTAATAGTTATAGTTAAATAAAAAGAATACAAAACAAATTTGACTGTTGATTTGACATTGTTGAAATAATAACTGAAGAAAAAGAACACGTTAACATACATACACGTCTTTTGCCCCGAAATTTAAGAAACAAATGTATTAGTGAAAAAATAACTGTTTATTGAAAAATTAGAATGTTCATAACAAGTAATGAAGTATAACTACTCAAAATTGTAATCAGAAATTCTTAAAAATTGCGGAGAAATAAACAAAATGCTGACACGATTGTTTTGCTTTAAGATTGTACAATTTTAAATCGATACTATGCTTATTATTTGTTTTAAGAATTTGTTCTTTTTAATAAAAAGGTTGGGTAGTTTGAAGCATTTACCTACTTCTTTTAAATATGAACATGTTATTATGAAAGCAGTAATATTTTACATGGAGTGCAATTAGCGCATCTAAGAAAAATATTGCTATTTTAAAACAAGTTATTTTCTACGTACAGGAAACATTGACGGTATAATAGCATAATCACTGTTACTGCATAGGCATGTATGCGCTTATATACCCTCTAGTCTAGAGTCTAGGAGATCCGTCTTACGACGAGAAATTAAAGCAGTATCTATCGGCATCCACATTATTTTTAACAACGACTTTCTTAAATCAAAACAATAGTTTTCTTAAATCAAATATTTAGGTTGTTTTATATGAAAGAAATATTCTTATTACAAGAATGTGTTGTCTTAGAACAAACATATGCTGTTAAAAATTTAATTTGTGTACCCCATTTTAAAGAACCACAAGAAACCAGGGATGTAAAAGCGTAATTTACCGCGTAAATTGCCGAATTAATTACCGTAATTAATGGTAATTTACCGATTTCTAATTACCGTAACTTAGGGCAATTTAAATTACCGTTGGAAATTTACCGACAATTTTAATTACCGTTGGCAATTTACCGGAATTTATAAATTAATTTCAAAGACATTCCATCAGTAGACGCATGAATGCGCCCCACCCCTCCTAAGCAGTCGACAAGTGCACTGTTGTTTGCGTTTGCCTGGGAAGTACCTAACAATCCGCATGGTGCATGGTCGGACTCGTGCGTGACAATGTTATTCAAGGTGTCATTTAGCCAATGGAAATGGGTCTATGGGTAAAGTTAACACATCCAATGACAGTCCCATTGCCCGTAAACGTTATATTTTTACAATTCCAAATCATCCGAAATTACTTGAGAAAATACAGAACTAATATTTTGTAATGAATAGAGAAGTGGGAAGCCACTTCGCCAATGGCGACCAATCCTACAAATCCGATAATGCAGCTCTGAAATCAGAAGCCATTTATTATCAGAATTCACTTAATAAATATGCCAGTGTTACAAAAATGACAAATGACGAAAAACACTCTGTGAACCGGAGAGTTATTTTGTGAATGTGGACAGAATTAAATTTAGAAAATAAACTGCTTCCGGGTTATGCCGTGTGTCAAGATTTGTTAATGCTGACGTTTCGCGAGCCATGTTGCACGCTTCTTCAAAGCTAATTGAATACTGAAGACCTACCAAGAAAGTCTCCCTTATATACCTGAATTTACACCTCACTGCGCACATCTGGCGCTACCGCTCCATGTGTTTTTCCACCTGACCGCGTTAGGATCGATTTCCAGACCCTACTAATATCAGTACCGTCCTCGCGATTGATGTTGTCAGGATGTTTGTAAATTTCGATGGCTTCTCTAATAAGCCTTCGATGATAATTACCCACCCTTGCCAACATCTTCGCGTCATCGAAATCCATTGTGTGTCCCGACTCGTGGCAGTGTTGAGCAACAGCGGACTGTTGGATCTTGCCTAGCCGGGTGTCCCTACTGTGCTCCTTGATTCGACATTCGATGCTTCGTCCTGTCTGTCCTACATAGCATGTTCCGCACTCACATGTTATCTTGTATACCCCTTCGTTCTTCAGGAGTGGTGTGATATCCTTTGGGTTAGGCAAAAGATCCTTTACCTTAGCTGGTGCTCTGTACCTTACCGTGATACCCGATTTCTTCAGTACTCTACCGATTCTCTCTGATACCCCACTTACGTATGGTAAGCAAGCGAACCCCTTTGACTCTTGCGGTTCCTCTGAGACTTGCGGTTTTCTTTGTGTGACACCCCGTATGTCAGACTTGGTGTATCCATTCTGGTGTAGGGCCCACTCCAAGTGGTTCCGTTCGTCGTGCAAGGTGCTAGAGTCGCATACCTTCTCGGCTGTGTTGAACAAAGTGTTAATAACACTTCTCTTCTGTTGGGGGTGGTGGTGTGATTTGGCGTTCAAGTACCGATCGGTATGTGTCTTCTTACGGTAGACTGTATGTCCAAGTCTACCCGTTGACGTTCTGTATACCAGCACATCCAAGAAAGGCAGCTGATTGTCCTCTTCTATTTCCATCGTGAATTTGATGGAAGGACTAACATTGTTCAGGTGGTTAAGGAACTCATTAAGTCTATCTCTACCGTGTGGCCAAACCACAAAGGTATCGTCGACATATCTGACCCAGTGCTTGGGTTTGAAGGGACTTGATGTAATGGCTTTTTCTTCAAACAATTCCATGAAGAAATTGGCGATTACCGGTGACAAAGGTGATCCCATGGCTGCACCCTCTACCTGCTCATACATCGCTCCCGCCCACTTGAAGTATGTGGTGGAGAGACAATACTCTACAAGATCCGGAACATCGGTTGGTAGACCTAGGGGGACAAGTGTTGTCCGGAGGCCTTCGACTGCCTCCTTAACCGGAACACACGTAAATAGTGATGTTACGTCGAAACTTACGAGTATATCCTGAGGGTCAATGACAACTTCCTTCAAAATCTGAATAAAATGTTCAGAGTTCTTGACAAAAGATGTAGTTTGTCCTATAAACGGTTGGATGGTTTTCGCCAAGTATTTTGCCAACAAATAGGTTGGGGAGCCTATTGCGCTAACGATTGGTCTTAAAGGTATATCCTTGTGGATCTTTGGCAAACCGTAGATCCTAGGTGCCCTAGGGGCTTGAACAAAAAGGCTTCTTTGTTCCTGTACGGGAATCGATGATGATTTAACCAATTCCTTCACTCGCCTACCTATCTTATCTGTTGGGTCCTTGGAAATTTTACGGTACGTATTCGGGTCCAATAGATCGTCCATCTTCCTGTTGTAGTCCTCCTTGTTCAATATCACCGTTGCATTCAGAATTAAATTGTTTATTTTCTACTATTTTATTATTCTGTTTGGTTTTCTTGTTTTTGTAGTAGTGCTATAAATAGTATTTCTATGTAGTCTTTGCTTTGGTTTTAGTACTATCAAATCAGGCAAAAGATCAGAGATAGCTAGTTATCCACAAAATAATGATTTACGGTTTTACCAAACATTTTTATAAACATTACTTAGTAGTAATCATAACTTACAGTGATCTGTTTAATTTAACATTTTGAATTTTTAATTAGCCGGTAATTTAAATCAGCGTAATTTAACATTTTGAATTTACCCGGTATATTAAACAGGCGTAATCTACCATTTTTAATTTTTAAATACCCGGTAATTTAAAGCACCGTAATTTAACATTCTGAATATTTAATTACCCGGTAATTTAAACAGGCATAATTTACCATTTTTAATTTTTAATTACTCGGTAATTTAAACCAGCGTAATTTACCAATTTGAATTTTTAATTACCCGGTAATTTATTCCATCGTAATTTACCATTTTTAATTTTTAATTACTTGGTAATTTAATATTTGAAATTAATAATTTTAATTTCAACGGTAATTTACGAAAAAAAGTAATTACCGTAATTTAACATCAAAAGAAAAATCTACAGGAAAATCTTGTCTATCGATGTTTTTGGGAAAAAACACCAAACTCTACCATTTCATATGATTTTGACATTATCATTTGCGAATCAAATTAAACGAAAAACTAATCATGTCTATTAATGCACTTTTTTCTCGAAAAATACCAAACAAAATGTTTCCTTATTATGAAAACATTTTCCTTATTAAAGAAAAACTCTCCCTTTTAATTTAAATGTAAAAAAAATATACTTTTTTGATTTATTTCATTTTCTAATAACTTGTTCAACTTGAAACAAAATATTATTCAAAATGACGATATTTTATTGAAAAAATCAAGTCAAAAAATCAAAAAATTTGGGATTAGTTGTATTAGATACGGCCAGTATATTATTCGATTAAACTTAATAAGTTGGAATGTGAGATCAACATTTTCAAATCAAGTCAAATATGTACCTTTCAAAATACGTAAAATATAAACATTTGGTATGGATCGCACATGTGAAATTCCAAACACGTTTCAACTTCTCGAAACGCTGGACAAAAACGTGTTATTTTGTGGCCGCAAAATAATTTCTTCGTCGTATTTTGTTGGAATATTTGACGAAAACAAATTAATACCGCATGAGTGCTCCGCAGAAAAATAGGTTTTTCCACTTGCAAGAAATTGGTTTTTCGGGTTAATATATTTCAGTTTTGACCAGAAAAATAATATCTTGATACGTAGTATGTCTTGGAAAATATAATAATACATATGAAATGAATTAATGAATGAGTTTCGTGGTTAATCAAAAAGTGTTCACTAACATTTAGAGGAGAACTTCTTTACCTGAATTCAATAACGTTTGTACAATATAGAAATACAAAAGTTTATATTCAACAATATTCTGCAATCTGTATCATTCAGATGAAGTAGAATATACATATTTAGATCAGTGGTAAATCTTTTTCGTCTAGTCCCAAAGTAAAAAATATTTTTGCATGACTATTTCACGTTATTTTACATATTTTACATATTACGAATAAGTCTATCGCTGTGTACGTGAATCTAACTGTAACGATTACTATGCAATACATAGAAGAACGTGTGTAGTCCATTAAGGAATCCACTTGGGATTATTTCGCAATGCCAACAGTCTAATTAAAATCGTATATATCAAAAACGGTATTGATTAATTACATCAAACTATTGCAACACTCTCGCTGTCTGGGTATGCACGATCAAATATGCAAAACATCCGCCACACACAAACTATTTAATATACACACTATTCCAACTTATGCATACAGGCTGTTCAAAATTAAGTGTAGGTACATACATAACTTATTTAAAAACAATTGGGCTTAGATAAATAAGATACACTGCTCAAAAAACAATGTTCCAACTCTTAGTTTTGCTATGAATTCACGTATGAAACCCTACTAAAGATGACAAATGAATTCAGTTGCAATTTTCGTTGATTACAAACGTCATTACAAGTAAAATGAGGCATCTTGGTGAAGTGCAAGTTGCTCGTGCTGTCGCCCTTATTCAGCATGGCCACTCTATTCGACATGTTAGCAGGGACCTTCGAGGTTCCCCTTCTGTTATTCATCGTTTATGAAATCGGTTTCAGGAGACTGGCCAATATGTGAGAAGAGCTGGACAAGGTCGAAATCGAAAAACTACTCAAACCAAAACCGATTTCTTGTCCTTTTCTCTCTACGTCAGCGTACCGCCACTGCACAAGACCTCCTAAACGACCTAAGACGAGCACATGGAATAGAAATTTCCGATCAAACTGTTAGAAACAGCTTAAAAGAAGCGAATTTGAAACTAAGAAGACCTGGCCGCGCACCACGCCTTACGCAGCATCACAAAGCAGCGCGAATGAGGTTTCCTCTGGATCACAGAGATTGGCAATTTCGTTGCGACGCACAGTGTGAAAAATTCCCAAAAAGCTAGCCAAAATTCATATTTTATAGTTTTCAAAATAAAGAGAATTGACCCTACATAACAACTCTTTGATCACCCGCGTATCAGAATCGTAAATTGTAAAAATGTTTGCTGAACCGATTAAGAATGGTATCAGTTCAAAGTTGTCGATTTGTGCAAAGCGTATGTTTGGGTGTTTGACACCATTGCAATTGTAATTTTCTGTGGACTTTTTGACAATAACTTAATTATTTTTCTAAAATGAATAGTGTTCCTCAAGGTATATAAATACGTTTTTTCTACTTTGCATTCACAATGCACACATTGTAACACTGTTTTCGGTGTTACAATTAACACATTGTAACACCGAAAACAGTAACATTTTTGTCTAAGATTGCCAGGATTGGTACACATTGATATCAAATGCCAAATGTCAAACGTACAATACATAACCACACACTGCCTCTTTTTAATCTCTTGCAATCGCATAAACTGCGAAATATCAATATTCTATACATATTTAAACATGCGTGTAGCCTGCTATAGTATGGCCAAAGGTTGTGGGTTTCTTAGTTTTGCCGTGTTCATCAAAATACGCCAGCATAACGTTTTCGGTGATGTTTTACGACTCTGGTAAGTGATCGTTATCATTCTTTTCAACTAAACATCAAATCCCCTTTTCAGATATAATTCAAGGACCACATTTACTTTAATAAGGTATTATGCGAAGATCAAACCTACATCGTAGTTATGAATGATTTTAATTACTGCTACGAGATTGTATATGCGCAATCAATGGTTTATCAGCATACACGTATGAAGCTATAGTACATTTAAAGTGTAGAGGATTCCTTAGTTTATGTAACGCATAAGTTTTCGGTAACATTTTGGACCGAATTCTGTTCGGCTCAATTCGTATTCATTTTTGTCCGTCGCTTTCGACTTCGTCTTAGTTCTGGTTGTGTGCAACATATTTGTATTACCTCCATCACATGTAATTTTACTAAGTATAATTTATTCTAATAAACTACTTTGCCGAAATTAAAATTGGGTTTCAATTATAAGTGCTTGTAAATATATAAGCCGCAACGGCTACGTAGCGGAATTAGGTAGACACCGCTATTAAACGTTAGGTGTTAAAACAATTCTTTAGTAAGTTCTTGTTCTTCGAAGTAACTAATCAGTCACCGCCAAACACTTCTATTCTGATTATTATACTTATAAAACCACTATTAAAGTTGTTGACTTTTTAGGTTAAGTTTCATATATTTATCACAGTAGGGTTAAAAGCGTTGCCCCAAGCTCCATTATGATCATCGTTGAGACCTCGCTGAATATTTATTCAAACTTGTAGGCTAAAGTAGAGTAATTTTATTCACAATTAGATTCTGTCATGATTTTATTTCATCGATCTCATCCTTAACGAAGTTGACAGTTACTACAGTGCAGCCACGTGGTACCCGCGAAATACCCTAGATTCTAATTTAGCGCAATATAGTAACCACAATTTCTAAATTTATATAAAATTAATGACGCAAAGTAGAAAAAATAGTATATTACACTCGCTTTATAAGACGTATTGGCGCACTCGTTCCATTTGGGCACTCCTCGCTACGCTCGTCGTGCCAAAAACAACTCGTGCGCCAATTTGACGTCTTATAAAACTTGTATAATAATATACTATTATAATTTATTCTATGCAGTTAAATAATTGAACATGTTTTTTTGCAACTTTTATTACAACGTAGCAAAAATTTTATTATCTTAAAGTTCGCCTAGACTTTTAAGATTTTCCCCGCATATCCCCGGTTAGAATTATAGCTCATTGTAAAGATCAGACTTTGTACTTTTTGAATATATAGACAGTTTCTCCTCATACTTACACAAAATGAATTTCTGTTTATTTTTAGAATGTGAAACATACAATTTACGTATGCGTCTAAGGGAAGGCTGTTTAATTTTTTTTCTTATGAAGCTAGACGAATCAACTTTGTTAAAGGATTTCTAGTTCTATGAGATATTCTTGAGGTTGGATTGATTTTTTCTTGCCAAAAATTGCGTCAACCTTTAAATTTTGTATTGTGTTTTAATAGGACGACTTGAAAAACTGTCGACAACTGAGCACAAAAAGTAAATAATTTTTGAATATTATAATTAATTGTAGCAATAAACAGCAAAAAATGAGTTTTGTTAATCTTGGTGATAAAAATTACTAAAATGTCGTTTTTGGATGCATGCCTGGATATTGAAAGGGACCGATTCCAAAGCAGAATGATTTTAGACGCAAAAAGGAGTTTTAAAACTCTGAAATTAGCCATAATGCCAAATATTCAGTTAGTTATGAAGAAGCGAACAACATGGTTTGCAAAACGTCAGCAATTAATTATTTTGACGCATGGCATGACCCGGAATCAATTTATTTTCTAATATCATCACAATTAGTACCAAAAATTGTATCAACGGAACTTGAAAATAAAGAAGACAGTTCCGAATATGAAGTTGGAGAAAATGAAGTATAGATGAATATAGTGAAGCTGATGATGAAGATGAAGAAGACTCTTTTATAATTTTACAGTATACAATAGGCACAATATCTTTTCATTTACTAAATTTTTAAAATTACTTATTTCATTCATATTTCAATTATTAAAGAAGAATACTAAGCAAACCCATATTTACATTTTAACCTTGAATTTCCACTAAATTGAATGTAGTTTTCGTACAAATGTCCGTACTTTGAATTCAGATTTATAATCAGCAATCCCAAATCACCGTCTAATAGGTAATTTAAGAACTGATCTCCGCCATATTGGATCTGCCATTTTGACTTTTTGTTTATTTATTTCGGATTTATAATCAGCTACTCAAAATCCCCTCAAATACTTCATTTCAACTAAATTGAAAATAGTTTTCGAACAAATATTCGCCATATTGGATCGGACATTTTGTTCTTTCAACTTTTGATTTCAAATTTGTAATCGGTGACCCTTCAAATCTTAGCTTACCGAGTTTTACCTAAATAGAAAATGCTTTCTAGTTTGGCCAGGTTTTTGGGAATTTTTCACACTGTGCGACGGTCGAGTACGTGTATATAGACGTCCTGGTGTAGACTTACATTAATCAAATTGTTTTTAAAACTAAAAGATATTTTCAATTACACTTTCAATTAATTACCACGACTTAAACCCAGTCAACTGTCTCGACGCAATAATAAATAACAAGACCAAAACTATCCTGGGCGTACCAATCTAATCAGCTCATCATGCTTGCTCATTAAAGGCACTTTTATCCGTCGCATCTTAGCGATGGAAAAGTGAAATCTCATCTGAAGCCATCGATTAAGCTGGTTAACAAATATGCAAGTTCATTAATAAGGTTTAACGAATTTAGCGTGGAAAAATCTCATTATGGCCTCTACGTCGATGTAGGCGATAGATAATTCGACTGAGGAGATTTTTTTTATGGAGATAGGCTCCGGCGTTCGCTCTTCAAGCTTGCGCAACTGTTAAACGGGACATTATAGCGTTAAATACGGTGGCTGGTTGTATAATCGACGAAAATCTATGGTACGATGGTCGCGTTATTATTATAAATATGGTATCTAGGAGGATGGTAAGAATGCTGTTTTTTTGTTGTTGCTGTTATATATAATTACGGTTAAGTGTGGTGTTAGTGGTAGTTAATGACTGGCTTAGGAAATTTATGCCAATAGTACGTTAGATATTGGACTACTGGAGGTGTATATTTAAATTTTTTAAACGGTCGAAATTAAAGCAATAAATGTACTGTTATCTCGATGTGATGATGATAATCCATCGTTTCAGTGTGGCTGAATGTTGAAATAGTTGAAAATCAAATGAAAATAAAATGATAAAAGATATTGAAGAACAAATTTAATGAATTTGAAGAACCAGTTATTTTTTATATCTCCTCAATAAATGTTCTTAATTTTTAAACAAAGTCAAGTTAGGTTTATAATTGTATATGAATATTTATTGAATTGGTGAAATTGGTGATGGCTCCATATATATCTTTTTGACTTTTTACTTTATCATACGCAATAAAATTAATAGTTTAGCCCAATGAGCAAATTCTATTTCATCGAGATCGGTCGTCAAAATAGTTAAATAATAAATTAAAGTAGAGGAAATTCTGAATAATTTATGTCTATAACATTTTTTGGTAAAATTCATAGTTTAGCTGCATGAGCAAATTCTATTTGATCGAGATCGGTCGTGTCTGCATTAATATAAAACTAGTTAGCCAGAATTTGAATGACAGTAGGCAGTGTCAAACGGTGCTGTTTTGACAATACCTACTGTCAATAATATCAAAATATCTGTCAAATCATGGAAAATTAATTTTATATTAATACAGATACGACCAATCTCGATCAAATGGAATCTCATGCAGTTAAACTATTAATTTTATATATAGCATGATAAAGTCATGTGCCTAGCCACATCCGATTTTTTTTTTAATTTCGGGAAAAAGTGCAAAGATTACGGTTTACTTATGAGTCCATTTTGACGTTTCTAGGGAAATGGGGTCAGCTGGTATAAATTTTTAGAAAATTACTAAAATAGCTTTTTTTACACTTTGACCCCACTTTTTTCGAAAACCGATAGAAAATTTTGGAGCCCAAATTCGTTTTCAGGGCATATAGTTCTACCCAGTACGCAATTTTATATTCAATTCACAAAAGCTATTTACCCTAAAGTTATCAATATTTACCAATTTTCCATTGTCTTTTTTTCGAAAATTTTGTAATGTAAGGCCATAAAATATTTTCGGGACAACATACTGATCCCGGGATTTCGGGATTAAAGATTTTGTGATCCCGGGATTCATGAAATAAAGCGAAAATTGCCGGATCAAAACGCCATCAGTAAGAAAAGTCTTAAATATACTATTTTTTGACAAAATTTTTTCCCCCGAAACTTCATCAACGTTGTCAAATTTTATCTTACAAGTAGAAAACTAAAGTTGACGGTTTAAAAGGTAAAAGGCGTCAAAGTGTGCGTACATCAATAATAAACAAAATTTAAACTTTTTCTTCTTGTAATATGTTTCAAGAATAGTCACGGCAAAAGATCGAGACAAATTTTCAATTTTTTTAATGATGCCAGTAAATCATTTTCACAAATTTTTTGTGTTCTTCTTTAAGATAAAATTGTATAATTTTTGAACTATTTGCATTTTAAATAAAATATTGTTTACAACAAAATTACTATAAGAATTTTAAAACCCAGTTCTAAACGCGTTTTCAAGTGAAGACGTTATTCATTGTTATTCAGTCCAACTTATTTGAATATTAAATATTCAAAAATATTCTGGTCATGAAAAATATTAATATTACGTCTTTCGATTTTCTCAACTAAGGTTCAAGTAGCCCAGTTCATATTATACTTAGATTATTATCTAAGTACACTTTTTTGACAAAAGCGAAAAAAGCGATAATTGTCACAGCTGTCACAGCTCATCACAAACTCGAGATTGTTCCTACCTAAATATTTCGTTTCTTACTTTAAAGTAAAATCCTTAAACTGGAAAAAACTTTTTCGCTGTATTTTATTATCCCTACTATATACTAAAAGTCTAACACAGTCCGCGCAAGAAGTTTACGAAAATCGGCGAATCGGGGGAAGGGTCTGCTCCTCGGAGAAGCGAAAATCGGCGCCGCAGGCGCCGATTTTCCGCCTAAGATTGGATTGTACAGCGCTTAGGCCTTCGATTTCGTCCATTTTCGGCCCAGTTTTCGTTATTTTTTACCTCGATTCGGGTAAATTTATGGATTATGCTTTAGGAGTGTACAGGTCAGCGCGTCGCCATGGCAACCGAGCGAGGTTGCTAGGCAACGGCCGCGCGCTTCGCGACGCGGTCACCAGACGGCGGCACATCATCATGTCGCTGTTGGCATTACGCTACGAAGCAATAGATGGCGCCCCGTAACCGCTTCGAACGTACGAGATAATCACGTCGCGCGTGTAGCAGCATCCGGGCTTTTTGTTTCCCTCTTAACGCTTCGGCGATCTACCTAGGTCGACCAGCAGGCCTATTAGGCCTGCACATTCTCCTAGTCTATTTTCTAATTTTATATTGTGTAGTACTACACTGAATACTGGTAAAGAAATTCGCTACATATTTTTTTTATTTTTACGTTTTATTTCTTCTGTTTTAAATAATTGTATTTGTTGTTGAGGGTATAGTAACTAAGAAGACAGCAAGTATCTCCATATTGAATTATATCTACTTCTTGCAAAATCTGTTCTTCCTATTATATTCCAACATGTTGGTGTAAACATTTTATGCTTGATACTTAATTTAATCAGAAAGGGTGCTGTTATAGACTGAAGTTCATTTCGCCAATTAACAAAGAAATAAGAAAATGATTTAAATTTAACTTTTTGGGCATCCCGGGATTTAGATTTATAATCCCGGGATCCCAAAAAAGCTCATTATTTGACGGGATCCCTGGATCCCGTAATCCCGGGATTGGAAGCCCTAGTCTACTATCCTTTTTCTATTTCTAGTCGATAAGCCTAAACTGAATTAAAAAGAAATATATTCATCTTACTTTCAGAAAACAAAACTTGTAGTAGAACTATGTGAGGCACGCTTTTGGAACAGCAATACTTATTAAGATTGTTAGTTGGTGAGAAAGTGTAGCTGTTTTTCAATTACAATTTAGTCAAGATGTACTTTAGAAGTATTGTAAGCGAATTATGCTTGTGTGTGGACATGGATACATGGAAGTTTGCGGACGTTACGTCGGTTCGCATGTGTGCGAACGATTCCGTGTGTGTGGTACGGCGATGGTCGATGGTTCACTCGCAGCGAACCGGAATGATACCTTACATATATAGCGACCTAAATACCTCGGGGATTTTGTAACGCCGGGTTGCGAATAGACAATACATCATGTCCGAACGCCGCATTAAGATAAATCACCAATGCAATCATGTGGAAATGCTGATCGTATATACTGCCGTTGTCTTGCGTTTTGCTCTCTTCTACATACGGAGGAGAACTGCTGCCCAACCAAGCGAGCGGACGGCAGCTATGACCGCTCTTCGAATCACTCATGAACTCCTGAATGTCAAGTCGATCGATCTACTTGCCCAAGGAAAGAAAGTTTGATTTCCATATCGATGGTTCAAAAACGAAAAAATTGCTTATTTCTTCATTGTTATTCTCATATCTAAATTGTAAACGAAACCGCTTTCGATGTCGTTATGAAAACACTAGATCACAAACGTTTAGTAACTTTTAGTTTTCCATGATTGGTGAGCTTCATGTCAAGTGTCAAATAAGGCTGACATCTCAATCGCTATTGGCTCGCGTCAACCGTATTTGCAAATTGTACCACAACTACCAACTGTTGAATATGAAACTACTCTAGATTGTTAGATGACAACCGCAATTTTCGAAATTTATGTAAATTTAATTTAATAGTATATTGGCCCTGTGCATACCCCCTGGAAGGGAGATGAGAATCGATCTACGCGCCCGTAGCGGAGAAACGGAGAAATACCGGAGAAATAACGGGACACAATAAGTGTCAATCCAACGACTATAAACTGTCTTTAAGTTCACTACTATTCGCCAAAAAAAAACAATATAATACAAATTTGACTGGAGCACTGAAACACTACAGATAACTGTAACATATAGTTGCAAACTGCTCCATTTACGCCTTGTGGACATAGTACCCGCCTACCCCGGTAGAGGCGCTTGAATCACGCACCCGGCAAATAAAACACTCGTTTTATAAGACGTATTGACGCACTCGTTCCAAAACAAGTCGTGTGCCAATTTTTGTCTTATAAAACTTGTATTATAATATACTAAATTTTAATTGCAAAAAAGACGATGATCCACCTTGAAATGTTATTGTCCTTCGTATAATGTAACTCGGAACGACCACGGATAGTACCAATTATATATCAACGATCAGTACACTTTACAATCGTAATAACTATTGCATTAGGTCATAAGAATGCGGCGACTTCGGACTTATCGTTAATGGAAATCTGTACTTTACGGCTTACTGCAAATAAATACGCGCACACACATATATATCCAGATCCCGTTATTGATTGAAAAGCTACGATACTAACATCAATTATTTACTTATTAAAACCAGTGCCATACAGAAGTATATATAATAAGTACGATAGCAGTTTTTGCTTCAGTAGACCCGGATATATCAGCCAACCATTATACAGGCTGTCTCACGCTTAAAAGTTGTAGATAATCATGCAGTGCATAGCCAGAAAATATTGTCATGCTTACAGAGTGTCCTACAACAGCGAACCAACACAAAGCTATGTTTTTTTAAATGGAACACTGGGTATATTAGAGCAGTTTTTTATGAAGATTTTTATCCTTATATTTTTTTGACATCAACTTGTATTACTATCAACTGCTTTTGAGATATTGTGAAATTAATGTCAAAAATGTGTATTTTCAATTCTGGAGTAACTAACAACGATAATGAAACAAAAGAACTGATTTTGGATAGTAAAAGTATCGCTATAAGGAAAAATAGAAAAAAAAATAAGCATAAAAAGCAGAATGAAAGATATGAGATTTTTGCGGTAAACTTGAACGATTTGTTTAGTTAACCATACAGAACTTATTGAAAAGTATTGTATAAATTCCGTAAAATCAGCTTTCGAAAATCGCTAAAAGATCAAAATTAGATTTAATTAATTTATATTATATATATGCAAATACCATTGACTTATTAGCCTTAGTAGCATTTGTATAGGATCTATTTTGTTTTTGTCACTGAATGGAGGTAATTTCTATCAGCATAAATTACAAGAAAAACTAAGTTAAGGGGTAATGCTACTCTAGATTTTTGAAAAATCAAAAAAAGAAATTTTTGCTTAAATAATGTCTTGAGATCTTAGAAATAAGGTACAATACGTTTCATATTGGAAAAAAATGTTTAAATGCTTATTTGATGAACATACGACCAAGCGTGTAGCCGAGCGTACATGCAAAAAGTTTAGCGTGAGACGTTACGGCCTAGAGACCTATACGCTCGTATCTTATTTGGAGGAATTACATGCGTGGTGTGAAATATAACATGAAATATTATAAAACACAAAGATTTTGTGGAAATATCCTCGGTACGTTCGTTGAACTGGCGCCAGCCGCACAATGTTACAGCTGTCTGATGTAACGTGTGTTGTTCTTGATTAGGTAAAAAAATAGCAGAAATAATTAGTGACATTCTGGGAGTATATCGTGACCGAAAGGAGTCGAAAGGAAGCAGCAGATTTTCAAATAGAACTAATATGACAAGCATTGAATCGTTTGGAACTAGAGTCGCCTCTGCCTGATAACGTATCCACAGTTCACACCGGTGAAAAAGTAATGTCGGTTGAAGATTATTACAACGTTGAAGTGGATGACGTTTAATTATCATCTTTTGAACTTTGTTGTTGTGTTTTCTGCTATTTCACAAGTTGTAGTGTGTAAAACGTGCAAGTCAAATGCGACATTGGCCGAAAGTGGCAACCGTCACTTAGGATTTCAAATCGTAGTTTCTTGTGAGAATTTTGAACAACTTTCATTCCGATTTGCCCATTTGTTCAAAAAGGATATGAAATGAATAGCGGAATTATCCTTGCCATGCGCATAAGAATAGGTGTAGATGGAATTGAAAAGTTTCGCGCATTCAAGGACTTTCCTCGTTAGATTTTTCACTCATTTTACGATAAAGTTCTTCGCACCATTTTTGTGGAAACAGAAGCATTGTCAACAAAGTATGCAGAAAGCAGCAGAAGAAGGGAGGGTTAAAAGTAATTCAATTGATAAAATGAAGAATATACGTCTGGGCGACACTGTACCATAAATTCTGACCGATGAAATGCCACCTGGTGATTTCATTTTCATTTTCACTTTCAAGTGGCAAAGTAATTGTGGATATTGCAGCAAGTATAGCTATATGTGTTGTCAATGATGCATTATCCAGCCTTATGAAGTGTATGGAGGTATTATGGATGTGCATCTAGCCAAACTGCAATAATATCTGCGCGAAAGCTGACGCACGGCGCATCATGTTTTCAGAGTCATCCCTGGCTGATGCTGCAAAACAGGTCCGTCTGTTGTCAAAATCAAACAGAAAGAAACAAGAGGAGGAAAATGTTAATTTGAAAAGATAATTATATGGTCCAGGCTTCGCCGACTATAGTAAAATATAACAATTCTATACATCAAAGTTACACAATATTTTAAACGGTGTTTTCTCAAAACCGCACTTTTTAAACTGGCCGGAAAGATAACTTCAACTGATCTTCGTCAATTCACTTGAAATCTTATATGCATCTTCAGAACAATATTATCTAGAGAAGTACGTACGGATTTTACGATAAGTTCGAAACTTTTTTTGTTATAAACAATTTTGAACCTAATTTTGTACCTAAAAGTGATATTTTGTGTTCAAACGTCCGCCATATCGTTTTAAAGCGGAATTTTCTAATTTCCGTACGTAGGTACTTCCCGAGATAATCTTAATCTTGTAATTTTGAACCTAATTTTGTACCTAAAAGTGATATTTTGTGTTCAAACGTTCGCCATTTCGCTTTAAAGCGGAATTTTCTAATTTCCGTACGTAGGTACTTCCCGAGATAATCTTAATCTTGTTTTATGGCTAAGTGAAAAACTGCGTGCAAAATTTTTCCGGCCGTGCAACCCTGTCCGCCGGAAAAGGTTTCCTTTGATGTCCTCTAACGCTGCTATTTCTTTATTTATTTTTGTTTTTTTTTATTGTGAATATTCCTCAAAATATGAACAATAAGGGCCTTTAAAGAGATTTTGTAATTCATTTACTATATTGTAAAAAATATACCTACAAAATCGGCTATTTTTTGTCGCGCTAGAGTGGCATTACCCCTTAAATCAGAAAATTCCAGTTCTGACAAAGAAAAACAATATTCGCAGGAGTTAGGCCGTCGCGCGTCGGTATATTCGTAAAAATGACCCCCCTGCCACATAGGGCCGCTGCGATGGCTGAACGAAGATACCAGCAATGCGCGCGTCGTGTGTCTCGTTCTTTTTGAACGGTTCGTTCACTAGATCCGTCTATAAACCTATATGAAATACGTTCATTTTGAACGGTTCGGTCGCTCGGTCGGTCCATATGAAAGTCGTTCATTTTGAACGGGTCAGTTTGAACCGTTGTGAGCCGGTTCGACTGATCCGGCTCACTGAAATGATCGAGAATGCCCATCCCTAATGCTTAATAATTTTTTAGGTGTTGACGATAGACCCGAGTTAGACATTTTACGAAAGCTGATTTACCGATCTTTCAAAGTATGTGGAGATATAGAGGGTGTTCCATTTAAAATTCTTAAGATATTTGACATTTAGCAAATCTCCAGTTATTCGGGATAAGTCATAATAAGTTCGCAAATAAATAATAACTGTCAAATGTTATTATTGAGCTAAAAATAGTTAGGATAAAATTCATCAAAAACTGCAATAATTTACCTAGTGTTCTATTTCTAAAAACACATGTTTGTGTTGGCGCGTCGTTGTAGGACAGCCTGTATATAATAAGTACGATCGTGGTTTTTGCTTCTTTAAACCCGGATATATCCGCCATACTAAATACACCATACAAAGACCAAATCGATATATTACCATCATTAATATTAATTACTTCTCGCTCACGGTGTTATAATTTCCATGGCAAATACATTCCACGGATGTCTTTCCTCGCTTCTTGTCTCTTTGCGTATACGCTGTGTGTTAATTCGAGAACAGACAGTTCGTCCATTAAGAACCACTAAAATCATTAAGTAGAAAGAGACGGCTGGAACGGTTGAAACTCTAGCCGTATGTTATAAAAGTAATAGCTGGCAATAATTTAATTGTCGAGATCGTTATCGGATGAAAAATTTTTGACGTCCATTACTTAATTAAATCGTCCCACATTGAGTGTAATTAATTTTATCTTCCTTTCTTTCTGGTACTATTAAGAATTGATGAGTCATGCCCTTTTAGTTTCACACTGGTCGATGTCATTGCTGATGTACAGTGAACGAAGCAGTGTTTTAATGGTTCATTTTTAGCACTTCCTGTTTTAAAATAGTATATTTTAGATGTTTTAATGCTAAAAAATATTTCAATTAATGTTGCCATATAAGTATAGAATAAGTATGGAAAGAAAGAACCACACAACTTGAATCAAAACTGGAAACATTTGTTTATGATATATTTTCATTTTATTTAATTTTAAACTATTTATCATACACACGTTAGCTTAGTAACGCACAGTTTAATCTGCACAGTTAAATCGCTACGATTTATCGGTACGTGTGTAGCTGGCTTAAGGCGGCTTGTACAGTGCATTTCTTCAACTCAAACGTCCCGTGAACGCTGTGACATATGATCGTGAAATTTGGATATAGTATAGATATGGAGATAATCAAGGTGCTATCAAGAGCAAAAAAAATATCTTAATGAATTCATATAGAAAAAAAAACGGTAAAAGTCACCCATTTTGTCTAATTTAGAGCGGCAAAATGGAAGCGAGTTCTGATCAAAACCCCATGTCAGCATCTAGACCAGTCTTTTCTCAATCGGTAAAAAAAATATTCAGACGTTAATTGTATACAGTCACGAGAAATTATGTACGAAAAACAGGCATGTTTTGTTACAAATCAGCAGTGGTAAAGTGCTGCCATCTATTCCGCTGTACTAACTAGGACCGCCCCTATTTGGCTGGAGACACCCACATTGTTGTGGCGGTTTTATATAAATAGAAATCGTACTCGATGTTATACATATTTCGGCGAGGGAAAGGTTTGCTTACCGATGCCGCTGACTGGGGTCGGTCGCAGTAACCAGTAGACGATGAAAAAAGTGGGCGCCGTATGTCTCGTAGGTACAAACAACACTTCCGACATTTAGATCGCCTCTCTTGACGGGTTCTCGTGATTTGAATTATTTTTATAAAAGGTACCTTTTTTAACCGATTTCATTAAACGATACATTTTTGGAAAGCCCACAACCTGTTGAGTATATAGTAGTTATAATTACTACCTCAAAATTTAAAGGGGATGTCCTTATTTTCATAAATTATAATCTCTTACATACATAATGTCTCACGGAACTCTTCCAGTAGAATTTTTTGATGTACCACTATTTCTACATGTTTGAATTTCTGGAATCGGGGTCTACTCGATCCGAACTTTTGAATTAAAATACTCTGGAATTGACTCTCACTTCCGGTCTACAGGAAGTTGGTATCAACTTCGTTATTTTAAATGGAATCATTTAATTTTTATTAATTTTTAGCTTTGACTCATTTTTGTCAAGTAAACACTCTTTATCATTGCAGACTGGGGTTCGCTATTCATATCTTCAATAATTGTTTTTAGATATCGATAAGTTTGTGTTAAATAATTAAAAAGCACCTGATATTGTATTAGCGGACTTCGATATTTCGACAGGTATTGTGTTTTATTATCTACGACGTTTTACAACATAATTTTGATCAATAATTGTGAAATAATTGAAATAATTGTGAATAGGGGCATTCGACATGCACGTAAGTAACACTTAAAAAACGCTATTAAAAATTATGTACATTTTAAATTCTTCTCATAAATTTGTAAATGAAATTTTATCCCCTATTTAAACAGTTTATTTTTAAAAAGTGCTTCGATTTAATTCGATTGATGAAAATTTCCACCTGATCCATATTTAATGTAAAGGTTAAATAATAGGAAGAACGTAAAATATGGAATGTAGTTTTATTCAAACTGATTCAAACTGTTTTTTTGGTTATTCAAACTGTTTTTTTTAGTTTTATTCAAACTGGTTCGATTTGATTTCGTAAATTTGCCTCTCTTCTTGCATGGGCTTAGCGCATTTTTATTTCACAAATTAATTTCTCCAGATTATTCAAGATAAATACCACACATCACCCTAAACGTTTATTAGGCTGAATTCACAAAATTCAATCCTCACCGATTTACATGACCAAAAATATAATCTCTGTCACCACGCAAATATGAAATAGCAATAATAAATACATATAATATACAAATATGTATAGTCAATACTATACTCAATTTGTCACAAGTTGATAAATAGGTTTGTCTTGGTTTGTCGATATAGGGAATCCGACAAAAGGAGACCGACGATTCTAAAAGCAACAAAGAATGGAATGACTTTTCGTCATTCTTAGCGCCGAAACTGTGACACAAACAATATGGGTTTTACGTCTATATGCGTACCTACTTTCCTAACACAAAAAGAAACAAAAAATTTATGTCACCGTGAAATACGAATACCGACAACGACATTATGTTTATAGACGGGGTAGGTGCTATAAAAGAAGACAAAACGCCATTATTCTGTTACTTTTCATTTCCACTATTGCCATCGGCACAAAGATTGAGAAATTAAAAAAAAAATAAAAGCAAGTGACAATCTTCATGAGTGTCATTGTCACTATGTACCGAAAACATAATTAAATCAAAGTAGTTCAACAGTTATTCGACGTCAAAATAACTAGATAAAAATATTAGGTATCCATAATTATTGGTATCAATCATTTATTTTATATGATTTATTTCGTTCATGGCATAAGTAAAGATTGCGTAATTTGTAAGAAATGTATTATCACGTATGTACCACGCTGACTGAGGTCGCTATACGTCCACCTCGGCAGTTACACAAATAATGCCCCCCACTTTATTGTTAGTGAGTTAAGAAACGCCCAGTTATCCTATTTACATTTCGAAGCTGACGTGTAATATTTAGCGTGCTGTTTAGTTTGTATAGCTCTATCTCATTCTGAACTTTCGTCGCCTCGTCGATGGCTTGCAAGGCAAAAATTGTATAAACCGCCTTAACTGAGAGACATCAATGAGTGCCTGTTAGGTTAAGTAAAACTAGTAAAATAAGTTATAACTACGTTCACTACAAAAAAAATAATATTTTTCAGAATCCACCGTTACAAATCAATAAATTATAACCACCAATTAAATTCAACCCATCACTTATACTAATTAAAATATATTTGCCAAATTAAAGCACCAAATAATCGAGTCTATCTCGCATTAAGGCGATACTATATATCATACATACAATCAAAGTCCGTTACTTTTTTTGGTCGGTTTTTATTGGTCTAAATTAATTGGTCTGGTCGCTGCTGATATATCTATATTTTTATTAATAAATAACAAGACGTCGTTCTATACAGTATTACGGGTTTAAAATTAATCATGGTTAAGATTTCTAACACTGAATCGATGCGAACAAAATGGATAATTGCCTTGATTAATTAATTAAAAGTCCGCCGAGGTATATATATGTATATTAGGCGAGATCGTAGATTACCGTTCTGGTTTGTTCGCATGAAGATTTCTTTCTCGTTAGTTCGTTATTAATAAACAAGTAAAACTAATCGATGTGATATTTTTATTTTATCATACGCAGTATGTAAAGTATTGTAATCATGCCAAAAAAATTTTTTGAGATTTTAGCGGAAATATGTCTTTTTGGGTCCCCTGAACATTTTTGACCAAGGTACAAAAAAATGTCTGTGTGTGTGTGTGTGTGTATGTGTGTGTGTACCCGTTTTTGTGGCGACGATTCCGGAGAAACTACTAAAGGTATCGGGACAAAACTTCATATTTAGAAGTTTCATAACCAAACTTAGAGCTGAAAAGCTTTCTGTTGAAAAGGGTCCAAAGGAACTGGTGGTTTACTCTTAGCATTTTTCGAAGATTTTGTAAATGTGCCGCTATTTGTGTAATGTCGTCAAAATAGTTAAATAATAAATTAAAGGAGAGGAAATTTTCTATAATTTATGTATATGACATTTTTTGGTAGAATTTATAGTTTAGCTGCATGAGCAAATTCTCTTTCATCGAGATCGGTCGTACTGCTTTAAAACTAGTAGCCAGGATATGTCAGATTTTTTGGTTCTAATGACAGTAGCTAGTGTCAAACGCTAATGTTTTGAAAATACTCCTGTCAATATAGGCTGCGTTCGGATATTGAATACCGTTACACTTTTTACACCCACTAACACGTAAGTGTCATTTGGACGGTGTACCCGGTGTCAACGGAGTACAATATCCGAACGCAGCTTTAATCGAGATATCTGTCTAGTTCTACTAGTTTTATTTTAATGCAGACATAGCCGATCTCGATCAAATAGAATCTCATGCAGCTAAACTATTAATTTTATATATAGTATGATAAAGTCATGTGCCTGGCCACATCAGATTTTTTAATGTTAATAAAGGAACGATAATTTAGTGGTGTGATTTACATAGTTATTATTAATGTAATAATCTTGAGTATAAACAAAAAAATCTTTTCATAAAAGCAAGACAAAATAATGAATATAAGAGCAGATGTTTGACTAATACAGTAAATTCAAAATTATTGATAGGATTTAATTTAAAGCATTTTTAAACTGATAATTTGATTTATCTATTTTTAAACTGTGATTTATCTATTTTATAATGTATTTAATTCAAATCGCGAACCATGTATTGGACACAGTATGATGTTTTTACATGCAATTATTTATTTATTTAAACTGTACAAACGCAACATACGGTGTAAATAAAATACACTTACATGTAAAATTTGGAGGTTAGGTCCGATTTTCTTTCCAAACAGCTCTGATCTGGTCGATTCTGGTGCTGCGACATGTCCATTATAACCTATAAATATAGAGAAAACGATTGTGACCTGATTTGGTAATTTTGTTAAAGCGGGCATGGAGATAGTATTGCTCAGAAAATAAGCGAAATAATGAGTGTCAAAGGTGAATATTTTCCTATATATTTTCCTATTCTTGACTAAGTAGTTTTATATTCATCGTGTTTCCTGACAAACAAAGGAATCGCTGAGTTTTAAAACACTTACGCCCGGTTGTACCACCACTCGCAAACCGTCTGATCAGCAGACCGGTTGATCAAAGGTGACCGATGATCAAGACGCGATGCGTTGTACAAAGCCCGGTCGGGTGCCGGTTAGCCGATCAGATGATTTGGCGCGGTTGGCAGTACTCGTCTACCAGAAGCCAGTACATTTAATAGAAACTACGTGAAAAGTCCGCAACCAAACTAACACAGCAAATAAAGTGGTAGTAAACATATAAATATCACGCTGAACTGTTGAAACTTTAAAATAGGCCATTGTAGATATTATAATACAATATTTATTATAGCAGATATTAAGTTACTTTCTACTATAACAGATATTTATTTATAAACATTTTGTTTATTATTTTTTACATTGGAAATTTGTTTATCATTGATATTCTCAACTTGAAATCAATTGGTGCCTATTTATGTCAATATAAATAGAACTTTAGTTCTAAACTGAAATGAATACTTACCCTACCCATTTTCAAAGTGATAAACTAAGCCTACTTAATTAATCTTTACGGAAAATGTAGAAATAAGGGTGTAAATAAAAGTTTATAGTAAATTATTTATTTAACCAAAACTATACATCATTAGTTATCAAAAAATCTTTAAATATTCTTCAATTAACATATTTCTAATTGCAACGTCGCTCTGGTTATCAATGTTAACATGATCATCGATAATAAGTGGCAAAATTAAAATTGTGATATCATCGTCCACTTCTGGTTGCTGATCGTGCATGTCGCAGGCGATGGTGTGTAGGACAGCTGTGACAATCACAATTCCATCCATTTTATGGACATACAATTAAATCGCCAAGGATAAAATGGGCGAGACACCAAAAGAAACCGGCTACCACGTGTCTCGTTCGAATTAAGGAATCGTTGGTGTCCTGTTAATGGATTTCCGTCATGGGATAGGGTTTAACACCATATCCACTATAATAGTTTTAAAAATCTCCATTTTCAAGCTCTGCTTTCACTTGGGAATTTCAGAAAATATTTGCATCTGGTCACGATAGCTGTCTATCAGCTAACTGGCTATCGGCAAATTATGTTTCAAAGATTTAGCGTGCTACGGATCACCTGGACATTCAAAGAAAATAACCTTTTGAGGTTTCTGTAACTTTCAGCCACTTCACCACCTGGATTTTTAGATAATCTGAACCTCCTCCAAAACTCGACATCGTTCCACTGTTAAAAGTGATTGGGCCAGTCTCTCAAAACTGGCCGCAGTCGTGGATGCTGCACCATGTCCACCAGTTAATCTTTATTATCGGTCACGGCCCCAAGAAAGTCCCTTCGTACTGGATCTACAAGCAAATTAATTGAAAATATGGAGCCCAAAAAATGCAAACAAAAAATAAGAACTGTAGATAATGATAAATGTATACGAAACTGATATTATAAATACTACATACACTTATTTTTCTAGTACTTACCAAAATTAATCCCAGAGATTTGTTCGCTGATGTCAATACTAGATGTAAACACAAACAATTATAGGTTAGCGTCACTCAAGCGCCTGCCATGCGTCTGCGCGCCAGTCTTGATCAAACGATCACCGGCCAATATACGGCGGTCAACTTGCAGCGTGGTTACGGACCAATCAACCTCTGATCAAGGTTGGTACAACGAAAAATGCTCCGCTGACCAATGATCAACGTGATTGGACGGTCATCAGAGTTGGTACAACCGGGCGTTAGTGTCCAAAACGTGAATTCCAGGAAAATTAACAAAAATCTTTAAAAGGACAGCATGAATTTCATGATTTTCATGAAATAAAGTGAGCAAATATGAAGGTAATTAACCCTTAATATTTAAAGATTGATACAAAACTAAGCTTTCTATGAAACTTATATAATATCACATATCTTAAGTGATATTTTAATTTCAATTAATTCGAAATTTGCACCGCAATTGTCAAAATTTAAAATGGCGGAACCACTACGGCTACAAAATTTGCAAAATAAACGTTAAAAATAAATGTATTGTAACATTTGAAACTCACTGAATCCATCTGAAGGCAGATGTAAAAAAATTCAAAAACTTGACTGAGTGAAAATATTTCACTGTGTTGTTTGAAACTCTCTGATGTCTCTGAGTTTGTTGAAGGTATTTATGTGGACATACTATTGACAAGGGGTTGTCCATTAATCACGTGAGGTCCAAATAGGGGAGGGGGGGCTTTGGATAACATCACTATTGATCACAATGAGGGAGGGGGGGTTGTTGTTACATATCACGTGTATATTTTCGCGCTACCATGCTTGCCTATTTCTTAGTGTCAAAAATAGCCAAGTAAGCCCATGGTCCGAAGACACTACTTTTTGGATTAAGATGTGCTATTTTATTATTGTATTTTTCAATAAAAATATTTGAGTTTTTTTCAACAAAAAAATACACGTGATGTTAAATGGGGGGGGGGGGGTATCTTAGAACCTCACCAAGTGTCACCAGGGGGGAGGGGGGTATAAAAAAGTGGCTTAAAACCTCACGACGACCCCCAAGAAGTTTTCGGAGGGTACAGTAGAGCAAAAGCTCCACGTGTCACCGCTTTTTGGGATGTCGCACATCCTCGACGTGTGGTTGGTTTTCCCAGACGTACATATATAGTCAAGATTAGGGTAGCAAAGTGTACGCTGATTCGGAATCGGAATCTTAAACCTGCATGCACTGTGCTCTATACTGCCGGTCACACGGCGTTTTTAGCAATTTAGCCAGGCGTATGACATTAACTGAGCGGTAGACATTTACCAGTCTATTATTTATACTCAAGATAAGGCCGAACTGCGAGGAGAGAGTTTATAGCGCCATCTAACAATACAGTTGGATGAGGTATTCACACTAAAAATATATTTATTTGAATCAAAATGATTTCTTTGGCAGAAGTAAACCTGTTTTTAAATTAAAACAAAACTATTACTTTAAAGAAGAGTAATTTTTTGCCTGTATCCAAATATATTTATTTGACTTAAATAAATATTCCCAATGAGGTAAATATTTTTGGCATCGAAGAAATGTTTTTGTCCGAATATATTTCTTAAAAACAGGAATTTTTTTCTATTTGTACAGATTTTCTAAATTCAAAAAGGCCCATCAAAGGTGTTGACAAAAAAAGTAAAAAAGAACCTCATTGTATCACATGAATCTTAATTTCTGTGATATAGGATATATGTTGCTTTTTAGCGATATTTAAAACTCCAGCGATATTTAAAACGTCTCTAAAAATGTCCAAAAAACTTAATGTTAACAGAAATTTTGGCATTATTTGTTCAAAAATTATACTGAAAGCAATATTGAATTTAAAACACTGACACGAAAATCATGTGACCAACACTGTCAATTGGTAGCACAATTTTCCAAAACTTCTATTATTTAACGTTTTAAAAGAATTTTTGACAAAATAAGAAGCATAGCGATACTTTACCTATAACTTTTAACTTATCAAAAAATGTTACTGAAACTTGTTTTCTTAGTTATTTTCTTAAGTTATTTTCTTAAATAAAGATGAAATTTTCGCCTCAAATTCATCATGATGATAAAACTCCAACCAACAATAGACAATTCCCAACAACAACACCGGAAATACCAAACAACCAAACAACTTGTATTCCCAATTAATTTCAATTACAAAATTCTTCCGTTTTGACCGTTCTCACATCCCTCACGTTTACCTCTTAGTAATTTATGCAACTATAGGAAACAAACGATCGCCACAACCGCGAGAGCAGGCCGTAGCCAAGCATCCTTTGTGCGAATTATGTGCGTGTGCTGTCCTCTGGTGCCCGCATTCGTTACCAGGCAATTGATTTTATGGACTCCGAGGCCGTCAGCACTGATTTGCTCCGACAACCGCTTGAAATTTTAATTGTGAAATATTTAATGATGTCCCAGCGCTGGTTCGGAGCTGGTTTACACCTAGCGGGGTTTTTAGACTTTAGAACACGCGTCTGGATTTAATTATTTGTGGGAATGTGTTTAAATGTTTGTATGCAAAACAGTATGAGAGGAAAGCTTGATGGAAGTCTTGGCCAGATGCAGAAAAAGAGGTGCTAATTGTGAAAGGTGATGGAGGACGCGGCTGTAACTCATTTAAGTCGTTGACATTTAGATTTTTGTGAAGTAAAAAACGCTGGAATGGCGTTGGAGATCGAGTAAATTATGGACACAATAACTTAAGAACTTCCTGGTTTGTTTTTTTTCTAGATTGTGTGTGTGTGTGTGAGTGTGGTATTATTGGCGCATTTAAAACTTGTTATACTGCGATAAATAAAATGATGTTTTGGTTGTCAAGTTTGAAACAACTTATGGAATATTTAGATTTTATCAAGATTTGTAAATGCTGACGTTTCGCAAACCATGTTGCTCGCTTCTTCGAAGCTAATTGAATACTGAAGACCTACCACGAAAATCTCCCTTATATACCTAAATTTACACCTCACTGCGCACATCTTGAGCTACTGCTCCCATGTGCTTTTCCACCTGACGGCGTTAGGATCGATTTCCAGACCCTACTAATGTCAGTACCGTCCTCGCGAATGATTTTGTCAGGATGTTTGTAAATTTCGATGGCTTCTCTAATAAGCCTTCGATGATAATTACCCACCCTTGCCAACATCTTCACGTCATCGAAATTCATTGTGTGTCCCGACTCGTGGCAGTGTTGAGCAACAGCGGACTGTTGAATCTTGCGTAGCCGGTGGCCCTACTGTGCTCCGTGACTCGACATTCGATACTTTGTCCTGTCTGTCCTACATAGCATGTTCCACACTCACATGTTATCTTGCATACCCCTTCGTTCTTCAGGGGTGGTGTGATATCCTTTGGGTTAGGCAAAAGATTCTTTACCTTTGCTGGTGCTCTGTACTTTACCGTGATACCCGATTTCTTGATACCCGATTTCTTCAGTAATCTACCGATTCTTTCTGATACCCCACTTACGTATGGTAAGCAAGCGAACCCCTTTGACTCTTGTCGCTCCTCTGAGACTTGCGGTTTTCTTTGTGTGACACCCCGTATGTCAGACTTGGTGTATCCATTCTGACGTAGGGCCCACTCCAAGTGTTTCCGTTCATCGCCCAAGGTGCTGGAGACGCACACCTTTTCGGCTCTGTTGAACAGAGTGTTAATAACACTTCTCTTCTGTTGGGGATGTGATTTGGCGTTCAAGTACCGATCGGTGTACACGATAACTGCCGTAATTTTGAAGCAATTGATCTGAAATTTGGTATACAAGCTTATTTCTTAAAAAGTAAGGATAAGTTCGTGAATGGGCAAAATCAGTTCACTTGTTTTTTTTATCGGAGCTGATATTTTAACTTCAGCACGGCTGAAGATAATTTTCTTACTAGTTTTAGTCTAACTTGCCTCCTCTAATAAACAAGATTCTCGAATACTAAGCCTTCTCAAATAACAACCATAACACTGCACAATATCCCCCATTAGTAAGTACATTTGTCAATACTAAATCGACACTTAAGCCGCTTTATATTTCAACTAATTGGACTCTCGAAATCCGATTTACAGATCGCAATCTGTACAAACCTATAAAACAATAGCCTTCTAGCAATTTCGTACACTTAATTCGGAATAATGTCACCATAGACAATGTGTCGAAAGTGTTACACCGGTTGACATGCAGGTAAAAAAGCGACAAATAAAATATTCATGCAATACCATGAACAAATAAAAAGAACAATTTGAGATACGCTCTTGATAAGATGCCGTTTTGTCTATTGTGCCGTTAAGAAACTGGTACGATCTGATTGTTGTAGTAAATGATACAACTTATACCTACTATAGCGGAGGTGTCATTATAGTTGATATAAATAGAGCAATGATTGGCGAAATATCAAGATTGACGCCTAATGAATGTCACTAGGGTTTATAGTTTAGTATCGTTACACCAAATGGTGTTGATTATTAACATAATGTAGATATGTGTGTTCAATTAAACCAAAAACTGTCAAATCTTAGCCCAGTGAAATTATGCGAAAAAACGACAAACTTTGTATAATTTGCCAGCTGGATTTTTTTATACAACTGTGTTATGGAACGGAAATGCAACAAAACTCTTGTAACTATGTATCAAATGTACGCTAACAACAGCATAGGTAGGTACTAGTTTTGGAAAAAATCACATTAAAAACAAGGCTACCCGAACAACTGGCAACAGGTGCTCCGCGAGGTTGTTGCAAGTGCTCCGCAAAATTAAGAAAGCCGACATTTAATGTTGGCTCATCTACTGTATGTGATTGACATAATAATATTTGTATATTATTAACGTAGAAAACATTCTACCTTCAACAAAACTAACAATTAAAATATTTACAATTTTAAAATAGTAAAAAATATGAATAAAATAAATAAATTTTATAATAATTAAAATAAAAATGATACACATGTCACATAAGAAGTTCGAAAAATATGCAAACATTTTGAAATATATTTCCTAAAATAAGCATAATTAATATGATGTTTTGATGATATATATATATATATATATATATATATATATATATATATATATATATATATATATATATATATATATATATATATATATTTGTGCCTTCATCTACATATCATCTACATGTTATATGCGGATATATTAAGTTTTATAATAGTATAAAGCTGTATCAAAAATGAGCTTATCAAAACTATTTGAGTAGGTGGTACATAACTGCTAATATAAAGAATCCAACCAAATCAGCTAAATATTTGACAAATTAGGAAGGTTTTGAAAGTTTTGTTATATTTTGATTTATATTACCGCGAACAACTATTACCTATGTCATATGTTTGAAGGAGCTATCACAATATACCAAATAGGTGGTGGCATTTATAACCACCAGATGATAGTTCACGAACAAAATTTTGTGGACCCAGAAAATCAAAACATACACACACACACAATGTGGAAAATATGTGAATACGGGCAAAAAGAAAACTTTCGAAGCAATTCGGTACATCGAGAGCGCTTTTTCCCTCAAACATAATTAAGAGTTCGTTTGTAGAAATAAATTCCAAAATCCCCGTATATTTTCGGAATTTATACCTACACAACAATATCTTTCTCTTTTCTATATCACATTAATGATTTTCGCCGCAAATAAATTTCATTGGAGTTTTTTCAATTCGGTGAAACGTTAGAGCTGATGAAAATATCAACAAATCTGTATTTTAAACGGCTTCAAATTCTTGAGGAATTGGAAAAACCAATAAGTCAATATGAACCTTTTTACTCGGAATGACATTTAGTTTCTAGAAGAAAATCGGTAAAAGATTTTATATGGATTTTATTTCGTTATTGTTAATATTATTACTTAAATTTATTTACATTTTATTGTTGAAATGGGTATTGATTGTGTTATTTTTTCGTTTTCGCATTGTTTGATATGTATTTTATCTTTTATTTTTCTTTGTTTTTTAACATTTCAAACGGCTGTAATTTAGAAAGTAGAAAAATAGAAAAAAACATGAGTGCATATATAAAACATTTTACTCAGAATGACATTTGATTTATAAAAAGTAATTTTGCCGAAATAAACGGTAGACTACTAGTATCTTACTTTTTTTCTAATTAATGTTATTTCTAACTGTTAGGTAATAATCGTTTTAATTTTTAATACAAATTATGTCTAGCTTTTGGTGCTCCGCGAATTTTTCTTATTTTAAACCATGCTGTTGAAGTTCTTCACAAGCATACACTACACACGTATACACGAATACATGTTACAGAAACCAACCTTCACGTTACACTGATGGTTTATATACCTTATATTGCTCTTAATGACATACCGCAGCGATCGAAATGGACGGCTAAATCATCGTAATCGACTCGTAATTGTTTTGCAGAAGGGCGTTGCCGCGGAGCTAAATGATCTGTTACATTTAACGCGGTCGTTGTTGTGCCGCTTTTTTATATCGGTTACTGGGACACCTAACATTATGTCAACATTGATTACACCTCCATTAATACAATACGCAAGTTAAAGGACATGCTGGACATAATAGTAAGTCATTCCGTAAGGTTAACGTCCACTTTTTTTGCTTGATGATGGTGCATTTGACCTACACACAGAAAAGTAAATACTTCACTCAAAGCAATATGCTTTCATCCAAGTAAATGATTAGTTTGCTATAGCCGCAAGTAGATATTTTCTCATGTTAAGAATAAAGAGATATTGTTGAATTGAAATGATCATATGTTTGTATATCTGAGAAAATATTTTCTTGCAATGAGTATAGATATCATTCATTCAAGAAAACTATTCTCACGTTGAGAATAATGGAATTTTCTTAAAGTGAATATATATGCTTGACAATGAGAAAATATTTTCTTGAAATGAGTATAGATATTATTAGTTCAAGAACATGATCATAATGTATTGAATAGAAATTACTGTTTTAGTTTTTTTTTTAAAGGTAGGGAATTGTGTGAAATAAGTAGACAATAACTTAGCGAATAATATTTGTTTTATTGTATGAAATTTCTTTGCTTAATTACATATATACTTACCTATTTATAAATTATCACTACCTACAATATCTAAGGCATAAAAAAAACACCATACTCTATTAGACATCAAATTGTTTCCATTATATTACACAAGTAAGTTTTCTGTGACATGTATGTTGATTTGGTGACTATATGGCTAGGCAAAATTTACGTACCGTGTGCGTCACAAGTCACAACTACGAACTACGTCACAAATACGTTGAACATAAGTACTGTAGGTTATTCACGCAAAATTAAAACTATATACTTTCATAATATTATAGATCGCGTAGTTATTGCGTACAGTACCTACAAAATTAGTAAAGATATACTTACATATTGAACTCTTCCCGGACAATACTCGGTAGTCAGCGAACACGACGCCATAGCAGACCCCAACTAACTGAAGGCAAAGGCCAATGCGAAAAATCTTAAATCTCGGCAACGTTCGTGCACGTTTGAGTGTAAATGCGCAAGCGCGTTGCAAGCAATGGCATACTTGATTCAAGGTATTGATCAACTTCTTGAATTGAGAATTTAAACTACTTGGTTTGAAAATTATATACTTAACCGAAACTAATAACTCTGAGATTGGGACATTCTTGAATTGTGAGAACAAGGAATTCTTAAATGAAAGAAATTGTTTCAAACCAAGTAATATTAACTTTCATCTAAAGCAATAACCGCAAGTAAATAATTTTCTCACGTTTTGAGAATATACTTCGCTGTGTGTAAAATTCAATTCAACAAACTTTGCCAATGTCAACAACTAAATTAACAGAATCAATAATATCCATTGGTTTTTAAATACCTATAGTTAAAGTCGAGTCATTGCAGCAACAATATCCCAAGACTAAACAAACACCAGACCGATAATTTTAATTACATTTCCGCCTGTTATTATCATTGCTAGGTATTAACAGACAATCTAGTTCACAGTTCTGTTCCCCATTTTAGTCATCGAGCAATTTGCAGATAGCACAATACTTATTACAATTATTAGAGCTATACAAAATACACAAACAAACATTCCAACATCGGATTATATTATTATTGTCTTGTCTCTCGTTTGAGCAAGCGATAAAGCAAACAATGCCCCGGCCATTACCGGGCATTAAACATGCAAATGCATTTCCGAGAAGCATCATAATAAACAACATTATAATAACAATAAAACAGAGATCGATATCGATCGGTACTGTCGAAGGAACGAACTATCCGTAACTGTTTTCTCGTACGACGGATTCATTTTCAGCGAGCGCGTCCATAAAATTCACCATGAATTTTCAATTTAAGTTCGGGCGGGCATAATGGACGCGATCAATTAGAGATTAGGGCGACCGGTGCGCGCGATCATATCGGTTCGTTTCCACTGTAATTAACTGACAATTGCACTCATTGTTGACGGTTAATAGCAGAAACAACAGTTAGGATACGCTAAGTCGCGCAGAGAGTTGGTGTTAATGGTCGTCTTAGGTCTAAAGGTAATGGAGAAAGTTGCGTATATCAAGTACTTGTAAATGTGAGAATGTTTCTTGAAATTTTGTCGTTGTCAGTTAGCACGATGATAATAGACAATCGACTGTTTAATATTCATCAATTTGTAACTTGGAAATATCATTTTATTACCGTATAGTTCCTACATAACTACGTGATTGTATCAAGATCGGGATGTTTTAAAAATAAAATCTCAGTCATTTATATTTGATTCCTCTTTGATTTCTTGGTCCCAAGAAGATCTCAAACTTTGAAATTCTTTAGGTTGTAAATTCCCTATGCAAACAAAGCATTTGTAGATTTTTATTCATACACATGCTGCAAAATTGCATAATTTTGCCATCTATTATTTATTTCATTAAAATCAAACGCATTTTAATGTAAAATGGTAATAAAAAAGGTTCTTAAAAATTTCTGTGGTATTTCTACGGTTTTTCTCACAAATATGAACAGCGGATTTAATGATATTTGCATTTTGGTCCTAAAATATTAACCATTATTATTAACATAGTATCTCGGTTAAAAAAAAAACATGCATCTTTCAATATTTTGTAGTTCTTTGTTTACCATGTACCATGTATTGTTCGGGGTTTTGGAAAACTTAAGATTAAAGACTTGTAGAGGACTTTTCAATGAAGAATTTGAGCTACTATACATATGGCTTTGACGCCCTCAACCTACCCCCACAGTGCCCTGAAAACTACCCTTAAATGAAAAATGTACATTCGTCAGAAAATTTACCCTTTCCAATCATTTCATTCTCTTTTTTCTCATAGAAATCATTACTATAAGTATAGTTGAATGTTTATAAACATCTGTCAGGTAATTTCCATTGGTTTAAACAAATTCCATTTGTTTAAATAATTCGCTTTTCTCGAAACTCCGTCGGACATCTGTTTTCTGTGTTCGAAATGGCAGTTTATTATCTTAGAGTGAGTGACATTATTCATTAAACAAATTCTTCCTATTGTTTAAACAATCAATGATTATTAATTTTCAACTGTTGTTCTTATTATGGTAGAAGTCAGCTTTTTTGTGAAATTTACTTATAAATTTCATGTTCGAGGTATCTTGCCTATGTTATTATCTAATAAACCCATATTTGTTTAAACAAATTCCACTTGTTTAAACAATTTTTTTGCAATTCCCCTAACATTCATTTTTTTAGATCGGTCTGGTCAACTGTTATTGTCAAGTGACATCATTTATATTTTGGGATAATTTCCATTGTAAAAAAATGTTTAAACAAATGTGGTTTTATTAGATAATATAGGCAAGATATCTCGAACATGAAATTTATAAGTTAATTTCTCAAAAAAGCTGAATTTTCTACCATAATTAGACAAAAGTTAAAAATGAATAATAATTGATTGTTTAAACCATAGGAGGATCTTTTTAAATGAATATTGTCTCTCTAAGATAATAACTGTCATTTCGAGCTCAGAAAACAGAATTCAGACGGATTTTCGAGAAAAATGAATTATTTAAACAAATAAAATTTGTTTAAACAAAAAAAGAGCATGAAATAATAAGAAAGGTCAATTTTCTGAAGAATCTACATTTTTTCAAAAAAAATACGTGTCCACTTTTTTTGGATTTGCAAACGATATGGGGGGTCGTTGCTTTCTAAATCAAAATAGCCAATTTGAGCCACCCTGTTACGACGAACTTTGCTTTCGATTGTTTCGCACGGATTCTTCAGGAAAGACGTTACGTCAAAAATTTCTTTGTTTCCAAAACCAATAATTTAAATTTGAATATCACAAACAACCATTAAAATAACCATATTAAAACAAAAGCACTAGAAAATGTCTAATTTATCTTTTAATTTTTGTCCTAAAACAGTTAGCATTTAAAATACAATATACATACATATATAACGTCAAAAGAACTGAATAGTTGGTGAAATGGCGACTGTTCCGATCCGTGATATTATAAATCTGACAACCCTGGTGCAGATGAACTCAATTATACGTATAATGGACATTGAAATTTTAATCTCTCAAGAAAACGTTATTCTTAACCCTTTAGTCAGCAGTTTTACTTACTATTACTCACATGTGACGTCATAAGCAATCAACTTTATCTATTTTATGAAGTGCGATTTAAAATTAGAAAATACGGAAAATAATTTGAGAATAAACATAGTGTCCAAAACTTATTTCGTAAATATGACCCTAAGTATACTTGAATAAAAATCTATCTAAAAATTAAATATTAATTCATTAATTATTACTAATTTGAAAAAAAAATAATTAAATTATTTAAACAATATTACTAAAAATCTGATGTGGCCATGCACATGATATTGTAAATATGAAATTAATAGTTTAGCTGCATGAGATTCTATTTGATTGAGATCGGTCGTGTCTTCATTAAAATAAAACTAGTTCGCCAGGATTTGACAGATAGTTTGATTCTATTGACAGTAGGTATTGTCAAAACATCAGCGTTTGACACTACCTACTGTCATTAGAATGAAAATATCTGTCAAACCCTGTCCATTCATTTAGCCCTTCGTTGCTATGCATGCACCATTTATTATTTTTTAAATGCTTGTGACGCTGATGTTATTAAGGATTATATTTTTTTCTACTTTGCGTTCGTTATAAAGTCATAACGAAACCGCTTTCGGTATCGTTATGAAAACACTAGATCAGAAACTTTTAGTAACTTTTAGTTTTCCAAGATTGATGATATTGACGTCAAGTGTCAAATATGGCTGACATCTCAATCGCTATTGGCTCGCCTCAATCAATGTGAGTTTTACTACAAGTGCCAACTGTTGAAGATAAAACTACGCTAAATTGTAAGATAACAACCGCACTTTTGTAAAATTAATGTCGCAAAGTTGAAAAAATAGTATATCTCAATACTTGACGAAATAGCGATTGTTCTGATCCGTGTTTTTCGAAATCTGGCAACCCTACCCCAGATGGTACTAACTATACGTATAATGAGCAGAAATTTTAATATTTCGAGCAACAGATATTGTTTACCCTTTAGTCAGAATGTTGATTTAAAGACGTTGTTAAAAATTCAAGAAATTGCTAGAAAGTCCTCATATTCTTTATTTATATTTTTTTATGAAATCTGCAGGTAAAAGTTTCGAGTGTTCCTCTTTGGTATTTATTCACAAAATCTTAAAAACAAGACACCAAATTAAAGGCACACAATTTAAAATTTCAGAACTTCATCAATTTCCTTAGTATAGTAAATTTTTGATAGCTCTGTAGCTGTTTTTGAAAAAAATAGGTAAATGGACCTGACACAAAAATATGCTGATTTTTATATCTTGTTTTACTGATTATTTTTTGACGTTTCTTAAAACCAATGAAATGCTTCTTTATTTGTCACAAGGGTAAGTTTCAACCAATTATGTCATTATTATAGTGGGAATAAATCTCTTGTGATTATTCTCGGGAATAATCACTGTAGCTTTTATTTGCCTAGCAACTGTCAGATACTTGTCAAAATAATTACTTAATTGTGTCAACGCGAAATGGGTGAAAGTCATCGGTTTAGTACCCTTTCTAATGCAGAAATTACAAAAAAGATTTTAGAAACTACTTCGAAAAATACTCTAATAAGTAATCAGTCTATATGGAGACAATTTAAGACCTTCACCAAAGAAAGAAATTATATTCTGGATCAATCTACTACAACAGCTACTCTGGCATTGATTTTAAAAGATTGGGCTTATAACATGAAAAGAAAAGACGGAAATGATTATAAAGAAGCAGTAATAAAGACAATGTGGAATAAAACGGCAAAATTAGTTCAAGAACTTTACTTTAATAAGTATAACAGGTCCTTTGATCCTTTCCATGATATAGAATTCAGAAATGCTCGGAATGCAAGAGATGCAAAAAGAAACATTTTACAAAAACATCCTGAAAAGCACAAACAAAGTTCTGTGGCACTTTCTAATACAGAATTGTTGCAAATTTTTAACTATTGGGACGAAGATACACCTTGTGGATTGCAAAGAAAGTTTTTTCACGTTGCATCGTATGAACTAGCTTGGAGGGGAGGAGAAGCTACGAAATGTTTAGTTCATTATTTTAAAAAAGAAACCGACATAAAAAGATTAAATACTGGCCGCATTGAATACAATTCCATCTTTACAAAAACAGCACAGGGTGGAGCACAAAGGTGCGCTAATAGTAAATGGTTGACTCCAAACATAAATAACCCAGATATTTGCCCTGTTCGTCTTTTTGAAAAACTAATGAGTAAACGTGAAGAAAATATTAAAACCGAACGCTTGTTTCTTACTCCAAATCCGGCTTGGCAAACTCATGGTTTTTGGTATAAAAACGTTCCTGTGGGAATAAATTCCATTTCAAAATGGATGAAAAAATCCGCAGAAAAAGTAGGTCTAGACACAGTTACTAAAAAAATAACTAACCATTCTGCCAGATCAAGTGCAGTAAGTAACCTTTCAAAAGCTGGTGTCGGAGAACAAGAACTAATCAAGGTCACTGGTCATAATTCTGCAAGTTCGATTAAACCATACTTACAGTTGAACCAAGAACATCATTCTAATATAATAAATAATCTTAGAGAAAGTACGCAGGAGGAAACACTTAATATAACAAGCAATTCCAAATCCTCAATAAATAATGAGTCTCGAAATATTTTTAATAATTGCGTTTTTCATTGTACTATGTTAAATTGTTAATTCTTTTAATATATTCACAATGTGTCAACGATATTTTCATATATTGTAAGTAATAATTAATTAAATTAAATTTTTCAATAATTTTATGATAGTTTTATTGATCTTTTTTATTGTAAAAATTTGTGAATCAAAAAATAATCTAGTCAAATATAACTCGAGAGTTCCATAAATTAGAAAATAATTTGACAGATTTTGTTCAAACTTGTTGCCATTTGGCAATAGCCTCTCGTGACTATTGCCTGGCAACAAGTTTTCAAACAATCTGTCAAATTATTTTCAATTTATTCTCACTCTCTTGTTATATTATTACTGAGAACATGTTATTATAGTGACTATCTTGAGAAATGAAAATTGTGGTGCAATATTGATTTAGATGGGTCCACACTGTTCTTTTTGTGACAGAGAAAAATTTTTTGAGCCTAAGGAATAATATCTTTCCTTTGTGTGGCTTTAATAGTTTAATAATTGATACTATGTTTAACATAACAGAAAACAAATATATTTTTTTAAACGACCTTGTAAGTCCTCTTGAAAGCTACTTAAGCACTTTTGAAAATCTACTTCAGCGTAATTTACTATTAACACATCCCGACGTTGATGCTAGTATGAATGAATTTGCATGCACAAACCTGTAAATTCTAAGCGAGAACAACAAAACAAAACAGCATCGTGGCGTCGTCGGCGGCTATATGACGGTGATTAGGTGTGCATATAACCGCATCCAATAAGGAAATCAATCTGTTCGCTGTCATTCCCAATAACTGATCTCCTCATTTAAGATGTACTCTAAGTAGTGACTCGTTAAGCGAACTTGTTTCACTACTCTATACTCTACCGCTCCAGCACGTCATGACGACCGGTGACGGTAAGTACGCGAGAATTACTTGTCAATCTGTTGACTGGCCAACCTGTTAAGTGGGCGCGAAATTTTCGTTTGCCTGACGTACGTAACTAATGCCCATGAATACCCATGAATACCAGGAATGCTATATAACGGAGCCATGGGAATTGTGTTTAGGTTAGTTTAGAGGTGTCAGAATGATGTTAATGATGGAAGCTTTACTAAGGAAACAAGGGATAATGTGAACTAACTATGTTGGTAACCTGATGGAGTATCATCGGTCTGAAAGAAGAGGTTTATGTCGATCCTGAGTTGGAGTTATCATGAGCATTGCTTCCTGGTTATTGAATGGTGCTTGACTTAGAGTCTCTTCTATAGATTGGCTGTTTTATTTTCTTGCTTTTGTATGTAACAAAGTCAGTAAGCGAGCTTTTTATGGCCGCGGATATCTCAGAAATGAACAATAGCAGGACAACGCAGTTAGCACAAACAATCCTTATTTATTGCGATACTCATCCATTGATGTATAATAATAATATTAAAGTTATTTGGCAATTTTTAAGAGTGAAATGAATGTAATCGATTCTGTGCGCAGGATGGTTCCCCTCGGGGAAAGGGGATTACGGGCGGGAAGCGATAAACTAGCTTTGCGCGACGATTTCAAACGATCAACTCCCAGATTAATTCAATTGCATTAAACTCGCAATGGGCTACAGGTACCCACAATAATTTTGCTTCATTGCAACCGATTTTTTTTTGCTATAAAATCTAGTAGAAGTACCTTCTCTTGATGGTGATTTTTGACAGATACAACAGCTGTGCTATAGTTAATTGAGAAAGATATTTCTGTCATTGATAACACTGTGCGACAAATTTTAATCAACTTTCTTCCTCCCGGGAAATTTTAGCTAATAATGATTCTATATGACCCCCTGAACACATCCCCCAAGGCGTTTTTCTAGGTTAGCTCGAATAAGCGGTTAAGAAAACACTCTGTATATTACGGCAAAATAGTCCAGTCAAATCGTTTCCGAGGGTTTTCACTCTATGTTTTTTGGGGTGCTGACTCCGAATGTCAACTTTGCTACTTCCCACTGATGTGGCTTCCCAACGAAAATGGCAAAAAATTAAAAATTTTCGACAGTTTTTCAGTTTTTCGCGAAAAAGTGATATAAACGCAAAAATGCAAAAATGCACTTCTCGAGGTAGACCATTCCAAACAAAAATAAAGTACATTAAATTTCCTATAAGAGCACTCCTGAAATGCATTTTTGGTTGAACAGTTTGGCCACTACAGCGCGCTGAAAGAAGGACAAATTTTCCCACTATGTAAAAGCCAGTTTTTGAGTTAGTTAAAAAGGCTAAGATTGTGCTAAAACTACATTAATTTCCCTACAAATTGCACATCTTAATGACTTATTTTGGCCAAACCGTGTAGCCGCGAGATTGGATTGATATATTATGTCATATTAAGCTAAGCGAAGCCGCTAACCGAAGTCCAGAGTCCGAATCCTTATAAAAACAATAAAAAATTACATAATACATTAAGTATTAATTAAAAAGAGAAAATATATAGTTAATAAATTAATAATAATAATAAATAGTAATACTACTGAATTTTTGGTGAAGGGCTCTTGTTATCGCGGTTTCGCGTAATGTGACATAAAATTTAAACACGCTCTAGCGGCTACATAGTTTGGCCAAAATAACTGATTAAGTTATGCAATTTGTAGCGAATTTATTGTAGTTTTATCAGAATCTAAGCTCTTTTGTAATTACACGCACATCACATAAAGTAGGAAAATTTTGCCTTCTTTCAGCGCGTTCGAGCGGCCAAACCATTCAACCAAAAAATACATTTGAGGGTGCTTTTTTATACCAAATTTAGTGTACTTTATTTTTGTATATAGTGGTCTACGTGGAACAGTTTTATGATTATTTGGCAATAAACTGAAGAAAAGTCCGAAATTTTGAGTTTCTTTGCGATTTTCGTTGTGAAGCCATATCCGTGGGAAGTAGCAAAGTTGAAATTCGGATTCAGCTCCAAAAAAAAAAAAACAGAAAAAAAAACTTCTATATTTTTTTCCTGGGCAAAACACCATGTGATTGGAATTAAATGAATAAAATTAAAAATAAATTTTCAAATATCTCGTTTATTCGAGCTAACCTAGAAAAACGCCTTTGTTGAAGTGTTCAGGGGGTCATAAAGAATCATTATTAGCTAAAATTTCCTGGGAGGAAATTTTAGCTAATAATGAAAACACCAAGTGAAAATTTCTAAAATTTCCTGGGAGGAAATTTTTTGTTGCACAGTGTAATTAATTGTTTTACTTCCTTGAAATAATATTTCAGCATTTTAGCTGTGAAGACTTGCAAAACAAGTACGCACGCAACGCAGTTACTCAAGAAACTTTTATCAAGAATTTAGTTATCAATGGAATATTTAAGTATTAATATAAACTTGATTTTACCCAAACTCAACCTGTTATGCATAGTATTGGAGTTTGAGAAAAAATATTTTTTACTTTATCATACGCAGTATGTAAAGTATTGTAATCATGCCAAAAAAATTTTTTGAGATTTTAGCGGAAATATGTCTTTTTGGGTCCCCTGAACATTTTTGACCAAGGTACAAAAAAATGTCTGTGTGTGTGTGTGTGTGTGTGTATGTGTGTGTGTACCCGTTTTTTGTGGCGACGATTCCGGAGAAACTACCAAAGGTATCGGGACGAAACTTCATATTTAGAAGTTTCATAACCAAACTTAGAGCTGAAAAGCTTTCTGTTGAAGAGGGTCCAAAGGAACTGGAGGTTTAGTCTTAGCATTTTTCAAAGATTTTGCAAATAAGCCGCCATTTCTGGAATTTCGTCGAAATAGTTAAATAATAAATTAAAGATGAGGAAGTTCTGAATAATTTATCACTATGACATTTTTTGGTACAATCAATAGTTTAGCTGCATGAGCAAATTCTATTTCTACCAAATCGGTCGTACTGCCTGAAAACTAGTAGCCAGGATTTGTCCGATTTTTTGATTCTAATGACAGTAGGTAGTCTTGGTGTCAAACGCTAATGTTTTGACCATAACTTCTGTCAATATAAGCTGCGTTCGCATATTGCATTACACTTTTTACACCCAATTCATTTGGACGGTGTACCCGGTGTCAACGGAGTACAATAGCCGAACGCAGCTTTAATCGACATATCTGTCTAGTTCTAGTAGTTTTATTTTAATGCAGACATGGCCGATCTCGATCAAATAGAGTCTCATGCAGCTAAACTATTAATTTTATATATAGTATGATAAAGTCATGTGGCTGGCCACATCAGATTTTTTTTTGTTATTTTATTTGTTTGCTGCTACCTGATAATATTAATTTTATTGCTGCTGTTGATTCAAAATGCGTTAAAAACAAAAGAAAAACGTGCTTACAGCTCTTCGCCGTACACTTGCAAACTATTCTTTCATTAAACAAAGAGTCCACCATTTCTAACCTGCAACTTCAATTCTGCTTACATCAATAAATATTTATATCGTTTTATAAAATTAATGAATATCTGGAATTTGTTTCTATTTCAATAGTCTCATTAAACAAAATTTTGCGATTGTTTTCGTTCCTGTCGCGTTGTCGTGCTATAATAGCCTTTATAGCAAGGAAAATTAGGAAAATACAAATACCAATCTGTAGACAAGATCTTGAGTTATAAGCTGTGTAAATTTGAATTTTTTTGGGAAGCAGTTTAGGAGAAAAAAAATTTTACACTTATTTAATTTTTTTTTGTTCAGTTCGTTGCATAGTTGCAAGCCTCCAAACACAGGGCTCAATACTTTTGCAGCCGATAGTAGTGAACATGATCTACTAATTCTTTGGTACACAGATCGAAAATATTGTTTAATTAAAATAAATATGCATTGACTCAAGTAATCTGGTGTTTCAATAAGAAATACACAACTTATTATTAAAAAATATTCTCTGTACCATGTACCATAGCTAAACTTTGTATTATGAATAAAATATGGACAGTATCCACATACAATGGATGGAAAATTTTCATGATGTGAAGAAATGGAGTTCAACTAGTTCCTTCTCATAGCATATTCGCTTGGTAAGTTTCATCACCTGTACAGTATTATATACCGCTCCCGGTAACGTCAAATTAACATCGAGTGTTTACGATCGTGTGATAATTATGTTATAAATGTGAACGTTATAAACATATCCAATTACTACGACCAGAACAATTATGGAGAAGCACTTTTAGAAGCCGCTCGCTTGCTTGCTTGCTTGCTTTGCTAGCATAGTGCAACAGCACGACTAACAACTCCAGGCGATTTATGTCACCACAAGCCAGGAACGCGCGTACAATTTCAATAATCAATGGCTTATTCCGAGAAAACTCATTTCCGTCAGCGGGCAAAATCAACAAAAGCAAAAAATACCGACTGTAAGCGAGTAAATACTCGCTTATAGCGAGTATCACGGTAGCCGGTGTAGATAAATTTCATTAATTAGAAGTCTCAGCGTTCGAAAGCGTTCCACTTCATTTTGCTCTGTTATACCATATATTAGATCTGTAACGAATATTATCTATAATTATTTCTATAAATATATATATATATATATACATATTTATAGATAATATTCGTAACCCATAATTTATCAACATCGGAAAATATATATATATATATATATATATATATATATATATATATATATATAAGCCATTTCAGCTTTCCTTTTATATATATATATATATATAATATATATATATATATATATATATATATATATATATATATATATATTTCCGATGTTGATAAGTTATTGGTTAATTGGCCTGCCTGGCTCCCCAGCAAGTTGATATGTTTATTTTGTAAAGAAACGGAACATTCACTATGAATGGGCCGTGTGTGGATTCCTTTCCCACAAAAATTTATGTGCACGCACACAAGTGAACCAATATTGACACTTGTCTTTACACCATTAGTACAATGCCTCTAAACGTGCTAACCGGAAACGCACACATTGAGTAATTATACATAGATACGTGGGTGATAGAGTGCAAGATTCGGGCAGTATTCTTTCAGTAATTTAACGACGAAATTTACATACTTATTTCTTTCTCATATATCAACTTCTTCATTTAATAATCCTACATTTTGTTTAAGTGTTGGATTCCAAATTTCATATGCTTCTAAATTATGTTTTAGGACAGTTTATGTCCCCTATTTTGTATTTGTAGAGTACGATTGTTATCATCATTTATACAACTTATTCTTTAGTAATACATTAATAATTAATATAGTGAAGTTCTGTTTAATATTATTTTATACATTGTGAGTCAAAAAGAAACCGATAGAAGTTTGTAATTCCTTGTTTTGTAATAATATTCGAGATATTTAAATATTTTTTTAGTTATTTTCTATATATTTTTATGGTCCAATCACTAATAGTACAGCGTTGAGACACAGCGATTAGTTGAGACCAAAATTAGTAAGTAATAACTTTATTTGCTTTTAGTAAAAAAAAAAACAGTAGAAGTTGAAATTTTGTGCTACTACTTTTTTCCTTTGTGCTACTATTCTTTATCCTTATGATAAAGTATTCTAATAGTGTCGAAAATTCTTTTTTAGAAAATTTCAGCGGAAATTTGTCCTATTGGGTCCTCTGAACATTTTTGAGCCAGGAAAGAAAAGTTCTGTGTGTGTATGTGTGTACCCGTTTTTGTGACGACGATTCCGGAGAAACTACTAAAGGCATCGGGACGAAACTTCATATTTTTTCAAGAAGTTTCATGACCAAACTTAGAGCTGAAAAGCTTTCTGTTGAAAAGGGTCCCAAGGAACTGGAGCTTTACTCTTTGCATTTTTCAACGATTTTGCAAATGAGCCGCCATTTCTGCAATTTCGTCAACATTGAAATAATAAATCAAAGTAGAGGAAATATTGTATAATTTATGTCTGACATTTTTTGGTAAAAAGAATAGTTTAGCTGCATGAGCAAACTGTAACTTTAAAGTCATGCATAGCAGTTGACTCTGTTGATGCTCTGTTGGTCGCTCTGTCTATCATATGTGTATGCTAGGATTTGACAGATATTTTGATTCTATTGACAGTATTGTAAGATCATCAGCGTTTGACACTGCTATATATACAGTGAGCGCGTACAGTATGACAACATCTCAACAACGGTTTGCTATTTTAAAAAATCCTCGAACAGGTCGATTTATAATTATCACACCTTATGATATCAAATTAATTTTTTTACCTTCAATTGTTTTTAACAGATTACGTAATCGACATTTTTTTTTAATGACAATCCTATATTTTTTTAATGAATTTGACAGATCTTTTAATTGTCTTAATAGTAGCATCATATTTTTATATCCTTACATAAGCAAATTTTCGAGAAAACGACAGTTGAAGGTTATGAAATAAAAGTGACAAAATCTCCAGAACGGCTCGACCGAATTTAACGAAATTTTGGAATTAAGTATTTAGCAACCATGTGAAGTCACTGGCGCTATTATCGTTGATGTAACGTTTATAATTTCTGAGATATAACCTCAAATTTTTGAATCTGAAATAGAACAGCCTGTATATTTTGACATTTTCTGTTACATTCTTCCATTGTCTAATCAATGCTACTACGCTTGTTACGAATTATATCAAAAATATCTAGAACCTAACAAAAACCTTTATTACTTAGGTCTAAAAATTAACAAAGAAAAATTATTAACAAAAAATAAACCGATCAATCTTAAAAAAATGTGTTCTTGTCAATGGTTGAAAATCCTCATAAACCAACTAGAGTAGTTGCAGTAGAAAATGTAATAATGTTTTGTTTTTTCTTTGTTAATTTTTAGATCTAAGTAATAAAGGTTTTTGTTAATTTCTAGATGTTTTTGAATAACGAAGACCAACAGAAAATGTCAAAATATACAGGGTTCTATTGCAAATTTAAAAGTTTGAGGTTATATCTCAGAAACTGTAAACGTTGCATCGACGATAATAACGCCAGTGAGTTCACATGATTGCAAAATACTTAATTCCAAAATTTCGTTAAATTCGGTCTAGCCGTTCCGGAGGTTTTGTCACTTTTATTTCATAAACTTCAATTGTCTTTTTCTCGAAAATTTTCTTATGTAAGGCCATAAAAATATTATGCTACCATTAAGACAATTAGAAGATCTGTCAAATTCATTAAAAAAGATATAAGGTTGTCATTTAAAGAAAATGTCGATGACGTCATCTGTTACAAACAATAGAAGGTAAAAAAAATAATTTGATATCATAAGGTGTATTTTGATAATTATAAATCGACGTGTTCGAGTATTTTTTAAAATAGCAAACCGTTCTTGAGATTTTGTAATGTTTCCATACTTTACGCGCTCACTCTATAGTATGATATGCTGGCCACATCAGATTTTTTATTTATTTTACTCAAAAAGCGGAATTTGCCGTTTGTAAGAATAGCAAAAACATACACATGCACCAGAAATTCAATTGCAGACATAAATAATTTGATTTAACTTTAAAGACAACTTAAGAGAAAGCTAAATATCTTAAGATAAACTAATATCTTAAGATAATGTTAATATTAAAATCAGCAAATTCTTCTGTCATATGCCTTTACTAATTTCTCAAAAACCGCAAAAAATATTAAAAATCAACTGTAAGACGTAAAATTGTACATTCTTTACAAAATTAATTTAGGTGTATTGCTTTTAGGATTCCGTAGATATATTACGTGAGAAAAACTCTTCGAACTTTTAAGTGTTTTGAGACTAGTGCTCATTTTTTACAATAATAAGTACTTTTCATGCAAGACAAAAACACTTTAAGATATTTTTTACGAAACAAGTTTTGTATTGATGGTATTTAGAAATAATTTTATAAATTGCTAATTTTTCAAATTCTGATTTAAAATACAGTTTACAGCTTTTATCAAGTTGATACCTTTTGACGTTGTATTAAAATTTAAATATTTAAATTAGATTAAAACAATAAAAATTACATCTTAAAAGAAATATACCGTGAAGTATCAAGTGTCTGTCACAACATTTTTCATTTTAAAATTCCAGTTGAATAAGAATTGTTTTGAGTGATGTGTCATACTTAAATAACATTGATATTAATTGAAACTGAAAAAAGGCCACCTACATATATTTTGACATAAAAGTGACGCTCCTAAGATAAACCAAAAGTTGACAATGGCAATTCTAAATTCTTTTTGACCAAAACCAAAAAAAAATCTAATTACCTACTAATTTTAATACAATTTTCTATTCACATTAAATTAATTTGATATTACTAGAAATGTTTTCTTAACAAGTATCAACATTTTGTTTTTTTTCTGCTACAGTATTTTTTGTCCACAATGTATAAACTGTCTTTACAAATATCCTCCATTTCTACTAATAAGCATTTATATACAGGGTGGCATTTAGTAGGTAATTTATGAATACACGAACTTGAACTCCGTGCGTACAAGCCAATAAACATCGCGGTTCCGTTTCATGTCCTTAATGAACGCCAAATCTGGCTACGTTTATAGTAGGTGTTCCGTATATTATCGATACAGCTTCTCACCGATGACCTACTGTTTAAAAATCGATCGTATATAGCGCAGAAGGTCAATGTTACAACATTGAATCTAATCTTGAATCACCCAGACTCGCCCACTACAATTAATATTAAACTAAAAACAATCAATAACAATTCTTTTTAGGTTATACCTTTTATGTCGGCGATTTTATCGACTTGTAATGGTTATTGTCCGATTCGGTACCTTGTGTGTCTGTCTGTCTGTGTGTGTGTGTGTCTGAGTGTGTGTTTTAGACTTCCTAATAGGTATGGAATCTTAATAGCTTGTGTTACTTTTTTCTTGGTGTGCAGATGACCAATAGAGATAAATTTGTTAAATATTTAAACAATTCGAAATAGAACAATTGTTTATACAGGATTTATTATCTATTGGGACAATTGCATACGCAAGGACACTTTTGTCACATATCTGCATACCTGAAGAGAATTTGGTAATGGCCATAACAGGTGTCTTTTTTTCTTGAGTAGCGGGAATGCATGGAATTTTGCTTATTTGAAATTGTTTTTTATCAATTGATTTATGACGTAGAAAAAATATTGAAACAAACTTTGTGATGACAAGAATTCTAGAACTAACCAATGTTTATCCATATATCTACAGCCAGAAAAACCTGGCATGCACTCTGATACACAGACTCCTTAGTACACAACATTCCCACAATTATGGATTACAAAATAAACCCATATAATGATTATTTGTGTTTAAAACATAAGCAAAGTTCCTTATAAATAAAAAAAAATATTTTGAATTTATGTACTTAAATTTCGACAACACTAAATAAGTAATCTGAAGTGGTCCTCCTGTATTGTATGTCAAATATTTACTCATATAACTTGGCAATTCATTATTTATATATTTTTCTACTTTGCATTCACAATGCACACATTGTAACACTGTTTTCGGTGTTACAATTAACTATTATTGTAATACCAAAAACAGTAACATTTTTGTCTGATTGGTACACAGTGATATCAAATGCCATATGTCAAATGTACAATACATAACCCAACATAACCACACACTGCATCTTCTTAATCGCTTGCAATCACATAAACTGCGAAATATCAATATTCTATACATATTTAAACATGGGTGTAGCCTGCTATAGTATGGCCAGAGGATGGGGCTTTCTTAGTTTTGCTGTGTTCATCAAAATACGCCAGCATGACGTTTACGGTAATGCTTTACGACTTTAGTAAGTGATCGTTATCATTCTTTTCAGCTAAACATCAAATCCCCTTGTCAGATATAATTCAAGGACCACATTTACTTTAATAAGGTATTATGCGAAGATCTACATCGTAGATACGAACGATTTTAATTACTGCTGCGAGATTGTATATGCGCAATAAATGGTTTATCAGCATACACGTACGAAGCTATAGTACATTTAAAGTGTAGAGGATTTCTTAGCTTATGTAACGTATAAGTTTTCGGTAATATTTTGGACGCTTGGATGCTCGGTTCAATTCATATTCGTTTTTGTCCGTCGCTTTCGACTTCGTCTTAGTTCTGGTTGTGTGCAACGTATTTGTATTACCTCCATCACATGTAATTTTACTAAGTATAATTTATTCTAATAAACTACTTTGCCGAAATTAAAATTGGGTTTCAATTATAAGTGCTTGTAAATATATAAGCCGCAACGGCTACGTAGCGGAATTAGGTAGACACCGCTATTAAACGTTAGGCATAAAAAAAATCTTTAGTAAGTTCTTGTTCTTCGAAGTAACTAATCAGTCACCGCCAAACACTTCTATTCTGGTTATTATACTTATGAAACCACTATTAAAGTTGTTGACTTTTTAGGTTAAGTTTCATGTACTTATCACAGTAGGGTTAAAAGTGTTGCCCCAAGCTCCATTATGATCATCGTTGCGACCTCGCTGAATATTTATTCAAACTTGTAGGCTAAAGTAGAGTAAAATTATTCACAATTAGGTTTTGTCATGATGTTATCTCATCGATCTCATCTTTAACGAAATTGACAGTTACTACAGTGCTGCCACGTGGTACCCGCAAAATACCCTAGATTCTAATTTAGCGCGATATAGTAACCACAATTTCTAAATTTATATAAAATTAATTACGCAAAGTAGAAAAAATAGTATATTACACTCGTTTTATAAGACGTATTGGCGCGCTCGTTCCAAAACAAATCGTGCGCCAATTTGACGTCTTATAAAAGTTGTATAATAATATACTATTATATACCAACGTGAGTGTCTGGTATACCGTTTCTAGTTTAACATTCAAGAAATTTAATTTACTCAACATTGACTCGATACCGGTCAACCTAGAGCATTGTAGTAGATACACATTGTTACACTGTTTTCTATGTTACAATTAACAAATTGTAACACAGTTTTTAGTAACTTTTTTCTAAGATTGGTCACCTTGATATCAAATGCCATATGTCAAACGTCACCACACATAACCACAAACTGCCTTTTTAGAATCGCTTGCAATCGCATAAACTGCGAAATATCTATACTTATTCTATACATATTTAAACATGCGTGTAGCGTGCTTTAATATTGCCACAGAGTTGGGGCTTTCTTTGTTTTGATCTGTTCATCAAAATACGCCAGGATGACGTTTTCGGTGATGCTTTGCGACTCTGGTAAGTTATCGTGCATCATTCTGGTCAACTAAACATCAAATATCCCTTTCAGATACAATACAAAGACCACATTTACCTGAATAGGGAGTTATGCGAAGATCTAACCTACATTGTATGCGCAATAAATAGTTTATTGAATATAATCATACACGTAGCAAGCTATAGTACGTCTAAAGTGTTGAGGATTTCTTAGTTTCTGTAACGTATATGTTTTCGGTAACATTTTGAACAGAATTCTGGTCATGCCAATACCGTATTCATTTTTGTACGCCGCTTCCCACTTCGTCTTAGTTCTAGTTGTGTGCAACTATTTGTGTTACCTCCATCGCATGTACTTTTACTAAGTATAATTTATTCTAATAAACTACTTTACAGAAATTAGAATTTGGTTTCAATTATAAGTGCCTGTAATCGTATAAGCCTCAACGGCTGCCTAGCAGAATTAGGTAGACACCGCTATTACACGTTAAGCGTTAAAACAATTCTTTAGTAAGTTCTTGTTCTTAGAAATAACTAATCAGTCTGATTAAATCACTAAATAAATAAATAAATAAATAAACTAAATCGAGAAAGTTTTGAGTGTATATTTCAAAACAAACGATAGATTAGCGAAGAACTTAATTTGTCTAAAATACAAGAATCGTAAACAAATTTATACTTATAGCTTTTTTCGTAAAATCAGAATCTGAACAATTTTAAAAACTAAACGTACTTCAGAATGTTTGCCATCAGATTCAAATTCTAAGGAATTATTTTCGTTTTTTTTTAAATTTTTTCTAGGGACTATTGTTCTAATTTTGATATTTTTGTTTACTTAACCCAAAGTCGCATAGATTCATTTAAAAACCTCAAGAACTTATTATTATACAAAAATCAACCAATCTAATAGCATTCCACAATCAACAATTAAAATGTTAAAAAATCGAAAAATGTTTAAAATTATATTATCGTTAATTTTGATCCGTCTATAGATTGACATACAACAGAACTGGTGGTAATCCAACTTTATCGGTACAAAGAGTTAACACAAAAGGTTATCAAACTCAAATTTAATTGAAAGTCGAACAATAGAATTAGAGAGAACATAATTAAGATCAACTTCAACTTTCTTTTTTCGTACCATATCTTCCATACCTATTTACGTACATCACCCAGCGATCTATACAACTGGACAAATAAATTGTTATGCCCGATCGCCTATTCAACATTCGCGATTCCACTTCTGATAGCATCCAAATCCTTTACCTTTCAATAGGTAATGTTTCAACCGAACGTCACTACATCTCATACGTACAATGCGTCGGTGATAGAAAGATACCAACCTCTCGAAATGAAAACCGCGCTCTAGCTATCTATACATTCTTTCTTCAAGTATTCATTCTTCAACCCAACTCCATACCTTTCAACATGAACTTAGTACTCAGTGGCGCCACATTTATCCTTGAGTTCTGATTTGCTGCCGAGCATTGTTCTGCGGTTGCTTGTGCGATTTCTTAATTAATCGAAACCGTTTTAATTGGTTCGTGGTGTGTGTTTACGTATGTTATGATACGTACTTTCTTAGCTGCAATCTTGAGCAGGATTTAAGAAGTGTTGGGTTATTGTAATGGTGCGTATACGCCGCCTGTTGTGCGCTTTGTTTATTGTTACCATTAAGGAAACGGGCTAAGCTATGGTATTGCTGTTCGAATTATCGGGTATTGAATAATTGGCGCAATAAAGTATGCGTTTGTACAGGTTTAAGTGCCTATAAATTGAAATTACCAAGAAATACCACTAGGTATATAGTCAGTGGTTGTTGTGCTACCAAAATATAGTTAAAAATTAGGAGATTCTAAGACGATTGAGATCGATTTGATCGATTGAGGGTTCGTCGCTTAAGGCACCGTTGAAGTCTCCGCGAAAAGGCATTGTTTTTTGATGATTTTTTGATTAAATCTGATTAATTTATAGATTTTAACATGATTGAGGCTAGTTTATTTATGTGCAAAATTGCATGTAGACGCGAAATAAAATGTTGTCAATATTCGAATTTAGAAAATAATAAAATTTCTTCAGTATTTTGTTTCTATAGTATTTATGTAAATTGTCATTTTTCTGATATGTTTTTGTTTTGTTTCAGGTATGAAATGCTGTACAATTTTGGACGCAGGACCCAGAACATAAAATCAGTGGTAGAAGAACCAACAGATTCATCTTCTGTTTTACTTCAGTGGATATTTTGGTTACTGACAGCCGGGTAGTTTATTGTCCGCGATTAATTTTTTTCGTCAGTAAACTAGTACCTACACATTTTCAAGTTGTTAGAAGACTCTTTGTTGATAATTTGTACATTAATTATTTAAAAGAAGAAAGGACCAAATTGCAAATTAAATATCACTGCAGCTTCCAATTTTCTGTAATTATTTTGTTTACTTTACAATTTTGTGTAATTTAATTAAATATGCATGCAGACAAATAAATGATATTGATTCTACTGGGTTGGGCATTTTAATATTATCATTTGAAAAAAAATTATACAAAAATATTCATTTGGGCGGTTCTTAAAGGTCCATTTTTGACATTTGCAGTTATATTTTTTAACGTATATGAACTAAGAAACCATTATTAGCAGTTTAATGAAAGAATCTTAAAGAAATTTTTGTCAATTTTGCCGTCTGTCCCTTTTTGTCCCACAGGTGGGGTAAAATACAACACTTAAAATATTATTTATATACTTTCTAAAATACAAAACTTCAATCAGTCTCAACATAGTCGCAACACATTTTCTTTAACAAAAATAATAGATTTCTTAGATTTATAATATAAGTATCATCCGTATCAACAGTCACCCAGTCTGAATCACAATAGGGTATTTGACTGTATTAAAAATATGGCTTGTATTGTAGTCATCCTAATAAATTACAGTTTAAGAAAAATATTTGTTACTTTTCAAAAAAAAAATATGCTTTATTTCTATTAAAAACCAAAATTAAAATTGAATTTTATTCACGTCCTATCACGTGAATGAAAACGCTCTGTAATTGGCTCAGTCTCCAGTGACGTCATTCGTTAGTACGCTTAGAGCGCGTTCGGTTTGTCAGGGTAGGGTATGGGGAGAGCAATACTCAGATAACCTGGGTCGGCTGTCTCTCTTTTATATGCAGATAAACGCCGTATGACGTTAGTCCGCCTATATGCAGCGCATCACTCTCACCGTACAATACCGGGTTATCCGAACGCGCTCTTATGGTTCTCCCGTTTGAATTCAATAGCACTAAAGTGCCATGTAAACATAATTTTTTAAGTTAAGATAGCCTTAACCTTAAGTTGGCAGATCAGATAATACCTGGTTCGAAAATACGATAGATAACTTATTCTAGTCAGTTTTACTTATGTCGAAGTAATATTCACAACAAAAAACACTTGTATTGGCCGCAATTTATTTCATTTGGATTTCTACGAGCCAGTCTCAACCACTTCGCAGTTTCAAATCTTGCGGAACAGCTACAAATAGTTTATCCGGAGTTTTTCTTGACGTATTTCTGCATTGTGGATTTATACACCATTTATAACCCATTTTTATGTAGAAATTGTGAAAACAACACATCATACAACACAATTACCAAACGGCGACGATGCCGATGCTGATAGACCATATGGGCCGATTTGACATCTACTATCGGGTGACGTCACACAACAGAAAGTATCGTTTTGGCGGGACTTTTTGTGATTCAATTTTTAACGCTGATTTTTATGAAATATTGAGGAAATAATTACGAAAAATAATGCATTTACAATGTAGAGTGAAGGAATAAACACACTAAGATGGTTTTCCAATAATAGTCAAATACCCCCCTTGTTACAAACACCGTAAATATTGAATGGCCTATTAGCAAAACATTTTTCATGTTTTTGCAAATACAGTTAAACCAGCCTTTGTCTGGAACGCTGTCACTCTATCGTTCACACTATCGTTCACAGCAAACTAAACAGAAGAATTCTTCGTCAGAACTGGAATTTTTATTTTCATTTAGTAAAATTATTTTCTTAATCTTTTTAATTTCATTAACTTTTTACTTTATTTACTTTTTTAGATGCCTTCGTAGTAACTTGTTTGTGTTTGTTACCTTGTTGTCGCAGATATTTCCTTTCAGGAGTATCTGTCAAAATTGCGGTTTTTCGGCGTCTCTTATTGATAGTTTATTGCGCTATGGCTTTAGTAAGTGATTGGACCACCTCAAGCAAAAAAAAAAGTTGTTTTGTCCCCTGCAAATAATTAACGTTGAAGGCTGATTTTCTATTAAAGATCTGTCTTGGAACACCATAACCAAAGCGTAAGGTATCAGGATTATTTTTCAATAGCTCTGTAAATCTTTTCTAGTTTTACTTATTTCAATTGCCACTAGGTACAGTCATGGAAATAAGTAAGTTCGTATCGCTATCGCAAGATTTGAAAATAGTATGTCGGTTATATATTCGTGTACTGTTCTACCTCAACCCGGCCGCTTCTCAAAAACTTGTCCGTCACGAGGTGGTTTTTCGATGGATGTAATGTAACGGGATTTAGTTTATTTTTAGCGTGTCCGCTCTTTTCCTTAACGTGATATCGTCATTGCAATGTAATAAATGAAATATGATCACTACAGTTAAGTTTACGAGTAGGTAGTGCATTTAATTAAATATATAATTACTTTTATAATAATATTAATAAACATGAAATTTGATAATATGATACGAAAATCTCATTTTAAGATATTGCGTAATATCACGACACATTATATAAATGTATGTTAACTAATACACATATGAATTACACAAGTAAATGACTTTGCCCAGCAGTAGGATGACGGGCTTAAGTAAGTAAGTAAGTAAATGCGCAAATCAACTTGATGCCAAGGATTATCACTAAATATAGACTATTTCAGAATTGTAATATTAAAATATATTCACTAAATGTAAATAAATTCTCTAAATTTAATTTAAATTTACATTTAGGACGAGCATGTATTTTGTATGAAGGACAAAGGAAATTTTATATCTGTATTTACTTTACAGCAGTTAATGTTCAATTATCTTTCATGACATCTAATACATGCTTGACAACCAAAATAATTTAAATTATAGCAATATATACAGGCTGTCCCACGTTTCTTCCGCAAAACATTTCTTTTCAGAAAGTAAATTACTTTTTCAATTCATTAAAATGTTACAGCCGTTTGAATTATTAACAATATCTTATTTTAAATGGCTCCAACTTCAGAAGGAACAGAGAAAACCAATAAAACTATATGAAACATATTACTTTCTACTTTCTAGAAAAAAAAAACAAAACATTTTGGTATTTTCTTTTGTTCATTTGTTAATTCAAATTATTAAAATTTTACTTATAATTAATAATTTTTTATTGTTTTAATATGTATTTATTGTTTCATTTTTGGCTTTGCATTGTTTGACAACTAATTAATTTTTTAATTTTCTTTTTTTGTTAATATTTCGAAGAGCTCTACAGAAGTTTTATTGTAATATAGTTCCAGTTCAATAAGCACACATTTTTCATTTACTATATTAGCTGGAACATTATTGCAAATTTTATTTCTAAATTTGTTTTCTAAATAAATTAAGGAGCCGTGCATTAACAACGATAATAAGTTAAAAATAACATTTTGACTTGAATGAATGAATTGTGTACTGTAAGGTTAATTAAAATGCATATACATTAAAAATGAAGGTCTTTTTAATTTCCAAACAATATAAACTATAACTGAAAAGGTTATATATGAAAAGGTAACGACATACTTTGTCAAAGTAATATTATAAGTTAATAATATGGTAACATACAGGCGGGATGTAAATTTTAAATCAAAAATTACAACCACACCTGAATTTGAACCAAGGCCCTTTGCGTTGCTAGCACAATGTCAATAGCTCAGATGGGAGAGCATTGTGCTAGAGACGCGAAGGTCCCTGGTTCAAAGTTGTTGGTTTCTCTTACGTATAGCTTTTATTGCATATGATTGTGAGTAATTAATATGCAATGAAAGCTATACGTAAGAGAAACCAACAACTTTTCTTTCTGAAGCGTCTCCTTTTGGGAAATTATATACCCGTTACCAACACAATTTATACTCATCCCAGGTCAAATTTGATGAAATAATTTTTATGTTGTATAAATGTTCTTTTAGATGGTCGTATATTTTGGTTTATTTTTTTTTAATAATAATTATAACATATTTACATTCCATCAAAATTCGTCGAAAGTTTAGAGCTTGCTTCCAAAAATTTTTGTAAATTAGTGGTATACATAATTGTCATTATTTTCAGTTGTCAGATATTATTAAACATATTGCTGTAAAGTAAATATAAAATAATAATATAAAAAATAGTAATGATACATTCATGCTATACAAAATAAATACTCCTTTCTGTTTATTAAGTTAAACACTGCAAAATATCGTTGAAGCTAATTATCTCGAAAACACCAGTAAATCACAATTAACAAATTACCATAAATACAAATTTAAAGCAATTTAATTTTAATTTATTTCTATTTTGTGAATAAATGTTAATACATATGTCAGTTCTGGAATAATCTGAAAAGTAAAAATATTGACAACAAGAAATTGATTTTTGTATTTATTAACGCAAAAAAAGCTATTAGATGCAATAAGGTTGTAAGTATAATTTGTTGTGTTTTATGCAATATCTTGAAATGAGATTTTCATTTCATGTAATCGAAAACTTTTATGTTTATAAATATAAAATTAACGTCATATTTAATAAAAACACAATTACATTGAAATGTAGGAATTAGATTAATTAATTACACATTAAGCTAATAAATAGAAACATATAAATCATTATAAACCAATTCAAAGCATTCGAACAAGGTTTCGCAAATAATAAATTTCCGATATACGAGTTGAAGCGTAAACGGACAATTTTTTGCACTTAGCGGCCGAGCGGTCGACCAGAATAACTTGTACTTGGATGTATCATCGACACACTACTAAAATATTTATAGAACTTACTAAATTCCATCAGTGTACGTACCTGTCGGTGAGGTTTGTTTTTATTTAGGACTAACTCAGTATAGTCAACCAAACAGACTTGGCCACTCTGTTAGTTTTTCTTTTATCTGTGCAATGGGAGCTAAATGTCTACTTAGTTTAGAAAATTATACGATTTACGAGTTTGAACACATTTGACTCATTTTTTAAGAGATCGGATTATATTTTTGAAAAATCAGTTATAGCGATTGTTTCCTTTTTGTAACTCAAACTGAGGACTGAAACTGAGTTAGATTTAGCTCCCAAAAAAGAGTCTATTAAATGGGCAACATACATTTTGAATACCATTATGACCTGGAATTGCAAATAAAATTGCTCCATAATTCAAAGAGTTTATTAGTTTGTTCTTCTGTGTCAACGGGACAAAATGTTAGAAACCGGGACATGTTTACAACATTTTACAGTAAAATTGTAATTTTTACACGCAAAGTGTATCATTTTTGGTCAAATTCGTCAATAATTAAATATTTGCAGTAAGTAAACTTTTCTTTAAACTAAAACTGTTTTAAACTCAATTAACGACAATTTCTAGATACGAAAAGAAAACATCAACTAAACAGATAGAAAATTTAATTCAAATAAATATGCATTGATTGAAACAAATCTTGTGTTTCAATAATTGTTTAATCGTTTAATTGTATCAAACAACTTTAATTTTCAGTTCAAATATACAATTTGTGTATATAACGAACGAGATTTATTTAGTTCAAATAATTATGACTGTGTTTTTAAAAGAATTTTTTAGAAATTTTTTAAGTTTTTTAAGTTTAAGCAAAAATATTACTTTGAAGGAAAGATTTCTTAAAAGCAAAAAATCTTTTCAATCTGTGTAGACATAATAAATCAGAAATAATTCAAATCGATAATGATTCGTTATGATGAAATTCATTGCTACAATAACCATATTTTCAAGAGAGTAGGTACCTGAAAAACGTCTTGTACAATTTCAACATCGATAAATAATATCACCGTTGCTCTCGCTGCTTTGTGCTTGTACCTATTATCCGTCTAGTGCATCACGACGACAGAGAATATGTTAGACTTGTTAAAATGCGAGAACATAAATCTGCAGGCCAAGGAACATCATCAGCAGATTAAGAAATGATGTCAAAACGGACGTCTCACTGTGCACGTTAAAATAAGCAACTTTATCAACTCTCCGCACACCATAACGTACATTTCGCGAACTGTATGGCTTTCTTACGATTGTGAATTATGCCCTCACATCTATGTTCTCACGTCCGAACGCGACGATATATTTATGGAATAAACGACAGCGAACAATGTAGCAATTAATATGCACTCTTAATATTTCACACCTCTGCTTTATAATTACGGGGAAGAAAAACTGGCGAGTCGCTTTAGTGTCATGAAGATATATCATTTCGAATGCGTTTGAGTCATTGTGTGCAGCATAATTTAACAATAAAACTACGGCACAATTTCGCTTAAAGTCTATTTAAATTCAGTTCTCTTGGTGTTAGGTACAGTGAATGTGGGCTATAAATCTCACCGATAATTCGATTTAAGTTTTTTTTCTTGTGGTTAAAGGAAATATGAATGTATGCAGATTAGTTGACGACAATTATACGTGATGTGTGGAGCTTTGTGAGGGTTTTCTGTCATAAAATTATCAGTCTTTTCATGGGAAGATAGCCATTATAGAAATGAATCACTGATTTCACAAACAACAGAAATCATACCTTATGGCTATTTTATATAGGTATAACGCTGGGAGACAAAAAATGATTCTTGAAATAATCTAATGTGTCCAGATTTCTCAGTAACGAATATTATCACGATATCGGGATATACTCGTAATCAATTGTCATATTTTATTTAGAGCGATTGTAGAAAAAGAATTGCATAATAATTTTTATGTAACTTTTAAAGCGATTTGATATGAGTGATATAAATTTCGTGCAGCGCGCACTACGTCAATCGTAACGGTAGATGGAAACGTAGCTGGGACAGTGGAAGATTATTTACTATTAGTACGATACGATCAGAACAATTTAATTTCGGAATTTTGAATAGTAGTGCGAGTTAAATATAAATAATGAATATAGAGGTGCAATTAATTATACCCAACAATATGTTACAAACACGGATTCAAACGGATTCACTGATCGCGTCAAAACTTCGCATCTCGTTCGACTGCCTCGCACCAAAACCCACAAGCGAGGGAAGCCGAATTGCGCAAAATATTGTTCATGTTTATTTCGGTCTTTAACTAAATAATTTAAATTAACAAATAGTCGGTATGCTACTTAATTCAAGGGATATGTATCGCAGTAAATAAGGCCTAGTTCCATGATAACTGCGTTGTCCTGCTAATTTTCGTTACTGAGATATCGGCTTCCATCTTGTCGCAACCTTTATTACATAAACACTGAAGAAAACAAAAACGCCAATCTATAGAAGGGACTTTAAATGCCACCTGAACAAAAACTGAAATTGTTTTTCTAAGTGGTTTAAGAGAAAATAAATCGGAAAGACGAGCTATAATTTAAAACTGCAAAAATCGGGTACATTTTTGCACTTCTCTCGCGCTCATGTTTACACCGAGAGGAAAACAATTTTGACCATCATACAACTTCTGTAGAAATGATTCAGGAGTATGACACTTTATTTCAGTTTTTTCTGTTCAGTAGATTTAGAGTTATGGGCCTTCAAACACAGAAGTCAATACTATCGAAACGAGAGATGGCAGTTAGGGCGATTCTCTCGTGCGGGGTCACATATAGGTTGGTCGAAAAACAAGAAATTGTAAAATTTCTCAAGAGTAACTATCAATTGTTTACATTTAAAGTAATCATGTCTTAGGGAATAGTTCAGTATAGGTAAATCTTTAAATCGATAGGATCAGATCACTACAAGACTAAGAAAAAGTAGCAATAATTTTTCACTTGATTTTGTAAAATGAGATTCGAAAAATGAGAAAATACGATCTTTTCTAATAATTTGTGCACAGAACTTATTTCGTAAAAAAATACCCTGGGTAGTCTTTATTGCATGAAAAGTACTAGGGTTTTGGTAACAAAAAATCTGCACGTTTAGTTTCAAAACACGTAACTGTTTTTTTGAGAATTTCTTTCATGTCGAACTGAATCTTCAAAGCATTGCAACAAAATAAGCGTAGATAATGTACGGAACATTATACCTACAGCGGATTTCTGATGTATCTATCGGATTTCGAGAAATTAATAAGGGTATCTGACAAAAGAATTTAATGATATTAACATTTTCTTGAATTTTCAAGCAACAACTTTACTGAAAAAGCACATGTTATTGTTATTATTACTGATGAGTAACACTAGCAATAGTACATTATCAAATGCAGTTCTAATAATTTTTTTGTTAATAATAGTGGTGAGAAGAAACGATAAAAACAAAAGATATTTTCTGAGATATAAAAATATAAATCTTTTTTTTCGCAATAGTTTTTAAAAAGAGAAAAAGTTGTCGACGGCATATATAACACATCTAATGTGGTCAGGCACATGACTTTAATATCATACTATACAGAAGTTTCAACCTGTGTGAAACACTAATGTTTACACAATATTGCCAATAGAATCAAAACAGCTGTCAAATCCTGGCTAATTAGTTTTAACGCAGACACGACCGATCTCGATCAATGCTCTCGATCTTGCTCATGCAGCTAAACTATTAGTTTTACCAAAAAAATCTCATAGACACAAATTCTCAAAATTTCCTCTACTATAATTTATTATTTAACTATTTTGATGACATTGCAGAAATGGCCGCTCATTTGCAAAATCGTTGAAAAATGCTAAGATTAAACCTCCAGTTCCTTTGGACCCTTTTGAAGAAAACTTCTTTCAGCTCTAAGTTCAGTCATGAAACTTCTAAATATGAAGTTTTGTCCTGATACCTTTAGTAGTTTCTCAGGAATCGTCGCCACAAAAAACGGGTACACAAGGACATATTTCAGAAATGAAGGTCGTGAAATGAATTTGATATGAAAATGTGTGTTGTATTTTAATAATTCAATGATATTTTAAAACAACAAACACTCCAATTTTAATGAATTCCATACTTTTTTCAGCATTTGCGGGGGTTGACTTTATCTAATAAATAAGCTAAAGCCAATAAATCAAATCTGATATGATATTTAAAATCATGAGAAAAAAAGTAAGAGTTCTGAAATCAGTTATTGAAACTACTTCAAAAAGTGAGAGAACCATTTGTCTTAGGACAATATTAGTTTTTTACCACATATACTAAATAAAATTTAATTAAATTAAAAAAGGAAGTGTAGTATAATAAAAACCCTCCTTTCCTTGGTATGTATTAGAGTTGTTCAAGATCTAGTTTCGACTTTGTTAAGTCATCATCCGCCTAGATAGTAACGTTATCAATAAATTTGGCAGTGTAGTTCTTTAACAAATAATTTAATGAGCGTATGACAAATTATTAATAGTTCTTTTATTCAAGAAGGGATTAAAAATTCAAAGAAATATAATATTTTCATTTCATTTCATTCGATTTTAGATAAGAGTTGTATCTTACAATTTGTACATATTTGGTTTATTAGTTTAAAGTGTAATTTTAAATATTAAATGAATTGTATATTAATAATATAATCATAAAAAATAAACTGATATTATGTAAATATTATAACACGTCACTATCAATGTGTACAAAACCAATTTTATTTTACGAACACACAACGTAGTCGGTATAACAAAATAATATCTTAAAAACAGAAAACAGCTCACACCACCACATGTTATATACCTGCGTCGACAAAAACGGGCAATAAACGTCCGATATAATTGATTTTACAATGCTCTACCAACGCCACCTCTACACCCAATTTGCATAAACTAATATTGCGCTAATTCGAAACAACTTCATAAACTCCGGCCCGATTTACATATAATGAACGATTTGTGGGTTCATTTATCTTTTTTTTTCCTGTCGACGCTGAGGTCGCGTCCATAGAAAATAATTGAGTGAATTTAAAATCGAACCATAAGCTCAAGACTCGTTGCATTCATACATTTATAATTTACTGTTCGATTATCTCGATTACAATTACAAAATATGGGCAACATTTACAACGTCCACCTACGCTATAGCCGGGTTCAGATCAGCGAAAGCCGTTTTCTCAACGAACGATAATCGACAGAATAAAATTCGAGTGAAGACAATATAAATTAGTATCGGCATCTGCCGGCACATTATACGTTTATATACAGTACAGGGAAGAGTCTAATTTATCTCAAACAATTATCAACACACTGCGATAAAGCACAATTTATGTACCTTCCGATTCAGCATTTAATATACCAACAGTGGTGTTACGTAAGTGAACACATCGGACGGAGTATTATTTCACACGTAGAAGTTTATAGCGACACTATCTGATGATGAAAATAATGAAAATGTCTAAAGAATTCAGTGAAGAATAAAGTGCCTTGTGGTAATTATTCTTTACTGTAAATACAATAATTCGATACTGTTTTCAAATGCAATTTTCTTTGTATTCATGGTTTAGTAGATATTTTTTTACAATGGATATTCTTCCTGGAGGTTTGTACTTACTTAATGCACTTTAATAATGATGAAAAACATAAAACATTTCCTTATAATTTAAATTGGAAAATAGCTGATTCGTATTTTTAGTATTCGTTGCGTTTATTTGACTTTAAGTAGTGGAAAAGTTACATATTCCACTAATTCTGCCGATAGTGCATACTACCAGATAAGTAGTACCTTTATCTTTCAGACAGTATGAAAATGCCATCCGATTTCATCCGATTTTATATGAAAAGCAATATATTTCCATTGAGTTGCAAATTAATATACATCGCAGTATCAACCCGGAGACTGAATAACGTGGCAAAATTCACCTTCTTGGGCTATTGTAAAATATGCATTAACCATGTTGACAAAGTAGTGCAGGAAAATTATGTTGAGAGTGGGTATTAATTGTAGACAGGAGTTTTATCATTGGAAATGGTAAAGGGGCTCATAGTGAACGTAGAAAAAATAAATGCAGGTCATGGGGTGGTATAATGTTTATTTGGGGGGGTTGAAAGCGGGTGCAAAGTATATTATTGCGTTTTCCGGCGAAACTTGATGTTTTATCCAAAAGCGTCCTATACTAAGTTGTAGATCATAAAAAAATCTACAACATTCATATGGGTCACTTTTTACTATGACCTCAAAATTTCCGAGAAAAATGCGAATGCCAATGCCAAAACGAATTTTCTGTTTTTAATTTTTTGTTGTCGCAACAATAATTCAATTTTAATCAAATTTTGTGAAAGCGTGCCTTTCTATACCTTAAATAAGTATACATTTTTTTATTACACAAAAAACAAGAAGTTTTTGAGATATTTAGCTTTTTCCGTCAAAATCAGACCTTTTTTAAAACAAAATTCTGTGGTGAAAAATCGTCGTACAGAGTTCTTCTGGGACTCAATTTTGTTGTTTTTACATGTACTTATTGATACAATAATAAAAACAATAGTTACTATTTAACAACAGGCTCAAACATTGAAAAAACTCAACAACGACCTTTGCAACACTGAATTTTTCAGTAATTGTTCATTATTTGCTTAAATTTATAAGTAAATTGCAATATTTGTTACGGCACATTAAATTGTACGAAAAAAATACAAAGGAAACTGGCTCTAATTTCTACACTAATGCTATAACCATTAAATTAGAATAAGAAATCTTCAGATAAGTAAGCAAAATAACAGTTTTTGGCTTAGAATCAAAAAGTATCCAATACAAAAGTTGTAGGTCAAGCAAAAATCCACAAATTTTGTAGAGGTTACTATATAACATAACCTCAAAACTCCCGAGCAAAATTGCAAATAAGGCAATGATTGGCATAGTTAAATAACTATGCCAATCTATAAAAATGAAATAGAAAATGATAAACAAATACTTTTCATTTTTTATTTGTAAATCTGTAAATATATATTGACGGGGTGGGGTCGTTCGGAAAAAGATATTTGAAAATGCAAGTCGCGGTAGGTGCAGCGTGTGGTATACTGACGATGCCTGTCTCTCCGTCTGGGTTCCACGTTGTCACCAAGGCCCTACGAGGTGCGCCAAGTTAATAGTTTCCTCCAGGCCGGTGAGCGAACTCATGTGCCAGGGTTGCGTACCGTCTTTTATCCTGCTCGGTCCAGGTCGTGTGTCGACACGTAGTGGCAGGGGGCTCCTACGCCCTCGCTGGTCATGGAGCGCACTGGTATTAGGGGCGTGTTACAATATTAACTTTTGTAATTTATTATTATCAATTATTAAAGTACTGTTTCACATTAAATGTTATCACATTATTAACTAAAGATTTTTTCATAAACAGTTTGTGATCTTTTAAGACATAAATAATTTACTTTCAGAAGTTTCGTCAAAACTAAATTAAAATTATAAATTCTAAAAAAAATGAATTTTTCGCATTTTTCTCGGAAGTTCTGAGGTTATGTTATATAGTAACCTCTACAAAAGTTGTATATTTTTTCTTGACCTACAACTTTTGCATTGGATACTAAGACAAAAACTAACTATTTTGGTTACTTATCTGAAGATTTCTTATTCTAATTTAATGGTTATAGCATTAGTGTAGAAATGGGAGACAGTTTCCATTGTATATTTTTCCGTACAATCGAATGTCGTAACCAGTATCGCAATTTTCTTAAAAATTTAAACAAATAATGAACAACTACTGAAAAATTCACTATTGCAAAAGTCGTTTTTGAATTTTTTAAATTTTTGAGCATGTTGTTAAAGAGGGACTATTATTTTTATTATTGTGTCAATAAGTACATGTAAAAACAGCAAAAATGAGACCCAGAAGAACTGTACGATGATTTTTCACCACAGAATTTCTTTTTAAAAAAAGTCTGATTTTGACGGAAAAAACAAAATATCTCAAAAACTTCTTGTTTTTTGTATAATAAAAAAATGTGTGCTTATTTAAGGTATAAAAGGGCACGCTTTCACAAAGTAGTTTGATTAAAATTGAATAATTGTTGCGTCAGCGAAAAATAAAAAACAGAAAATTCGTTTTAACATTGGCATTCGCATTTTTCTCGGAAATTCTGAGGTCATAGTAAAAAGTGACCAATATGAATGTTGTAGATTTTTTTATGATCTACAACTTAGTATAGGCCGTTTTTGAATAAAACGTCAAGTTTCGCCGTAAAACGCAAAAATATGCTTTGCACCCGCTTTCAACCCTCCCAAATAAACACTATACCACCCCATGACCTGCATTTATTTTTTTTACGTTCACTATGAGCCCCTTTGCCATTTCCAATGATAAAACTCCTGTCTACAATTAATACCGGTTTTGGCTTATAATCAGTTAATTTGCCTGCACTAAAGGGTTTTTTGGTGTCACTGATTCTAACTCTGTACCAATTTTTTTTTCGAATTCAAAATAGCGAGGTCTATATGGCAACCAAAATTTCGCGAATTCCTGCGAAACATGCCTCCTATGATAGCTCAAGCTCCGTGATTCCAAATATGTCAGATTTAAACAATTCAAAATGGCGGCTTAAATATTACGACCAAAAATGTGAAAGCTATGGATCGGCATGAAACTTATTTCCTATCATATTTTAAGCATCCTGATTCCAAATCTCATGTCAGATTTTGTAAATTGAGAACGGCGGATTCAATATGGCGGACCCAAAATCAAAATATATTCAAATACACATGAAACTTTTTGCCTGCGACATTTGAGGATCTCTAATTCCAAATCTGTTGTCAGATTTTCACCAGTCCAAATTGCGGATTTAATATTGCAAACCAAAATTTAGAAACTGTCGGACTTGAGATTCTTTCCTGTGATATTTAAGCTGTCGATTTCAAATCTGATGTCAGATTTTCAACAGAATTCACAGGCTGATAAATCGAATTGAATTTACTTTTATAAGCATTTAGAAAAACTTTGGAAAAACGCACAATAGTACAATAGTACTTGCTTGGAGTTTTGTACATCTGATGTCAGATTTGGAATCAGAAGTCTTGTAATATCGCAGGAAATAAGTTTCATACAAATCGAATATATTTTATTATTTTTTGTTGCCATTTTGGTTCCTCCATTTTGAATTTTGAAAATCTGATGTCATATTTGGAATCTCTCGTATGATTATACCCTCGCCTACGGCTGACTACATGCTCGCGATATATATCCTTAATTATGAGCTCGTCAAATAATATACTATTACCTACGGCTCACATATAATTTTGGTTCCTCCATTTTGAATTTTGAAAATCTGATGTCATATTTGGAATCTCTCGTATGATTATACCCTCGCCTACGGCTGACTTCATGCTCGCGATTTATATCCTTAATTATGAGCTCGTCAAATAATATACTATTACCTACGGCTCACATATAATTTTGGTTCCTCCATTTTGAATTTTGAAAATCTGATGTCATATTTGGAATCTCTCGTATGATTATACCCTCGCCTACGGCTGACTTCATGCTCGCGATTTATATCCTTAATTATGAGCTCGTCAAATAATATACTATTACCTACGGCTCACATATAATAAGTTCATTGCATACGTATCCATGACTATATAATCCCCATCATTATACACTGCAAATGATTATAATGACATTAGCGTTGTATAATAATGACAGTTCGTTCAAATAATGACTTCATTATTTGAACGAACTATCATCATTATACAACGCTAGTGTCAAAGTCTCTCAAAACCTACGTGGATGACAGTTATGTGACAGTTCGCCTCGCAATCATTGACAAATACATTTAAAATATTTGATTTAAAATCGAATTTGTGAGTCGTAAACATGCGAGCACATATCCTTAGTTATGTGCTCGTCATATAATATACTATTTATTGCATATTATAGAGACGCCTGTATGTCATGACGCTATTACAGGATTTTCACAAATTAAAATTTTTGTTGCGGTTGTCACTTAGCGAGGTTGTCAAGTTAAATATATTTTTAATATACCGGAAGTTCTATTCATTTTATTCTGCTAATTTGGCAAAGATTTCTTTTTCAAATAGAACACCTTTATATTTTTACATTTTTCAAAATATATTTGCTATCGTTTGAAAATACTTTTTATTTGCAGAGTGTTCATTTTATTATGGAAATTTATTGCATATTATAGAGACGCCTGTATGTCATTATGACGCTATTACAGGATTTTGACAAATTAAAATTGTTTGTTGCGGTTGTCACTTAGCGGGGTTGTCAAGTTAAATATATTTTTAATATACCGGAAGTTCTATTCATTTTATTCTGGTAATTTGGCAAACATTTCTTTTTCAAATAGAACACCTTTATATTTGTACATTTTTCAAAATATATTTACTATCGTTTGAACATACTTTTTATTTGCAGAGTGTTCATTTTATTATGGAAATTTATTGCATATTATGGAGACGCCTGTATGTCATTATGACGCTATTACAGGATTTTGACAAATTAAAATTGTTTGTTGCGGTTGTCACTTAGCGGGGTTGTCAAGTTAAATATATTTTTAATATACCGGAAGTTCTATTCATTTTATTCTGGTAATTTGGCAAACATTTCTTTTTCAAATAGAACACCTTTATATTTGTACATTTTTCAAAATATATTTGCTATCGTTTGAACATACTTTTTATTTGCAGAGTGTTCATTTTATTATGGAAATTTATTGCATATTATGGAGACGCCTGTATGTTATTATGACGCTATTACAGGATTTTGACAAATTAAAATTGTTTGTTGCGGTTGTCACTTAGCGGGGTTGTCAAGTTAAATATATTTTTAATATACCGGAAGTTCTATTCATTTTATTCTGGTAATTTGGCAAACATTTCATTTTCAAATAGAACACCTTTATATTTTTACATTTTTAAAAATATATTTGCTATCGTTTGAAAATACTTTTTATATGCAGTGTTCAATTTTTTATGGAAACTTGGTTAGTTTTTTTTCTAATAGATCACACTGTATATTTTTACATTTTTTGTTATAAGCAATCACTCAAAACTCAAAAAAACAATTACATACAATTAAAATAAATGTTCAAACTACAAAATTAAAATTAATATGAATGTATGTAGGAAAATATTCTTAATTTGTAGTGCAGGGGTTTTGACAAATTGCTTATAAATTAAAAATGATTCATTGTATAAAAAAAATATTCCTACAAACAAATCTCAGAATTAAGCCTAAAATTAATAAATTCAAAAAAATATAGGGTGTTATTAGTAAAAGAAACGGTTACAAAGTTTCCATAATAAAAGAAACAGCCAGTATATTAAAAATATACCTAAGGCTTTACATAAGAGAAAAAATGGTTATAGTTTTAACCATACATCTAAATATCTTTAACCTAAAAATATGTATAATGTAATAATCATATTAGAATACAAAACATAGTACATCACAATAACCAATCTTAATATGCAATGTCATAGTCTGTTCCAGTAGAGTTGAGAAAGCTAATAACTCTAGCTTTGACACTACTAATTATACCATCATAATGAATGCTAATTTATACATAACTGGAATACATTTAAAATTCTAATAATACATTCCCAGTGTAGGTACTCTGTAATTTGCGAGAATATCGACCGAAGCAAAAACGCGTGAACTTATAGGAAGTAACGCAAAAAAATGATCTGCCTTTTAAATTCAATTTACGTAGTTATAATAGAATTTCATTAAACAGTAAGCATGTAAAGTATGAAAAGGTGTCAAAATGTTAAAACTTAGTGGTTTCCTATTTAAAAAATAAACAAAAAAAGAATCTGGTAAAAGAATTTGTTAATTTTAACTAGTTTTTCAAATTAATACCGTTATTATACTTTATCTACAAACAATGCCCTATTTTGTCTCTTTTAATTCTTCAGATATCCTAAAATAAACTCGGTTAACCACAGTAAAAATAGTGTGAACTAAGGAATAAAGAAGAAAAAAACCAACGTCACTCAAGTCATCTCACCAAGTCAAGAGATGTAATGTCTTACTACTGTCAGTAATTGCTTAATTACTCTGGAGCCAATACGGCCGCCGTGAAGGTTAATTGCCCAGTACACCTTTAAACGAAACTCTTAGTTATTTCTACAATCTAACTATAATTATACAGATGCTGTTTCTCTCAGTTTACATGTAACCATTATTGCCAATTCTCGATACATAGGTACTTTATTTCACTGCTCAATTAGCTAGCCATAATCGGACAGAGGAAGAATCCTTCGTGTACAACAAACAAGCTTCTAACTGGTTCCTGGTAGTCGCTATTTAGACTTTACAACCGGGAAATTTGCTGGAAATAACCAAACTTGGAATTGAGATACAATGAGAAAGAAATAAATAAAACAAACTCTGTCTTGGTCTATTAGAGATATAAGGTTTTACTTTTTTACCTTAGTGGTTTAGAATTTTGTGGTGTAAGTTTGAGACATTCATCTATTGTCAACATTTTGCTTTTTGAGTCATTGATTTATCTCTAAAGTAAGTAAACTAAGTAAACTAATAGAGATTTTTAAAAACGTTTAAAAACAAATTCGTGTTGTTGACAAAGCTACACTGAGAAAAATTGCCGTAAAATTACACATAAATCATTGTGAAAATTACAATAGAAATGTGGTAAGTATAAAAATTGCACGTAATTCCAATTCTTTATACAAGTCTGTGCACTATTACAGCGATATTGCTGCTTTATTTCAATTACAATGATCTTTTAGTAAAAATACAATGGAAATATACCTTAAATTCGTAAAATTACAACGTATGTTGTGATTTTACTATTATAATAGCGGGTTTGTTGATATTGCCCAGACGCATGCGCTACGTTTGATCAGCTGTTTTGCAAACGAACGCCGGCACGCATAACATCGACTGCAGTACGTAGTTGGGCGCGTTCTGTCTCTGGTAAGTAACAATGATACAGTGAACTAAAACTTATCTAGATACCATGTAGGTGTAGGTTAAAATACCATGTCACACTGCAGAACAATTGTATTGTATTGTATGAAAGCTGTAACTACAGTATTCTACGTTTATTTGTGAAAATTTGCTTTAAGATTGAAGGGTTTTATACCAACAGAAAGATAATGAGCAATCTTCTTTTTAGGTTAACTTTTTTGTGTCTGTCTAATATGTTTCCTTGTTCTTACAGATACAGATGCGGAACATCTTGCACTATGTGTGTTTGTCAGAAAAAGAGTGAACGAGTATGTGTGTTCATGGTTGACCGAAGTGCATTTATATATTTATACGTGTGTTTTCTTTGTTTAAGTATTTGCCTACGCAAAGTATTTATTAATTGCTTCTGTGTAGTTTTAATGTATTTTTATGTCCCTCAAACTATTTTATACTTGTATGTACGTTTATATATTTATTTTTTACAAGTAATTTTATCTATACCATTTTGTTTGACCGTACTATTGTAACGTTTGACTGTGTGCATGATTACTGTTTTTTTTTTGTATTGTATGATAGATAATGTTAATATCTACTCAAGATCAGAATAAAATTATACAAATTAAAAATACTGCATATTTCATTGAATAATACACTGAAATAGATGTAAAATTATTACGCATTACCTCATATTTAATTTAAAATGACATTTAAATTGATGTTCAAATATTACGCATGGCTCCATATATCACTTAAAATTACATTACAAATCGGTGCAATATTTCAGCCAAATTCTTGTAAAATCACAGTGTAAATATACAATGACAATGTAAAAATACAATTGAGATGTAAAATTACACTGATTGTCGCAGGGCAAAAAACCTACTATTCCTACTGTAAATTCACATCAAATTTTTTTTCAGTGTAGATATCAAGAAATTTAGTTCATTAAAGTTACCAAAACTTTGTGTGTCAGCGTAATTTTTGACGACAATTAATAGTCTGAATGCTATTTTCAACGCTACAAAACCGGTAACTATAAATACAAATATTCGTTATGTAGGTAAAGATGTGAAGTCACAAACACACAAAAAGCAACAACTAATCATAGTTCGACAAATATGTACACTTATTGCTACTGGACATGTTTATTACCCACTTTCTTATCTTTTGATGGTTATTAACACGCGTTGGTGTGACTACTCAGCATTATATTGTACAACAGCTTAGGCTTTAGTGTATGCACATTTTTAGCTTACCATAATAAGCAAGCAAAAAATACTTCCTCCATTGATTGGATATTAAAATGGCCGCGTTAATGACATATTGTATTAAGTGTACAAGGCATGTGCATGTTGCGCGCACACATTTCAAGATTGCATCTTATGAAATCGATAGAAACCGCTTGACATTTACACATTGCAAATAAATCATTGTTTATTGATTAACCAGCATTATTAACACATAATTATATACCGATACTACATTAAAACACCGCAAATTATAAATACAGTGATTACTTTCTCGGCCACTATATAACTGTAAAAAGAAATGACATTTTGTGCTAATTTGTTCTAATTGCATTTAAATTTTTTACATGCAAAACAAAATGGTAGAAGTGGTATAAAAAGTAGTAAAATTGTATGCAGGAATTTATCTGCTATAAAATTTATACAGCGTTTGAATTATTTGTGTGATGATTCATTCATCTTACACAATCTGTTTAGTCAACAGTCAACACGCTGGTTTGTTAAAAAGTGTGTGATTCAGGTGGTCTCTTCTTCTTCTTGATAAACGATGCGTGTTTCCGAGATATTTGAATAAGCGTATGGTAATTTATTGACAGTCGAGTGTCTGTCAAGTTCAATATAGGTAAGCAATAAAAAAGTTTTGCTTTTTGGTTGATGATTGCGTACAATCAACTGTTAATTTATGACTATCGTTCTTGACGGGACAGATGTTTCAACTGTGTTACGATTTGTATACCCACTATCAAATGTAAAGCTGGGCCAAGTTAATCAGAAAGTTAACTTCGTTAATCATGAATCCGTTAATGCCACTCTAGATTTTTTGAAAAATCAAAAAAAAAGTTTTTTGCTTAAATGCTGTCTTGAATGTTTCATATTAGAAAAAAAAATGTTAAATGCTTATTTGATGAACATACGGACAAGCGTCTAGCCCAGCGTACATGCAAAAAGTTTAACATGAGAGGTTACAGCCTAGAGACCTATACGCTCTTATCTTATTTGGAGGAATTACATACGTGGTGTGAAATATAACATAAAATATTAGCAAACACAAAGATTTTGTGGAAATATCCTCGGTACGTACGTTGAACTGACGCTAGCCGAACAATGTTACAGCTGTCTGATGTAACGTGTTTTGTTCTTGATTAGTTGGTAAAAAAATAGCAGGAATAATTAGTGACATTCTTGGAGTATATCGTGATCGAAAGGAAGCAGCAGATTTTCTAATAGAACTAACATGGCAAGCATAGAATCGTTTGGAATTAAAGTCGCCTCAGCCTAACGTATCCACAGTCCACACCGGTAAAAAAGTAATGTCGGTTGAAGATTATTACAACGTTAGAGCGGATGACGTTTAATTATCATCTTTTGAACTTTGTTGTTGTGTTTTCTGCTATTTCACAAGTTGTAGTGTGTAAAACGTGCAAATCAAATGCGAAATTGGCCGAAAGTGGCAACCGTGACTTGGTGACGTGGTTTCTTGTGAGAATTTTGAACAAACTTTTATTCCGAGTTGCCGATTTGTTCAAAAAGGATATGAAATGAATAGCGGAATTATCCTTGTCATGCGCATAAGAATAGGTGTAGATGTAATTGAAAAGTTTTGAGCATTCAAGGACCTTCCTCGTCAGATTTTTCACTCATTTTACGATAAAGTCGTTCGCACCATTTTTGTGGAAACAGAAGCATTGTCAATAAAGTATGCAGAAAGCAGCAGAAGAAGGGAGGGCTAAAACTCAATTGAAAATAGTAAAAAAATAATGGCGTAACTATCTCGGACAATGGAACATAGAGAAAACATAGCTTTTCTTCTCTGTATGATTGGTGGCGCTTATCAGCTGGAGAAATGTTGTTGATATTCTCATAAAATCTAAATACTTACTGCAAAGCTTGCAAATTTTGGAATAAGAAAAGAAAATAAGAAAAGGAATGCATAGATCACGTGAAAAACTAATGGCACTTGTCCCCGCCATTTGACAAAAACCAGTTAGGGCCTCGAAGAGAAAGGGAAGTGAACCCAGAAGCCTATAAATGAGCTTTCAATTTATGATGGGCTCGTCATAATCATGATTCAATTGATAACATGAAGAAAATAAATCTGGGCGACACTGTATCATAAATTCTGACTGATCAAATGCCACCTGGTGATTTCATTTTCATTTTCTCTTTCAAGTGACAAAGTAATTGTGGATATTGCAGCAAGTATAGCTATATGTGTTGTCAATGATACATTATCCACCCTTATGAAGATTATGAAGGTATTATGTATGAGCATCTAGCCAACCTGCGATAATATCTGCGCGAAGGCTGACGCAAGGCGCATCATGTTTTCAGACCCATCCCTGACTGATGCTGCAAAACAGGCCCGTCTGTCGTCAAATTAAACAGAAAGAAACAAGAGGAGGAAAATGTTAATTTGACAAGATAATTATATGGTCCAGGCACGCCGACTATAGTAAAATATAACAATTCTATACATCAAAGTTACACAATATTTTAAATGGTGTTTTCTCAAAATCGCATTTTTCAAACTGGCCGGAACGATAACTTCAACTGATCTTCGTCAATTCACTTGAAATTTTATATGCAGCTTCAGAACAACATTGTCTAGAGAAGTACGTACGGATTTTACGATAAGTTCGAAACTTTTTTTGTTATAAACAATTTTTAACCTAATTTTCTACCTAAAAGTGATATTTTGTGTTCAAATGTGCGCCATTTAGTGAAAATCTGCGTGCAAAATCTTTCCGGCCGTGCAACCCTGTCCGCCGAAAGAGGTTTCCTTTGATGTCCTCTAAGGCTGCTATTTTTTTATTTATTTTTGTTTTTTTTTTTATTGTGAATATTCCATAAGGGGCTTTCAATAAGGGGCTTTAAAGAGATTTTGTAATTCATTTACTATATTGTAAAAAATAGACCTACAAAATCGGCTATCTTTTCTCGCGCTAGAGTGGCATTACCCCTTAAATTACGGTAATTAATTTTTTTCGCAAATTACCGTTGAAATTCAAATTATTAATTAAGCTCTATTTCTGTATTATTTCTTTCAGAATTCACATATTCCACATTTTTCTGTGAAATTACCACGGTAGTTTTACAGGGAATTTTATTAAGTTCACAGGAAAAATACTTTAATATGGTTACTTGAAAAACTGCTCTACGCGTGTTTCTCTTCGTAAAAAAAATACTCGAAATGACATTTTGAAGGATATTGTATTCCTTTTTTTTTGTTGGTGTTCCGACAGGTTCCAACCCAATTTAAAGGATTCCGCAAGAGTGAAAAGATTGAGAAATGCTCATCTAGAGGTTAATATGCACTAATATAATAAATTAACAATAATAAGAGGTATGATATTTACGTATATTCACAGAAGTAACAGCAACAAAATTTAATATAATCGACCAACACATCAAAATATACTCGCAAATAACCTTAAATCACTCCATATAACACAAAAAATATCTCATTGGTGCCGTGTAGGGGAACCCGCAATACGCCAAACTGCACAATACAAACATTCCAATACGGTATGTTCACATTTTGAGGTTAATTGTGAGTGAGGTTAATTATAAGCGAAAATAAACTCACCGGCGTAAGATTGTTGTCACACTTCATCACAAGTGGTTGCTAGGCAGTCAAACAAAGACACTGGTAACACTTTTTGATTTGGTTCACGTAAAAATTATGCATATTTTGAAATTGTATAGGCAGCGATGAACAACGCGATAGAGCCGGTGTTGTGACTGATAACGCGGTGGGGTGGGGAACACGGCCTGCTCCGCTGTTCTTGAAATGCCTTTCGACGCAGGTGTTTTTTGCTGATTTCGGACTGCGTATGTGAACTTGTTTGCTTGTTATACGTTTGTGATGAAGGATGATTTTAACTTTAATGGTTTTGAATACGAAATAATATAATTTCGTGTGGAAATGTTTATTTATAATGACTATTTATGAATAATTATTCCAAAATAAGACATACTGTAATTAATAGATATTACAAATATTAAATTACCACGTAAATAAAAATTAAATATGGTAAATTGCGTTGGCTTAAATTACCGAGTACCTAATTAAAAATCCAAAATGGTAAATTACGCTGGTTTAAATTACCGGGTTATTAAAAATTCAAAATGTTATGTTAATAAAAATGTTTGGTAAATAAAAGTCATTATTTTGTAGATAACTAACAATCTGACTGAGGATGTTAAATTTCCGTAATTATATTTTTCAGCAAATTACCGCTGAAAATAAAATTATTACATTCAAATTTAAATTACCACGTAATTAAAAATTGCAATTGGTAAATTATATTTTCTTAAATTGCCGGGTAATTCAAAATGATACAGTTATGTAAAAAAAATTGGGAACAGCCTTATAAGTCATTGTATTGTAGATAACCACCAATCGCTGATGCTTTTCCTAATTTACTAGTAGTAATTCATTATTAAAATGAAAGCAGGGACTACAATAAAAATACTTTTTATACCAGCAATTTATAAAATGGCAAGCATAGCAGCATAATTATAGTATAAAATACTGTAATTTGTTACCGACTCACAAAACGGCGTTGTCCTGGCGTTGTCCTGGTTTCACAAACAATGATCACATCTTATCCGGATCACCAGAACATTCCTTTAAATCATGAATTTGATAGTAGATAGATGGCTTCTGATTTAAAATGTTCATTATTGGCTCCGCTGAATTAAGTAATGAAAAATCCGGAAATTACCATTAATTACGGTAATTTATTTAGTAATTTATCTGACAAATTACGTTCTTACATCCCTAAGTACCTCCCAGGCAAAGCACAAACAACAGTGCACTTGTCGACTGCTTAGGAGTGGTGGGGTACATTCACGCAAGTACTGATGGAAGGCTTTTGATATTAATTTATAAATTCGGTAAATTAACATCTGTAATTAAAATTTTCAGTAAATTACTGGTAAATTACCAACGAAAATTTAAATTGACGATAAATTACCTTCAGTAGTTTAAACCGTAAATTACGGTAATTAAAAATCGGTAAATTGCCATTAATAACGGTAATTAATTTGGTAATTTACGCGGCAAATTACGCTTTTACATCCCTGATAGTAAGTAAACACTAGGTGCTTCTTATTTGGTCAAAAATGACTTTGTCAATGTGGACTCCTTCAAAATGTTATGTGATCAGAAAGACATATAAACGTGTCGTTTTAAAAACATTAGAGGTAACATACCTTATGCTGCACGTGGTCCTGTGGTAGTCCTGTAGTAGACCTCCATATTATCTTTCCTGTAAAAAGAAAAATAAAAACTAATAATCAAAAACAAAATGTATCACACAAGTTTAAATTAAAATTCGGCTACTTCTGTTACTACTAGACTAAATTTGACAATAGTTACTACACAGAAATGATTTTTTTTTGTTTTTTAAGATACTAGAGTTCGAGTATTTTTAGGTAAGTCAAATTAATATAGTTGGATACCACCTAAATTTATATTTTAAAAGTATATTTTTGCTTTGACTTTAAAATACGTTTCTTTTTGTTAAAGTACCTCAACTTTGATGGTAACGAATATATTTTTAAACAAGAGAATATTTCTTTCTTTTAAAGTAATATTTTTGCCTTGGTTTAGACATACGTTTACTTCCAACAAAGAAATCGTGATTCAAATAAATGTATTGTTAGTGTGAAACATCATTCAACTGTATTGTTAGATGATCCTCAGTATATAATAGTAACTCGAATATATAACAGTAACTCTTTTAAAGTAAAATCCCTAATTTACTACCTACAACTTGGAATAAGAAAAAAAAATTTTGTGCTTTTGCTTTTGTGCATAAGTTGTAGATTTATATTATTGTGATTTTGGGGTAGTTTGCTAAAAAGAAAATCCCCAGCGTTTATGAGTAAATGCATTGATAATATACAATTAGACATATGAAACAGATACACAAGATGTACAACAATTCTTTTAAACGTTATAATAATTTTTCTGCAGCTTCGTAACAATATTTTGTAAATTTTAAGTTTTGAGACAAAAGACATAGATAGACATAGATAGTCGATTAAATTATTGTGATTTAGGGGTTGTTTGCCACAGAACGCGAACGGGTGACTAACTAATCGAGATAGTTTGCATTTTTACGTATGGAATATAGGAAAATACCAAATTTAATGATAATATATTATCCTGTTTTGAAATTATGGGTATGCAAAGTTTTAAAAATCGTTCGGACATGATAATATATTTAAAGCCCGATTGACGCTCACCTAATTAATCTAGAGAGGTGGTATGGGTGTCATTTTATAGCTTTTTCCATGAATTTTTTCCTGACATAGAACACAATAGGCCTTGTGGGGGAATTTTGTTTACTTAATTAAAAAATAAAAGTTTAATGTTAAGTATTTCAAAATGATCATTGTTTAAAATTTTGAAAAAAAAGCACATAATATCACACTGTTTTCAGTCAATTCCCAAAGTTTGATAATGTCTACAAACATATTATTTAGAAGGAGAAGTTAACTATAACTTCAAATGGTATTGAAACTCAACAGTTATTTATAGTCTAATAGTACCGCTTCTATGATTTAAAATTAATAACCATCCATAGCTAATAGTTAATAGGCTTCTCATAACTATAGTTAACAGAGTCTTAATTTTGTCGTCTTCAAATTTTTAGCTTCTTTCCATTTAAATGCTGTGAAATTGTCTTTTTTTTTATTCTCCGAACAAACATCCATAACCATATCATCATCACGATTGACCTAAACTTCAGAAACCAGTCAAATATTGACGAATGGCTCAGGACATCAACTCGTTACAAAGCCACAAGACCCATAACAACCATATAAGAGTACACAGAGCGCGACAGAGAACGATCGTACGGCCCGAATCGGATCACTTTCTCCACGAGATCCACCTGCTCGGTATCTGGAGCAGGCGAGCAGCCTCCGTATTCCAGCGGCGCGCGGTGGTCAGGGCCCTCCGCGATCGACGCGGTCCGTTATTCCATGCCTTCAGGCTCGCCAACGCCAACTATCACGAACGTGACATTTCAGAGGCGCGCACACCGCGATCCGACCGACAATGATGTAATAATACCCGAGCAGACTACAATTTCTCTTCTTCTATTTCGCTTTTTCTTCGCATTTTTGTGATATTTCAATTTGCCCGATGATAATTTAGTGTGAAACGATTGTGTAAGAATTGGGTGGAAACGAAACTATCTATTTCGTGTAGGATATGCAAATTGGTGGTTTAGTTTTTCGAGAATTTGAAAGGGTGATTGTGTTAATTTAAATGTTAAGGTTTTTGGAATTTTCTGTCACGGAGTTGATCGAAGAAGCATGCTGGTACCCTGATTGTAAGGTTTTAGATATGGTGGTGAGATTATTGTTGGATTCGTATCGGATTTGGTGTGATGTAAGACCCTCGAGCGATCTGAGGTGGAAAAAAATGTTGGTATAAACCTTTCACGTCTCCACATAAATCTTTGTTAATGCCGGAATAATGTTGTGAATTGTGGGTGTTGTAAATGTTTTTAATTAACAAATCGATAAGTTACTGAAATCCATTTATTATCATCGGAATGAGTGAATATATTATTTTCTAGTTTACTGACCATTTCTTACACACCCACGCAAGAGCACTATAGATAAATAAGTGTTGTGCAAAAAGTAATAAATCCCGAAGTGCTATACATAAATCGTGAGATGTTTACGCATATTTATTATTATATCTAGATATATATATATAAACACGTTGTCAAATGAGAAGTGGTAAATATTTTTCTCAAAAATTTGGACGTCATTTTGTCTGAATTCCACGATGTTAAGATTAAACGTCTCACTTAAGCTATTTTGCAAGAAAAGTACAATTGAAAATTGTACAACACTGATAACTCTGGACAACTTGAATTTTGTGAATGAGCATTTTTGATAGATGTCTTTGCGCTGATGACAAATCCAGACACAAAAGTGCGCGCACACCGCAGCCGACCGACAATGATGTAATAATACCTGAGCAGAGTACAATTTCTCTTCTTCTATTTCGCCTTTTCTTCACATTTTTGTGATATTTCAATTTGCCCGATGATAATTTAGTGTGAAACGATTGTGTAAGAATTGGGTGGAAACGAAACTATCTATTTCGTGTAGGATATGCAAATTGGTGGTTTTGTTTTTCGAGAATTCGAAAGGGTGATTGTGTTAATTTAAATGTTAAGGTTTTTGGAATTTTCTGTCACGGAGTTGATCGAAGAAGCATGCTGGTACCCGGATTGTAAGGTTTTAGATATGGTGGTGAGATTATTGTTGGATTCGTATCGGATTTGGTGTGATGTAAGACCCTCGAGCGATCTGAGGTGAAAAAAAAAAAAACATTGGCATAAACCTTTCACGTCTCCACATAAATCTTTGTTAATGCCGGAATAATGTTGTGAATTGTGGGTGTTGTAAATGTTTTTAATTAACAAATCGATAAGTTACTGAAATCCATTGATTATCATCGGAATGAGTGAATATATTATTTTCTAGTTTACTGACCATTTCTTACACACCCACGCAAGAGCACTATAGATAAATAAGTGTTGTGCAAAAAGTAATAAATCCCGAAGTGCTATACATAAATCGTGAGATGTTTACGCATATTTATTATTATATCTAGATATATATAAACACGTTGTCAAATGAGAAGTGGTAAATATTTTTCTCAAAAATTTGGACGTCATTTTGTCTGAATTCTACGATGTTAAAATTAAACGTCTCACTTAAGCTATTTTGCAAGAAAAGTACAATTGAAAATTGTACAACACTGATAACTCTGGACAACTTGAATTTTGTGAATGAGCATTTTTGGTAGATGTCTTTGCGCTGATGACAAATCCAGACACAAAAGTGCGCGCACACCGCAGCCGACCGACAATGATGTAATAATACCTGAGCAGAGTACAATTTCTCTTCTTCTATTTCGCTTTTTCTTCACATTTTTGTGATATTTCAATTTGCCCGATGATAATTTAGTGTGAAACGATTGTGTAAGAATTGGGTGGAAACGAAACTATCTATTTCGTGTCGGATATGCAAATTGGTGGTTTTGTTTTTCGAGAATTTGAAAGGGTTATTGTGTTAGTTTAAATGCTAAGGTTTTTTGAAATTTTCTGTCACGGAGTTGATCGAAGAAGCATGCTGGTACCCGGATTGTAAGGTTTTAGATATGGTGGTGAGATTATTGTTGGATTCGTATCGGATTTCGTGTGATGTAAGACCCTCGAGCGATCTGAGGTGGAAAAAAATATTGGCATAAACCTTTCACGTCTCCACATAAATCTTTGTTAATGCCGGAATAATGTTGTGAATTGTGGGTGTTGTAAATGTTTTTAATTAACTAATCGATAAGTTACTGAAATCCATTTATTATCATCGGAATGAGTGAATATATTATTTTGTAGTTTACTGACCATTTCTAACACACCAACGCAAGAGCAGTATAGATAAATAAGTGTTGTGTAAAAAGTAATAAATCCCAAAGTGCTACACATATATATCTTTCGATGTATACGCATAATTATTGTTATTATTTGTAAAAATGTAAATTATATCGCTGTCAACTTTAGTTTTTCAAATGGGATGGTATATACCTTTCTCCAAAATTTAGTAGAGAATTTTTTTTTGTCTGAATTCAAGATGTTAAAATTAAAAATCTTCCGTAAGCACAATTGAAAATTATAAAATATTGATACCTCAATATTAAACGTGGGTTTTGTGAATGGGTAAATAGGCATTTTCGATAAATTTCTTTGCGCAGATGACAAATTCGGACACAAGTTTTCTATAGTAAAGTTTTCCAAAATTTCCAAACTATTAAAAATTGTCATTTTCTGTGGTCTTTATGAATTTATAGTGGCTAAAATCAATACCTTATAAATACTTTTAAGTTATCAGCGAATTTACCAATTGTATGTACTTTGCGGTCATTTTGAAGTTCAGCGCTATGAATTCCCAAAAATCACAACATTTTTAAAACCCTTACGTGATAGAGTCCGGATTCGTTCTCTCTCCATTCATAAAATCCATGTTGCCCAGAATTAATCCTATTTTAAAATTTTTAATTGTCCTTTTTTAGAATTCCAAAACATTTTCTTTTCAGGAAAATATAGGTATTGTCCCATTTGAAAAACAAACGTTGACATATGCCTGCCGTAAAGTAAGGTTGCTATGGGTATTTTACACTGTAGGCAAAAAAAAACCGGTACAAATTTTTTTTTTGTTTACTTATATCTCCAATAATATTTAGTAAATTGACGTACTTCCTTTAGAAACGAATTGATTTATTTGTGATGAATGAAAACATACCATATTTGCAATAACGAATCTAATGGTATGTTTCTGTATCTAGGGCTATGCAACATTTCCGATATCAGGTCAATTTAATGTTAAATACAAGTTGTATTAATTATTATTAATTATATTAAAACATTTGCCTTCTTTTGGTTAAAAAGAACAGTAGCGATTTCATAGCATCGTATACATACATGATTTTTTTGTTATTACATATGGTGAAATTTTGAATATTTGTTTTTTTTTTACTATTTTTACTAAAAAAAAGTGGTGGAATTAGACGTTTGCAAAGAGAACACTGCACAGGCACGACAAATCCAATTGCATAGGTACTTGAGTAAATTTTAACGACTGTGGTAAAACTATGGCCAACTTTTAGAAAATTTTTGAAGGATTTTTCTTGCCTCTGTTTTACATATGGTACCTTGTACCACACTTGTTGGGCTGTTTTATTTTATTTTTGTTTTTTTGCAGTGTCTTGGGATTAAAATCAACATCTCTTTTCATTGAACTCAAATCATTAGATACAGTTTGATTTCAGTTGTCTTGGCCACGGTCAGGCGGTTCACTTTTCACAAAAAAACTACATCTTTAAAAAATAATATCGAAAAAAAGAAGAGCACCACAGGGTTCAGATGATGTTGGAAATGCTCTTAATTTAAACAGAAAGATACATCACCACTGAAACTGACGAAAATACCACCTAAAATGTTAAAATCAAACATGCCGACTATAACAAGAATAAAAGTTGGCATTCGGCCACAACCTTTAAAAATAAATCAAGTACACAAATTTTATAGTAGACAATCTACACCTTTTCCTGCTGCTATTCAGAAAGTAGCAACGATATTCATCTATTCCGAATTATTTTCAGAAAGTAGCAATTGATATTCATCTATTCCGATTTAGTATCAGAAAGTAGCAGTTGTTATTCATCTACTCCGAATTATTTTCAGAAAGTAACAATTGATATTCAGAAAGTAGCAAATGTAATTCAGAATTCTCCAGATCTTTTTTAAGGAAGTTCTCTATACAGTGGGTCGCATACAGATCAAGTGGATGTCACATGACAGAATGACAAAGCGTATTGTTATATCATGCACGCTAAACATAGTTAAACTATACAAAGTTATCTAATATTTTATTTTTAAAAATTTATACTTAATATTGAGTAAGTTCTCAATTTTAAGTATAAGTTATTAAGCACAGAAAAAAAAATAAAACATTATTTCAAAACGTCAAATTGTACATTATTATATGTACATTGTACATACATACATACATACATACAAAATACGAGTAATTAAAAAGTCTGTCACGGTGTTCTTAGAGAATAAGGTGATATAACTTTGTGATTTTTTTTTTGCGTGACAAAACAATATACAGATAATGGTAAACGTCTCTCTTCCTTCTCATTGAACAAAATTAAAGACAAACTAAAATTGGTACAACATTCACAAAACTCGGTGTCAGAACGTAGAAACCATGTGTTTGTTGGTAGACAAAAGTTGTCTACCATTACCCATAGTTATTACGATTGAAATATATACAACCATTTACCTTTATAATATATTCATAGATCAGATAATCTCAAATCATATTGCATTATTAAATCTATCGGGAGTAGGCATCTCGGTGGATATGCTCGCTCAATTTATCTTTGTTTTCAAGGTCTCTCAATACTTTGTTAGCCATTATTTATATTACTCGTTGTCTGCGCGCGTTCACGGTTGCCAGAGAGAGTGCAGTGTCGCCGCGATCTGGCAAAAGGTTACCGACTGATTCAATAAGGCTCTAATGGTCAAGACGGGAATTATGAAATCAGCATGGAAATTATTCTACCGCCGGCAACAATAGACTCAAGTCCAATTACAATGTTTATCTCGAACGATAATCGTGATTATGTCGAGCTTTATATTTGCTTAATACCCTATTACTGAGTATATAAAGGCGTATGGAAAGGGATATTTAGATGCTTAATGAACCAGTGTGCACACTGTTAAAAGACACACGAGAAAACTTTTTTTCATGCAGTGATTTGTGATTATAATTTTTCCTTCATATTTATGTTTCAGTTTATAGCAAATTTTATGGTGGTTGTATAAATATAGAGCTGGTTTCCCGCAATAAAAGTGGTTCACAGAATACTGCCTGGCTTTATAGCATGCGTTAACATTGTTTGTTTAAACTAGTTTTATGGTTAGATAAATTATATGCAAATACATTTGATATAAGATTTTCTTTCCAAGGATGTCACCTCATGTATAAAACGAAAGCTTACTTAAAAGTGCGTTTGTGTCTCTTCAGGAGCGAGAGATCCATTTAGAAAGAAGAAATTTTATGGTTTTTTATTTGTTCATTTATTTGCTGTTGAGCATAAAGGAAAAGAATTAGACGAAAGTCCTTTCTGACAAAATATTGAGGAAAGTTAAAACAACATTCATTCAATATAAGTGAATAAAAATAGTATTATTATTATTATGTTATCAGTTTGAATGCTATTTGAAATCATTGCACTATACCGGGTGAACCACGCCATAGGTATGCTGGGTTATTACTTTATACGTAGTATGTAAAGTATTGTAATCGTGACATAAAAAAATGTTGAGATTTTAGCGGAAATATGACCAAACTTAGAGCTTTTCACAGAAAGCTTTTCTTTCTGTTGAAAAGGGTCCAAAGGAACTGGAGGTTTAGTCTTAGCATTTTGGAAAGATTTTGGAAATAAGCCGCCATTTCTGCAATTTCGTCGAAATAGTTAAATAATAAATTAAAGTAGAGGAAATTCTGAATAATTTATGACTATGACATTTTTTGGTACAATTAATAGTTTAGCTGCATGAGCAAAAGTCTATTTCATCGAGATCGGTCGTACTGCATTAAAACTAGTTAGCCAGGATTTGTCAGATATTTTGATTCTAATGACAGTAGGTAGTGTCAAATGCTAATGTTTTGACAATACCTACTGTCAATATAAGCTGCGTTCGGATATTGTACACCGTTACACTTTTTACACCCAATAACACGCAAGTGTCATTTGGACGGTGTACCCGGTGTCAACGGAGTACAATATCCAAACGCAGCTTTAATCAACATATCTGTCTAGTTCTACTAGTTTTATTTTAATGCAGACATGGCCGATCCCGATCAAATAGAATCTCATGCAGCTAAACTATTAATTTTATATATAGTATGATAAAGTCATGTGCCTGGCCACAGACTTTAAATTTAGACTTGAACCCATTTCCGTCCCACTTTCAAACCTTCAGAATTAACTAAAAACAGTGTAAGCTATTACTAATTATTTTAAAAAAATTTAAATTTAGAGTATTTTGAAATAATTAAATTTAAACTTTTAATTTAAAAATAATAAACGAATCAGAAAATTCCTCCACGAAAAATCAGAAAATAGCTTAAACTTTTAGTTTAAAATGGTATACGAACCAAGTGAACGCAATACACTATTATTTATTTTAATACTGTTATTAATTTTAAATCATAGAAGGTGTACTATTTAACTATTAGACGTACGCTGACGCATAACAATCGCAACAAATCAGAATGAAGCTAACCGGAGTTTGGTATGACAGCAACTTTGTTACAACTCGTGTAACATTTAAATTAAACATTTAAATTTGAATAATTTTTTCTACTATGCATTCACAATGCACACCATGTAATCGGTATGATAATTAACAAATTGTAACATCGTTTTAAGTAACTTTTTTTCTAAGATTGGTACACATTGATATCGATTGATATCAAATGCCGTATGTCAAACGTACAACACATAACCACACACTGCCTCTTTTTAATCGCTTGCAATCGCATAAACTGCGAAATATCAAGATTCTATACATAGGTTAGTGGTTTTCTTAGTTTAGCTGTGTTCATCAAAATACGCCAGCATGACGTTAATCGGTGATGTTTTGCGACTCTGGTAAGTGATCGTCATCATTCTTTTCAACTAAACTTCAAATCCCCTTTTCAGATATAATTATAGGACCACATTTGCCTTAATAAGGTATTATGCGAAGATCAAACCTACATCGTAGATATGAACGATTTTAATTACAGTTGCGAGATTGTATATGTGAAATAAATGGTTTATTGAATATCAGCATACACGTAGGAAACTAGAGTACATTTAAAGTGTTGAGGATTTCTTAGTTTATGTAACGTATATTCGGTAACATTTTGGACCGAATTCTGCTCGGTTCAATACCTTATTCGTTTTTGTCCGTCGCTTTCGACTTCAGCTTAGTTCTGGTTGTGTGCAACGTATTTGTATTACTTCCATCAATGTAGTTTTACTAAGTATAATTTATTCTAATAAATTGTTACACCGAAATTAGAATTTGGTTTCAATTATATGTGCCTGTAAACTTGTATAAGCCAGTGGTACTAGGTAGAAACTGTTATTAAACGTTAACCGTTATAACAATTCTTTAGTAAGTTCTTTTTCTTTGAAGTAACTTATCAGTTACCGCCAAACACGTCTATTCTGATTATTATACTTATGACACCACTATTTTAAAGTTGACTTTTTAGGTTATGTTTCATGTATTTATCACAGTAGGCTTAAAAGTGTTGCCCCAAGCTCCATTATGATCATAGTTGCGACCTCGCTGATTATTTAATAAAACTTGTAGGCTAAAGTACGTAGAGTAAAATTATTCACAATCGAAATTGTTGAATTATTCACAATTGTCAATTGAAGTTGACAGTACTGCCACGTGGTACCCGCAAAATACCCTAGATTCTAATTTAGCGCAATATAGTAACCACAATTTCTTACTTTATATAAAATTAATGACGCAAAGTAGAAAAAAATAATATATTACACTCGTTTTATAAGACGTATTGGCGAACTCGTTCCATTTGGGCACTCCTCGCTACGCTCGTCGTGCCCAAAACAACTCGTGCGCCAATTTGACGTCTTAAAAAACTTAGTAATAAACTAAAATAACTTAAATAATATCTATATATCTATATATCTATAATCTAAGAGTATCTGTTTGTTTGATGTTTTAACTGTGTTTCTGAGCTTTATGGCTACCGACAACAAACTAAACAACCTTCTAAAATTTTGTATAAAATACCAAGATTCATTCATTGCACCTTATCTTCGACCTATATGTAATCTCTTGTACACCCAGTGGATATACCTTACGTAATCTAATTAGAAATTTTCACATACACGCGTACCAGATTCCAGAGACCAGGGCAACCAAGCGACCATTACAAAATACCGATAAGCGATAGCATTCGCAGGCAAGCAAGGATTTGATATTTCACGACAATAATAACTTCACCACAATCGTTAGAGCGGACGAAACAACGCCGGCTATACGGCGACCCATAGGATGCCGGAGTTAATGCAAGAACAAGAACACAGACTCACAAATACACGGCAGAATATATTCCGTAAGATTAGATAAAATGGAAAGTGCGCTCCGAACGGGATAGCCTATAGCGTATACCTTAAGGTGCACCTTTTGCGAGCGAAATTAAAATGTATGCCCGTGTCAACACAATTACTTATTGTCGAAGTTATGACCTTTATTAAGACTATTTATGGATCACGTTGTTGTGCCGTTGCGTTTTCATTACGCTCTACGGTCATTATAAACTTCGCGAACACTCTGGAAATGTTTGTGGCGCTGTTTCCAGCGCGTTTATCTCGAATTATTTGTTCAGCGTTTAATTGGTTTTCAATTTCAACAAGGCGAATTTAGGTTTGGCGGGCACCGCAGATAATAATTCTTCAAGGCGGTCGGTAATACTCAGAGGCGTGTAGGCGGTTTGTGTAAATAAATAAATAAATACGGCCCGGTACTGCAATAAAATATTGAACTGCGATCATAATTTGTGCGGCGCGCATAAAATAAAAGTTACTGGTTCTTATTAGTGTTTCGTGGAAATGCTACCGGGCAATTTATGCTGTAATGTAACAACCCAATCAAGTATTTGTCTATTGGCTAAACAGAGGTTGGCAACACTCATTATTGTAGCTTGTATGTGTCTTTCTGCATGCCCATTTTTTATTTGTAAATATATTATTCATTGTGTTTGTTTTGCATTTTCAATTTGTCAGCAAAATATCTGAGTTTTAATCAGATAATCGAATAATAGTTATCATGTAATAATATATTCGATAATTTGAGCAACCACAATGATGGTGATTTCTATAGACTTTTTTTCATCGGTTACTAATCTGACAAATAAAAGTCACGACTGTTGAAAAAGAATAAATTGCATAATAATTTTTAAGTAAAGCGATTTAATATGAATGATATAAATTTCGTGCAGCGGGCACTACGTCAATCGTAACGGTAAATGGAAACGTAGCTGGGACGGTGGAAGATTATTTACTATTAGTACGATACGATCAGAACAATTTAATTTGGGAATTTTGAATAGTAGTGCGAGTTGAATATGAATAATGAATGTAGGTGTACAATTAATTATACCCAACAATATGTGTGCCTGGATATGAAAAGGGACCAGTTGACCGAAATTGAGTTATGAGTGTTTTTAGATAGAATAAGTTATGGCAAAGGTACTCCAACATTTTAAGCCGATTACCATACAGAGTACTTGAAAAAAAAAATATTTAAGTTGCTGGTGCAAAAATTAAACTTTTGCGCTATTGCGCTATTTTGCAGTTTAAAAGTTAATAACTTCCCGCATTTTTGGAAGTTACGCTGACTCCAACATTTTTGGAACAATTTCGATATTAGTTTCAAGATTTTTAGTAGAATTTATTATTTCATTATTCCGTTTGGGTTTTATAGGGTTTTTAATCTATAGCGTCATTGGCCTGGGTCTACAATACGTATAGTGTAAGCTAGGTATCTTCATCTCTCGAGTCTTAAGAAGACTTAAGCATTCTCGTAAGGGGTTTATGGGGTCCTCTGATTCCAAATCTTATTTATTTTTAAATTTTTAGAATTCAAAATGGCGGATCTAATATGGCGACCAAACGTGTAATTAAGTGATTGGTGTATTCCGCAAAAAATGTAATTGTAATTAAATGTAATTAAGTGTCAGATTTATACAAAAATTAACTTATGTTATATATGAAGGTTACGGATTCCTAATCTGTTGTCAGATGTATAAAATTCAAAATGGCGGATCCAATATGACGACTTAACATGTAATTAACTGTCGGATTCAGAAGAAAACAAATATCTGATGTTAGAAGTTTATAATTCAAAATGGCACCGAATGTAATGTGGCAACCATAATAAATTAACGTGAATTTGCAATTTTTGTCATCCTATTTCCTGTTACATAATTATGCAGCTGTCTGATGTCAACACTTATGTCAGTTAAAAATCCAAATTGGGTGTTCAAATAAATCAGATAGTATCAAATTATTTTAAACGTTTAATGATAAGAAATAAACATAACTAGGCACACAAACATGGAAATACAATCATAATAAATTTATATAAAAAGTGCATTTTTTTAAAACTACGCTTCATAAACAAAATTACAATTTTTTAAAATTTTCTTCAAATTTTCCATTTTTTTGTCATATTATTTTTTTCGAGCATTGTCGCCGGCAATCTGTCCACATACAAAATTTTAACCCGATTGGACATATTTTCCAAATTCAAAATTTTTTTCAAAATTTTTCAATATTTTCCAAATTTTTTTATTGCTTCATGTCATTGTCACCGGAAATCCGTCCACAGGCAAAATTTCAACTCAAATGATCAAATTTTCCAAATTTTGATTTCTTTTTTCAAATTTTGGAAGTTTCCATATTTTGTTTATTGCTTCTTGTATTGTCACCGGAAATCTGTCCACATGTAAAATTTTAACTTGATTGGACACTGGGAAGCAGAAATAATATCGATTACAAGACTTGTACAAATTCAAAACTTTTTCAAAATTTTAGAAAATTTTCCAAATTTTTTTATTGCTTCATGTCATTGTCACCGAAAATCCGTCCTCAGGCAAAATTTCAACTCATTTGGTCAATTTCTCCAAATTTTGAAATTTTTTTCCAATTTAGGAAAAGTTTCCATATTTTTTTATTGCTTGTTGTATTGTCACCACATTGAAAATCTGTACACATGCAAAATTTTAACTTGATTGGACACTGGGAAGTAGAAATAATATCGATTACAAGATTTGTACATAACAAACAGACAAACAATCAAACAAAAAGTGCAGTTAATATAAGCGTAGTAATTGTCCCGGAATATTATATAACTATGTAATTATATTTTATACAAACAAGTTTATAAACTGCTATCATACGGATATTTGTTTCTGCCACTGTATGCGGCAACACCGTAATGCGCTAGAGCGTAGCGTGATATAGACAACTGGTCCCTTTTTCGTTCGCAATAAAAACGCATTTTTCATGCTTTTCCAACCGCAGACGGGTTTCAGACGAACACATCTGATAAAAAACACAATAATGAGAGTAATTAACAATAAAACAAAAATGTGTATTTTGCACCCGTTTAACTTTATTTGCGATTATCTGCGTAACTAGAAACGGACAACTGGTCCCTTTTCACATCCATGCACACATATTTTACAAACACGGATTCAAACTGACCGCGTCAAAACTTCGCATCTCGTTCGACTGCCTCACACCATAACCCACTAAAATGTTGTTCATGTTTATTTCGGTCTTAAAAATTAACAAATAGTCGGAATGCTATTAAATTCAAGGGATATGTATCGCAGTAAATAAGGATTATTTGCATGATAACTGCGTTGTCCTGCTAACATTCGTTACTGAGATATCGGCTTCCATCAACATCTTGTTCGCAACCTTTATTACATAAGAACTGAAGAAAACAAAAACGCCAATCTATAGAAAATTATCTAAATGCAACCTGAACAGAAAATGAAATTTGGGTACTAAGTGCTTTAAGAGAAAAGAATTGGGAAAGACGAACGTTAAAACTGCAAAAATCTTGTACGTTTTCACTTCTCTCGCGCTCATGTTTACACCGATGGGAAATCAATTTTTACGGTCATACAACTTATGTAGAAATGATTCAGGAGTATGACATACTTACTTTATTTCAATTTTGTCTGTTCAGTCGTTTTAGAGTTATGGGCCTTCAAACACAGAAGTCAATACTATCGAAACGAGAGATGGCAGTTAGGGCGATTTTCTCGTGCGGGGTCACATATGCTTTTTTTGTGAAATAATAGTATAGAGAACATTCAATTAAACATATAATACTACAAAACTGATCAAAAGCATCAATTTTAAACAACTTGAAGCATTCTGGTTTTAGAACGTATAGACCAACCAATGTAACAACAATAAATATTTGTCCATTTGTACATGAGAGTTCACGCCCCTGTCAGTATTTATTAGGATTTAATCCAAGTGAAGGTTGTCACACAACTTTTTAAATGTCCTGGTATAACATACAAATGTGTTGCATTTTTTAAACATCCTGGTTTAACATTCAAATTTGTTGCTTTGATTTTCAATAAATATCTATTAAAACATTTTTTTTAAAATTATTACCTTTTTGCAGTCTTTTTAGTACATGACTGCATTATTTGTATTCGTATGGGATATTCGACAACCAGTTTTTAAATTGAAAAAAAAAAACGGTTTGCGTACTTGAATTAATATGTAAAAATGTTGCTCATCATGATTTGATGATTTGATTAAAATCACTACTACAGTCACTTTAAGTAGATATTTGATACTACGCAATTAATAACCATGTCATTAAGCAATCATATTGTGAATTGTATAATATTAGAACTCTAGGTCCACACCATAGGGTTCTGATCTAGATATTCGACACTAGTTAGTTACAATGTTTAAGTTTTTGGTATGGAAACTAATTCTAATAAATATATTGACATATATGAGCTATTTTGCACAAGTGCTAAACATTTCTTCTGTAAAATGTACCTTCTTCTGAAAATATACATAGCAAACTTTGCGATATGATAGATGAAAAACTATTAGTATGAAAGCTAAGTTTGTGGAAAAGATCAATTCATAGGTGGTTTGAAAAACCTGTAATTGTTCGCCGAAACCCGACGCCTGGTGAGAACAAACCTTGAAAAAATTTAAGAAGGGTTTCAAAATTCTTCTGATCAACGAAGCATTCTATGAGGTGGCTAGATGCATCGAATACTTGGAGAACCTGAATTGATTTATTGAAATGAAATGTCAATTATCGTTATCCTTTTTCTCGGTACTTAGTTTTTTTGGGAAATAAAGATTATTATTATTATACTAAAATATGTATACATATAAAACTTAAAAATTTAATTTGTCGTGTAGAGACCATTAGAAGAAATAAAATATAAGTAAACACAACAATGTGGTATACTTATATATTGCTTTTAAGATTCTGGGAATACCCCTAAGAACAACCCGCAATACTTGTACGTATTTTGAGGCATTGGGTTGATTCTTTACAAAAAAAAAATATAGTAGAAAAAAACTACTTTTAAGTCAATTTTTACTAAATAAGTTGTCTATTAATAAGTTCCTCCATTCTAGATGTTATTTTGAAACATTTTTCGTAAAGTAAGATCAAAATCACCTACACATTGTAATCGATACACTGTTTTCTTTCTTTGGTTGACATGACCAAATACAGGAGCGGTTATAATTAATGTTTAAATATTCCTTCCTATCGATTTTACCATGATTCCGTGAGAACGGCGTGATTAATATAGCATCGAAAAGAGAAATTGTAATTGAGCGTTTTGTCGCTACGATCTGACACCGTGATCTGTTTCCCATTTCGTCATGTTCACTCCATCTAACTCCCAACAACAAAAATCATTTGAATTATAGCCATCCAGCAGCTAGGATCTCTTCTTACAGTTCTCCGTAATCAGTTAATCGCGTATAGAAAGGAGCTTAATAATTCTAATTGCCACTTTCATACGCTTTGTTATGTTAACTATTATAGATATTGGATACATTTATAGATTATACAGGGTAACTCGTTCGCCAATTTGACGTCTTATAAAACTTGTTTAATAATATACTACTTTATCTACTTAAATCGATTTTTAAACTTCGCAAAATTGAACAACAAGTCCACAAATTTTCAATCCCTCATTTCATTTGGTTCTCTGTGATACATTTATAGATTATATAGGACTAAATTCTTATAATATGCATTGTACGCAATTAGAGTGATGTCGATTGACCTTCACAATAAATCTGTACAAAAAAATGGTTCAAATAATTAATGGTTTTCGTGACAAAGAGCGATTCTGTCAGCCCAGGGTTTGCAGTTTAACCAAGCGTTGAAGTCTCGGAGACTTCAACGGTCGGTAAGACTGCAAACTCGGCGAGTTGTCGCATTTTCTGAATTACCATAAGCGCGGCAAGCGCTCTTAAAAACGTTAAAAGCAATTGTATGTAGGAATAGTTCCCGCGTGTTCGCATTAATTAATCAACAATGGCAATTGCAAATCGAGAGAAGTTGGCTGGTTGAAAAATGCAAATAGATTCGACCTACGGGTAAATTGATTGTGGGCAGCTACCAAGAACCGATAAGAGGCGATAAATATTACCATCAGTTCAGTCCGGCCAGTCGCTCGCAGTTTCATAACTTTACGCATATTACATAAATTATTAACACTTTCATCTCTGAAAGTATACGGTTATAGGTGTACCTACAACGTGAGATAGATAGCCAACAATGCAAAGGTGAAATCGTTATCCTTCATGCAAAATGTTGATGATTTATACCTTTACTTTGTTTGATAACCCCTAAATTTAGATTTAAATGATTGAAAATAATGTAAATACGTTTCTGATTGTATAATATAACTTTTTCTACTTTGCATTCACAATGCACACAATAGCTTTGTTCGCTGAGTGCGTTCGGAACGTGTTCGGGAAGTAATTTATATTGACTATAAAAAGATGCCTGAACTAGTTCTGAATTTTCTCAGCGAACAAAGCTATTACAAGACTGTTTTCGGTGTTACAATTAACAAATTGTAACACCGTTTTTTGTACTTTTAGTAAGATTGGTCACATTGATATCAAATGACATAGGTTTGGGGGTTTCTTAGTTTTGCTCTGTTCATCAAATCTGCATCTGAGATACAAGACAAGGACCACATTAACTTGAATAAGGAGTTATGCGAATATCAAACCTACATCGTAGATATGATAGGGTTTAAATGCTGCCGCGGGATTGTTTATGCGGAATAAATAGTTTATTGAATATCAGCATGCACGTAGCAAGCTATAGTACATCTAAAAAGTTGAGTATATCCTAGTTTATGTAACGTATATGTTTTCGGTAACATTTTGGACAGAATTCTGGTCGTGCCAATACCGTATTCTTTTTTTGTACTTCGCTTCCAACTTCGTCTTAGTTCTAGTTGTGTGCAACTATTTCTGTTGCCTCCATCGCATGTAATTTCACTAAGTATAATTTATTCTAATAAACTACTTCACTAAAATTAGAATTTGGTTTCAATTATAAATGCGTGTAAATGTATAAGCCTCAACGGCTACCTAGCAGAACTAGGTAAACACCGTTGTTAAACGTTAAGCGTTATAACAATTCTTTAGTAAGTTATTGTTCTTCGAAGTAACTAATCAGTCATCGCGAAACATTTCTATTTGGACTATTATAATTATTAGACACTATTTTTGAGTTTTTTTTTAGCTTTTTAGCTTATGTTTCTATATCTCTATATCCTTTATTCTCTGGTTGTCATATAAGATTTTATCACAGTAGCCGTTGCGGGTTAATAGAGTTGCACCAAGCTCTATTGTGATCATGGTTGCGCCCCGTTAACAATTTATTATAACTTGTAGGCTAAAGTAGAGTAAAATTATCCACAATAATATTTTTCCCAGCTTTACGAAGTTAATAGTTTACTACCAGCAGTAGTACCAACAGTACGACAACCGGTACCCGCAAAATACTCTAGATTTTAAATATAGTAACCACAATTTCTAAAATTATATAAAATTAATGACGCAATGTATGAAAAATAGTATATTACACTCAATTTATAAGACATCTTGGCGCATTCGTTCATTTAGGGCACTCGTCGCTGGCGCTCGTGCCCAAAGAACTCATGAGCCAATTTGACGTCTTATAAAACTTGTAGAATAATGTACTATTTTGAAATGGTGCCGCTTAAAACATCCAAATATTTCTGTTTTAAACGCTGTTCTTTTGACACTAGCTACTCATTAGAATGAGAATATCTGTCAAATCCTGGATAACTAGTTTTATTTTAATGCAGACACGACCGATCTCGATCAAATGGAATCTCATGCAGCTAAAGTATTAATATTATATATAGCATGATAAAGTCATGTGCCTGGCCACATAATGCAACAGGAATTTCATGTATTCGTTTGGAATGTATATTCTTAGAACCATTGACAGTTTCTTTAATATAATATGATGATAATGATTACCATCTTCTAAATTAAAGGTACAATAACATTTCACTTTATCATACGCAGTATGTTAATCCACTCAACCACCTCCGCCCCTATATAGTATGATAAAGTCATGTGCCTGGCAACATCAGATTTTTTAAATTAGTCTATGAAACATTAGCTAATGTAAAAAAATAAAACCGATAAACAAAAATAAACTCCACATGGTGAGTGTGTTTCGGTAGAATCTAAATCGGTCTAGAAATCGTTCTAGTTTTTGAGATAATTGGTGCCAAAAATCTACAGAAAATACCAGAATCGGTTGTCATTTGTTCGATTTGTCACATCATTTGTAAAACCTTTAAGGAAGCGTGGCAGGTATAGACTATCTATAGCCTGTGTGTCTGTCTGTCCGTCTGTCTGTGTACACAATAACTGCCGTAATTTTAAAGTAATTGATCTGAAATTTGCTATACATGCTTATCTCGTAAAAAGTAAGAACAAGTTCGTGAATGGGCAAAATCGGCTAACTCCATTATTTTCTTTTTCAAATCTACACGATGACTGCCGTAATTTTAATGAAATATGGTATATAAGCTGATTAAAAGGAAAGAACAAGTTTGTGAATGAGCAAAATCGGTTAATTTAATTCTACTTTTAATAGACGCTCAGAATTGTTCAAGATCATTTGTGTTTTTGATCGTAGCGTGGCATTTATTATTTAAATAATACCTGAATCGTGAAGTTGTCAACTTAGCAAATTATTCTGTAGCATTTTCGTGTATTCGAAATAAGTGCAACAATTTTAAGGAGGGATATAACTGAATATGAAAAGAATATTGAGTGAATCCGAGCCTCACGCATAAATTCTGACATTATACACATTATACACATTATATTTATACGATACACACAGCAACTTTTCCCCTAGAAAACAACTCTTATTCATCAGAACCAGACAATATTTCTCCGGACAGCAGGTCGGGCTTTGTCGAACATATTTATTTTGACCAATGTGTGAAACAATATCTCCCTATTTGAAACGCAGCGGAAACTGTGATATTTTCAGAACTTGACATGTCATATTCAAACTGTTATAAATTTTTCCAATTCTAGTTTATGAAAAAGTGAGCGGATCTCAACAAGTTAAAACCAAACAAATAGCTGTACCTTTTATGTTTATAATTTTTTCTTCCTTTTAAATTGACCATAGGATTGATTGACAAGCATTAAACATATTTAATTTAAAAGTTGTATCTTCTCTTTGCAAAGAATTCAGTAGTACAAAATTCAGATTGGTTAGAACGTGATTTTGTGGTCGTGCAAAGAAGCTTGCAAAAGGCGTGACCGCAAACCATTCCGTATCGATACACAGCAATTAGTATTTATATAGGCGGTTATTAACATCAATTACCAGGACGAGTCAGCACGAGCTCTTCTCATTCCACCATCTCCATTCGCGTGCAAGTGCATTTCAATACTTATATACGCTTTGCCAATACTTTTAGCGGTTCACAGCACTACGGATTGTTCCCATAATGGTAATTACCACAGTGCGAGATGTGCGCGCGCTCTCTGTATAATGAATGGTAAAGAGAAGCATGCGTAGGTGGAGACGTTCCTCTTCTTCTTCTTTCGTCTTCCAGAGACGAGACGGTCAGATGTGCGCGTGTACTCACCGCGGGCTCTAATGAGTTTCTACTATAAATCACCGGGAATAACCTGGGGCACCTATTAATTGTTCCTGTCACTGCTAAAAACCGTCGGTCTGGACCTGATAGCGAAGACCGCCGCGCGGTTATATGCGGTTGAAATATACGTCTGTTCGTCCGGATGAGTTATATGTCAGCGAGATAGAGAGCAGCGCGCACCGGTTTCAGAGATCGATTTATACGGTTGCTGTGAGGAGTGTTAAATTAATTATCCGGATTAGTGGTAGTGAAAGGACCACTTGAACGCGCACTCTGTCCGGAGAAATATTGTCTGGTTCTGATGAATAAGAGTTGTTTTCTAGGGGAAACGTTGCTGTGTGTATCGTATAAATATAATGTGTAACAGTATTTATTGTATTGGTAGTGCGTCCGTTTGAGCTTTTAGGTACTTTGTCAGAATTTATGCGTGGGGCTCGGATTTAGTCTATATTCTTTTCATATTGAGTTATATCCCTCCTTAAAATTATTGCACTTATTTCGAATACACGAAAATGCTACACACAGCGAAGAATATTCTCAAAACGTGAGAAAATTATTTACTTGCGGTTATTGCTTTAGATGAAAGTTAATATTTACTTGGTTTGAAACAATTTCTTTCATTTAAGAATTCCTTGTTCTCACAATTCAAGAATATCCCAATCTCAGAGTTATTAGTTTCGGTTAAGTATATAATTTTCAAACCAAGTAGTTTAAATTCTCAATTCAAGAAGTTGATCAATATCGTGAATCAAGTAACCCATTGCTTGCAACGCGCTTGCGCATTTACACTCAAACGTGCACGAACGTTGCCGAGATTTAAGATTTTTCGCATCGGCCTTTGCCTTCAGTTAGTTGGGGTCTGCTATGGCGTCGTGTTCGCTGACTACCGAGTATTGTCCGGGAAGAGTTCAATCCCTATCCCTACTATATACTAAAAGTCTAACACACTCCGCGCAAGAAGTTTACGAAAATCGGCGAATCGGGGGAAGGGTCTGCTCCTCGGAGAAGCGAAAATCGGCGCCGCAGGCGCCGATTTTCCGCCTTAAATTGGATTGTACAGCGCTTAGGCCTTCGATTTCGTCCATTTTCGGCCCAGTTTTCGTTATTTTTTACCTCGATTCGGGTAAATTTATGGATTATGCTTTAGGAGTGTACAGGTCAGCGCGTCGCCATGGCAACCGATCGTGGTTGCTAGGCAACGGCCGCGCGCTTCGCGACGCGGTCACCAGACGGCGGCACATCATCATGTCGCTGTTGGCATTACGCTACGAAGCAATAGATGGCGCCCCGTAACCGCTTCGAACGTACGAGATAATCACGTCGCGCGTGTAGCAGCATCCGGGCTTTTTGTTTCCCTCTTAACGCTTCGGCGATCTACCTAGGTCGACCAGCAGGCCTATTAGGCCTGCACATTCTCCTAGTATGTTAGTACTAATTTTGTAGGTACTGTACGCAATAACTACGCGATCTATAATATTATGAAAGTATATAGTTTTAATTTTGCGTGAATAGCCTACAGTACTTATGTTCAACGTATTTGCGACGCAGTTCGTAGTTGTGACTTGTGACGCACACGGTACGTAAATTTTGCCTAGCTATATAGTGGTCACCAAATCAACATACATGCCACAGAAAACTTACTTGTGTAATATAATGGAAACAATTTGATGTCTAATAGAATATGGTGTTTTTTCCATGCCTTAGATATTGTAGGTAGTGATAATTTATAAATAGGTAAGTATATATGTAATTAAGCAAAGAAATTTCATACAATAAAACAAATATCATTCGCTAAGTTATTGTCTACTTATTTCACACAATTCCCTACCATTTAAAAAAAAACTAAAACAGTAATTTCTATTCAATACATTATGATCATTGTCAAGCATATATATTCACTTTAAGAAAATTCCATTATTCTCAACGTGAGAATAGTTTTCTTGAATGAATAATATCTATACTCATTGCAAGAAAATATTTTCTCAGATATACAAGCATATGATCATTTCAATTCAACAATATCTCTTTATTCTTAACTTGAGAAAATATCTACTTGCTAAGTTGACAACTTCACGATTCAGGTATTACTTAAATAATAAATGCCACGCTACGATCAGAAACACAAATGATCTTGAACAATTCTGTGCGTCTATTACAAGTAGAATTAAATTAACCGATTTTGCTCATTCACAAACTTGTTCTTTCTTTCTAATCAGCTTATATACCAAATTTCATTAAAATTACGGCAGTCATCGCGTGGATTTGAAAAAAAAAATAATGGAGTTAGCCGATTTTGACCATTCACGAACTTGTCCTTACATTTTAAGAGATAAGCATGTATAGCAAATTTCAGATCAATTACTTTAAAATTACGGCAGTTATTGTGTACACAGACAGACGGACAGACAGACGCACAGGCTATAGATAATCTATAGGTACCTGCCACGCTTCTTTAAGGGTTTTACAAATGATGTGACAAATCGAACAAATGACAATCGATTCTGGTATTTTCTGTAGATTTTTAGCACCTATTTTCTCAAAAACTAGAACGATTTCTAGACCGATTCAAATTCTACCGAAACACACTCACCATGTGGAGTTTATTTTTGTTTATTGGTTTTATTTGTTTACATTAACTAATGTTTCATAGACTAATTTAAAAAATCTGATGTGGCTAGGCACATGACTTTATCATACTATATAGGGGCGGAGGTGGCCGAGTGGATTATCATACTGCGTATGATAAAGTAAAATGTTATTGTAGCTTTAATTTAGAAGATGGTGATCATTATCAACGCTTGTTGATGGATCGGCGGGCAACAAACAAGCTGCTGTTGCATACACGACACTGACATTGAAACGATATCATTTCATTACGTTACACATTTGTTAATAATATATATTATTTCATTGGCCTGTAATAATATATACCGCGTCCGGCAGAAAGTTGGATACTAATAGATTGTTTTATTATTAGCTTCTCAAAATACGAAATTACTACCACCTTCTCCATTGCGTATACCGGGTGTTTTTATTCACAACTAACATTTTTATTATCAATTTCTCATAACCTTATATGCTTCATAAAAGTTTCTGAATTGTCCTAAACCTTAAAAGCAAATATTACAATATTGAGTGTATGTACAGGATGTTACTAAAAATATGAAAAACACTGAAGCTATGCCAAAATGTTATTTGAACAAGTAGTTGAATATATTAGAAGTCTTACGAAATTATAATCACCATCTCCGTTGCATGTACCGCGTGGTATCAAAAAGATGAAAATGACATAAGAGTAAAATATCTTCATCTACCAAACTCTGCAAAAATATTGTTTGCAAACTTACTTCAAATATTAGAAAGCATCAAATATGAAATTTTGGTCACCTTCGACGTTCCATATACCGGGTGTTCATGCAACGACGAAGAATTTCGGATTCTAATTTGTCAGAACCGTCCTCACTTTGGTCAGTGAGTTACTAATTTTTCAACGCAGGTGGCTGTGAGTTGATATTTCATACAAATAACATTTTTGGTAATGTAATGTTCTAATTAATATTTTTTGAACTGCTTTGTAAGTGGAACATTAATTAAACAATTTCTAGGTTACAAATTTTGTTGTAGAGGAAGCACCTATTTTGTCAAGAATAAAATTTTCTTAGATATCATTTATAAAGAACTATTCCAATTGTTGCACACAAGGATTTTTAGTAATAATAAATAAAGAAATAAATCCTTCAAGGATTATCTGAGACCGTTTTGAAATCTCCAAATTAAATACACTTAAATAACTTGCAAAAATCACCTATTTTTTTGCCACCTATTTTAGCTATTTTTGGCATTTTCTGTATTTTTATACCCCCCACATTTAATGTGGTGAGGGTATATTGAGTATTGAGTGAAATTTGGTATACAAGCTTATCTCTTAAAAAGTAAGGACAAGTCCGTGAACGGGCAAAATCGGTTCACTTGTTTTTTTTTTAATATTTTATGGTGGGGGGTATTTTAACTTCAGCACGGCTGAAGATAATTTTCTAATTTGCTAATTGTAATTCCGAAAACAGTGTATAATGTGTCAATGTTAACGCAAAGCAGAACAAATTCCCTTTTCACAGGCTGTATGTATACTTTCGCAAACTGGCAAAGATTTTACCATCATGCAATATCAATAACGACCCGATCGTGTTGCCTAATGTTCCACCATGGCACGGAAGCGCTACTTCTCTAATTAACTTGACGACCATACGAACTAACTAACTAACTAACCGACAGGCCAGATAAACTACACCGCGGATAGTGCAAAGACGGATGTAATATAATATACTGTCAATATAATAGTTCGCCGTGAGTAGCATCCAGCGTAATTCGATACATACGTTAAAACCGTCAATTACACTAATGAAATTTCTCGTGTAAGAGTAGAGGTATATAATAATAATGACCTAGGAGGCATACAGGCGAGATTTATAAATGTTTCGGTTTAACCGTTTAGAAAAAAGCTCAAGTCTGGTCTCCAGTAGTTAAACGGTTGACCGTTAGGTCTAGTAGCCTATGGACGTAAACGTGAACGTGAAGACTGAGGACTGAAGACATCATCGACGTTTATGGTAGTACAGATTCAATAAGGTTAATTGAGAGTTGAACTCTGTTAGTTGAAGTTAATGAGTTTACGTGTATTTACGCACAGAAAAAAAGAGGTAATTTAGTGGGCGATATGTGGTCATAAATCCATGGTATTTATGATGTATTACTGACAGGCCAAAACATGGAGAAAGTGCAGTGTGGCCGAGACCTGTCAAATTTGTGTTTCAACGAAAATAACGAGTCATTGTTTTTAATTGATATTATTTGCTATGGGTTATGAAGGCAGGTATATTGTTATGATTGGTTTGTTGTATGAAGTTAGTTTGCAGTTTTAAATTAATCATTTCGTTGCATTTCAAAAGTGATTAAGACAGATTTCTTGTCCATTCCTCTCTACGTCAGCGTACTGTCACAGCACGAGACCTCCTAAACGACCTAAGACGAGCACATGGAATAGAACATTTCTGATCAAACTGTTAGAGATTAAAAGAAGCGAATTTGAAACTAAGAAGACCTGTCCGCGCACCACGCCTTACGTAGCATCACAAAGCAGCGTGAATGAGGTTTGCTGTGGATCACAGAGATTGGCAACTTCGTCACTGGACGCCTGTACTGTTTACAGACGAGTCCAGATTTCGTTTAACTCGTTGCGACGGTCGAGTACGTGTATATAGACGTCTTGGTGAACGCTACGCAGCCGCTACTATACAGGAAGTGGATAGATTTGGTCGTGGATCTGTGATGGTTTGGGCTGGAATCAGTATAGACAACAGAACTGATCTTATTGTGGTTCGTGGTAAACTAAATGCCATGAATTACATCGAAAACATCTTGGATGATATTGTGGTACTTGCTGCATATGGCGTCGGTCAAAATTTCATCCTAACGCAGGACAATGCAAAGCCACATACCGCCGGCATCACCAGAAACTTTTTACAAGAACTTGGAAATCAGGTCATAGAATGGCCGGCGTATTCGCAAGTCATCCACCACTAACCATACAGGAACTGACACAAGCCCTGATTGAGGAATGGGAAAGCATACCCTAAGAATCTCATATATTACACCCTATATATTATTACATTTTTAATTCTAAGATTAATTCTAAGAATTTTTTATAGGAATTATTTTTTTTTATAAAATGCATTATTTTTTAATTATAAGCTATTAACAAAAGTAGTCAAATTACTGGAACACCTAAATAATTCTCCAACTGCAAAAAGTTAAAAAAAAATTTAAATAAAATCTTTTCGTGTTTAAGCAACCCCTCGTTCAAATATATTTTGAATATACAGATGTCTATTTTATTATGAAAATTTGCAAACCTTTCGTTTTTCTAACAGAACAGCCCGTATATTTTACATTTTTTAATGCTAAGATTAATTCTAAGAATTGCGTTGGAATTATTGTTTATAAAATGCATTATTTTTTAGTTGTTAATCAAAACTCATATACTTTTACTTTAACCAAACGAGTAAAAAATAAAAAAGAAATCCAAGAGAAAATACTCACACACAATTAAATAGATTTAAATTAAATGTTCAAATAGCCACATTAAAATAAATGTGTATGTATGTGGGGAAAACGGGGACCTTCATTTGAAGGTCAGGAGTTTTGATTAATTGCTCATAACTCAAAAATAATTTTCAAAAAAACTTACTTATAAAAAAATTCGTGGAACTAATCCTAGGAAATGGAAAGGTTTGCAAATTTCCATAATAAAAATGAACAGACTGTATATAATAGTATATTATTATACAAGTTTTATAAGACGTCAAATTGGCGCACGAGTTGTTTTGGGCACGACGAGCGTAGCGAGGAGTGCCCAAATGGAACGAGTGCACCAATACGTCTTGTAAAACGAGTGTAATATACTATTTTTCCTACTTTACGCCATTAGTTTTATATAAGTTTAGAAATTGTGGTTACTATATCGCGCTAAATTAGAATCTAGGGTATTTTGCGGGTACCACGTGGTAGCACTGTAGTAACCGTCAACTTCGTTAAGTATGATATCGATGAGATAAAATCATGACAAAATCTAATTGTGAATAATTTTACTCTACGTTAGCCTACAAGTTTGAATAAATATTCAGCGAGGTCGCAACGATGATCATAATGGAGCTTGGGGCAACACTTTTAACCCTACTGTGATAAAAACATGAAACTTAACCTAAAAAGTTAACAATTTTAAAATTGTGGTTTCATTAGTATAATAATCAGAATAGAAGTGTTTGGCGGTGACTGATTAGTTACTTCGAAGAACAAGAACTTACTAAAGAATTGTTATAACGCTTAACGTTTAATAGCGGTGTCTACCTAATTCCGCTACGTAGCCGTTGCGGCTTATATATTTACAAGCACTTATAATTGAAACCCAATTCTAATTTCGGCAAAGTAGTTTATTAGAATAAATTGTACTTAGTAAAATTACATGTGATGGAGGTAATACAAATACGGTGCACACAACCAGAACTAAGAAGAAGTCGAAAGCGACGGAAAAAAACGAATATGAATTGAACCGAGCATCCAAGCGTCGAAAATATTACCGAAAACTTATATGTTACATAAACTAAGAAATCCTCTACACTTTAAATGTACGATAGCTTCGTACGTGTATGCTGATAAACCATTTATTGCGCATATACAATCTCGCAGCAGTAATTAAAATCGTTCATATCTACGATGTAGGTTTGATCTTCGCATAATACCTTATTAAAGTAAATGTGGTCCTTGAATTATATCTGAAAAGGGGATTTGATGTTTAGTTGAAAAGAATGATAACGATCACTTACCAGAGTCGTAAAACATCACCGAAAACGTCATGCTGGTGAATTTTGATGAACACAGCAAACCTAAGAAAGCCCCAATCCTTTGGCCATACTATAGCAGGCTACACCCATGTTTAAATATGTATAGAATATTGATATTTCGCAGTTTATGCGATTGCAAGCGATTAAGAAGATGCAGTGTGTGGTTATGTTGGGTTATGTATAGTACATTTGACATATGGCATTTGATATCACTGTGTACCAATCAGACAAAAATGTTACTGTTTTCGGTATTACAATGTGTTAATTGTAACACCGAAAACAGTGTTACAATGTGTGCATTGTGAATGCAAAGTAGAAAAAACTATATTTAAACGAGAGGTTGTTTAAAAACAAAAAACATTTATTTAAAAAAAAAATTGCAGTTGCAGTTTAGTTAGGTGTTCCGGTAAATTTAACTATTTTTGGTTAATAGCTTATAATTATATTTTTTAATTCATCTTCTAAAAAGATGATTCGTATAAAAAATTCTTAGAATTAAAAAATGAAATAATATATAGGGTGATCTATTTAAAAAAGGAAAGGTTATCAAATATCTATAATAAAATGAGCAGCCTGTATAATGAAAATATATTTAAACGATAGCTTGTTTAAAGCAAAAAAAAACTTTTGTTTGAAATTTTTTTTTTAATTTCTTACCGTTGGAGAATCATTTAGGTGTTCCGGTAATTTTGGCTAACCCTGTATATAGGCTGTATAGAGTGTAAATGAGTAATTACTACATACAAACACTCACCTACTTAGAAAGGATAGAATATTTCCGGAAATGCACCAAGATGGTACTACCAACTTTAGAAATCTATTGGGGAAGTTGATCATGTTAGGTAGAATAAAACCTATAAAACAGTCTTGTTAGTGATCTAAAACAGAAGGAACTTAAGATAAAAGGTATTTGGTTTTAAAAAAGCTCTCGTATGATATCCCACACGGCCAACCATCTCTATATTGATCAAAATGCTTAATCAAGATGGCTTTTGTGCGAAAAGTTTGCTTAACATTGCATTTTCAGTTGAAAAGTAAAAAATGTCAAAGAAAAATTGTTGTTTTTTTAAATAGTCAAACAACTAATTTAATTTTTGCAGGACCATTTCATATGCATTGGTGCTCTGTTTTCTCTTATCTTCATAAAAAAAAACATTTCGTTTATGTTACAATGTAAAGGTTCTAATATCTAGCAACTTTATTTTCCCTGCCTAGAGATATTTTACTTTAGACATAACTGATTTGCAAACTATTTCAATATAACCCGCTGTAATATGTTTATTTAGAAAACAAAACACGCTCCGCAAGAATAAAATTAATCTTTTTATACGGTTCATTTAGGTAACCAGTCATGTATATCTATAATTAATAACCACCAAAAAAGTACCTATGATTAATTATCTATCTAAAAACAAATAACAACAAGGACTTGAAGTAATAGCATATCAAATTATTTCCACGTCAGTCGGCCGTTGTAAGTAACTATAATATACTGTAAATTCTTTCGCGGCGGAATCGACGGACACGCGACGTTATCATTCTCGTAAGTTTTTATAGGCCGCGTGCTCAAACTTAATGTAATTAAGGAACGCAGATTTATAACTGGACGGTGTTACGTTGCAGAATTCCTGGACACGTTGCGCGGCTGCCGCTTATAACCGATTTCTACAGCGCTCAGCGCGCGGCAATTAAAAATGCGAATTAAAAATGTGAAAAAAATCGAAGCTTTCTACTTCTAGTTCGCTAAGACGGACCGAGTCGTTAAAAAGAGCGCAAAACGATACTTCCTCCGAACAAATGACGACCATTATACACGTACGCGGTATTATATTATACATTTGTGACTGAGTATGTCTTCTGGCGTCGAAAGTTTTACAAGGATGACTTTCGCTAGACGGTTCTGCGAAACAAACAAATGAAAAAAGTGACACAGAAAAATGATTTAACATAACCACACACTGCATCTTCTTAATCGCTTGCAATCGCATAAACTGCGAAATATCAATATTCTATACATATTTAAACATGGGTGCAGCCTTCTATAGTATAGGCAAAGGATTGGGGCTTTCTTAGTTTTGCTGTGTTCATCAAAATACGCCAGCATGACGTTTTCGGTGATGTTTTACGACTCTGGTAAGTGATCGTTATCATTCTTTTCAACTAAACATCAAATCTCCTTTTCAGATATACTTCAAGGACCACATTTACTTTAATAAGGTATTATGCGAAGATCAAACCTACATCGTAGATATGAACGATTTTAATTACTGCTGCGAGATTGTATATGTGCAATAAATGGTTTATCAGGATACACGTACGAAGCTATAGTACATTTAAAGTGTAGAGGATTTCTTAGTTTATGTAACGTATAAGTTTTCGGTAATATTTTGGACGCTTGGATGCTCGGTTCAATTCGTATTCGTTTTTGTCCGTCGCTTTCGACTTCGTCTTAGTTCTGGTTGTGTGCAACGTATTTGTATTACCTCCATCACATGTAATTTTACTAAGTATAATTTATTCTAATAAACTACTTTGCCGAAATTAGAATTGGGTTTCAATTATAAGTGCTTGTAAATATATAAGCCGCAACGGCTACGTAGCGGAATTAGGTAGCCACCGCTATTAAACGTTAAGCGTTATAACAATTCTTTAGTAAGTTCTTGTTCTTCGAAGTAACTAATCAGTCACCGCCAAACACTTCTATTCTGATTATTAACTTATGAAACCACTATTTTAAAGTTGTTAACTTTTTAGGTTAAGTTTCATATATTTATCACAGTAGGGTTAAAAGTGTTGCGCCAAGCTCCATTATGATCATCGTTGCGACCTCGCTGAATATTTATTCAAACTTGTAGGCTAAAGTAGAGTAAAATTATTCACAATTAGATTTCGTCATGATTTTATCTCATCGATCTCATCCTTAATGAAGTTGACAGTTACTACAGTGCTGCCACGTGGTAACCGCAAAATACCCTAGATTCTAATTTAGCGCGATATAGTAACCACAATTTCTAAATTTATATAAAATTAATGACGCAAAGTAGAAAAAATAGTATATTACTCGTTTTATAAGACGTATTGGCGCACTCGTTCCACTCGTTTCCACAACTCGTGCGCCAATTTGACGTTTTATAAAACTTGTATAATAATATACTATTATAAATATTAGAGGGCATTAAACACACAATTATAATCTCCTTCGTCGTTGCATAAACACCCGGTATATGGAAAGTTGAAGGTGACTATAATATGATACTTAATGCCTTCTAATCTTTACTCATAAATACTTTTTCAATAATATTTTTTCAATGCTTTGAAGATTATGGTAGTGTGTATTACCTATTTAGTAGTATGCATTGTTCGGCAGAATGGAGTGGAATCTGCAACTTTTGCATTACATAAAATCAAATACAGTCAATAAAAACGATAGATAAGAACGAAATAAAAACCACTTATTTTCTAACAAAGTTATATAATAAAATTATAAACCCCTAACCACAACAAGTATTTTAGAACCTAAATACGTATTTCAGCAACTAAGTTGCCATCTTCAGTAGAAACTAAAAAGAAAAGAGATTAGCACTTCATAGTATCTTTACTGGATATTGTCCAAGCAAATCACTAGTGGAAGTGGTTAGTGGAAGTGGAAGTTATATAACAAAATGTTTTATGTTTTTCACCAATGTTAAATGTCATTAAATAAGTAAGTACTTACTGCCAGAAAAAATATCCATTGCATAAAAAATCTATTCTCAATACAGATAAAGTCACTCTTGGCAGTGTTGAATTATTATGGTTTTTGCTGTGATCAGTCGACTTTTGGGCTCATTTTACAGAAATAGTTTCAACTAGAGAACGAGATTTTAGTGTTCTACGAATGTATTGGTACCTTATCCTAATAGATTTTGTGGATTTTTTACGATTGCAGATTTATTATTATGATTTAAGGTTTTGGTCAAATTTTTACTCCCTGTAAGTGTTCAATAAATATTGTATTTTTATCTATCTATCTCTATCGTAAAAACTGTAATTTATCATCCCATGATTTTTTTATTTATTTGAATTTCTTTTCCAGGTGAGTGACAATTTTCATTTGAACACTAACTACAACATAATCACCCGGGTAAGTATGACGTATAAAATATAAGTTATCGGCAATACTGGTAGCATAAAATAGAGTAAAATAACGGCCAATCGAGTAACAAGGTTAAAAGTAATTACACGTGCTCGGCTATCGCATGATTGAGTCCGATTTATTCCACAGCTCTGGGGCTGAATTCTTAAGGTCGCAATTTTGATTCAAACGCGATTCCACCACTCCGCCCACCGAAGACAAGGTTGCCTGCAAATGGACTGACTGACTGTTAGCAAAGGTCACTAAAATTGCAATTTATATGCCTTCTTTTATCAAGTATACCGTTATTCCTCGCATCGATATTTCTTTTTTTATGTTGCGCTGTCAATTGATAAATTTATGTACGGTTATAATCGACATTTTTCCGTATAGGAATGCTGCAATAAAATCGCTCCGTATCACCTTGAATGGTTATAATGCGATAAATGATCGAATTGTGTGCGTTTTATCGCATTTCTATGAGTTATTGTGGTAGGAATTTAGCGTGTAATGACTTTGCAATAAGTAGATTTTATGGATTATTTAGCTGGATATAAATAAATTGTTGTTTTTAGAACCCCAATAAATTAGAGTGAGTTTCTTATTGATCAGCTTACGTTAAAACATATCAATTAACACTGCTCAAAAATATTAGTGGAACACTTTTTTCGAAACATGTAACTTTTTAGATAATATTTCTAGGCAAATCAAATTTGGTATACTTCAACGGCATATATTTAACTAAAGAAATTGATCTGAGCTGTTGGTAATCTTCTCCCTTGTCTCGGTCTGTGGACTTTATTACAGAAACCTTCTTTACAGAGCTCCGCGCTGACAGTTCGTAGTAATTCGACACAATTGCATAAAAAGCAGATCAACTTGACAACGGCTGGGTCAATTTTAAAGAGCTATGTCTTAAAATGTCACCCATAAATTAGCTCGTGTTCCGGGATTAATGCTATTGCCTTAATCACCATGAAAGCATATTAAATTAACCAGTATATTGCGTCAAAAATTAGCGCCTTTTCTCCAATTTAAGTTCATGGTTAAAGCAAGCATGGTTGAATTTTATATTTGTCCCGGAACAATGCCCTATGCTTACACATTCAAACAGTACCTTACTTTTATACATCAGTGCAATAGTTTCGACTCCGATTTGCTTTTTATACACCCGTGTTTTACATGTATCTGGTTTATGGATAGACATGTGAATTACAAAAACAATTCTTGTCGTGTAGTTTTCGATTATAATTCCGGATTCCACTATTTTGATCTCTATCATTTTAATGCATTCGTTCGCTTCACAAACTGAGAAACTGCTGAGAAAACAGATGATGTGAATAAGAAAACCTGAAAGGCGTAATTATTATTATGACTCACTTAACAGTAGCCACAGCACATTATCAAATTTATTTGTAAAAACAAGGTTGTTAACAATAAATATATATGAAAATTTGGCAATTTCTTGTTTTGCAACCAGCCTGTATGTCAAATCTTGGGGAAAAGACAACGGAAAATCGTAAAGTATGTTTAATTTTAAGAGATATGAACTAATAATTCGAATATTATTTCAATAGTGGTCTTCAAGATAAAATTTTATTTTTAATATAACGCATGATTGACACAACTACAATGTGACACATTTTTATCAAGGTGTCTACATAAACAGACGATCTCCAATAACGTTTATCTAGTTTGGTGTCATAATGACCACAATTATGACACTATTTTCGATTTGATAATGGACTTTTTTCATTTTTAGACCGTAACCATGGATACGGCTAACATATCCTACCCGCAATACATCTGGTGGGTTTTGTTTAGCTTCTTCAGGAAATACTTAATCATTTTCGTGAGTTATCATAACTTACATCTCTATAATACGAAGATACCGTCCGTAAATCACAATCATTCCATACCATACACTCTTACCACCACACTAAATTAACAGTGGTAAAACAGATGACTTGAATTATTAGCATATTTTACAGGATGGAAGACATACATCGTGCATATGCAGATTCTGGCACCGATAACCTCCACTTCCTTAATACGTACACACTACACATACACACACATACATACACGGTGCATACTCTTACATATACCTTCTACGAATATAGGATAGAAAACGGTTCAATGAAGCAGGCGATAAATCAACGTCAGCGGTCGGATATTTTTCTATCGAGCGAACCAAAGGGGATTTATGGACGTTTTGCGCATACCGGCCGTATTGTCCGGCTGAATTTATACTGTTTAAGGTGCATGGAATGCGTGCAGCTTCTCTGCTGGAACGCCGTTTACCGCCGCGGCGCGCGCGTGCTCTAAATTTACCGACGATAATGAGAATTTAGAGTATCCGACTTTGTTATGTCCGTGCATGATATTGTCAACTGCGACCAAGGTACTGTTAGGTATTTAAAACGCAGGAGAGATTCCTGGGCTATGTTTTCCCATTCCTCAATCAGGGCTTGTGTCAGTTCCTGTATGGTTAGTGGTAGATTAGGGCGCTTGCGAACACGTCGGCCAAGCTGATCCCACACGTGTTCAATAGGATTCAGGTCAGGACTGAACGCCGGCTATTCCATGACCTGAATTCCACGTACTCGTAATAAGTTTCTAGTGATGCCGGCGGTATGTGGCTTAGCATCGTCCTGCATTAGAATAAAATTTTGACCGACGTCATATGCAGCAGGCACCACATGGTCCTCCAAGATGTTTTCGATGTAACTCATGGCATTAATCCGAACTCAAAAATTTCCTATCGCGTAAAGTTTTCGAAAAAGTGAGCCCAAACTGTAAAATGATACGATATCAGCAATTTTGACAAATTTTATTATATTTTATACTTTATATACCAGCTGAATATCCCAATGTCGCTGAACCCGCAAAAGAATTTCCATGTTAAACCTAACTTTGTACTTTGAACTAAAAAGTTTGTTCACTGAAAATATATTATGAATTTACTGCAATTCTGCATGAAGTGTGATAACCAGTGGCCGGACAAAAATGTATATTTTCCAGTGTCGTGCATGGGACACGTGCTGGTGGGGACGCGGCTAGCCGGTCTGGCTTCGGCTCATGGTGTACATACCACTACACCTGCTTTGGCGTTGATCGAGTACAGTCGCTTGCCTTGTTTAAATTTTCGCTTCGTCGATAGATAATTTGAGCAGTTTCTTTCAATTGGGTTGTTTCTTGAAATTTTGTGTGAATATCTGTTTTTATTTTCCATTTCGAATTTGTTCTTCTGTTTTATACTTAGAGTTGAATTATTTTTTTATTTTATAGTACTTAGTTTGAAAATCCTGCAATGAATCGTTTGCTAGCTGAGTTTGGCAATACTTTCACGTTCGTTAAGAAAGGGGAAGTGGTTTGCAATTTCTGCTCACGAAATTTAATTATTCGTAGTAAACAATGTCTTCGGGCTCATGTAAAAACAAAAAAAAAACACCTGGAAAATGTATCAGGAACGTCAACTAAAAACTTTTTTGATGATTTATGTAAAACATTTATTTCTGCTAATATACCTTTCACAAAAATTAATAACCCCGTTTTTAAAAAAATTATCAAGAAGTATACTAGACGAGACTTACCCGATGAATCCACAATTAGAAAATATTACGTACAAGGGCAATATGACAAAACAATTTCTAAAATAAAGTCAAAACTATCCGATAAATATATTTGGGTTTCTGCAGATGAAACTACGGATATGAAGGGTAGATGCGTGGTCAACGTCGTTGTCGGATTGTTGGACCCGCAAGACTTATATAAACCCTATTTAATATCTACTCAGTTTCGCTGTACCGTCAAAGCTGAAGAGATATGTACAATAGTAAATGACGCCATAAAAAAAGTAGGAATCACAGACGCTACCAAAGTATTACTGTTTGTTTCTGACGCTGCTGCGATTATGTTAAACGTTGGAAAATTACTTAAACAACACTTTTCAAATATTCTTCATTTGACATGTTTTGCACACGCTGTTCATAGAATTTGTGAATTTATTCGGGAAGAATTTCCAGACGTGAATACGCTAATAAGCACGTGCAAAAAAATTTATTGAAAGCTCCTTCCAGATTGTCTCCTTACAAGGAAAAGTGCCCTAATCTACCTTTGCCACCACAACCAGTTATTACGAGATAGGGTACATGGTTAGAAGCGGCAATTTTTTATGCAAGAAACTTTGATATCATCAAACCCTTCGTCTTAAATTTGCCTGATGAAGCAGTTAGTATTAAAGACTGCAAAAAAGTACTATCATTACAAGATTTGCATGAACAATTAAAATTTATTGATACAAATTTTGCGCAATTATTGCCAACCATAAAGTTTCTAGAACAACAAAATGTTGAACTTGCAAGCAGTTTTCAAAGGATTGAATCTCTGTACGAAAGGTGACGAAGCATTGAAGCACTAATCAGTAAAAAATTACAAAAAAAAATTGATGCGGTAGTACATAGAAATCCGGATTTTAATATTTTAAAAGAACTCTCTACGAATTCATTTACGGATGAAGGAATGTCTCAAAAATATTCCAATTTGGTGTTGGTTTATTCTTTTGCGCCTGTGACTAGCTGCGATGTAGAAAGATCATTTTCAAGGTTTAAAGACATTTTAACATCTAAGCGAAATAATTTTACTGAAGATAATTTAGAAAAATATGCAGTAATACAATCGTTCAATGCATATCCAAGAAATGAGTAAAATATTTCAGTGGGCACGTGTTGCATATAGTTACGACAAACATTTAATATTAAATTCACTCGGTTTACTACCGACCGCCAGGCGCTTCGCGTCTATGGATATCAATCCAATCGACCGCATAAGTCGTCATTGACTCATGCGTGCCCGCTACGCACACTCATAGCTGGGCGACTTCTAGTACTGCGAGAAACACAATTTTGTCCGGCCACTGGTGAAAACAAAAAAACGTTTTTATAAATTAAAAACAATTTGAGCATCAACAGGTTGCTTTTTGACATATTATATTCCAAACCAACTCATACCGATATTATTATCCTGAAATCATTCTATACCTCCAACAGTCGCCACATGTTCTACAAAACGAACCCAGAGAAAACTCTACGAAATAAGAGACAGCATTGGTAATATTGGAATAGATTAAACAATCTAGCTAGAAGCAAAATATGATTGTAACATTACTTTATCCTGAACTTAACCAGGAAGGCGTAGGTACTCATAATTCGACCCCATCATCCATATTATCGTTGAATTGTTCGGTTGTCGGTTCAAGTGGTACGCGGACGTAAATCACCCGGTTGGTTCCGCCAGTTATAAATGAGCGTCCAACTGTTTAAGGAGAACAAAACACGGCTAATGAATGGCAATAAGTTAACGGGTGCATGTCAGCGCCTACTAGATTCCCAGTGAGTGAACGATGCTCGGACACGTTCGTCCGAACGTCACGGTCATAGCTCACCAGCTTCCTCCTTGCTTCCCCATGAGAATGTGACCGTAGAAGCCGGCGCGCGCGTTCACAAAGGGCTCTCGCTACTTTTATTTTATTGTGCGTTATTTATGTTTTACCGCCGTAACGGATCGACGGATTACGCAATCGGCGATTAAAACCGTCGGATTAAAGAGACAGACATGGCGCAGCCGGGCGATCGCATGTTGTTTCGCCGCCCACCTAGATGTTGCCCCAACGGTCCGCGCACAAATCAAATTCAATTCGGGATGATTCATTGGCGGTAAACCGGAGACATCGGTATACATTATGTATTAGTTCTTGTTGTGTGTTGCCTGCAATCCCACATTTTCGAATTGTGCAACCGAAATGCACCGATAACTCGAGAACCAAGCGATTTTGCACATAGATAAATTACCTTTAATCGTCTTAAAATCTTTAGATTGGTCTGATTGAATCATAAAATTGTCTAAAAATTATGTTTTTTTCGGAGACTTCAATGATGCACCGACCGGCAAACCCGACAAAATTAACCAAAATAAATGTTAATTGCTTAGAAACCATATTTAAAGGGTATTTGAAGGGTTTATGTATTAGATAAACTATCCAGAGAGGATGTCGAAAAGACGGAGAATAGTTTAATCGAGTATGCAATAAACAATTATGATAGCGGATTAATAAACAATACAAATGCGGCAACATTTGTTAGAATGACCACAATTATCTAGAGAAAATATTCAAAAGTGAATGTTTAAAATCAATAGGCAGTCGGGTTTTCTGTAGATTGGTGAGGTTTAATACAGTGTGTGCCCTCCACGAGCACGAATCACTTCCTCACACCTGCGTGGCATGCTTCGCGCTAGTCTGCGAAGAAATTCTTTGGGTATGCTTTGCCATTCCTCAATCAAGGCTTGTGTCAGTTCCTGTATGGTTAGTGATGGATTAGGGCGCTTGCGAACACGTCGGTTAAGCTGATCCCACACGTGTTCAATAGGATTCAGGTCAGGACTTTCCACGCCGGCCATTCCATGACCTGAATTCCACGTTCTTGTAAAAAGTTTGCCGGCGGTATGTGGCTTTGCATTGTTCTGCATTAGGATGAAATTTTGACCGACGCCAAATGCAGCAGGGCACCACATGGTCCTCCAAGATGTTTTCGATGTAATTCATGGGATTTAGTCTACCAGGAACCACAACAAGATCAGTTCTGTTGTCTATACTGATTCCAACCCAAACCATCACAGATCCACGACCAAATCTATCCACTTCCTGTATAGTAGCGGCTGCGTAGCGTTTACCAGGACGTCTATATACACGTACTCGACCGTCGCAACGAGTTAAACAAAATCTGGACTCGTTTATAAACAGTACAGGCGTCCAGTGACGAAGTTGCCAATCTTTGTGAGCAAGAGCAAACCTCATTCGCGCTGCTTTGGGATGCTGGGTAAGGCGTGGTGCGCGGACAAGTTTTCTTGGTTTCAAATTCGCTTTGACAACTGAATTCATTTGTCATCTTTAGTAGGCTTTCATACGTGAATTCAAAGCATACTTGACATTTTTTTTATTTTGTTTTGCGTTATTAATTTACATTTTTAAGTGTAACTTAGAAGTAAATAAAAGTTGTAACATTGTTTTTGTAATTTTCTTTAGTTACATATTGAGGCGTTTATTTGCAAAAGTCTCTAATCGCCAAAATTTCAAAAATTCGTCTTTTTTGCAAAGTTACATAATTATTTATTACCTACCTATTTATACAACCTATTTATTACCTGAAGTTTGATGCTAAAGTGTAAGTTATTTGCAAAACTCTCTGTTTGCTTTGTACGTTCATTTGCAAAACTGCCTGTCTACAGCTCAACCACTAGCTTGGTGCTCTAGTGTTCACAGAGCAAACAGGTGTTTTTTTTTGTTTCACGCAGGAAAATAAATTCGTTTCAGTCTAAACACCAATGTTCTAGTGCGTTGTGATTTTTAACGGGAGTTTTGTTGTTTGCGATTTGTTAGCATGGATGAGATAAATACTCAATGTGAAATTTTACTCTGTCCGAAAGGAAAAGGACGCAAGAAAGAGCGACAACCAGAAAACTACTCTAGGAATGTTAAAAAAAGGCTCAGGTATGTTTTAAAAAGTAGAAAATTTTAGGACACACCAAATTAAAGAAAGTAGGAATTACTTTTGTATCTATAGGATACAAAAGTAATTCCTACTTCCGTCACAAGAATTAACTTCTTCGTCGACGGCTGCGGTGGTCTTAATAAAAACACTGCAATGATGACAATGTTAGCGTATTGGCTTCTTAATGAATCACCACCACACATTAAAAAAATTGAGATCACATTTCCAATCGTAGGACATTCCTTTATCCCTCCTGACCGAGTTTTTTGGTTATCGAGAGAAATTAAAAAATAAACTCCTGTTATTGTACAATCCAGCCACTATGATGACATCATAAGTAGACACGCCACAGTCAGAAGAATTGGCATTGACTGGAAGGTAGATGACTGGAAGAATGAAGCGAGGAAAATGTAAAGCTTCCTGGAGCATTTCAAATTTAGCCAGGCAAAACGTTTCATTTTTTACAAAAAAAAAAAGAGGATACTGTTTTAATACAGGGCGAGATTAATTACGCCAGTACCGTTGGAACAGCTAAAGGAATTTGTAAGAAAATTGTAAAAAAAACGGCCTCATATATGCAGTTGAAGTATACAAATTTGATTTGCCTAGCACTATTATTTAAAAAGTTACAGGTTTCGAAAAAAGTGGTCCCCTAATTTTTTTGAGCAGTATAGTTTCAATCTCTATGGATCTTAAGTGCACAAATTTATTAATTCAACGACTAATTCTTCACGACTAATTCGACTTAAGAAGAATGCAAGTCATCATGAAATCAATTATCACTTATTATACCGAAATACTTGCAGCAACCTGTAGAAAGCGATGTGTTCCACATTTCACAATACTTCAACATCTAATTTATCGTTCACTCATTAATCATTTGGCGCACATTTTTGTTCTAGGTAATTTTCGACCGAAGTTTTCTATTACGTTATATATACACCTATACACAACATATTTTCAGAAGAAATCAGTTCGCACCATTAAACTGAACTAAAAATTATGAAACTCTCACAGCGGGGCATCTGAGAAAATTTCCGCCTTGTCGAGCAAATACTATTACATAAATTAATAAACAAATCAGCGACTTGATATAGTTCCATAGAAAGAACATGGTTGTTTGATTTCTAACACTATCTAGCACGTGTGATACAGGCAAATGTATGGCTATGATACATTATTCTGTTAACTATTTCAGCGGATGTTTGTTTACTTATAATTTCCGCAACTGATTGATGATTTGAATCAATTTTATCATTCTGAACAATTTGTAAACCACAAATTTATTATTTCTTTTTAAAATAATGAAAAATAAACTGCTCAGACCATCACAGAATAACATTAAATTATGGATTTATTGTGCAAGTGTATGGATTTTATTATCGTGAATATGTAGTAACCTATATACAATATACATACAGCGTACCAGTTTTGAGTAGATTAATTAACAAGATAATACCTGTCATAAATTAAAATTTTAATTACAAGAAATGGTGTTGTTAATTTGATAATAACTGGCGCAGACGTACGTATGCTGGCATAAACAGTGTGCCAATGCGTAAACATTTTATTCGCCTGTACGGAATTTATTGGGTATTGAATAGAACGCAACCATATACCATTATTTAATGTTGCTGTATCACGGAAGTGAAAGAATTATGTTACGACTTGCGGTGGTTCAAATTGTTCAATTTATGTGTACGATCTTTGTTGTTTATGAGCTATGTTAGTATCTAGTAGTAAAGCAGAACGTATTGTAGTTAGAATTGTAACAATGTTACAATAATGTAAAGTGTGGTGGCACCAATCACGATATATAGGCACATTTTTTTTTATTTTAAATATCGATATTTATATATATTTAAACATCAGCACTAGTAAACATCACCTGCACTAGTAAACAGAAATATTAAGTTTACCTTGTGTAAAAATATAGTTTTAAGCAAACGAAATTAGAAATCGAGTATAATATACTATTTTTTCTACTATGCTTCATGAATTTTATATAAATTTAGAAATTGTGGTTACCTTATTTTAGAATTTAGGGTATTTTGCGGGTACCGTGTTGTAGTACTGTTGGTACTGTAGTAAACTGTCAACTTTGTAAAGTAGGGATAAAATCATGACAAAATCTTATTGTGGATAACTATGATCACAATACTCCCCTCCAAAGGTAAAGTGCCGTATGTACAAAAAATTAAAAATTGAGCTATTGTTGTTTTTGTGTTCTAAAAGGTATACTTTCTCATATTTATTATAAGAAAGTACCAAAAGGGCCTTACATTCGATACATTTTAAAACATGTTTGCCGTATGTGCACTTTTTGTGATATAATAATACGTTAAAACGCGGCAAGTGCAATATACTACGGTAAAACGAGGCATGTGCATGAACATACGGCGTCTTACCATTGTATTTGCACATGCCGCGTTTTAGCCTAGTAACATGGAATAATTTTCGTAGTTGCCACGCGCACCGCTCCATCTTGTCATTTTTTACAGTTCTCATTGTGTGTTGTATATTCGTTATTATTGACTGAACAATAAGTATCGCTCGGGTTAACATACGAATATGTTGTCTCAAAACACGGTAATCGCGAATATAGAATATAGGGACTTAATACTTCCAGTGCCGTTAGAATTCCAAGGTAGATCATATTTATTATTATTTTTAAATTTAATTTCGAAAGTTGAGCAATTTAAATTTTGTTGGTAGTGATTCTAATTCTGTCTTAGCCAGAAATTAAATGTATATTATATCTACTATAATATGGATATTATTCATATCATATTATTATTATTATTATTATGAAAATTAAAACTTTTTATTACTTAAAAAAATGCGTTAAAATACAAGGTATGTACCTTGGCCCAAAACTTTTGAGTCTTGCTCATTGATCTAAAAAATACAAAATATACATCATTAGTTAACATTAGTTAATCCTTAAAATGTAAAAAGTGCATGATTTTTGAAACAGAAAACATGTAGTGCATTTTTGTATGTAGATACGGCGTTTTACCGTTGGATATTATAAATGTTTACATTGGTGTATACTAGGGAAGAACGCGGCATCTACATTTATTCGCTATAATTTTTTTTATTTCTGTATAAAATCTATTGAAGTGATGTTAATTATAAGCAATTTACTTTAACCTATAATAATAACAAAGTATGTGTAAGTAATTAACGCATATTTGTTTGAAATTGATACTTAAATTGGTACTTATCTAGAAAACTGCAAATATCTCGTAACTACCGTTGATGTACATACGGCACATTACCATTGGAGGGCAGAATAGAGCTTGGGGCAACACTATTAACCCGCAACGGCTAACAGCAACGGCTATGATAAAAACTTACATGGCATGAGTGAATAAAGGATATAGATATAGAAACATAACCTAAAAAATTCACTCAAAAAAATTGTGTCTAATAATTATAATAGACAGAATAAAAGTGTTTGGCGGTGACTGATTAGTTACTTCGAAGAACAAGAACTTACTAAAGAATTGTTATGTTATAACGCTTAACGTTTAATAGCGGTGTCTACCTAATTCCGCTACGTAGCCGTTGAGGCTTATACGTTTACACGCACTTAGAATTGAAACCAAATTCTAAATTCGGCGAAGTAGTTTATTAGAATAAATTATACTTCGTAAAATTACATGCGTTGGAGCTAACACAAATAGTTGCACACAACTAGAACTAAGACGAAGTTACAAGCGGCGTACAAAAAAAGAACACGGTATTGGCACGACCAGCATTCTGTCCAAAATGTTACCGAAAACATAAAACTATTTATTGCGCATATACTATCCCGCGGCAGTATTTGAACCCGATCATATCTACGATGTAGGTTTGATATTCGCATAACTCCTTATTTAGGCAAATGTGGTCCTTGTATTGTATCTGAAAGGGGGATTTGATGTTTAGTGAACGAGAATGATGCACGATCACTTACCGGAGTTGCAAAACATCACCGAAAACGTCATGCTTGCGTATTTTGATGAACGGAGCAAAACTAAGAAAGCCCCAACCCTTTGGCAATACTATAGAATGCTACACGCATGTTTAAATATGTATACACAGAGGGAAAAATTTCTTTGACAGTAAGAAGCTTTATTTAAGTCAAATATACATGACTGCTGAATATCAGCAAAAAACTTTAGTTTGAAGTAAACATTTTTGGTTAGTTATATCAAAGCAGGAATTTGCTTGATACAGCAAAATATTTATTTGTTATTAACATATATTGTTTTAGGATAAAGAAATATTATATTGTATGTAAAATTAGTTAGTTGTATCAAAGTTCCAATTCGTTTGATACAGCAAACTATTCATTTGTTACTAACATATATTGTTCTACTCTAAAGAAATATCCCATTGTAAGTGAAATTAGAAATTATTAAATTAATTGTTTATATACTTAATGTTTTCAAACATTTGTTAAATTTAAAAATTGAAGTTTGTTACACTTAACAAATATATGGTGATATCAAATATAACTTCTTTCCAATCAAATGCTAAAATTTCCTTCGATTTTATATTCACAAATTTATACATTTCTTTGATATAGACCAATACATGCATGTCGTTGACTTTATTAAATATGGTACTCAATTTAAATAAATATACGCTATAATTTAAACAAGCGTTCTAATAAATTTCCTTCCATTAATATTAGAGCTGTTGGACATTTCTACGTCAGGTACATTGATGATACAATGGCACAATCACTGATGCTGCATAGATATGTATTCGCTTATATACCCTCTAGGAGACGTCTCTTACGACGAGAAACTTAAGCGCCATCTATCGGCATCCTTCACATTATTTTCAAAACAACTACTTTCTTAAGTCAAAACAATCGTTTAATTAAAGCAAATATTTGGGTTGTTTTATATTAAAGAAATATCAAATAAAGTTTCAAACAAACAAACATTTTGTTGTTGTTAGCAAATCATCAAAAAAATGTGTTTATTTGACTCAAAACATGTAAGAAACTGAATTCTTTCTTACAAATAAAAATCTATTCACGTCAATAAAATATCTCTTCAGGGCCAATATATTTGTTTAAGACATGGATTCTTTGATTCAACACTGTTTTTTTCTCTCTGTGTAGAATATAGATATTTCGCAGTTTATGCGATTGGAAGCGATTCTAAAAAGGCAGTTTGTGGTTACGTGTGGTTACGTTTGACATATGGCATTTGATAACAATGTGACCAATCTTAGAAAAGAAAAGTTACTAAAAGCCGTGTTACAATTTGTCAATTGTAACACCGAAAACAGTGTTAAAATGTGGGCATTGTAAATGCAAAGTAGAAAAATTTGATTTTGAAGAACCGTCTCTGATGTAGTAACACAAAATAGTCACAACAAAATACAAAATCTTATCTCATAAATCATAAATTAAGGACAACATTTTCAAAGTACGAATAGAATCACAGCTTCCGAGAAATATAAAAACCTCACGAAATTAAAGATTCGCATATCGAACAACCTTGGTTCAAATTTGAAATAATACATTAAAGTTTAAAATTTAAAAGTCCTGCGTTTCAACGAATACATCGTGCCTTCCATGTCCTCAGCACATCCCTAATTGAATTGTATAACTCGGTATGTGGTTGTGATTCCGTAACAATAGTTCGATTGTTACAGAAACGTACGGTTTTACCGGTTTAACTCCGACTTGTTCGACACGATCTATACCATTTTGGGATAGGCATTACAGGCACGAAAAAGATCACCTCGATGTTGTACTATACATTTATACACTAGTTGACGCCACTGGCAAGTTAAACAACAGCCAATCGTCACGTTTTCAACGCCCTAATATCGAAAATGAAAGTGTTTCTGATTCGATGACGACCTGCTATCTGATGATTTGCGACTTTAAATGCCACAAATAGAACCGTTACGAGTTGTTGCGTTATAAGGATGAAATGCGGTTTTGTAATTTTTTTTTATTAAAATTACTGTCGCTTTGGGTTTAATTAAGCGTCTCATGAGATATCAATGCCATGCTTTAAATAGTTTCAATTGTTTCTTTGTGATTCCTTTAAATGTCATGCAAGTCCGTTTTGCAATGTGACATTGATTTGTATAAAAAGGGAACATAATACTGTCCATTGTCGTTTTAAATACCTATTTATCGTGAAATGTTCCAATTGTTTCCTTTTATTAGATATTACTATGGCTGCTTAAGTGAAGTTAACATATTGTTTTTAGTTACAGTATGCCAGTTTCTAGAGTAAGACAAAAGAAAAAACACAGTACTCTAAAAACTGTTTTCATGACGTTATCCGCAATAAACGGCAGTCGTTCTTGTGTAAGAAAATCTCTAAATAAAGAAAATATCTTTCCATGTCCACACTGATTAGAGGTTGGTAACGTCAAAATGCATTTTCCACAGAATTTGTATAAAATTTGTGTAAATAAGAATTTTTGTAAAATATGGGTTGTTTTTTTTTTAAATTGAACGCCGATATCATTCAAGATATTTTTTTGGTAGAGTTAGATTATTTTTGTCAAACACAAATATTGCTGAAGTATTTTATTGGTAGTTGCAAGTAGTAGAAGAGGCTGTTTCTTAATAACATGCTAATATTTAAGGAGGTCATTCTTGGCTCCATTTTGAGGAAAAAAATTCATATGAACATATGTCCTAAAGGTGAAAAACTACAGGGTGCTAAAGTATTAAGAAAAAAATATTTTTTTTATGATTTTTTATGAACTTTGGTATGGCTCTAGATATTTTTGTGAAACGTAGTACGCATAGACCTTTAGGACATATGTTCACGTGAATTCTTTTTTCTCAAAATAGACCCAATAATAACCTCCTAAAGTATTAGCATGTTATTAGGAAATACCTGTATTGTTATTCTCGTAACAAATCTGATTTTTCAAAAAGTTTCTTGCACTCAATAATGGGTTTCGACTGTACTGATTAATGTGTCCACTAGGGTTGACCTTAGTTACTCTTAACGAAAAATCTACAAAATTACGAACCCCTGTAGTTGGTTCTACAAACTGAAAAACTAATTCCCTACAAATTTTAGGTCAATTGGGCAATAGGAACGCCAAAAACAAAAAATTAAAACGTACGCTTTTTCAATTCATTGTTTATTATTTAATACGGTCAATTTGTGCTCAAAAAGGCTTCTAGCGGGAAAGTCGTGGGGCAGTTTTGAGTTCTTCCATTTTATATGTTTTTTGGGGTGCTGAATGCGACTCTGAGGTTTGCTAACGAAATTTCGTGACGTATTGTGACCGTATTGATAAGCACAGCATATGTAATTGTACAGGACATTTTCTTAAAAAACTACATGTTCAAGTTATTTAATGAAGTTAAATTTTACAAATTCAGTTACAAAATCGTTGAAATTCCAACGGTTTGTCGGAGAAAAATCCTAAATAGTGAAGTTTGTAGTAAATTTTTATTTTGAATTGAGAGGAAATTTACGAAAAGTTGATAGTGTCCGAGTTCACCAAAAAAAAGCTTTTTTACCTTTTTTACCTCACGAAATTTTGTTAACAAACCTCAAAATTTGAATTCAGCACCCCAAAAAAACATAAAGAATGGAGAACATAAAAACTACCCCACAACTTTCCTGGTTACACAATTTGACTGACTTATATTAAACATTATTCTAATCTAATTGTATTACAATTATTATATCAAAAAGAACTGATAAGTTGTCTATCAATAGACAAAAATGTGTTTGAACAAAATTTTAAATATTTATATTTTGGATGCCAAATTTAATCTAACATTAATATAACAGAAAAACAAAAAAATAAAGTAATCAATGTGTTGTTTATTAACTATTTAATTACTTAAGTTATTTAGTATCGCATATAGACTTCCTAATTACAAACACTTGCTAAACTATTAAAAAGAACTGTATATACAAACACATACTATTTTTGGTATACAGGCTGTCCTACATTTTTCACCGTAAAGTTTTTTCCGGATAGTAAATATCACACTGGGCAAAAAATCTCTTATGAACTCAGAATGACATTTACATGAAGAAAAAGAAATGTCTAAAAATTTTCATATGTATTTTGTTTCTTTTTTCATTTGTCTATTTACTTTATTTTCAATATTTTGAATTGTAACTTAAGTTTATTTACTTTTATTATTGTTATGGCCATTGCTTGTGTTCTTTATTCGTTTTCGCATTGCTTGATATGTAGTTTATTTTTCTATATTTTGTTAATATTTGAAAGGGCTGTAACTTTTTAAGGATTTGAAATAGTTATTTATGTACCAAGGGTATTAGACGGATGATTATGCCCCGAGGGTGACTCTCGGGCCTCGCGCTTTTTAAGTCGTCCGATGGTATAAACATCAAGTAATTCCCGAGGTAAGTACATACAAAATTTTATGTCTTACAATGGTTTTGTTCCTCCGTTTGAATAACATTAATAAATATTTTGACGTTATCAAGTGACGGCGTATCTACGGAGTTGAATAACCATACAAACAATTCGAAGTTGAGTGACAATACAGACAATTAATTGTCAAACTTATAACCCAAATCGTCAATAATTGACATTGACGATTTAAAATTTACAATATGAATGACAAATATTTGATATATTTGACAAACAACAACGGCAATCCTTGCGCCCTAGGGCGCATAAAGAATCTTTTTCTACTTTGCATTCACAATGCACACATTGTAACACTGTTTTCAGTGTTACAATTAACACATTGTAATACCGAAAACAGTAACATTTTTGTCTGATTGGTACACAGTGATATCAAATGCCATATGTCAAATGTACAATACATAACCCAACATAACCACACACTGCATCTTCTTAATCGCTTGCAATTACATAAACTGCGAAATATCAATATTCTATACATATTTAAACATGGGTGTAGCCTGCTATAGTACGGCCAAAGGATTAGGGTTTTCTTAGTTTTGCTGTGTTCATCAAAATACGCCAACATGACGTTTACGGTGATGTTTTACGACTCTAGTAAGCGATCGTTATCATTCTTTTCAACTAAACATCAAATCCCCTTTTCAGATATAATTCAAGGACCACATTTACGTTAATAAGGTATTATGCGAAGATCAAACCTACATCGTAGATACGAACGATCTTAATTACTGCTGCGAGATTGTATATGCACAATAAATGGTTTATCAGCATACACGTACGAAGCTATAGTACATTTAAAGTGTAGAGGATTTCTTAGTTTATGTAACGTATAAGTTTTCGGTAATATTTTGGACGCTTGGATGCTCGGTTCAATTCATATTCGTTTTTGTCCGTCGCTTTCGACTTCGTCTTAGTTCTGGTTGTGTGCAACGTATTTGTATTACCTCCATCACATGTAATTTTACTAAGTATAATTTATTCTAATAAACTACTTTGCCGAAATTAGAATTGGGTTAACTTTTTAGGTTAAGTTTCATGTATTTATCACAGTAGGGTTAAAAGTGTTGCCCCAAGCTCCATTATGATCATCGTTGCGACATCGCTGAATATTTATTCAAACTTGTAGGCTAAAGTAGAGTAAAATTATTCACAATTAGATTTTGTCATGATTTTATCTCATCGATATCATCCTCAACGAAGTTGACAGTTACTACAGTGCTGCCACGTGGTACCCGCAAAATACCCTAGATTCTAATTTAGCGCGATATAGTAACCACAATTTCTAAACTTATATAAAATTAATGACGCAAAGTAGAAAAAATAGTATATTACACTCGTTTTATAAGACGTATTGGTGCACTCGTTCCATTTGGGCACTCCAAAACAACTCGGGCGCCAATTTGACGTCTTATAAAACTTGTATAATAATATACTATTATCGCCTTAGGGCGCAAAAAGTAGCTGCTTTCGTCCCGGTAACTAACATGGAAAATGTCACTTTATGATCATGTAGGACATAAAAACTATTAGGTCCGTACGAAAATTTGTTCTAAGAATGACTTTCTAAAAATAGTTAATAGTAAAAGTTATTTTTTGCAAATATCTTTTATATATTTTGCACAATCAATCGTTCTTTGTCAGAGAAATTTCTACGGTAACTACGTCGCTTTTATCTTTCTAATCTTTCATATTCAGTCATATTTTTAACAGATTTTCAAAGTCTATTTGTGGCGCTATTGCAGATACTAGGGTGTTAATCCATATTTCAATATACAGAGTAATTCATAACTTGAGGCAAAGAAATTAAAAGATAGAATGAGCACTAAATTTCAAATTTATATTTTCCGATTGGCCTTAATGCTTGTTTATATTTTAACAGTTTATAGACACCTTCTTTTTCTTCTACAGTTAAAAAATATAATATAAGACGTAATCATCATTTATGCGGTGGGATGTAATGATTTTTGTTAATTGTAACTCACGTTGCAGAAATCCTAAATACAATATTTAAATGTTTAAAGAAATATTGTTATTAGACAACCAAAGGACGATACTTTTATATCAAAACAATATAATATATTATAACTTTAAAGCCCGGATTCATATTCAGCGCAAAGATATCGATCTTTCCCGGATACAAAATATTCAATGTAGTAATTCCCACATAAACTACCAATAAAATAATACCTATTCTTCAATTCCATCGACTTGTAGCGTCGATATACAATATAACAAGGACAAGTACAGAATTCCGGTAACAATATTTCGTGCTCTCGCTTTTCACGCCAAAACAAAAAACCAAACTGTCGTTTAAGAGGTGACAATTGATCTCCTTGGCGCGGATTCCAAGAAATAAAGAAAGGAACACTTTAGATAGACGGGGGATAAGAGTGTGAAAATGTGTATTTACACGTTACACGCCGGATAAATTGGCCGCGGCCGATTTTTATCATCACCACACTACTTAGTACACTCCGGTTCATGTACAATGAATCCATAAACGCCCACACTCCGTCGTACACGCGGTCGGTCGGTCCACGGAATATAATTTATTTTGAAACAATAGGACACGAACTTAATGCAACTATTGGCCAAGATGTAAAATACATGACAGGGCATATGTACAATTAGCATACAAAGTTATACCGGCCGAAGGAATACGGTTATATTTTTTAATGTAGCCGTGGACATTACATGTTCTTATTATCATGTTACACTCTACGCTTTTCATATTTTTTCATCTGAGCTGTTGAGTTGTTTTGTTGTTTTTTTTGTTGTTGTTGTTTCTCATTCGCGCTTTGAGAGTATAATGATTGCAATGTCATAAAACGGAATTGAACATGACGGAGTGACGTATTAACTACGTTTGTTTAGCACAATTGTGTTGGAAGTGGTGTTATATAGACGAGTATACTATACAATTGCGAGACATGGTTGGTACCTACTTAATAATAATCATCGATTATAAATTTCTGATATTTGCAGAAATAATTTCTTGTAACCTCCTACAAAACCCATTTACCCAACTTGATACTTTGAAGGCACTATTACATAAACAATACTCATGTCGACATATTACTGTTATTAGGCATGTTATCTATCCTAAGAGCTGTAACTCTTTATGTTTAAGTATACATTTTTCTTAATTTTAAATTGAACATTTTATTTAATAACTATCTCGCATCTTTACTTTAAATTTAAAATGTCTCTTACTAGCATAGTTTGTAAGGAATGTTTATTATATTATATACTTTAACTTGCTGTAACTTCCTAGTTTATGTGATTAGAATTTATGTGACAGAATTTCATAATAATTTAAGTATTTTTTAAAGCGAATTAATATGATTGATATATATTTCGTGTAGCGCGCACTACGTCAATCGTAACGGTAAATGGAAACGTAGCTGAGACAGAGGAAATTTATTTACTATTAGTACGATACGCTCAGAACAATTTAAATTTGGAATTTTGAATAGTAGTGCGAGTTAAATATAAATAATGAATTTAGATGTACAATTAATTATACCCAACAATATTTTACAAACATGGAATCAAACGGATTCGCAGATCGCGTCAAAACTTCGAATCTCGTTCGACTGCCTCGTACCAAAACCCACAAGCGAGGGAAGCCGAACTGCGCAAAATATTGTTCATGTTAGAAAATAAACTGCTTCCGGGTTATGCCGTGTGTACCAAGATTTGTTAATGCTGACGTTTCGCGAACCATATTGCTCGCTTCTTCAAAGCTAATTGAATACTGAAGACCTACCAAGAAAATCTTCCTTGTATACCTAAATTTTCACCTCACTGCGCACATCTGGAGCTACCGCTCCCATGTGCTTTTCCACCTGACCGCGGTAGGATCGATTTCCAGACCCTACTAATGTCAGTGCCGTCCTCGCGATTGATGTTGTCAGGATGTTTGTAAATTTCGATGGCTTCTCTAATAAGCCTTCGATGATAACTACCCACCCTTGCCAACATCTTCACGTCATCGAAATCCATTGTGTGTCCCGACTCGTGGCAGTGTTGAGCAACAGCGGACTGTTGAATCTTGCCTAGCCGGGTGTCCCTACTGTGCTCCTTGATTCGACTTTCGATGCTTCGTCCTGTCTGTCCTACATAGCATGTTCCGCACTCACATGTTATCTTGTATACCACTTCGTTCTTCAGGAGTGGTGTGATATCCTTTGGGTTAGGCAAAAGATCCTTTATATTAGCTGGTGCTCTGTACCTTACCGTGATACCCGATTTCTTCAGTAATCTACCGATTCTCTCTGATACCCCACTTACGTATGGTAAGCAAGCCAACCCGTTTGACTCTTGCGGTTCCTCTGAGACTTAGCGGTTTTCTTTGTGTGACACCCCGTATGTCAGACTTGGTGTATCCATTCTGACGTAGGGCCCACTCCAAGTGTATCCGTTCGTCGTCCAAGATGCTAGAGTCGCATACCTTCTCGGCTCTGTTGAACATTCCCGATTTTGAAGTCGCACTCTGAATATAATGATATCGATCATTGTTTGTTTAACATTCAAGATGCATATGAATTCCTTAAAAAACGGAAAATTGACAAAGAGAACACAATTAAATCATTTTTGCCATTTATTTCATCATGCTAGCGCATTGTTTTTGCGTTGTATTGACAACAAGAATGTTTTTTGTTTAGAAGTCATCCTGATTCGACAATAAACATAGAAAAGTGTAATGTTTGTTTAAAATTTTGAAGAAATTAAAAAAGAAATGGTCATACCAACCTATAAAATAAAAAAATAAGAATTTTACGTCTATTATTTACGTTCTACTTCAATGTCAGGAATCCACATTATATCAGAAATGAGAACATTCTCGAAAATCCACAAAAAGTAAAAGTGATGCTGTATTACAAAATAGTAAGAGCACAAAAATTAGCTGTCTAATTTGTCTCTCTAAGTACCTAATTTAAATAATACACAGGTGCCTAGTTTCGTAACAACTCACAACAAAAATTAGCCCATAGAAAAAAAAAACGATGAAAAATCACCACAAACAAAAACGAAAGCATTCGTTGTAGCAGATATAGATTGTGTAAACCCGAACACAATATTGTAACTCGTGCTCAGCTAGCTGACACTTACATAAAAAAGATGGATGTACTCCGAACGATCCAAGACAAAAGAAGAACGCTCCGGCGTGGGTGATAACAGCGTGTTTCGTCGAAGTCCGTTCGCACAATAATCCAAGTAGGCGGGCGAAAACCATTGTGTGCATATTCCATTCACTTCACATGAATTGAAATATTAATATTATTAACTTATGTGTTGTCCTGTCTTTGAATCAGTAATTTGTGATGTCGCGTGTTTCTGTCACGAGTCCTGATGTCACAGGTTTAACAAAAGAATATGGGTCAGCTGACCGAAGTTGGTTTGGAATGATAAATTGACATAATGACAAGAAACAATCAGTTAGACTTTAAAACCTTCAATGGATTATTATTACATGATATTTATTACAAAGAGATATGCTGTCTTTATCAGATCAAACATTTGTAGACGTTCTGAAAATTGCATGATCTATTAGGGAAGATTGTTAGAACAACTAGATAAAGAAAATGGACAAGGTCGAAATCGAAAAACTACCCAAAATCAAGACCGATTTCTTGTCCTTTCCTCTCTACGTCAGCGTACTGCCACAGCACGAGACCTCCTAAACGACCTAAGACGAGCACCTGGAATAGAAATTTCTGATCAAACTGTTAGAAACAGATTAAAAGAAGCGAACTTGAAACCAAGAAGACCTGTCCGCGCACCACGCCTTACGCAGCATCACAAAGCAGCGCGAATGAGATTTGCTCTGGATCACAGAGATTGGCAACTTCGTCACTGGACGCTTGTACTGTTAACAGACGAGTCCAGATTTCGTTTAACTCGTTGCGACGGTCGAGTACGTGTATATAGACGTCCTGGTGAACGCTACGCAGCCACTACTATATCGGAAGTGGATAGATTTGGTCGTGGATCTGTAATGGTTTGGGCTGGAATCAGTATAGACAACAGAACTGATCTTGTTGTGGTTCCTGGTAGACTAAATGCCATGTAGTACATCGAAAACATCTTGGAGGAGCATGTGGTGCCTGCTGCATATGGCGTCAGTCAAAATTTCATCCTAATGCAGGACAATGCAAAGCCACATACCGCCGGCATCACCGGAAACTTTTTAAAAGAACGCGGAATTCAGGTCATGGAATGGCCGGCGTCCTGACCTATTGAACGCGTGTGGGATCAGCTTGACCGACGTGATCGCAAGCGCTCCAATCCACCACTAACCATAGAGGAACTGACACAAGCTCTGATTAAGAAATGAGAAAGCATACCCCAAGAATCTCTTCGTAGACTAGTGTGAAGTATGCCACGCAGATGTGAGGAAATGATTCGTGCTCGTGGAGGGCATACACTGTATTAAACCTCACCAATCCACAGAAAACCCGACTGTCAATGATACTATGACAGTCATTTCCATTGTTTTGTTATTAATTTACATTCTTAAGTGTAACTTTTCTTTAGTTTAATAGGTATATACCGTTGAAGTATACTAAAATTGATTTGCCTACAACTATTATTTAAAAATTTATTTAAAAATTATTTACCGGTTTTGAAAAGTGTCCCCATAATTTTTTTGATCAGTGTATTTAAAGTGTTTTTCAATTATCAAATTACGAATTATTTCAACTAGAACAGCACTTTTTTATACAGAGTGTCCCACTTTTCCCCCGCAAAATTAATTAACAAAACAAAGAACAATAAAATACATATCATATACATATCATACATACCGAGTACCTACAGCTGTTATCTTATATTTATTTTTACCACCTTGTTTTTCAATTATAAATAAAATTTAAAGTAGATTTGGTCATAAAGTGGTTTTTTGAACATAAATAATATTCAATGTATAGAAGATGGTGATATCCAGGCAGGACGCAAATTAAAAAAAAATTACAACCACAACCTGGATTTGAACCAGGAAATTTTGCGTTTCTAGCACAATGCTCTCCCATCTGAGCTACTGAGGTCTATGATGGGAGAGCATTGTGCTAGAAACGCAAAGGTCCCTGGTTCAAAACCAGACCCCCAAATCCAGGTTGTGGCTGTATTTTTTGATTTATTTAAAAATTTGCGTTCCGCCTGGATATCACCAATAAACATTAATTATTTCATCATTACGGTAGCAATTCCGTACGATACGGTATGTCCGTATATTCATTTCTAGTTATAAATAATATTATATTATATTTGAACATAAATAAATCTATTCTATTCTATTCTATTAATCAAATGGAGTTATGGTATCTTTTTTTTAATATTGCTAACAAGAGAATGAAAAACAGTGAAACGAAAAAAAATTTGTAACATACCTTATGTTTCTTTCCTAGTTAGTTGACCCATGATGAAATATGACGGAATGTTGATTCTAGAACAAAAGAAATAGTAATAAATACTGCACTTTTTTTGTTCAAACTGCAGTTCAAACGCTGGGTATATAGTGAGCTAAGTATCACAATTCCTTTAGCTGAAGAATATCACGATTCTCAATCTTTTGGCCCTATAAATGTTAGTATCAACGTTGCACATTATTTTGTTGTTGACGTTAATGAGAGAACGGTTGATGCATAACATTTGCCACTTTACCATCATTTTGCACCAAAGTCTACGAAAGAATCAGACACTAATGCTAAACATCCTCTATATTAGTTAGACTATTCATAATAAAACAGACAGATGAGGATCACAAACATGGAAAATACAGGATGTTCCTAAATATCATGTAAATACGAAAATGGGCTATTCTTTGGCTTATTTAATGACTAAAACTGCATATAAACCATAGCTCCGCAAACGCTTCGTTGCCGATCTACAGGGTGTTGAAATTTCAAGATTTTTTTAGTTTTTTCTTTATAGCTCTTGTATCCTAGTTTTAATTTTTAACAGTTGGTGGCGAATAAAATGTCAAAATAAATACAAACAAAAGGTTATCGAAATCAAGCCAAGGCATACTAGACCAATTATTCAAAAAATTTTAATTTCTTCTAGCGAAACACAGAAAAGCTTTTATTTTTTTTCTCGATAACGGTGGTAAATACGAAAAAACTACAAAAGATTAAAATGCTTTAGAACAAAATAAAAAATGCATTTTATATTTTAGAATCCACCAGCGGCGCACCGAAAAAAAGTTCATGGGGAGAAAAGGGGGCATGACCCCTGAAAAGATATCTCCGTGTAGATTCTTAAAACCATTTGGTATGCCCAATGATGTAAGTCCTACAGCGTAACCCATATTCCAAATTAGAACTAAATATCTCAAAAACTACAGGACCTATAAAGAAAAAACTAAAAAAATCTTGAAATTTCAACACCCTGTAGATCGGCAACGAAGCGTTTGCGGACCTATGATTATATGAATTTTTAGTCATTAAATAAGCCAAAGAATTACCCAGTTTCGTATTTACATCATATTTAGGAACAGCCTGTATTTATGTTGTGACTCACTATGTTTAAAATATTTTTTTTTCTCACAAGATTAAAAAAATTCCGCCGATATATTTTGCAACGCATCCTTAAATATTTGCGCGTTTCCAAGAAACTGTCACCGTTCGTAAAACCAAGATAACCGCTATTTCTAACTTCGTGCTTCTTATACACTCATTTTCACCTGTATCTTCGAGATGTATTTCCCGTAGTGTTCACCAAAGATAAGATTAACTCAACTGTTTTCTCACACGCACAAAAAAAAACGAGCGACGTTTATGTCAATATTGAACAGGTTTTGAGAAAAGGCATCCATAGACGAATGATGTGTACTCTTACTTCATATAAGGTATATATGTATGTATACGTATAATGTATATGTACGCGTATGTATGTGTGTTTATTTTGTTTATCGTATCCGCAAAAGTTAAATAATAAAAGTTGGGAATTATGTCACAATGATTCCGCTCGACCACACCTACAGTTTTGTTCGGTTTTTCTTTGTACTTTGTAGTGCGTCCCTGCTAGTGTGTGTGCGCATCTATTGTGTGTGTGTATTGATCTTATAATTGCTTCTGTTTACAAGGTAATGTGAGACTTTGTTTATGCTTGATACTAATGTACTATAACTGAGTGTATGCGTGTAGTTGAACCTTCCAACCACCTTTCATAGATGGCGTATGTATCGTTAATATTTAAGAGCGTTGTTATCATAGTAGAGCATGACATGAAGGCTTCATGGTGTAGAGGAGTATCTGCGAGAGTAAAACTAGACAAAGCCATATTTATGGCGTCAATTTTATTCACAAAAATAAAGATCGTTTGCGACGCATTCAGCTCCGTTTACGGAAGCCCGTCAGAGTTGCGCTGCAACAGTAAATGCATCGGACATTGATACATCGCCACATAGCGTTTTCTAATACGTGAAAATCTTCTTTGAGGACTTGCTACATGTGCGTACCGAATGGGCACTAGCTATTTTTTTGATTAGTTCGCCTTATTTGCACATTAGCTTTTTCAAATCAAACTGATAATTTGATTACGACCAAGCAAGGTTTTATTTTATAATGCCGTCATATTTTTAATTACATAAGTGCAGAATTCACTGCATACTAACAAGGGCATTCTTGTGGAAATTTACAAAACAAATCTTGACTAAACTGTTTGTTTCATTTTAATGATTTTTTGTTTAATTCATCAGCTTTCTGTATTAATAATTCGCAGCATCTAATTTCAACAGACTGTAAAGCAAAACAATTGGTCATTTGATGTGATCTAGTTTAAATAAATTATTATTTTAATGAGAAAAAATATATAATTTTTTGTTTAAATTAGGAAGATATTGCCCATAAAAGAAATGTTAGATATGGTTTCTTCGTCATCTTTAAAGTTCTACTAAATCCAATTATACTACTAGGTTCGTTGTATAAATATGTCCTAATATTGTCTGAAATACAGATCAATTAGCTTCTGAAACAAAAATTTAAACAAATCAGCTTTCAAAATATAACCTTTTTGTTGAATAAAACACGTTTTTCTTGGAAAGAAATAATATTGCGTTTATGTGGACAGGTAAAAACAACAATTTTTTTTTTTAATTTCGGCTTGATGGTTTGCGGAAAACTGTCTGTCTGACGGTTTCACAAAATTACAATTTTATGCTCTTTTCGCCCTTTAGAAAAATCAAAAATCTTACTAATAATTACAAATCTATTATCAATCTTCGTATACGACCTACTAAACACAAAACGAATTAAAAATGGAAAAATTAAAAAGCGTACTAAAATGTTCATCGAGTACAAATAAATGCACCAATATTTGTCGCCTTTGCATTTGCTATACCCACTTCAACTGGGTATTGCAAATATTCATATACTTGGCAAATATTTGATATTTGGCAAGTATACGAATGTGTAGCCCCGGCTTTAGATCCACTGTTCGCTGTGGTTCTTTATGACTTCTTCATGTTATTCATCTAAAAACTTTAACTATTCATGTCTGTCTCTTCTTGGGAATATGGTCACGTGTCGAAAAAAGGTACAAAACAAATATACGCGGCGTACAAAAATGTGCATTTTTGTAAGTGCGCGTCCGCTGCGGCGCGCGATCTTCAATTGGTATTCAGAGGTGTATGTTGAAAATAATAAAAATGCTGTTTGGATTCAGTCGATGTATGAAGGTGAAGGAACCCTAAACGGTCTCGCATGTCCAACAGCGATGAGTGTGTTTGCTGTCATGTACATGCCCCATCGCCAGTTCGCATATGTTAAAGAGTTAGTTCTGGCGACGCGGATTTTATCTGATGAAGGCAAGGTGGAATAATTGGTCGTCTTATTAACGTGAAATTTGAGGAGCTTGTCTAGAGTTTTGTCCGATAGAAAATGTCTTGGACGATTTGGATTTGTCGCTAAGCAGGACACATCTTAAGGAAGTAGTGTCGCATAAAAATTCTAAAGAAAACTATGACAAATATCGAGAATGTTATTGTGTGTTTATACATCGTTACAATCTAAGCCACAAATGTTGTAGTAGCATTATCTAATTGTCCAATTATTTTCAATAATAATGAATATGCAATATTAGTTTTCAAGAACTCGCACTGTCGAGGTATATTATTATATTTTATGTCCTGCATTAACTTGGATACAGATGGGAAAATTAGTCCATAGAAGAATCAAAATAACAAAATGTCCTTTTATTTAATTGCCCTTGAACGAGTATTAGTTATTTGAAAAAGTGTTTCTAGATTTAAGAACGCCAGCTACTATTTGTAATAAGAAATTAAGTTTTAAGTGTATAGCTATTTCGAAAATTTATAATCGATGTTTGGTTACTTATTGGTAATTAAAAAAATATTTATTAAAATAAAATTAATGTAATCAATCAAAATGAATTTTGTTAAATTAAAAACTTAATCCAATAAACATAAAAATTATTTCTAACCGAATATCTGTGACCTGGAAATATATTAAGTCTTCTCGAAAAACATAGTTCGCCAACAAGCTGTCTTAAAGAAACGATTCTTGACCAAATCGTGTTAATTTTACAATTTCACATTAGTTAGTAAGTTTTTTAAATGTATAAACTATTTGACTCCGTCTTGCACGTACATATGATAAATCACAAATGCATGGACATCACTAGCTAACTTTTTGTTTTCTATTTTTAATTCTGGACATAACAGCAAACTTTAATAATAGGTACATATCATTTCATTTATTCCTTTCTGATCATTGTCTCTAAATAAATTCATTACTATCATCAAAACAAAAGTCTAAATCACCACAAGAATAGAGAAAAAAACATTAATTTATGTTTACTTTTCAATATTTTAAAGAGGTGTGATAATTTTGATGATTTTTTTACAACGCGGAGAAAAATCATGAAAATCGGTAAAATATTACAAACGTTATCGAAAATTAAAATCTTTTACAAAAATTTAGAAATTGGGATAAATCAAAAACTAACTGTTGAGAACTGATAAATATAAATATAATATGTCTCAAAGTTTGCCCACCATAACATTATTTTGGATCTTCCGGTATAACAAGCATTAAGACTTTTCTTCCCAAAATTGTAAAGGTATATGGCAATCTCAATAAATTTTCTTACACTGTGGTAATAGGATCATTAAAATCGATCAAAGAGTGCAAAATATATCAAATAATATCAAAGCTAAAATTCCAAAATGTTGAAAATTGAAGACAACAAAAATCAGTTGCCTAATTTATTAATCGCATCACATATATCTAAACCTGTATACAGATCAAAATACGTTCTTACGCAATGATAAATTGATTTTTCATAACAGTCCCAAAGAAGATATTCTACGCTTCATGGCACTTAATGACCAAACACAAAATTGATTTGTCGATGGCATGCAACACGAAGCACATTATACCGTCATTCTAATTTAAATAATAAAGGTAATAAATCCTAAAATGAAATTAAACGCTAAACGCTTCTTGGTCAGCCTGCGCAAGAAATGATTTAATTCCAAGTTGACCGTTGATTGTTACGCTTGTAATAATAACGGACATGATTGCCACGAATGATAAATGACACATATTTACACCGCGGTATTATTAGTCACGTTCCGTTCTTTTTTTTTGACAGGACAAATATTGATTAATTTATTCTTAATTGGAATTCGGTCTAATAGTATGTTAGTGTGACCTAATGTGATGTAGTTGAAACTTTAAATTACCTGTTTTGGAAATTCTTGTTACAAAACGTTGCGAAAAAGTAGTATTGGATTATAATTTTAAATATTGGATTAATAAACAGGGTCAACACATGAACAATTTTGATTTGGACCTCTTCTAACCCAATTACTATTACATCCAACAGGCTAGAATATTCTAGACTAATTATTCATTAACTTCAAATGACGATATCACTTAAAATTGTCTGTTACATAAAAACAAAATAACCTCTAGAAAACAACAACCTGGCAGAGTTATTGGTCAAAATCTAACATTACTTGTTTTCAAAATTTTTGCCTTTCCAAATGTGTAACAAAATAAACCTATAATTTGAACTTTCTGCGCATAATGGTACTTTAGGAGAAAAACGGACTTGTAGGTGCCGGATTTCAATATGATCTTACATTTCAGATAAGATTATTAACCTATCACCAGACAAGTTCTGAGCTTCTATGATAAAAATTATGTCGGCCCCATTCATAGAAAATCAATAAATATACAGAGTTATTTGAAATTCTAGGCGAAAATTTATGCGAACTGGAAACTCGTCCCGGAAAAAATCCTGGCTAACTAGTTTTATTTTTAAGATACGGACACACATGCTTATTTATAAGCATGCTAGTTTTAAAAACTTCATGCTCCCTAAATAAGCACGTTACAACCAGGGCTGCGGAGTTGGTAAAAAAAACTCTGGACTCCGACTCCGACTCCAAATATTTTTCGTGGTCCGACTCCGACTCCAGAAAAATTCCATACAAAAAAATTTTCAATTAATTCTGTGTAATAAAAATCTTACATGTAAATAATCACAAATTTGACACAGTATAGTACAACCAAGCAATATTAAATTTGCTATGAAAACAAAAATACTACCAGGAAAAAAAAGAACAAATTTAATAAATTAAATATCTATTCGAGTATTGTGATTGTATTAAACATATGGCTTGTGCATATCAAATAACTTTCAAACAAATGCTGCACACATAGGAAAAACAGAAGTTTTATTTGTGTCCAGCGAATTTGTTGGCAAAAATATTTAAACCGACAATCTAAATTTAAATAAAAACGACCTATAAGATATCAAAAAGACGTATTGATCGGACCACAAATAGAATAGTTATGTAAAAAAACACAAATAAAGAGAGTTATTTATAAAATGTAGTTTCTTTGTTTATTTAAAATATCTGTATTAAACTGTTTTCTCATTAGAGAACATACAAATCGTCACGACATTGTCCATTTAACCGACTTTCTATCTCTAATGATAACAAAAGCACCCATAAGACACAGTGTATAATACGAAATAAAATTCCTTTTAAGAAAAACAAAATTAAGTAAAATATACGTTTATAACATTGTTGTGAGGCACAGAATAGCTCCAACTAATTCTCCTGCAAAGATGCCCTTAAATCGTTTTTAATTATTTTGAAAGTTGAAAATAATCATAATTATGGCTACATGTATAAGTTCTGAATAAATGATACTACATTGAACTACGGGCCTAGTTCTCAATCTCATTTTAACACTCTTGTTCAAATTTATGCTACTAAGTAGCAAGTGCCCGAAACTAGCATGCTTTCTTGCTACTAAGCATGTGTGTCCGTACCTTAATGCAGACACGATCGATCTCGATCAAGAATCTCACGCAGCGAAACTATTAAAAATCAGCTAAAAATTATATGCCTGGCCACATCAGATTTTTTTGTTGGGGTTCCGTCAGGTTTCAACCCAATTTAAAGGATTCCGCAAGAGTAAAAAGATTAAGAAACGCTGGTCTAGAGGTTAATGTGCACTAATATGACAATTAACAACAATAAATTTTGATATTTTACGTATATCTGCGCACATAACAACAAAAAACACAATATAATCGACCAACAAATCAAAATATACCAGCAAATAACCCTAAATCACTCAATATAAGACCGAAATATCACATTTGTCCGTGTAGGGTACCCGCAATACGCCAAACGGCAACGATACAAACATTCCAATACGGTATTTGCACATTTTGAGGTTAATTGTGAGTAAGGTTAATCATACGCAAAAATTAACTCACCCGTGTACGATTGTTGACACACTTCATCTCAAATAGTTGCTAGGCAGTCAAACAAAGGCACTGGTGACACTTTTTGATTTGATTCGCGTAATTATTATGCAAATTTTGAAATTGTATAGGCAGCGACGAACAACGCGATAGAGCCGGTGTTGGGGACTGACAACGCGGGGGGTGGGGAACACGGCCTGCTCCGTTGTTCTTCAAATGCCTTTCGACGCAGGTGTTTTTTGCTGATTTCGGACTGCGTATGTGAACTTGTTTGCTTGTTATACGTTTGGGATGAAGGATGATTTTAATTTGAATACCACATCATAAGATAAGATATACAGGGTGTAATTAATAAAGTAAGGAATAATAATAATAAATTTAACCAATGGAATCTAAAGGCTAAATATTTTAACAAAAACGAAAACAATGCAAAGTTCTACTTCAAACTGTGTACCTTCTACAAAAATTCAGATATTGGGATAAATTAGAAATCAATATGTTGACAATTAATATTGTTTTGTAACAGTAGAGTACTTGACAACCTGCGAGAGAACTAAGTTCCTTAGTTATCCCGCAGGATGTTTAAAACTTAGACAAAAAAACACCATTTTTGATATCCAAGTATAATCAGCTGAAACATCTTGTTTTCTTTAATTTTTAAAGGTATGTTATGTATGATAAAATAATGAAACTCTATTAAAGATTACAAAAGTTATATCACAGTTAAGATAATTTAGGTTAAATGTTCCTTTAATTGTACGGGTCAGTCGATATATGAAATGTTGAAATGTTGTTGGTAAAATTTTGTACACATATAGAGGAAGGTTCCAGGAAGGTTGGCTTTTCGGTGTTACAATTAACACATTGTAATACCGCAAACAGTAACATTTTTGTCTAAGATTGGTACACATTGATATCAAATGCCATATGTCAAACGTACAATACATAACCCAACATAACCACACACTGCATCTTCTTAATCGCTTGCAATCGCATAAACTGCGAAATATCAATATTCTATACATATTTAAACATGGGTGTAGCCTGCTATAGTATGGCCAAAGGATTGGGGCTTTCTTAGTTTTGCTGTGTTCATCAAAATACGCCAGCATGACGTTTTTGGTGATGTTTTACGACTCTGGTAAGTGATCGTTATCATTCTTTTCAATTAAACATCAAATCCCCTTTTCAGATATAATTCAAGGACCACATTTACTTTAATAAGGTATTATGCGAAGATCAAACCTACATCGTAGATATGAACGATTTTAATTACTGCTGCGAGATTGTATATGCGCAATAAATGGTTTATCAGCATACACGTACGAAGCTATAGTACATTTAAAGTGTAGAGGATTTCTTAGTTTATGTAACGTATACTTTTTCGGTAATATTTTGGACGCTTGGATGCTCGGTTCAATTCGTATTCGTTTTTGTCCGTCGCTATCGACTTCGTCTTAGTTCTGGTTGTGAGCAACGTATTTGTATTACCTCCATCACATGTAATTTTACTAAGTATAATGTATTCTAATAAACTACTTTGCAGAAAGTAGAATTGGGTTTCAATTATAAGTGCTTGTAAATATATAAGCCGCAACGGCCACGTAGTGGAATTAGGTAGACACCGCTATTAAAAGTTTAGCGTTATAACAATTCTTTAGTGAGTTCTTATTCTTCGAAGTAACTAGTCAGTCACCGCCAAACACTTCTATTCTGATTATTATACTTATGAAACCACGATTTTAAAGTTGTTAACTTTTTAGGTTAAGTTTCATGTATTTATCACAGTAGGGTTAAAAGTGTTGCCCCAAGCTCCATTATGATCATCGTTGCGACCTCGCTGAATATTTATTCAAACTTGTAGGCTAAAGTAGAGTAAATTTATTCACAATTAGATTTTGTCATGATTTTATCTCATCGATCTCATCCTTAACGACGTTGACAGTTACTACAGTGCTGCCACGTGGTACCCGCAAAATACTCTAGATTCTAATTTAGCGCGATATAGTAACCACAATTTTTAAATTTATATAAAATTAATGACGCAAAGTAGAAAAAATAGTATATTACACTCGTTTTATAAGACGTAGTAATATTATTATAATTTGACGTCTTATAAAACTTGTATAATAATATACTATTATAGATTACCATTACGACTATTCAAAAACGTACAAAAATATCAAATTTCCACCATGAGACAGAACAGAATAAATATTATATTTCGTTACCTATAATTTGGTGTATTGCTATATACGTGTTAAGATTCTGTATATTCTATATCATTATACTCTAAAATGAGTAATTTATATTTTTCTTTGTAAAAATACTAACTTTGAAAAATTTTAATTAATGAATTAAGGTAAACTTAACAGTATAAAACCTAGAAGTTTGACTGATCGTGATAATTGAATGTTATGCTAAAAGTTGCTTTTTTTTCTTATAAGGTAACTGGAATGTGAGTTCTTTTTACATGATTACATTAATTAAGAAAATTTTAAAATAAAAATCCGTGCCAAGAAAAAACACTAAAAATTCGAGATGCAAGAAATATTAAAATTCAGATGAAGTAGAGAGGGCAGACTGAAGAAGACTAAGGACTTATTTTATACTTTGTTTCTTTAAAACTGGTAATACATAAATGTTTAACATTTCTTAATAATAAATCTTATTAACAATATTTAAAACACTTAATATTTACTTGAATACTTTATACGCTTAGTGTCGCAATTAGATGCAATTGTTAAAGTTATAAAAATAATATAAATTCATACATTATTATCAATTTATTTATTTATTTATTCAAATATGTAACAAACATTTCTGAACTTGTCTGAATTTGGGGAGTTTGCAGTTATTTCAAAACTATAAACCTATCAAAATTACCATTACCACACACTTAAAAAAAACCATTAGAAACATTTTCACGTAAACGCTAATAGCTAATTCCATGTGGTCCCTTTTCAGTCTACACACAGTTTTCATAAAGTACCCGGCGATATTATTTTCCTAATCAATTAGGTTCACAGTTTATCGGCGTATTTGAGTTACAAAACTTCCCACGTGTCCTGTATGCCGTCATAGTGCCCCATGGGAAATCAATACCCCGTAAATTGACACCGCCGAGACAAAATTTTACACTCTAGAAGCAATAATGTAAGTCAACAGCATGCATTTGAACCAAGTGCAAACGCGAACGCTAGACATTGGATATACAATATACAGTATGTGTAACTGGAAAAAGACTACATGCATATGTATGAGGACGGTACATATCGCCGACTTACACACACACACACACACACACACACACACACACACGCATACACATACATACACACATATATACACTGCCGCTCATGGAAGTTCGGACACATAGTAAACATATAGGAAATAATGATAAAAGCACTGATAACGGAGCAATAGGCACCTCTATTGCTACCAAATAGCGAACACATTCTTAACGTTGATTTCCAGTAACATACGACATCATTAAATGCGCTAATTTAAAATAATTTTTATATTTAATTATTATGCAACATTTATGCTGTTTTGTAACTAGTTGTTGGGAATTTTCTAGTTTCCATTAAAAAGGATTAAATACGAAATAACAAATAGAGTCATAAATACTGCATCTCAGATACATGTTGCGACCCCGTTTTTACCAGATTTTTGCAACAAATGCTCGAATTCGTATTCAAACGAGTCTGTGCCTGCAATCTGTAGTTTGCACAAGATAACTCTGCCACGCGGAAGACATCATGCGACGCGGCAAGCCAACAAGCAAGGAACAGCGTTCTGTAATTATCGCTTTTCATCAGGAACGTTGTCAGTTCGTGAAAATGCAAGAAATAAGTCAACGATAAGTGAGTCAACGATAAGTGACACTCTTCACCAATATGAAGAAACATGGAATTTGGTTGACGTGTTCGGCCGGGACTATCACGAATAATTTCCCAAGCGGTTGAAGAACGATTAAAATAATTTTTAAGCAATACAGAAAATTGACCGCACCTAAAATCACCTCTGAAGTCAATCGCGATCGTGAAAGACCAATTTTCGTAAGCACAGGGAAACGACGTCTCCAAGCGGAAAATCTGCATGGACGCGTTGCCGTACGAAAACCATTGCTTCGTCGGGGAAATCGTCAGAAACGACTTCAGTGGGCACGAACACATCGAAGTTGGACAAATGAAGACTGGAAACAGTAGTGTCTGACGATTTTCCCGACCAAGCAATGGTTAGCGTACGACAACGCGTCCATGCAGATTTTCCGCTTGGAGACGTCGTTTCCCTGTGCTTACGAAAATTGGTCTTTCAAAATCGCGATTGACTTCAGAGGTGATTTTAGGTGCGATCAATTTTCTGTTTTGCTTAAAAATTAATTTTAATCGTTCTTCATCCGCTTGAGAAATTATTCGTAATATTCCCGGCCGAATTGGACAGTGTCACTTATCGTTGACTCACTTATCGTTGACTTATTTCTTGCATTTTCACGAACTGACAATCGTTCCTGATGAAAATCGATAATTACAGAACGCTGTTCCTTGCTTGTTGGCCTTCCGCGTCGCATGATGTCTTCCGCGTGACAGAGTTATCTTGTGCAAACTACAGATTGAAGGCACAGACTCGTTTGAATACGAATTCGAGCATTTGATGCAAAAATCTGGTAAAAATGGGGTCGCAACATGTGTCTGAGATGCAGTATTTATGACTATTTGTTATTTCGTATTTAATCCTTTTTAATGGAAACTAGAAAATTCCCAGCAACCAGTTACAACACAGCATAAATTTTGCATAATAATTAAATATAAAAATTATTTTAAATTAGCACATTTAATGACGTCGTATGTTACTGGAAATCAACGTTAAGAATGTGTTCGCTATTTGGTAGAAATAGAGGTGCCTATTGCTACGTTATCAGTGCTTTTATCATTATTTCCTGTATGTTTACTATGTGTCCGAACTTCCATGAGCGGCAGTGTACATACACATATATACATACCAACATAAATATACTTCTTACAAATGTGGAAACGCGTTGCAAATATCAGACGCATTATATGTTGGGCAATATATTAGAATATATAGATTGGTATATGGATAATACGGTTGAATTCGAGTTGTGAATTGTTCTTTTTTAATACTCGCGGTTATGGAGGTCAAAGTTAATTATCTTGTAACCATTAACGTATTTCTGCGGTTTAATTAAGGTTTGCGTATAGGTTTATTACCAGGAATGCAGTCGATAATTTTGTGTAAGTTTCACTTATTCTGGTAACAATAATTAGTTATGTCATATAAGGAAGTTATACGCTCGAGTGCGGTTGATCTTAGCGTATGTCAATTATGAAGAATGAAATCATACATGGTGTTCTGCTTTAGTGACACAGATAGAAAATATTTCTTGTTGTCAAGAAATATATTCCTTTGAATTTATTCTTTTGGATCAAAACATATTTCTTTGACGCTAATAATACTTACTTCAAATAAAAATATAAGAAATATTTTTGCTTTACATAAATTATACTTCCACGTTCTCATGAAGCCTTACATAAAAAAATGTTAACGCCGTAAACTCAAAAATACAAATTTGCGCTGATAAAATACTAACGGGCATTATATATTGGTATATGGGTATATACTTTTTCAATTAAAATATTTAGAGATTCCCTAAAAGCACTCATTGACGTCTGATCAATAGAAATCAAGATATTGTTAAAAAACTCAATTTGGTCATCTTTGACCGTGAATAACTCGCAATGCCGATACGATATCGATGAGATTTTTTTTGCACCTTACTTGTAATACCCAACTAGTGCGTCCAATCCGGGATTGCTTTTTCAGAACCGGGATTACGGTGCTGGAAATTTTCAATCCCGGGATCCCGGTGCGAGCACCGGGAATCTCGATGTATAAAAAAATGAAACAATATACAGTATACATAATACAGTAATATACATAAACAGTAAAAGGCTTACAATATTAAAATAATATAATTATTTTCTGATTTAAAATGAGATCTTAGAAAACTCAAAATATTCAATGTTTTATCGTTGAGCGATGACCTAATTTTAGTCACTTTTTATTGTTTTTATTTTTATTGTAGATAATTGAAACAGTAGCGGGGCGGGGCGGGGCGGGGGGTAGTAATTAAACCAAACGTCTTTTCCAAAGATCGTACTCGAAAATAGACAAATTCTAGGATTTTGATAAACACAAAACATATTTTTAGTAAGTTTTTTTTTAATTTGGTTGGTTGCACAGATTTTTTTTATTTTAAGCAACATCATCACATACTCCTTAAAATTGTTGTGCTTGTGATCAAATCATAGTTCTTTAAATAAAACATACTTTATTGAATATTCGACATTATTTGCATAGTGATTAATTGTTTTGCCATTTTAATTTTAAATAAATATGGATTGACACAAGAAAAAGTTTATTGCATTATCGTTTATTATAGGGATTAAAGTTGTATATAGCAACTCTTTCCTACATAAATTCTTCCAATATATGCCCTTTGCACGAAATATTGTAAATAAATTTTTATATTTTTTAAAAACATTTTTATTAACTTCTAAATATAGTAAGAAGACTAGGAAACATGAATTATCTTCTTATGGTTAATAAATAAATCTTAAGGTAAAAAAATAACAAACATGTTCTAATCTGACGACCCTGTACAGCACACCAAATATGCCAAGTTTCAGGTACAGTTTTGAAAAAAAAATACGCTGACCGGCACAATTAAAGGAACGCTTATTTTGCTAAACAAAAGTTTCAGGTCATCATTACAAAAGTAATGATGACCGGTTTTCATTATTTTGCAATGTATTTTAAAGAAATTCAATAAAGAAATTCAATTTCTGAGAGATTAGCACATACTATTGTAATTTTTGAAAAACAGACGATAATGACGTTTTTGAGCTGCTTTCGATACACGCTGTGAAAAACTGCGCAGCATGAGCAAGTTTTAAAGTACTCTGTTACAAAGACATCCTTATTCTTGGTTCATTCCAATATCTGAATTTTGTAGAAGATCAACAAATTCAAATAAAACTTAGCTATGCAAGATATTAGTAAACTCACTTCAGCGAAACATGGACACATTCCTAGCAAATCATTAACTATTTAAATTTACCCTTAAACCTTGCAGTAAATCTGACTTGATTATGAGTGAAATACAAAATCTTGCATAAAACCGTCTATATTCTACAAAAATTCAGATATTGAGACGAATTAGAAAACAAGATGTTGTGAATTGATATGGTTTTGTAAGAGAGTACCTAGTTGCCAACCTGCGAGAGAACAAGTTCCTTAGTTATCCCACAGGATGTCTCAAACATGACCAAAAACACAATTTTTGATCTCCCAGTATTAATAATCAGCTGGAACATCCTTATTTTCTTTAATTATCAAAGTATATTATGTATCATAAATTTGATAAATTTCCTTACATGTCTCGAAAAAAATAATGAAAATCGGTCAAAGTCTACAAAAGTTATTGAATATCGAAGTTTAGCTAACTTAGTTTAAGCCGGTCAGTCGACATATCAAATGTTGATAGTTCTTTTACGACCTGTCTCGTTCTTACTCACTTGCTGCCGGCACCGAAATTCTCTGAACCAAAAATAAACCACTAGGCCGTAGAGCACACATCCTAACACTGAATAGTTTATGCCCTATTAATGGCATTAACCATTAATTTAGTATTCCTTTCTCTTAATTTGTTTGTAAAAATAATATTTTGATTTTATATTAGAACTCTATCAGCACCGTAATCCCGGCATTCAGACTAATCTCAGCACCGGGATTACGGTACCAGAAAAGTCCGGGAATACCGGGATCCCGGGATTGGATGCACTATACCCAACCATAGGTATCCATACAAAAATCTAGCTGGGATTAACTTTTTCCCATGTGAAATCCTAATTTATCATATGCGGATAGTTGTGCTCGCTTTCCAACAAATGTACACCAAATTGCTTTACTTAGTTATTGTACCGAAAACCGACAATGATAATAACCTTGGCCGAAGGTATTTTCGTTTCTCGTACCGACAATTTGTGGCGATTGTGTCAGTCGCCGCTACGATTGCAAATTTTCACTCGCACAGCGCCTAACATGTTAACGGTCAATGTAGCGGCAAAGTTACACAACACCGAGTGACATTGGCTGTTCAAATGTAGGATACCGGGTAATTGTTAACTGATATATCGTGACTCCCATTGATTAAACAACAACTAACAAATATCCGTTGCCAACTGCCTGACGTACTACTAGCGATGCCTAAACTCTGCGGTCGCCATAGCGACCGCAGCATTGTTTTGCATAACTTCGCAATCTGTACTTGTGTAACCCAACATTGATTATTTATTTATGTCAGTAGAAATAGTATGTGTAATTATTGTACACAGCTAGAAAAGATTTCTTGTTTTGAAGAAAAATATTCATTTGAATTTATTCTTTGTATCAAAACATATTTCTTTGACTAAGATGCCTCATTTTACTTCTAATGACGTTTCTAATCAACGAAAATTGACAACTGAATTCATTTGTCATCTTTAAGAGGCTTTCATACGAGAATTCAAAGCATACTTGACTAATTCAATTCTGGTCTGTGTTTTTAGTAAAAAAGACAAAAAAAAATGTTGGGTTAAAAATATAAAAAAATACAGTTTCTGCCTGTCATCGAAAGATTTGAAAAATAACGTTCGGAGCAAACAGAAACAACCCTATTGTGAATTTAAAATTTCCTAAACATCGAGACAACTTAAAACTAGTTATGCTATGACATTGGCACATTCATAAATCCAACTCTTCAACAATCTCCAAAGTCCCACGCAATCTGGCAATTGAGTTGAGACGCCATTATTCTTGTCGAGGTGCATTTTAGAAATGAAGAATGATGTCATCAAATTGATGTGGTAACTCTTAATTGATTTTCTCAATTAATTCTACAACTGGCACAATAGCATTACTATAGTAAGTACTTAATGATCTCCTTTTAAGTCTATCTAATAGACGATCAAAAAAAAAAATAGTTTCATATGCCATATTAGTAGATTAAACAATTAAATTTGGCACAAATGATCACACTGTATATCTCTAAAAGATTTTCTATACATAGACCAAATACACGAGGTTTATTTAGTTCATTTAATTATATTGATGTGGAGTGAAAGAATTATAATTTTTTAAATTAACGAAATTGTTCGTTGAGTCAAAATGTGATATTTCAAGGTTGCAATAAATGGTTCTTTGGCTAACGAAATTATTAGTTCGTTGAAGGAATTAATGTGGACCTATTTCTTATATATTTTCTTATATGCTATTAAATAAAAAATAATGCATTTTATAAAAATATGATTTCTATCAAAAATTCTTAGAATTAATCTTAGAATTAAAAAATTTAACAATATGTAGGGTTCTATTTTTAAAAAAAGGGTAGGCTACGGAATTTTTATAATAAAATAAGCACTCTGTATATGTGACCGGCTCCGAAGAAAGGGGTCTTACTGCTAAATTATCGATATTGGGGTTTTGGCAGATTCAGAATGCTGGAATCTTATACTTAAAACATAAAAAAATACGAACTAATAGAAGTAATATACTCTTCCCTCAATATATTCCCTCACGAACTTGGCTTATATTATTGTATTACTGAAATCCGATAAATTATGCTATTATTTATTAACTTCTTATACAGTTGAAAACAAAGACGATAAAATTGCTGTGAAAATAATGATGTAATGTAAAAAAGTATTGCTTATTGTAATAGTACAGAATGAAATGATTTGTTATTCTATGAATAAATCTTCCATCTCTATTTGGTTTCCTTTATAGCGTCTTTCCTCTGTATGCCCTTTCTCTAGCTTTTTTATGAAATCGTCTGCCTTCTTAGGGCTTGTTAATAACGGTCGAAGTGGCACTAATCCAAACTGATCAAAATGAGCTGTAATGCTCATATAGCGTTTCAGTGTTAGGTGATGTAAAAAGAAAAATATTTTCTGACATTGGAATACATTGAAACATGTAAGATTGTAGATTGTAGTGTAGATTGTTTTGGCAGTTCATCTTGAAACGACTGTACATTACTATATTATCCTCATCGCTACTGGGAGATTCAACTATCCAAGTATCGTTGTTTTTTTCGGACGAGTAAAAAATTGAATATACATCAAACTCATCCATAATTACTTAACGTATTTTTGTAGAATTGACTTACACCACGTGAGTCTTTACACAATAGTAGATTTTCAAAATACTAGTTTTGGAAACAACAGCTTTCCCTGTTTGTTGCCGCAATTGTCGAAATTTCCACAGAGCGGCGCGGCGTGGCTTAAAACTGAAAATACTTTCGCAAAAACGAAAAGTTAGAAGAAAAAGGTTTTATGAATTATCAATTTTGAGGTATGCTGAAATCTTATAATTTGTCCAAAATAAACAACCGGTGCACACGTGTGCAGCCAGCGCTTGGCTTGACTAACAACCGCCCGCTGTACATAGGAATAGTGAATCAAGACAGACTCTATTCTCACTAAAATGCTTTAATGAACAAAATGAGATTAATTGCGTAATTATTCTATATATCATTTCTGTATAACATGTACAGCTATCAAAATTTTCTGGCCATAGGAATAATATTGAGAGCGAGGGAATTAAAAATACCGTACCAGATTTGTGCAAACTTGTTTACACCCTTTAAGTTTTACGTAATCGTAAAACTTAAAAAAGGCCAATCTGTAGATGAGATTCTATATTTTAACCTATGAAAATTCGAACATTTTCGGGTAAGCGGTTTTTAAGAGAAAAAAATCGAAAAGGAGTGCGAATTTCAAAGAATTACAACTGCAAAAACCGGGTACCTTTTTTTCACGCTCACTCTTACACTTCTCGCGCTCACACTTACACCGAGAGAAAGAATATGTTGAAATTCATACACTTTATATAGAAATTACTAAGGAACATAACAAATTTTATTTCATTCCTTTTTGATAAGTAGTTTCAGAGTTTTGAGCCTTCAAACACTAGGCTGAACGCCGGGAAGTGCTGTACTCTTTAAATGCGTGTATCTCGAAAACTTGATTTTAGCAGTAAGACCCCTTTCTTCCGAGCGGGTCACATATTGAAAATATATTTAGACGATAGCTTGTTTAAAGTCAAAAAGTTTTAGTTTGAATAATTTCTTGATATTTCTTACGGTTGGAGAATTATTTAGGTGTTCCGGTAATTTTGGCTAACCCTGTATAACATGTGTATCTATCAAAATTGTCTGCTCTTTAGGTTTAAACTTGAACGCGACCATTATTACATAAAAACATAAGAAAACATAAATGCCAATAAATAGACAAGATTTCAAATTTTTGTTGATCAAGAACTGAGGTTTTTGCGGTAAAAGGTTTAATAGGAAAAAAAGTAGGAAAGGCGAGTGTTAATTTAAAACAGTTGAAACTGCAGAAATCGGATACTTCTTCACACTTCTCTCGTACTGACGTTTAAACTTTAAAACTTTTCAACTGGAAATAATTGTATTAAAAAAATAACCATAGAATAAAGATATTATATTGGTTCGCATTGTCTTTATTGTAATCAAAAATGATGCATAAGTCAAGCTTTGTCAACTGGTATTATCCTTTTTTTGCACTCTTAGAACAAGAAGGTGATTGTCCTGAATGCCCATTGTCATGTGACAGCAATTCGTGATATTTACTGCCATGATATAAATAAAATATCACTCTGACGTACCATAACCTTTCAGTATGTTTAAGTTGCAATACCAAGATCTTGTCACAGCAGTTATTTCACGACTTACAGTCACAGAAAAACGCACTTTTATTATCCTGCTCAAGAAAACCTAATTTCCAATAAGGCACCACCCTATAATCCATTTTCTCAACAAGATATTCTGTCCTGTCTTCTGTATCTGGATTGGTATTTAACTCTTACAACTTGTTGCATAAATTCTTTGTGTCTTTTTCCCTGTACCATTTTGGTTCCCCCCAGCCTTAGGAGTTTCTCCCTTCGCTTGTTGTCGCCTAGTACAAATACACCCTTCTTCTTCTTCTTGGTCTTCTGCTGTACCGTGAGAACGACTGAATGAGCTTCCATGAGCAGCACACGTCATTCCGCAACATTTTTCTTCCTTTTGACTTGACTCGGGTGTCCTACGATTATAACGACTAACATACGGCCCTTCTGGTTTATTTGCTCTCACGTCAAATTGCTGATTGGCTTGCTTAGCTGGACATCCTTTTCGCTGCTTTTGCACAACTTGTGTTATCTTCAGCTCTAACAATTCGGCTTGTAATTGCTCTTGCATCTCCGCAATGGTGCCGTAGATTTCCATCTGCTTGTTTCTCATCTCCTCTATTCTCATTTCGGTCTCTTGTATCAACATTTCCCAGTTTGTCATCGTGGTAGCTGATGAATGGTTTTATTGATATTTTGCGATTTTTTGACGGCTAATTTTGACTTGAATGGGTGAAATTATGATAGAAACGTCGATTGTGATGGATGGTCTACCTGAATTTGACATCCAAGAATGCTTTGACCGTAGTTTTGACAGATGTCATTTTGTACCATACGTGCATGTATCATACAAATGTATAGTTTCTGACAAATTTCACCAACAGTTTTTTCAAACTTTAAGTTGGCAACACTGTTTTCATTGACCGCCATTTGGTCAGCAACCATGTGATTTATGTTTAGTTTGGTTTGCCATTTCATCAGGAACAGACTAACGCCTGAACAACGCATGCAAATTGTGCAGATTTGTTTCGAAAAGCACGGTTCTGTTCGTGAAACGCATCGCCTACTGCATTCATTCTATGGTCGAAACAATCGTCCATCAGAGCAATTAATTCGATTAACAATGCAACGGTTTCGCACCACGTTTACTCTCAATGATAATACGCATCCTCTGATGCTACCTCCTGACTCAGCCCGAATAAATCGGCGAAAAGTTCGGCGAGACTGGGTGAGACAAAGCGGTCAAAGAAGGCCATCCACATGCTCGGCGATCGGCTCGTACATTCTGTGTTCATCTGCCGGAGACTTATAGAATGGACGTCGCTGAAGTAGCCGCTGCCTCAGCGTATAGTGTGTGTATACTTTCATTGAAATTGTGGTTATTATTAATTAATAATTAATTGATTAACGTAAATAAAAATTTAATATAAAATATAATAAATATTTGAAAAATTTCTTAAATGCTATTGATTTCTTATTCTGATCATTTATATTAGATACTATATGCTAATATAAGACATAGTAATACGATTTTCCATAAAACAACATTAAATAATTGCATAATTATTATTTTGTATAATGTATTGCGTTATAAACCAAAATGAAAATTACAACTAAATAATTCTCCAACCGTAAAAAAATAAAGACAAAAACATTTTTTTTTGTTTTAAACTACCTATCGAAATTTGGTAACATTTCCTTTTTCAAATAGAGCAATACAGTATGCTTTTAATTTTTTTATTCTAAGATTATTTCTAAGAATTTTTTGTAGGAACCATTTTTTATAAAATGCATCATTTTTAGTTATCAGCAATTAATTAAAACTGCTGAACTTTGAAACTGATTTTTTCCCACATACATACACACATTTATTTTAATTTGCTGTTTGAACATTTAATTAACATTTAATTTTATTTTTCTATTCTGTTGTTCTGCTATTTTTTATCCGTTTAGTTAAAACAAAAGTTTATGAGTTTTGATTAATTGCTAATAACTAAAAAATGATGCATTGTATAAAAAATGATTCTTACAAAAAATTCATGTAATTAATCTTAATTATAAAATGTAAATGTATGTTTTCTATTAGAGAACGGAAAGGTTGCCAGTTACCATAATAAAATAAGCACTGTGTATATTAAAAATATATTTAGACGATAGCTTGATTAAAATCAAACAACTCATGTTTGATTTTTTGAAGATGTTTACGGTTGGTCAATTATTTAGGTGCTCCGGATATTTTGACCAACCCTATATACTGGTATGTAACAACGATATTATCAATCAATAACTTAGTAATTGCCCTATGTAGATCGCAGTCGTAATTTGCATCAAAGAACTGTACCAAAACGATACAATAGATTCAGACATCATAGAAAAATAAGACTGGAATAACTTGGAACTAATAAGATTTATTTGAAAGAGATAAATAATATATTCTTTAGTTTTAATTAATTATTGATTTAATATTGCTATTAATATTAATTTTCATTAGTAGTCTTATAATACGGATGGTTAATTTATTGATATGCATTTGCATTTCTTCTTATCTGGTATATTTTCCATTTTAAATGACAAATTATAGTAATGGGGACGTCACAAATAGAGAAAAAAATACTATCGGATATTTAATTTAATATCAATGTAAACTATTTGTATTTTGCATATAAATTTATCGTGTTCAATATTTTGAAATCTTTTTATTTCAATACTAAATATAATTTATTCCATTCGTTACCTACATTTCGGGTTGCATTGATGATCGAAGAGCCCCTTCACCGCACGTGTTTGATGTCATAAATCAGACCCCCGTCGTAAATAATACCTTCGGGTACACACAAAAACTGCTATGCGCCTCGTCAACAATCCAGTTTGAATGGATCGATACGAGAGCGCACAACTGAACCGAGCCGCTCGGCGAACGCGTGATTTTTATCCGACTATCTGCATCCGTAGAGACTTCTGGCCATTCGAATGTTAGCGAATTTGGGCGAGTGTGGCATCCACACTCTCCCGATTCGCGATCTCTCGCTATGTCTCGCGAGAGTCTGGAAGAGGTATGAGACGTCGTACACTGCGTACCGAAGAAGCTATTGCTACTATAGAGAACAGCATCGAGGAAGACCCGAATGAGTCCATCCGCCATCGTGCACAACAATTGGATCTGAGTCCATCCACTTTATGGGAGATTTTGCGGAAAGATCTTGGTTTGCGGGCTTACAAAATCTAACTCGTGCAAGAAGTGAAGCCGCAAAACCACCGGGCACGGCGTACCCGAAACGAGATTACTGTTGATCCCGATTTTCACACGAAAATTTTGTTCAGCGATGAAGCTCATTTTTGGTTGAATGGCTACGTCAATAAGCAAAACTGCCGCTTTTGGAGTGAAGATAATCCTCAAGCCATTGTTGCGACGCCGTTACAACCAGAAAAATTGACAGTTTGGTGTGCTTTATGGGCTGGTGGAATAACTGGTCCTTACTTCTTTAAAAACGATGCCGGTCAGAGGGTTACTGTCAATGGAGACCGCTATAGAGCCATGACCAATGATTTTTCCGTTCCTGAATGGAATCGCCTTGATGTGGGGGAGCTGTAGTTTCAACAAGACATGTTTCAACATGTCATACAGCGCTTGCCACAATCGATTTGTTGAAGGAAACGTTTGGTAAGCGCATAATTTCGCGTTGTGGACCTGTGAATTGGCCTCCAAGATCGTGTGATTTAACACCACTGGACTATTTTCTGTGGGGGGGGGGGGGTATGTGAAGTCGCTAGTCTACACCGATAAGCCAGAGACGGTTGACGAGTTGGAAGACAAAATTCGACGCGTTATTACCGATATATGGCCTCAAATGCTGCAGAGAGTGATCCAAAATTGGACCTCACGATTGGACATCATCCGAGCCAGCCGCGATGGCCATATGCCAGAAATAATATTCAAATAAAAATGGTAAAGAATTATCTTTCAAATAAAGCCAATTTTATGGCAATTAATACAATTTATCTGTTTTATTTCATTTTAAATTTCTATACCTCTATAAAACACCCGTTATTTCAAGAATATTGATTTCTATTTGTACAAATATTCAAACTGGACTGTGTTTGAGTTTTCTAGTCGATGACTTTTACAGTCGTCGCTATAGTAAACATGTTTGCCAACTCACTACAAACACGCACTACAATACTCCAGAGTGCTAGAGAAGTTCAAAAGAAAATAACTTGTGCTCTTATAGTTAACATTTAATTATATTTTAAAATGTATTACAGCAGACAATAATCAGACGCAACTGCCATCGGAAAGCATTTCTATACTTGTAGTCCACACCAAAATTTGCATAAATAATTTTCAAAAATATTGAAATTTCTTTCCGATGTAATACTGTCATAAAAATAAATAATTAAATAAATGGATAATTGTAAACACAATAAATAATAATTACTTCAGAACGATTTTAATAAATGGATATTTTATTGTATTGTGTCCTTTTTAATAAAAAAAAATACATGACTTGAAATTTGTTGGCTGATTTTATTATTATTTTTGGCAATTCTTAAGGCAATAAGTAGATTGACCTAAGGAGTAGGTACGTTGTCACGTGACAGCAATTCGAGATATCCACTGCCATAATAAAATATTACTATTACTACTTACCATGACTTTTCTTTATGTTTATGTTAAGTCCAAATATAAACATCATATCATGGCAGTTATTTCAAAATTTGCTGTCATATAAGAACGAGCTTTAATTATCATGTTGAAGAAAACCAAATATCCAATAGAGCATACTACAATCCAATTTTTTATCTGGGCTTTGATTGGGCTTGTCAAGCTTGGGTTAATGTCGTAGCAAATGCTCCAAATTCGCGGAGAGTCTTTTCTCTCTACCATTTTGATGACTCCTCATGCGAACGCAAACTCCTTGTTCACCTCATTGTTCTTTTACTGTATTGCAAGAACCACTGTATGAGGTTTCATGAGAACCATTGCGGCCTCTTGTTTTTCTTGAAGCCTTTTCGTCGCATATCTTTGTGCAACACTCTTTTCTTTTTGACTTAACCTGAATCTTTTCTGACATTTCCCACCACCAAAAAACAACGCCCAATCCCGAAAGGATGAAAATTCTCCTGCCACAAAACGTTTCGGCCCTTCTGATTTATTCGATCAGTGATCAGTGATCACCAATATAAACCTGGTTGTGATGGTCTCCTTCTGTTCGTCTTTCTAGTTGGACCTGTTCAAAATACGGATTTCTTAATATTTCAAATGTATGTAACTTTTTAAGGACTTGATAACGCCATACAAAAGATCATACAAAAAAACTGTTTGCATGTTCTGTATCATCGTTACTGAATTATTAACAATATTACGTATTAAAGTAAAACGAATGACATCAAAACATATGTATGGTATGTTTAGTTGAATTTATAATTCTTGAATTGAAATTTTCTTTTCATTATTATAGTGTGTCCCCCGATGGACGTAAGTAACTATACCTATAATGGACCTAAAAAGTCGAAAGCCATTGTAAATATTTTTATTTAACATACAGGATGGTTAGAAAACACGAAAATGTTAAATTGGCCGAAGAGTAAACCATCGGTTTTTATGAAATGGATAAATTATGTTATAGGTAAAAGTTAGTTTGAATTAAGTTTATGCTCAAATACCAAACTTGAATGTTCTATTTCAAATTTTACATCTCTGACGAGATGTAAAATTTGAAATAGAACATTACTTGGGCATTTCTTACTTAACATTACTTAGACATTTCTAAGACATTACTTAAAGGTGAATAAAAAATTTAGAGACCACATTATTATGATCGATCAGTTGACAGTAGTCACAGCGTATCCAAGCAATTTGTTGATAGAAGCTGGTTGAAAGTATGTTTACTTTAGAACAAAGGGTTTATTTAGTTCTTTGTTACGGCATAGGTGAGGTATCGTACCGACGCGCTATTGAAGTTTTTAACAGAAAATACCCTGAGCTATACGTTTCTGTCAATTGTGTTCGTGAATTGGTTAAAAAATTTCATGTCTCAGACGTGCAAAAAATCAAGAAAAAAAAGCGAAATGGCGAAGATGATGCAGGAGCTATGTTAGCTATTGATTCCGTGAAGACTTGCCCAAAAAAGTCGTTGAGGCAAAGATATCGAGACTTGAATATCAGTAAAAGCCACCTGCAAAGGATCTTTTCAAATCAAAGATTTCATCCTTATAAACCAGTACTATTACACACTTTAGTAGAAAGAGATGATGCTCGTCGATTAGAATTTTGCCTATTAATGGGGGAACGAATTATGGTCCATAGATTTTTTTACAGAAAAATTATTTTCTCTGACGAAGCGACATTTACCACAAATGGAGTTGTTAGTTCACAGAATTGCAGATATTGGTCTCAAGAAAATCCAAATTTCCGCATTACAACCAATTATCAAAAATATAAAAAAGTGAATGTTTGGTGTGGGATTTATTACAAGAAAATGATTGGACCAGACTTTTTTGACGGTACTGTAAACCAAAACACGTATTTTGATATGTTGGAAAATCTTTTGCTACCTACTTTGGACGAAATCACCTTACAGGTCAGGTGTTGACTACACTATCAACACGACGGTTGTCCTGCTCATAGCGCATATCAAGTCAAGGATTGGTTGAACTGACATTTTCCAAATAAGTGGATTGGACGATTCGGCCCTATAGGATGGGCACCACGTTCACCTGATTTAACGACGCTTGATTTTCTTCTGTGGGGTTATTTAAAACAGAAGGTGTATGCGAATAATTTTCATGATAAGTAGACATTCTAAAATTAAAAGTTAGGGAATCAGTAGACGAAATAAATGAAGAAACAATTGATTTGGTATATCGGGAGTTTAGAAGAAGATGTGAAAAATGTGTAGCTGTAGGAGGGGAACATGTGGAGTAATGTTTTGTTAAATTACATTGTTAAAAATAAATAAAATATAAAACTTAGAATACAACATTGAAATTTGATATCTGGGTATAAATTTAAATATAAAATAACTTTTACCTATAACATTTTTGTTCTAATTCCGAAAAACCGATAGTTTACTCTTCGGCCAATTTAACATTTTAGGACATCCAAAACTCTTTATAAAGAATGACTTTTTCTCGAGAAATTAAAAATTACGTCCATTATAGGTATAGTTAGGTCCATCGGGGGACACACTGTATATCAAATTATACAGTTGGCGACTGGTCTAAATCCAAAAATGTTACTCTCAGGTCTTTCAATGTACAGGATGTCCCACACTAGAAACAAAGCATATTAATGAGCCTAAGAATACTAGTGTTTTTTTTTAAATGGAGCACTTGGTATATTTTTGCAGAATTTGATCAAAATGTTTATATTGTTTCTTTTAACATTGACTCATCTACAGGGTGTCTCACGGAACTGGTACATTAGAAGTTTCTCATGTTCTACTATTTCTGGAAACATGAAATTTTGGAATTAGATTTTATTCGATCTGAGCTCTTCGGCTAAAATATTCTCAAGCTAACTGCCACGTCCGGTCACCGGAAGTCGGTATCAACTTTGTTATTTTAAATGGAGTGATATATTTTTAATTTTGGTTTCTACGTATCAAAATACATCATTTTTAATAAGCGTTCCCTATACCTAAATATCACCATTTTTGAGTTTTTTTGATTTTACTAATTTTTTGGTGATTTTCGCGGTGACGTTTAAAACTGAATATCTCGGTTATTATTGAAACTAGAAGTTTGATGATTGATGGTCCAAAACTAGAAACATAGCCAAATACGACGATGTTTAGTTCATCATGATATCTTATACAGGGTCTTCAAAATTTACAACACAATAATTGAATTTTAAAACCTAAAAAACTCATTTTTTTTCAAATGGAACACCCTGTATACCGATACGCCATTCGATAGGAAATTTTATTCTCTATCAATCAATATTGCGGTTACCTATATCTATCATTAATAGTTTTTGAGATATTGTTACTTTTTCTTTAAATTCATTTTCAATACTCCCTTTTCATAATGGGGACGAAATTAGATACGAAATTTACAACGAAAATTTAAATAATGATAGATATTTAGAAATTTTGCGTGGATGTGTGAACAATTTTTGCGATATTCTTACCCTCAATATTTTACGCGACTGCTTTTATCAAATGGACGGTGCACCGGCACATTCTTCGCATGTGGTATCCATTCAGCTCAATCAGATGTTAGGTGACAATAGGTGGTTCGGAAATAGGAGACCCTGGCGGTGGCCACCAAGCTCATCAGATTTAACACCATTAGTCTTTTATTTCTGGGGTCATGTGAAAAGTCACGTCTATTCCACACCAGTTAATACTCGAGAAGAATTGACTAACAGAGTAGTAGCCGCCATTAATGGACTTCAGCGACAAGAAATCCGAAGAGCGACGATGACCGTAGTACAGCGAAGTGTTTTAAAATGTTTGGAGCAGAACGGGCAGCATTTCGAACAACATAATTAAGTTTTAATTTAAGTTAGATATCCCAAATCTATTATTTTAGTTTTAAGAAACCTTTTCCATATTTTTCTGTTTTCCTGCTGTTCCAAAGTTGTTACATTCCTATAAATAAAGACTAAATCGTTTGCATTCTTGTATACTGACAATATCTCAAAAACTATTAAAGATAGATATAGGGAATCCTAATATTGATTGATAGGGAATACGATTTCCTATCGAATGGCGTATCAGTATACAGGGTGTTCCATTTGAAAAAAATTAGTTCCGGTGACCGGACGTGACAGTTAACTTGAGAATATTTTAGCTGAAGAGCTCAGATCGAGTAAATTCTAGTTCCAAAATTTCAAGTTTCCAGAAATAGTAGAACATGAGAAACTTCTCATGTACCAGTTCCGTGAGACAGCCTGTATATATGCCTAGTGTTCCTTTAAAATAGGGGCCTTAACTAATGCTCCAAAATGGCGGATAATCTTTTCTCTTTACCCTTTTGGTGACGCTTCAAGCAGACGCAAACTCCTTCACCACCTTGATCTTCTACTGTATCGCGAGAACCACCATTCGAGCTTGCATAAGACCCATCTTGATTTTCTCTTGTTTTTCTTGAAGCTATTTCACCGCATCGCTTTCCGCAACCTTTTTCTTCTTTTTGACCTAACTTGGGTTTATTTGTAAACCAACTATCAAATATAGGGCACCAATCATTGCCTTGCTGAGGTTGGCGGCCTCTTTGTTGCTTGCGACAAACTTGTGTTCTCAGCTCTAACAATTCCGCTCGCAAGCGCTCCTGCATCTCCGCTACTTTTTTGTAGATTTCCATCTGCTTGTGTTTCATTTGCTCGATTATCTTTTCGGTGTCTCGTATCAGCATTTCCCAGTCTGTCATCGTGCTGATGAATGATTTATTTTTTATATTTTTATGGGTAGTTTTATGATTTTACACGGCGAATTTTGATTTGAATGGATGAAGTTATGAGAGAAACGTCAATTCCGATGGACGATTTTATTTACATTGTCATTTTCTGATTTTTGTTTACAGTGTGTCTTAAGTGAATTCTGACATCGAAGGATGCTTTGTCAAATTTGTAATGGTACGTTATAATTGTACAGTTTCTGACAGATGTCAGCGGATAATATGACGTTTTAATAATCAAATTGCGACGTACATAAAATTTGGTGAAGGCTTTATTGATGTCAAATTCAAATGAACACAACGCAGTTCGTGCAGTGTTAGTAACACTACTAGTGTTATTGTTTTAATGCGAGATGAAAAAAAGAGTTGGTTGGTAAGCATGATGTTTGACGTATGTTAAAATGTCAAAAAATGACTGTTTTCAGGTTAGAGTTGCTTTAATATTACAGTTATTTTATTCACAAATAAATAAATCCACAAAACTGGAGGGAATAAAACTAAGAGAGAACTAAAATTAAGAGAGCTTCTATATTTTTTCAAAAGTCAGTGGTTTTAGAGATAAGCGCAAGTGTAAGGTTCAAAAACGCCTAAATATTATTTTATTTTCATACTTTAATATAATATATATAGTTTGGATGATAAAAAAGTAACAAAAAATCATCAAGAAACCTAATTTTCAATTATTAAAAGACGCATCCTTTACGGGCAGTTTGTTTTTGTATTCATTGATTTATCTCTAAAATTGTCCGAATTACAGCCTTTTTATAACCCTTGCATATTACCAACTTTCTGAATTTATTGAGAAACAGTTCTCTAATGAAATAAACTAATAGAAATTTTTAAACGCGTTTAAAAACAAATTCGTGTCGTTGATGTAAGTAAGCAGGCGGTATATAGACGTCTAAGATATGTTAATTTAAAAGCTAAGAGACCTATAAAAAATTCTAAATTATTGCCTGTACATCGTGCTGTTAGAGGAAATTTTGTTGAACATTATGGAAAATGAACTATTCCTGAATGGTCGAATGTTTTGTTTACGGATGAGTCAAGGTTTTGCCTTAACATGGTGGATTAATGGAAAATAGTGTGGAGAACGACTGATGAAAGGTTTAATCTGAATTTGAAATCCCTCCCTACACTATAACCGACACACCATTATATTTATAACTTTTCAGCCCCCTTCATGTTTTGCCGGCGAGGGGTCGATGACAGCCCAAATCTACATTGACATTTTGCAGCAGTATGAGGACTTAGTGGGCAATAATTTTGTATTGATGCAGGATAATGCCCGACCACACATCAAAACAATAGCGCGAAACTTGTTTGAAGCAACGAGTATCACACCATTACACCATAGAACATTTGTGGGATGAATTAGGAAGAAGGGTGAGTTCTGGCGAGAGGCGTCAAGAAAGTATCACAGAAATCGCTATACATTAGTGGAAGAATGGGATCGTATACCAATGGAAACGATAAGAAACCTGATTTCCAGTATGCCCCGTAGATTAGAAAGTTACTAGGGAAGGCAATACACAGTATTAAACAGTTTTCCCAGTTCATAATTTTATGTTTAATAAAAACATTTTTATAAATGTGTATCAATTTATTTCATTAGAAAGCTGTTTATCGATAAATTCAAAAAGTTGGTTATATGCCAGGTTTCAAAAAACGCTGTAATTAGGACAATTTCAGAGATAAATCAATGATTAAAAAAGGTCGTAAAAGAAGCGTCTTTCATATAAGTGTCAGCACTTTCTATAGCATTGCTTGATTAACACAAAGGGTATCAAAAATGAGGAAAAAACATGGTTACAGTTTTTTCGCTACTGTCCAGGATACATTCAACAACTTTCTCCTCTTTAATTGTGCTTTAAAAACAATGGAACTGCCTACCATCAAATAAAAAAAAATAAAAATCATCCTACTGATTTAAAAAATATAAGACATTAAAGAACTGTGTGTATATTAGTGATAATTGAGTGAATTTAAAATTATTATTTAGAATTGAATTTATAATCCTATTACTTTTCTATTGTTCATTATATTGTTATTTTAAGATCTTTTATCGGAGGACCAGTTTACACATTCTCTCTGTACAACAGAGTTTTCAACTAATATTTTAGGCGTTCTACTGAAGCTTATTAGGTAATTTGTAATAATGTTTAAACAGAAAATTAAGTCTAGAGAAGTTCAGAAGAAAATAACTTGTGCTCTTATAGTTAACATTTAATTATATTTTATAATGTATTATAGCAGACAATAACCAGACGTAACTGCCACCGCGAAGCATTTCTATATTTGAACTCCTCACCAAAATTTGCATAAAGAATTTTCATAAATATTGAAATTCCTTTCCGATGGCGAGGACCTTCAAAATCGAATGGTAGCGAGCATTTCGTGATTGGCACAAAAATTATGACGTGGGTTATATTCGAGTTTTGTCGTGCACACAAGGTCACAACCGTGGCTAGTAATATGAAAAAATGCGCAAGAAATGTCATGAAATGTCAAATAATAAAAATAAAATAAAATACTAACAAAGAATCACAAGAAGATCTATTAAGTTCATTCATAGTTCAAAATTCTGGAGACCAGTAAACGATCAACACATACACACACGGTGGACCTTGCGTGTTCGAGATATTGCTCTATAGGAGACGATATGGCTTTATAGCTTCACTGCATCACATTCTAACGTCGTTGTATATGTGGATTGCCCAACAACGTAGCTGTTGGACACCTTTTCTAGCAAAGATTTCCGCCATTAGCTTGTACTATCTATTCCACAAGAACGACATTTGCATTCGCGAATAGAGTACCTAGGTACATTGGAATCTCGGCTTGCAACACTTGCAACGATGCCTAATGATAAACTTGAGAACACAATGGAATTTGTCGTACAGTCTACAGCGTACGACACAATACACAATCGCCAATGTTAAATTTGGGTCACACTATTATTATGTAGGTATAGAGATGTAATCCATAATTTATGGATTTGCAATGTGTATGTTAATAATAGAGATATTAAAAGATTGCATTCGTATTTGTTAATCTAAATTATACCATTGGAATAGTACCAATGGTACCACAGAGATTATGATAATGGCGTTATTAGAATTCAAATACCTGAGTGACTATCTCATACAAATGCGCCGATAAATTATTGAGAGTCGATTGTTGTTGCATTGAGATATTCCGTTTGGCAATCGACGAATTGCTATTCATTGATAAAATGGTGATTATATTTAGATTTGTAAATACGGCTGGTACGTAAAAATGTGAAAAGTCAATAGAAATATCGCCGGTTATCAAAAATTGACTTCGCAAAGCAAATAGAATGGGTATTTATCGCGACAAAGGTGACAAATATTTCATTGAATAATGTAAACGCGACGGAATACCATAAAATACAGCGCGGTTTTGCGAAATGCTGTTTGAGCGGTGAGTTAAACAAACATTATCTTGTTTATGGTTGTCTCTGGTGAGATTTGGAAGAGTGCGTTCTTTGTACATGCATGTATATTGTACAAACTGTGTTTATAATGTCTATTTGCCATATTTACCAGTAAGAAATGTTGCAACTGATATGCGTATAAAGAACACGGGCGCATAAAAAGCAGATCGAAGTCGAAACAATTGCACTGATGTGTAAAAGTAAGATACTGTTGGAATGTGTAAACATAGGGCATTATTCCGGGATAAATATAAAATTGAACCGCGTTTGGTTTAATCATGAACTTAATTGGAGAAAATAAGCTATTTTGTACACAATATACTGGTTAATTTAATATGCTTCCATGGTGATTAAGCCAATAGCATCTTTAAAATTGACCCAACCGCACTATGGCGCGAAACGACTCACATCTGGGACAAAATTCCTGAAAATCAAGTTTGGGTTTTTATATGACTAGGTATACAGGGTGTCTCACGGAACTGGTACATTAGAAGTTTCTCATGTTCTACTATTTCTGGAAACTTGAAACTCTGGAACTACAATTTACTCGATCTGAGCTCTTCAGCTAAAATATTCTCAAGTTAACTGTCACGTCCGGTCACCGGAAGTCGGTATCAACTTTGTTATTTTAATGGAATGATATAATTTTTATTTTATTTTTGGTTTCTACGTATCAAAACACCTCATTTTTGATAATGTTTCGCTATACCTAAATATCACCATTTTTGAGTTTTTTTGATTTTACTATTTTCTTGGTGATTTTCCCGGTTACGTTTAAAATTGAATATCGCGGTTATTATTGAAACTAGAAGTTTCATGATTGGTGGTCCAAAACTAGAAACATAACCAAAGAAGTCGATGTTTAGTTCATCATGATATCTTATACAGGATGTTCAAAATTTACAACACAATAATTGAATTCGTAACGTAAAAAACTAATTTTTTTCAAATGGAACAGCCTGTATACCGATAAGAATCGTATTCCCTACAATATCAGGATTCCCTATATCTATCTTTAATAGTTTTTGAGATATTGTCAGTATAAAAGAATGCAAACGATTTATTCTTTATTTATAGGAATGTAACAACTTTGGAACAGCAGGAAAACAGAAAAATATTGAAAAGGTTACTTAAAACTAAAATAATAGATTTGGTATATCTAGCTTAAATTAAAACTTAATTATGTTGTTCGAAATGCTGCCCGTTCTGCTCCAAACATTTTAAAACACTTCGCTGAACTACTGTCATCGTCGCTCTTCGGATTTCTTGTCGCTGAAGTCCATTATTGGCGGCTACTACCCTGTAAGTCAATTCTTCTCGAGTATTAACTGGTGTGGAATAGACCTGACTTTTCTCATGACCCCAGAAATAAAAGTCTAATGGTGTTAAATCTGGTGAGCTTGGTGGCCACCGCCAGGGTCTCCTATTTCCGAACCACCTACCGTCACCTAACATCTGATTAAGTTGAATGGATACCACATGCGAAGAATGTGCCGGTGCACCGTCCATTTGATCAAAGCAGTCGCGTAAAATGTTGAGGGAAAGAGTTGCAAAAATTGTTCACACATCCAACGCAAAATTTCTAAATATCTATCACTATTTAAATTTTCGTTGTAAATTTAATATCTAATTTCGTACCCATTATTAAATGGGAGCTTTTAAAATGGATTTAAAGAAAAAGTAACAATATCTCAAAAACTATTAAAGATAGATTTAGGGAACCGTAATATTGATTGATAGGGAATAAAATTTTCTATCGAATGACGTATCGGTATACAGGGTGTTCCATTTGAAAAAAATGAGTTCTTTACGTTTGAAAATTCAATTATTGTCTTGTAAATTTTGAACACCCTGTATAAGATATCATGATGAACTAAACATCGTCGTATTTGGCTATGTTTCTAGTTTTGGACCAACAATCATCAAACTTCTAGTTTCAATAATAACCGACATATTCAGTTTTAAACGTCACCGCGAAAATCACCAAAAAATTAGTAAAATCAAAAGAACTCAAAAATGGTGATATTTAGGTATAGGGAACCCTTATTAAAAATGATGTATTTTGATACGTAGAAACCAAAAATTAAATTAAAATTATATCATTCCATTTAAAATAACAAAGTTGATACCGACTTCCGGTGACCGGACGTGACAGTTAACTTGAGAATATTTTAGCCGAAGAGCTCAGATCGAGTAAATTCTAATTCGAAAATTTCATGTTTCCAGAAATAGTAGAACATGAGAAACTTCTAATGTACCAGTTCCGTGAGAGAGCCTGTATAGAAATACACGAAAGACATCCACGCGCAAAATGATAGGTTTCTAGTTTGTCGTTTTAGATCAATATTGAACCGAAAAGTTGACCTGTCTCGGTGAGCATTTAATATCGCAAGATTTAGCGCGTGCACAAAGAGGTTTGATTGAAGTTGTAAATAAAATTTTGCGAAACAACGATAATTGGTGAGTATTATACATATTTTTCTAGAAGAATACTACAAACAAATCACTTATATCTGGTTATAAATCCATTTAAATTTACGTACAATAGAGTGGTCAATTATTTCGCGATTTTATTTTTAACAAAAAGTTCTAAACAAAATGCTGTTGGGATTATGGTTTGATAGGAAAGCTAATCTCTATCTTTTTGTGTTGTCAATATTTTAACCCCGCAGGACCGTTTCTAAGATAGTTGATGTTTGTTTCTCTAGGTTCTCAATATGGCGGCTAGGCGTGAATTTTATAAAAAAAACATAAAAATCTGCCAAATAGTTAAAAAAATCTGATGTGGCCAGGCACATGACTTTATCATACTATATATAAAATTAATAGTTTAGCTGCATGAGACTCTATTTGTCGAGATCGGCCATGTCTGCATTAAAATAAAACTACTAGAACTAGACAGATATGTCGATTAAAGCTGCGTTCGGATATTGTACTCCGTTGACACCGGGTACACCGTCCAAACTCCAAATGACATTTACGTGTTATTGGGTGTAAAAAGTATAAGGCAATATGCGAACGCAGCTTATATTGACAGAAGTTATTGTCAAAACATTAGCGTTTGACACCAAGACTACCTACTGTCATTAGAATAAAAAAATTTGACAAATCCTGGCTACTAGTTTTCATGCAGTACGACCGATCTCGTAGAAATAGAATTTGCTCATGCAGCTAAACTATTGATTGTACCAAAACATGTCATAGTGATAAATTATTCAGAATTTCCTCATCTTTAATTTATTATTTAACTATTTCGACGAAATTTCAGAAATGGCGGCTTATTTGCAAAATCTAAAAAGACTAAACCTCCAGTTCCTTTGGACCCTCTTCAACAGAAAGCTTTTCAGCTCCAAGTTTGGTTATGAAACTTCTAAATATGAATTTTCGTCCCAATACCTTTAGTAGTTTCTCCGGAATCGTCGCCACAAAAAACGGGTACACACACACACACACACACACACACACTCACACACACACAGACATTTTTTTGTACCTTGGTCAAAAATGTTCAGGGGACCCAAAAAGACATATTTCCGCTAAAATCTCAAAAATTTTTTTTGGCATGATTACAATACTTTACATACTGCGTATGATAAAGTAAAAAGAAGTAAAAAATATAAGAGTGTATTTATTAATAAAACTACAATAGTGTTTCGTGTTGTCATAGAAGTCATAATGTTGAATTTATGTAGGATGTTTTTAATGTTTGTGAAGACACAAACACAAAGACATTAAAAAGTGAAAAGGAATTGAAATATATTTTGGTTTGGCTACTATATTTGGATACTTACATTTGTTTTGATAACTGTTTGTTTTACGGAATTATTAATTTGCATTTGATTAACGAGTAATTTGTTTAATTTGCTACAAGAATTTCTAGCAGCTGTTTATCGAGACAGGCTCAATGAAAGAAACTAATATGAATTTCAACTAATCATTGTTTCTTAATTTGTTATAAAGGTTTTTTTATATCGAAGGCAAGAATATAGAGTTTCTTTAAGTATTCTCTGTTATTCTCAGATTTTCTTCTCAATATTTCTCAATGCATTCATGAATAAACAATTATTAATATTCGTGTGTTCATAAAAATAATAATGTTTCGATGTCGAACAAGACCGCGATAATGTGATACCAACTACCAGCTTTCATATGCGTCTGATTTATCTCCGTGAGCTTAAAATTGACGGAGAACACGCACGGAAAAAGAAGAAGAACACATGCATAAATTCATGGCGGCCCAATTCTGAGCAATCCATCAGACACTGCGGGTACACAGGGTCATTTTCGGATAGCGTTTTCACTGCATTTTCAGATCGGAACGTTTCGTTGTCGGTAGTAATCGCTTTCACCGCATGTCCGTATTTGTAATTTTCAATTGACACGGCACGAAAGATAAAAGCGAGATCATTTCGTCGGGATTGTCGTGAAGATCTCGCCTGATAATAATACTTGATTGGCGACATGTATTCCTGAACATGTACGCAACTGCTGCGTCGTGATAACCCGAAAGCTATTTTGTAATCGATTGGTATGTATCTATTTTATATTGAAGGTGGTTACTGGTTACATGTGTTGTTGGAGAAAATCATTGTGTTTTGCCGTAAGTAATAACTATACGTGGACCACAATTTGTAATTCTCGAGAAAGAGCTCTTCTGTATAGCAGGGCTTTTCTATACGTCCGGAAAAATTAATACAGCTTTTACAAAAGTTGTTTTATATCTTGTCTTTATGTAATTTTAGTATTTATATGTTGTATCTAAATTATATTATCTAGGTTTAATGTATTTAATGAGATGTATCAGAGAATTCCAATAAATAATAATAATAGAATAATTCTAAGCTTAATTCTAAGAATGTTTTGTTTGAATCATTTTTGAGTTATGAGCAATTAATCAACTATAAACAAAGTGACCGAAACAACCCAAATAATTCTTCAACTAAAAAAATCAAAAAATTTTGCAAACTTTACAAATTTTCTGGGTATAAACAAACTATCGTTTATTCTGGAAATTTGATAACTTTTCCTTTTCCTGATAGCCCACCCTGTATATTTATAATTTTTGTAGTTCTAGGATTAATTCTTTTGTATCATTTATTAATTATAAGCAATTAATCAAAGCTCCTGGACTTCAAATTCAGAATATTTTCCCACATACATACACATTTTTTTTTTAATTTTGTAGCTTGAATATTTAATTTAACTCTATTTTATAGTTTAGTTATTTGTTCTTGATTTTTTTATTTTTTATTCGTTATGACCGATTCATTGATCGGAACTCAAAGATGATGCATTTTATAAAATAAATTATTCCTAATAAAAACTAATCTTAGAATTAAAAAATGTTAAATATACAGGGTCTTCTATTAGAAAAAGAAAAGGTTACCAAATTTCCAGTATAAAATGAACACCCTGTATATTGAAAATATATTTAGATAGACGATAGCTTGTTTAAAGCCAAAAATGGTTTAGTTTGAATTTTTCTTTGAAAGTCTTCAAAAATCTTCAAATATCACAGCAAATAAGTTACATAAAGGACCGACATCTTTCTAAATTTTCTGGTCGCCATATTCAATCCGCCATTTTGAATTTAAAAAATATGACAGCAGGTTTGGAATCAGAACCCCAAAAAGACTATACATCATAATAAAAGTAATATTTAAAAGCTTTAAATAAACAAATATTGTAAAAAAATGTACGCTGTTTTTTCCGTTGAGTTTAAAAACAGTACATGTCCATGATGAGTGTTTTAATAATAAATAAAATACGTAATACATTTAATTCTCTGTGAACTTTATATTTTGACTGTGGACAAAATTAAGATATTGCACCGACTGAAAAAATTCAGTCGGTATTTAAACTGAAAAAAAAATTAAAAATCAAAAGCTGTTATGAAAAGACTCCACATTTTCGCAACATTTCTCCCATTAAACTGATATCATCGCTTTTACAGTTTCCGAGATCTCCATGTAAATCATGTTCCGTGAGACACCATGTATTTGCTTATGTACATCTTTTCACATTATTTTTGTCCATTTTACCATTAGAAAACCATTTCGAAATCATATTACATTATATAGGTTTTATACCAAAATTTTATAGTAGGAATATTTGAAAGTGACTAAAAAATAAGCCGAAGAAAATATATTTGAATATTTTCTTGTAATTTATTTATGTCATATAAAAAATCTGATGTGGCCAGACACATGACTTTATTATACTATACAGCAGTGTGAAACTGTGTCAAACGCTGCTGTTTTGACAATACTGTCAGTAGAATCAAAATATCTGTCAATTCCTGGCTAACTAGTTTTAATGCAGTACGAGCCATGTCGATGAAATAGAATTTGCTCATGCATCTGAACTATTAATTTGACGAAAAAATGTCATGACATGTCAAAAAATGTCAAAATGTCAGGCATAAATTATACAAAATTTCCTTTATTATTTAACTATTTTGACGAAATTACAGAAATGGCGGCTCATTTGCAAAATCATTGAATAATGCTAAGTGTAAACATCCAGTTTACACTCTTTTGAACAAGAAGTTTTTCAGCTCGAATATCAAAATCAGTATACAGTGCTTCCCAAAAGTAACGGATAAATTCAATAAAACCTTAAATAAAAATATTTCAGAAAAATGCTCTGACACGTCGATTTTTTGTTTTAAATTACTATCCTGACATACACTTTTCAGCCCCCCACCCCTTCGCCCCTGAGGGATGGCAACACCAACTTTAAAAATTCAAATAGCAAAGTACCCCTTGCGATACCTCAATTGATAGATTTTTTTATTCTGAATACAACGAAAAAAAGATTATCAAAATCAGTTGATAAATAACCGCGATATTTACCAAAATGTATTCAAAGAAGAACGTCAATATTCGAGTAAGCGCTGTTGAAGCGGGCATAGCAATATCGTTCAAACAATTGCAACTTGTTTTTACTTATGTCAAACACAATTCAGATTTTTCGTCATTGAAGAAATAGTAGCAAAATGAGATTTACAGAAACCGAAAGAATCGAAGTTTTAATGATTGGGTTTGGAGATAGAAGCCGGACGCATGACGAAGTTCGTGTTTTGTTCAATGAAACGCACCCGGACCGTCCGCCAATATCGGAATCTACAGTAAGTCGAATCGAAAACAAATTTCGCGATCTCGGTCATGTACGGGATAAGCCTAAGGCAGGACGTCCATTGGCCTTAATTGAAAACCGACAATTGGATGCTATTTTAATGGTGCAAGAAAATTATTCAACCCTTGCGGAGGTCGCTTCACAAGTTAGTGCGTCAAAAAGCACAGTGTCCAGATTATTTCGAAAACACAAATTTCAGCCGTATGAAGTGCACTTGGTACAAAAATTGTCCGATGATGACTTTGATCGACGAGTGCAGTTTTGTGAGACAATGATGGAACTCTCTAATGAAAATCCTTGCTTAATTAGAAACATCGTTTTTTTTCTGTTGAGGCAACATTTTGTCTGAATGGCACCGCCAATAAACAAAATTGCCGTTACTGGGCTCGTCAAAATCCGCATTGGATGGTGGAAGCGAACACACAATATCCTCAAAATCTTAATGTGTGGGCTGGTGTGGTGGGTTCTAGAATTATTGGACCAAATTTTTCGACGGAACACTGAATGGTGAACGTTATCTGAACTTTCTACGAAATGAACTACTACCTACTTTAGCGGTGTTGTTTCCCAACGCAGAAGATCCTGATAGACACAAGGACAGAATTTGGTTACAGCAAGACGGTGCGCCTCCACATTATGCGCGACAAGTTCGAGAATACCTCGATCAAGTATTTCCTAATCCAAATATTTTCAAATTTCCTAATGGATTGGTAGATGAAGGCTTATTGAACGGCCAGCAAGATCGCCAGATTTAACCCCACTAGATTATTTTCTTTGGGGCTATTTAAAAAGTAAAGTTTATTTTAATAGACCTGTAAATATTGCGGCGTTAAAGGAAAGAATTCCTGCAGTAATTCACTTAATGACTCCAGGAATGTTCGAAAACTCAAAATAAAATGTTAGAAAATGTTCAACAAGCGTTTGGGGATAGATTAGGGCATTGTCTCGTCGTTAACGCGCAGCACTTTGAACAATTAATTAAGAATTAGTTAATTAAATTTTGTTATTCCTCAATTTCGTGTATAAATAAATTTTGATAAATATTGCCGTTATTTATCAACCGATTTCGATAATTTTTTTTTCTTTGTATTCAGATTAAAAAAGTCTATCAACTGAGGTATCGCAAGGGGTACTTTGCTATTTGAATTTTTAAAGTTGTGGTTACCACCCCTTAGGGGTGAAGGGGTGGGGGGCTAAAAAGTGTATCTTAGGATAGTAATTTAAAAGTAAAAATCGACGTGTCGGAGCATTTTTCTCAAATATTTTTATTTAAGATTTTATAGAATTTATCCGTTACCTTTGGGAAGCACTGTATATATATATAATTGACACTAAATGTGCTGATTTTTAACAGAAAGAACTTAGCCAATACTTTTACTTGCATACTTTTTCAAACAACTTTTTGTTAGCCTAATATTTTAAAAACAAACTTAATCTCCTATTTCTATCATAAACAATACATAATTTTCTTAACCATAATTAAACTAAGTAATTTTATATTGCGTGTTATAAGCAACTAACGTATCTAACGTTTAAATCTCTCGCACATAGCTAAAAGATTTAATTATACGGGTCCCTAGTTATTACCTCATTATACAAACTATTTACGTGATTTACCATATACGGTCCCCGGTATCATATACTTCGTTTTTTTCAGCGATTTTAATCGAAACGCATATCGACTTTTACATAATCTGATAGGCTGTAATTAATGCACGATTAAAGGCATTTTTTGATTAACGACGACAATTATTTAATTGCCCGTAGTTTGTAGCAAATCATTGACCGTAAGCGGCCTGTTGTTACTTATGGTACTCGATCGTGAAATGCACGCATTTACCAAGAATTGATGTGTCTATGTAGAGTGCTTGAATGTTTCCATAATTCAATATTGCTTACATGCCTCTAGTATGATGTTTTACTAGCTTGTGCGCATGCTGATACTTCGATATGTTAATTGAAGTAATGGGTTTTCATATGTAGATGGAAAACTGTTGTCTGTTACAGGCACAGTCCTTGATAATTGAGTGAAATGTAAAGAATTATGTTTATTGGTGCTTTGCATACGGTTTATTTGATTAAATATCTGCCGAAACGAGATGGTTATCTTCCCAAAATAGTATGATGTATGATGTATGATTTTGATAGCTTGAACCATCAACTTACATAAATAACAATTATCAATGTATTAAGGATTTAACTATATACCTTTGACTCCTACTCATGATAAGTGTAGATCGACATCGACTCCTCTGAATTTCTGACTGAATTTCACTTAAACTGTGACTCCACAGCCCTAGATTCAATTGTTCTCTTATTTTTATGCGCTTCTGATCACCTTCGTAGTATCTCCAGCAATCTGCAAACACAAATAAAATTAATACCTTGCAATTGAGCGAGCGATTTATATCCGTTGTGTGCGAGTCGAATACGACGTTTTTTCTACGACTCACAAATTCCATTTTATATCAAATATTTTAAATATATTGTCAATGATGGCGAGGCGAACACTCACATAACTATCATCCACGTAGGCTTTGACAGACTTTGACACTAGCGTTGTATAACGATGACAGTTGTTCAAATAATGAAGTAATTATTTGAACGAACTGTCATTATTATACAACGCTAGTGTCATTATAATCATTGGCGTGTATCATGATGGGGATTATATAGTCATAGATACGTAGGCAATGAACTTATTATACAGGGTTAGTCAAAATTACCGGAACGCCAAACTTATTTTCCAACCTTGAACCGGAATTTTAAAAAACTTTTCGAACAAAATTTTTTGGCTTCAAATATATTTTTAATATACATATAGGGTGTTTATTTATTACGGATATTTGGTGACCTTTCCATTTTTTAAATAGAACACCCTATATATTTTTACATTTTTAATTCTATGATTAATTCTAAGAATTTTTTATAGGAATCATTTTTTAATTATAAGCTATTAACCAAAAATAGTCAAAATTACCGGAACGCCTAAATAGTTCACCAACCGCAAAAAAAGTAAAATACAAAAAAATTAAAAGATTTTTGGATTTAAATAACCTCTCGTTCAAATATATTTTTAGGCTCTTCATTTTATTATGGAAATTTGCAAAGCCTTTCTTTTTCTAACAGAACACGCTGTATATTTTACATTTTGTAATTCTAAGATTAATTCTAAGAATTTTATATTTTTGAGTTTTGATTATTTTTGAGTTTTTCATTAAGCAATTAATCAAAACTCCTGTACATCAAATTAAAAAAAAATCCATGTGCCAGTTTGAACATTTAATTCAATTCTATTTAATTGTGTTGTTATTTTCTCTTCGATTTTTTTATTTTGTATCCGTTTGGTTAAAGTAAAAGTTCATGAGTTTTGATTAACTGCTGATAGCTCAAAATTAATGCAATTTAAACAAAAGCAATTTCTATATTTATTTCTTAGAATAAATCTTAGAATTAAAAAATGTAAAATATACAGCATGTTCTGTTAGAAAAAAGAAAGCTTTGCAAATTTCCATAATAAAAAAACACCCTGTATATTAAAAATATATTTGAACGAGAGGTTGTTTAAACCCCAAAAAGTTTTATTTGAAAAAAATTCCTATAAAAAATTCTTAGAATTAATCTTGGAGTTAAAAAATGTAAAAATATATAGGGTGTTCTATTTCAAAAAAAAGGAATGGTTACCAAATTTCCATAATAAAAAAAGCACCCTACATTTTAAAAATATATTTAAACAATAGCTTCTTTATAGCCAAAAAACTTTTGTTTGCAAATGTTTTTGTTTGGGTTGGGTCTTATGGAATAAATAATAAATAGTGACGACTTTTTAAATAGATAATTTTTGAATTAAATGGATAGCTTAGCTTTGAATTTTAAAAACAATGGATATAAACAATGTTCTTTAGCTGCGCGTGTATGATTTTGATAGCTTGGAACAACAACTTATTAATTGACAGTTTAGTTTGCATATAAATAACATTTATCAATTTATTAAGGATTTACAATATACCTTTGACTCCATCTAATGATAATATTGTAGCACAACATCTACTACACAGACTGAATTTCTCTTAAACTGTCACTCCACAGCCCTATGTTGAATTGTTCTCTTATTTCTATGCTCTTGTTATCACGTCAGTAGTTAGTATCTCCAGCAATCTGCAAACACAAATAAAATTAATACCTTGTAATTGTTGTAGGTTTGACAAAGAAACAAAATTCACAAATTAACAAACATTTGTTATTAGGAAATATACAGGTTGGGTCACTAGAGTCGCGGCAGTCGACAGTGGATTAATCTCTATATTAAGAGATAGAAAAGAACTATTTTATGCAAACGGTGTTTGGCTCATCTCATGGAAAAAATATTATTTTCGGGGCATAAACATCCGTTTAATACCCTTGATACATAAATAACTATTACATCTAGTAAAAATTGATATAGCACATATTGAATATAAATTAAAAAAAAACTGAAGCGAGATTTCAGTTTGCAAATAATATATAGGGTACTCCATTTAAAAATATCAAAGACACCCATTTGAAAATCAGCATCTAGCTACTATAGTTTAAGTTATTACCTATGTGACAAAATTTTAGGACGATATCTGCAAAAATGTAGTATTTACTTACTTTTTTTAAAAAAGGCCTGCTATTGCCATTTTTTTGACATAAAATTCATATCTCTAAAACTATTTATTTTATACAGTTGGAAAGACAACCTCCTTAGTATTCATAATATGATATACAGGTATACACCATTAAAAACAACAATATTTTTCCTTTACGTCTAAACGCAACATTCTGTATAAGAGGAAACAATTTTTGTAGAACAATTTTTGAATAAAATAATTTTTTCTCTCACCGCGACTCTAGTAGACTCATATATAATAATTAATAATATACCATTCTTCGAGTAACGTAGTACATACTCTCACCAAAAGTTGCGCAAATATTCACAATTTAGTCTAATTGAGTGCTCCTTTTGTTGTAGACTTACAAAACTATAATTGACGCGTTCGCTCTGAGCGCGCTGAACCTACAGAAAGAAGAATAACCCATCAATTAACAACACACGTACCAACCGATTAATATATTGTCAGAGCTGTTACACTAATTGTAATCTCTCTATCACGATTCATTAACTTTTAACTTTAACAAAGTCTTTCCATTATGTATCGGCCTGATATCGTGGGAAAGAAAAAGTACTGCAACGTCCACGTATATAATAAAAGAAGAAGAAATTAACGCTTTGTAGGAATACACACACACACACCAGTAGAACACGAAGAAAAAGAAGAATCTAAGTGAACGAACAGTGAGCTAAAATAACTGCTGAATCCTGTGCCATATTGTATTAGGTTTGTTCGAGCAGCAGTCACAACAATTAAGTATTCTTCTAGTCTTCTTTTTCACATTTCGGAGTTTTAAAAATGTCCCGCTTTTTAGATTATTTTTTTTACAGAGTTTTTGGAGAATTACTACGAAAAATTAACTATATGCAATTACGTTCAAACACTCTTTTTCAAACATTATTATTAAACAACATTTTTGAGTCGAAAACCGTTGTTCCACAATTGTGTTTTTTTACAAAGAAAAATATGAATTACTCATTTTTGTTAACAACTAGACTCTAAGCTAAATGACAACAAAGCAGTTCCTTCTGTTTTAAAGTTTTGTTAAAGTTTTATTGGATGCTGACCCTATTCATTTAGTCGCAAAGAAAGAATATACAGAAACTTAATAGAAAACACAGAATCTTAGCAATACACCAAATTACAGCTAAACAATATACAATATTCTATTCTGTCTAATGGTGGATATTTAATATTTTTGTACGTTTTGAAAAATCGTAACTGTAATCTGTAAAAAGAATTTATGGACTTTTGCATTGTTTTACGAAAATCACAGGACAAAATTAAATTGATTTAGAAAACCAACCTACCTTTTGTTATACGTGTATAAAATTTGGTAGCAACATTTGATATATCGACTGACCGGCTTAAACGGTAAAAAAAGTTAGCTAAACTTTGATATTCAATAACTTTGGTAGACTTTAACCGATTTTCATTATTTTATCGAGACATGTAAAGAAATTTATCAGATTTATCATATTGATATACATTTAATAATTAAAGAAAATAAGATGTTCCAGCTGATTATTTATTCTGGGAGATCAAAAATAGTGTTTTTGGTCTAAGTTTGAGACATCCTGTGGGATAATTAAGGAACTTGTTCTCTCGCAGGTTGGCAACTAGGTACTCACTTACAAAACCATATCAATTCTCAACATCTTGTTTTCTAATCTAACACTTTGAAGCAAGATTTTGTATTTCACTCAGAATCAAGTAACATTTGCTGCAAGGTTTAACAGCAAATTTAAATTGCTAAGTTTTATTTGAAATTGTTTATCTATGTCTTTTTAACAAAGTACTTTAAAATTTGCTCATGCTCCGCAGTTATTTCACAGCGTGTATTGAAAGTAGATCAAAAACATCATTACGGTCTGTTTTTCAAAAATTACAAAAGTATGTGCTAATCGAAGTATTAAATTCAATGAAGGGGATATGCCTTGTGATTTATTGGGGATGTGTATTGTGATTTATAGTGTACAATAAACGTTTCAACACGGAATAGTTTGATGTAACGCACGCAACAGTTTAGAACGAGTAAGTAAATATAACATACCTATCTTGTTAATTAGCAATAGAAAACGTATTTGTGCCAAATCTTTAAAATTCTTACATTAAGTAGCTAAAAATATTTACCGGGAATAAAAATATACACTTCATTGAAGACTGTTTACCTACTTCACTACAGTAACAACTGTCTTAAATCTAGTAATTATTCCAAGAAATAAAATTTCTTGGATGAAGTCAACAATCTCTCGCGTATATACGAACCTATCAACTACTTCAGCCAAGTAATTCTCTCTTCGTTCGAGAGATCACTTTTCTGTGTGTATAGATCACATATGATTGCGTCACGTTTTAGTTCGTGCTCTGTCCAGTGTCGCTCAGATGCTTGTGCTGTGGTAGCGAATGGGTTTTCCGCATTCCTGGTGCTCGATGTTGTACAACCAGCGCCTCTCGTGTAGCTGTGTGAATACTGTGAATGGCTGGAAATGAAAATACGTTGGTGATTCATTCCGGACAGCCAGACTATGCATAACACAGTTTTGTCTCGAGAGTTGATATTCGGCGGAACTTAAAGGTAAAAAGGATGCCGCCGTTGAAGAGAAACTGGTCGGTTAGCTTACTTTGGAAAACGCCAGACTAATTACGCTGCACCTCAGACGATGAGACGAGGAATAATTCGCATACTCTTTCGGCGCAGCGTACGTGATAAAATTGATCACCAATTTGGGTAACGTGAAGTATACGAAATTGAATACCGAATTTCTCAACCTTTTCTTGATACAAGATAAGACTTTTGACCACTTTTGACTTTGGGCCACAAGCAACATGGGACGTTGAGAGCATTTTTAAGATTTTTCTTATTATTTTTTAGTTAATGCTTCATGAATTTGGATATAATATCAGTTTGATCCCATCAAAAAGCTCGGAAAATAAGCGAAAAAACACGGAATAAACTTATCAAAATTGAAACCGTTTCCTATTTTCAAAAATACTTCTAAAACTTTGATTTTGAATAATTAAATAGATATTTTTACATAAAATTCATGTTTTTACTTATGAACTAACTCATCGACTTTTTTTAAACGCCAAACTTTCTATTACTTTATCATACGCAGTATGATCAATATATATATATATATATATATATATATATATATATATATATATATATATATATATTATAATATATATATATTATGTTATATGTATGTTCAATCGGGTCCAAAGGGACTGGATGTTTACTCTTAGCATTTTTAACGACTTTGCAAATAAGCCGCCATTTCTGGAATTTCGTCAAAATAGTTTAAAAAACATTTATTGGTAAAATTAATAGTTTAGCTGCATGAGCAAATTTTATTTGATCGAGATCGGTCGTGTCTGCATTCATATAAAACTAGTTAGCCAAGATTTGACAAATAAGTTTCATTCTAATGACAGTAGGTAGTATCAAACGCTGATGTTTTGACAATACCTACAGTCAATAGTATCAAAATATCTAAAAAAAAATCTGTTCTGCGGTCTCATATATGTTTGTTTGTGACCTTTGAATGTTGTTTTATGTCCTCCACGGCCCACGCCTGACAAAATGTAAGTTTTACAATTGCGTTTTGTGGAGTTTGATTTGTTTGTCAATTGTGTAATTTATATCTCTTGTAGCGTTAAACATGTAGCGATTGCTAAAATAAAACAAAAATAAGGAATCTGACATTTTATGTACATTTTATGACATTTTATTGTAGTAAAATATCTGTCAAATCCTGGCTAACTAGTTTTATTTTAATGCAGATACGACCGATCTCGATCAAATGTAATCTCATTTACTATTAATTTTATATATAGTATGATAAAGTCATGTGCCTGGCCACATCAGATTTTTTACTTATGAACTAACTCATCGACTTTTTTTTAAACGCCAACTTTCCATATTTTTTTTAAATTCTTAGTTGTCTTAATTGTGGCATAATAATATTGATGGCCTTACTTATCAAGAAATCTTCGAGATAAAAGCGAATATGAGAGACATATTATTAAGTCTGAGGGAACATCTGTGAATGGAAATGGAATATGTATTTTCGATAGACTTATTTGCGTTACATACGAGATAGAGCTGAAAAGTCCAGTAAAATCAAAATGTCATAAAGCGTGATTCTGGCGATTTTTGTTAGTTTTATAGTGGCTGAAGCCAAGGTACAAGAAATTTAAAATGGGGTCTTAAAATACTCCTTACACTTCGTACTTTTGCATGAAATCCTTAATATTTTATAAGTGTCCGTAAATGACTGACAGTGTTTGTTTGCGTAGTGTCAAAAACATAATAATAATAATCATAATAATAAATAAAAATACGAAAATATGAACGTTTGATTTTTGGTGGAGAAAAACTTACCATTTTATGGCCTGTAAATACCTTCTACGCCGAATTTTGTCGGATATTTAAAGGAAAACATAAGCCGTCAACGCTCCGCAGAAAAATACCTTTTTTCTACTTGCAAAAAATTGTTTTCAGGTTAGCACAAGATTCCTTAATACATTTTAGTTTCGACGAAAATCTAATATCTTGGTATGTAGTATGTCTTGCAAAATATAATAGTACATGTGAACAGATTTCTCGTTTTTAAGAAATATATTCGTTTGAATTTATTTATTCTTCTGGGTCAAAACATATTTCTTTGACGCTAACAATATTTACTTACTTCATTGAATACTCTAGTTTATTTGCTTGTAGGGATTAATTTATTTAAAATATTTATTTAAGTTACATAAATATATTTGGATACAAACAAAAATTACTTTCCTTTAAAGTAATATGTTTGTTTTGATTTAAAGAAACTTTTTTTTTCTATATATTTGTATATATTTGTATATTAGAAGAGATTTATTTCCTTTAAAGTAATATTTTTGCATTCGCTCAAAAATAGGATTGCTGCCACCAAAGAAATCATATTTTGATTCTTATAGCTATATTTTAGTTTGAATACCTCATCCAACTGTATTATTAGATACCGCTGTAAACATTCTCCTAGCAGTTGGGCCTTATCTTGAGTATAAATAGTAGATTGGTGAAAGCCTACCGCTCAGTTGATGTCATGCGTCTGGCTAAATTGCTAAAAAGGCCGTGTGATCGACAGTATAAAGCCCAGTGCATGCAGGTTCAAGCTCCAATTCCGAATCAACGTACACTTTGCTACCCTAACCTTAACCATATTGGGAAAACCAAACACTGGTCGAGGATGTGCGATATCCGAAAAGTTCCACATTAATTCCTTCACCAAACTAATAATTTCTTAAATCAAAGAACTATTTATAGCAATCATAAAATATTGCATTTTAGCTCAACCAACAATTTCGTTAATTTAAAAAATATAATTCTTTCACTATACACAATCATAATTAGTTGAAGTATATAAATCTCGTTAGTTATAATATACGAATTGTAAATTTGAACTGAAAACATAGTTGTTTGACACAAATAAACGTTGTTTCTACCAAACAAATATTTCAAAAAATGCGTTTTTATCCGCAAAAGAAATAGTTCTTTGCCTCTATTCAAATACCAAGATTTCTTTGAGTCATATTTATTTGAATTGAAAAAAATGTTCTCTCTGTGTAAGGTTTGCTGTATCATGGCAAGTAGGATACATCGTTAGATAATTAATAAACACTCTGCCTTAAGGTAGTTCCATGACCTCCTTTAATATATCACCATTACGAATGCAAAAATCTATCAAATGCATTCTGAGAACATGTGGAGCGTGGGCTGAATTGTCGACAACAGGCTTTACATATGTCTCGAAGGTATGCAAAGCCGTGAATGGAAAAAGGCTACTAAACATTATCTCGGGCACATCGATCATGTCTTCAAGCGACTCAGAAAAAAAATCGGCAAAGGAATTAAATGTACTTTACATACGTAAGGTTATTTACGACTAGAAGCTACGAATGCATTAACTAATTAAACGATTATAATAATTCTTCGGTTAGCATATACCATCTGCTGTAAGTAGTAAACTCTAAAAATGACACACAAGTTATAAGATGCTATCAGTTTTGTCAGCATCGAAATAAAAGATATGAAGCTATTAATTTACATTATGCGATGATGGTAAGTAACATTTATTTCTGATAGGCTGAGCTTCATTTCATTAGTTCTTATTTGCCCTGTGGGCACTGAAAGTAATTAATATTATTTACAGCCCACTACAACAGTGTAGCTACATAATGTATAGTAGGTATAGTCGAGGTAGTAGAAAGAATTCAATTTCAATAAACTGCCTGGAGACAATTTATTGTCGACTCCCTGACATATTTATTTTAAATTCTTAAATGACAATAACGGGTAATTGTCAAAAATAGGACAAAATCTAATATATAGTTAATTAATAAAATTTTGCGAAATTTGACATTGGGATATCAAACAAAATATCACTCGAATATCAATTTTCTAAACTGTGATTGTGGCTTACCAAATTCAGCTAGAGAAATGGTGACATTTTAAGCATTTTCAATATTATGTTCACTGATATATAGTACAATAACAGTTGGTACTATTGATAGTTCATTCCTAAACAGTAATAGTATATTATTATGCAAGTTTTATAAGATGTGTCTACCTAATTCCGCTAGATAGACACTGAGGCTTATACATTTACAGGCACATATAATTGAAACCAAATTCTAATTTCGGTGAAGTAGTTTATTAGAATAAATTATACTTAGTAAAATTACATGCGATGGAGGTAACACAAATAGCTGCATACAATTAGAACTAAGACGAAGTTGGAAGCGACATACAAAAAATAATATGGTATTGGCACGACCAGAATTCTGTCCAAAATGTTACCGAAAACATACGTTACATAAACTAAGAAATCCTCAACACTTTAGATGTACTATAGCTTGCTACGTGTATGCTGATATTCAATAAACTATTTATTGCGCATATACAATGCCGCGGCAGTATTTGAACCCGATCATATCTACGACGTAGGTTTCATCTTCGCATAACTCCTTATTCAGGTAAATACGGTCGTTGTATTGTATCTGAAAGGGGGATTTGATGTTTAGTTGACGAGAATGATGCACGATCATTTACCATAGTCGCAAAACATCACCGAAAACGTCAAGCTGGCGTCTTTTGATGAATGAAGCAAAATTAATACTATACCATGCTACACGCATGTTTAAGTATGTATATATAATACCTATAGCTACTTAGCAGTTTATGCGATTGCAAGCGATTCTAAAAGTGCAGTTTGTGGTTATGTGTATTTACTTTTGACATGCCATTCATCAATCAATGTGACCAATCTTAGAACAAAGTTACTACAAACGATGTTACAATTTGTTAATTGTAACACCGAGAACAGTGTTACAATGTGTGCATTGTGAATGCAAAGTACAAAATAGTATATTATTATACAAGTTTTATAAGACGTCAAATTGGCGCACGAGTTGTTTTGGGCACGACGAGCGTAGCGAGGAGTGCCCAAATGGAACGAGTGCGCCAATACGTCTTATAAAACGAGTGTAATATACTACTTTTTCTACTTTACGTCATTAATTTTATATAATTTTAGAAATTGTGGTTACTATATCGCGCTAAATTAGAATCTAGGGTATTTTGCGGGTACCACGTGGCAGCACTGTAGTAATTGTCAACTTCGTTAAGGATGAGATCGATGAGATAAAATCATGACAAAATCTAATTGTGAATAATTTTACTCTACTTTAGCCTACAAGTTTGAATAAATATTCAGCGAGGTCGCAACGATGATCATAATGGAGCTTGGGGCAACACTTTTAACCCTACTGTGATAAATACATGAAACTTAACCTAAAAAGTTAACAACTTTAAAATAGTGGTTTCATAAGTATCATAATCAGAATAGAAGTGTTTAGCGGTGACTGATTAGTTACTTCGAAGAACAAGAACTTACTAAAGAATTGTTATAACGCTTAACGTTTAACAGTGGTGTCTACCTAATTCCGCTACGTAGCCGTTGCGGCTTATATATTTACAAGCACTTATAATTGAAACCCAATTCTAATTTCGGCAAAGTAGTTTATTAGAATAAATTATACTTAGTAAAATTACATGTGATGAGGTAATACAAATACCTTGCACACAACCAGAACTAAGACGAAGTCGAAAGCGACGGACAAAAACGAATACGAATTGAACCGAGCATCCAAGCGTTCAATATATTACCGAAAACTTATACGTTACATAAACTAAGAAATCCTCTACACTTTAAATGTACTATAGCTTCGTACGTGTATGCTGATAAACCATTTATTGCGCATATACAATCTCGCAGCAGTAATTAAAATCGTTCTTATCTACGATGTAGGTTTGATCTTCGCATAATACCTTATTAAAGTAAATGTGGTCCTTGAATTATATCTGAAAAGGGGATTTGAATTTTGTTTAGTTGAAAGTTACTTTTCAATTAACAAGGAAGGAATAGTTGTTTTGAAATGTAGTTTTGTGGGCAAATATCAAATTGTCATCTAGTATAAAATACGACAAATCTTTCTAAATGATATCCAGTACAGTGCACAGAATTTATACAGTACCTACTTGTAACGCAATAAAAACTACCTTGGTGTCATATTTTACAATATAAATTATGTAAACGGATTAAAAATAACCGGTTATTTAGATATTTTTATCGCGGGTTTGTCGTCAACTACATCGTTTAAGTCTCCAAAAAAAAAAACAATATTTTGATTTTTATCATTTGAACTCACCAATCTATAGATTCACCTTTATTCATTTTTTATATGCTATTATATCAATTCCAGATATAGAAATATAGAAAGATAGGTAGCCATTTTTACGTACACCATTCTGGTATGGTCTAACGTATGTCCTTCCTTGCTGATTCACGTTTGTTTACATAGCCCACGGTTAATTTAAAATTACCATTAATTTAATGTCGACTTATTGCGATAGAGTCATAAGTGGAACTAAAATGCGACTGTTTATTGCAAATTGTGCATTTTAAAGACCTGAGACAGCGGCGTATGCAAAGTATTTTCTCTTGTGGTTACATCAGAAGCCTTCAACTTATTTTTAGTGCATTAATAAAGTTCCCTGTCTTGAATCTTACTACCGTAAACATTTCTCTCGTAATATAATTTTAATGATGCTGTGAATCATCAATTTACAACTACATACTACATAGCAAAATAAATTCACATTGTCTCCTAAAATTACACCTGAAATGTTTTGTAATCTGTATTTAGTAAAAATGTAAATAATATTAATGAAAGGAGTCATTAAAAAAGGTAATCTAAGGAAGACTGATACAAGCATAAAAACCGTCATCAATTTATTAAATTTAAAGAGCTCTTGCACGCAACTATCGACGGCCGGGCATAAACACGTGAAAATTGCGCCACAAAGAGAAATTATTGCCAGAAAATTGACCTAGATTTCAGTTCTGAGTCCAAACCGAACGCACTCTCTGTATATGAGTCTGCGTCTACCTGTGTGTGCGTGTCCAGCGAAAAAAGAATCGATTTCCATATTAAGATATCGTAAAAAGTCGACGGCCTGCTATATAATGTCAGCTCGAATACTCGACTTGACCTAAAATGCTGAAATGCAATGCGATTTTTAACAATGCCTCTCGTCGGAAAAAAGTTATAAATAATGATGTAGTTTTTCAGGCGGATTCTTGTACCGTTATTCAACAGCTTCCCTGAATATAAAAAGTGTTTTTGTTTTGTTTTATTTTTGTCCTTATGTAGGTAAGTAAAAATACCAAATTGAATTTTAATATGTCTTCCAGTTTTGGAATGTATTACGGGAAAACAAAATTCTAAAAATTACTCATATATTATATTGTTAAACTGCGATTGTAGCTCATGTAATTGAGCAAAAAAAGTTTGAAGTTGGTGTCATTTTTCAGTATTTTCCCTCAATCGTCTCTATGAGGAAATATTTTTTTTTTAAATTGAAGATACAGATTAAAATTTGGAAGGAAACAAACCCAATCTATAATGGACTAAGTTTTGTGATTATATCCTATTGCTAGTGTTAATTGAGTAACAATAAATTCTTTTACATACGACCGTATGTATAAATGTCCAAATGTCCCTTACGTCACGGACTGCTTCACTCTATCGCTTATAACATGCATGTGCTTTTGGTTGTGTTTTTGTGTTTTTAACGCACGACATAATGTCATCACAACGCAAATGTAGATCCATATTTTCCTATTTGATTATAATATCCCTCTTGTCACAACAGTTCAAGTGCAGTTCCCCACAGTTGAAATAGATGTCGCGCGAATAACTAGCAATAGATAAAATACATTTTTATTGAACTGTCAAATATACTAACCTAACCTAATACATCTACGTCTGTCGCAATATTTTTCCTTTATTTGAAGTGATTGGATTTGTAATTGTAGGTAGTAGGTAAAATTATGTACAATACTCGAGCGTAATATGCTAGTTACAGCTCTTGTAATGTAATATACTATTTTCAACTTTGCATTCACAATGCACACATTGTAACACTGTTTTCGGTGTTACAATTAACACATTGTAATACCGAAAACAGTAACATTTTTGTCTGATTGGTACACAGTGATATCAAATGCCATATGTCAAACGTACAATACATAACCCAACATAACCACACACTGCATCTTCTTAATCGCTTGCAATCACATAAACTGCGAAATATCAATATTCTATACATATTTAAACATGGGTGTAGCCTGCTATAGTATGGCCAAAGGATTGGGGCTTTCTTAGTTTTGCTGTGTTCATCAAAATACGCCAGCATGACGTTTACGGTGATGTTTTACGACTCTAGTAAGTGATCGTTATCATTCTTTTCAACTAAACATCCCCTTTTCAGATATAATTCAAGGACCACATTTACTTTAATAAGGTATTATGCGAAGATCAAACCTACATCGTAGATACGAACGATTTTAATTACTGCTGCGAGATTGTATATGCGCAATAAATGGTTTATCAGCATACACGTACGAAGCTATAGTACATTTAAAGTGTAGAGGATTTCTTAGTTTATGTAACATATAAGTTTTCGGTAATATTTTGGACGCTTGGATGCTCGGTTCAATTCATATTCGTTTTTGTCCGTCGCTTTCGACTTCGTCTTAGTTCTGGTTGTGTGCAACGAATTTGTATTACCTCCATCACATGTAATTTTACTAAGTATAATTTATTCTAATAAACTACTTTGCCGAAATTAGAATTGGGTTTCAATTATAAGTGCTTGTAAATATTATAAGCCGCAACGGCTACGTAGCAGAATTAGGTAGACACCGCTATTAAACGTTAAGCGTTATAAAAATTCTTTAGTAAGTTCTTGTTCTTCGAAGTAACTAATCAGTCACCGCCAAACACTTCTATTCTGATTATTATACTTATGAAACCACTATTTTAAAATTGTTAACTTTTTAGGTTAAGTTTCATGTATTTATCACAGTAGGGTTAAAAGTGTTGCCCCAAGCTCCATTATGATCATCGTTGCGACCTCGCTGAATATTTATTCAAACTTGTAGGCTAAAGTAGAGTAAAATTATTCACAATTAGATTTTGTCATGATTATATCTCATCGATATCATCCTTAACGAAGTTAAGGATGATATCGATGAGTTACTACAGTGCTACCACGTGGTACCCGCAAAATACCCTAGATTCTAATTTAGCGCGATATAGTAACCACAATTTCTAAACTTATATAAAATTAATGACGCAAAGTAGAAAAATAGTATATTACACTCGTTTTATAAGACGTATTGGTGCACGACGAGCGTAGCGAGGAGTGCCCAAATGGTTGTTTTGGGCACTCCTCGCTACGCTCGTCGTGCCCAAAACAACTCGTGCGCCAATTTGACGTCTTATAAAACTTGTATAATAATATACTATTAATACTCAGATATCAAATGTTATATCTAAGCTATTTTTTAATGGTTGCTAGAAAATAGTTTTACTACTAGTGTGAATAGTGTTACAAGGGTGGGATGGGTACTCACCACATCAGATAATGGTGCGGAGATTATAGTTTCTTAGAAAATTGTATAGGGCAAATGTTTCTTGAAACATTTAAATAACATAAGGTAAATATAGAAGGATTACCCAGTTCTTTAATCAATTATTTTTTTTCGAACAGAAACACGATGTCCGTGAAATTAATAATAATAATAATAATTAATAATTCCTCATTTGTCTTCAAGATACGAACCAATCCTCCGTTACTATTATTATCAACTCATCGACATTGGATACATGTCTGCATGGTAATCAAGCCGTACACACACGGTATATGTAACAAACAAACAGCAAGCGACTCGTACAACACCAAGCAAGCAAACAAACAAACAAACAGAACAGACTTGGAAGACAGGCGAAAAAAAATCGACTGCTGCATCTTGCCTTACTGGCCTCATGTCCCAAGGCTGCTTTACAATCAGTTGTTTGCAAGTTGTGCAACACGTCAACAGACCAAATAGAACATGCCAACTGTTAAAAATGAGATAGCACACACTAGGTATACACTCGGCACACATCCGACTGTATACATGCTATAGATAATTTACGCGAATGTGTCCGACTGGTAAATAGAACCAATTATGCGAATGTATTCCGAGAATGTGATCTTTTCTTCGCTCACGTGACGCCATTGCCCTTTGCGAACCCTCAATTTATCTGTATTATACGTTTTACCGTGACCATCGACAACAATTGAAAATTAATTGGTAGATTGGTACTTAGGAGCTCACCTTAAGGCACTGCTGATATCACCACCTCAAAAGGTTTAGTTCTTTGGAGTCTGCTTACTATGTCATTACCATTACCTCTTTACACTTCTGTCGCGCTCATCTTTAAACCGAACCGTAGAAAATTTTGATAGTGATACACTACATATAGAAGCGATTAACTAATATATCACACTTTATTTTATTTGCTTTTGATAAGTAGTTTCAGAGTTATGAGTCTTCAAACACATGTCTCCATACTATTATTTAGCGCCGGGCAGCGCTGTACTCTAGACGCGTATTTCTCGAAAACTTGATTTTAGCAGTAAGACTCCTTTCTTCCAAGATGGTCATATATAAATAAGCCAATAATGCAAATAATTGCCAAATAATTAATAAAAATAATAGGTGTTAAAATCAAACTACTACCTGATAAAGTCACAGAACATTTTCCTACTTATATGTAGATATTGTGACATCACAAGATGCCAACTTGGTATTTTTAATTTTAGAGAAATATCAAATTCAATGAAAAACTACGCCATGGATAAAAATTCATACAAATTCACCGAACTTTTGTAAGGGGGTCTTACAAAAGTCTTTGTATGTTATGCGCAGTTCTTCTCGATTCGTTTTAACGTGTGCTTTCAAGCAAAGCTTGGTGTCCAGCGTCATGCCAAGGTATTTTTCTTCGTATTAGAGTATAAGGTACGGTGGTTATTTATTTGCACTGGAACGCACTTTTAGCGTTGCTCCTTCAATATTTGTATCTACTGCCATGATAGCAGAGTCGTCAGCGAAAGTGGCAACGCTAACACCATCTGGTTGCGGAAAATCATGTGTATAAAAAAGCTACAGAATTGGACCAAGTACACTACCTTGTGGTACTCCAACTTAATGCTTTTGAGAGTTGAGCACATAACTGCATAGCAGCACAAATAAATATGCAAACTTTATAAGCTTCCCGTCGAACGGAGATGGTTTTAGATCGTTTTTATTGATCTAAAATACCCATTAATTATCGATTTTAAACGATAAACTTTTGTTATTCTATTTCTATCTTCGTAACTTGCTAATGCGGTAAATTTATGTCAGTCTTAAAAGCATATTTGCTTATCGGTGGTACGCAACGTGCGTATCTTTTCTCCTATCTTCTTTCCATAAATATAAGATAAAACGTTTTAGAATATGGCCGACACAATCACACTTACTACTCACGTCTGGCGGAACGAAAAGCAAATAAGAGGTTATTTATTTAAATTGTTTCAGACGTATCTGGAGAGTCGATCGAATAATCGTGTTTTCAGGCAATTGTGCTGCAAATCGGTGAAGTCATCATTTTATATGTTTTATATTACTACAAGCACTTTCCTTTCCGCTGGCTTAAAAATAAATCAGATTTATCCAATTTAAATTTGATTTTAATTGATGTCTTGTAGCAAAAGATTTAAATCAGCGAATTGATAACTATGCTTAAATTAGTATTTATTATAATTATTTCAAACGTTTTACGTCATTAAGCAACTTTTTCAAGGGCTGGTTTAGAAATAAATAGAAACTATTCAATTTAGATTTGATTATTTTGTTGAAATCGTTGTTTTCTCGCCACAGCTTACGGAGAGATATGTACCTCTAAATAAGTTATGGAATTATTTCGACTATTTGTAGGTATTAAACACAGTTTTCAATTGCTGGTTTGAAAATAAATCGAATTTATTCAATTGAAATTTGATTATTTTGATGAAATCGTTGTTTTATCACTAATACTGTAAATCTGCGGAGTGATATCGATCTCTAAATTAGAATCGGAATTGCTTAAAACGTTTTGTGGCTTTACACAATTTTCCCAACTGCTGGTTTAGAAATACATAGAAACTATTCAATTTAGATTTGATTATTTTGTTGAAATCGTTGTTTTCTCGCTAGAGCTTACGGAGAGATATGTACCTCTAAATTAGTTATGGAATTATTTCGACTATTTGTAAGTATTAAACACAGTTTTCAATTGCTGGTTTGAAAATAAATCGAATTTATTCAATTAAAAATTTGATTATTTTGTTGACCTCGTTGTGTTATCGCTAATACTGTAAATCTGCGGAGTGATATCTATCTCTAAATTAGAATCGGAATTGTTTAAAACGTTTTGTGGCTTTACACAATTTTCCCAACTGCTGGTTTAGAAATACATAGAAACTATTCAATTTAGATTTGATTATTTTGTTGAAATCGTTGTTTTCTCGCTACAGCTTACGGAGAGATATGTACCTCTAAATAAGTTATGGAATTATTTCGACTATTTGTAGGTATTAAACAGTTTTCAATTGCTGGTTTGAAAATAAATCGAATTTATTCAATTGAAATTTGATTATTTTGTTGAAATCGTTGTTTTATCACTAATACTGTAAATCTGCGGAGTGATATCGATCTCTAAATTAGAATCGGAATTGCTTAAAACGTTTTGTGGCTTTACACAATTTTCCCAACTGCTGGTTTAGAAATAAATAGAAACTATTCAATTTAAATTTGATTATTCTGTTGAAATCGTCGTTTTTTCGCTACAGTTTACGGAGAGATATGTGTCTCTAAATCAGCATTAGAATTGTTTCGCATGTTTAAAGGTATTAAACAGAGTTTTAAATTGCTGGTTTGAAAATAAATCGAATTTATTGAATTAAAAATTGGATTATTTTGTTGAAATCGTTGTTTTCTTGCTAATACTGTAAATCTGCGGAGTGATATCTATCGCTAAATTAGAATTGGAATTGTTTAAAACGTTTTGTGGATTTACACAATGTTCCCAACTGCTGCATTAGAAATAAATCGAAACTATTCAATTTAAATTTGATTATTCTGTTGAAATCGTTGTTTTTTCGCTACAGTTTACGGAGAGATATGTGTCTCTAAATCAGCATTCGAATTGTTTCGCATGTTTAAAGGTATTAAACAGAGTTTTAAATTGCTGGTTTGAAAATAAATCGAATTTATTCAATTAAAAATTTGATTATTTTGTTGAAATCGTTGTTTTATCGCTAATACTGTAAATGTGCGGAGTGATATCTATCTCTAAATTAGAATCGGAATTGTTTAAAACGTTTTGTGGCTTTACACAATTTTCCCAACTGCTGGTTTAGAAATAAATAGAAACTATTCAATTTAGATTTGATTATTTTGTTGAAATCGTTGTTTTCTCGCTACAGCTTACGGAGAGATGTGCCTCTAAATTAGTTATGGAATTATTTCGACTGTTGGTAGGTATTAAACCAGTTTTCAATTGCTGGTTTGAAAATAAATCGAATTTATTCAATTAAAAATTTGATTATTTTGTTGAACTCGTTGTTTTATCGCTAATACTGTAAATCTGCGGAGTGATATCTATCTCTAAATTAGAATCGGAATTGTTTAAAACGTTTTGTGGCTTTACCCAATTTTCCCAACTGCTGGTTTAGAAATAAATAAAAACTATTCAATTGAAATTTGATTATTTTGTTGAAATCGTTGTTTTCTCGCTACAGCTTACGGAGAGATATGTACCTATAAATTAGTTATGGAATTATTTCGACTGTTTGTAGGTGTTAAACCAGTTTTCAATTGCTGGTTTGAAAATAAATCGAATTTATTCCATTAAAATTTGATTATTTTGTTGAAATCGTTGTTTTATCGCTAATATTGTAAATCTGCGGAGTGATATCTATCTCTAAATTAGAATCGGAATTGTTTAAAACGTTGTGTGGCTTTACACAATTTTCCCAACTGCTGGTTTAGAAATAAATAGAAACTATTCAATTTAGATTTGATTATTTTGTTGAAATCGTTGTTTTCTCGCTACAGCTTACGGAGAGATATGTACCTCTAAATTAGTTATGGAATTATTTCGACTATTTGTAGGTATTAAACACAGTTTTCAATTGCTGGTTTGAAAATAAATCGAATTTATTCAATTAAAATTTGATTATTTTGTTGAAATCGTTGCTTTATCGCTAATACTGTAAATCTGCGGAGTGATATCTATCGCTAAATTAGAATTGGAATTGTTTAAAACGTTTTGTGGATTTACACAATTTTCCCAACTGCTGCTTTAGAAATAAATCGAAACTATTCAATGTAAATTTGATTATTCTGTTGAAATCGTTGTTTTTTCGCTACAGTTTACGGAGAGATGTGTCTCTAAATGAGCATTCGAATTGTTTCGCATGTTTAAAGGTATTAAACAGAGTTTTAAATTGCTGGTTTGAAAATAAATCGAATTTATTCAATTAAAAATTTGATTATTTTGTTGAAATCGTTGTTTTATCGCTAATACTGTAAATGTGCGGAGTGATATCTATCTCTAAATTAGAATCGGAATTGTTTAAAACGTTTTGTGGCTTTACACAATTTTCCCAACTGCTGGTTTAGAAATAAATCGAAACTATTCAATTTAGATTTGATTATTTTGTTGAAATCGTTGTTTTTTCGCTACAGCTTACGGAGAGATATGTACCTCTAAATTAGTTATGGAATTATTTCGACTATTTGTAGGTATTAAACACAGTTTTCAATTGCTGGTTTGAAAATAAATCGAATTTATTCAATTAAAATTTGATTATTTTGTTGAAATCGTTGTTTTATCGCTAATACTGTAAATCTGCGGAGTGATATCTATCGCTAAATTAGAATTGGAATTGTTTAAAACGTTTTGTGGATTTACACAATTTTCCCAACTGCTGCTTTAGAAATAAATCGAAACTATTCAATGTAAATTTGATTATTCTGTTGAAATCGTTGTTTTTTCGCTACAGTTTACGGAGAGATGTGTCTCTAAATGAGCATTCGAATTGTTTCGCATGTTTAAAGGTATTAAACAGAGTTTTAAATTGCTGGTTTGAAAATAAATCGAATTTATTCAATTAAAAATTTGATTATTTTGTTGAAATCGTTGTTTTATCGCTAATACTGTAAATGTGCGGACTGATATCTATCTCTAAATTAGAATCGGAATTGTTTAAAACGTTTTGTGGCTTTACACAATTTTCCCAACTGCTGGTTTAGAAATAAATCGAAACTATTCAATTTAGATTTGATTATTTTGTTGAAATCGTTGTTTTTTCGCTACAGCTTACGGAGAGATATGTACCTCTAAATTAGTTATGGAATTATTTCGACTATTTGTAGGTATTAAACACAGTTTTCAATTGCTGGTTTGAAAATAAATCGAATTAATTCAATTTAAATTTGATTATTTTGTTGAGATCAATTTCAACGATTGTTTATGTCAGAGTTCCAATGATCTAGCTTGATTACACTAAATACCATCATTTTTCTTTGATATTTTACGATTCTAAAACTGTCACAACTGAAAATCGATTGAAGTCACCGGTAAATGCAAATGGGAATCAATCATTCATCCACAAGGCACAACATCAAAGGATCGATTTGAGTAACCAGCCTTGTATCGGACTGTACCTACATAGTACAGGTTAACTGTAAAACGGCGACTGGCCAAACGAAACGCCATGCCATAAACAATTTCCTGGTTGAAGTATTTGATTTATAAGACGGTTGTACGGCAATGATATCGCTCGCGAGTCGCGACCATATACAGAGGACGCTAGTCTATATCCAATCGACATGCCACTTTCCTCGGTAATTGATTGCTGCCTCTGCCCGCACAAAAGTTAATCAAACAAAAAGCAGGAAACTGCTACACCGACCGATCCAACTCGACCAGTTGTCATCTTCTTAACGTGTCGTCGACGGTTCGATTTAAACCCGGTGAGAATAGTGTCGATGAACATACAAATTGAACTGTCACCTAAGTGATTTGTTGGAAGCCCTTGCTAGAATTATGACTTTTTGCTGGTGTATTTGAGTCCATTATGGACCTGTGCTGTTTTGCATTTGGAGTTTCGAATTTTATTGTAAATCACTGGTGTTAGTAAACAGAAGTCTAGAATGAAGCTGAGATATTTGAAATTTGAAAAAATAATGTCTATGTACGAAATAATGGACGTAAGGCAAAATAAAGAATGATGAATTATCAAAATCGAACAACACATATAAAGTTTACAAAACTGGTACACACAGAAAAGTAAATACTTCACCCAAAGCAATATGCTTTCATCCAAGTAAATGATTAGTTTGCTATAGCCGCAAGTAGATATTTTCTCAAGTTAAGAATAAAGAGATATTGTTGAATTGAAATGATCATATGCTTGTATATCTGAGAAAATATTTTCTTGCAATGAGTATAGATATTATTCATTCAAGAAAACTATTCTCACGTTGAGAATAATGGAATTTTCTTAAAGTGATTATATATGCTTGACAATGAGAAAATATTTTCTTGAAATGAGTATAGATATTATTAGTTCAAGAACATGATCATTATGTATTGAATAGAAATTACTGTTTTAGTTTTTTTTTAAAAGGTAGGGAATTGCGTGAAATAAATAGACAATAACTTAGCGAATGATATTTGTTTTATTGTATGAAATTTCTTTGCTTAATTACATATATACTTACCTATTTATAAATTATCACTACCTACAATATCTAAGGCATGGAAAAAAACACCATATTCTATTAGACATCAAATTGTTTCCATTATATTACACAAGTAAGTTTTCTGTGGCATGTATGTTGATTTCGTGACCACTATATGGCTAGGCAAAATTTACGTACCGTGTGCGTCACAAGTCACAACTACGAACTGCGTCGCAAATACGTTGAACATAAGTACTGTAGGCTATTCACGCAAAATTAAAACTATATACTTTCATAATATTATAGATCGCGTAGTTATTGCGTACAGTACCTACAAAATTAGTAAAGATATACTTACATATTGAACTCTTCCCGGACAATACTCGGTAGTCAGCGAACACAACGCCATAGCAGACCCCAACTAACTGAAGGCAAAGGCCCATGCGAAAAATCTTAAATCTCGGCAACGTTCGTGCACGTTTGAGTGTAAATGCGCAAGCGCGTTGCCAGCAATGGCTTACTTGATTCAAGTTATTGATCAACTTCTTGAATTGTGAATTTAAACTACTTGGCTTGAAAATTATATACTTAACCGAAACTAATAACTCTGAGATTGGGATATTCTTGAATTGTGAGAACAAGGAATTCTTAAATGAAAGAAATTGTTTCAAACCAAGTAAATATTAACTTTCATCTAAAGCAATAACCGCAAGTAAATAATTTTCTCACGTTTTGAGAATATACTTCGCTGTGTGTAGCCCTAAGAAATTTAAGTATGTACTCTTTCCAGAAACTATTAAAATAAATGCAATTTCTGAGAATTTCCTATTAATTTTCAAGCAAGAAGTTGTTTTTTATCAAAATCTCTTTTTTATATTTTTGTAATTTCCATACAACTTTGGATTTAAAAGTTTTAGGTAATTCTGAACTGTTACTAGCAAAAGTTCTGATAAAAAGGCTTAATATGATTTCTCACATTTTAATGTAATTTAAAATCGCAGGAAATATGTATGTTTCTTTTAAATGCAGTGCTTTTATTTATGCAGGTTGTCCTGTAAGCACAAGGATCAAGTGGAGTGAAATAATAGAGTTATAACAAGAACAGTATAGACAAGACTGAACAAACTTAACAAACAAGAAAATGCTAAAAATATTTAAGGCAATCATGTTTGCTATAAAAGATAGCATAGTATGACTAAGTTTTGGGATTTTAGCGGAAATATGTCTTTTTGGGTCCCCTAAACATTTTTTATCCAGGTAAAAAAGTGTCTGTGTCTATGTATGTAACAGTTTTTTGTAGCGACGATTTTGGAAAAACTACTAAACGTATCTGAACGAAATTTCATATAACTCAGAGCTGAAAGAAGGTTTGTTCAAAATGGCCCAAAGGGTCCAAAGGAACTGGAGGTTTACTCTTAGCATTTTTCAACGATTTTGAAAATGTGCTGCCATTTATCTATTTTCGTCAAAATAGTGAAATAATGAATTAAAGTAGAGGACATTCTGTATAATTTATGTCTATGACATTTTTGGGTAAAGTTAATAGTTTAGCTGCATGATCAACCAGTTAGCCAAAATTTAACAGCTATTTTTATTCTAATGACAGTATTGTCAGAACAACAACGTTTTACACTGCTGTATAGTATGATAAAGTCATGTGTCTGGCCACATCAAATTTTTTATATCTGATACGGTTTAGAACAAAGAAAACAAAATAAGATTGACTCATAAATCATGAAAAATGGGGAAAATATGATTTAAAAATGTTTGAGTAAAATTTTTTCTTTTTAATTTTCTAGTAAAAATCGTTATATAAAAAGTTCTGAAATTTTGGCATAAAACCAACAAATACAATAATACGTAGCATAAAATTCTTCGAATAAATTACAAATTTGTAATTTTTGTAACAATACAATTAAGTAAGTACCTACCTACATCTTTCTTGAAAATTCTAAACTACAAATAAATGTATAGTTGGCAAATTTGTTAAATTGGTTACATAAGAAGTACGGGTTATATAATAATATCCACAAAATTGCTCTGAACTATAAACAAATTACGGCGATTGACCTCTTGAACTTGAAAGTGCCGACACTTACTGCAAACATCACAAAATACTTCGCCACTCTTCCATGCCTGGTTATCTAAACGATAACAAATTTACTTATCAGGAAATTATACACTTACGATATACAATTTTCCATTAGGCCCTAAATAGCAAATTAGATGCGGCTTTATAAATAGCAGCGGTCTCCAATACAAATTAGTACTTTAGCAATAGCTAACATTAAAATAAACAATAAGCTTATAGCTTAGCGATACAAATGCATCATTTGAATAAAATTTAAAATTAGTAAACTAAATTAGTAAAAAAGTAAAAAAATAAATTATTAATTAAAAGCTGTTAATATTATTATTATTTACCTCCACCACTGGTACACACAGAAAAGTCATCTCTCGAACGAAGAGAGAATTACTTGGATGAAGTAGTTGGTAGGTTCGTATATACACGAGGAATTATTGACTTCAACCAAGAAATTTTATTACTTGGAATAATTACTAGATATAAGAAAGTTCTTACTCTGGTGAAGGAAGTAAACAGTCTTCAATAAAGTGTATATTTTTATTCCCGGTAAATATTTTTAGCTACTTAATGTAAGAATTTCAAAGATTTGGCACAAATACGTTTTCTATTGCTAATTAACAAGATAGGTATGTTATATTTACTTACTCGTTCTAACCTGTTGCCTGCCTTACATCAAATTACTCCGAGTTGAAACGTTTATTGTACACTAATCACATTCACAAGGCACATCCCCTACGGGTACTTCGTTGTTGTTTTCGTACTAGGTTACGCTCCTGTACGGCGCCAGCCATACGCGCGGGCGCGCGAGGTTTGACAAAATCACGATGCGCATATTTATTCCAGAGAAAGGGATTACTTGAAAGAAGTGAGAATTACTTCAATTAAATAATTGGTGGATTTTTACTCAGTAAACAATACTTGCTTATATTAAATGTCTTATATTTTCTTGGATCAAGTTACTACGCACTTGGATGGATTTACTATTACTTCTTTGGAGAAATAATAGACATTTTTGCGACGAAAAATTCAATTACTTCTTTCAATACAATATTGGTTCTTATAAAGAAAGAATTTATTTGTCGACAATATTTATCTGAGAAATTATTTTACTTAGATTGAGTATGTGGCATTTCTTGTATATACCTAACTTTCTACATCCAAGTAAATATGCATTTGAATCTAGTAAATAAATTCAAGAAATTATGTTTTCTCGTTCCAAATAATCACTTTTCTGTGTGTACCTATAACTATATGTATAGAGACTGGTATTACGTTTTCCAATACTAATAGCCATGCAAATTATCTGTTACTATTCGCGTCCTGCGTCGTGCCGTAGCACATATAACCGTTAGTGAATAGGTCATAGGTATGAATAAAAGTGGCAGTGTTTGAGAGACAGAGACCTTGGCCTTTGTCTAAAGGAAGAATGTTAAGTGTGACGCCTGACGGGCAGAAAGAAAGACACTGAAACTAAGAATACCACCGAAGCCACAGTAGAGCGTTCTATGCAGTAGGCAATTATTGACAAGTTACGAGCATTCCCCTAACATTGTACGTGGCGTAATTCCAATGTTGATTTATTGGCCGATCTATGGATCTCATTTAGACGTTAGATTGATATATGGTGAAATTTCAATTCAGTTTTGCATACCGATCAATTTGTCCAGCGATACAAACACCAATTTTCTCGGTACTTTGATGGTTTTGTTGTCAAATCAATGGAATATGTTTGAATAATACCCATGCTGTCAAGATTTGTGTTCTCAGCTAGCGTTGAGATTTTTCGTCGATCACATTTTATTGATGTACCTATATAAATAAGGGTTGTTATAAAAAACGTTTTTTTTTTATTTGGAACAAAACAAATTATGTTTTTAAACACGAAACAATGTTTTTAAACACTTCGCAAAAAAAAGTTTTAAATAATAAAAATGATTTTAAACATGTTTTAAATCACGCAATTGTTTTATTTGTAAACATTTTCATCGGCGTTTTTTTCATACAGCACGTCTCGGTGGAGTTAAATCTGTTGTGTGAATGACTTTTTGTTGTCACGTTAGAGGGCGCCAGTAATGCAATGTCGGCTAAAATCCATTTAGTTAGTGTTTATTTGACAATTTTCGACTATTTTCACCAATTCATAGCCACCAAGAAAAATACCCACAAAAAAAGTTATTTTGGCGTTGCGTTCGTGATAAAAATTGACGATCGATATATTTTTGTGTTCAGAATGTCATCTTGAATATTTCACATTATATCACACAAAGAATATAGGGTGTCATTAAGAAATTTCAATGATGACGTCATTTCCGGAAAAACCGGAAGTCATATTAACCTCAAGAGTATCCCAAATAATGGATTTTTTTGTATATTAACACTTTCCCAAATTTAATTCGTCCAGTTTTATAAAAAAGAAAATAAACGGGAGTACCTATGGCGTGGGTCACCCGGTATGTTAATATGTTATTATAAAAGCTTTTGTTTATTGTAGTTACATGCTATCACTAACTGTATTATTATATTTTATAAAGAAGTTTTTTTTATTAATAAATACAATATTTAAATATTGTTTTGATTTTTTAATGATCCATGCATAAAAATCTTGAAGACCAGCATACAACTCTGATTAAATAGTTAAATATGTTGTCCAAATTTCGGCAGTTTAAAACACATGTTTTAAACATTTAAAGCAAACTGTTTTAAACAAGTTAAAAATAAAATAGTTTAAAAAAGATATTTGTTTTTAAAAAAATGTTTAAAACAATGTGTTAAAACAAAGTATTTTAAACATTTAAAACAAACTGTTTTAAATATGGTTACAACAAATTGCAAACAAACTGCTTTAAACATGTTTAAAAAAAATGATTTAAAACAAAATATTTGTTTTGAAACATGTTTAAAACAATGTTTTAAAACAAATGATTTAAAACATAACAACCCTGATATAAATTGCCAACATGCTACAATTATTCGAATTATTTTATTAATTTAGTTATTAACATTACACAATATTGACTTTTAAAAGATAAAAATTCCATATATTTATTAAAAAAAATTAAAAAAAATTTTTATAGTGTCACTCTTCTCGATAGTTTGTCTATCTGTCATATATTCTATTCGAAAGTTTTCTCATAACATTATTTTTTTGTTTTAGAATTGCATGTAAGGTAGTTTTCTATATTTCTTTAATAATGCATATCAAAAATCCATATAGAATATAAACTTTGTGGTTAAATGAAAATTTGTGATCATTTTTTAGAGTTCCATACTTCAAAAGTAAGTTCAATATTTATACCCCCACATTTAATGTGGTGAGGGTATATTGAGTTTGATTCAACATTTGTAACACTCGGAGGCGTGGCAGATATAGACTTATATATGGATTTGATCAGAATTGAAAACTGAATCGATTAAGCTCTGTCCGTCTGTGTACACGATAACTGCCCTAATTTTGAAGCAATTGATCTGAAATTTGATATACAAGCTTATCTCTTAAAAAGTAAGGACAAGTTTGTGAATGGGCAAAATCGGTTCACTTGTTTTTTTTTTAATATTTTACGGTGTAGTATTTTAACTTCAGCACGGCTGAAGATAATTTTCTTACTAGTTAAAACTACATTTTTCGTAATGTACGCAATTATTTTTATTGAAATTTTGTGATTGTTAAATTAAAATTTGATAGAACTGTGAACATGTTTTTTAACACAAATTATAGATATGTATCGTGTATTGTTCTGCTATGTATTGCAATCTAATAAGTCATATTCCTTTTCAATATTAATTGACATTAGTGAAAAGGTTAGAAAACTTTAAACGGAATCTCTGTCTTCCCTAATAAGACTAACTAATAATCGTGATCTACATGATGATTTTTTAATTTTGAATCAGCCTGTATAACATAATTCCTTCTATGGCGGCATGATTACATATCATCAGACTTAATAAGAACAGATCTTGATATGCATAAGAAATAATTATATGATTGCGTCATATAGGTAAACTATTTCTGTGCTAAAATAATTACAATATTAGATCGGTCTGCAATGACTTCTTCGAAGATCATGTTTAATACGTAAGAAGCTAATTGGGCAATAATATTTGCGTGTCATTCGTTTTATATGGGGCTCGATTTCCTGTTATTTTGAATTCCAAATGAAACGACTAAGTTAGGAGTCGCTTGAAGCATATCTGTACACACGTTTAACAAGAAATATCAAGGTGAGAAGAAAGTTATTTTTCTTTCCTCAGTTGAATGATTAAAATTGAGATAATAAATATCTTAAATGACCAAATTATTGCATTACATAATGTAATACTTAGTAATTAATAATGTATGATAATTAATAATAATAATTTCCGCAATTCTGGTGAAAAAAAAAATAGAAATGGTGTTGTCGTTTAGTTTTTTTTTTGTAAAAAAAGTCATTTCCTTTAAGTTTTTTTTTTACAGTCGTCAAGTTTCTCTAAAGGCTGATTTAATACTGCACATTAAACATAATGAATGGTTCCGAGTGTACTCAAAAGCGCGTAATTACCTCACTCGTGATTTTAAACTTTCGTAAGCACTCGCGCCAAAAAATTAAGCGGGCCGCTGTTTTTGTGCGCATCGAAAATTGCAGTCATTATAATACTTTTCTGTTTCACTTGCTTTTTTTTGTTGTTGGTCCGCTATGTATGCAGAAACCACCAATGAGAATTTCTTTTTACACATTTGGTAGACCCGAATTAATTTTACATTAACTTTGGTTTGTTATTTGTTTTGCAATATCCAAATCGTAGATACTATACAGTGTGTCACAACCATTAATCTAAAGATTTTTTTTCCCTCTGCACAAATATCAAATAATTTTATAAATATTTATAGCGTGCATTTCTGTTCTTAACTTATAACCCAGAATAACTTAAAGAAGATCTATTAAGGCTCCGTTTTAAAAACATCGCAACTTCCAAACGAAATATTTCGTTGCGATGTTTTTTTTTGCTGGGAGTGGTCTGCCTCGCCCCCACCAACGTCAACCAGGCCACAGTTTTGCGATAAGGGGAAGTTGGGGGGTTTAGAAGAAGAGGCAAAGGCGGAGCATAGTCAACGCGAGTACATTCGAAGGGGAAGTACTCAGCCAGTTTGTCGCCGCGCGTCGGTGCTTTCGCTTTCGCTCAAGTTACAATGTATTAGTGTTCTCACTCATCAGGGTCGCATATGCATACCGGACTGCATACAGCTGGCTGGCGGCCGCCAGGCGGTAAAAGAAAATATATTGATTTAAGTTAGAGAGAGCGCGCTTGCTATTATAATATTTAATCTTTTTAACAGGGTGACATACATACTGTATAGTAAATTGACAAAAATGTATTACCTAACTCATGATAACTCATCGGTGAATTATGGACTTCAATTTAGAAAGGAATTAATTAAAATCGAGCAATGAGGACCCAATACATCTACCTATAAACATGCTGGATATCGAACGAACGCACGGCAGTGACACACGAAGACAAAAATAAAAAAAATAATCTGATGCGTTCAGGCACATTACTTTATCATACCATATATAAAATTAATAGTTTAGCTGCATGAGATTCTATTTGATCGAGATCGGCCATGTCTGTATTAAAATAAAACTACTGGAACTAGACGGATATTTTGATTATATTGACAGTAGGTATTGTCAAAACATCAGCGTTTGACACTACCTACTGTCATTAGAATCACAATATCTGACAAATCCTGGCTAACTAGTTTTAATGCAGCGATCTCGATAAAATAGAATTTGGTCATGCAGCTAAACTATTCATTTTACCAAAAAATGCCATAGTCATAAATTGTTCAGAATTTCCTGTACTTTAATTTATTATTTAACTATTTCGACAAATTTTCAGAAATGGCGGCTTATTTGCAAAATCTTTCAAAAATGCTATAAGACTAAACCTCCTTTTCCTTTTCAACAGAAAGCTTTTCGGCTCTAAGTTTGGTTATGAAACTTCTAAATATGAAGTTTCGTCCCGATACCTTAGTAGTTTCTCCGGAATCGTCGCCACAAAAAAGGCACACACACATACACAGAATTTTTTTTTACCTGGGTCAAAAATGTTCAAGGGATCCAAAAAGACATTTCCGCTAAAACCTCAAAAATTTTGTTTGACACGATTACAATACTTTACATACTACGTATGATAAAGTAAAATCATAGCACATAGTCCAAAGTTCCCCAAACCATTTATATAAATCCCAAATATTTTGTCACCTACAAGTTCGCTATATTTTATTAACGTTCTGGGCGCCATGAATGCAAGATTCATGAATGAAAACAAATTCTGGCATTGGCTATATCCAATTCCCGCTGTAATACTGCCCAATACAGTCGTTGAACTAATATTCATTAGAGCCGACCCAAGTTCGTCACTGCTAATTGTCTCTTCCTGTCCATAAAACCGACATTTTAAATAAAATGTTCATTTGAGTCCTGTTCTGGTCTCTTTGTCTCATTTGTAATTAAATAATTACAATATTGTTCTTTTAGATTATCTATGCAATATTTTAACTTAGGTGGTACGTAGTCGTCTTTTACTAATTCGTCTAAAGGACAGACGCGGATGTTGAGGTATTTTGCCACGACTTCTACCCATTATTAAACAAATGTACCTAACACCTAGCAGGTATAACTACACTAAGTATAATATCATACAGTATATGACTTTTATCGTGTGTTAAATTTATAAACCGTGCGTATAAATGTGAAATACGAGAACTCTGTTCTCCCGATTCAATATACGCTACGGTCAACTTGTGAACAGTCTAATCTAAAAATAGCAGTAGGCGTGGCGTAGTTATAGGCGGTGTTTAAAACTCCTAACGTCTGCTGTCTACACCGGGCCCGTAATATAGGCAAATTACATACATTTCTGGCAATTACGCTTTGTTATCGCAATTATAATGTTTAGATTAAAATTGTACTTAAATAAAAAATCTATTTTTGTATCATGAGTTGGGCTAAATGTTTTATATTTGAAAAAAACCAAAGATGTAGAAGTAAAATTGATTTTTATCTTTAAAAAAATTTTTTTTTCATCCAGCCCAACTCATTATTTATCTAAGAAGTTACATAAAAAATTTCATAAACTTTGAACAATAAATAACGCTTTTATTTGCAAACGCGTTTTAGGAGAGGTAGAACTGGGTCTTAATCTAAATTATTTTTCACACCATCGTATTTTTTACTATTTCATAACGTTCTGGCCTTATCTCAAATGACAGAAAAATATATACTCCTTCAATAGTTTTGCTTACATGGATTTTTTAAATAGAAATTCATCAATAACATCTCGTTCAAATACATTTTTAATATACAGGTTGTTTATGCTATTATGGAAATTTGCAAACCTTTCCTTTTTCTGACCGAACAGCCTGTATATTTTACATTTCTAATGCTTAGATTAATCAAAGAATTTTATGTAGGAATTGTTTTGTTATAAAATGCATTATTATTATTATTATCTTTAGTGATAAGCAATTAATCAAAACTCATAAACTTTTTCTTTAACCAAACGGGTAAAAAATCCATGTGGGTGTGTGGTAACTGGAAAAATATTCTTAATTTGAAGGTCGGGTGTTTTGATTAATTGCTCATAACTCAAAAATAATGTATTTTCAAAAAAACTTCAAAAAGTTCTGCGAATTACTCTTAGAATTAAAAAATAAAAATATACCGGGTGTTCTATTAGAAAATGGAAAGGTTTGCAAATTTTTACTATATATAATTTTACTATATTTAAACGAGAGGTTGTTTAAACCCAAAAAGTTATATTTATTTTTTTTTGCAGTTGGAGAATTGTGTGGTAATTTGACTATTTTTGGTTTATAGCTTATAATTAAACAATAATGATTCCTATAAGACATTCTTAGAATTAATAGTAGAATTTAAAAATGTTATCATATATAGGGTGTTTATATTTATAAAAGGAAAGGTTATCAAATTTCTATAATAAAATCAACTGAATGAATATTGAAAATACATTTGAACGATAGCTTGAACAAAAGCCAAAAATCTTTTGCTTGCCCAATTTTTTGAAATTTTTTTCGGTTGGAGAATTATTTAGGTGTTCCGGTTATTTTGGGAAACCCTGTATGTATTTACGAAAAATGAGCTATCGTCTAAATATATTTTCAATATACGATGTGCTCATTTTATTATAGAAATTCGGTAACCTATCCTTTTGTTCAATAGAACACCCTAGGATTAATTCTAAGAATTGGTTATAGGAATCATATTTTTATAAAATGCATTATTTTTATTTATATGCTATTAACCAAAAATAGTCAAAATTACCGGAACACCTTAATAATTCTCAAATGTTACCAAATTTCTATAAGTAATAAAATGATCAGCCTGTATATTGAAAATATATTTAAAAGATAGCTTGTTTAAAGCCAAAAAACATGTTTATATTATTTTGTTTTTATTTTTATGTATTTCTATTTTCTATTCATTCTAATTGCATGATTTTTGTCATCAAATAAGTTAAAATTATTGATAAACTGTCGTTGAGTGGAAGTTCAGAACAACTACCAAACACATTTACTACAACTTATCTGTTCTGATTAAATCAGAAAAATGTACAGTTGTCAAATTACTTACTCAAATAACTTACTCTGTTCTTCTACTCGCCGGTTCAACTGTTGATAACAAACTAAACAAATACGAACAAAATAGTAGGTGTACATCGTTTATCAACAATATAAGTCGTTCTATAGAATAGTAAAATGTGAAATCCTTCAATGTCAAATACACACCAATACACACTATGCAGATTGGATATACTACACTGAAAGTAATGACATTGCGCTAGCACCGTTTGTCATTTTTATGACATTTATTGTCCGGTCAGCGACGCGGTGACGCAAATTCTATGACATTTTAAATGCAGTTTATAAGATAACCGCATCGAAATGCGAAAAGAAACAGCTCTTGCTATCGCAAACTCAGATGATAATTAACGTTTATTGTCTCGTCGGTTAAGGTGAAGTGGATTAAACGTGCTCTCTAAAAAGCGACTATAGTTTATTGTTAAAAAAAGAACTATGCTATCATCGTTCGACATCGTAAGTTTGCTCTTTGTTCCCGTGCAGGCGGTATCATTGCGAAATTGAACTATTTAGATAACCTATATTGAGTGACGCATCCTTTTTCGGTATTGTATGAACTTGAATGGTTGAATATTTTTGTTATTCAACTAATTAGATACCTAATTAAAAGTTCTGGGTTTGTGTACTCACCTAGCATTGAGATTTTTCGTGGACTGCATATGGTGGATGTATGATTGAATCTTTTGGTTTAGAAATCAGTTCTTTTGTCATTCGATGAGCGCGGACGAGTTTTGTATCCATGTCACTCCACGCAAAGAGCTGAAAATAAATAAATACTGAAAAATTACAATAAATTTCGAGGGTCAAAGTTTGATACCCAAAAATATATTTTTAATTAAAAAAAAATCGGATTGTGGCTTTATTTAAAACTAAACGCGTACTGTAGAGATGTTGTTTAGTATTTAGTTAATATTTGTTGCATTTTCCTGTTGTAAAAAATATTTTTAAATTGAATGAAATTATATTTAATTTGTATAAATCTATGTATTTATGTTCTTTGAAATGGTCACTTATTTTTTTACATTAAGTAGAGAATTGTGTTCTATATGTACCGCGTCCGGCTGAAAATAGAGACGAATTGGAAAATTTTCTATTATTAACTTTTCAGAACATTTTATTATTTTATATGAGCTTCTGGATTGTCTTAAACTTAAAATGTAAATACTAGAATGTAATTATCTGCTTGCATGTGCCGGGTGTAACCAAAACTATAAATAAAAACTCTTAATAGTAAAGTTCCTTTATTTCAAAAGTTCTGCAAATATGTTATTTGAAAAAGTGTTAGTTATTTGAAATATTAGAGGGCACTAATCTGTGTATGAAACGTGGAAGGTGATTATAATTTAATAGGAAGATATAATAGTTAGTACGTAGGCTTTCAAGGTCAGAACAATTAGAAACTTAATTGCTTCCGGGTTATGCCGTGTGTCAAGATTCGTAAATGATGACGTTTCGCGAACCATCTTGCTCGCTTCTTCAAAGCTAACTGAATACTGACAGTACTATTACAGTATTCAGTTAGCTCTGAAGAAGCGAGCAACATGACTCGCGAAACGTCAGCATTTACGAATCTTGATAGACCGCACAATCCGGAAGCAATTTATGTTCTAAAAGATGAGAATAATTTCGTATTTAAAGACCTCTAATATTTCCGAATACTGTTTGGAAATAACATTTTTGCATAGCTTTCAACATAAAAGTTTTCAGTGTTAGTTTTGTAACACCTGGTACATGCAAGCAAATACTTACATTGTAATATTTGCATTTTAGGTTTAAGACATTCCAGAAACTTTTATGAAGGATACAATTTTCTGAAAAGTTTAAAATATTATTTTTGCATAGCTTTGAACATCCGGTACATGCAGGCAGATAATTACATTCTAATATTTACATTTCAGGTTTAGGACAATCCTGAAGCTTTTATGAAGGCTAAAATTTTCTAAAGTTGACAATAATTTTTTTTATTAGTATCCAACTTTCTGCCGGACACGGTATATTAGAAAAAATTTAATCGTGTAAAATCTAAAAAGGACCTTGCCCTATAAGACAGTATTTCAAAACGTTACCTATATGATCCGAAAAATTTTTTTAATTTTTTCCATTAATAATTATTTTTAAAAAGTAATATATTAATATATTATACAGAGTGTTTCTTAATAACACGCTAATATTTAAGGTTATTAGGTTATACTTGGGTACATTTTGAGGAAAAAAAATTAATATGAACATATGTCCTAAAGGTCTTAACTTTTGAACTATAGGGTGCTAAAGTGTAAGAAAAAATTCTCTTTTTTATCATTCCAAAATGTGTTTAGATTACTTTAATTTTATAATATTACAGTTTAAAAATTATTCTCTTAAATACATACTTGTTTAAAGTTGTATTTCATTTAAATGTTTTTTTCCCGTAAGAGGTTTAGAGATGCAAATGAATTTTATTCTTTTTGCAAACAACAGTACGTTAAACAAAAAAGAAATCAAGAGATCAGATTTGGTAAGAAAGGAATACGAATTTCAAAAATAATTTTTACTTTAAGAAAAAAGGCTGTGGCGTATCACTTTTCTCTTTGAAATGATTCAGTACAAACCTCGGACGAACGCCACTGACAACAATAAAAAAGTATGTTATACAGCAGAAAATGCCTTTTGATGCATAGAAGAGCGAACTACGTTTCACAATAATATCTAGAGTCGTACCAAAGTTACCATAAAAAAAAAGAATTTTTCCTAAAACTTTGGCACCCTGTAGTTCAAAAGTTAAGACCTTTAGGACATTTGTTCATATGAATTTTTTTCCTCAAACTGGACCAAAGAATAACCTCCTTAAATATTAGCATTTTATTCAGAAACATCCTGTATATTTGGTGTTTGCCACCAGCTGTCAAAATTAAGAAAAATGAATTAATATCGCCAGATGTTTTTCACTACAATACATTTGGATACAACATTATTATTAAAAAAATAATTAATTAAATTCTATAAATACAATAATCGATTCAAATGAAAAGTTTGATCATATCCAGAAGATATGGTTTAACAACCATACGGTATTTAACTCTTGTTGGCCGATTCTAGATGAAAGAACCATTATACCCGCTCATCAGTTTGGATTCAGAAACAAACATTCAACAATCGATCAGATTCAAAGAATAACAAAGATAGAAAAATCACCTTTAGAAGAAAAATGGTATACTCTTCTATATTCTTGAATGTGGCCAAAGCCTTCGAGTATAGCCCACTATTAAAATAATATCTTTCTGTACCTTCTTTACACACATGATCCTTTGCAACTAGATGGTGTTACCGTTGCCACGTTTGTTGACAACACTGCTATCATGGCAGTAGATAGAAACGTTGAAGGAACAACAGAAAAAAAGTACAGAATAGGTACTATCGACAAGAAAAAAAACTGATGAAACCTAATGTAAAGCAAACTCTTCTGGTACTTTTATTTAGATAGATACTATAGATAAATACGTAAAACAAAAGCAGTAAAAAATACATACATATCACATAAATTAGTTTCTCTATATCCACGGAATAGGAAAGCTATTAAATCGACCATCAATTCCAAAAGAAGATACATGTAGATACATACGTTTCGTGTAGCAATTAGTAGCAAGCATTAGACTAATTAGAACTCAGCGAGCTAAACGCAAGCGATTAGCATTCGCAAAGAAACGTTTTGCCCGATAATTGCACAAAATTTGCACTTCAATAAATTACAACTTCTGAACAAGCACCCGCCCAACATAAAGCAACAGTCAAAAAAATTCCTACCTACCAAATTCAGTAAAAACAGTTATTAGACTGTATCTTCTGGCATATTATTTATACGCAATATTACGTATACCAAAATTGTTCGTAATTATATAGTACGAGTACAAACGAGGTTGAATTTACATATTATTGTATTTCTAATACGTTTATTGTTATTGTGGCAATTAGCATACGACAGGACAATAACAGTAAAGTACAATAACATTTGCTGGCGAGAGAGTTATGTTCGCCATGACTAATATTTATCTTCTCTCCTTACAGGTAAGAGACATTCCTCCGGAGTTCGTGGTGGCGACAAAAGAGCAAGCAAGACACCTCTGCTTGCATAAGTGCACTTAAAATTAATGGTGATTAAGAGGGAATAATTAATTACGGGTAAGTATGTCGGACACGTTTCGGTGTCGGTTTCATACACGAACCTCGAGAACGAGCGGAGAAGTATTTTGTTTGTTTGCCTTATTAACATTCTATCACTTGTTGTACGCGAGAAGACTTCTTCTAGAGACGCGTGACTAGTTTGGCATATCCGTTTATAGCGCTGCACACGAGTGTTCGTTTCTATTAGTATGGGTTTGTGGTTGTTATTGAAACAATCGTAATACAAATGTATTGTTTTGATCAACAGTAAAAAAAGGAGAACTTAAGCAATGGGTTGTTGAGTAAAAACTTGTACCATGAAGAGCACAAAATACTTATTGAAAATATGAAGAAATTCAATTTATCATTGTTTTATGTTTTGTTAAACACTAACTACTTAAGAAACATTTTCAATTATATGATTTGGAAAAAAAATGTTGCATTTGCATTTTCTACAAAAATATTCACAGGTAATTAATAAAGATAAAGAAACAAGACAACTCATTTTGGACAATAGAAATACCTATCACACTATTAGATAGAAATGTGGTGTTTTCTGTAACAATCCTAGTGTTTCTGTACACATAACACAGTGACAGTAATACTCTCATAAGAATAAATAACTAAATAAATGGATAATAGGGTATTTGACTGTATTAAAAATATGGCTTGTATTATAGTCATCCTAATAGATTACAGCTTAAGAAAACTATTTGTTATTACTTTTCAAAAAAAAACATGCTTTATTTCTATTAAACACTAAAATTAAAATTGAAAATTATTCAAAGCCTATCACGTGATTGAAAACGTTCTGTAATTGGCTCAGTCTCCAGTGACGTCATTCGTTAGTACGCTTTAGAGCGCGTTCGGTTAGTCAGGGTAAGGTATGGGGAGAGCAATGCTCAGATAACCTGGGTCGGCTGTCTCTCTCTTATATGCAGATAAGCGCCGTATGACGTTAGTCCGCCTATTATGCTGCGCGTCACTCTCACCGTACCCTACCCGATTATCCGAAAGCGTTCTTATGGTTCTCCCGCTTGAATTTAATAGCACTAAAGTGCCATGTAAGCATAACTTTGTAGGTTAGGTTAGCCCTAACCTTAAGCTGTCAGATAATACCTGGTTCGAAAATACGATAGATAACTTATTCTAGTCAGCTTTACTTATGTCGAAGTAATCTTCACAACAAAAACCACTTGAATTAGCCGCTATTTATTTCATTTGGATTTCCACGAGCCAACCACTTTCTTTCCAGTTTAAAATCTTGCGGAACAGCTACAAATAGTTTATCCGGAGTTTTTATTGACGGACCATATGGGCCGATTTGACATCTACTATCGGGTGATGTCACACAACAGAAAGTATCGTTTGGCGGGACTTTTTGTGATACAATTTTTAACGCTGATTTTTATGAAATATTGAGGAAATAATTACGAAAAATAATGCATTTACAATGTAGAGTGAAGGAATAAATACACTAAGATGGTTTTCAAATAATAGTCAAATACCCTATTGGCCAAAACAACGCTTCTCTTCAATGAACGATATATATTCTTGCGTATATATAAAACAACCATTGTTTTGTATTGACTAAGGTTGCTTTGAATTGAGCCAACGTTTCATTGTGTGCACTTACTCAAAAAGCAAAAAGACAGTTTGAAATCAGTTTGAAAATCAGTTTGAAATAGCCTGAATTATCAACTTTTGCTAATTTTCATCTTGAACAAAAATTCTAAATATTTAATCAAAAGTTCTAAAAAATGCAGTAATTGTTAAATAAAAAATTGCAATTGTCCCTTAATTTTAATTTTCTGGTCCGCGATTTTGGATATGCTATTTTGAATTTTGCCATGTGTATGTCATATTTTGATTCGGCGTTCTTAAAAACCAATAAAATGCTAAACTACATTTGGCAGCTTTCGCTTTAGTTAATGTAATAATATGTATTTGTAAAAAGCTTCTTTGGTTACAAACATGGCTTGAAGATCAACAAGTAGTTTCTCTTCATTGTCACCTCAACGTCCAATATCACATTTGTTTTTCAAGTTTTTATTTGTTTTCTTAATTAAATTTATTTTCTATAGAAAGAACAGTTATGAGTTATAACTTATCTTCTATGTTACTCTTCAGATCTATTAATAATATTAAAATTAGAAATAACTATCTCTCATAACGGTCGATATAACTAACTATACAGTCAATATACCAGCGGCGGCAAATATCAAGCAGGTTCATTATTCTATACCTAATTTGGCACGGGAGATAGTACATCAAAGAACGTCCGATATCACTGTTCCTAGAACCAAACCAACCAGGAAATCAATTTAAACTACAAATTATGGTCCGATTATCGACACAAATAATAGATGTGTCCCAACTGGTACACAATACTTTATTTTGAGCTTGATGAACCCTTCACAAGCCTCTTGAAGAACATCAGAGCACAATAGTCTATAAAAACGGAATTACTAAACATTTATCTTTGTTTAATTAGAAAAGCAATCAGTTTTTTTCCGAAATTAATTAAATAATCTTACTATGTTTAGGTACATACCTAATTACTTATTCCGATAATTTCATAGTTGCAGTTTTTATAGACTTGAAAAGAGCCTTCGCGACTATTTGTAGCTGAAAATTATTACAAAAAAATGGAAACTTAGGCAATCCGAGGTAAAGTTAACAAAAGGCTAGGATTTGAGAAAATGAGTAAATATAATAAATTAACAAACAGTTTTAAAGCAGCAATAAAACAAGAAAATCGATCATTCGAAAAATGTATTACAATTCTCAAGGTTAAATATAGTGGATGTTAATTCTTTGCAGAAACCTGCATATATTGATATGAAACTTTGAAATAGTTAATACAAGATGGCGGTAATTTTTTAAGTTAAAAAACGACAGCCACGCCTGGGATTCGAACCCAGATATACGGATTGCCGGTCCGACGTTTTACCAATTAGACTAACGTGACCTATGACAAATAGGAAAATTAGTGAAAATTAACCTTTTGTATGTCATAGGTCACGTTAGTCTAATTGGTAAAACGTCGGACCGGCAATCCGTATATCTGGGTTCGAATCCCAGGCGTGGCTGTCGTTTTTTAACTTAAAAAATTACCGCCATCTTGTATTAACTATTTCAAAGTTAAATATAGTATTGAGACAATGTTAAGCAAATTAAATTTCTTAAACATTTATACAATCCTTAGCAAAAAAATATATATAAAAAATTGCCAAATTATATGACTAAATATTTACACCATATATGTAGATTGTAGGCACAGTTTCAATTCATTCGCAATATGAAGTATTTTAATACCGTAAATATTAAAGGGCAAATCTCTAGTCTTATCCATAGGATATAGCTCGTAACTTTATATCGCATTTTCCACAAGCATTTTCTCACAGTCACATTACGTCAGATGTTTATTATAATTGATAATTCACGCTATTAATCAACCTATAAATTAACAATTTGTTTTGTGGCAATGTGCAATTATATGCACCGCTCGAAGGTGTGAGATTTTAGATAAGCCATAAGCTCGCAATGGGAATCTGGTATGCATGAAATGCAAATAGAATTCGATCGATGGCCTGTAATGCAATCGTCTGCCAGTGTGAATAGACAGTTTGCTTTATAAGCTTTCAGATCTTTGCCACGACGTACATAATTCCTGAAAAAAAATATGGTGCTGACTAAGCGATTTCCATCAATATGTTAGTGTGTCACTTGCATAGTATTGTTAAAATACTTTATACAGTACTACGAAATGTTCCAAGCCCATAATAAATTGGGGTTAAGGGGAATATACCGGGTGATTCAATTTTGCACGACAGAATATGTACTCACCAAAACAAATTAAGGATTCGTAACGACAATGGGGTATTCCGGTGTTTTTGAAATTGTCATTTTTTACAAAGTATGGGTGCTACTGTTTGCTACTTCACAAGTAAAATATCAAACATTGTTTTAAATTAAGAGAAATCGTTGTTTGAAGTTTGAATTAGGATTGGTCTTTGTGACGTCACAAAGACCGCTCAAAGTGAGCGACTTGACAACGTTGCTATATCTAGGGTGCACGTAGTAAATTTTTGTCTTCTGTTGTGTCAACGTTTAGAATCGCTCGATTGTTGACACCTGCTTTGGTTATTGAGGTTATATCAAACACTTGTTCAAAATGTATAAACTCCAACGCCGACATTGTTCTGTGCCGGGCTATAACAGCAGTAGAACAGTAACTTCTGATAAGATTTTCTTTTCATTGCCGACTAGCGAGATGAGAGATGTTTGGCTTCAAGTTTCAATGATCAAATCATCTCTCAAAAAAAGGTACCTTTATTCGTTGTCAAACAACAGGGTCGCCAACCGTCAACTTGGCCGATCAGCTGTTCGAGAGCTGTCCGCTGTTGCCACCGCTACTAGGGATCGGTAATCATCGTATATTTCCGAGGGTGGTCGGTGAATTCAAACGAAGTGCACTTTTAATTGCAATTATCTTATAGAAAAACTAAATCAAAAAGCTCATAGCTTAACTATATGAATCCTCATAAATTGTACAATAGGTTAAACCGAATATCTGCTTAAATTTTGACATGACCGGAATACCCTATTGAGGTTGACAGCACGACAGCTTTCGTATTTTCACGTTTACCAACAAGTGTGATTTTTTCGTTAAAACACATATTTTGTCGTTAAAATGTATATTTTTCCCGTTAAGGTACCTACATAAATTTGCCGTGAGAGCCCCTAATTTGTTGTGATGGAAAATGGCACTCTAATAAATTAAACAAAAGAGACTACTGTTAACTCAAGTTATTTATTAACATTAGTCGAAAAAATACAACAACAATCAACAGCAATTAAAAACAGTCGACCTGAATTTATATTACTCAACATCAGTAAGGAACACATTTTTAATGTAGGCTAATTTATGAATACACATGTCAATGAAACACTTAAGTATAAATTGCGTCAAACACACTGCACATTTTTCTCATTACCTATTCAAACAACCCACATGTCTTTGTCAGACTAAAATCCGATTTATAAACCCAAGAAACAGAATTTAAATTTATCTTCAACGACCGTCCAAACTTTGGCAATTGTCACCTGCGATTTGACCCGCCCCTTTGTGCAAAATTAATTAAATACCTCATGCATATTTAGCTATTATTTACCTATTTGTGCATACAATCTTTCGATACGATTGACCTAAATACATTGAATAATCGATTCGCTATTACTATGTATGCCACTCTGGCATATTGTGATTGCCGATGACATTAACATTCAGATTTTTACTTGCTAAAGAGTGATGATCATCCCTAGCATTGCTGCCATTGATCGATTGAATTAAAATAAGACGATTTATTGGTAATTTCTTTGTTTTGCCGATTAGTTCTGTTTGGTTATAATGTAGGTATATGGTTATATCTTGAGGCTTTATATACCTATATAAATACCTACATAATTTAATTTAATAATTGAGTTGTTACAGTAATAGATTTATTTGAGGCAACAGATTGCTGCGTACATTTGTGGTCAAAAGTGCGTTATTATAATAAGAATAATAACGATATATGTATTAAAGTCGATATTGCGTTCTAGATAATACGCATAAGGAAATGAAATAAAATAACTCGCAACATTCTTGAAAGTATTTGCTTGTTGGGCGGTAGTAAAAACTCGAAATTTGAGCGCTCGAGGTTGACTTGGCTGCGACGTAGCTAGTTTTTGCTGTCAGAGCGTTGAATCGTAAATAACTTGGCCAAGCTGCGTTTGGAGTTATTTTGAAAATAACCTTGTGATAATATTTTTACGATACGCACTTGTGAGATGTTTGTTCGTAACTTTAAAATCATATAGTCTAGGCAACTTAAATTACACAATAATGTTATGATAATATTACTAGGTATAATGATTTAGCATTACCTATATTTTATTTACAGTAGCAAATGAAATAAAATTATTATCTACATATTCAATAATGCTCTAATTTGTAATTAATATATAAATATTGTTGGGTTATTTATATATATATGTCCTTGATACTGCCTTATCTGGTCATATTATAATTAAAATCAGTTCTTATAGGAGGCTAAAATTTTGAAGAACGGTTTGCGTTAGATCCCCTGGAACTCTTTATAAAATGCAGTGTAATCACCTTGAAATAATATAATTATAATTATTTTTACTCTTATAGGATCTCGTTTGATTGGAAATATGAATAATATGAATAATATTAAATCTTTTATTGCGTCTTATTTACCAAATAACAAAAATAATATAAATAAAACTCTTCTATTTTTTTAACAGCAAATTATGTGCTGTTGTGTAGCATTCTTGCTTCCAATAACAATCAATATTATTAAGAAAACGCTTAAAATTTACATCGTAACATAGAATATACTATTTGTATAACAGTTTATTCTACAAAAGTCGTTTTTTTGTTTTAAATGGAACATGCTATATTAGGGTGGTCCTTATTTTTTAACTTTTTATATTTTTCTGCAGGACCCTTTCAATTTGTTCCCTTAACCATAAATTTGTCAAAAATAAAAATAATCTAAGCTATACGACTATCCTAACCAACAATGAATAAAATGTAATAAGTCTACAACTTCATAAAATAAAACTATGGTTTTGTTTGCAAATTTTAATTAAAAATCAAGCCTGATGAATTTATAGTTTGCAAGAAAATATGGAAAGCTTTAATTTAATTAAGTGATAATTAAGTGATGATTTCTGGTATGCTCTTTTCTATAGATTCCGAAAATGAAGGCAGACATTTTGATTTGTGTCTAGATTTGTGAAAAACAGCGCAAAAAATTCAAAACTGCATTTTTCTCAAAAATTTGACTCATTTTGGAATTTCTGTTTTCAGATTCAGAATGTACGGAAAAAAGCATTTCGGAAATAGTACACTTTGCTTAGATTATTGCTCTTCACAAGTTACGTACCTACTTGGAAATATGTGAAGTGCTTTAATATATTAGACTCAAAAGTTAATTGATTATATTTTTTATATTAAACGGATAATTGCCAAATTTAAATTTATTGTGGTAAAACACAAAAAACTTGTTTTTTAAAATTATTTTAACTTGAACTGATTCTCGATGTTGAACCCCTTGGGACACGAGTTAGTATGTTTTGATCGATCTCAAATTTCGATCAAAAATTTATATAAAAGAACCAATTGAGAAGGTCCCAGAGAAAAAAATAAAACTATGTTTTTTTATACAGGATGTCCCACTTTTTTTCCCGCATAAAAATATTTTTAGAATTCTGAGTAAAAATTGTCATATAGACGTAACTGTTTCTCCAAATCTTAAAATGTTGCTACTTGAAATATTATCTAAATAAAGAACAATAAGCAATAAAATACATATCAAAGAATGCGAAAAAGAAGAAACAACACAATCGCTACCCATAGCAATAATAAAAAATAAATCAAAATATTAAAAGTAAGTTTAGTAAAAAAGTTGGACATCCTGTATATACAAAAGGACCAAAATTAGGCTGATTCTCTTTAAAGTTTGTTAAATATCAGTTTTGGTTTAATGGTTTAGTTTAGTCATCAGTTTAGTCATTTTAACATATTTGCAGCGGTGGTTACAAAATCTCCATCGCGTTAAACAATTGTGGTAAAAAAGCTCGTGAAACGTCATGTTTATCTATACCGATCGTGTGCCAAGTTTTTAGATTATTTCCAAAATCTCTTATACGAACTCAAATCCCCATATCGACCATCAAATTTCAATCACCCTGTACAACCCGTGCCCGTGATTTATGACCCAGCACCATGCAAATTTCTCCAACAATTATTATGCCATAAAGGACACATAACTCACGCATAAGTTTATGCCATATACTCATATGACACTTAAATTTCAAAACAGATCATTAATATCGTCGATAAATATGCATGAACTTATTCATCATTCATCAATATCACCGGCAACAACAAATAAATCTACTAACCAGTCTTGACCTGGAAGAAACAGACCGACACAGAGCGCGGCAAACTCTTGTGTACACATTGTTTATTGCGTCTCCATGACAACTAAGCACACATGATAAGCACAAACATGTCAAAGTGTATGAAGTGTATGAACCGGTACGAACGTACGTCGTTGCAGAATCATAATTCACCTCTCCGCGTGTGTTGGATTGGCGGAAAAATTGCAAGAAGTGTGTCGATTTAATTGTTCTCTTGCCCTCGCAGTGTTGATATTTATCGTTTAACCGTGTATGGTAAAACGGGAGCCTAGCCGAGAGCGTTGGCGTCTTTGAGGTCTGACGGCGAATTCCATACGAACACATTAAATTAGTAGTGTGTCAGTGGTATTAGGTAACCAATTATTAATAGGCTGATGGATTGTTGGATCGTGACAAAGGAGTTTCGTATTAAACATTAACCCGACCGCAGCGGCATGCTCGGTCGTACGTCGTGTCTTGTCTGACCCGGTCGACTTGAAAGAACTATCCTTCCTGTACATACTGTACATAGTACACAACCTGAGCATGCCATCATATCTGCCATAAACCAGAACTGAGGTCATCCGTGTTTTTTCGAAGGGTAAAAGTGAATTGAACTTTGCCTATTTATGGTTATTTTGCTAATAAGTCAATTTATAACTAAGAGCTATTATAGATTATGATTGTTTCTATTCCATCAACTTCATAATACTAAGTCATAAAACAACGTACATCATCTCAGAGCGCAAGTTTTTATCATATCGCCACGTATCACTGTTACGACTGATACCAAAGCACTCTGAAAAACTTCTTCTAAAGATTATTTTTTGACGTTTCTTAAAACCAATGAAATGCTTCTTTATTTGTCACAAGGGTAAGTTTCAACCAATTATGTCATTATTATAGTGGGAATAAATCTCTTGTGATTATTCTCGGGAATAATCACTGTAGCTTTTATTTGCCTAGCAACTGTCAGATACTTGTCAAAATAATTACTTAATTGTGTCAACGCGAAATGGGTGAAAGTCATCGGTTTAGTGCCTTTTCTAATGCAGAAATTACAAAAAAGATTTTAGAAACTACTTCGAAAAATACTCTAATAAGTAATCAGTCTATATGGAGACAATTTAAGACCTTCACCAAAGAGAGAAATTATATTCTGGATCAATCTACTACAACAGCTACTCTGGCATTGATTTTAAAAGATTGGGCTTATAACATGAAAAGAAAAGACGGAATGATTATAAAGAAGGAGTAATAAAGACAATGTGGAATAAAACGGCAAAATTAGTTCAAGAACTTTACTTTAATAAGTATAACAGGTCCTTTGATCCTTTCCATGATATAGAATTCAGAAATGCTCGGAATGCAAGAGATCCAAAAGAAAAATTTTACAAAAACATCCTGAAAAGCACAAACAAAGTTCTGTGGCACTTTCTGATACAGAATTGTTGCAAATTTTTAACTATTGGGACGAAGATACACCTTCTGGATTGCAAAGAAAGTTTTTTCACGTTGCATCGTATGAACTAGCTTGGAGGGGAGGAGAAGCTACGAAATGGTTAGTTCATTATTTTAAAAAAGAAACCGACATAAAAAGATTAAATACTGGCCGCATTGAATACAATCCCATCTTTACAAAAACTGCACAGGGTGGAGCACAAAGGTGCGCTAATAGTAAATGGTTGACTCCAAACATAAATAACCCAGATATTTGCCCTGTTCGTCTTTTTGAAAAACTAATGAGTAAACGTGAAGAAAATATTAAAACCGAACGCTTGTTTCTTACTCCAAATCCGGCTTGGCAAACTCATGGTTTTTGGTATAAAAACGTTCCTGTGGGAATAAATTCCATTCCAAAATGGATGAAAGAATCCGCAGAAAAAGTAGGTCTAGACACAGTTACTAAAAAAAATAACTAACCATTCTGCCAGATCAAGTGCAGTAAGTAACCTTTCAAAAGCTGGTGTAGGAGAACAAGAACTAATCAAGGTCACTGGTCATAATTCTGCAAGTTCGATTAAACCATACATACAATTGAACCAAGAACATCATTCAAATATAATAAATAATCTTAGAGAAAATACGCAGGAGGAAACACTTAATATAACAAGCAATTCCAAATCCTCAATAAATAATTAGTCTCGAAATATTTTTAATAATTGCGTTTTTCATTGTACTAATTTAAATTGTTATTCTTTTAATATATTCACAATGTGTCAACGATATTTTCATATATTGTAAGTAATAATTAATTAAATTAAATTTTTCAATAATTTTATGATAGTTTTATTGATCTTTTTTATTGTAAAAATTTGTGAATCAAAAAATAATCTAGTCAAATATAACTCGAGAGTTCCATAAATTAGAAAATAATTTGACAGATTTTGTTCAAACTTGTTGCCATTTGGCAATAGTCACGAGAGCCCGCAGGGCTCGAGTGGCAACAAGTTTTCAAACAATCTGTCAAATTATTTTCAATTTATTCTCACTCTCTTGTTATATTATTACTGAAAATATCACCAACATCGAAATAATCGCTTGCTGTAGATGGATAACTACTATTATAAACGTATCCAAAGTCATTAAAATTAATTATAAGTAAGTCACGCTCCTGTGTTAGGTATTGTATGATCTATTATTATCTACAGGGTGAAATATCAACTTCGCATCAAGAAAATGAGTAATTTTGCGATAGTTCTAAATAAACATTAGTTATCATACCAAAATAATAAAAAATGTATTCAAATTTCTAATAGATTAAAACGGACCTTTTAGGACCATTGACTAATATTTGTCATAAAGTAAAAATTTTAAAAAAATACAAAAATTTCAGGATATGTGGCTGTGATTATTATTTGAATATAATTTTTACTTCTAAACAATATTTACAAATAAAGTTTATCGATAATAATGAAAATAAAGGTACTTTACTCTTATCACAAATTCATATATTCTGAATCGCTCGGTATATGACACCGAAATTTACATATTTGACTATTGCCGTTTTGGAATTCATAAACATTTACAAATAAAGCTTATCCATAATAATGAAAATAAAGGTACTTTACTCTTATCACAAATTCATATATTCTGAATCGTTCGGTATATGGCACCGAAATTTACATATTTGACTATTGCTGTTTTGGTTTTATACAAGCCGCCAACTTTTATAAAGAATAAAATTTTCTGAGAAATGGATAATAAAAACAAATTCCATATGATGCGGAATTTTCTGGACACACTGTATGTTAATATTAGTTCTCAAAAGTTATGTAATAAGTTCTCAAAAAAAAAAGAAAATCGGTAGATGATTACAGTTATTAACATTTATTCTATGGTTGTGTATTAAATAAAGAACATAGGTCTCAAAGGTACAATAAAATTTGCAAATACTTATTGTAAGTAATTAAATTTTTTTTTATGATTTCAATCTCCCTAATGAGTAAATACTAGTTTAAAATAGACCAATTTGAGATTTATTTAAAAATATGAGCGCAATTTTTTCCCAAACTGTGATAAATCGGACAGATCGGGCAACAACACTGCTTTCAAATACAAGAAAGAAAATTATCTAACGTATTGTAAGGTTAGCATATTCTTTAGTTTATGTATCAATGCTTCCTACCAAACGTTTCTTATCAAAATCTTGCGTCACTTCAAAAAATATTGTTGATAAATATTTGTTCACATCCTTCAATATTTTATTATTTTATTAAAAAAAAACTAATAAAAACACGGACGGCAGCTTAAAGAATATAGATACCATATTGCCTAGACACAATCGTTGTTTTATTTATGCTACCACGTCCATAGTTGGTTTACCATACAGAACAAGTAAACAGTTGTATGTACATATCTTCCGGCAATCCGTATAATACGCGCTTAATAGATTTATCAAAGAAACCACTCCGAGGTATCTCTTTTTGCTGCTATTGTCGGCAGAAGAAACAGCATCTTCATTCCCATCGAGCGTACAACAATAATGGCCTCGTAATAGCCTAAGTAATTCCGCCATTTATTGGAGTTGTAATTTCAGTCGTTCGTAGACAGACTAATAAGCGGTGCAATATGATAAATGACGTTAGCAAAAGCGATCGAATAAACTGTTATGTTATGTTATGTATTAATGAACGGAAGAAAGAGATAGAGTCAGAAACGTAATCAAAGAATGTGTACTGAATTTGAGCGATGATTAATGAATGAATCGTTAATTAGTGTTCATTTTTCTAACTTTCGAGAACGTTGAGTAGACGTGATTTTCGATCAAATATTGAATACTGTCGGTGCTAAAAGCGCTTAAGGAGACCTCGAGATGTTAATATAAATATAAAGAATAATGTAAATATAAACACTAAAGTAACAATTATATTATAAATCTGTTAACATGGTGAACATTATTTCAATGGAATTTAATTTTATTGTCGTCTGTTGATGACAATATAAATGTAGAAGGCTCAGGGCTTCATTGGTTGCTTTATAGTCCAGTCGTTCTAGATTTTGATTCAGAAATTCAAATGCAGTAGATGTAACTGATACCAATCGATAGCTTATGATTCCCTTAGTAACATATTAAAATGAATCATAGTTAATAGAAAAATTTTTAATTAACGGAAACCCACTCATGGTAAATTTTGTCCGTTACAATGTGGTATTTATAGTTTTGCGTGAGTACAGCGAGTACATTCGTAGAATAAAGGATTAATTTTCAAACCTTTATTTTTATTTTGTTTGCTTTTAAAATGTTTGTAATAAATTGTATACGTTATTTGAAAGTAGAAACATTCTATATGTCGGATTCAAGTATTCATTTGTTTAGAGAATTATGTTATATAACGCATTTTGACAACAACTTAGTTCGCAGTAAAGAAAAAGAACAAAATTTTCATTGCAAAATGCTAGTATACAATTTCTAAAGAATTTTACACAAAACACAAAACATCTATTACATAAAAACAAATTAATCTTTAGAACAAAACAACCTGGCAGAATTATTGGTCAAAATCCATTATTTGTTTTTCCAATATTTTTCCCTTTCGAAATGTGTGACAATATGTGTGACAGCAGAATTATTGTGCGTTATGAATTTTCATACGATCTCACATTTCAGATAAGTGTTAAGGTGCGTTTCGATTGGTGGTAATGTTGGTGGTAGCAGACGAAATTATAGTATTTCTCACCAGGCTTGATAGTGACACATATTAGTTTGCGTGTACATAAACATGAGTCACTAGCAATTTTCTATTAGAAATACTATAATGACGTCAACTACCACTGCCATTACCACTAATGAAAACGCACCTTTACACAAATTGTGTCGGTAGTTACCGTTGACCGGAAATTAATAAATAGTGTGAATACACAGACATTTATTTCACAGACAGTGTTTTTACATTTAATTTGGTACGCATGAGCAAGCGTTTACGCATTTAACAAACTTTAAGAAAAAATATAGAAATTATCTGATATAGATGATAAAATTAGGGTGTTCAAATATCTTTTACTTGGGTATTTATTCTCATAAATTTTTATTTCAGAAAGTTAATGTCATTCGGAGCAAATTTATTTATTTCTTAAACGTAAAAATTACAGTCGTTTATTTTTACTACTTTTTCATTTCTTTATCTACGACTAACCTATAATAAGTTCATTGCATACGTATCTATGACTATATAATCCCCACCATAATACGCGCCAATGATTATAATGACACTAGCGTTGTATAATAATGACAGTTCGTTCAAATAATGACTTCATTATTTGAAGGAACTGTCATCATTATACGAATGTCAGGTCAAAGTCAGTCTAAACCTACGTGGATGACAGTTATTTGACATTTCGCCTCGCCACCATTGACAAATACATTTAAAAGATTTGATATAAAATAGAATTTATGAGTCGTAGATAAAACGTCGTATTCGAACCGCACACAACTGATATAAATCGCTCGCATGTTTATACGCTCGCCTACGGCTAGCGTATAAACTTCATGCTCGCGATTTATATCCTTCGTTATGTGCTCGTCAAATAATATACTATTGCTAATGCTTGAAAAATATATAACGGGATGTATCTTTAGAAACAATTAAAAATAATACACAAATAAGAAGGAAATACCTGCAAAGTTACAGAAAAGGAATGTGATAGACTACAATGAAAGTGATAACACAAATGCTGTAAAAGAAGAATTTACTGTTATTTGCGTTTTTTTACAATATTCACATATTCAACATATATATTATATTCCTGTGAAATTACAACATTATCACCGTAATTTGATAGGATATTATGGCAATTTCACAGGAAAAGTACTGTAATTTCACAATAGAAGTAATTTTCAGAAGTAATTATTACTGAACGGCGTTTCTTTACAGCTGGTTACTTACAGCAAACTTTCTTTACACATTTTTCTCTGTGTATAATAGTATATTGTGTACCAAACTGAGAAAGTGATTATTTTCCGGGTCGAGAGAAGAGATATACTCACCAGATGCCGACAGAATGGTCTATCCAATCAAAACACAGGTTTCGATTCAGTTTGACATTGTCGAATAAAATGTCAACGAAGTTTATTGTTCAAAAACCAATAAGTCAGTAACTAGTCTTTAGAAACGGGTGAATTTATTACGATATTGTTGTGTAAGATAAAAAATTAATTTGTCGGCTTGGTACACAACATACTAATACTCGAAATGACATTGTAAGCGACACTTTTGCCGCCGGTATTTTACAGTGCTTCTATAAAGGTATAACATGCAAACTGTTATTTACTGAACAGTCTGTAACTTTACATTATTTTGGTTCTCCCGGATAACAAGATCTACATTTTTTTTCAAAATTTTAAATGAGTGAGATCAAAATCACTTAAAGATTACAAAAGCTATGAAACATCAAAATTTACCACATTTTTGGGTGTTTTTCTTTCTAAAACCGATCCAAAGTACCTTAATGTGATAAAAATGATAACAAAGCTCCAACACAGTTCCTATTGTAGAGCATTGGCAAAGAAGTAGTAACATTCCAAAGTCACGACATCGAAGAGAGTATGAAATAGAGCGTCGGTGCCGAAGTGCCATTATATTCGAATTGCCAGCGCAATAAATAAATTTCTCTTTCCTGATAAATTGCCATCGCATCTACCTGTTCGTTCACCGTTCGTTCGACCTGTGCGATCCGTTCGATCGGCTTTTTCGAACCACCTGAATGAATATACAAGTCGTCCGTGTCCCCTTACAACTACTGACATTTCGATTTTACCAAAGCCAAAGCTCTCCGCCGCGGTTATAGTTCACTGACGATGCTGTTCTACAACTACTAAACTAAGACAATAGATACATAAATTCAGGCCGGTTTGGCATTTTCGCGAACGATCGTTTTCGTACCGTTGAATCAGAGAAACGCTCGCATTTGAACTTTAACTGTAATCGAAATCGCAGAAAATTACGATACTGACCACAAAGTTTACAACAAAAAGTTGGTATTTGATTATTACAATATCAATAAATATCGAACAAGTTGATTAGATCAAATGGTAAGTAGTATTGTGTAAGAAAATCTGACATTCTGAGTGTAAATTTCACTTTATTGTTGCATAATATCATAAAGAAAAACTAGAGTGGACCAATTTGTTATTAGTTGTTATCTTTTTTCCCATAACTAAAGGTAGGTAAATTAAAAATTTGTCTGCATACGTTAAATTTGCAATACCAGTTTTATGATATCTATAAATCATTAATAAATGTCAGATACGTCTCGTAACAAAGGGTCGTTATTTTTCAGTATCATTTGCAATCTTTTACATATCATATTAACCTAATTAAAACTGTTGACTGGTTGACAGGAAGCGCAACATGAAATAACGCGCTAAAAATTTGTTCAAACTAATACTAATATTACTAATTAATTTGTGAATGACTCACTAGAGACCACCTCTGAACTGACAAATTGCGAATGTGCGTGCTCAGTGTAATGTTGGTTGTTAGAAGATTATTGAACCCAGATATTACAGTTTGAAAATATTATGTGTGTCAACTCGTGAAAATGTGGCTAATTTATTGTTGTGTTGCTAGACAATTTTTATAAGTAAAGTACCTTGTGCGTTTTTTTTAAATATTTGAGTGGTCGAATGTGCAAAACATTCGACCACTCACATATTAGAACATTAATACAATACTTTCTGCTTTGTATAACAATGACGATTTTATTATACTGATTGATGTCTTTGTGAAATAATTCATAGATAGTATTATTAACCATAATCTGTTCCTACATAGGCGTCCATGATTTTTGTTGGTAATTATAATTACCAACAAATAATGAAACAATTCAGCCAAATGAATGAAAACTAGTAATTACCTGTTTTTTTTTTACGGCAAAACACTTGTATTTTATAGTTTCTGTCAAATATTACTAGGACATATCACGAGGACATTTTATTATTATTTCATAGACGGGGACACATTTTTATTGTTGATCAGCAAACTAAAAAAATCTTTTGAAATTTTATAGTTATTTATGTACCAAGGGTATTAGACGGATATTTATGCCCTAAGGGTGACAGCTTTTCAAGTCGCCCGAGGGTATAAAATTTTATGTCCTACAATGGTTTTCTTCCTCCGTTTGAACGATATTAATAAATATTTTGACGTAATCAAGTGACATGCGTATCTACGGAGTTGAATTACAATACAAACAATTCGGAGTTGAGTGACAATGCAGACAATTAATTGTCAAACAGAATAACCTTAATCGCCAATTATTGACATTAATGATATAAAATTTACAATTTGAATGTCAAATATTTGATGTATCGGACATATAAATCATGGCAACGCTTAATGCTCGTGCGGTCGTTAAGAATCCTTAATGCCCTCGCGGGCATAAAATAGCTGTTTTCCCTCCGGTATCTAAGATGTAAAATGTCACTTTATGATAGGACATAAAAGGTATTTATATAACAAAAATCTGATTCTTTGAGTTATGTTACTTGTTCTGTTTGCTTAATCGGGCCTCGGCTCTTAGTGTTCAAATTAAATTTCAAATTAAGAATATTGAAACGAGCAACATTGAAGAACTCAGTTTTGTATTTCTGGGGTGAATTGTAGGATTGTTTGTTTTTGTTTATTTTGCATGCGTTATCTTTCTTGTAATTCTAATACAATTTGATCAATTATGATGAGTAAGGCATATTTTCAAAACGTTCCGGAGTCTTTAAACAAGTACCCGCTGTATTGCTTTTGCTTTTTTACCACTTGATTAAAATTTATTAGATTGGCTAATTTTGATCTAAGTTAATTTTAAAATTAATCAACACTATTTTGAGTGTAGATAGTCAAAATAACTGAATAATAACTGAACTACCTGAATACCTGAGGGTCAATCCATCTGAAATGGTCCAGAAAAAGATAAGTTGGTCGCTTGACCATCTTCTGGGAGTGCAAAACCATTTTTTTTTTATTATTTTATTCAGTTCAGAAGTGGCGACCAGTTTTGTGTCAGCGAATCCGACATTTTTGACATTGGTATGTGGTTGCGTTAAACGAAATAACTTTGTTTGAAATTGTCATAGAGAGTTGAAATAAAAACCACTCGATTAAGCACATTCCAAGCTATCTGTTAGGTATATAATGCATAGAGTTTACGCTAATTTTCTGTTTAAAAAAATATCTTAAAGTTTACTTACGATAGTCCCATTAGGAGGCGTTTTCATGATTTTTTTTTAGACATGAAGGGGTACTTTATTTGTCCATTCAATATTTTTTAGTTATAACCCTGTATGCAAAGGGCTTTTAATAATAAAAAAATTAGCTTTCTAACTCCTTCTCCCTATTGATGACAAACTATTAAATTTCTTATATTTACGATGTTTAATGTAAAATATCTCTGATGGGACCAGGACAAAAAATCTGAAACTTTCAAAATTAATTCATCTTTTTATAAGGGTTAATAATAAATAAAAACATTCTTGTGTATTGCACTGTGTTTGGAATAACAGCCCTTGAAAATGAGAGAAGAATCACATGACGGTAATACAAATTTAATTAAAAATTCTCAGTAAATACAAAACAAAGCATACTATTCATAACAATTATGTCATTTTCAACAAAAGAGACTTATAAAACTAAGTGATCTTCATAGTTTTTGAAGTTGATGTGATGTAACATCTTATTACACCTTCTGTTGGTTGAGGAGAGAATTTGTGGTGTAATACACAAGAATGTTTTTATTTACTATTAAACCTCTAGGACTATCCCAAAAACAAATATTTCGTTTAACGCAAACACATATCAGTGTCAAAAATGTCGGATTCGCTGACACAAAACTGGGCGCCATTTCTGAACGGAGTAAAATAATTAAAAAAAAAAAATGGTTTTGTACCAGAACATAAGCAAATTCATTAAAAAAAATGATTTCTTTTGAAATGGTCAAGCGACCATCTCTGGACCACTTCAGATGGATTGACCCCTGAAATATCTGAAGGTATAAACAAGATGACTCATTTTGTCATTTGTTTTCTACAAAAACTAAAGTCAATTGATAATTTCTTTCTACAGATTCAGACACGAAAAAGACGCATACGAGATATTATTATTGAATTAACAAACCTAAAAATGTATCGTAATCGTGTCGAAAACAAAAATTGAGATTTTAGCGGAAATATGTCCTATTGGGTCCCCTGAACCGGTTTGACCAAGATACAAAAATGTCTGTGTGTGTGCGTGTGTGTATATGTGTGTATTTGTGTCTGTTTGTGTATATCCGTTTTTTGTGGCGACGATTCCGGAGAAACTAGTAAAGGAATCATCAGGACAAAACTTCATATTTCATGACAAAACTTAGAGATAAAAATGTTTGTTTAAAAGTGTAAAGGAACTGGAAGTTTACTCTTAGCATTTTCAACGATTTTGCAAATGAGCTGCCATTTCTGTCATTTCGTCAAAATAGTTCAATAATAAATTAAAGTAGAGAAAATTTCAATCCATTATGTCTATGAAATTTTTTGGTAAAATTAATAGTTTAGCTGCATGACCAAATTCTATTTGATCGAGTTCGGTCGTGTCTGCATTAATATGAAACTAGTTAGACAGGATTTGACAAATATTTTGATACTGTTGACAGTATTGTTATAACATCAAATTTTTTAAGATATGGATTTGCTCATAAAAATTTCACACCCTATATTTGCCCCCTTAAAAATTATGCTAAAGATGTTAGTTTTACAAATCTAAGTTCATTTTATCGACATCAAATAAATATGCCTTTATTTTATAAAAAAAAATGTACTCATATGGACTAATAACAATAAACTGCCAAAACTGCCTAATATCTACTACCTTCATGATACACAATTGGTAGTTTAATAAAAAAAGTTTTAAATGGTTGCTGTTTGAACTTTCAGGTCGATTTTTCACAGCTTTATTTTATTTTAGAATCGTTATACAAAACGTAATTATTTACCAGCTTCACTTCTTACTTTTTTATTGGAGGTTAAACCATCAAAAGATTGTGTTTCGAGAGTTTAAACATAATTTTTCTATATGAATTCATTTTACGTAGACATTTGTCTTAGAACATAGAAAATAATAAGCCCATCATCACTTTGACTTAAAAAAACATACAAATATCTGATTTGTACTACTGTAGATTAAGCCTGTAAAAACGTATTGAAATGTCTGCACCAGATTTGTCGATTTGACTTTTTCCTATCAACACATCCCATTATACTCTCAAACAAATACATATATCCAAACAATTTGTTTCATCATAAGATATTATATACACATACACATTCTACTGTACCGCACGACTGAGGATGAATACTCTGCAATTATAGTACCTACTACTTCTCAATAGGCAGTTCCATCACAGAGAGACAAACGCGTGTATGCAATTGTGAAATGACACTTCGAAATTGCTATTGGCAACTTCATCCATTCAGTTCGAGCCAACTGACTGACTGACTGACTTTTCTCTCCACATCGAAGCGATCACCTTCACGATACATTTCTGACCTTAAAAGCAAAAGTTATTTGATATGATCAATTGTTATTTGGTAGCAATGTTGCTTCAGTCACGAACTCGTTATCTCGGCCGGCTTTGTTTTCGCATTACACAACCCGTTATAAAGTATTTCTCTAAACGGGACCGTCGCGTTCCATGTGGCGTCCGAACTCTATATGACGACCGCACGTGTGCGCGGGTGCTCAGCCATTTTGATTTCGCGAGTGAAAACTGCTTGATTGATTAATAACATGTCAGTACGATAGTTTGAGGTTCTAGACAAGTTGGAATGGAGTATGTCGCAATATGGATAAGAAATTGAGATTTATTTCAATAATATTTGGCTTTAAAATGTTCCGGAAGTTGCAAAACAATCGGTCAACCAAGGCATGTGTTAATTACATTTGATGATGTATATTGTGTACCATTGGTCATAAAAATAAAGAAAAAAAAGTTTAGCGTGAGAGGTTACAGCCTAGAGACCTATACGCTCTTATCTTATTTGGAGGAATTACATGCGTGGTGTGAAATATAACATAAAATATTATAAAACACAAAGATTTTGTGGAAATATCCTCGGTACGTTCGTCGAACTGACGCTAGCCGCACAATGTTACAGCTGTCTGATGTAACGTGTATTGTTCGTGATTAGTTGGTAAAAAAATAGCAGAAATAATTAGTGGCATTCTTGGAGTATATCGTGATCGAAAAGAGTCGAAAGGAAGCAGCAGATTTTCAAATAGAACTAATATGACAAGCATTGAATCGTTTGGAATTAGAGTCGTCTCTGCCTGATAACGTATCCACAGGCCGCATCGCTAAAAAAGTAATGTCGGTTTAAGATTATTACAACGTTGAAGTGGATGACGTTTAATTATCATCTTTTGAACTTCGTTGTTGTGTTCTCTGTTATTTCACAAGTTCTAGTGCGTAAAACGTGCAAATGCGAAATTGGCCGAAAGTGGCAACCGTGATTTAGGATTTCAAATCGTGGTTTCTTGTGAGAATTTTGAACAAACTTTCATTCCGAGTTGCCGATTTGTTCAAAAAGGATATGAAATGAATAGCGGAATTATCCATGCCATGCGCATAAGAATAGGTGTCGATGCAATTGAAAAGTTTTGCGCATTCAAGGACCTTCCCTGTCAGATTTTTCACTCATTTTACGATAAAGTTGTTCGCACCATTTTTGTGGAAACAGAAGCATTGTCAGCAAAGTATGTAGCAAGCAACAGAAGAAGGGAGGAATGTATAGATCTCTTGAAAGAAACTAATGGCACTCGACCCAGCCATTTGACAAAAACCAGTTAGCGCTTCGAAGAAAAAGGGAAGTTAACCCAGAAGCCTATAAATGAGCTTTCAAATTATGATGGACTAACCAATCGTCATAATCATGATTCAATTGATAAAATGAAGATAATAAAGCTGGGAGACGGTGTATCATAAATTCTGACCGATGAAATGCCACCTGGTGATTTAATTTTCATTTTCTCTTTCAAGTGGCAAAGTAATTGCGGATATTGCAGCAAGTATATGTGTTGTCAATGATGCATTATCCAGCCATATGAAGATTATGGAAGTATTATGTATGAGCATCTAGCCAAACTGCAATAATATCTGCGCGAAGGCTGACGCACGGCGCATCATGTTTACAGAGCCATCCCTGACTGATGCTGCAAAACAGGCCCGTCTGTCGTCAATATCAAACAGAAAGAAACAAGAGGAGGAAAATGTTAATTTGAAAAGATAATTATATGGTCCAGGCTTTGCCGACTATAGTAAAATATAACAGTTCTGTACATCAAAGTTACAGAATATTTTAAACGGTGCTTTCTCAAAACCCCATTTTTCAAACTAGCCGGAACGATAACTTCAACGGATCTTCGTCAATTCACTTGAAATTTTATATGCAGCTTCAGAACAATATTATCTAGAGAAGTACGTAGGTACGGATTTTACGATAAGTTCGAAACTTTTTTTGTTATAAACAATTTTTAACCTAATTTTGTACCTAAAAGTGATATTTTGTGTTCGAACGTGCGCCATTTTGTTTTAAAGCGGAATTTTCTAATTTCCGTACGTACTTCCCGAGATAATCTTATATAGAATCAATATTCTTTTTGTTTCTATGGCTAAGTGAAAAACTGTGTGCAAAATCTTTCCGGCCGTACAACCCTATCCGCCGGAGGCGGCTAGGAATATTATTTACAATATTATTATTTACAAAAATTAGGGCCTCACATAAGAAAATTCTATAGGCATTTTCTTTTGATTTATTTGCGCTGCATGCGAATCTAAATTTACTAAGACAATGGGTTCAGGTGGTTTGTAAAAAGTGATGAAAAACGCGTTTTTGGTCACACATTTTTTTTTCGAAAACCATCAGCGATATAAAATTTTGGAACCAAAAATAGTGTTCAAGACAATTTTCAATTGCCTTTCCTATCAAAAACATGTAAGGCCATAAAATGTTTCCGATACCATTTAGATAATTAAACGATCTACCAAAACAAGTAAGAAAAAAGTCGAGTTGCCATTTAAAACAAAAATGTCGATGACGTCATAACACAGTAGCAATTGACGGACAGACGATCAGCTTGTCACAAAATGTATCTATATTCTAAGAAATAATTAAAAATCGACGTGTTTTTCTCATGTTTCATTGTATAAGGTGTTGTATAAGCTTTCCCTTAAATTTTTATTTTTAAATGTGGAGAAATAAGTCTGACATTTATTGTTTGGTGATCAAAATGGTTTTACATACAGTGAGCGCACAAAGTACGGAAACATGACAAACTCTCTTAAAAAGCTGCCTTTAAAAAAGCTCCTAGATGATTTTTATATCTTTAATTTCAATTATCACTGTCAATTGTTTTGAACTTATGACGTCATCGAAATTTTTCTTGAACGGCATCGCTCTATTTTTCATGCTAATTTTAATAGATCTCTTGATTGTCTTAATAGTACAAAGTACAACATGTAACAAAATTTTATGTTCTTACATAAGACATTTTTCGAAATAGACAGTTGAAAATTATAGTAATATTAATAATAATAAGTTTGGTAACTGTTTGTACTTTTTTTTTTTTTTTTTTTTAATATTAATAATACTTGCTTGTTAAGAGGAATTACGACGAATTACGTCGTATAAAATAAGCATCCATGGTCAACTTAATGTTGCATCAATTCTCTCATGTTATTCATCAAATTATAGATAAAGATGTATTACTTGCTGTGGTAATGTATATGTATTATTTGTTGTTGTTGTATCCACGCTACGGGATAAAGTATAAAGGTTTTAGTTTAAAAGCATGTAAGATATTGATATTTTTACGTGAAATTTTGTACACTTATAGAGGAAGGTGTAACTTAAACCTATTATGTGGTACTTTTTTCAATTTTGACCTGAGTTCTTCGTAAAAAGATTGCTAAATCAGCCAATTTTATGTCATATTCAGAAATAGATTTGTCAAAAACGAACAGAACTATCAAACATCTACTAGACGCAAACTTATATATCTTTTATCTTTAATTTGGTGTATTTCTTTTACGATTGTGTGAACTAATTGCTGAGAAAAAGCCTCAGAACTTTTGCATGTTTTGCAAGTAAAACGTAGGGGGAATAGAATTCCCCTTAATAGAAAGCGAATATTCAATTTTGCGCTGAATGCGTACTAAAATTTACTATGAAATCTTTGAGGTTTCTACGAAGTTGTGTTCCGCTGGTATAAATTTGCAAAGTTTACCAAATTATTGACGTTTTGACTTAACTTTTATCGAAAACTTTAGGTGATAGAAAGTGACGATTTAAAATGGTTTGCTTTTAACTAACAATTGTCACATCTATGAAAATAGGCAATGAAATTACAAACTGAAACACTCTGATGTGGCCAAACACATGACTTTATCATACTTGATCATACTATAAAGTAGTGTCAAACACTGATGTGCTGACAATACTGTCAATAGAATCAAAATATCTGTCAAATCCTGGCTAACTAGCTTTAATGCAGAACGAGCGATCTCCATGAAATAGAATTTGCTCATGCAGCTAAACTATTAATTTTACGAAAAAATGTCATAGACATAAATTATACAAAATTTCCTCTACTTTAATTTATTATTTAACTATTTTGACGAAATTACAGAAATGGCGGCTCATTTGCAAAATCGTTGAAGAATGTTAAGAGTAAACATCCAGTTCCTACGGACCCTTCTGAACAAAAAGCTTTTCAGCTCTAAGTTTGGTTATGAAACTTCTAAATATGAAGTTCTAACGTAATGAAATAAATAGAAGCTAGAAAATGTTAGAAAACATAGTTATGAAAGCGTCACCCATATAATGACAATATAACGATGTACAAAATGTTGTATAATTTTATTTAATTTTTTGGAAATAAAGTGTTCTATATATAATTTGTATTCAGCAAAATGGCGGAGAATATACATTTATTATTTAATTAATTCTGCTGGTTTTAAAACAGGCATTATAGGCAATTTTTACTTTTACGTTAACGCAAAGAAGTAGTAAAAATAAATTAGTAAAAAAGTACTTGTAAGTAAATTGCCATTATAGCTAATAAACTTATTTAAAAAAACTAATCAATTTCATTGCAAATAATCAAAGTTGTGACGACAAAATGAAATCAGTGAAATAAGTATACCAATTTTATCAGTGAACATTTTTATTTTATTATCTTGTAGCATTTTAATTCTACTTATACCAAAATATTTCTAAAAGCAATATGTAATGAATTTGTGTTAAAAATCCTCAGGTTTTGGTGCGAAAACTGAAAATTTCTTGCCAGAAAACCGAAAATAAGATTGATTAGAAGCACATGCATATATCAGATTGGTTTGAAATTATAATCAATATTATTTTTGTAGTAAATAATTAAATTAAAACTTCTTGAATATTGATTGGTCTATAAGGGTTCTTGAATGTAAATGAAAATTCTTTTCTGTATCAGTCGAACATGGTTGTACTAAAGTACTAAAATGTGTTTTACTATCATAATTTTAACCCTAAAGACATCAATCATCATGACATTTGCTACATAAATACACCTATTTCCAGTTAACTGGCAAAGCAAAAAAGTCTTCTCAATGTAGATGCTTGTACCAACATTCCAAAGAAAATATATACCTACTTATATTTCATGGTAATGTTACAGCGGGTAAACATCGTGCTATTATCGTTCTTAAAAGGTTAACTATTTGCTTTCAGTTATGAATTAATTTCTTGTACACGTACAGCGGAAAAAAAACTCCTCAAGCTCGTAATTTATATCATAAGCATTACCTAAGAAGGTTAATACGTCAATCGAAAAGGTTAAGAAGCTTGTTTTACATTAAATTCAGGCAACGTCGACATTGCAGCATTTATATGGAGTTTATTAATAAACCTTCCTCTTGGCATCAAAGAGAGAGAGACGTACTATTTCGAAATCTCTTCGATAATATATGGACTTTATTATGGAAGCATAACAAGTTGCAGGAAACCAAAGTGTGATTGTGTTGTAAGCAAAGTGCTCCAACTGTTTCCTGTTAAAGTTGACTAACAATTATTAAGAATATTGTGAGATAGAACTTATAGGTATAGAGAACGATTAATTTTAAATTTAGATGGGATATAGTTCTTTTATGTTGGGCCTTCTTGGTCCTGCCCACACGTTCGATTGTCCGTCCGTTTCTTTCAGATTGCCTGAAGCCTCCCCTTCGTACGTGTGGGTGATTCATCATCAATTATTCATGAAATAAATTTTATGGGATTTGTTATTATTGTAATCTAGGATGTGGTGCTGTACGCAGATGATGATGACGTTACAGAAATCTGATTGACCAACACCAATTTTTCCTGTTTCGTGTTTACAAATATGAAATAACTAATTATATGTATATCACAAAGCAGCGCGAATGAGGTTTGCTCTGGATCACAGAGATTGGCAATTTCGTCACTGGACGCCTGTACTGTTTACAGACGAGTCCAGATTTCGTTTAACTGGTTGCGATGGTCGACTACGTGTATATAGACGTCCTGGTGAACGCTACGCAGCCGCTACTGTATAGGAAGTGGTTAAATTTGGTCGTGGATCTGTGATGGTTTGGGCTGGATCAGTATAGACAACAGAACTGTTCTTGTTGTGGTTCCTGGTAGACTAAATGCCATGAATTATATCGAAAATATTTCGGAGGACGATGTGGTGCTTGCAGTTAGGGTTGCCATATTTTATAGTAACACTGTAGGGACATTAGTGCCGAGAAAATACACAGTCTGATTTTACTTGTCTAATCTAGCATTGACTTTATTATAAGAGATAGAAGAAAGATTTAAGGAACAATAATACATGAAATAATTCCTAATCGAAACAGCTTTTTTGTAACACAACATTCTTGTTCTTTATTGGAATATTCTTTGAAAATTTGTTTAATATAATATAACGGTAGGGATAATTATCTTTTAAATTCACAATGTTTTTAAATTAATATACCTACTTACGCAACCTTAATAAAACCATTGGTCACAAAATTGTAACATTAAGAAAAAAAACGATATAAAATATGAATATACACAGGGTCTTTCCGTAGAATTTTACTATGAGTTCCGATATTCTAAATTATGTCCAGTTTTTGAGAAAATCAGTGCCAACATGTACAAAAGAGGTTTCTTTGGGAGTTGGTTTTCCCAATAACTGGAGTCAATTCACAATTTATGTTTTCTGACCTGATCCAGTTTCTATGACAAAAAAATACCAGAACCGGTTGTAATTTGTTCGATATTTTTTCATTAATATGGTATGCAAATTTATTAAAATGAATACACATAAAAATACATACAAATATTGTTTCTATTTCAAAAAAAATTAAAAATAAGTTTGACAGCCGCTAGTAACCCCTAAATATTAATTTAAATTATGAAATAAATGCTGTAATTGTTATTCAGGTCATATAACATTTTAAAAAGGCCAAAAACATGTTTTCAAGGCCAAAAAAAGTCCAGCCTAAACTATAGTGTGTTGACACATGGTTTACACCCACGTAAGAGTGTCTTGTCTTCAATTTCCAAATCCATTATTTTCCTAAATGGAACACACAACGGTCAGTACAAAAAGCCCCCATTAAATGCAAAGCAACCTGCAATAACAAAATGAATGGGAAAAAATATAAATAATATTAGGAATCTTTTATTGCTTAAATATTCATAGATGTTCAGAATTGTTAAAATCCTTTAAATATTTTTTGTCGGGCTTAACACAATGAGATTTCCAAGAAAAAAGTAATTCAAAGTTACTACTCTAGCGCGGTTTAGATCGAACTGTGGCAATTTCTTATAATAAGATGTAAACCGCACAGTTTGTAAATTGTTTTGTAGCATTTCCGTGATGTAAAAATTCAAAAGATTTTTTTTGTAATACTTTGTATGTAAGGTTTATATATTAGCTATACGTTCTTTTTTGTTTTTCTTCATTTATTTTAATATCCCAGAGGCATTGGTAGCCATTATGTATATGTTTAATTTCTGAAACAAAAATATATTGAAAAAACTTATAGTATAGTATAAGGTATAACAGTGTTGTTACACACTGTTGCAGTGAGATGGGAAGAAAATAATAATTATTATTAAGTAAGTATCCATATAATTCCTGGTTTGTCAAAAATAAGGATTTACCGCTATTACATGATAAAAGTTTTCCCAGATGTCGATTAAAATTACGAAAAAATATAGTAGGTATACAAATAAAATAGCTACCAAACACGTCGGGACTTATATATATCGGGACGGATGGCAACCCTATGCTTGCTGCATATGGTGTCATCCTAATGCAGGACAATGCAAAGCCAAACACGGCATCACCAGAAACTTTTTACAAGAGCGTGGAATTCAGGTCATGGAATACCGGCGTTAAATCCTGACCTGAATCCTATTGAACACGTGTAGGACCAGCTTGACCGACGTGTTAGCAAGCACCCTAATCCACTACTAACCATACAGGAACTGACACAAGCCCTGATTGAGGAATGGGAAAGCATACCCCAAGAATCCTTCGCAGACTAGTCCGAATCATGCCACGCAGGTGTGAGGAAGTGATTCGTGCTCGTGGAGGGCATACACTGTATTAAACCTCACCAATCCACAGAAAACCCGACTGTCATCGATACTATGACAGTCACTTCCATTTTGTTTTGCGTTATTAATTTACACTTTAAGTGTAGTACACCTGAGAAAATAATCCGTCTGCATAATAAAAAAAGGAAAAAAAGAAAACACATCAGATCAGATTATCTTCTTAGTTGCAATTTGATGTCCTCAAAGTAATAAACTCGGACTGGTCCCTGGGGTCGTTAGGCACCATCGTCCAGTTTCTTCATAGCCTCACACACATCGTAAATATATCACGAGCGTTTTACCTGAGTCTGACCATGCGTCTTCTTCGACTCGGTTTTTTGTTGTTCGCCAACGTGTAAATGTCAATAGTAGAGACCTGTCTTCGCTAATTTATTTGCGAATTGTTACCACGAAAACCAATAAACCATGCCCTGGATTCGGTATATTCTTAGATTTAATACCCATGATGGTATGGTCGGATGGCCGATCCACAGAGATTAGATTGGACCATTAAATGTACTTAACCCATGTTGCGAATACGTAACTGTAACTTATATTACCTCGTTAAGCACACGGTTACACTTTATGTTGTTATGTCGGTACTGCGGAGTGCGTGCAATCTTACACGATGATGTTGTCGAGATAATGTTTTGCTAGCTTGCTGTGGTAGTTTTTCATAGTGTTTGCTATAGGAAGACGGTTAAGAACTATTACACTTCCTATCATGTCCTTTACAATGATGCACATTACCCTCCAAAGAAATAATATTCGAGAAAAAATTGAGAAAATAGTATATAAAAGCAACTTTCCCTGCTAACATGTCGAATAGAGTGGCCATGCTGAATAAGGGCGACAGCACGAGCAACTTGCACTTCACTAAGATGCCTAATTTTACATCTAATGACGTTTCTAATCAACGAAAATTGAGAACTGAATTCATTTGTCATCTTTAGTAGACTTTCATACGTGAAATCAAAGCATACTTGACATTTTTCCATTTTGTTTTGCGTTATTAATTTACATACACTGTAAATTATACAGGTTTCGAAAAAATTGTTCCCCTAATTTTTTTGAGTAGTGTGTTATCAGACCGAATAGATAAGTTATGTCTGTGTGGACATGACGCGTTCGGCATGTTAAGAATGCGCGGCAGTAACAAAAACTCTTTTTGAGTTGGTAATATACTACAAACTGCTGCCTCGTAGATGACCTTGAAACGATATTTACTAAACGCGACCTCAGCCCCATAAGGTTCTGTAAGTGACATTTTGCACAAAACTGATATTTTTGTTTGTTGGTTGTGCAATACACCTAACTATACAGGGCGAGTCATGGCATCGATATTACCCTGGTAAATCATTTTTCGATTTTATATAATATTCTGTTAAGTCTTTAATTTAGTCTTTAATTTATATTAGGTATGTCCAGAGATGTTAAATTACGGTAATTATTTTTTTTCGTAAATTACCGTTGAAATTAAGATAATTAATTTCAACTATTAAATTACCACGTATGTAAAAATTAGAAATGGTAAATTACGATGGCATAAATTACCGGGTAATTAAAAATTCAAAATGGTAAATTACGCTGGTTTAAATTACCGGGTAATTAAAAATTCTAAATGGTAAATTACGCCTGTTTAAATTACCAGGTAATTAAGAATTAAAACTGTTAAATTAAACAGATCACTGTAAGTTATGATTACTACTAATGTTAATAAAAATATTTGGTAAAACCTTAAATCATTATTTTGTGGATAACTAGCTATATCTGATCTTTTGCCTGATGTGATAGTACTAAAACCAAAACAAAGACTACATAGAAATACTATTTATAGCACTACTATAAAAACAGGAAAATCAAACAGAATAATAATAGTAGAAAACTTAAACAATTTAATTCTGTCCACATTCACAAAATAACTCTCCGATTCGCAGAGGGTTTTTGTCATTTGTCATTTGTCATTTTTCTAACACTGGCATATTTATTAAAAAGTGAATTCTGATAATAAATGGCTTCTGATTTCAGAGCTGCATTATCGGATTTGTTGGATTGGTTGCCATTGGCGAAGGGGCTTTCCACTTCTCTATTCATTAATTACAAAATATTAGTTCTGTATTTTCTCAAGTAATGTCGGATGATTTGGAATAGTAAAAATATAACATTTACGGGCAATGGGACTGTCATTAGATGTGTTAACTTTACTCATAGACCCATTTCCATTGGCTAAATGACACCTTGAATAATATTGTCACGCACGAGTCGACACTTCTCGACTGCTTAGGAGAGTGAGGCGCATTCATGCGTCTACTGATGGAAGGTCTTTGAAATTAATTTATAAATTCTGGTAAATTACCAACGGTAATTAAAATTGTCGGTAAATTAGCAACGGTAATTCAAATTGACGGTAAATTACCATCGGTAATTTACGCCGTAAATTACGGTAATTAAAACTCGGTAAATTACCATTAATTACGGTAATTAATTCTGTAATTTACGCGGTAAATTACGCTTTTACTTCCCTAGGTATGTCATATAGTAGAACTTATTTTTACCAGTTGGTTTGTGACCTTAATACCTTAATATTTCTTTGCATACAGGATATTTGGAAGTTCGTGAGCTTATTATTATACAGTGAGCGCGTATAGTATGGATACGGTTTGTTATTTGAAAAAAAACCTCGATTTTCAATGATCAAAATGCAGATATTTCCATCAAATTTAATTTCCTACCTTCAATTGTTTTCCATTTATGACATCATCAAATGACAACCCAATATATTCTGTACTGATATTGACAGATCTATTAATTGTCTTAAAGGTAATTCACAAAATTTCTCGCCAGACAATTTTCAGACAATTCAGACAATTTTCGAGAAAAGACAATTGAAAATTAGGGTAATACTATCAAGCTTTGTTTATGGTTTATGTTTATGGAAAGCAAATAGGCGTTTTCGATTCATTTATTTGCGCTAATTGCGAATCTGAGCTAAAAAAATGCATATCACGTCAGGTCTTTGCGTTTTTTTTTACGTTTGTCTTATCGAGCCGTCCGCACCCGACTTAAAGAAGAAAGATTTCAGAGAAAAGTGCAAATATTAAGGTTTACTGTGAGCCTATTTTGAGGTTTCTAGGACAATTAATAAAAAAATGGGGTAGCCATTTAAAAAAAGTGTCTATGACGTCATAGCCCAGTAATTGCTCAGTAATTTGTAAACCTTTAGTAATTCAATACGGGGAATTACTGAAGGTTATCCAAGTGTCAAAGATACTAGATTCAATTAAAATATTATGTTAATTCTAACTGGTTCAATTGTTTAATGAAATTTAAACCAAAATTTGCACTAATGTAAAATTGTCTTATTTTACGTTGTGTTTTATTTTACGTTTCCTTGTTAAATCTGAAAAAAATTAAATAAAAACGCTCAAAAGTTCACCTATAGATAATAGTGCAGATAGGCTGTGAATAAACTCTCACTAAACATACTATATCAACATTAATTTTTTATTTCTTTAATACATACTATTATACAACAGATTAAAAATTGACTCATAAAACCAGTGAATAATAATCTGTGTTTCACAATACTCCTTTTATACAGCATTAATCGTAAAATTACAGCAATTAAACAGCGGATTATAGCAGCTCCGGTAATTAACCGCAATGTCATCAGCTTTATTAACAAAAAAAAACTCTACACCCAGAGTGCTACGTATTAAAAGCGACATTAAATTCTTGCGTTTTAATCGTGCTCTAATTACTGCATAGGGTAGCCCCCATATTCGCTCTAAGTTGCAGCTATTATATGATTGATGAGAGTGGGCTTGTATAATGAATCGATATCATTACCTCAGACTAAGTACGAAATAATTGCGATGCCCCATTAGAAGCAATTTGCCGAAGCAACTCGGACATAACTACAAGAAGATTGACACACGTACCTCATGTATGTTATTTGCACCTGATTGAAGATTACAGCAGCAAAACGTTCCATTACATCAGCTTGTTCCAACTAACCGTTTGTTCCAACGAGATGATGGAAAGGTTGACCGATTAGGAATCTAGAAAATAAAAAAAAGAATCGTCTTAAAAGAGTTCATTATTCCTTTAAAAAAATCAACAATAAAAATTATAATGTTCTGAGGAAATTTTGGTGTGGACTACAAACATAGAAATGCTTTCCGATGGCAGTTGCGTCTGATTATTGTCTGCTGTAATACATTTATAAAATATAATTAAATGTTAACTATAAGAGCACAAGTTATTTTCTTCTGAACGTCTCTAGACTTGCACTCTGGAGTATTGTAGTGCGTGATTGTAGTGAGTTGGCAACCATGTTTACAATAGCGACGATTGTAAAAGCTCTATATCATCGACTAGAAACCTCAAACACAGTCCAGTTTGAATATTTGTACAAATAGAAAGCAATACATTTATTTCTTTAGGTTATACCATACGTCTAATGTAATAAATTCGAAATATTTTGGTGAGAAGTTTGCTACAGTTTGCTATTTGAATTGAGACGGGAGCCTTAAGGCAAAATTTTTTTGATAAGATTTGTTTTTAAGGTCCCTGCGCAGTAAATAACAAACGTATACCTGCCAATTTGTAATTTAGGAAAGCTCAACAGATCGTTTTAAGATACCCCGAGCGCGAGGTAAGATGTTTCTGGCCGGAAACAAGATATCTTTTATCCTTAATTGACACGTCCCCTTTTTATGCCGCTCGGTCATCGAATTTGTTCTTTTGGGATGCCTAACTACTAACCACTAATGTTTCCTCATCACACATGTACAAAAACCGTGCAGTATTTAAGAATGTCTTTAGACATTCGGGAATTATGGATGAGACAACACATCCACTAAACGACCACTGTGCGCTCTTAAGCCGGGGCTACACATTCGTATACTTGTCAAATATCAAATATTTGCCAGATATTAAATATTTGGCAAATATATTTGCCACGCAAATCGAACATTTTTGTTATTGATTGGTCTAAACGATGCCATGAGTGATTTATTTTTCCTTTTAAGTTCGTTCACCGAATATTTTTCATCCATCCTTCATTACCGGCTCATTTTTGTACACTATTCTATTTTACCGGCACAAATTTGTACACTATTCGTTTGTGATTTCGGACCGCCAGAGTTGCACTGCAACACTAAATGCATCGGACATTGATGCATCGCCACATAGCATTTTCTAACACGTGAAAATCTTCTTTGAGGACTTGCTACATGTACGTACCGAATGGGTACTAGCTATTTTTTTGATTAGTTCACCTTATTTGCACATTAGCTTTTTCAAATCAAACTGATGATTTGATTACGAACAAGCAAGGTTTTATTTTATAATGCCGACATATTTGTAATTACATAAGTGCAGAATTCACTGCGTACTAACAAGGGCATTCTTGTGGAAATTTACAAAACAAATCTTGACGAATCTGTTTGTTTCATTTTAATGATTTTTTGTTTAATTCATAAGCTTTATGTTTTATTAATTCGCAGCATCTAATTTTAACAGACTGTAAAACAATATAATTGATCATTTGATGTGAACTAGTTTAAATTATTATTTTAATGAGAATAAATATATATATTATTTAAATTAGGAAGATATTGCCCATAAAAGAAATGTTAGATATGGTTTCTTCGTCATCTTTAAAGTTCTACTAAATCCAATTGTACTACTAGGTTCGTTGTATAAATATGTCCTAATATTGTCTGAAATACAGATCAATTAGCTTCTGAAACAAAAATTTAAACAAATGAGCTTTCAAAATATAACCATTTTGTTGAATAAAAAAGCTACACAAAATTGTCTCTACTAGTAAAATATTTTTAACCGCTTTCGTTTCTCTTCAAATAATAAACATCATAAAAATCGACAAATATATAAATACAAGCAAATAAAGTATAATTTTCCAAATAAATTATTTTGTAGACTTGCTGTCTACAAAATTTTTATGATGTTTATTACTTGAAGAGAAACGAAAACGATTAAAAATTATTTAATAGTAGAGACAATTTTGTGTAGCCTTTTTATTTAACAAAAAGGTTATATTTTGAAAGCTCATAAAATAGTATCATCTATATTGTTCATAGAAAAGCATTAACTTAGGATACACTCTGTATATGGTGTACGTTTTTCTTGGAAAGAAACACAATTGCGTTTATGTGGACAGGTAAAAAAACAATATTTTTTTTAATTTCTGTCTGACGGTTTCCGGAAAACTGTCTATCTGAAGGTTTCACAAAATTACAATTTCATGCGGTTTTCGCCCTTTAGAAAAATCAAAAATCTTACTAATAATTACAAATCTATTGTCAATCTTCGTATACGACCTACTACACACAAAACGAAATTACAAAATGGAAAAATTAAATAGCGTACTAAAATGTTCATCGAGTACAAATAAATACACCAATATTTGTCGCCTTTGCATTTGCTATACCCACTTCAACTGGGTATTGCAAATACCAAGTATAAGGCGTAAAAACTCGTCCGCACAGCCGAACGTCGAATATATAAATTTATTTTAGAGGTGGACTCGCTACGAATTGAATAGAGCAGGTTTTCTTTCTTGACAAATATTCATATACTGGGCAATTATTTGATATTTCGCAAGTATACGAATGTGTAGCCCCAGCTTTATACGAATGAATCAGTACTTTCAAATTTTCCGACTGTTCTTTTCATAGTGGATGAATTTGGAACGTTATTTCTACCGAAAATTTGACGCAATTTACGATTTGGACCAATCAAACTTTCATTATTTTGAGACCTGTTATTGAAACCTGTATTAAGTCCAGAAAAACTCCACTATGGCAGATATAAAGTGCAAAAATTCTTAAACAGAGAAACATTAAAAGTGGTCATGCGCTTTGATTTATCAGGTATTTTGTTTTCAGAGCCCCTTATGGCGGAAATTATTATCCCAAGGTTTAGACGTTTTTTCCGCTTCTTGCTTTATAGTTAATTTCTGGCACGCATGTATCGTAAGGTAATTGTAAAATATGGCATCACCATAACCATACATCAACGTATGTACGTACGTACCACGCAGATTGTTGGAAAACAAAATGCTTCCTCAAATACAGCTTATTGATTTGGCATAGGGGATGTAATGATATATAGCCACACGAGTACGCAGATTGTTGCTGGTATTGAAATGCGGGGCCTATGGTATGCAAATTCAAAATGTCCAACGATGGAATGCATAATAATTATCCTTCGTTCGCATTGCTTGTAAATAATGATATGCTGCAAATGATGATTTTCTTTATTGGTAAAACTCTATGACGAATGACCATAGCTGTATCTATAGTAATAAGGCCTATAATGCAAGGATTCTCAGATACTATTGACAAATTTTACACAAATTGTTTTCCAACAGGTAAAAATACTGTATTTTAGGTTACACACTGTAGAAGAGATTTTTATCCAGTTCCTTTTTAAAATACTATCTGTATTATGATAGGTAACATAGTTTAAAATACGTCAAATTTATTTATATAAAACACATTTACTTTTAACGAACCAAACTTACAATAAAACTGGTACATAGTCTAGTCATTTTAGATGCTAAACAATTGAACGTCATAAATACTTTGCACACTTTTGAAAATAATATTGATTATTATTAAATTGATAGAAAAGATTACTTGTTTTTAAGAAATATATTCTTTTGAATTTAATCTTTTGGACCAAAACATATTTTGTTTGACACCAACAATATTAACTTCATTGAACACTCAAGTTTATTTGCTTGTAGAGATTAATTTATTTGGAATATTTATTTAAGTCAAATAAATATATTTTGATACAAACAAAAATTGCTTTCCTTTAAAGTAATGTATTTGTTTTGATTTAAAAAAACGTTTCTTTACACCAAAGAAATCTAATTGTGATTCAATCAAATATATTTGTATACAAGAAGAAATTTATTTCCACAGTGCATGCAGGTTCCGATTCCGGATTAGCGTACACTTTGGTACCCTAAGCTTGACTATAAGAAGGTCTGGGAAAACCCAACCAACTATGGTTGAGGATGTGCGACATCCCAAAAGGCGGTGACACGTGGAGTTTGCTCTACTGTACCCTCGAAAAAGCTCTTGCCAAGAATAGGTCGACATTAATTCCTTCAACAAACTAATAATTTCTTTAATAAAAGAACCATTTAGAAAATAAATTGGTTCCGGATTAGAAAATCCGCTTTTTTACCTTTTCCCAAACTTACATATTTTTAAGTAATTCTTTGTTTATGTACCCACATCTTTCTTCTTGAATATAGTGAAAATTTTGTTCTGCTAAGCTTAATACTTTGGGAGATATTGCTGCAAATATAGGTGGACAACATTTCATGATAAATTTTTATCATCACCGATTGTTTTTGATTAATTTCAATAATAATTTCATAATATCAAAGATTCAGTAAACACTTTGACTAATGTTCAGGACATTTTTCTGAATTTATTGGTATTATTTTCATAGGCGGGCGAATTATTTATTTGTCTACCCGAATCTAAAATGACAAGACTAAGTCAAAATACGTATGACGTCGGAAAAGTGATTGAAAATGCATTTCTTTTGAGTTGCATAAAGTTGCTACGATTATAACCTGTCTGAAATAAATATTATTAAATTTCAAATACCCAAAATTAAAATGAAAATTTTGCTTTTCTGATGTGAGATAGGTTTTGAGACATGCCATTTTCAAAAATAGGGTTTGATAATAGCGTAAGAAGTCAATTTTTGCAATGAAGAAAAAGGTGTAAAAAATTCAATCAGCAATACGATTGATCACTATCTTCAAAAATTAAACAGAAATGGGTTTATAGTAACATACACCTATTAGATCAATAGTGATATTTACTAGCGTGGACAAAGTTGGCAAGATCATTTTGCTTATCAAGTAAATCATTTATGGAGAGGCTTTTACCGAGATTTTTTGTTGTAACACAAAAGAAAGAAAAAAGAAAAAATATAGCAAATATCTCCCACAAAAATTGCAAGCACAGCAAATTTAATCCAGTATGAACACAGTTACAGGTTATTCCAATATTACTATCGCTTAGCATAGCTAGACATCATAGGATAACTCTTCTAAAAGTTTAAGTTTTGTTTGATTTTTGTCTAATAGACAAAAGGAAAACTCGGAAATAATGTTGCAACGTTTTCTTGTAGGTCAAATCAGAACTCAAATTACTGTAATCTGTTCCCTCACTCTAATATACACGTCCACAAACTTCGTCGTGCGAATTAAGAAAAAAAGCATCTACTTAATCGCTTCTCAGTAATTTATTGCATTCGATTTTAATTGCTATCAAATATGTGGCATTTAGGTCGGAGCTCGCACCCATTTACAATAAATTCACCACTGAATATTAATTACCTCTTAATATATGAAGATGTTAATGGTGTGGTCTCTCTACAGACTACAGAGAAATACCGCTCATACTACATACACTGTATCTTATGCATAGCATACGTATAATCGGGTACTGTCGAAATGCAAATGCAGTTTGATTTATGAGCTAGCGAACGGACATGATGAAAAACAGGAAAAGTGCAACCGCGCGGCGCGCTTATTTCATTTATGTCTCATTTAAATTACGGCGCTACGAGGAATACACATAAACACCATACACTGAGATAGATACAGAGTACGGACACCGGGTATTAGTTAATGTAATCCTCTTTTATCAATTTCCTCGAAGGGCATAAGCTGAAGCACACATTTCCAAGATGATTCATATATTATGGCCTCTGTTCCATGCTCAATATATTAGTGTAAGTTACTATGTTGAAAAATATAGTTAGTAATGATTATTGTATATAAATAGGTACTAGATAGTTCTGCTACACTAACATATCTAAAACCAATCTAAAAGATTAACCATCATTTGAACCTGAATTCCCAAAACTATGTACTTGACTATAATAGATCTCCTGACGTCCTATATTTACTTGATCCTAAACAAAAACCACCAACACTTCTCTGCGATCAGCATTTTTCACATTACACTGAACTATTTCGAAGGATTTAGCTATTTTTAGTCTCCTCTTTTGATTCTATTAGCAGTTAAACTAGTTTTTTTTTGCAATGAAAGAAACATCATCGAAACCCTTGAGTCGAAGATTTTCAGACGACACATTTTCTTTTGTTATGGAATTCTACTCTGCAAAAATGAATGCTCCAAAAAATTCTGTAATATAAAAATTCCAATCTGGAAAATGCTGTATTTTCTTCTACTTTGCGTCATTAATTTTATATAAATTTAGAAATTGTGGTTGCTATATTTAGAACCACAATTATTTAGGGTATTGTGCGGGTACCGTGTTGTTGTACTGTTCGTACTGTAGTAAACTGCCAACTTTGTAAAGTTGGGATAAAATCATGATCCTGATAAAATCTTACTGTGGATAATTTTACTCTACTTTAGCCACAAACTTTAATAAATAATTAACGGGGTGCAACTATGATCACAATAGAGATTGGCGGAACATCATTAACCCGCAACGGCTACTGTGATAAAAATTTACATGACAACCAGTGAATAAAGGAAATAGAAACACAACATAAAAAGTTAACTTAAAAACAGTGTCTAATAAATTATAATAGTCAGAATAGAAGTGTTTGGCGGTGACTGATAAAATATTTCGAAGAGCAAGAACTTACTAAAGAATTGTTATGTTATAACGCTTAACGTTTAATAGTGATGTCTACCTAATTCCGTTAGGTAGCCGTTGAGGCTTATACATGCACTTACACGCACTTATAATTGAAATCAAATTTTAATTTAGGTAAAGTACTTTATTAGAATAAATTACACTTAGTAACAATACATGCAATGGAGGGAACACAAATAGTTGCACACAACTAGAACTAAGGCGAAGTTGGACGCGACGTACAAAAAAAGAATACGGTATTGGCACGACGAGAATTCTGTCCAAAACGTTAGCGAAAACAAATACGTTACATAAACTAGGATATCCTCAACACTTTAGATGTACTATAGCTTGCTACGTGCATGCTGATATTCGATAAACTATTTATTGCACATATACAATCCCGCGGTAGTATTTGAACCCGATCATATCTACGATGTAGGTTTGATCTTAGCTTAACTCCGAATTCAGGTAAATGTGGTCATTGAAACATGTGGTATTTGTGGTATGTGGTATTTGAATGGGGGATTTGATGTTTAGTTGACGAGAATGATGCACGATCACTTACCAGAGTCGCAAAACATCACCGAAAACGTCATGCTGGCGTATTTTGATAAACAGAGCAAAACTAAGGAAGCCCCAACCCTATGTTAATACTATAGCATGCTACACGCATGTTTAAATCTGTATAGAATATAGATATTTTGCAGTTTATGCGATTGCAAGCGATTCCAAAAAGGGAAGTTGTGGAGAAAGATCGTTTGAGCAAATAATCCTACTATTCATTACTTAGATTTGGTTTGAAATGCATTTTTTCTTTCAAACTCCTTAAGAATCCCTGCCTCTCTCAAAACTACATAAATTTTACACGTTATTTTCGTTGCTCATAGCATGATTTTCTCAGTCATAAATTACACAGCATTGCATCATATTCACAGAAAACCCGCCATATGTGTGTAAGTACGTACGTAGTTCGTGTAACCTGGTAAGTAGCATCTACTTAGTATGCTGATGGCGGCTGTACAACAGCTAGTTAGGACGCTGATATCGCTTATCTGGACCGTATCAGGATGTCATCTCGCATCACATGCGCTGCACCGCACTCGCTTCCGACGTTCACAAATTAAGTGCAAGCGACTTTTTTCGGTCTCCAACCTACATGGGACATCTCAATAAAAGACTCCAATTACGTGCGCGGTACGTTTCATCGCGAAAAAATACGACGGACGTCTACAAAGATTTATCTGTGCGGTTTCACGATCAAACTTTCCACAAACATAAATTGCGACGTAATGTTTGTTGTTGTGCGAAAAAAATATGTAAATAAATGTGTAAATGTATGCTTATTTTCTCCTTAGGTATGATTCGGGTGTCCTAATAAATTGTATTAAATTTAAGATCTATTAATAATCTCTAATAATACTTGTGATAAAATGTTCCATATGAGACAAAAATGCCATGCTGCGAAGAAAAAATATAAACAGACTTCTGTTACAATTCTTTAATAAGTTAGAGATATTTAAAATACAGTTTTGTTCATATTTCAAACGCCTGTAAATTTTTAAGAAATTAAGAAAATGTACAGGGTGTTCCTAAATATCAAGTAAATACGAAAAGGGGTAAACATAGGTCCGCAAACGCTTCGTTGCCGATCTACAGGGTGTTGAAATTTCAAGAGTTTTTAGTTTTTTCTTTATAGCTCTTGTATCCTAGTTATAATTTTTAACAGTTGGTGGTGAATAAAATGTCAAAATAAATACAAACAAAGGTTATCTAAATCTAGCATTATAAGCATACCTACTACACCAATTATTTAAAAAATTTTAATTTCATCTAGCGAAACACAGACAAACTTTTATTTTCTTTTCTCGATAACGGTGGTAAATACGAAAAAACTACAAAGGATTAAAATGCTTTAGAACAAAACAAAATATGCATTTTGTATTTTGGAATCCACCAGCGGCGCACCGAAAAAAAGTTTATGAGGAGAAAAGGGGGCATGACCTCTGAAAAAATATCTCCTGTAGATTCTTAAAACCATTTGGTATGCCCAATGATATGTCCTACAGCGTAACCCATATTCCAAATTAGAGCTAAATATCCCAAAAACTACAAGAGCTATAAAGAAAAAACTAAAAAAATCTTGAAATTTCAACACCCTGTAGATCGGCAACGAAGCGTTTGCGGACCTATGTTTATATGAATTAGTCATTAAATAAGCCAAAGAATTGCCCCTTTTGGTATTTACATGATATTTAGGAACAGCCTAAATATATGAACTATATGAAGCTTTGTTTTCATATAATTTCATATAATCACAAATAATGATCGACGGTCATAATAATAATTTTAAAAATCAAAGTTAAAACGAATTTCTTTTTTAATTTAAAACAATCTGATGTGGCCATGCACATGACTTTATCATACTATAGCAGTGCCAAACGCTGATGTGCTGACAATGCTGTCAATAGAAGCAAAATATCTGTCAAATCCTGGCTAACTAGTTTTAATGCAGTACGAGCGATCTTGATGAAATAGAATTTGCTCATGCAGCTAAACTATAAATTCTACCAAAAAATTTCATAGACATAAATTGTACAAAATTTCTTCTACTTTAATTTATTATTTAACTATTTTGACAAAATTACAGAAATAGCAGTTCATTTGTAAAATTGTTGAAAAATGCAAACAGCTCCAATTCCTTTGGACACATTTGATCAAAAAGCTTTTTAGTTCTAAGTTTGGTCATGAAACTTCTAAATATGAAATTTCGTCGCGATACATTTAGTAATTTCTTTTTAGCCGATATTTTTTTCTACCTTGGTCAAAAATGTTCAGGGGACCCAAAAGGACATATTTCCGCTAATATCTCAAATTTTTTCGACACGATTACAATACTTTGTCATACTACGTATGTTCAAGTAAAAACGCCGCAAAGATGCAACTATTTGCAACAAGAACCAGATAACAAGGAGAAAAAAGTGACGAAGAAGGCATCTAAAAAACTGTAAAGTGAATCAAATTAAACAGATTAAGAGAATAATTTAAAAAAAAAAACAAAAATTCCAGTTCTGACGAAGAAAGTCACAGATTTAAAACAGATTGATTGAAGAAAGATTTAACTGAATTTGCAAGAACACGAAAAATGTATTACAAATAGGGCACAAAATATTTACTGTGTTTGTAACAACTGACTGCGAGACTGATTAGGATGATACTATTATAAGTCTGATAAAAACATTAATTTTGAAAAAGAAAAAGTTTCGCTTTTATGTTGAGACTCATTGGAAGGTTGTATTTTATAGAATGATTTAATTGCTATATTAAATTATATGTTTCAATATACCTGTTAAAAGACATTATGGGATGTTCAATTCAAAATTTCTTGAAAGTTCTCTCATTAAACGGCATTTTTATACAGGGTGTTTCTTAATAACATGCTAATATTCAAAGAGGTTATTCTTGGGCCTATTTTAAGAAAAAAAACTCATATGAACATGTGTCCTAAGGGTCTTAACTTTTGAACTACAAGGTGTTCAAGTTATAAGAAAAATTCCATATTATTAATTTTGATGACTTAAATACGTGACAACTAAACTAGGTAGACAACTATTAAACTGTTTTTATATACAAAACAAAATCTGCTTCTTACTAGATACGTTTTTAATCCTTGATATACCCAATTTCATAACAACGTACAAATGAATAAAATTTACTTTTTCTGCGAAAACCGTTTGTAAAAGGAAAAAAAATCAGGAGACCAAATTTGCTCAGAAAGGAATGAGGACTAAAAAATCATTTTTATTTTAAGAAAAAGCAGTGGCGTATCACCAACGGCAAAAATAAAAAAAATATGTTGTACAGCAGAAAATGTCTTTTAATGCGTAGAAGATGCGTACTATGTTTCACAAAAATATCTAGTGTCATACCAAAGTATAACATAAAGATATTTTTCTTAAAACTTTATCACCCTGTAGTTTAAAAGTTAAGACCTTTAGGACACATGTTCATGAGTTTTTTTTTCTCAAAATAGGCCCAAGAATAACCTCCTTAAGTATTAGCATGTTATTACGAAACACCCTGTATAGCCAAATAACGGACCTTTCGGTTTGTAATATTTGTCTTATTTTTATTTTTTAAAGAAAATACGTTTCCTTTCGCCAAAGGAATCAAATTTTGATTGAAAAAAATATATTATTAAAGAAGACGAGATTTCTGTCCTTTAAATTAATATTTTCGCTTTGCGTAAAAAATACGTTTAGGTACTTTTGTTTATAAAATCAAATTTTTATTCAAATTAAAATATTGTTAGTGTAAACACTTCATCCAACTGTATTGTTAGGTGGCCCTGTAAACTCTCTAATCACAGATCGGCCCATATGTTACTACTTTGACACCCTAACATCAGCAAATAGAAATAGCATTTGTAGGGGGAAATATTCAGTGATTATATGAATTATTTCTCTCAACATAAAACTCTACATAAAACATCAAAAAACAGTCACCATTTCGTTAATAACTCCCTCAAACTTGACATTACTAAGCAAGACACTGAATAATGTATGCAAAAACCATTATCACAGCTAGCTTTCTCGACTGCACGACTAATGTCCTCTCTTATATTGTTCCAGGTATGGTCACCAGAGAACTGCACGTGTTTCACTCGGACACACCAAGGAGTCATACATATACAGCATACAGTAATACAGTATACACTCTCCACTACTCTCCGCGACGTAATTATATGATAATTAAGCGTCAAACGTCTAAATATTAAGTGGATGTTGTTACGGCCATGCAGAGAAACATTTTATTATAGCTACATCTCAATGGTCACGGAAGTTTTGTACGCAAACGTTGGATATTTTTGTTTTACTGCTTCTATCATTGAGGTTTATTGGTTTGAGGTGTCAGTAAACATGGAAAATTGATTTCTTTTCGGTTGATAGGTGAACACTTCAATGCGGACATAAATATTCAATTTTAAAACTTGCCGTTTCACGTTTTAATATGCTGTCGTATAATGGGCAACAGTTAAAATTAATTACGGTTGTGTTTTATTGTGGTTTTATATTGTGAGATATCAATTGACATGTACCGTATTTCTACTATGTGAGACTTAATTTTATTATTTGCAAACAAATTATACATATATGGGAATTTATTTACTAGATAAATTTCGTTTATGACGGTGTATTACCTAACGTTGAAGAATGTTGCCATTCCATGTATCAACAATATTTTATTATGCTCAAGTACCGATGTTGCGATCTTACCATTATGGTTTTTGGGGAGGATTTGTGAAATTTTTGTCTTTATATATCTAAGTAAAACAATATTTTACGGTGATATGTAATCCCGTTTTGAAATTATGGGATGCAAAATTCCAAAAATTGCTCAAACACACAAAGTCAGTCAGATGTAAAAATGCCAGAATCATAGCCAAAATTTTGATTTAACAAACAGGGTGGTTGCAAAACAAGAACTAGTTAAATTAATTCGAATAAAGATCAGTTGTTAAATTAAATTTAAAAAAAATAAATTTAATTAATTACTGGGATATAAAAATTTTTTATATATAATATTTATATTTATAATATTTTATATCAATTTTAATATATCATCTTTTGTATTTTATCGTTCCTGCAGTGCTTACTTTATCGTTTGAGCTGTCAAAGTCAACATTATTATCAACAACACCTATGATAATTATACAGGTGTCCAACTATTTTACCAGCAAAAATGATTTTTAGAAAGTAAATGTTATTCTGAGTAAAGCTTTTCATATGGACCTAATTGTTTGCGGCGGTAACTTTTTAAGGGCTTGAAACCCTTAAAAAGTTACCGCCGCTTCAAAAATCAACAAAATAACGTAAAATAAACAATAAAATACATATTAAACAATGTAAAAAGGAAGAAAACACAAAATCTATACCCATATGAACAATAAAAGTAAATAAATTTAAGTAAAAAATTCAAAATATTGTAAATAAATTAAATAAACAATGAAGGAAAATATATGTAAAACTTATTAGAGATTTGTTTGTATTCAAGTAAATGTAGACAGACATAGATAGTTAGTCTAGAGTAAAAAGTTTCATGTCGACTTCTTGCGGTTTTCAATTCCTATAGAAATTAGAGCCGTTTGAAATACAGTTTTGCTGTTGAGTTTTGCAGGGAAAAAATTAAGACATCAAATTATTTTGACAGATGGAAAAATGTACATTCTTTAACGTCAGGTGTATTTCTTTTAAGATTGTTTGAATAAATACGTGGGCAAATATCTTAGAATTTTTAAGAGGTTTACCAAATGTGGTATTTTTTTGTAAAACGAAAACCTAGGGCCTACTTTAGAGCCATTTTCTCGAAATAAGTTTTGCTTTTAACAATCAAGTTGGTTGCTTGTTCCGCCATATGCCAAATGAGAATAAAAATCTGATGTGGCCAGGCACATATCTTCATCATACTATAAAGCAGTGCCAAATGGTGTCAAATGCTGATGTTTTGACAATACCTACACTCAATAGAATCGATATATCTGTCTAATCTTGGCTAACTAATTGTATTTTAATGCAGACACGATTGATCTCGATTAAATAAAACTCATGCACCTAAACTGTTATGTAATTTTATATATAGTATGATAAAGTCATGTGCCTGGCCACATCAGATTTTTTTTTGTTGGGGTTCCGCAAGAGTAAAAAGATTGAGAAACGCTGGTCTAGAGGTTAATTTGCACTAATATAATAATTAACAATAATAAGGTATGATATTTTACGTATATTCACACTAGTAACAGCAACAAAACTTAAAATAATCGAGCAACAAATCAAAATATACTAGCAAACAACCCTAAATCACTCAATATAAGACCGAAATACCTCATTTATATCGTGTAAGGCTACCCGCAATACGCGAAACGGCAACAATACAAACATTCCAATACGGGATTATCACATATTTGCAAGTGAGGTTAGTTGTACGCAAAAATAAACTTACCGGCCGACGATTGTTGTCACACTTCATCTCAAATAGTTGCTAGGCAGTCAAACAAATGCATTGGTAACACTTTTTGATTTGATTCACGTAATATTTATGCATATTTTGGAATTATAGAGGCAGCGACGAACAACGCGATAGAGCCAGTGCGGTGTTGGGACTGATAACGCGGTGGGGTGGGGAACACGCCTGCTTGGTTGTTCTTGAAATGCCTTTCGACGCAGGTGTTTTTTGCTGATTTCGGACTGCGTATGTGAACTTGTTTGCATGTTATAGGTTTGAGATGAAGGATGATTTTAATTTTAATGATTTTAAATGCGAAATAGCATTATTACGTGTGGAAATGTTTATTTATACTGAAAACAATGTATAATTTATTCCAAAATACCTAATACATACTGTAATTAGTTAATTGACTCTTATGTTAAATCTACCCAATTCTTGTATTACACAGCTGTTCGAGTATTTAAATCAGTAGTTTTACAGTGCTTACAAGCACTGTTAAGATACTAATAATTATACTAAAGATTGATGAAAATTCGCAACATGAAATTACCAAATTGTAAGATAAGATATACCTGGTGTAAATAGAGTAAGGAATAATTGTTATAACTTTTAAAGGTATCGGGACGAAACTTCATATTTAGAAATTTCACGACCAAACTTAGAGCTGAAAAGCTTTTTGTTTTCTAAGAGTCCAAAGGAACTGGATGTTTACTCTTTGGATTTTTTACGATTTTGCAAATGAGCCGCCATTTCTGTAATTTCGTCGAAATAGTTAAATAATAAATTGAAGTAGAGGAAATTCTGAATAATTTATGTCTATGACATATTTTTTGTAAAATTAATAGTTTAGCTGTATGAGCAAATTCTATTTGATCGAGATCGGTCGTGTCTGCACTAATATAAAACTAGTTAGCCAGGACTTGACAGATATTTTCATTCTAATGACAGTAGGTAGTGGTCAAACGATGTTCTGATGTTTTGACAATACCTAGTGTCAATAGTATTAAAATATCTGTGAAATCCTGGCTAACTAGTTTTATTTTAATGACACGACCGATCTCGATCTATAGAATCTCATACAGCGTAACTATTAATTTTATAATTTCATAATTTAGAAACGGGGTGACATATTACCATAAATTGTGGTATATTTCTATAACTATACGAAGACAACGATTATACCAAATTTCATCCAAATCCTCAGTGGTGAGGTCAAACATTATGTCGGTTTAACATTACCCTACAGCAAAACATTGATATGCATGTCAAAACTATCTATACTTCGTCCTTAATGATAGTAAAACCGTTCACAAAGTAGTGGTGTTCCCTTGGCGTAAAGCGTCTCTGTTGCAATCACATGCTTAATAACCATAACACATCAATTAAGCGACTTGTGAGCCCGTCGCTCGGTCGCTCGGTTCAAATGCTAAAACCTACACGTTATCCCGATTGCAGAGTACCTACTTCCTTGGCCTGTACATATACGGGCAAGTGAAGAAACTTCACCGCGGTACAAATAGAAAATATACCTCGGTTGGCGCGCGGACGACGAAGTCTGGACGGTGAAAAAGAACAAGTCTCTCTCCCTCGAGAGTGGAGAGTATAGAGGAGATATATATCGGGCGTATACAGTAAATCTACATTTCCTTTTCCACTTAAGCGGGCGATACCGGACAGTGATAGCGCTGTCCATTCACAAAGAGGGGTCCCATTGTGAACCGAAGATATACGCACACAGACACTCTTGATGATGTTGAGATGATCTCGGTATAGCACCGACCACAACTGATCTGATATTGCCCCTACCAGGGATATTCGAGACGTTGTTGGTTAGTGTTAAACCTAAGCTGGTTGTTCTTGATAATTTGGTCACCTGTTTTTGTAATTTCATTTATGAAAAAGATTAATCCAGGGTGATAATAAAACAGGTCATCTGACAATATAATTTTGATGCCAATTTTGATGCTGTATGTGTACATGTTCTGTGTATAGTCCAGTCATTCTAGATTGTGCATATGAAGATCAAATGCATACGCCATAGGTTATGGTTCTCGTAGTAATATATTAAAATGTTTAGAATAACAGTTAATAGGACAATTTATAAATAATGAAAAGCCATCGAACAATATTGTGCCTGTCAGACTTTAATCCTAAGTAAACGTGCCAAATTCCTTGAATCCAGTGGCGGATACATATGGGGGGCGCAGAGGACGCCCCACCCCCCTTGACGCGAATTTGTACCGAGGAGAAAGAAGCAAGCAGCCTTTGCATCAGACTTGATGACACCCATAGCTCAAGATGTCTTTTAACGCCCCCCCCCCCCCCCCCCTTGAGACTTCTGTATAGAACGGACATTTATAATGTCAACCGACAATCATCAAACAATCGCTTGACATTAGAACCGAATTTGCTAATGTCAACCGACTTGTTGACGGGGAATCGCCAAAAATTACTTGAATGAATTATGCTAAACTAAACGTTTATTTTCTAAATTTTGTCCGCTACAGTGTGTTATTTTTATTTTTAAGATTAAGTGTGTGAGAGGAGAAATGAAGAATTAAAGTGTGACAGGCACAATTGCTTGATGGCATTTCATTAATTAAAAATGTTCCACTAAAAATTGTTATTAATATACACAATAGACAAAAAATCTGGAATGACTGCCAACTTGAAAATCGATCAACCTGCGTAGCAAGCTGAGTAAAAACCTAATTTCAGATCAATTACTTCAAAATTAAGGCAGTTATCGTGTACACAGACAGACGGACAGACGGTCAGCTAAATATAAACAAGTCCATACCTGCCACGCTTCCTTACGGGTGTTACAAATGTTGTGAGTCTACTGTGCACTTATCAACCCATAATAATAAGTTTCTAATTTCTAACCAATGTCCTATTATTATTATTATTATAGTTCGAGGCACCAGTAATTTATATATCTGGAATACAACACACAACTCGCCCTTTCTAAGAATGTTAAACTATAAACACGGCTGTCCTAACACGAAGGTTTGTTACTATAAACGTCAACGGGTTACAATTTTAATCGTTCAATCTATTACAGTTTGCGACGCAAAAAATCTGTATATTAGGATAAAAACATCGTCCATGTAATGTTGCTGTCTAGTCCCAGATTGTACTGTATTTTTGTGAAAATAATTTTTATATCACATATATTTTTGTAGTACGCACTGAAGACGGGCTCACGCTCAAAATCGATCTGCACGAAATCAAATAAAGAAATTATTATTAAAATCGGAGAAGAATTTTATTTACTCGATTAACCAAAGACATCTGAGAATGGAGAAATTCCTTGCAGAATTTCAGAATATAACCTAAAAGTTTGACTGATCTTGACAATTGAGTGTTATGCTAAAAGTTGATTTTTTTCTTATAAGGTAACTGCAATTCGACTTCTTTTTAAATCGCTACAAGATAACAGTAATTAAGAAAATTCTAATAATATCTATGTAGGCTGACTAAAATTGCTTTATATTTTCATAATAATACGGTGTACTACTCCTTTAACCGCTATTATTTACAAATTTAGGGGTGTCGGAATTAGGTACATGTAAATATAGCACGTCCGTAAATCAGACATGTGTATCGGAATTGTGCACAAGAAATAACATCGTTTGCTATATTACAATTAATTGTACGCATTTTGTCTAAATTCCGACACTCGTGTCGGAAATTCCGACACGAGTGTCGGAATTACGGACATCAATAATTCCTAATTATTACAGGGTGTCGGCGTTATGATTATCAACCGTCCCTAATTCCGTCATATATATCGACAAGCATCATAGGAAATTATGAAATAAGACAGAATGGTGCAATACTAGCAACAGAGAGTAGCAGCGATTTTGGCATTAGCTACACTGCCGTGTTAATGAAATGTTAAAACGTAAAATTTTTAGTTTAATAATGCAGTTTGATTTTAAACTTCTCAGATCGGAGCGATATGATTAGTATGATTTGTTTAATCCTTTGTAATATTCTTGTCTATTAAACATTTCGCTTTAACAGACCAATAAAAAAACTATTCCTTCATATAGTTTTATCGGCAACAGTAAAAACTGAAGAAATTTGTACATACGACTTGTAAAAACAGCAATACAGCAATCTTCAATATCTTGTTTTGTTTGGATGCCCTCACACACCACTTGTCAGTTCAAAACGAGCACTTGTGAAAAACTCTTTTAAGGTTTACTTTGAGACAATTTTGTGTTTCCAGGGTATAACGTTCAGTAGCTATAAATGTGCAAAAACTACCATAATCATAAGTTTCGTAACGTTAACGTGGTAATACCACTAGAGGAATTGAAATTTGCTGTAACTTGAATTGATCATGGTAGATATGGACAATGGTCAGTGTGTACATGTTAAAAAAATCAAAATCTAAAGAAAAAACACAAATAATAAATATAGCCAGTTACATATATGTTAAAAATAGTCATTTCTTTCAATTTGCAGTTTGCGTATTCAAATATTCCTCCACAGAGTATAATATAATAATATGCTTGAAAAATTTAAAACTACAGTAGACTCTCCTACAACGCGGTTTAATATTACGCGTTCTATGAAAACCAGTTATATGAATTTGAGGATTGCAAATTTTGATGCATGCGCGTTGTACGAGAATCGTGTTATATGAAAATTTTTAGCGCGTTTGTAGTATTTCGCGGTGTAGGAACCGCGTTACAGGAGAGTCTACTGTATACTGTTTTCTGCAGCAGTTTTCTACAAAGAGTTATCCGTTCCTACAAAGATGTTTACAAATACTGACTTTTAAAAACCAATTAGCCATTTGGTTAAACGCGAATGAAGCACAAACGCGATTACTAAATCTCACGTTATGGCTTGCTCAAAATACACATTCTCCGAATTGACGGTACAGTTAGTTTCAATTTGTTTCCGAGTGAATATAATTGCCGGCAATCGTTACTTTTGGATTACTGTAACGAACCAAGAAGCAATTTGTTAGTCCGCTTAAGCGTATTTTAGAACGTTTTCCACTTACCACACCACACAACTCTGTTTATTTTCACTAAATGAGGTTATGGTACACGTTGAGAACTATTAATCCGCTGACTATATCAAACACGTGAGGATGATTAATTGATATAGTAGATGCCCAATTTGGCTCCACTGCTTGACAGGAAATAAAATATAAATAATATAACACTTGAACTTATTTTAATTTAATATTGCCTGAAGTGAAGTTTTGTTTGGTTTAATGAAGCAGATTATGATAAGAATAGCACAAACGATTCAAACAAATAATGTGTACACCTACTTGTTTAAGTATACATAAGAACCTGTGCGTCTGTACTCTACTGAATGGAGGTAGATATGGTATCAGTGGCGTAAACAAAGTAAGAAAATCCGTGGGCCGATTAAGTATCCCCATGAAGAGCAGGGCACAATGAAAAGAAATCACCATCTCCACGGAGACTATTAAAAAGAGCACGTGTTCTACGCTCCGAGCCAAAACCTACGCACTTTCTTTAGTTCTTCGATGCCGATGGTCCATTACCATTCGAACCAGACCACTCTTCTATTGCAGACCGTTGGTCGGTCCGGTTTGACTCGGATAGATCATTTAAATGCATACAGAGAAAGAGAGAGAGAGAGGTTGCAGTAGTTCAACTCTTAAGAAAACATTGTAGGAGAAGTGACATTGAGAAAAATATTGTTGATTTAAAACAATATAAAAAAAGGCTTTGATAAATATCTAGATAGTAGACTTCCGCGGTCTGCGGTAATGGGTAGAATGAAAAAAAAATTAATACATATATTTTGCTGAATATTTTGAAGTAAATACGCCATGTCATAAGAATAAAAGTCTCGTCTTTACTCCATATATTTGAAGTCTGAAGCAACTGTTATGGCAGGGTTTACGGTAAAATTGTATTCCGTAATATATTATAAACAAAGGACGACCACCTGTGTCCAAGACTATAGTTTCGGGCTTTGTACATAATTTCTATATCACATTTCTAAGGACAATGATATTATTGGAATTGAAAGTGAATAGGCATTTTTGATACATTTTCTATGCTGAATACGAATCAGGTCTAAAAAATGTGTATTTTGTTTCTGAAAGCGTAAACACAGGGTGTACACATATTCTCAAAACGTGAGAAAATTATATGCTTGCGGCTATTGCTTTAGATGACAGTTTATATTTACTTGGCTTGAAACATTTTCGTTCATTTAAGAATTCTTGTACTCACACTCCAAGAGCATACCTAACCTAACCTTAAATATTTCAATAGAGTAATAGAAATAACGTTATAAATAATACATTTACAGATCATATATTAATTGTTATATTAAAAAGTTCAAATATTTCGTAAATTACGTAAATTATGCATAATAGTCAAGTGAAAATAAATATCTTTTTACCGGTATAATGGAATGTAATAAATCTTATTTCTAGTATAATGTAGTGTATTTCTCCATGACATCCATAGTTAAATTTAACAATTGTGTACTAATTTTAAACAATTCGTTACTTTTTTTTTAGAAACTAAAACACAATAGCTTTATTTTAATATTTTTTTGCATTTTCAGGCAAGCTTATTCATAGCTTCCTTAAAGTAGGTGTCGATTTCAAACTTCAGGTCGGTTCTTAAGATGCAAGATTTCCTACTAACTATCGAGAAATTATGGTATTTGAAAGATAAATCCATAATAATTAAATACTTGTCCTGTAGATAATCCTTAATCTAAATTTAAGCAAACAAACCTTTGTTTTTAATTTCACATGCATTCTCTACAGGAATAGAATAATTACTTCGGATTCATGTAAACCTTTCAGATGCAATAGTTGCTAACTAGTTGGTGCAGAATCTTGTATCGAATAACTGGTCTAAAGTGAGGTTGAACTCGACTCTTGAGAATGAGCATATTGATTCAAGTAAATAAGTTCATATATAAAAAGTAATTTTTCAATCAATTTTTCAAATTCAATCAAATATGATCCTCATCTTGAACGAATAATATCTATACCAGGGATGTGCAACCTTTTCTAACAGCGGGCCAGCTACAAACTAAAAATTTTTTTGCGAACTGCAAGTAAGCAACTTACGAAAATACAAACGGTGAATGATCAACTTTATTAACAAAATAAACCTAATACAAAAAAATACATAAATGAAACACTCATTAATAGAAATACTGCTAAAAAAGGGCGAAAGATATATGTGGAGAAACATTAATTATTTAATGAGAAATTTGGCATTGCTTCTTTGCTATCAATTGGTCTAAATTTGCAGATATAGACGACACAGCAACTCGCACGCAGCTTTTAATTATTTTCATTGCTGAAAATAATTGTTTGCAAACATAAGTGCTTCCAAAAAGTGTCATTTTGTCATTGTGTCAAAAAGTCGCTTTGCATGTGCGGCTAATCGTGGGAATTTGTGTAAATTGAAGTAATTTTGATAAAAATTATGTATGTCGAAATTTTGAAATTTATTTTTTAAATCCGTGTCGTTTTGTAAATCTATTAATTTCATTTGTAACTCATCCGGTACTGTTTCCACTTCTACATTGAATGTTGAAGAAAAAAATGTTAAAACTAAGAACAGTTTTTTCTGATCTAAATATTTTAAATCATTATTCAAATTCCGTTAATAATTTTTGTAAACGAAGGGCATATTTTCGGGTTTCAGAAGGATTTTCTTTTTCTTAAGAGTGAAACATGTGACCTGTTGTTTGACAACAGATCGTGTCAAATTTTGAGTTTGCTTTCAAAAGTGTTAATTTTGTCAAACATGTGAATAAACTGGCTTTTTCCTTTAAGTTCCATGTTTAAGTCATTCAAATGCCGAGTTATATCGACAAGAAAGGCAAAATCACACATCCAACGGATATTCTTTCATTTCCACAAACAATTGAATATCATGTTTTAAATTACTTTTTAGCATAGCACCTTTGCCCAACCAACGCACTTCTGTGTTCACCATATTCACTTCTCAAAGCGTCTAAAAATTCTTTATGTTAGCGATGATTTAACGCTCGAGATTTGAGAAAATTTATAAGTTTTCTTACAGGGGTGGTGACATTGGACATATTTAAAATTTTTGCGCAAAGATTCTGTTGGTGAATTATGCAATGGTTAACAAATATTTCTCTGCCTGTTAAGGTTTTAATTTCATTAAATAACGTTCCCACGACACCTACATGCATGCTTGCCATGGCTGGTGCTCCATCGGTTGATATGCCGACAATATTATCCAACGAAATTGATAAGTTCTCCAACATCGATTTTAGTTCATTGTTACTTTACCTGTTGTAGATCCTTTCATTGGAATCAATGAACCCAGTTCTTCAGTTATATTAAAATTTGCATCGATTCCTCTTACAAATATCGCTAGATGTGATGTGTCGCTGATGTCACAGCTTTCATCAAGTGCCAAAGAACACCATTCTAATTTTTTAATGCATTCACGTAAAGTTGCAATTATGTTTTCAGACATTGTAAATATTGTAAATCTTGATAAACTGATTTTGGAAATATTGTCCTTTTTATCAGGATAGCTATTTCTGCAACAGCAGTTAAACATTCCTTAATTATCTCGCCATCAGCAAATAGTTTCATATTTTTTGCTAAAATTTGACTCAGTGTAACTAGCTTTCACTGCCAATTCTGATGAAATGCTTTGAACTTTGAATATATTTTCTTGTTGTTTTAAACATTTCTCTAACTGATTCAATTGATCCTTCCGCATTTGGCCTTGGATGCTTACATAATTTGTCTCATGTTTAATATTATATTCCTTTGAAACGGATACTGAATCTGAGCATAAAAGGCTAACAGCTTTATCTTTCACCACAGTGAAACAGTAATACAATTTCCATTTTTCATTAAATTTTCTATTTGCATCCCCAACTTTTCGCTTTTTTTTTGTTTGTTGGTAGGACATATTTGCAACTATAACAATAGGTATAGCAAGTGTTTAAGTAATTTTCAAATTTAAAAATGGTCCTTACCTTTTTTATTACGGTTGTTTAAAAAAAAGTACCCACACAACTTGTGTGGGAACTTCCCCAAGTTCTATGATTTGTGAAAATACTTTTAATTAAACTTGAAGATCTCTAGTCTTTGCTGTCGGCATCATTTCAAAAATTAGGTTGCGGAACACTGTAAAAATGTAGTTAAATTTTAAAATCTTTGGAGGGCCGCACGAAAAAGTACGGAGGGATGCGGCCCGCGGGCCGCGGGTTGCTCATCCCTGATCTAGACTATACTATAATTTCAGTTTAAGAAAATTTATTCTCAAAGAAAATATTCAGTTGGATGGATAGTAGATGGATAGTTTTCTTAATTGAATAATATCTATATTCATTTCAAGAAATTATTTTCCCAGATATTAAAGCATATGATATTTTCACTTTAATAATATCCCTTTATTCTCAACTGGAGAAAATATCTACTTGCGGCTATAGCAAAATAATCATTTACTTGGTCGGAAGCACATTGATTTGAGTGTAGTATTTATTTTTCTTGTGTACATTAGTACCAAGAAACTCCGTATTTCAAGCTCCGTTAAAATTATTCTGTGAGACTTTTTCAAGTATTCTATGAAATCCACTTCAATCGTTATACATTTTAAACATTCTCAAAAAATAGCAGTTTTAAAATCATGTCCAAAAACCTGTGACGTATATTAGGAACATCCGCTCCATGTATTAGGAGCACATAGTTACTTATGTAAGTGAAATTGCATTTATTCATACAAACTGGAGCATAAACTCGCACTTTATGCTCATGCTCATTAGTGATCTTGCTACAGAGTGCAAAATGTTTGACTCTATACCAAAATAACAAAGAAACAAGTTTTTCTTTTACTTTTGGTATAGAAGATCCTATAAATGTAAATATTTGAAGGTACGACTTGTATGTTTAACACATCAGTTCTAGGCAGCATCAAAATAAACAATTTTGGCCAATAAATCCATTTCCAGAGAAATTTGCCAAAAATCTAGAGTCTTACATGACTGGCCCAAACATGGAAATCGGACGAAAGAAAAATCCTTCAAAATAGCCAAAAACAAATCAAAAATTGATCAGAAAAACTATGATTTTCTGTTTGGACGGTCAACGTTCTCTGCACTTGCTAGTTGCTCCGATAACTCCGACTCCGCGGCACGTGTACGGAAAACTTCCCGGAATCTTCCGCTTTTATTTATACAATACCGTCATTATTTAACCATATTCTAATATATCATCGTGCACGTGTTACACAGAATCAATTGTGCTCGCATGAAACTTATTATTACCGGTGCACACAATGGCGGTGGGTGTCTCTGAATGAACTCCGAGCGCTCCGCTCAGCTCTGAGCCGAGAGCCAGCCAGCTCGCTCCAGCAAAACCATTGGCCACGGTTCTCTCTCTGTACGCGGCAATGGCATGCAAATTACCGTGGTCGGGATCCACGCAGCATAGACAATGGACTCTAACGCATGTTATTACGTGGCTTATCTTTCGCTTTTCATTATGTTGCTCCTTTTTTGAGGGGGTTCTTACGTTGGTCAGATCGTGGATGGATCTACTCGGAAATGTATAAGAACAGTACCGTGTGTAGGAGACCTCCAAAGGTTTTATGGTTATGGCGAATAATTGACGAAAGGATTTTAGTTGTTTGGTTACCTACAACCCAACATTTTAAAAAGATTCGTGCACCTGAATTGCGTTAAATCACTGAAATACCGACTTTAAAAACTTCCTACTATAGTCGATACATTTTTGACATGTTTTGTAGTATTACGGTCTCGACAAAGGTAAATAAGTTACACTGTGAACGTAAACATCATTACGTCTGTTATAAAACCTGATATATTGGCGATTGTTACCTTACAAGAAATATCGAAACATTGCTTCAAAAAATATTGTTTTTGGGAAATAAAATTTATTATTATTATTATATAACTATTTCTACGAAATTACTGAAATGGCGGATATTTTGCAAAGCGTTGAAAAATGATAAGTGTAAACTTCCAGTTCCGTTGGACCCTTTTGAACAAAAAGCTTTTCAGCTCTATGTTTGGTCATAAAATTTTTAAATATAAAGATGTTTCCCTATACCTTTAGTAGTTTCTCCGGGTACACACACAGAGAGATTTTTTTTACCTTTGTCAAAAATTTTTAGGGGATCCAAAAGGACATATTTCCGCTAAAATCTCAACTTCCTTTCTCGACACTATTACAATACTTTATCATACTACGTATCATAACGTAAAAATGGGTTAATCGGACAAAAAAGAAGGCGAATTTCTAAAAGTATTATTTTATACGAAAATACCTGTTTTCAGAAAAACGAATTCAAAATATTTCAATTGTTCTTTTTTATAAAAAACAAATTATTGAGGTCAAATGAATAAAATTGCTTGTATAGAAGAAAATTGACACCATGAATGTTATATTATTAAGCAAATGAAAATATATACAGTGTATTCCCAGATTGATCTAACTATACCTGTAGACCATTATATATGTCCATGTATATGTTACGGTCATAGTGATAAATAGGTTATTATTAATAATTACCGGTTATTATTAATAATAGCCAAGTGGCGAGGTTAAAGTGAAGAATTTATCACATGAACCGGCTATTATTAATAATTTCCAGCATGCTGTGGTCAATGTGATAAATTTCAATTCGATATTGCATTAAGGTGATGCTACAATATAATAGAGCCTCAGATTTGGAATTCTGTTAGTATCTACATAATCGCCACACAACGAATCTATGCGCTGGGTTTTCAGTGTTGGGCCTTTAGGGACGTTAGTCCTGACTAACTTATTACTACTCATGACTAGAATAAGAAAGTATATTATTCTATGAGCAAGTAATAATGTAAGCAATTTCTCACGAGAACGAAACGTTCAAGTGAGAAATTGCCATTACTTGCGAATAGAATACTATACTTTTACTACGACCATGCAATGAACTTTTATAAATTAATTTATTGCATATAGGGACAGCTGTATGTCACTATGACGGTTTACAGGATTTTGACAGATTAAAATTGTTTGGTGCGCTTGTCACTTAGCGACGTTGTCAACGGTTTGCCAATGTCGCTAAGCAGTGTATCAAAACACAATGGAAATGAAAAATCCAGAGCTGTGATTGGTTCTAGAGCCGTGAGAAATGCAATATTTCTCACGACTCGTGAGGTATGAGGAGCCAGGAATGAAATATTTGCCATGTGTGTGGGGAATGGTTAGTATAACTTATCATAAATTGCCATGATAATGAATGCATTCATCAATAGGAGTAGAAAAAAATATTTAATTATTTAAGTCGAAAACATATTCTAAATAACATCGAAACAATATTATATTATTTCGATCCAATTATCCATTAAACAATTAAGAGATCTATCAAAATCACTAAGAATAATTTATTTAAATATAGAACTATGAGAAAATCTCAGAGCTTGTAGTGAATGAAAAAAATGCTAAAATACACACAACTGTAAAAAATTCAATTTCCGGTCGTCAATTGTTACGACGTCATCGATATTTTTTGGCAACCTTAATGTTATTCTTATTGACTTTCGAAGATCTTTTAATTGTCTAAATGGTAGCGGAAACATTTTATGGCCTTACATCAGAAAATTTTCGACGAAAAGAAAATTGAAAAGTATAAAATTTAATAACTTTTCTAAATTGACTATGAAATTGCATTTTGGGTAGAATTATTTGCCCTAAAAACAAATCTGGGCTCACCATTTTCTGTCACGTAAAGTTTTCTAAATAAATTGAGTCAAAGTGTAAAAAAAATATTTTGGTAATTTTTACAAATTTATACCAGCTGAACCGATTGTCCTAGAAACCTCAAAATGGTCTCATAAAAAACCTTAATCTTTGCACTTTTACCTGAAGTCCTGAAAGTTGGTTCACAAATGTATTCACAAAGTATCTACAGCGATTCTTTAAGTGGGTGCCTCCATAAAAAAAAAACAATAAAAAATGCATTAACCTGACATGATATGCAACTTTCAAGCTCGGATCCGCATTCAGCGCAAATCAACCAATCGAAAACCCCTATTCGCTTTCCATAAAAAGACAATTAACAAAACCTTCAATACCAGTAAAAAAATATGGATTCACCACTTAAAAAAATGTTAGGTCGAAACCAATTGATAGTCGGTAATGTGTTATAATTATGTCTATTTTGATAATAATTAAAGCACTATGTGTACTAGGATTTCTGAAACAACGAACAGTTAACTTCACATTATTATAACAAATACTCAGGAACTGCATACCACGCATCTTCAGCAAATAGCTTCATGTAATTTATGACATAATAGACTAGCGACTAGACATTACAGAAACTTTTCTCGCAGCAGCAGCAACAACAACAAATAACGTCTTAACGTCACATTCGCATTAACGTTAAAGTAATGACGTGCGTAACGCTAAACAATTCCACAATTCCGCGCTTATAGAGACATGAGTACATTCACGACTATTGAACAGAGAACAAATGACTGCTATTTATAACTTACTATCGATTCACACTACGGAAAACGAGTAACTACACAGCAACGCTTTTTACCAACTTGAATTTACTTTTTTGTATTTTGTATTTTAAAATTGAAGATCATGACCACCGTGAGAAATGTACATAACTACCGACTAATTGCTTCCATAAACCATAAAAATTCTTCCTGAATTTACCTCAATTTGCTCTCATAATCGACTTTAGCATTAACTTTACCATTAACGGTACCCCATGTAACCTGTATATCGTTCAGTTTTTGTTCCGAGCATTAAACAACTTTATACTGCTGAAAGAGCTTGGCAAACTGATGTAAGAAAATTGATACATTCCGAACGATGTTGAGACTTAATAACCTTGTGGGAATTGGGACTTATACAGGAAAATGGGACTCTGTAAGTGTTAATATACTTAAATGCTAATTTTAATTACACATTTGCGTGCATATCCGCGTGTTGCTGTTTGATGTTAATTTGCCATTGCTTCTTGTCTTGTAGTTTATTGGAAATATGGTAATGGAATATTGTGAATAAACCTCGCATATTTCACATAGTAATCACGTTGGTTCGTAAATAAGTAATGTTTTTTGTTAAATAAGTTGCTATAAATTATTAGCTTGTACTTATACAATGAGGAAATGAATCGGATTTCTTTCTTTTAAGTGGATGATTCAAATTATTATTAGTATGTATTCAAAACTACATACTTTAACGGAATTCAAAGTAACAAAGAAAGTGTTTTTACTTTCAGTGGCTTTTAGTACAATAGTAACAGAATAAGGTAAACGTCCCAAATTTAGACACTGTCCTAAATTCCGACATATTTCTATCTAGTTGGATAAAATAACAAATCTACAACTTTGAACTTTATTTTAGGACATCCGGTTTGTTGATTTGACATTACACTTATCAACACACAATTGCTTCTTATTCTACCAATGTTCTAACGGTCAGAATATAACCTAGAAGTTTGACTGATCTTGATAATTGAGTGTTATGCTAAAAGTTGATTTTTTCCTTATAAGGTAACTGCAATTCGACCTTTTTACATCGCTAAAGGATACCAGTAATTAAGAAAATTCTAATAATATCTATTTAGGCTGACTAAGAATGCTTTATATTTTCATAATAATACGGTGTACTACTCTTTTTACCACTATTATTTACAAATTCAGGGGTGTCGGAATTAGGTACATGTAAATATAGCACGTCCGTAAATCAGACATGTCTGTCGGAATTGTGTACATGGTTAGAAGTAATACATATGGCTCTATTGCTGTCTTTACACAAGAAAATAACATATTTTACATCGTTTGTTATATTACAATCAATTGTACGCATTTTGTCCAATAATATCAATAATATGCCGTAATTACTACAGGAATTACGATCATCAATAGTTGCTAATTCCGTCAAAAGTATCGATAGGCATCATAGGAGATGATGAAGTAAGACAATGATGCAACACAAGCAGCAGAGAGTAGCGATTTTGGCATTAATACACCACCTTTGGTGATAAGAGTTGAACTCATGCCACCTCCATTAAAAGAATCATCAGTCTTGCCTGAAGCATTCAAATAAAGTAAAAAAGAAACTGATGCTTGGAGAGAATATTTGTTAATAAAAAAGAAGGAAGCACAAAAGAAAATCATTCTAGAGAAATTAGAAAGGAAGCGAAAAAGGAACAGAATAAAAATCTGCGCCAAGAAAAAGAGAACACTTAAAATTCCAGATGCAAGAAAAATTAAAATACAAATGACGTAGAGGGGGCAGACTGAAGAAGATTAAGGACTAACTTTCTACTGTGTTTCATTAAAAATGGTAAATGTTTAACATTTCTTAATAATAAATCTTATTTAACAATATTTAAAACACTTAGTATTTTCTTGAATGTGTATATTTGTCGGAATAACGTACAACAAGTGTCTGACTTAGGACCACTGTCTGAATTAGGTTCACTGAGGTGTCGGATTTCGGATCAAAGTATACGCTTAGTGTCGGAATTAGGAGCAATTGTTAAACTTATAAAATATAATATAAATTACAGAACTATAATCAATTTTCTTTAAAAATGAATAGCAAGATATCTTTAGAAGGAAAATATTTCATAGAATTGATTGCAACAACCATTTTTTCTAGATTTACCACCATTATCTCTACCATTGACACATTTCAACGAACCATACACAATAATTAATACAAATTGACAAGCACTTAATCACCATTTAATACACTTAACGCTGACATAGCAATTGTCATGCTTGTAGCTTGTAGCTTGTACGATTTTTTATCGCACCACATGCAAATGACACGTTCAATGTTGCACCATTTCATCTGAGCACCAAAACCTGAAAGTGTGTGACCTTTAACACCGTTCGACAACCAGTTATTAACTAAAGTGGTCAGTTCTATTGTTCCAGAGTGAAAGAATTGTTCTTTTCGTGTATCACACCATGCGGCCTGTACCAAAAAGCCTAATGACAACCTACAGAATAACAGAACGAAACATTAGTCAATGGGGTTCAATTTTACCACTTTCATTGTCTTATTGAATCGTTCCACATTGACATTCAATGCAGAGTTGGCATTGTGTTTGTGTGCCGGGCTGTCGTAGTTGTTGAATAACACTAATTTACTGCGTGGAGTAATCTAGTTCTCCCTATTATTAATTTGATTATTATTGTTGTGCTCGGTCGGACCATTAATTATTGGTAGAATGACAGAGGGCACGTGTTGGTTTGATTGTATGGTATGGCATAAGGTATGCTTTTCATAATATGAAATCACACGTTGTGTTGCGCTTGTGTTGGATTGAGTTGTACTGTTTGTGGTTTGAACTCTCAATAATGTTTTTAGGTTAGAATGGTTTTATTCCATAGTAAATTTCTGATTAGTTGAATTTGATTTTTGACTGTTTCCTGTATACATTTAGTAGAACTACACCTACTTTTTTGGAAGCTGATTGATATTTTTATTTAATAATATTTTCAGTTTGTTATATAGTGTATTTGACTTAGTGATTGGTGTATTAACATAAGTGCTAGTTATAAAAAATACCTGTCACTTATATCTTTCTGATTAACATTTACTTGATAATTTATAATTTATTAATATGCAATGTATTATTTATAACGGTATTGAGACCGGTGTGTAAAACGCGCTGTATATTTTACATCACATATCTAGATTTAATTTATTACAGGTGTAATAATTATTTATTACCAGAGCGACAGGTGGCTATTATAATCCCAATTCATGAAAATTAATAGTATTAATATTGTGCTGCGCTATTATTATTATAATACACTTTTATTCTTAACAAAACAAATGAACTTAAAATAGTCGTTAGATAAAAAATCTGATGTGGCCAGGCACATGACTTTATCATACTACATATAAAATTAATAGTTTAGCTACATGAGACTCTATTTGATCGTGATCGGCCTTATCTGCATTAAAATAAAACTACTAGCACTAGACAATATGTCGATTAAAGCTGCGTTCGGATATCGTACTCCGTTGACACCGGGTACACTGTCCAAATGACACTTACGTGTTATTGGGTGTAAAAAGTGTAATGCAATATGCGAACGCAGCTTATATTGACAGGAGCTATTGCCAAAACATTAGCGTTTGACACCAAGACTACCTACTGTCATTAGAATCAAAAAATCTCACAAATCCTGGCTACTAGTTTTCATGCAGTACGACCGATCTCGTAGAAATAGAATTTGCTCATGCAGCTAAACTATTGATTGTACCAAAAAATGTCATAGTGGTAAATGATTCAGAATTTCCTCATCTTTATTTTATTATTTAACTATTTCGACGAAATTCCAGAAATGGCGGCTTACTTGCAAAATCTTTTAAAAATGCTAAGACTAAACCTCCAGTTCCTTTGGACCCTCTTCAACAGAAAGCTTTTCAGCTCTAAGTTTGGTTATGAAACTTCTAAATATGAAGTTTCGTCCCGATACCTTAAGTAGTTTCTCCGGAATCGTCGCCACAAAAAACGGGTACACAGTGTACACACACACACACACAGACATTTTTTGTACCTTGGTCAAAAATGTTCAGGGGACCCAAAAAGACATATTTCCGCTAAAATCAAAAAATTTTTTTTGGCACAATTACAATACAATACATACAATACATACTGCGTATGATAAAATAAAAATGTTAGCCATAAAAGGGGTCTAAAATCTTGTGAGTATGATAATATTATATCTGCCAATAGAGAGAAAATGGATACAAAAATCTAGTACTTTAGGGGGGGGGGGGGGTGTGAGAGAGGTTTCGATACAAATTTTGTTTTAAAGTTCTAAAACCTAATAATACTGTGCCAGTGAATATACAATATAACCGCAACATACGTAAAATGTTTTGAAAAATCTCTTCAATTGGTAATGGTATAATATTGTTTGTTATACCTGTAAATATAGAGGGTTAGCCAAAATTACCGGAACACCTAATAATAATTCTCCAATCGTAAGTAATTTCAAAAAAAGTTTCAAATAAAAGTTTTTCTTTTTTGTTTAAACCTTATCTTTTTCTAACAGAACACCCTTATGTTTTATCTATATATTTTAATACTAAGATTAATTCTAAGAGTTTGATGCAGGAATTGATTTAGTATAAAATGCATTATTCTTCAGTTATAAGCAATTAATCAAAATATAACTAGATATGAATAGGTATACGGATATACCGTAGCATACGGACGGATGATGATAAAAAAATTAAAATTAAAAGAAAAATAAAAATAAAAAAAGAATAAATAAAAAAATTTAAATTAAAAAAAAATTAAAATTTACATCCCGCCTGTATATCACCATCTTCTATACTTTGATTATTAATTAATCAAAATTCATGAACTTTTACTTTTAACAATACAAGTAAAAAATAAAAAATCCAAAAGTAAATAACAACACAATTAACTAGAATTAAATTAAATGCTCCAACTGCCACGTTAAAATAAATATGTGTACGTATGTGGGAAAATATTCTTAATTTAAAAGTGAGGAGTTTTGATTAATTGTTCATAATTCAAAAATAATGCAGTTTCAAAAAAAATTATTTCTGCAAAATGTTCTTAACACAAGTTCTCACAAGTGTTCTATTAGCAAATGGAAATTTGGCAAATTTTCATGATAAAATGATCCTTCGATCCTTTATTTATGAGTAGGTATGTTTACTGAATAGAATATCATTTATTAAAAAGCTCTATAAATGCACGATCTCTATTAATGCATAATTTGTTATAGCCATTCAAACGACTCCATTATAGCCAATCGAACATATGCAAAATAAAACCATCCAATCAAAATGTTTCGTTATCCAGGCACACAGTCCAGAACTGTCAGTGCCAAATTACATAAATGGTCATATAACCTCAAACGACGTCAACAAATGAAATCTATGTAGACGCCGCCAGAAGAATACGATCGACGAAAAAAATTTGTAAGAAACTCGAATATTAAACGGTGCGGCGGTTAATGATCTCGACAATTAACGCACTCCTTAATCGCTCGTGCGTTAAACAGTCTCGATCATTAATCGCTCATTTTAACAAACTTTTTTTTGCATTTGGAAAATTATTTAGGTGTTCCGGTAATTTTGACTATTTTTGGTCAATAGCTTATAATTCAAAATAATGAATTTTATAAAAAAAAATATTCTTATAAACAATTCTTAGAATTTATAAATGAAATAACATATAGGATGTTAAAAAAGGAAAGACTACCAAATTTCTATAATAAAATGACCACCCTGTATATCTAAAATATATTTAAACGATAGCTTGTTTAAAGCCAAAAAACATTTGAACAATTTTTTGAAATTTCTTACTATTGGAGAATTGTTTAGGTGTTCCTGTAATTTTGGCTAACTCTGTATAGCCCGTCTGATCGTAGGTTCATTTCATGGTGATAAGACGTCATAGAAATTATGGACAAAACTAACATCAAATAAGCGATCCTAAATACTTTAATTATATCAATTTTCATTAATGGTCATTAATGCACTCAATTTCAAAATTTCAAATTTAAACCTTAGTCGTGTGTGGTATTATTGGATAGATATAATAAAATAAAACATCTTTCATTGGAAAAAATCTTACTCAATCATACGGTTTACGAAATAAACCATATGAGATCAGATTATCAAAAAAACCTTATTTATTTTGGACAGTTGACAGCCCAAAATTGACTTGAAGGGCGGGCTTACAATTGCCATCATCACATGAGCTAAATTCGTAACAATCGTAAAATCACTTACCTTCTCCAGTAACTAAATACAAAATTATTACCTGTAATTTTCGACATGATTACTAGTTTTTTGATTTATTGCTTATGTGCACATGTCATAACGTATTATGATTTCTTTCGTGAAATGTACGATTTATGAACAATGTTTTTCAAACAAATGTCGTTTCTTATTAAAATATCTATCCAATGATACCACACACGAGCTAATTCTGGTTCCAAATTCCACCCCAATGCAATTATCACTTCTTTCTGGATATTTTGGCAAGCGAAATAGATAGGTTCATGTTATGCCATTATTTTCAGGAGCTTCTATGACGCCATCTAACGAAGAAAAGGCATTTATATGTATATTTCAATGAACTTAATAAGTACCAATAAGCAATTCCGCCGGCCGACACTAAAAGAAATATTTAAAGCAAATATAACATATTTTAGACTATTATGTCTACGTGGTCATGTAACTAAGGAAGTAAGCAATCATGAAAATTTTGCAAAATTTGCTTCTATCACAAAAAAAGCTTAATTAAATTTCTAAATTTTTATTAATGAATATTTAATATAAAATCAAGTTTCATCCCCAGACAATCCGGCCATATTAAAGTTTACACCAACAACATTTACAATCACTTGGTAATGAATTGATCAACACAACAATCAAGAATTGATGTGAACAGTAAAAATTAGTACAAAAATCTACATCGGACTTTAGCCAAATACATAGTTATTTAAGAACATATTTATATCATTTTGTCATACTCATCAGTTATGATGTAGATATTAAATTAAATACATAGGTAGGTACACAAAGATAACATAAACATAATGTTGCAACGTCAATAATACAGCACATAAGTGGGATAATAAAGCATAATAAATGAAAACCTCATCAACCGAGAGAGCATTAAACGAATTTTATTGATATTGTGTTGTGCGTTGGCTGAAATAACGTCCGCCAAGATTATTAATAGTGTATTCTTCTTAATGGAACTATTTCCATAAGCGCACACGGATGGACGCGAAAGAACTGTTAACGTTACCACTCTCATAGTCATTAGCCATATTTGGTACATGTAATTCACATCATCATTTCACAATCAATATCATATTCGCAATCTACAGTTACAAGAACATTTACAAAATCAATTTGCTGTATTTGTAAATTGTTTGGATCGGAATTGTCATACAAGATGAAGAAAAGAAGAAGTAAAAGCTGGTGTGCCCCTAGATGGTGCCTTGGGACCAATTCTCTTTACAATATAGAACCTAGTTTTTCACATTCTAGAGTTGAATTGATGATTAATCTCTGTGATTAGTTTGATTACTATTTCAAGCATCTTGCTAAAGCATCATCACCCTTTATATATAAATTACTTAATAGGTAAGTAAGAAATATTTCTGCAAACGGTAAGCAATAAAATTTTATGGTAAGAAGTGAATCTAAATGCACGGTATAGGCTCTCTGCTGTAATCTATGTACGTACTGAGAAACGTGAAAACTGTGGGCAAGAACTTCGTACAATTATATATGTTAATCTGCGACAACAAACTGCAATAATGGGTCTGCATACTTATAAGTGCTCGAACTCAGAGTAGACTGCTTTTCGTTCGTTATAATATTTATGGTTATTGTAGTCGGTATGTGCTAAAAGTAAAATCTCAAGTTATAGGAAATTAATTGAAATTCAAATTTAGATAATCTGAAGTGTAATTTTCTAAGCCCTAGAATTTTCTGTGTATGTATGTGGGAGGCCCTTTGTGCTTTCCCCTAAGGTCTATAGGCGAACACTGCAACCCTCAACCACTGCTATTAGACCATATCCACGACTAGTAGCGTTGGACTGGTTGCCGGGACCATGCTCATCTTATTGACAATACATCTTACAATACAAACCTCAATTTCTTTAAAAAGGGTTAGAATTTTGATTTAACGCATAGGGTAGTCTGTCAAATTTCTTACATTTAAATAAAACTGTCATTTCCTCTACTTTAATTTATTATTTAACTATTTTGACGCAATTACAGAAATGGAGGATTCATTTGGAAAATCGTTAAAAATGCTAAGAGTAAACATCCAGTTGCTTTGGACCTTTTTTAACAAAAAGCTTTTCAGCTCTAAGTTTGGTCATGAAACTTCTAAATATGAAATTTCGTCCCAATACCTTTTGTAGTTTCTCCGCAATCGTCGCCACAAAAAAACGGGTATACACACACAGACATTTGTTTGTACCTTGATCAAAAATGTTCAGGGGACCTGAAGGGACATATTTTCACTAAAATCTCAATTTTTTTTGCACGATTACTACGATTACTAATAATAGTTTATCATACTACGTATGATACAGTAAAAACAATTCCTTATTCGTTTCATATTATTATATTTTCCGAGACGCGTTAGTAATGCAGCAAAAACAAACAACATGTGCATACTTCGTACTAGGATATTATTTCCTTGTCGAAATTCAAATATAAAAAGACAAGACTCGTACTGTGCCTCGAAAACAATTTCTTTTGACAAGAAGAATTTATTTTTCTGCGGAGCATTGACGGTATGAGTATGTTTTCGTCAAATATTCGAGCAACATTCGGCGTAGTTATTTTACAGCCATAATAGAACACGTTTTTATCCAGCCGGCCGGTCCGCTTCGAGAATTTGAAACGTGTTTTGTAAATGCGATGTTTCGAATTGAAATAACATTTTTATGCTCTAGGAATTTTTAAGCGTTGACTGATTTATAAAATATCCATCTCACAGCTTAATTTGTTTAGACGAATAATATACTGGGTATTAAAACAACGTAACATTTTTTTTTTAATTCCTGCAACGAAATAAACGCTACCTACTGTCATTAGAATGAAAATATCTGTCAAATCCTGGCTAACTAGTTTTATATTAATGCAGACACGACCGATCTCGATCAAATAGAATCTGCCCATGCAGCTAAACTATTAATTTTACCAAAAAAGGTCATAAAAATAAATTGTATAATTATTATAATTATTGTATTAATTATAATTTCCTCTACTTTAATTTATTATTTAACTATTTTGACGAAATGACAGAAATGGCGGCAGTATTTTTTTGGAAAATGTGATCCTGTGAGAAATTTCCACTATTATTGTTGTTAAATTTAAAAAAAATGAATAACTTCGAAATGATCTTGTAAATGATTTTGACTATACAGTGGGCGCGTAAAGTAAGGAAACATGACAAAGTCTCAAGAACGGTTTGCTATTTTAAAAAATCCTCGAATACGTTAATTTATAATTATCACAATACACCTTATGATATCAAATTATTTTTTTTACCTTCAATTGTTTTTAAGAGATGATGTCATCCACATTTTTTTAAAATGACAACCATATATCTTTTTTAATGGATTTGACAGATCTTTTAATTTTCTTAATGGTAGCATAATATTTTTATAGCCTTACATAAGAAATTTATCGAGAAAAAGACAATTGAAGTTTATGAAATAAAAGTGTCAAAATCTCCGGCTCGGCTCGGCCGAATTTAACGAAATTTTGGAATTAAGTATTTTGCAATCATGTGAAGTCACTGGCGTTATTATCGTTGATGCAACGTTTACAGTTTCTGAGATATAACCTCAAACTATTGAATTTGAAATATATTTTGACATTTTCTGTTACAGTCGTCCATTACCTATTCAATGTTACTACGTTTGTTATAGTATTATATCAAAAACATCTAGTAATTAATTTAAGTTAAAATTTATTACTCAGGTCTAAAAACTAACAAAGAAAAAATTGATAACCAAAAATAAATAAAAAAAATCTGATGTGGCCAGGCACATGACTTTATCATACTATATATAAAATTAATAGTTTAGCTGCATGAGATTCTATTTGATCGAGATCGGCTGTCTGCATTAAAATAAAACTAGTAGAACTAGACAGATATCTCGATTAAAGCTGCCTTCGGATATCGTACTCCTTTGACACCGGGTACACCGTCCAAATGACACTTACGTGTTATTGGGTGTAAAAAGTGTAACGGTGTTCAATATCCGAACGCAGCCTATATTGACAGTAGTATTTTTAAAGCATTAGCGTTTGACACTAGCTACTGTCATTAGAATCAAAAAATCTGACATATCCTGGCTACTAGTTTTAAAGCAGTACGACCGATCTCGATGAAATAGCTCATGCTCATGCAGCTAAACTATAAATTCTACCAAAAAATGTCATATACATAAATTATAGAAAATTTCCTCTCCTTTAATTTATTATTTAATTATTTTGACGACATTACACAAATAGCGGCTCATTTGCAAAATCTTCGAAAAATGCTATGAGTAAACCACCAGTTCCTTTGGACCCTTTTCAACAGAAAGCTTTTCAGCTCTAAGTTTGGTTATGAAACTTCTAAATATGAAGGTTCGTCCCGATACCTTTGTTGTTTCTCCGGAATCGTCTCCACAAAAACGGGTACACACACACACACATACACACACACACACACACACACACACACACACACACACACACACACAGACATTTTTTTGTACCTTGGTCAAAAATGTTCAGGGGACCCAAAGACATATTTCCGCTAAAATCTCAAAATTTCTTTTTGGCACGATTACAATACTTTACATACTGCGTATGATAAAGTAAAAATTTTGGTTGAGAAGCCTCATAAACCAACTAGAGTAGTTGCAGTAGAAAATGTTGTTTTGTTATTGATTTTTTCTTTGTTAATTTTTAGACCTAAGTAATAAAGGTTTTTGATAGTTTCTAGATGTTTTTGATATAATAGTGAAGACTGTAACAGAAAATGTCGAAATATACAGGCTGTTCTATTTCAAATTCAAAAGTTTGAGGTTATATCTCCGAAACTGTAAACGTTGCATCAACGATAATACCGCCAGTGACTTCACATGGTTGCAAAATACTTAATTCCAAAATTTTGTTAAATTCGGTCGTGCCGTTCCGGAGATTTTGTCAGTTTTATTTCATAACCTTCAATTGTCTTTTTCTCGAAAATCTTCTTATGTAAGGCCATAAAAATATTATCCTACCATTAAGACAAATAAAAGATCAAGCAATTTCATTAAAAAAAAGTATAGTGTTGTCATTTAAAAAAATGTCGATGGCGTCATCTGTTAAAAACAATTCAAGGTAACTAAATTAATTTGATCGTAAGGTAATTATAAATCGATGTGTTCGAGGATTTTTTAAAATAACAAACCGTTCTTGAGATTTTGTCATGTTTTCATACTTTACGCGCTCACTGTATATTAAACACATGCTTTTTCTACAGAACAAAACTAATTTAAACATCATTCTAACGGCCTGTTTCGTCTTTCAATGCTTCAAATTTTGAAGTCCAAATTTCAACAAAATACATAAACATAAATATACCATAAGTTCTACAGAACTACAGACTACTCATTTGTATGTATAAATATACTTGAAAAGCTTGAAACCTAAAATCCAAGATAAACATTTTCTAAATTATTACTGTAAACCTATCGTAAACCATCAATCCAACTCGAGCCATCCAATTATCTAAAGCCCAATCTCCATACAAACGAGAACAAATAACCATCACCTCCACTATACCATCCTAGCGTGGGCTTTTTATTGTTCTCCAACGTGTGCTTTACTGCTAATTGATACACCACCTAAAATGGCACGATAGACCTCAGCTTGTCAATCTTTCACCTTAACATAAGACCATAATTATACCATTCTCATCACCATCTATTAAAATTGCGCAAACCCCAGATTTTGGCCCATCTAAATTTCACAACAATGTAGGACGGCGTATCTTGTCGCAACAAATGTGTGTCAAAAATCGAAATATCAATCATCGTCTACAAACAAAAGAATTAAAATCGTTTCGCAACTGGCAAAAAGTAAATTTAACGCAATAGGACGCAATAGTTCCGACCGAAAATTGAAGGTGTCGCGCACAACAAGATTCCTCATCAGATTTCTATTATGTTTGTTACGAATCGTGCATAATTCGTTCGAGATGTGATTGCAAGGCATTGTTGTTCGACGGCGTTTGAACTTTTACGTAATTAATAATCTAAATTGGAATTTGCATTGTTGATGGGAGAATTCTATCGCAATAGTTTGTGGTTCGCACGTCAAATGTCAAAAATAACGCGCGAAACAAATGCAACGGGCCGAACTTTGATTGTCCGCGATTTGATTGGAGAATTCTATCGTTGTAGGGTTGGGACGTTTCGAATGTAGGTTATGTTAGGTTATTAGATGGATGAATATAATAATTTTCGACCTTTCGAAATTGTTTCGTGTTGTCAGTGCGGTGTTAGAAACATGATACGACGTAGGCGTGATGTAGCAGATTTGTAATTGATTATCGCGTTAAAATTGCTATATGGATTTTTTTTCGAAAGTAATTCTTATATCCTTAAGAAAAAAATTATTTGTGTGTAGATTTGTATCTATTTTTAATTTACAATTTTTTTCAAATCTTTAATTGCGAATTTTGCCTGTTAATCAGATAGTTTCTTATTATTTCTTATTATCAGTTGTAAAGAATGTAAAATGTAGAATGTAAAATTTACTGAAAATTTTAATTATAGTTGGTAATTTACCGGAATTTGTGCAAGTGCACTGTTGTTTGTGCTTTGCCTGGGAGGTATTTAGGGATGTAAGACCGTAATTTATCGGGCAAATTACTGAATAAATTACCGTAATTAATGGCAATTTCCGGATTTTTAATTACTTAATTCAGCGGAGCCAATAATGCACATTTTAAATCAGAAGCCATCTACCTACACTATCTAATTCATGATTTAAAGAAATGTTAATCCAGATAAAATGTGATCATTGTTTGTGAAACCGGGCGTTGTCGTTTTGTGAGTCGGTAATAAATTACAGTATTTTATACTATAATTATGCTGTTAGACTGTCTATTTTATAAATTGCTGGTATAAAAAGTATTTTTGTTGAAGTCCCTGCTTTCATTTTAATAATCTACTATTAAATCATGAAAAGCATCAGCGATTGGTGGTTATCTACAATATAATGACTTGTAAGGCTATATTTTTACTTTATCATACGCAGTATGTAAAGTATTGTAATCGTGCCAAAAAAAAATTTTTTGATTTTAGCGGAAATATGTTCTTTTTGGTCCCCTGAACATTTTTGACCAAGGTACAAAAAAAGTCTGTGTGTGTGTGTGTGTGTACCCGTTTTTGTGGCGACGATTCCGGAGAAACTACTAAAGTTATCGGGACGAAACTTCATATTTAGAAGTTTCATAACCAAACTTAGAGCTGAAAAGCTTTCTGTTGAAAAGGGTCCAAAGGAACTGGTGGTTTACTCACAGCATTTTTCGAAGATTTTGCAAATGAGCCTCTATTTGTGTAATGTCGTCAAAATAGTTAAATAATAAATTAAAGGAGAGGAAATTTTCTATAATTTATGTATATGACATATTTTGGTAGAATTTATAGTTTAGCTGCATAAGCAAATTCTATTTCATCGAGATCGGTCGTACTGCTTTAAAACTAGTAGCCAGGATATGTCAGATTTTTTGATTCTAATGACAGTAGCTAGTGTCAAACGCTAATGTTTTGTAAATACTACTGTCAATATAGGCTGCGTTCGGATATTGAACACCGTTACACTTTTTACACCCAATGACACGTAAGTGTCATTTGGACGGTGTACCCGGTGTCAACGGAGTACAATATCCGAACGCAGCTTTAATCGAGATATCTGTCTAGTTCTACTAGTTTTATTTTAATGCAGACATAGCCGATCTCGATCAAATAGAATCTCATGCAGCTAAACTATTAATTTTCTATATAGTATGATAAAGTCATGTGCCTGGCCACATCAGATTTTTTTTTACATAACTTACTGTCATCGGTAAATTATCACTTTGAATTACCCGGTAATTTAAGAAAATATAATTTACCAATTGCAATTTTTTATTACGGCGTATTTTAAATTTGAATGTAATAATTTTAATTTCAGCGGTAATTTTCTGAAAAAATTAATTTAACGGAAATTTAACATTCTTAGTCAGATTGCTAGTTATCGAGAAAATAATGACTTTTATTTACAGTGATCGGGTATTAACACCGGTTAAATTTACTTTTTTGAATTTTTAATTACTCGGTAATTTAAACCAGCGTAATTTACAATTTTTAGTTTTTATTTACGTGGTAATTTAATATTTGAAATTAATGAATTTAATTTCAACTTTAACATCGCTGGTTATACCTTTTTATAGATATGAACTGGGAATAAATGGTGTAAGATTTTATAGAATCCGACCTCAAATTTTCTATGTGATCCTCTCAGCAAATTCTGAGAAGATAGTAATTATTTGTGAATACGCGTATTGGTAGTGAGTGACTGCAAAATATGAGCTATCCAAGTCTACTGTCTGCTGTTAACGCTGTAAAAAGCTGTTTTGCAAAGTAACATTCGTAACACCTTATATCTTGAAAGCAAAAGCGGTTAGGAAAATATACGGTGTTCCCAAGTAAGATGTTCCCTGTTAAAAAGCAGTATCAATAAAGCATCGCAAAGGTGCCAAAAAAAATTTAATGACTAAAATTAGAGCTGTAAAGGCTATTGCTCAAAAAGGTCCAAAGGAACTGGATGTTCACTCTAATCACTTTTCGAGGATTTTGCAAATGAGCCGCAATTTCTGAAATGTCGTCAACATAGTTAAATAATAAATTAAAGTTGAGGAAATTCTGAATAATTTATGTCTATGACATCTTTTGGTAAAATTAATAGTTTAGCTGCATGAGCAAATTCTATTTAATCGAGATCGGTCGTGTCTGCATTAATATAAAACTAGTTAGCCAGGATTTGACAGATATGTATTTTAAATCTAATGATAGTAGGTAGTGTCAAACGCTGATGTTTTGACAATACCTACTGTCAATAGTATCAAAATATCTGTTAACTCCTGGCTAACTAGTTTTATTTTAATGTAGACACGACCAGGGCCGTCCTAAGATATTCGGCGCCCGTGGGCTACTAAAAATAATGCGCCCCTCTTCATACGAAAATACACTGGATGGCTCGCGAAAACGGGCTGACCGGCAAAGTTATACAAAAGTGTCAGAACTAGAAAAAGGCAATTCATTACCATTAAACTAAACAAAACATAAAATTCATACAAAATTTAAAAAAAAAGTAGTAGGAAGTAACATATATATTGTATTGTCCTAGGTTTTTCTGTTCCAAATTGATACCACACGTATTTAAGTTATTAAATGGATAAAGTACTCAAATCATTTAAAGTTCTTTTCCCCAGAGAAGATTGTTTATAATTTCTTATCCCTTTCAGTGTTGAAAAAGATTTTTCCCAGCTGCAATTTGTACTGACATAAGTTACAAAATGCGCAGTGCTGCGTTAGATAATGTAGACTCAATTTTTGAGTCAATTATTGTCCTAGAATTGGCAAAAACGAAACTACTTTACATTAGAATTTATGAATCACGTGCTGTTAAAAATCACACATAAAAATCAGTTAAACATTAAACATTTGATTAGATTTGCAATAAAATATAAAAAAATCTTAGGAAAGCATAATTCGGTTCCTGTAGTGGGAATTCCTATAAATTCTTGTTAGGGAATAAGTTGAGAATAGTTTGTAGTACTAAAATAGTCTAACTCAATTTTTTGCCAAAATAGCTTTGTGTTGCATAATTTAATAAGCAAACTTCCCATCGAGTAAGGCATGCTAAATTATAATAATACATAATACGTATCATAATAATTTATAGTATAAGAATTTGCATCCCCAATAAATAAAGCACCTTTTTCCATCTGGTTCTATAAAAATCTGAACCGTTTTCTCTAAATTTTATTATTTTGGATTTGTCATAGTATTAGACCGACGCGATGTTATTCAACATTTGAGTGGCAGTTGTTAATTTTTATATTTATTTTATGTATACAGTGCCAGCGCTTAAGGTATGGACACATGAGAAAAGCTTTGAGAACGTTTGTTACTTTACAAAATTTTCGTTGATATATATTCAACTATGAAAAAACATTTCTATGTAAAATTAACTTTTCGACCTTCATATATTTCTGGCATCATCAACATTTCCTTTAAATGGCAACCCCATATTGGTCTTAGTGATTTTGGTAAAGCTTTTAATAGTCTTAATGGTGCGGAAAAATTTCAATAGTCTTATACATGAAAACTGCAAAATATTGATAACTCTGGGGAATATGGATATTCTAAATACTATATGAAAATGCGTTTTGGATATAATTAGTTGCCCTGAATACGAATCGGAGTCTCGCGTAAGATTTTCGAAAAAAGTTTTCTGTGCAACAATGAAACCGTGATCAAGTTGATCCACTATAATCATATATTTTTTATGACAGATTTGTACTAGAAGTCCCATATAATTTGATAAATAAAATCTAGCAACCCTGGGCTGGCACTTAAAAATTGCCGCCCCAAAATGTTTGCGCCCCGGGGCTATAGCCCATTTAGCCCTGTGGTTAGGATGGCCCTGGACACGACCGATCTCGATCAAATAGAATCTCATGCAGCTAAACTATTAATTTGATATATAGTATGATAAAGTCATGTGCCTGACCACATCAGATTTTTTTTCTTATTCGTACCAATATCTGAATATTTATGATAGATTGCAATTTTAGCTGGAAAATATTCAATTTTTATCCGGTTTTGCATTTTGCCCCACCAATAAAGCATTTCAGTCATCCTTGCAAAAAAACCTTTTCAAGCCATGTAACTGTTTGGAATGATTTGCACTACACCAGGTTTCGTCGATGGGTATAGTAAATTTTTCTTTCTTGAATTTCTGCACAGTCAACAAGAAAACACAGCAATAGTTGGGTGCTACAATTGTCTACTGCCTGGACTGCAAAATAGTGAATCAAATCCAAAGTTGTTAATATTTCTTTTCTGGAAGACAGGAGATTCATTTGTCATCACGGATAACCGCGTGTTCGGTACATATATATCCCTAGTAGTATGCACTTTGTGCACACGTATTCATCTATAAGTAAATAAATAATACAAGACATCTAATTTAATTCGATCAGATAAGTTTCTGGGCACAAATCGGCTGCCTGCTCCTGATATGGAAACTAAGAGGTATTAAGTCTAATCTGATGGTAGGAGATGAGAAGTCATCTTCGACACACCAGGAGCGACCAGATTGGGCCATCCATCTACGCAAAATTATTCATAACTTTTATACAGGTATCAGTGATTGCCTTGCTTGCTGGGCACCTGATGAGATTCGGTATCAACTCACTCTTCGGATATTGTCCCTTTATTATTATTTAAATTCGGACATATTTTAATTGAAATGTAAACTTCCTCTACTCAAGTCGAAAGCCTTGTGTGTATTATACACTTGTTGGGTATCACGGTGGTCAGTATCGTTATCCGGTGGATCATGATTTACCGGTCTTCATTTTGGTGGGTATTCGATGATAACCGGTCCAAGAGATGGGTACGTATACATATGTACATAATATATGAAATCATTAATATTTATGCGATACGTTGAACATCTGAGACATGATCCAATTGCAAGTATTGCATTAACTTGTTAAGCGTGACAATGTTGCAGGTTCATTTAAGATTGTTTTTACTTTGTCATACGTATTATTATAAAGTATTGTAATCGTTCCGAAAAAAATTTGAGATTTTAGCGGAATTATGTCTTTTTGGGTCCCCTGAACATTTTTGACCAAGATACAAAAAGATTCCGGTCACAATGCATGACTCAATATAGTGTTTGCTATTATTAGAGATAGAAAGTCGGTTAAATGGACAAAGTAGTGCATATTTATGTGCTCTTTCATAATCGATTCAGAAAACAGTTGAATTCCAAACGGTTCCCAAGCTATTTTGAAAAACCAAAAATGTCATTTTTTAATTATGGTCATAACTAATTTGTGATTAAATCAAAAAGCGTTTTGACACTATAAAGGCACTTTTTTGTCTACAATTTGATTATGTCAGTTTAAAATTTTTTTCGACAATGAATTAGTCCGAAACAAACGAAACATTTGATTTTCTAATAGTTTTATACATGTTTGGATTCACCATTTCTTTCTGAGTAATTTGGTATGCCACATGCCATGTTTTTAATACAATAAAATAATAGAATTGACTGAACATTGTACACTTTGAGAATTGCTGAAAATCGCATGGTGCCATGGAAGACATTTTGTGAAACAATGTGATATCTACCCATCTGTACCCATCTGTTGAACAAAATTGGTGAAAACCCAGAATTTTATGAAAAAAATATTATGGTTCGATGAAACATATTTTCAGCGGTATTTTTCACTGAAAGAAGACGCACTACTGGGTAGTGGGCCCGCGAAAATCAGCACCTTTTTGTACCGCGCCATAATCAGGTGCGGTTTGGTTTTAATGTATGGTGCGGTAAGTGGCCAACCGATTAATCGGACCTTTTTATTACATAAATTTAACGTCAGAGAGGTATCGGCAATATTGCTCTCTGTGGACGTGGAAGAAAGAATGGACGATATACCGTTGGCCTTACGCTAAGGTATGTGGTTCCAACAAGATGGAGCACCTGCACATAATGCCCGAATTGTGAGGAACTATTTAGATATGCAAAGACATAAACGACAGTAATTGCTACCCATTCAGAAGTATCATGACCACCAAGATTGTTGGATCTTCCTCCTTGTGATTCTTATCTATGGACTGGCTTAAAAAATAAGGTGTATTATGTTTATAATTTTGGAAACGGTGGGGAGTTACGTGACACCGTCATCGCCGTTTTCAATTCTATTGACAGAAGAACCCTCGGCAAGGTCATCGTATTACGGAATGCAGTGAAAAATGCCACCACGAAAATGGCAAAGATTTTTGAAAACATTATTAAGTTTGTTAAAATGTTGTTATCTTTTTATGTTGTGTAGTTAGTACAAATAAATACATACCAAAATTTTACTGTAACTTGACTATGGGCACATAAATACTGTATCACTCAAATGTGCTTTTCATGACACCCTGCCATTTTCAGATATTAAAAAAAAACTTCAATTTGGTCCGCTTGTGTTCTAAATATGGCATGTGGCATACCAAATTACTCAGAAAAAAATTTTGAATCCAAATGTGTACAAAACCAATATGGCGTCCATAAGAAAACCAAAAATTTCGTTTGTTTCTGACGAATTCATTGGCGAAAAAAATTTTAAACTGACATAATCAAATTATAGACAAAAAAAGTGCCTTTATAATGTCAAAACGCCTTTTTGACGGGATCACAAATAAAGAAGTTAGGACCATAATTAAAAAAATACATTTTTTGGTTTTTCAAAATAGCTTGGAAACCATTTGGAATTCAACTGTTTTCTGAACAGATTATGGGTTACAATTCGTGAACAGCGCAAATAATGTATCAAGAGTACTTTTTGACTTCTCATGTATAAAATCGATGTTCTCAAAGTTATCGTTATTTCGCAAATTTTCAATTCCCTTTTGTTCAAAAGTTTTCTTATGGCCAAAAGCATTCAGGTATAATAAAACGACTAATTATGTATTAATGTTCTATATAAAATAAAATAAAACTATGTATTTCTTTGTAAACTTTTAGTATTAACCTATTTAATGTACTATTTTATACAACTGCAATACATATCGAAAATTTATAATTGCTTTTCATTCCACAATTTATTTTTATTAGCTGTTCTCACGTTATCAGACATGCACCTCACATATACGCTTACAAACTGCAGTAAAGATGAGAAAAGCTTTCTAAAGACGAAGAAGAAGTACACCCACAATTAATTAGATCGTACTTTAGAGAAATCTTCAGTCCAGTCCAGCCACAGAGCTGCTTTTTGCCGGCAATCGTTGTGTAGGTAGAAAGTGATCACGTACCGCCACATAAGCGTGCGTCCGTACTAATATATGAAAATGTCGCCGCTTTACCTTACTTCTCGGTCCATTATCATTAATCTAGATATTTTTTTCTTTTGCTAAGCGGAATATTTTGTATCACCGCCGCATGGATAGAATACTTTTACCTGTCAATTACTTTCAGACAAGTCTTCAACCATCCTGAACATACACACACACACAATTATGCGGAAGATCTATAAATACGATTGACTATTAAAATTTTTCGGATATTTCTTTAAATAACTCAAAAAGTACAACATTTTCAATAGAGATAAATAGAGCTCTATCGATTCAAAATCTTTCGGTGCATCGAAACCATGTAACAAATTTTCAAAAAGTACGATTTTAACAGGAGACATCAATGATGGATGAGGCGACGAACCTACAGGACGATATTAAAAATAGGATATTTAATCAGCGCAAATAAAAATCACTGTCGTCGGCGTGGTTTAATTACAGCCAATCTCCAATTACTCTGTAAATACGAACGCATTTAGTGTGGGACATTATTTATACTTGTAGATTTTAAACTATATAATCGATATTTTGATTTATGCGACCGGCGGCCGTTGTTGCGGCTCGACTTTTTTCGTGTCGGGTTTCTTCTGGACGCGTCTTCATTTGCATAAAATAAGCACACCGAGCGAGACCCCATAACTCATTTCGTTGATATCGCGAAAGGGGAAGTAAGTGATGCCTTTATTGTACCCAAGAGCGCGGATATGCGCCAATGTTTAAATTGTCTCGATCATGAATATTCTTTTGCATAATTTAGCAACACAGACATTTGTTTAAGAAGAGCAAAGGGACACTCCTTGCTCAAGTTGAATGAATTGTGCAATTCATGCATGATTAATATTAAGTGGTATTGTGACTATAAATAAATTGCTGCAGTGCTAAAATAAAATGATCCTTACATAGTTCTTTGAGAAATAAATAATAAGCTAAGTGCTAAAACCATTGTTCTGAGATATTTAGAAAACAAAAACTTGCAAGCTAGTATTGATGAAAGATACTAAGAAGGGACACTGAGTGCCTTCTCTAGGTGGAAAATAACAATATTCTTCTTTGGATACGTTAATTGCATTTCATGTAAAATATTAATGCTTTCATAATAACATGTTTATATTAAGAAGAGCCAATCACGAATGAAGATAATAACCTATGAAGTAGAAGCCACACAGCTAGTTACTCCAAAGGAAGTTGCCAGAGAAATCAATACAAACCTGAATCCAAAGAAGGCACCTACCTGGATATGATCTTATCACAGGAGAAGTTCTTAATCACTTACCTAAGAAAGCTATTGTTATGGTGACGTATCGAATAAAAGCATCGGGCAGATTCAAATATATCTGCAAAGTAGCAGAAGTTATCATTATACCAAAACTAGGCAAACCACCAAATGTGGCAAAATCATATCGTCCAATATCACTGTTACCAATGGTATAGAAGCTGTTTGAAAATCTGCTTCTAAAGAGAATGAAACCTATCATTGAGAGAAAGGAACTAATTCCTAATCACCAATTTGGTTTTAGAGAAAAGCATTCCACTATAGATCAAGTCCATAGAATAACACACATCATAGAGAAAGCATTAGAAGAAAAGCTTATTTGCTCAAAAATCTTTCTTGATGTGACACAAGCTTTTGATAAGGTTTGGCATGAAGGATTGATACACAAACTAAACAGTATGCTACCTTTACAATCCGTCGAGCTGCTAACATCCTATATATCTGATAGACTATTCAGAATAAAACAGATCGATGAATACTCGGAACTAAAAGAAGTAAAATCTAGGGTACCCCAGGGTAGTGTATTGGGACCAATTCTCTAGCTAGTATATACAAGTGACCTACATCAGATGGAAAATGTAACAGTCGCCACATTCGCAGATGACACGGCTCTAATGGCAGTGGGATCAACTATTGGAGAATCTACTAGGAATCTTCAACAAGCTAGTAATAAAATATAAAAATGGACCAAAAAATGGGACAAGCTCAACGGACTGAAATCTGTCCACATTAACTTTACAATCAAAAGAATCGAGGACATACCTCATGACAAGATTAACGACGCCATAGTTCCATATGCGAATACTGCAAAGTATTTGGGTATGACTCTGGATAAAAAACTAAGGTGGAAAGAACACGTTAAGAAGAAAAGAGTAGAGCTTGGCCTCTAATACAGAAAACTGTACTGGCTTCTGGGAAGAAACTCTCAGTTGTCAGTACAGAACAAACTACAAGTTTACAACGAAGTACTAAAACCGATTTAGTTATACAGTATCCAACTTTGGGGTGTCACGCCAAAAAAAGCAAATATACAAGGAATCCAGACTTTCCAAAATGAAGTACTAAGGAAGATTGTTAACGCTCCTTGGTACATACGGAACAGTGACCTGCACCGTGATCTTGGTGTCCCACAAGTCATCCAAGAGATAAAAAGATTCGCCACTAAGCATGAATCTCGCCTAAGCCATCACGTCAACGTAGAGGCCCTGCAGCGACTGTACCACCAGAATCGAGTTGGAAGACTAAAAAGAACTAAACCCTTCGAACTAGTGAATCAGTGAAATGTGTAAAAAGCAGAGCACAGTAAGTGAAGTGTTAGTGCTTCTTGTTTAGGACAAAGTAAATATAGGACATCAGTGGATAGCCTATTAGAGACAAGTACCTAGTTTTAAGAATTCAGATTTAAATTGTTGGTTAATCTTTTAAAATCTTTTAAATAATTTAAATCTTTTAAATTGATGGTTAATCTTCTTGAAACACTGCAACAATATAATAAAATTATTAACTCATCAAAAAGAAAACCAGTCATAGCTTTCACTCGAAATTATTTTCCACGATATCACACTCACATTATGTGTCATCCACGTTCACATCCAATTGGAGTCGGCATCATATAACTGAATCTAAGATCCAATTAAGGTGAGCAAGATTTAATACACTTTTGTAACCCTAGGGGGATATTTCATTAACTCTACTCAACCGAGCAGCGTACAGTGTGTTATAGGTACTTCTTAAGTGGGACAAAAAGGCTGTTTAAATAATTCATCGAGACGCCCAATAAATAAGGCAAACACGAGAATTAATTAATTTAATGTGCGCGTCACTAGCTTGCTTCGCTCATGTTACGAACTGAAATCGGAATTCTGCCTGAACTTGTCTCGAAGATAAGACAATTAGTTTTTGCGAAAAATGTAGATTTAGGTCGCAGAAAGTTAATTTTTAATAGGGAAATGTTTGTGGTTTTATTATTCTGCTCTGAGAATTTTCATATCCTTTGAGATTTGGTTCGGATTTTATTTTAGCTTTGATTTGGATTACCTAAGTTTGATTTGGGTTTGGGAACTTATTTTGTTCTTTTATTTAGTATCTCATTGCATAGACGTTTTTCTTTGGCTGGGTTTGTGGTTAATAACACTGCGTGACAAATTGAGACAACTTTGTTCTAACATTGATTAGAATAACTACGTTTGGCTAAACTCAACCTGCTGATCACGAAAACGACGTTGCTATATTTCTATCACGTCGGGTTTTTGAAAAAAAAATGAGGTCAAAATGCGGAAAACAAGTGATTTTGGCAATGTTTTAAACAAATTTAAAGCCGCTGAACCCAATGTATCCCAGAAACTTCAAAGATCTCAATCAAAACCGCAAACTGTGTACTTTTTACATGTAATCCTAATAATTAGGTCACTAATGGCCTTGATCTGCTTACAAAACTTGTTGATGGGTCGTTGTAAGTACAACCCAAATGGGTTGCATACACGATTACAACGATATCATGACATTACAAAGTTGTTGATAATATATATTTTTTTTCATTTCAAAAAGGAAACTAATGGAATTTATTTTTATGATAAACCTTTTAAAATAGATATTTTTTAAAGCTTTGAAATCTATGAAAACTCTTAAGACCCAGTTCTACCTCTCCTAAAACGCGTTTGCAAATAAAAGCGTTATTTATTGTTCAAAGTTTATGAAATTTTTTATGTAACTTCTTAGATAAATAACGAGTTGGGCTGGATGAAAAAAAAATTTTTTTTAAAGATAAAAATCAATTTTACTTCTACATCTTTGGTTTTTTTTAAATATAAAACATTTAGCCCAACTCATGATACAAAAATAGATTTTTTATTTAAGTACAATTTTAATCTAAACATTATAATTGCGATAACAAAGCGTAATTGCCAGAAATGTATGTAATTTGCCTATATTACGGGCCCGGTGTAGACAGCAGACGTTAGGAATTTTAAACACCGCCTATAACTACGCCACGCCTACTGCTATTTTTAGATTAGACTCTTCACAAGTTATGACCGTAGCGTATATTGAATAGGGAGAACAGAGTTCTCGCATTTCACATTTATACGCACGGTCTACAAATTTAACACACGATAAAAGTCATATACTGTATGATATTATACTTAGTGTAGTTATACCTGCTAGGTGTTAGGTACATTTGTTTAATAATGGGTAGAAGTCGTGGCAAAATACCTAAACATCCGCGTCTGTCCTCTAGACGAATTAGTAAAAGACGACTACGTACCACCTAAGTTAAAATATATGTATAGATAATCTAAAAGAACAATATTGTAATTATTTAATTACAAATGAGACAAAGAGACCAGAACAGGACTCAAATGAACATTTTATTTAAAATGTCGGTTTTGTGGACAGGAAGAGGCAATTAGCAGTGACGAACTTGGGTCGGCTCTAATGGATATTAGTTCAGCGACTGTATTGGGCAGTATTGCAGCGGGAATTGGATATAGCCAATGCCAGAATTTGTTTTCATTCATGAATCTTGCATTCATGGCGCGCAAAACGTTTATAAAATATAGCGAACTTGTAGGTGACAAAATATTTGGGATTTATATAAATGGTTTGGGGAACTTTGGACTATGTACTATGATTTTACTTTATCATACGTAGTATGTAAAGTATTGTAATCGTGCCAAACAATATTTTTGAGGTTTTAACGGAAATGTCTTTTTGGATCCCTTGAACATTTTTGACCCAGGTACAAAAAAATTCTGTGTATGTGTGTTTTCTTTCTGGCGACGATTCCGGAGAAACTACTAAGGTATCGGGACGAAACTTCATATTTAGAAGTTTTATAACCAAACTTAGAGCTGAAAAGCTTTCTGTTGAAAAGGATCCAAAGGAACTGGAGGTTTAGTCTTATAGCATTTTTGAAAGATTTTGCAAATAAGCCGCCATTTCTGGAAATTTGTCGAAATAGTTAAATAATAAATTAAAGTACAGGAAATTCTGAACAATTTATGACTATGGCATTTTTTGGTAAAATGAATAGTTTAGCTGCATGAGCAAATTCTATTTTATCGAGATCGCTGCATTAAAACTAGTTAGCCAGGATTTGTCAGATATTGTGATTCTAATGACAGTAGGTAGTGTCAAACGCTGGTGCTTTGACAATACCTACTGTCAATATAATCAAAATATCCGTCTAGTTCCAGTAGTTTTATTTTAATGCAGACATGGCCGATCTCGATCAAATAGAATCTCATGCAGCTAAACTATTAATTTTATATATGGTATGATAAAGTAATGTGCCTGAATGCATCAAATTAATTTTTTTTATTTTTGTCTTCGTGTCACTGCCGTGCGTTCGTTCGATATCCAGCATGTTTATAGATGTATTGGGTCCTCATTGCATTGCTCGATTTTAATTAATTCCTTTCTAAATTGAAGTCCATAATTCACCGATAAGTTATCATGAGTTAATACATTTTTGGCAATTTACTATACAGTATGTATGTCACCCTATTAAAAAGATTAAATACTGTAATAGCAAGGGCGCTCTCTCTAACTTAAATCAATATATTTTCTTTTACCGCCTGGTGGCCGCCAGCCAGCTGTATGCAGTCCGGGATGCAGTGATGAGTGAGAACACTAATACATTGTAACTTGAGCGAAAGCGAAAGCGCCGACGCGCGGCGACAAACTGGCTGAGTACTTCCCCTTCGAATGTACTCGCGTCGACTATGCTCCGCCTTTGCCTGCTTCCTCTAAACCCCCCAACTTCCCCTTATCATAAAACTGTGGCCTGGTTGACGTTGGTGGGGGCCAGGCAGACCACTCCCAGCAAAAAAAAACATCGCAACGAAATATTTCGTTTGGAAGTTGCGATGTTTTTAAAACGGAGCCTTAAGAGTAATGTACCTTTGTGTTAAAAGCTATTTGAGAAAAGTATTTAGAACTATTAGAGGTGATCAAATACGAATTATAATAACCTTCTTCATTGCATATACCGGGTGTTTTTATTAGTAACTAACATTTTTATTATCAATTTCTCATAAAATTATATTCTTCATAAAAGTGTCGATTGTCTTTTACCTAAAATGCAAATATTGGAATATATGTATTTGCTTGCATGTACCGGATGTTACCAAAAGTATGAAAAACACTGAAGAATAAAGTACCTTTTCAAATTATTATTAATACAGGGTGTTCCTAAATATCATGCAATTACGGAAGCGGGTAATTCATTGGCTTATTTAATGACTAAAAATTCATATAAACATAGGTCCGCAAATGCTTCGTTGCCGATCTACAGGGTGTTGAAATTTCAAGATTTTTTTAGTTTTTCTTTATAGCTCTTGTATCCTAGTTTCAATTTTTAACAGTTGGTGGCGAATAAAATGTCAAAATAAATATAAACAAAAGGTTATCTAAATCAAGCCAAGGCATACTAGACCAATTATTTAAAAAATTTTAATTTCATCTAGCGAAACACAGAAAAGCTTTTATTTTTTTTATCGATAACGGTGGTAAATACGAAAAAAACTACAAAAGATTAAAATGCTTTAGAATAAAACAAAAAATGCATTTTGTATTTTAGAATCCACTAGCGGCGCACCGAAAAAAGTTCATGGGGAGAAAAGGGGGCATGACCCCTGAAAAAATATCTCCCAGTAGATTCTTAAAACCATTTGGTATGCCTAAAGATGTAAGTCCTACAGCGTAACCCATATTCCAAATTAGAGCGAAATATCTCAAAAACTACAAGAGCTATAAAGAAAAAACTAAAAAAAATCTTGAAATTTCAACACCCTGTAGATCGGCAACGAAGCGTTTGCGGACCTATGTTTATATGAATTTTTAGTCATTAAATAAGCCAAAGAATTACCCGTTTTCGTATTTACATGATATTTAGGAACACCCTGTATATTAGAAGGAATTAAATATGAAATTCGTCACCTCCGACGTTCTATATACCGGGTGTTCATGCAACGACGAAGAGTTTCGGATTCTGATTTATCAGAACCACCCTCACTATCATCAGTAAGTAAGGCCTCTAGCGGGTAATTGTGTGGACGTTTTTATTTCTTTCTTTTTATATGTTTTTTGGGTTGCTGAATCTGAATCTGAGGTTTGTTAACAAAATTTCGTGACGCAACATTGAAGAAAATGCAAAAAAAGAAGATAAAAATATTCGTTTTTGCTTATAACTCGAAAACTATCAACTTTTCCTAAATAACCTCTCGATTTAATTTCCTACAAACTTCACTCTAGGTTTGTTCTTTGATTAACCGTCCTAGCTCAAGCAATAGTTGAAAATTGGCGTATTTTACCTGTCTGCGCAAAAACCCACCTATTCCACTCCAAACTCTAATTTATTATTAAAGGCTGTCAAGTAGTTAATTTCTCCCAGTTCTCTGCACATAACTTATTGAGATCGTATGTGTAAAGGTACAAGAATTTTTTTAAAAGATTACATATAGTCATTTAAAGAAAACCGAAATTGTACAAATTCAGTTACTAAAAAAAAATAAATTCCTACGAACAATTTTGATAGAATACGCCAACTATCGCTTGAGCCCGGACAATTTTTTTCGGAAAGAAACCTAAATAGTGAAGATTGTAGGAAATTTTAAGCACACTCATTTTTAATTCTGAGGTTATTTACAAAAAGTTGATAGTGTCCGAGTTATAAGCAAAAAATAAAATGTTTACCCTTTTTTGTATTTTCTTCAATGTTGCATCACGAAATTGTGTTACTTATTGTGTTACCCTTCGAAATAAATGATAACGATTCATGTTAGAAAATCTTGTCACACAGTGATATTATTCGAAATACAAGTAATTAAACATGTCTACCGATTTTTATTTGGCCCACAGTGTACAAGCAAAAATTCAACAAATTTATCATAATACACATTATAGTATAATACAGACGCTAAAAAGGTCATCTTAATCTCGAACGCGATCACGGATTTCATGTCGTGTAAAAGCTCTATTTGAGAGAGATTATTATTATACAGTACCTCTCCGCGGTCACATGTACCGTACTACTACGGATTATTTATCAGCAACATTAATACTTAACGACTTTAATGCACGCGCTGCCTTGGAATAGTTTTAATGCGATAATAACGACCAACAGAGCCCATTCCTAACCCGGAGTGTGGTGTGGAAATTATGCTTATGGTCTTCTCCGTGCTCCATAAACACTAATCAAATAGTGTCCCCCATAAAGCAGTTAATGGGTTTGTTGGGTCAAACAGGTCGAAAATATTATAGTTAATCTTGCTTTTACTTTGAAGAATTTTTAGTTTATTGCATTTTTTACTAAAATTTTTTAAGCTCTCAAGTTGATTTTATAAATATGACCGTATAGCCCAGTAAAGTTATACAAATAAAATATTTGATATAATTTACTATTTGATTTGATTTAATATTTGACAGATATTTTCATTTTCAAAGGGTTTTGGATGTCCTACAAAAGTCGAAAGCCATTGTTAATATTTTGATTTAACATACAGGATGGTTAAATTGGCCGAAGAGTAACCTATCGGTTTTTCGGAATTAGATAAAAAATGTTATAGGTAAAACTTAGTTTGAATTAATTTTATGCTCAAATATCAAACTTGAATGTTATATTTCAAATTTTACATCTCGGACCAGTGAAAAGATATTACATAAAGGTGAACAAAAATTTAGAGACCATAATCATGATTGATCAGTTGACAGTAGTAACAGCGTATCCAAGCAATTTGTTGATTGAAGCTGATTGAAAGTATGTTGACTTTAGAGCAAAGGGTTTATTTAGTTCTTTGTTACGGCATAGGTGAGGTATCGTACCGCCGTGCTATTGAAGTTTTTAACAGAAAATACCCTGAGGTATACGTTTCTGTCAATTGTCTTCGTGAATTGGTTAAAAAATGTCATGGAACAGAAGACGTGAAAAATATCAAGAAAAAAAAGCGAAATTGCGAAGATGATACAGGAGCTACGTTAGCTATTGATTCCGTGAACACACCCAAAAAATCGTTGAGGCAAAGATCTCGAGACTTGAACATCAGTAAAAACCACCTGCAAAGGATCTTTTCAAATCAAAAATTGCATCCTTATAAACCAGTACTGATACACATTTTAGTAGGAGGAGATGATGCTCGTCGATTAGAATTTTGCCTATTAATGGGAGAACGAATTATGGTTGATAGATTTTCCGACAGAAAAATTATTTTCTCTGACGAAGCGACGTTAACCACAAACGGAGTTGTTTGTTCACAGAATTGCAGATATTAGTCTCAAGAAAATCGAAATTTCCGTATTACAACCAATTCTCAAAAATATAAATAGCGAGTGTTTGGTGTGGGATTTATTACAAGAAAATAATTGGACCATACGTTTTTGACGGTACTATAAATCAAAACACTTATTTTGATATGTTGGAAAATTTGTTGCTACCTACTTTGGACGAAATCAACTTACAGCGCAGGTGTTCACTACACTATCAACACGACGGTTGTCCTGCTCATAGCGCATATCAAGTCAGGGATTGGTTGAACAGACATTTTCCAAATAAGTGGATGGGACGATTCGGCCCTATAGGTGGCCACCACGTTCACTAGATTTATTTTTTGATTGATTTTTGATTTGATTTTTTTGAGTTGATTTTTTTCTGTGGGGTTATTTAAAACAGTATGCGAATAATTTCCATGATAATGAAGACATTCTAAAATTAAAAAATAGGGAAGCAGTAGACGAAATAAATGAAGAAACAATTTAATTGGTACGTACCTACATCAGGAGTTTAGAAGAAGATTGGAAAAATGTGTAGCTGTAGGAGGGGAACATGTGGAGTAATGTTTTGTTAAATTACTTTGTTAAAAATAAATAAAATATAAAACTTAGAATACAACATTGAAATTTGATTATTGGGCATAAATTTAAAAATAAAACAATTCTTACCTATAACATTTTTGTTCCAATTCCGAAAAGCCGATAGTTTAGACTTCGGCCAATTTAACATTTTCGTATTTTCTAACCATCATGTATGTTAAATCAACATATTAACAATGGCTTTCGACTTTTTAGGACATCCAAAACTCTTTATAAAGAATGACCCTTGATGTTTTTAAAAAATATAAAAATTTATTTACAATATTTATTTCGTACAAACGGAATATATTTGAAGAACTTATGTTAATCATAGAATTTGTCGATTTTCGAGGACAATCTTTTAGGAAAGACGCTAGTATTTGGTATTAATTACTTGTTTTAAAGCATTTTAGCATTTTTAAATCAGCACTTCAGTTGCAAAACAGGTAAAATTATACGTAAAATAATATAATTTGGTTAGGTACTATCAAGTAATGTTTGTTAAAAGCAAAAATCTCAAAAAACATAGTACCTGCAGGGTGTTCGATGACTTTTGGGAGTCAATGTGTAAATTGTTTGTCCACATATTTATTTTTTAATAATAATTAAAAATAAAATAAAATAATGACAATTTCCACTTTTTTCACTTCATGCACCTACAGCAAATGTGTTTAGAAATTCTCAATCAACCCATTATACGCACCCATTAGCATTTATTTGATGCCTATCCACTCATGCAGAAACAATTCCCACAATTCTAATAGACTTAACGCAAGAAGTTATAATTAATTACATTTTTAAGACAATTCGTTCTCCGATATTGCCTCGTTCACCTTCATTTTTATTATGTATGTATATGTGAGTGAGTGCGTATATGACTTATCTGGCATTTATGGCCTGTATTTATTATTGGTAGCCAAGCACTGCGGTAAATTTTACAGAATTACCACTACCTACAAGCGAGCGATGTGTATTTATCGTTTAATTTATTGATATTAGAACGGATTGCCGAGCGTGCATTTTTATTACACACACTTTCAACGAGGTTACCCATTATTCGATTTCTTTGACTATGATATGATTATATGACATCATATGTATGTTATGCGTTTGTTTATCCAGTCAATAATAAATTGTAAAATGGTATAGTTAATTTCTCAGATTTCGTTAAAAATCAAAAGTAACTTGTAAACTTTTAAATCGAAAAAAATAATCACTATAAACAACTTATATAAAAACGTTCATTTTTTATCAAATGCCTGTGATTGGAGGATCACATTTATTCACATTTATCAAGCTAAGACAAGCATGTCAGCTAACACGGAAACAAATCGTTTTCTCTATCATTATAAATCTATGCAATGCATAATAAATTAATGTCAACAACGGTCTTCTCTGTCTGTCCAGGTGTGTTGTGTTGCGTGTGGTCGTTAATAAGTTTAATGTCGCGATTAAAATGAAAGTAAAAGACGAATCAGGATTGGGCAATTTACAGTCGTAACCGATACGGATCATTTTCATATTAAGCAGTAGTAATGTACTTTAAATGTTTTATAATTTGCGTTTTGTCGTAAAATTAGAGCATTCTATTTGCTATCAGAGTGTGATTATCTCTGAAAATGTTTGTTTTATAGGAAAAGATGTTATTATCAAAAGTATAGCACTTTAAATTTGCTATAGAAAATGTAACGCGTACATGTAACCGTTCCAAATTCATAATCTTCTGATTGAAAGGTCAGTTTCTTACAAAATGTCTTTCAAATCGGAACCTACAAATTGTATTACAAAGTGAACTTAATGCTCTGTCGCCAAAATGAATAATCATTTGCGAATTCACCAATGTGAATGAGCGCGCATGTTTGCGTTTATTTCTGTCAAATGGGTAAAAATGAGTACATACTTTATACACAATATTTTGCAGTAAATACGCAAACGACAAAGTATAAACTTAAAAGACTGGAGCAGATGCTCACTGTGAGCAAGTACTTCTAAATATATTTTTGGTGAGTACATACTCATATTTCGTATATGAATCAAATAAAGTTGATGCCTGAATCACCGGAGTTTAATTTGCGTTCTGTGAAATATTATAAACAAAAAACGACCAGCTGTGCCCGCGACTTTAAAGTTTTAAGTGGCATTTCTAAGGAGAATGTAGAGTGACTGAGAATGAAGAGTTTTGTGACAGAAGAGCTAGTGGGTTATCAAATTGAGAAAATAAGAGTGCTTTTTACACAGATAGAAAAGATTTCTTGTTTTTAAGAAATATATTATTTTGGATCATAGCATACTTTTTTACGCTAACAATATTTATTTTCATTGAATACTGTAGTTTATTTCCTTGTAGAGATTAATTTATTTGGAATATTTATAAATAAAATATTTGGATAAAAACAAAAATTACTTTCCCGTAAAGTAATATTTTTGTTTTGATTAAAAAGACATTTCTTTACAGCAAAGAAATCCCTCAAAGAAATATTTTTCCTTTGGCCTAAAAATAAGTTTACATCCGCCAAAGAAATCATATATTGATTCAAATAAATATATTTTTAGTCCATATGGAGAACATTAAATATGTGTCCCCATATGAAAATAAAATGTAGATTTAGAGGAGAAAATATTAAAGCGTCTATGTCATTGTGTTGATATATTGAGACTGTTCTCTTTATCAAAATACATAACAACTGTTACTATATAAACTACCAGTACTTGATTTTAAAATATATTTTCTACAGACGGATCTGTAGATACGCTACAGATAGATCCCCCTCCAAAAGAAAAAGCAAGATAGAAGAAAAATTAGTGAGTAGTGGCAGTGTGTTAATTTGGAAAATAGTAAAATATCTAGTAAAATATGTTTAAGAAAAATGTTTTTGAAAGAAAAAAATAGTAATGTTCTTGATGATTGAAAAAATAAATTTAATGGTGAAAGTGTCAACAATGACGGACGAATAAAGATCTGCCATTATGACTTTTTGTAATTTAGAATTTACGTAAAAATTAATTGTCCTTCGATCTTAGAAATTCTAATGAAGAAAGAAATATCCGTACCGTAACCACGTAATCCGTCCAGAGCCGAAAGGGAATAAATCATTCTGGGCGGGGGTGATGATGGAAAATATCTAAAAAAACTTGGCCGTGAAGCTCACGGTGTGATCAGTCGCGGTGCTCTCTAGTAGAGATGCTTGAGAGGTGTCTCTAGTTGAGATGCTTAAAAGGTGTCTCTAGTCGAGATGATTGAATGGGCAGCTTTGTCGGGGTCACCAGTTACGGAGTAACTTGCCGTCAAAGTGCTGTCCTTGAAAGTCGGGGTCACCAATTATGTGGGTAACTTGCCGAATATTCGAAGGTTGTCGTACGTCGGGTTTTTGCTGTCCTTGAAAGACGGAGTTTACTCAAGACAGGTGAGCTACGTCGGCGGACCTATGTCGGTGGAGTTACGTCGGTCTGAAATCACGTCGGGGTCACCAATTTATGGGGAACATTAAATATGTGTCCCATAATAAAATAAAATTTGGTTTGGAGGAGGAAAAATAAAAGCGTCTATGTCATTGTGTTGATATATGGTTGATATCAGTTGATATATTCAGACTGTTCTCTTTATCAAAATATGTGTCAAAATACATAACAACTGTTACTACATAAACTACCACTACTTGATTTTAAAACATATTTTTTATAGACGGATCTGTAGATACGCTACAGTCCAACTGAATTGTTAGTTATCACTCTAAACACACTCCTCGCAGTTCTGCCTTATCTTGAGTGTAAATAGTAGACTGGTGAAAGCCTGCCGCTCAGTTAATCTCATGGGTCTGGCTAAATTGCTAAAAATGCTGTGATAACCGCAGTATAAAGCACAACGCATCAAACAAATATTTTAAACAAATGCGTTTTTATCCGAAAAGAAATATTGCTTTGCATCTATTGAAACGCCAGATTTATTTGAGTTAATGCATATTTACTTGAATATCCGTGTACCTGAGATCGTATGGTATATTTCTAAAAAAAGTGATTTTATTTTAAAATATCTCTCCAATGGCAATAGTGCCCTACACGACTTAAGTTATAATTTATATTCTGCAAATCAAAATTGTTAGAATTAACGATACCGGATGGTTAATTTTATGTTTTTTATGTATTTTTCGAATCTCTCTTGGAGTATTCTAAAATAAATATATTAAAAACGACACATATGTTTCCTTGAGATGAAAGTATTTAATGGTGAGGAAAAAATAAACAAACAAATTTTTAGTCATATTTGGTTTTAGAAGAGCTGTCCCATCATACCTCACACAACCTATTTATAATATGCGGTGTTTAAAACTGTTCAACCATCTAACGAAAACTATAAATGATGACTATCACGCATTAACCAGCAAAACAGAATAACTGCACATTAAATAACTTACAGCACTTTAATATACACTAATCGATCAAAGATAAATAGGTAGGCGACTTGCATACAATCGAATTAAGTGCAGGTATTATTTCTTTTGCGATATGTTATTATAAGTAGCAACATTGCAGGGATTTTTTCTTTTAAGCTCAGAGTTGTACAAATATATCTATATTTTCGGAATAGATATTTATATAACGGAAATGTTAATCGTTCCGCAATTATCATATATATTAATTAAGTATTATACAGGTATAGCGTTGAATGGGTACTTTTTCCATTTGCGGCTTAATGGTGTCCAGACACGCGGATAAACGCTTTTCTTTCATGCATGGATTCAATGTCTGGTCCCATTCCTGCACCACTTATCGTTACATTTTATGGCACCTGAGAAAGTATTTAGAGCAGAGACAACGGATATACGATAAGTTATCATCTTGATGCGCGATTATTTATCTTTTTTTCGAGTTCTATTGGCTTCCATTAACGACCAAACAACTTTTACTCTATTGGACAATGCGACAAACCCAGACATTATTGGTATATTAAGATGGGCGTTTATGTTAGTGAGGGCGATGTCGTCCTTGAGTCTGTAGTACGCCCAGGATATGGTTCCATCTAACGGTAAACCCTTGTACTCAAGTCTTTGTGTATAAACAAACATACGTACTTAATTTGTCCAGCCGATTTTTGCCCTTTGCCAATAGGCAGCTACTGTAGTTGTTGTCAACTGTTAGTTATTATTGATCTGAGCTGTTAGTACTCTTCTCCTGTGTCTCGGTCTGTAGATTTTATTACAGAAACCTTCTTTACAGAGCTCCGCGGTGACAGTTCTTAGTAATTCGACACAATTGCATAAAAAGCAGATCAACTTGACAACGGCTGGGTCAATTTTAAAGAGCTATATCTTCAAATGTCACCAATAAATTAGGTCCTGTTCCGGGATTAATTCTATTGGCTTAATCTTTTGAAAATGAAAAAAAAATTTTAAATTTTTTAAATTTTAAAAATCTTAAAAATAAGGTACAATACGTTTCATATTGGAAAAAATATTTTAAATGCTTATTTAATGACCATACGGCCAAGCGTCTAGCCGAGCGTACATGCAAAAAGTTTAGCGTGAGAGGTTACAGCCTAGAGACCTATACGCTCTTATCTTATTTGGAGGAATTACATGCGTGGTGTGAAATATAACATAAAATATTATAAAACACAAAGATTGTGTGGAAATATCCTCGGTACGTTCGTTGAACTGACGCTAGCCGCACAATGTTACAGCTGTCTGATGTAACGTGTGTTGGTTGTTCTTGATTAGTTGGTAAAAAAATAGCAGAAATAATTAGTGACATTCTTGGAGAATATCGTGATCGATAGGAGTCGAAAGGAAGCAGCAGATTTTCAAATAGAACTAATATGACATGCATTGAATCGTTTGGAACTAGAGACGCCTCTGCCTGATAACGTATCCACAGTCCACACCGGTAAAAAAGTAATGTCGGTTGAAGATTATTACAACGCTAAAGTGGATGACGTTTAATTATCATCTTTTGAACTTTGTTGTTGAGTTTTCTGCTATTTCACAGGTTGTAGTGAGTAAAACGTGCAAATCAAATGCGAAATTGGTTGAAACCGGATTTCAAATCGTGGTTTCTTGTGAGAATTTTGAACAAACTTTCATTCCGAGTTGCCGATATGTTCAAAAAGGATATGAAATGAATAGCGGAATTATCCTTGTCATGCGCATAAGAATAGGTGTAGATGTAATTGAAAAGTTTTGCGCATTCAAGGACCTTCCTCGTCAGATTGTTCACTCATTTTACGAAGTTGTTCGCACCATTTTTGTGGAAACAGAAACATTGTCAACAAAGTATGCAGAAAGCAGCAGAAGAAGGGAGGGCTAAAAGTCAATTGAAAATAGTAAAAAAAGAATAGCGTAACACTCTCGGACGATGGAACATAGAGAAAACATAGCTTTTCTTCTCTGTATGATTGGTGGCGCTTATCAGCTGGAGAAATGTTGTTGATATTCTCAGAAAATCTAAATACTTTCTGCAAAGCTTGCAAATTTTGGAATAAGAAAAGGAAATAAGAAAAGGAATGCATAGATCACGTGACAAAAACCAGTTAGGGCCTCGAAGAAAAGGGGAAGTTAACCCAGAAGCCTATAAATGAGCTTTAAAATTATGATGGACTAGCCATTCGTCATAATCATGATTCTATTGATAAAATGAAGAAAATAAATCCGGGCGACACTGTATCATAAATTCTGACCGATGAAATGCCACCTGGTGATTGAATTTTCATTTTCACTTTCAAGTGGCAAAGTAATTATGGATATTGCAGCAAGTATAGCTATATGTGTTGTCAATGATGCATTATCCAGCCTTATGAAGATTATAGAGGTATTATGAATGAGCATTTAGCCAAACTGCAATAATATCTGCGCGAAGGCTGACGCACGACGCATCATGTTTTCAGAGCCATCCCTGACTGATGCTGCAAAACAGGCCCGTCTGTCGTCAAACTCAAGTAGAAAGAAACAAGAGGAGGAAAATGTTAATTTGAAAAGATAATTATATGGTCCAGGCTTCGCCGACTATAGCAAAATATAACAATTCTAAATTCAAAGTTACACAATATTTTAAACGGTGTTTTCTCAAAACCGCATTTTTCAAACTGGCCGGAACGATAACTTCGACTGATCTTGGTCAATTCACTTGAAATTTTATATGCACCTTCAGAACAATATTATCTAGAGAAGTACGTACGGATTTTACGATAAGCTCGAAACTTCTTTTGTTATAAACAATTTTTAACCTAATTTTGTACCTAAAAGTGATATTTTGTGTTCAAACGTGCGCCATTTTGTTTTAAAACGGAATTTTCTAATTTCCGTACGTACTTCCCGAGATAATCTTATATAGAATCATTATTTTTTTGTTTCTATGGCTAACTGAAAAACTGTATGCAAAATCTTTCCGGCCGTACAACCGTATCCGCCGGAAGAGGTTTCCTTTGATGTGCTCTAACGCTGCTATTTTTTTATTTATTTTTATTTATAGTTCATTCCTCAAAATATGAACAATAAAAGCCTTTAAAGAGATTTTGTCAATCATTTACTATATTGTAAAAATATACCTACAAAATCGGCTATTTTTTTCTCGCGCTAGAGTGGCATTACCCCTTAATCACCGTGAAAGCATATTAAATCAACCAGTATATTGTGTCCAAAATTAGCTACTTTTCTCTAATTAAGTTCATGATTAAGACAAACTAGTTTGAATTTTATATTTATCCCGGAACAATGCCCTATGCTTACACATTCCAACAGTACCTTACTTTTACACATCAGTGCAGTAGTTTTGACTCCAATCTGCTTTTTATGCGATTTGTTGTTTTCAATTTTCGGAAGGACCCCTGTGCGCTCTCATACCTTCTAACATTGGTACTTTGTGCAGAAGCATAGTCACATTTTCTGAATTTTAATGGTTTCTCTATTCTTTTCACAGTGGATGAATTATGCGACTATATTTCTACCGAAAATTGGACGCAATTTACGAATTGTGGCAACCAAACTTTCACCATAATATGATAAAAGCGCTTCCTCTTCCTTAAATAATTCTCTTAAACAACCAGAAAATATCAATTACGGAAAACCGGCAACAACATCTGTTCTGTGTATATAAATAAATTGTTGTGCATTAAATGAATAAGTATGGGTGGTGTGTTAAAAGACTTTGTGGCAGCCAGTAATGCCGTCTATTAGTTGTGTAAGCGACGAACAATTACAAGCTGGCGCGCGTTTCTCATGCAGTCATATCCATGTTATTTATACCTCATTTGTATTTATCCGCGGCGATACATGTAGGTGTAAATACCATCGCGATATCTGTTGAAATATCTCTCGGCATTACGGAAAATCCTCCTCGACTACTTTGTACAGGACGGTCCAAAAGTCACACAAAGTTCAAAGTTTTAAAAACTAAAGGGTGTTTATTACAATAAGACTGCAAGATTTGAACTGCGCGCTATTTTGACTGTTTAAATTCGATAGGTCAACGAGTGAGACAGGTAGATAGGAGACAGATGAGAGTTAGTAAACATGGAGCGCTGCGAGAGACAACAACGTGTTCTTATTGTTAAATATGACCATCAAAGTTTGAAGGTTTGTATGGTACAAAGGCGAGAAATCATTAAAATCCAGCAAAGGTGACTATTCTTGTGCACAAAGTACCAATGTTAGAAGGATTCATGTAACATTATGTGAAAACAATATTTGTTTACTAATCATTATATCTTTGACGGTGTGTTCAGATTCTGCTACTAGTGTGTTACATTTAAAAACTGATTTTTGTCAAATCGAACACTCATTTCGATAATTACGATAAAAAATTAAACACAAAATGTACGTCTCCAGTCAAAATCTACCAGAAGTTGACATCAACTGCCAGTAGTTCTATATACAGGGTCCCACTTTAATCGCCGCAAAAATTAGTTTTAGAAAGTAAATGTCATTCTGAGTAAAACTTGTCATAGTTGCTTTTCATATCTTTAAAAAGTTACAGGCCGCTTGAATTATTAACAAAGTAAAGAAAAATAAACAATTAAATTTAAGCAACAAATTCAATTAAACTTAAAAATAAACCAAATAAACAAATGAAGGAAGAAACAAAATCTATATGAAAGTTTTTAGACACTTGTTTCTCTACAAGTCAATTAGTAATTCTCAGTCAAAAGTTTCATATTGATTCATTGGGTTTATCAATTCTTAAAAAACTTCGAGTTGTTTAAAATACAGTTTTGCTATTATTTCAAACGGCTGTAAGTAACTTCTTAAGGAATAAAGAAAACAAATAAGTCCATATGAAACATTTTGCTCCATGTGGAATTTACTATGTGGAAAAAAGTTTTGCGGGGAAAAAAGTGTGATACCTTACATATTTAAAACTTTGAAGTCAGGAACTCGATTCCAGCTTGTAAATATAAGTACTCTCAATGTGACTGCCATTTTCGGTCTACCGAAAGTTATTAAATATTTATTTAAATGTTTTTTAATGTAGCTTTCCACAAAAGAAAATTTGAAAAAAATACATTAATTTATTTATTAAAATACACATATTTGAGAAAAGTTCAAGTTTCGACCGTCAGATGTGAGGTGTAACTTTATCGACACTCTTTAAATGGCAACCCTATTTTTTAACTGATTTTGGTGGATCATTTAATAGTGATAATTATAAACGGTATCGCAAAAATTACATGGCCATACATTAAAAAAGAAACGATAAAAAAACAATTGAAAATTGTCAAATACCTACTGATAATTTTAGAGATAATGGATTATGTCAATTGAATATGAAATTGTGTTTTGGGTAAAATAAAGTGCCCTGAAAACGATTATTGAAAACGGTTTTCGATTACAGTGGAGAAAAAATGTAAAAAAAAAACGACACTGTCCTAAATTCCGACATATTTCTGTTTAGTTGGATAAAATAAGAAATCGGTTTTACTAATGTTCTAACGGTCAGAATATAACCTAGAAGTTTGACTGATCTTGATAATTGAGTGTTATGCTAATAGTTGATTTTTCCTTACAAGTAACTGCAATTCGACTGCTTTTTAAATCGTTACAGGATAATAGTAATTAAGAACATTCTAATAATATCCATTTAGGCTGACTAAAAATGCTCTATATTTTCATAATAATACGGTGTACTAACTCTTTTAACAACCATTATTTACAAATTTAGGGGTGTCGGAATTAGGTACATGTAAATATAGCACGTCCGTAAATCAGACATGTGTGTCGGAATTGTGTACATGATTAGAAGTAATACATATGGCGCTATTGCTGTCTTTGCACAAGAAAATAACATATTTTACATCGTTTGCTATATTACAATTAATTGTACGCATTTTGACCAAATTCCGACACGAGTGCCGGAAACGACCAAATAAAGTAAAAAGAAACTGTTCTTCTGTAACACTATCTCTAATTGATTGGTGTATTCCGCAAAACTACAAGGTGGTTGATAGGAAGAACAAGGAAGAACGTGGATTTTTTGTTTTGTTGTTCACAACAATACTATCTCTAATGCTTGGAGAGAATATTTCTTAATAAAAAATAAGGAAGCACAAAAGAATATTATTCTAGAGAAATAAGAAAGGAAATGGAAAAGGAACAGAATAAAAAGCTGCGTCAAGAAAAAGAGAACAAAAATTCTAGATGCAAGCTACATTAAAATACACATGAGGTAAATAGGGCAGACTGAAGAAGATTAAGGACTTATTTTATACTGTGGTTCATTAAAAATGGTAAAACATAAATGTTTAACATTTCTTAATAATAAATCTTATTTAACAATAATCAAAACACTTAATATTTATTTGAATGTTTATATTTGTCGGAATAATGTACCACAAGTGGCTGATTTAGGATCACTGTCTGAATTAGGTTCACTGAGGTGGCAGATTTCGGATCAAAATATATGGTTAGTGTCGGAATTAGGGGCAATTGTTAAACTTATAAAATATAATATAAATTACATTATGATCAATTTTCTTTAAAAATGTATAGCCAGTGCTAATGACATAGTCATTAGTACTACATAAATATAAATTCTACAGTTACAAAGGTAACAAAAATTCCTTAACCTGTCTGAATTTGGATGGCTAAAAACTATATTTCATGTAAATAAATTTATATTTTGATAAAAAAACTCAACATGTGCAAGATTTTTTCAAATAAAAAATCTTTCAAAGAGTTTTTCATGTTTCCATACTTTGCCTGCCCACCGTACATGTTCATCCCAAAGACATCACAACTGCAAAGCAGAAAAAGAAGCTATCTTTCTTAAGTCCTTTCTAGTGTTCATCTCAATCATGTTCGGAGCAAAGGTCACGTCATCCACACAATACAATCGTTCGAACCGCGCAATTATAATAAGCAGCAGCACCCACACTTAAGGCAAAAGTGAAATTCTTTAATAAGCACATATCGCTCGCAATTAAAACCGAACGAATAGCGAATAGCATAGATATAGAGAGATAGATGTCAGTCAACCCGAACAAACGGACCGAATTAAAAGAGCGCGCCGGCTCGCGCGGTGTGGAACAAACACATCGTATAAGGTAAGTAAATAAGTCAGAACACTAAATTATACGTTATTAAAATCTATTCCAGGAATACAACAATCGCGCACTCGCCGCCCACGACAGTAAAAGTTAGTCCCATGGCAAGAGAGTTATTTAACCTATTGTTACAGTAAATATGTATCCGATTGTGCAACATCTTTAATCTTGAGTAACGCTGCTTGAGCCTTTTAACTCTACGAGTAAAGGATATTGCGCGCCTCGGTGATATAAGGACGATTAATTCTATCGTTCTGCTTTATTAATAGATCACGCTAAAGATAACCGGAGAAATCGCTGTAATATCGGGTGTATCGTGTTGGGTAAATTAATAAATATCACTTTGTTGTGTTGGAGTTGTATAGGAAAAGAGAAGAACTGGAGAAAATGTACATACAAGGTGCAACAAAAGATTTAAGGAACCCTCAAATTTAATAATTTGTATTTGTATAAAATGAATTTTACATTATAACCAACTAATGCAGAATAATTCAAACTTCAAACGAAATCAAAGCTGTCGGTTCTACTTTCCAGTAATGCTTGTAATAAACTTTACAATCAAAAGATATTGGCGTCGTACATGTATTGTATCTATGGTGGAAAAATACTGGTATACCTACATTTGGAAAAAATCTGATGTGGCCAGGCACATGACTTTATCATACTATATATAAAATTAATAGTTTAGCTGCATGCGATTCTATTTGATCGAGATCGGCCATGTCTGCATTAAAATAAAATTACTAGAACTAGACAGATATGTCGATTAAAGCTGCGTTCGGATATGGTACTCCGTTGACACCGGGTACACCGTCCAAATGACGCTTACGTGTTATTGGGTGTAAAAAGTGTAATGCAATATGCGAACGCAGCTTGTATTGACAGAAGTTATTGTCAAAACATTAGCGTTTGACACCAAGACTACCTACTGTGATTAGAATAAAAAAATCCGACAAATCCTGGCTACTAGTTTTAATGCAGTACGACCGATCTCGTAGAAATAGAATTAGCTCATGCAGCTAAACTATTGATTGTATCAAAAAATGTCATAGTGATCAATTATTCAGAATTTCCTTATATTTAATTTATTATTTAACTATTTCTACAAAATTCCAGAAATGGCGGCTTATTTGCAAAATCTTTCAAAAATGCTAAGACTAAACCTCCAGTTCCTTTGGACCCTTTTCAACAGAAAGCTTTTCAGCTCTAAGTTTGGTTATGAAACTTCTAAATATGAAGTTTTGTCCCGATACCTTTAGTAGTTTCTCCGGAATCGTCGCCACAAAAAACGGGTACACACACACATACACACACACACACACACACACACACACACACACACACACACAGACATTTTTTTGTACCTTGGTCAAAAATGTTCAGGGGACCCAAAAAGACATATTTCCGCTAAAAACTCAATTTTTTTTTCGGCATGATGACAATACTTTATAATACTGCGTATGATAAAGTAAAAAGAATAATATTCTTGTCCGATTCATGATTTATTTTCTTCTTTTTAGCTCACTTTGAGCCGTCATGTATAAACGAAAAATAGCAGGATAACCTGCTATAAAACATTGCATTCTTACTGCAAAGTGAGGTCATTTTGAAATTATTTCACTAAGTATAAATTCGAATAGACTAATCAAATTAATGTGATGGGTATTTATTTACAAATATACAGAGTTGTATATGCTTCTAAAATTGTATTGTATGTGGCCCCGAGAGAATCGCCCTAACTACCATCTCTCGTTTCGAGAATATTGACTCCTGTGTTTGAAGAAGCAAAACTCTTAAACTAGGTACTGAACAGAAACTAAAGTGTATCATACTCCTAAATTATTTCTCCTACGTCAACATTTTAGCCTCTCGGTGTAAACATGAGCGCGAGAGAAATGAGAAAAGTACCCCAGGTCTTTTCTATTTTTTTGTCTTAACGGTCGGCGTCACAGGGAAGCTTACCACATACGACGCAGAAATCTTGCTCGCAACTGAAACGTATACAAGACATTTGATAGAAAGGATTAATTGAATATCTGAATTTGCAAGATTATAAATAGAGATCTCAGTTTAATTGTCTCTATAAATCTATTATTTGTTATGCTCAAATGGCCGCAATAAGAACATTTAACAGAGATAAAATAGAGATAAAAATCACCATGTTCTTCTGAACTGAATGGTATGTACAACCATAATAAAATAAATTGTAATTTAGTCGTCTTGTACTTTATTCAAAAAAACTGATGGTGTAAAATAAATTGACAGATTCATTGGTCTGTAGTTCAAGCGTTTGATACGAAATGTCGCTCTTGTTTAACCCCTTGATGTAGGCAACCCAAACGGAAATATGTATTGATTTTTGCTTTCATTCATACGGATTCAATCTAATTCATAAATAGTGTCAAAACTGCAATAGCATTATTGAGGTTATGTTTCTGAAAATTATTCTTGAAACTGTACTGGCTGCGAAATCATGTGTAATAAAACTGTGTTTATTTGAATAAGTGAGTAATGGTTATAAAATTAGTGAAATGTGAAGTATTTATCGTAAAGGTTTAACCGATGTATAACGGATTATTCCCTCTATGAATTGGGGTTATATGAATGGAAATCAAAAATTTGTTAGTCAACAGAAGCTTCAGGATTTTTCTGCCACGAATTACAAGTAAATAATAACTTACACAAAAAGTTGTAACTATTACATACTTATTCTAATATAATAATAAGTATACCTGTAGACAAAACTAGTCATAGGTATACAGCCTAAGTAATAACACTAATAACCAACCGATCGGTACCGTAATTAGTCAATAAAGTAAACTAAATACCTATGCACACATACTAAATGTAACTTTTTTGCTCACTTCATTTTGTTAATCAAGAGATATGTAATTGTACTTTGTGCAAAATGGTTCTAATAAGACGTGTGGCCGGCGCTCGGCAAGAAAAAACATCCCTGGACGGATTGTAGTAGTTTTCGTAGTAGAAATGTGTCTGCTATCCATCCCACTTTGTGCCATTCGTCTTTGTCTACTCACGTGATCCAACGATAACGCTGTGTACGGTTTCATTTCTTTACCACAAAATTCGGATATTACTGCATCGTGCACGCAACCCAAATAGCACTCTTTTTACAGGTTTAGAGAATTTTTTTCGGTTGTTTTATTACAGTTCTCATGTAATAAAGGTTGCGAACAAGATTTTGATGGAAGCCGATATCTCAGTAAAGAATGTTAGCAGGATAACACAGTTAGCACGCAAATAATCCCTATTTACTGCGATAAACATCCCTTGAATTTAATAGCATTCCGACTATTTGCTAATTTTTAAGACCGAAATAAACATGAACAACATTTTGCGCAGTTCGGCTTCCGTCGCTTGTGTGTTTTGGTGCCAGGCAGGCGAACGAGATGCGAAGTTTTGACGCTTTCAGTGCATCCGTTTAAATCCGTTTCTGTAAAATATTATAATTAATTGTACATCTGACTTGCTTATCTATATTTAACTCGCACTACTATTCAAAATTCCGAATTTAAATCGTTCTGATCGTATCGTACTAATAGTAAATAATCTTCTACTGTCCCAGCTACGTTTCCATTTAGCGTTACGATTGGCGTGCTGCACGAAATTTATATCATTCGTATTAAATCGCTTTAAAAATTACTAATTACTACAATTATTATGCAATTCTTTTTCTACAGTCACATTAACTAAAATATGACAATTGTTTACGTGCATATCCCGTTATCGTGCTAATATTCATTACTGAGATATCCGCTTCCAGGGAAATCTTGTGCGCAACCTTTATTACACAAAAACTGTAGAAAACAAAAATGCCAATCTGTAGAAAATGCTCTAAATGCAACCCGAACAAAAATTGAAAGTTTTGTGGCAAACGGTTTACGAGGAAAAAAATTGGAAGACGAGCGTTAATATAAAAGTGCAAAAATCTGGTACCTTTTCTCATTTCACTCGCCCATGCCCATGTTTACACTGAAAGGCAAAAACTGTTGACATTCATACAACTTCTGTAGAAATGATTCAGGAGTATACCACATTTTATTTAATTTTTTTCTGTTCAGTAGTATTAGAGTTATGCGCCTTCAAACACAGGAGTCAATATTATCGAAACGAAAGATGGCAGTTAGGGCGATTCTCTCGTGTGGGGTCACAGATTCTGGTCTGCCATAACTTGACTTATCAGCCCTCCATGACAGTTGTGTGACATCTTAAGACAGTTGTATGTAAAATTGTCTAAAATTGTATTACCTATATGATGTTTTCAATGTTAACATCTTGACCTTAACTTAAACAACCTGAATCTTGTCAATAAAATTTTGGTGTCACAAAATATCCAAAACATAATTTTGTTTTCAAGATTTTTAATGAAAGGCCAGAATTTAAATATTCACTTTGGAAAAAAATCGGAGACGCACAGGGACGTTATGGCTTATTTTATAACAAGTATAAATTTGTGGAAGTAGAGTATTTGCACCCACTATATTTGTGACAGGCGCATGTCATTTTTTCTGCACACGTTTTACTACTAAATCAATTTTAGTTAGTATTAATAGAATAATAGACAATAAATAGAAACATAAGAAACTGAAAAAAGAGCGGAACAAGAAAAACAGAAACAAGAGAAACAGAAAAAATAGAAAAAAAGAAAAGAAGAAACAAAAGGAAGAGAAAACAGGAAATAGAGGATGATGTTTCGTGTTATTTACCTTTGATCTTTCAAAGATTGTCGATTTATGCACCTATATGATAAATCTATATGCTTTTCTATATGCCTATATAGTATGATAAAGTCATGTGCCTCGCCACATCAGATTTCTTTTTGTATTTAACTGCGTCAAGAATTTTAATGATTTACTTGAAACTGAAAAGTAACTTATTTACACTTAACGATAAACAAACATATTAACCAAATAATCTAACATAAATGCTAAACAATGATAATAAAGAGTGTATTAAACCCAAATGTTGTATCTCATCGTCATTTTATGTAAAAACCATTCACTTCCGCTAATCTATTCAAATTCTATTCATTTTTCGTAAATATACAGACAGAATAATAAACGAAATTCACCTAAAAAACCTGATTTTAATTTAGTGATGTAGGTAAATCTATTTTTAGCCCGTTGGTATTTTTATAACGATAACAAACACTGTGAGAGTGTTCACTGTCCACAAAGTCAAGATCAAGTTTTGAATGGAATTCTGTAATTGTAATAATAGTAATAATGATAAAAACAGTGACACAAATTCGGAATCTTGTAGGTATGTCAGACAAAGTTCAACAACATTTTCACATACACACAGAAAAGTGATTATTTGAAACGAGAAAACATAATTCCTTGAATTTATTTACTAGATTCAAATGCATATTTACTTGGATGTAGAAAGTTAGGTATATACAAGAAATGCCACATACTCAATATAAGTAAAATAATTTCTCAGGTAAATGCTGTCAACAAATAAATTCTTTCTTTAGAAGAACCAATATTGTATTGAAAGATGTAATTGAAGTTTTCGTCCCAAAAATGTTAATTTCTCCAACGAAGTAATAGTAAATCCATCCAAGTGCGTAGTTACTTGATCCAAGAAAATATAAGACATTTAATATAAGTAAGTATTGTTTACTGAATAAAAACCCACCAATTATTTAACTGAAGTGATTCTCACTTCTTTCAAGTAATCCCTTTCTCTGGACTAAATATGCGCTTCGTGATTTTGTCAAGGCTCGCGCACCCGCGCGTGGTGCTGGCGCCACGGAACCTAACCTAGTACGAAAACAACGAAGTACCCGTAGGGGATGTGCCTTGTGATTTATTGGGGATGTGTATTGTGATTTATAGTGTACAATAAACGTTTCAACACGGAATAGTTTGATGTAACGCACGCAACAGTTTAGAACGAGTAAGTAAATATAACATACTTATCTTGTTAATTAGCAATAGAAAACGTATTTGTGCCAAATCTTTAAAATTCTTACATTAAGTAGCTAAAAATATTTACCGGGAATAAAAATATACACTTCATTGAAGACATTTACTTACTTCACCAGAGTAACCACTTTCTTAAATCTAGTAATTATTCCAAGAAATAAAATTTCTTCGTTGAAGTCAATAATCTCTCGCGTATATACGCACCTACCAACTACTTCAGCCAAGTAATTCTCTCTTCGTTCGAGAGATCACCTTTCTGTGTGTATGATTCGTTTTTATTCATTTTAAGACCACCTAAAATTAATTTTTTTGCACAACACAATAAACTTATTCACAACTCGTTCAATGTACCGCTGTACCAAGATGTTTATCAACAAATTTGTCGATTAACAATGCCGTACAGCAAAACAGCCACCTTTCTAGCAACGAATTCTATAAATCACAAGACGTGCTTGAGGAGAATCCGAATAAGAAAAATGCTTTGTTCGAGCCGCCTCTATGAGCTTGCTGTTTCAATTAAGATTCCATAAATCAGCGAGTTACGAATGAAAATTTCACGTTAGCGAACATGTAATACGTGCTCTCTTGTGCGCGCTTCCTGTATATACCAGACATGCGGAGACCGAGCTTCATTATCCCTTCTTCCTCTGTTAAAGAATTTATTGATATTGGCGATTTTGCAAAGAGTTGCAAATAGCTTGTCATGAGTGGCGCTCATGTGGAAAATGTCGACCTATGACCCCGTCACGATATACGGGCATACAAATGTGTTTCTGCATTGTGGAATTTACAGTTGGCCACGATTGAGTGAAGTATGTGTTTGAACTCGAGGCAGTCAGAAGAAATCAAGCAGTATCAATCTTACAGATAATTTGAATAAATGATCCATACTGAAACTATTGCTTTCGATATTTTATATTTGACGATCTTTTGTTGTGGTATTGTTTAGAACCTTTGCAAGAAGCACTTGATCAGGTAGCCTGGACTAGGTGGGTACTGCAGGTAAAATATTTTTGCCATTAAGTTACAGTACTATTGAGTGAGAGATCACAAAGTCAAACCAATGTCGCTTGCCTAGATAAAGAAATTTAGGGCTATAAAAAGGTTAGTAAACGTTAGTAAATCGACAATCTTTGAAAGATCAAAGGTAAATAAAACAAAACATCATCCCCTATTTCCTGTTTTCTCTTTCTTTTGTTTCTTCTTTTCCTTTTTTCTATTTTTTCTGTTTCTCTTGTTTCTGTTTTTCTTGTTCCGCTGTTCTTTCAGTTTCTTATGTTTCTATTTATTGAATACTAACTAAAATTAATTTAGTAGTAGCAAGTGTGCAAAAAAATGACATGCGCCTGTCACAAATATAGGGGCTGCAAATACTCTACTTCCACAAATTTATACTACGTATGATAAAGTAAAAATACACAAAAGTTATTCGCCCACAACAGCGTACCAACACAAGTGCATGGAACACAATCAACTTGTATTAGGCTATTGTAACTAACAAGCATAAAGAAACAAAAGAACTCATTTTGGATAGTAAAAATATCCCACTTTTCAACAGTTATCCCTTAATTTGCAATTCCAAAATGAGTTATCCCGAATAACTGGAGTTTGCTAAATGTTAAGTAACTTAAGAATTTTAATTAAATGGAATCCCATATGTACTGTCATATGTACTTCGAAAGATCGATACATCAGCTTTAGGAATAGTAATAGCACTTCTTTTCACGCAGCAACATTTAGTAGAAGCATTCTGTATAATTTTTCTTCAATAGTCAAATATTAGTAATTTATGTACCACCCTAAAATAGTTTAAATTACATTTATCAAAGACATTAATTTGTTCATAGTGGTCCAACGCTTTGGAAAACTAGATCGCCTGATGATTTAGCTGGCTGAAAATTCTCGTTTTTGGCATTATTTTCACAATATTTCAGTTAACTGTAGACAACAGTTGATAATAGCCGAATACAAGAATGTCATAATAATTATGATAATTTTAGTGAAAAACTGCAATAATATGCTGAAAAGCCTCAGTCATTGTTTCCTTGTAATCAGCTAAAAAAAAATTGGTTATGTACGAGCTATAACTGCTATAACGTTTGACGTTTGACATCAATTCCACCAATTTTACAAACTTTAGTTACTAAAAAAACAGTGTTATAATTTCCTAACTGTACCATAGAAAACATTGTTAGAAGTATCTAAAGCTGTAACCATTATTTGTTTAAAAATTAAAATCGCGCGTGACAAAATAATACAATGTAAAAGTCTAACACATTAAATAATAATTTGTACTTTACTTTGGCCAACCGCAATTATTATACCGGAACAATTCCGTGGAATACACACCAAAAATTCAAATAACACAACCAGTCAGTCATTATTCACCCGATATGGTACTTCATTTAAATTATCCTAAAATTTAGCACACTTTTTATACGGAACGACCTTGCCTAAAAATTCTATTATATCTCAGTTTCATATTCATAATAATAATAAAGCGATGGTAGTTTGGAGAAAATCAATTTCACGAACCGTTTAAATATTAATAATAGATTTCGATACCAAAAAAAAACGCAATCCGGTATCTGGTCCGTGTACCCAAAAAAATGTAATCTCAGCTTATTGTTATTCCCATTCATTATTTAAATTAAATTCCTAAAAACCGCGCTTTGATGTAATACAAACTAATTGCGATAAATTGCATAAGTTACAACTATATCAACCCTGACTTTTTTTTTAAATATACATTAGAAATGCGTGTGATGCAAGCAACCTACTCCACATTCGTTATGGTATTAATCAAACCGAACAGAATTATAACTAACAATAATAGAATAATAGAATATAATACAATAATAATAATGATATTCTAGCTTTTAATTGTTCTTTTATTAGATATTCTGCCTTAAGCCGGGGCTACACATTCGTATACTTGCCAAATATCAAAAATTTGCCAAGTACCTATACGATTATTTGTGAAAAGAAAAAAACAGTTCTATCCAATTCGTATTGAGTTCACCTCAAAAATAGATTTATATATTCGACGGTCGGCTGTGCGGACGGGGTGCCAAGGCGACAAATATTGATTTCATTTATTTGCACTCGATGAACATTTTAGTACGCTGTTTAATTTTTCCATATTCTAATTTCGTTTTGTGTGTAGTAGGTCGTATACGAAGATTGACAATAGATTTGTAATTATTAGTAAGATTTTTGATTTTTCTAAACGGCGAAAACCGCATAAAATTTTAATTTTGTGAAACCGTCAGACAGACAGTTTTCCTGAAACAGTCAGACAGAAATTTAAAAAAAATATTGTTGGTTTTACCTGTCCACATAAACGCAATGGTATTTCTTTCCAAGAAAAACGTACACCATATACCTAACATATACCATACACCTGTATCCTAAGTTGATGCTTTTCTATGAACAATATAGATGATACTCATTAATGAACTTTAAAAATATAACCATTTTGTTAAATAAAAAAGCTACACAAAATTGTCTCTATTATTAAAATATTTTTAATCGTTTTTGTTTCTCTTCAAGTAATAAACATCATAAAAATTTTATAGACAGAATGTCTATAAAATAGGTTATTTGGAAAATTATACTTTATTTGCTTGTATTTATACAGGGTGTCTCACGGAACTGGTACATTAGGAGTTTCTCATGTTCTACTATTTCTGGAAATTTTGGAATTAGAATTTACTCGATCTGAACTCTTCGGCCACCGGAAGTCGGTATCAACTTTGTTATTTCAAATGGAATTATATAATTTTTATTTTATTTTTGGTTTCTACGTATCAAAATACATCATTTTTGATAATGTTTCCCTATACCTAAATATCATCATTTTTGAGATTTTTTGATTTTACTAATTTTTTGGTGATTTTCGCAGTTACGCTTAAAATTTAATATCTCGGTTATTATTGAAACTAGAAGTTTCATGATTGGTGGTCCAAAACTCGAAACATAACCAAATAAGACGATGTTTAGTTCATCATGATATCTTATACAGGGTGTTCAAAATTTACGACACAATAATTGAATTTTCAAACTTAGAAAACTATATTTTTTCAAATGGAACATCCTATAGACCGATACACCATTCGATAGTAAATCTTCTTCCCTATCAATCATTGTTAGGGTTCCCTATATCTATCTTTAATAGTTTTTGAGATATTGTCAGTATAAAAGTATGCAAAGTAAATACAAAACGATTTAGTTTTCATTTATAGGAATGTAACAACTTTGGAACAGCAGGAAAACAGAAAAATATTGAAAAGATTTGTTAAAATGAAAATAATTTATTTGGGATATCTAACTTAAATTAAAACTTAATTATGTTGTTCGAAATGCTGCCCGTTCTGCTCCAAACATTTTAAAACTCTTCGCTGTACTTTTGTCATCGTCGTTCTTCGGATTTCTTGTCGCTGAAGTCCATTAATGGCGGCTACTAGTCTGTTAGTCAATTCTTCTCGAGTATTAACTGGTGTGGAATAGACCTGACTTTTCACATTACCCCAGAAATAAAACTCTAATGGTGTTAAATCTGGTGAGCTTGGTGGCCACCGCCAGGATCCCCTATTTCCGAACCACATATCGTCAAACATCTGATTAAGTTGAATGGATACCACATGCGAAGAATGTGCGGGTGCACCGTCCATTTGATAAAAGCAGTCGCGTAGAATATTAGCAGTCGCGTAAAATATTGAGGGGAAGAGTTTCGCAAAAAAGTGTTCACACATCCACGCAAAATTTCTAAATATCTATCACTATTTAAATTTTCGTTGTAAATTTCATATCTAATTTCGTCCCCCTTTATTAAATGGGAGTATTCAAAATGGATTTAAAGAAAAAGTGACAATATCTCAAAAACTATTAAAGATAGATATAGGGGACCCTAATATTGATTGATAGAGAATAAGATTTCCTATCGAATGGCGTATCGGTATACAAGGTGTCCCATTTGAAAAAAATGAGTTTTTTTTGTTTGAAAATTCAATTATTGTGTTGTAAATTTTGAACACCCTGTATAAGATATCATGATGAACTAAACATCGTCTTATTTGGTTATGTTTCTAGTTTTGGACCACCAATCATGAAACTTCTAGTTTCAATAATAACCGAGATATTCAATTTTAAACGTAACCGCGAAAATCACCAAAAAATTAGTAAAATCAAAAAAACTTAAAATGGTGATATTTAGGTATAGGGAAACATTATCAAAAATGACGTATTTTGATATGTAGAAAACAAAAATAAAATTAAAATTATATCTTTCCATTTAAAATAACAAAGTTGATACCGACTTCCGGTGACCGGACGTGACAGTTAATTTGAAAATATTTTAGCTGAAGAGTTTAGATCGAGTAAATTCTAATTCCAAAATTTCAAGTTTCCAGAAATAGTAGAACATGAGAAACATCTAATGTACCAGTTCCGTGAGACACCCTGTATATTTGTCGATTTTTATGATGTTTATTATTTGAAGATAGAGACAATTTTGTGTAGCTTTTTTATTCAACAAAAAGGTTATATTTTGAAAGCTCATTTGTTTAAATTTTTGCTTCAGAAGCTAATTGATCTGTATTTCAGACAATATTAGGACATATTTATACAACGAACCTAGTAGTACAATTGGATTCAGTAGAACTTTAAAGATGACGAAGAAACCATATCTAACATTTCTTTTATGAGCAATAGCTTCCTAATTTAAATAAAAAAATATATATATTTTTTCTCATTAAAATAATAATTTATTTAAACTAGTTCACATCAAATGGCCAATTATTTTACAGTCTGTTAAAATTAGATGCTGCGAATTAATAATACAGAAAGCTAATGAATTAAACAAAAAATCATTAAAATAAAACCAACAGTTTCGTCAAGATTTGTTTTGTAAATTTCCACAAGAATACTCTTGTTAGTACGCAGTGAATTCTGCACTTATGTAATTAAAAATATGTCGGCATTATAAAATAAAACCTTGCTTGTTCGTAAACAAATTATCAGATTGATTTGAAAAAGCTAATGCGCAAATAAGGCGAACTAATCAAAAAAATAGCTAGTGCCCATTCGGTATGCACATGTAGCAAGTCCTCAAAGAAGATTTTCACGTATTAGAAAATGCTATGTGGCGATGCATCAATGTCCGATGCATTTACTGTTGCAGCGCAACTCTGACGGTCCGAAATCACAAACGAATATTGTACAAATTTGTTGGTAGGTCATAGATTTTTTTGAGTTTTATAAAAATCAGCCGGTAATCACGGATGGATGAAAAATATTCGGTGAACGAACTTACAAGGAAGAATAAATCACTCATGGCATCGTATACGAAGTATACGAATGTGAATTGAATTGTAGATTTGTCATTTTGACATTTTGTCTCCTGTTTGTTTAAAAGTTATTTTTAATTAATTTTGTTAATCTTTTACTATTTTAATACCCTTACCAATATTTAAATTCTTTTCCTCTGATTCTGTAGTTGAATGAGGAATTCACACTAAAAATATATTTATTTATATCAAAATATGATTTCTTTGGCAGAAATACACCTATTTTTAACTAGAGTATTCAATAAAGTAAATGGTGGAGTCAAAGAAATATTTTTTGATCCAATAGCATAAATTCAAAAGAATGTATTTCTTAAAAATGAATCTGAGTCTGTGTAGTATTAGTTCTGGTAGAATACCTATATTTCAATGAAGTTAGTGCAACTAAACTTGGAAATGGGGTTAGAAAATCAATACGTCGTCATGATTGGATGTTGTAAGGGCGCATGTTCGGTAAAATGGATTCATTCCAATGGGAAAAAGCCCGGGTGATCGATGTTTACCACGAAAACGTAGTGGTGGACATGCGTATTTCGATACAGCTGGTGTTTTCCATTTTCAGCGTGAGGTCTGTCTGTAATTAATCCTAATTTATGGAGATGTATTCGGCAAATATTTGAAATGACTTCCGACTGACTCATCGGCGACTTACGCAAATTAATTTCGTTTGGCCATTACGGTACCATGGAATAATAGAGACGAATTTAATATATGAAAATGTATTCGCGATTTGGCCATGATCTTAAATTAGATGGATTTGCTTAGCGTATATTGTAGTTTACGAAAATACAGACTAAAGAGTGGTAATATTTGAGTATTGTGTTAATAAACATTAAAAAATCTGATGTGGCCAGGCACATGACTTTATCATACTATATATAAAATTAATAGTTTAGCTGCATGAGATTCTATTTGATCGAGATCGGCCATGTCTGCATTAAAATAAAATTTTTCTACTTTGACATAACCCAACATAACCACACACTGCATCTTCTTAATCGCTTGCAATCGCATAAACTGCGAAATATCAATATTCTATACATATTTAAACATGGGTGTAGCCTGCTATAGTATGGCCAAAGGATTGGGGCTTTCTTAGTTTTGCTGTGTTCATCAAAATACGCCAGCATGACGTTTTCGGTGATGTTTTACGACTCTGGTAAGTGATCGTTATCATTCTTTTCAACTAAACATCAAATCCCCTTTTCAGATATAATTCAAGGACCACATTTACTTTAATAAGGTATTATGCGAAGTACAAACCTACATCGTAGATATGAACGATTTTAATTACTGCTGCGAGATTGTATATGCGCAATAAATGGTTTATCAGCATACACGTACGAAGCTATAGTACATTTAAAGTGTAGAGGATTTCTTAGTTTATGTAACGTATAAGTTTTCGGTAATATTTTAGACGCTTGGATGCTCGGTTCAATTCGTATTCGTTTTTGTCCGTCGCTTTCGACTTCGTCTTAGTTCTGGTTGTGTGCAACGTATTTGTATTACCTCGATCACATGTAATTTTACCAAGTATAATTTATTCTAATAAACTACTTTGCCGAAATTAGAATTGGGTTTCAATTATAAGTGCTTGTAAATATATAAGCCGCAACGGCTACGTAGCGGAAGTAGGTAGACACCGCTATTAAACGTTAAGCGTTATAACAATTCTTTAGTAAGTTCTTGTTCTTCGAAGTAACTAATCAGTCACCGCCAAACACTTCTATTCTGATTATTATACTTATGAAACCACTATTTTAAAGTTGTTAACTTTTTAGGTTAAGTTTCATTTATTTCCATTATAATCATCGTTGCGACCTCGCTGAATATTTATTCAAACTTGTAGGCTAAAGTAGAGTAAAATGATTCACAATTACATTTTGTCATGATTTTATCTCATCCTTAACGAAGTTGACAGTTACTACAGTGCTGCCACGTGGTACCCGCAAAATACCCTAGATTCTAATTTAGCGCGATATAGTAACCACAATTTCTAAATTTATATAAAATTAATGACGCAAAGTAGAAAAACTAGTATATTACACTCGTTTTATAAGACGTATTGGCGCACTCGTTCCATTTGGGCACTTCTCGCTACGCTCGTCGTGCCCAAAATAACTCGTGCGCCAATTTGACGCCTTATAAAACTTATAAAACTATAATAATATACTAACTATAGTAGAACTAGACAGATATGTCGATTGAAGCTGCGTTCGGATATTGTATTCCGTTGACACCGGGTACACCGTCCAAATGACACTTACGTGTTATTGAGTGTAAAAAGTGTAACGGTGTACAATATCCCAACGCAGCTTATATTGACAGAAGTTATTGTCAAAACATTAGCGTTTGACACTACCTACTGTCATTAGAATCAAAAGATCTGACAAATCCTGGCTACTAGTTTTAATGCAGTACGACCGATCTCGATGAAATAGAATTTGCTCATGCCGCTAAACTATTGATTGTACCAAAAAATGTATTAGTCATAAATTATTCAGAATTTCCTCATCTTTAATTTATTATTTAACCATTTCGACGAAATTCCAGAAATGGCGGCTTATTTGCAAAATCTTTCAAAAATGCAAAGACTAAACCTCCAGTTCCTATGGACCCTTTTCAACAGAAAGCTTTTCAGCTCAAGTTTGGTTATGAAACTTCTAAATATGAAGTTTTAGTAGTTTCTCCGGAATCGTCGCCAAAACAAACGGGTATACACACACACACATACACACACATACATACACACACACATACATACAGACACACACAGACATTTTTTTGTACCTTGGTCAAAAATGTTCAGGGGACCAAAAAAGACATATTTCCGCTAAAATCTCAAAATTTTCTTTTGGCACGATTACAATACTTTACATAGGTACTGCGTATGATAAAGTAAAAAGTTAATGCGCGAAATTTAAAATTTAATATAAAGTTTCTAGAATAGTATTCATTCTAGATATGCGTACATATCTAGAAGTCACAATATTATCGTCCGCAAAAAAAAAGAAGTAACCTTGTATTTCGAACAAAAGCAGATGGATAAACTGAAATAAGATTACGCGCAAAATGTATCAAAATATGTTTTCGTTCTACGAGATCGGAAAAACTAGAAATTTGAGCCGATACCGGCTGCGTTGCGACAAAACGATTTTTTTCATTGAGGCTGTATTGCGTATTGCGTTAGGATTTATTTTGAAAATAACATCATGGTAATACGTATTTTGACAATACTTTGAGATATTTGTGTAGAAAGTGTTTTAACAGTATTATAATCATTTATTGCAGGAAAACTTTAGGTTTATTTTATTATTATTATCATTAGCTACAATATGTGAAAAATTTTTAATAAAGTGTCTTATACTCCTGAATCATTATCAATCGTCATATTTTATTTAATGCGACTGTAGAAAAACAATTGCATAATAATTTTTAAGTAATTTTTAAAGCTATTTAATATGAATGATATAAATTTCGTGCAGCGCGCACTACGTCAATCGTAACGGTAAATGGAAACGTAGCTGGGACAGTGGAAGATTATTTACTATAAGTACGATACTATCAGAACAATTTAATTTCGGAATTTTGAATAGTAGTGCGAGTTAGATATAAATAATGAATTTAGTTGTACAATTAATTTTATTATACTTCGCATCTCGTTCGACTGCCTCGCACCAACACCCACAAGCGCGGGAAGCCGAACTGCGCAAAATATTGTTCATGTTTATTTCGGTCTTAAAAATTAACAAATAGTCGGAATGCTATTAAATTCAAGGGATGTGTATCGCAGTAAATAAGGATTATTTGCATGCTAACTGGGTTGTCCTGCTAATATTCGTTCCTGAGATATCGGCTTCCATCAAAATCTTGTTCGCAACCTTTATTACATAAAAACTGAAGAAAACAAAAACGCCAATCTATAGAAGAGACTCTTAACTGCAACCTGAGCAAAAACTGAAATTTGTGTGGTAAGTCGTTTAAGAGAAAATAAATCGGAAATACGAGCGTTAATTTAAACTGTAAAAATCGGGTACCTTTTTTCCACTTCTGTCGCGTTCATGTTTACACCGAGAGGCAAAGAATTTTGACAATCATATAACTTATGTAGAAATGATACAGGAGTATGACACACTTTACTTCAATTTTTTCTGTTCAGTAGTCTTGGAGTTATGGCCCTTAAAACACAGGAGTCAATACTATCGAAACGAGAGATGGCAGTTCTCTCGTGCATAGTACATATGTTTCTATAGAAACTTTATTAGATCATTAGATTTTATAAATATATGCTTCAGTAGAAATGAGATCTATATACAGTGTATATACACATATATACAGTGTCGTCTATCGCATCGAAGAGATTTCTGCCCTAAAGTATACATGACAATTTTTGTATGAAGAACTATTTAAAAAATTACATACCAATGGCAGCTGCTAAAAAAATCCTCTTTTTTTACGATGATCAGCTCTCTGACTAACCCGTAGACCTGGAACAAAAGAAAAGAAACGCTATTTTAAAACTAAGATATGAAATTATATCTTCAGTCAAACAATTTTTTTTATTTCAAGGAAAATAATAATATGGCAACCGTATAAACAAAAACCGCTCCGAATTATCGATATTTTGCATATTCATTGGAGGCAAAAAAAACTAGAAAGAAGATATGTTTTGAATTTATTCTGTTGGATCAAAACATATTTCTTTGACGCCAACAATATTTATTTCATTGACAATTCACTAGAATTGTCAATGAACTATAATTTGCATGTAGAGCTTAATTCATTTGGAATATTTATTTAAATCAAACAAATATATTTGAATACAAACAAAAATTACTTTCCTTTAAACTAATATTTTTGTTTTTATTAAAAAGTCAGTTTTTTACACCAAAGAAACCTAAGTTTGCAAACAAATATATTTGTATACAAGAACAAATTTATTTCCCTGAAAGAAATATTTTTGCTTTGGCTTAAAAATAGGTTTACTTCCGCCAAAGAAATCATATTTTGAACCAAATAAATTTATTTTTAGTGGGAATACCTTATCCAACTGTATTGCTAGATGGCGGTATAAACTCTCCCATCGCAGTTCGGTCTTATCTTAAGAATAAATAATAAACTGGTGAACCCCTACCGCTCAGTTGATGACATGCGTCTGGCTAAATTCCTAAAAAAATGCCACGTGGTCGTTGGTGATTTGTTATTTTATTCGTTTCACGTCTAAATTTGTTGTGAATTTCATTATAGATTATTTCACCTATGAGAATCTTCAACGCATTTGAGATTTAATTCGAATTTGCTTTTAGTTGTGATTAAGATTACTTTAATGTTGATTTCGTATTTGAAATTTTATTTTGTTAAGCATTTTTTGGAATTATTATTTTATTTTAACTTTAAAGATTCTAAAATATAGTCCCTATAAGGTTAATTGGTCCATAAATTAGCAGAAAATGATTTTGATCATAGACAAGAACGTTTTGCTGACGGATGTTTGTTTGAACACTGTACAATGTACATACTTTCAGCATTCTTCCACTCAGTTGTTACGTTGGTAGCTCCGAGGCATGCAGTGTCGTAACGCGAGCACACGAAATTAATCGGAACATAGTTACAAAAATGATATTGCGACGCACATCTTTGACCGGCTGGCTGATTTCCTCTGCTATGCTGTCTTGTCTGTCTGACCTACAGCCTGCAGGCACAGCACAATTATGTACAAGTTGAAATGCCCTCCTCTCTGCACGTGTGTGTGTATGTGTCTGTGTATGTGTCTGTATATGTGTGTGTGTGTATGTGTGTTCTCTTCTGCAAGTATGTGAGCTCTTTCTCGCGCGCCCATTCTCTGATATCTTCGAAAATCCGGAAGGTGACTTCGCTGAAGAGCGAAGACCGAAGATCGTAGCATTCGTTCGTTATAAGCGGTCCGCGTGTTGTGTGCTCGGCTATGCCCGTGCAGATTTATGAATGATTGTGTGCGTTAAAATTACGACTCGCTCTCCGTCTTAATTTGTCCGGAGAGTTTCCTCTAGAAAGTTTTGTTTATTGAACGCAGGTGTAAACGAAAGCAACTTGTATAATCGTCGTGCGTGCTTGGGAAAAAAAGGGTTACCTTTTTAAATACTTTGTCGTTGTATGGCGATATCGGTTTTGTCATGGCTGAGGCCACTTTTCCTTTTATTATTTTGGTGTATGATCGTTTTATTAATCACGACTGACTACATTGTTAAAACATTTGTTTCTCGAGAAAAGGTTGCTAAAAAGTCCATTGCCACACAAAGCTGGTGTAATATCCAGGCTGGTCAATAAACTGAAAAGTTGCTAATTTTGCTAAAGATTTACATTTAAATTAGGAATGTCTTCGGGAATAGTGGAATAGTTTAACATAATAGTAAACTAGTAAGAAAATTATCATCAGCCGGGCTGAAGTTGAAGTTAAAATACCACAGTAAAAGATTTAAAAAAAATGAGTGAACCGATTTTGCCCATTCACTAACTTGTCCTTACTTTTTACGAGATAAGCTTGTATACCAAATTTCAAATTAACTGCTTCAAAATTACGGCAGTTATCGTGTACACAGACAGACAGACCGCCAGACAGACGGACATAGCTAAATCGATACAGCTTTCAATACTGATCAAAAATATATATACAAGTCTATACCTGACACGCCTCCTTAAGGGTGTTACAAATGTTGTGACAAACTCAATATACCCTACCACAGTAAATGTTGGGGGTATAATAAAAAAATAAACTACTACAAGATTTTCAGTGTCAGAAGAAGACTTAATAGAAAATCTCTTTAAATAACTGCTGGAATAGTACACAGAATTTATTTCGTAAAAAAATACCCAAAAGTAGTTTTATTTCTTGAAAAGCTCCAAACTCGAACGCTTTGTTTCAAAACATATAAAACTTTTGAGCGCTTTCTCAGGTACTTATTCACAGAATCTTAAAAGCATTACAGCAAAATAAGGTCAATTTTGGTAAAATTTTCAATCTTATATTTGATTTTGAATATTCTTGTCAGTTTTTGAGGAATTACTAAAGGTAATTTTTTTTTATTGTTGGTTTTTACAAATACCAACCAGAAATATTGCCCATCTACGAAAATTATGATATTATTATAGAAATTAATTAAAAACTAACAATGATTAAAAAATTCGTCATCAAAACATTAAACAAAAAATTTCATATTGAAGACGAATGTTATAAGAAGGTACATGATAAATAAAGATTTACTTCAAAATATTGAAAGATGTAGTTTGGGAGAAGGTTAAAAAATGGGTTTTCCAAACCGAGATATTATGTTAATATCTATTCTGCCAAGTCATCTGGCTCATCAGCAAACTTCTGTGTTTTTTTCGCATAATATCTCGGTTCCGAAAACCCGTTTTTTTGCACTAACACAACTATAAATTGTGATTTGATAATATTTATTTTTTTCTTAAATGCAATGTTTAAATAGGTAGATATTCAAAATTAAGATACATATTAGTTAATAATTACAAACAACAAAAATCCCACAATGTCATTTGTACTAAATATTACAAGAAACACCATAAAAAAATACTGAAAATGGACACATATTTCAATTTCTATTGAGTAAAAAAATTACCGTAGGTTTAAAAATAAATTTTCCATACTCACTATTTACATAAAATGTTGATATTTTTATATAAAGCTACATAAAAGCAACAATTAAATAAAATTACACACACACACAGAGTAATGGTTGTCTAATGTTAAGAAAATAACATTTTTAACATAATTTGTTAATTTTAAGACAACATATACTTATAACAAGAATATTTCTCTAATATAAAACAACCTAAATATTAGCTGTAAGAACACGATTGCTCTAATTTAACAAAGTCGTTGTTTTGAAAATATTGTGAAGTATGGCGATAGATGGCGGTTTAGTTTCTCGTCGTAAGAGAGGTCTCCTAGAGGGTATATAATCGCATATATGTCTATGCAGCATTAGTGATTATGCTATTATTCCGTCAATGTACCTGACGTAGAAATGTCCAACAGCTCTAATATTGATGGAAAGAGACTAAGAAGGGACACCGGGTGTCTTCTCTAGTTGGAAAATAACCATATTCTTTTTGGATGCGTTAATTGCATTCCATGTAAAATATTACTACTTTCATAATAACATGTTCATATTTAAAAGAGGTGAATGTTATAATCCAAGAATGTAAGCTGATTAATCTAACTACCCAACCTTTTGATTAAAAAGAAGAACTTCTTAAGTTAAATAAGTTTATGTAGTATCCATTTAAAATTGTACAATCTTAAAGTAAGAAAAACCGGTCAAAACAACGGTTTTCTTCAATGAACAATATATATTCTTGCGCGTATATAAAACAACCGTTGTTTTGGATTCGTTGTGTGCATCCATTGTGGTCAGGTCAAAACTGTGATGATTTAACATGAAATAACCCATATGACAGATGATTCATTCATTCACATATTTGTTTATTTTATATTTCTCAAAATCTACGCTCAAAACTAGAATAAGTTTAATTTTGTAATATAAAAACAAAAACACAACGTTTCAATTTTTATTTACTACAATTAATTTACATTCAACAGTTATTAACTTCTCAACAAAAAAAAATTAATTTTTAGTCTAGATGTGAGAGCATTTCGCATCGTTCAAGTACTTAATTCGTCAAAAATACCAAGACTATCCTGGTCAAAAATAACCAAATCAAACAAATAATAACTGTTTCTGGTTTTTGTTTTCGTTTTGTCAGGTATTATACTTCTAGAGGTTTCCAAATCACCCTGAATATAATCTATGTAATACGTACATAAAATAGCTTCTCTTTATTGAGCTAACTGCTTCTCATTATCAACCTGCCACTAGCGTAAAACGTATAATTTTCCCAGATGGATGGATAGCGTATTTATTAGCTACAGAAGATCGTGTAAATGTTAATATGTGCGAGTTTAGAGTATCTGTGGTCATGGTGAGGAAACCACTCAGTCCAATGATTCACAACTAATGTTCGCAATTTGCTTTGTTTAGCATGCATTACGAATAACATTCTGAGGATGTTTATCTAACTATGGAGTAACACATATTATGTGTTTGCCCTTCAAACATCACATAAAATATTTTAGTTGTGATAATTGCATACCTTTCGTATCTGAGGAAACATCACTCATTTCCGTTATAGTTATTTTTATTTTTAAGAAATATATTCTTTTGAAGTTATTCTTTTGGATCAAAACATTTTTCTTTAGTGACGTAGAGTATAAATAATAAACTGGTGAAAGCCTACCGCTCATTTGTGTATCACTCATCTACTTTTGTATCAAATGTAGTTTTCCAAAATTATACAACACAGTTGAACGTAAATTTTTTCGTATCGATGACATATTTCTTTTCATCGTGTTCGTTAATATTGAACATGACACGTCTGTGAACCCGAAACGCATTATAATAAATATCCGAACATGATCCAAAAACAGCGAACAAATCTTGCATACCAAATTGGTGTCGGCCAGCAGGGAACGATTTCAACAGACACAAAAAATATGCCCGTGGAGGACAATTTTTCATATAGCTTGCAAGATAGTATCTTCATATTTAGTACCTCCTCGAGACATAAACATTAACGGTACACTTATTAAATATACCCATTACGCAACACACTTTTTCCAGCTCGGTTCCTAACGCAAATTACCGGCTAGATTTTTTTTATTGCCAAACGGATTTATTAACACATCGACGATGGTTCTTTTCATTCATGGTTTTCTCCTTCCATAGTGTGAGAGACTCGTGAGAGACTCGTCTCTATAACAAATACATATTTATGAAGTGGACATATCTATGACTAATAAACTGTTCATTCATATTCAGACGTAGTGTCAAAGGTTACACGTTGCCGCAGGATTGTGTTGTTATAACATTTTATATCGAATTGAAGAACTAAATACCCGATCAAAATCTATAATATTTCTAAATTAAATTGTGTTGAGTGAAAGAATTATGATGTTTTTAACTAACGAAATTCTTGGTTGAGTTAAAATGCGGTGCTTTAAGGTTGCAATAAATGGTTCTTTGATTAAAGAAATTATTAGTTTGTTGAAGGAATTAATGTGGACCTATTATTGACAACCACATTTCGGAGGGTGCAGTAGAGCAAAATCTCCACGTGACACCGCTTTTTGGGATGTCGCACATCCTCGACCAGCGCACAGTGTGAAAAATTCCCAAAAACCTGACCAAAAGTCGAAAGCCTTTTCTATTTAGGTAAAACTCGGTAATCTAAGATTTGAAGGGTCACCGATTACAAATCCGAAATCAAAAGTTGAAAAAACAAAATGGCCGATCCGATATGGCGGACATTTGTTTGAAAACTATTTTCAATTTAGTTGAAACGAAGTATTTGAGGGGATTTGGAGTAGCTGATTATAAATCCGAAATAAACAAACAAAAAATCAAAATGGCGGATCCAATATGGCGAACATCAGTTCTTAAATTACTTTCAATTTAGCTGAAATTTGTTATTAGACGGTGATTTGGGATCGCTGATTATAAATCTGAATTCAAAGTATGGACATTTGTACGAAAACTACATTCAATTTAGTGGAAATTCAATATTTGTGGGCATTTGAGGTAGATGATTATAAATTCGAACAAAAAACAAACAATACTTTACATACTGCGTATGATAAAGTAAAAAGCAAAATAGCGGATCATATATTGGCTGAAATTTGTTTTTATATAAAAACGAAAATGAATTTTGTTGAAATTTAGTATTCGGGGTTGGTGATTACAAACCCAAAATTAGAAGAGTAGAAAAATAGCGGACATTTGTTCCAAAATTACTTTTAATCGGATAACCTAATAACAACGACAAATCCTGAAAAGTATGTCCCAACCAGGTTTAAATCCGGTTGTTCCCGTATTATGAAATGGAAACGCACTTAATTAAATTTCTAATTAGTGACTAATTAGTTGCTTCGAAGAACAAGAACTTACTAAATAATTGTTATAACGCTTAACGTTTAATAGCGGTGTCTACCTAATTCCTCTAGGTAGCCGTTGAGGCTTATACATTTACACGCACTTATAATTGAAACCAAATTCTAATTTCGGTGAAGTAGTTTATTAGAATAAATTATACTTAATAAAATTACATGCGATGGAGGTAACACAAATAGTTGCACACAACTAGAACTAAGACCATGTAGGAAGCGACGTACAAAAAAAGAATACGGTATTGGCACGACCAGAATTCTGTCCAAAATGTTACCGAATACATATGCGTTACATAAACTAGGAAATTCTCAACGCTTTAGATGTAATATAGCGTGTATGCTGATATTCAATAAACTATTTATTGCGCATATACAATCCCGCGGCAGTATTTGAACCCGATCATATCTATAGCGACAACGATGAACACAAACATTATTATTTACAATCATAAAATGTTTAGTAATACTAATATATTGTGTCATATTTAAAAAGACAAATAATTCTCTTTGATTTTCTTAGTTTATAGCAAAAATTTAGTCATGTTCAATAATGACAGTCTTATGAGAATTAATAATCATTTGTACAAGTACCTACTCTACTTGTACCTACTCTACTTGATTAACTTCATTAATTCTCAAGTCGAAAATTATATGTCAAGGATCTAATATAAGGGAAAGAATCACGATCATTATTTTGCGTTCCATTATGTTTCTCTCTAGTTCTGTGGTACGTTGAACGCAGTTGCTAATCGAAATAGATTTACGCCGTTATCTAGAACTATCATTTGCGGTTATGATTTTTTAATGGCTAACCTAAGGCGCAATAACCAATTTGCGGTATACTACACACAAACACCGCATTGCAAAATGATAATAAATTTCTGATAATTATTTTTTTACCTTGCAAAAGAATCGCACTAATTGAATACTCTAAGATAATTCTTCTGGCCTGTTGCAAAATTTCTTAGTTAATAAATCGTTACTTTATAACACTAGAAACGTTTAACGTTTGGTATTCCCAGGTAATTTTGTTATAAAATTAAAATTGTTAGAAAAGTAGTGCAATAATTTTGGACAAACGTATGCAAGTGTTCTACTTTCATGGGAAATTTTTATTACCCAATTTATTCGTCCGTATTCGTCATTCTATTTATAAATTTCGCGAAAATATATCATTAACACATACTTTTATTTACTGTTAAGCTTTCACTTTGTGATTTATATTAAAAATAACCGTATTTTTGTTACAGGTAAATACAACAACGATCCAGATGACTTTCCTGTGCTCGAATTTCAAACGAAGGTAAAACTTTTGTGTGGATATCGGTAATCGATACATAAATTTATTTATAGAATTCGATCTATTATTAAATCTAATAGGCATGCGGCGTACCAGTTATTATTTATTCTTATACGAAAAGTATAGCGTACCTATAGCTACTGCCTTTACAGATCTTTACATAGAGATACGTTAGTTTATTTTATCAGACATTTGATCGGAATTTTCTGTAGTAACTGCGGTAGTAGTGTTTTGTTAAACACCGATTTGTGCTTACCATTTAGCAGTAACAATATAATACGACTACTTTAATAATAAATATGGTTGCTATATCTTATTAGAGTAGTTTATTTCTTATCAAAGTAGTTATTTCTTATTATAATAGTCATTATTGTAAAAAAAAGTACTTTCTAAGAAGTGGAAATAATTATTTTTTTTAAGAGGCGTGAATAGTAATCTGAGTAGAGATCAAATGTATCAAGTTATGGTGGTATCATTATGCTGGTATGGCAAGTTGAAAGATGAAACCGTATAATTAGGAAAATGTTCTCTCTCGTCTCAAATTGAAAGTAACTGTGTGTGTGAAGGATTCCATGTCATAAGAGTATGTATTTAGCAGCACGTGTTAAATTTCGTAGTCGTTTATCTGAACGGTAACAATTTCCAGGTGGATCTTGTCTGACAGGTGACCGCAGACTATAAGCCAAATAATACCTTACAGCGTTCATTTGATTTTCATGTTGTTCTTAATTTTTTGTCTAATTTCAAACTGATTGAAATAGGGATCCAAATGAAAGAATGATAATTATACTAATTTGCAATATGTGAATTGAGTTCTATGTTATTATTATAACATGTTTGCTTATTATGGCCAAGTCTATTTTTGATGATATATCAGATTTTTATACATTTATGTCAGGTAAAAACACACCTATTTTTTACCTTTGAAGTAATTTTATGTAAGTTTTTTTTTTATTTAAATACAATAAATACAAACTTATGGTACAGTAGAGCGTCGATAATCCGAACTAATTGGGACCGAAGGTCATTCGGATTATCAAATTCTTCGGATTATCAAATATTGCAGCTAAATACTAGAAACTACGAGTATTGGATAGAAGTTCAATCTTAATAAAACCAACACAGTTCGATCCCGCTCTTCTTAAACTATAGGAATGTCTAAAAGTAAAAATCGAAGAATATCGAAGCGATATCGAAGGGATATCGAAGGGATATCGAAGAGATATCGAAGGGATATCAAAGGGATATCTAAAGGATTCATTTATGACTTATTTATGATTTATTTATTATTTATTTATTATTCATTTAACTAATTGGGTCCGAAAGTAATTCGGATTACTAAAATATAAAACAAAAGCAACATTTTTCAGTAAACAGGAACCGACAAAAATGGCTTTTCCCTACGTTACTCAGTGATTTGTTTTATTATTATTATTTTGAACGTTCGGATTAGCGAACGTTCGGATTACCCAGGTTCGGATTATCGACGCTCTACTGTAGTTAGAAAAAATAATTCTTCATAAATGTTTTGAACGTCTAAAATACCACACTCATAGACTGGACACAATAAATTGTTAAATGTTCCTAAGAGTAAAGAATCTGTTATTCGCAATAAATGTAAATTCTGACAACTTCATCTGATAATGTATTATTGTTAGTGTTAACTGAGTCACAAAAATAGCTATAATCTGTATATCCAGAAAATAAGCTAAAAAATATTAATTTTGTATCTGTAGATTTTTTACGAATTATTCCAAATCCGACAAAAATATTAAATATCGACTATAAGACGGAAAGTTGTACATTCCTTAATTTTACATTGCGGTATTGCTTTTAAGATTAATTTCTTTCAAAAAACAAATAAAAACATATTAGTAAATACAAGCGTTTGATGCATCGCACCATTTTTATATGTTTTTGAAAATTAAAAAATAAAAAAAAAGAATGTACGAATTAATTAACGAAAAACACAGGACAAAATTGACAGGTTGATAAAAAAAATACCTTTCTCTGTACGCAGAAATTGTGTGTTTTTGAAATTTTACAATATTTCATCGACATTTAATACATATTTTTTCTCTAGGCATCCTTAATATATTTTTTATTAGTTGATAAAAATTTATTTATTGACAATATTTATTTCGTTCATGGGACATACAGTGAGCGCGTGAAGTATGGAAACATGACAAAATCTCAAGAACAATTTGCTATTTTAAAAAATTCTCGAACACGTCGATTTATAATTATCAAAATACAACTTATGATATCAAATTAGTTTTTTTACCTTCAATTGTTTTTAACAGATGACGTTATCGACATTCTTTTAAATGACAACCCTATATCTTTTTATGAATTTAACTGATCCTTTAATTGTCAATGGTCGCATAATATTTTTATGGCCTTACATTGGAAAATTTTCGAGAAAAAGATAATTGAAGGTTATGTAATAAAACTGACCAAATCTCCGGAACGGCTAGACCGAATTTAACGAAATTTTGGAATTAAGTATTTTGCAACCATGTGAAGTCACTGGCGTTATTATCGTTGATGCAACGTTTACAGTTTCTGAGTGATAACCTCAAACTTTTGAATTTGAAATAGAACACCCTGTATATTTTGACATTCTCTTACAATGATACAATAATAAATACATAAATAAATGCAATAATAATGCTCTTTTTGATAGCTATGATAGATTTGAGTTTTTCTTATGATTTATCGGAGATAAATTGAGGTTTGCTAAATGTCAAATAACTTAAGAATTTTAAATGGAACACCCTGCATATTTTAACAGTAGTGTAAAGATCGATAAACCAGCTTTCTAAAAATGCCATATTTAGTAGGTCTTTTATCACCAGATTTAAAAGTTATTTAACATCAAAGTTGAAATTTTTATCTAGTCTTAGATTATGTGATATAAAACATCTACATGTGAATCAAAATCTGCAACAATATACCTAGCGTTCGATTTAAGAAAACATAAGTTTGTGTTGGCACTCCGTTATGGGACACTCTGTATACATGCCAGTATTTGCCGGTTATAGACCGACTGATTATCTACAACTTTCCTATATGAAAGAAATGTGTTTCCACAGAGAGAAAAAACAGTGTTAAATCAAAGAATCCATTTCTTAAACAAATATATTGGCCCTAAAGAGATATTTTATTAACGTAAATAGATTTTTATTTATAAGAAGGAATTCAGTTTCTTACATGTTTTGAGTCAAATAAACACATTTTTTTGATGATTTGCTAACAACAACAAAATGTTTGTTTGTTTGAAGCTTTATTTGATGTTTCTTTAATATAAAATAACCTAAATATTTGCTTTAATCAAACGATTGTTTTGATTTGAGAAAGTAGTTGTCTGAAAATAATGTGAAGGATGCCGATAGATGGCGCTTTAGTTTCTCGTCGTAAGAGAGGTCTCCTAGAGGGTATATAAGCGCATACATGTCTATGAAGTATCAGTGATTGTGCCATTATATCATCGATGTACCTGACGTAGAAATGTCCAACAGCTCTAATATTGATGGAAAGAAATTTATTAGAACGCTTGTTTAAATTATAGCGTATATTTATTTAAATTGAGTATCATATTTAATAAAGTCAACAACATGACTAATTCTTTCTATGCATATGTAAGGGTTTATATCAAAGAAATGTATAAATTTGTGAATATAAAATCGAAGGAAATTTTAGCATTTGAATGGAAAGAAGTTATATTTGATTTCATTTTTAAATTTAACAAATTTATGAAAACATTAAATATATAAACAATTAATTTAATAATTTCTAATTTCACTTACAATGGAATATTTCTTTAGAGTAGACCAATATATGTGAGTAACAAATGAATAGTTTGCTATATCAAACGAATTGGAACTTTGATACAACTAACTAATTTTACATAGAATATAATATTTCTTTATCCTAAAACAATATATGTAAATAACAAATAAATATTTTGCTGTATCAAGCAAATTCCTGCTTTGATATAACTAACCAAAAATGTTTACTTCAAACTAAAGTTTCTTTGCTGATATTCAACAGTCATGTATATTTGACTTGAATAAAGTTCCTTACTGTCAAAGAAATTTTTTCCTCTAAGAATTCCTGAAGGCCATTAACGTACTGTGCCGCTTCGCTGGGACATCCTGTATAATAATGACAGTTCGTTCAAATAATGACCTCATTATTTGAACGAGTTGTCTTCATTATACGAACGTACTGTCAATGGCTGTCAAAACCAACGTGGATGACAGTTATTTGACAGTTCGGCTCGCCATCATCGACAAATACATTTAAAATATTTGATATAAAATGGAATTTGTGAGTCGCATCATATTCGCACATCGTATTCGACTCGCACATAAAGGATATAGATCATTCGCTAGTTTGTGTGCTCGTCAAATAATATACAATTTCATTCCTATCACAAAAATTTAGTAGTATATTTCAGTTCAAGTGACTTAAAAAACCTAAACTGACTTTAATTTGTGTTTAGCATCATTAGTGGTCGATTACACAACACTTTATAGTAAATGTTCAGACTTACCAATAGTAGTTTCGCATTTGTGAACTTCGTACGTCCCTGTAAAATAAATAAAACTTTTAATAGTTTGTTCACTAATGGGCAGTTATTTATAAAATAGAAATTAGCAAAATTCATATTTACTAAGGTGCTGATAACAATAAAACAGATTATTTTCCTAAAAAATTGCTCTTTCAAGATTTACCCTTTTTATTTAGAACTTAAATCAAATTCATGTCAACCATACACGATGATCTAGATTAGAAAAAAAATAAAAATACCAGGTAGCACTGTAGCAGAGAACAGTCGGTGGCAAAACACTTTTAATTACCAACCAGCAAGAAAAATAACACGAGAGAATCGTAACGCAGTCGTGTTAATACATTTATTTGTGCTCGCAGCGCAGAGGGTTGCCCCACGAAAGCGTACATTAATTAGCTAATGCGAGGACCTTCTTAGAATTTCGAACTCCTCCGCCATGCTCCGGTCTGATAATGTACCGGAATAAATGAATTTTAATTTCATTAAAGTGGGCATTCATTTGCGGACGGCACAGACAGATTAAGATTGCGCGTTTGCGTGCGCGGCCTTTACATAATACACGTTACACGCCGCCCCGGGCAAAGAGGTTCCAGAGTACCGCCTATAGACGCCGCCACCGTCGCACCACCGCCGTACAGTGGTCGATTCTGCTTCGCTAGCTGGACAAAAATGAAATATAAAGTTGCGCATTTGTAATTCAAACTGCACTAAATATTAAGAGAAATAGTCAAAGATCAATGTCTTAAGAAATTTTGTCGTCAAAATTTCAAATGCTGGTGTAGCACCATCACAAACTGAACTTTACGCTCAGTAGCAAAAGTGCATAACCATTCGCAAATTCATCTATGTCAGTGTGAGCGTATGTTTACGTCATATTTTGTCAGTTATTTTGAGTAACTACAATGGAGGAGACGTGTGGTGGTGCGTACTACTTTCTGGAAGCTGTACTGACGTAATAATTTGAGTTTTTTAGCGCTTAATAAAATTCCACCGTAAGGTTATAAAAAAAGTACGACGGAGTACGACTGGATTAAGTCTCTATTGCTGAGCTTCGATGTTAAGTTGTTAAGTTGTTTTTCAAGCTCCTTCCTTACAACATTCGCATCAGCAGGTACCGAGATTTCTATGAACGTGCATACCTTCCTCTGGAAATCCTTTACCACGATATCTGGCTTATTAGCATCAAGCATTCTATCCGCGGCAACAGGCATTTAATATGGTAATATGATCGTTACTCATAACAGGAGATGGAACGTGGTCATACCACCGAGACACATCCATTGCTAAACCTAAAAGTTGGGAACACAAATTGTAATGTATATATGTTCCCACCCTATCATGCCTAGCAATGTAATGCGACTCAGCCAGGACTGGACAAGCCGCTAACAAATGATAGACATGTTCCGGAGCCTGATGACACAGTCTACAACTCCCATCATGAGCAACTTTCATAATCTTCTGTTCATGATATCTGATACGTATTGCCTGATCTTGCGCCGCTATGATAGAGGATTCCGTTTCTGCCTTAATGTTCCCATGACAAAACCATGATAACGATCCGGACTTTGAAATACCATCACCGTCAACAATTCTTAAAAATTGACCATGCATTGCCTTACTAACATACTTAATCCTATTATTAATATTATTATTATTATTATTATTATTATTAAATGCACATGGTTTCGCATCATTGCACTATTTTTCCGTCGATCTAACGACTATTTTAAGGGTATTTACAAGGAAAAAATTATTTTGATCAGCTAAAAGTGCAAAAGCGCTACTGTTCGCCAGAATGTTCTGCCGCCTCTACCTTCATTTAGGACGAGTTTCACGAATCAACGACGAGCTCAGATTCAGCGAATTCCGGGCAACGCTGAAAAATTTATTACCCACTCGGCGTATACGACATGCTCAGATTATTGATGTGCATTGTTACAATGTGTGGAGCGTGTCTGTGAGCTGGTGGCGTGATAGTATGACAATAGCAGTAACCGACAGACAAGATGGAGTCGTTTTTATTAGGTACTCTATTAATTTACGCGGCCGCAATGCTAACGTAGTTCGTGGTAGATGGATGAGTTTTGAGCTGTAAAAATATTATGTTCCTAGCAGTATTTTATCGCGTGTTTACGAGCGACGGTGTGTGAGTCATATTAAAAAAACAGAGATATCTTAAAATACGGTTTAGGTATTTGAACTCAAAGGAGAGCCCCCAAAACGGTTTTTTCAGTGTAGAAAAATATCAGATCTACTTATATGCTTTCGTTGAAAAAATTAATGTATAAAATATAATTTCGAATAGAGTGTAAACTTTTGAATCGTTTAAACTTTAACGGATTCAGTATTCAATTAGCTTTGAAGAAGCGAGCAACATGGTTCGCGAAACGTCAGCATTAACAAATCATGATACACGGCATAACCCGGAAACAGTTTATTTTCTAAATGATTCTGGCCGTGAAAGCCTACGTACTTACTTGATCTCACTCTACGGGGAGGATGTTTACAAACTTACCAAGGATTTTGACACTTTACGAACAAAACGAAGCAAGATGTTAGCCAATCTTGCATTTTTGAGAAGGTGTAGGGACAAAGATTTAGTACCAACATTCCTGCGTACCAAGCACCATATCAACACCGCTGCCGCCAAGAAGATTTTGAGGAGAACGGAGAATGCCTTATTACGTGAAAGGGTACATGTCACGTACCGATCTTTACAGGACACTACAGATAAATTGCTAAAACTTCATCTTAAATTAGCAAATAGATTGTCAGCCGAAGATTGGAGTAAGCTTGATTCCACCACATGCAGAAAGGCGGAATTCCAGTTTGAGAAAGCAACCGAATCTCACAAAAAGAAGTTTGTTAGGTTAGAAGCTAAGAAGATTGTGACCAAAACTACTACTGTAGACAAAGTAGTTATAAATATGTCTAATCACCAACTCTCCGCCGGTGAATTGTCGGTCCTAGGCAAAGGATTGAACTTTGCAATCGCACCGATAAGAATACCTAAGGAGAAAATTATTACGGAAGTAGAAGCCGCATTGTACAAAATTCCAGGTGTACAAGCAGAGGACATTCGTCAAGAGGTTTCCAGGATAATTAGGAAAGCTACCCCGCCGAAGAGCAATATTACCAAAGAAGAGAAGAACTCTCTGAAAACCATCAAGGACAACAAGAATATCACAGTACTACCAGCGGACAAAGGGAATGCAACGGTGATATTGAACAAGCAGGACTACAACAGGAAGATGAACGATCTATTGGACCCGAATACGTACCGTAAAAATTTCCAAGGACCCAACAGATAAGATAGGAAGGCGAGTGAAGGAATTGGTTAAATCATCATCGATTCCCGTACAGGAACAAAGAAGCCTAGGATGTACGGTTTGCCAAAGATGCACAAGGATAACGTACCTTTAAGACCAACCGTTAGCGCAATAGGCTCCCCAACCTATTTGTTGGCATAATACTTGTCGAAAACCATCCAACCGTTTATAGGACAAACTACATCTTTTGTCAAGAACTCTGAACATTTTATTCAGATTTTGAAGGAAGTTGTCATTGACCCTCAGGATATACTCGTAAGCTTCGACGTAACATCACTCTTTACGTGTTTTCCGGTTAAGGAGGCAGTCGAAGGCCTTCGGATAACAATTGTCCCTCTAGGTCTACCAACCGATGTACCGGATCTTGTAGAGTATTGTCTCTCTACCACATACTTCAAGTGGGCGGGAGGGATGTATGAGCAGGTAGAGGGTGCAGCCATGGGATCACCTTTGTCACCGGTAATCGCCAATTTCTTCATGGAATTGTTTGAAGAAAAAGCCATTAGGTCAAGTCCTTTCAAACCCAAGCACTGGGTCAGATATGTCGACGATACCTTTGTGGTTTGGCCATACGGTAGAGACAAACTTACTGAGTTCCTTAACCACTTGAACAATGTTAGTCCTTCCATCAAATTCACGATGGAAATAGAAGAGGATAATCAGCTGCCTTTCTTGGATGTGCTGGTATACAGAACATCAACAGGTAGGCTTGGACATACAGTCTACCGTAAGAAGACACAGACCGATCGGTACTTGAACCAAGCCAAATCACACCACCACCCCCAACAGAAGAGAAGCGTTATTAACACTTTGTTCAACAGAGCCGAGAAGGTATGTGACTCCAGCACCTTGGACGACGAACGGAAACACTTGGAGTGGGCCCTACGTCAGAATGGATACACACAGTCTGACATACGGGGTGTCACACAAAGAATACCACAAGTCTCAGAGGAACCGCAAGAGCCAAAGGGGTTTGCTTGCTTACCATACATAAGTGGGGTAGAATCGGTAGCTTACTGAAGAATAGGGTATCACGGTAAGGTACAGAGCACCAGCTAAGGTAAAGGATCTTTTACCTAACCTTAAGGATATCACACCACTGCTGAAGAATGAAGGTGTATACAAGATAACATGTGAGTGTGGAACATGCTATGTAGGACAGACAGGACAAAGCATCGAATGTCGAGTCAAGGAGCACAGTAGAGACACCCGGCTAGGCAAGATTCAACAGTCCGCTGTTGCTCCGGGTTGCTCCGGGTTCTCATGTATAATATAAATATTATAATTTGTTTAAAAAGCTAAGGTATAATCAATCTTCGTCCACAATAACAACCAACAGGTTCGATGGAATATCTTTTCGTTCCACCTTTTAAAACCATAAACTTTCTACCACCACTTCCACTCACCATTTCAATTATTTATGAGTACTGTATATCATATTTCAGTTAAAAATTGCGTAACATCGCCAATTCCGATTCGTTTCAAAAACAATAGACAAAGTTATGACCGCAACGAATCGCCAGGCACACACGGCTCAACATCAGCTCTCATAATGGGTTAATAACAGGGAATTTTTCGTCTGCCAATCCACGCCAGGTAATGATCAGTTCTGGTACGGCCGCTGAAACGTCCGTAATTGGCATTTCAGCGTATAATTTGCAACACGTGTCGTTGTCACGCTACCGTCTAGCTAGGCGGTTGATTTCATGTCGCTTCTCCGTCTATATACGAGAATATATGGCTTAGAGACAACAGAGAAGGGAAACAGAAGGGGGAGAGAAGATTAAAGCTAAGCAAACCGCAAGCGAACGAAATGGCCGGACGCCGGACGTCGTGAAATGTTGTGCGTGAACTGAAAAAGGCCATCGCGTGCGTGCGAGGAATTACGTTGAATACAGCTTTTCAGTAACCATCGTCATCGTCGACTTTGCTCCTCATTGATTTTTTACGCCTCCAACTCTGGGAATTACTTAAAAGATTACTTGTACAAGTAAGGTTGGGGATTATTAAGGACTTCTTGAGGTTTGTGTTTAGTTTAGAACGCAAAGCTTCTTTTATTTTAATATTGCTCCTGAGTACATATGCTTTCTTTACATAGCCGTTGCCATGTATCATATTCAGTCAAATTCTGTATCACAGTTGATCTTTAAATTGGTAGGAAAATAAATTGTTAAGCTTAAGTTTTAACAACTTTCATAGCAACTGATTCTAATTTGCCAAATCTGTAAGAACGAATTTTTCAACCATTGCTAACTTCTACTTTAACTGCTAACTTCTACTTTAACGAGATTTGTTAATATGAAAATTGTTATAATTGTTCTACAATATTGCTATGGCTACTAGGGTTGCCAACATGGTCATTTTTGCCCGAAGACAGTTAAATTCTCCGGGTTAACTAAAGGTAATCATCGATCTTTTGAGAAACTGTAGCGACCCCTAAATATTTTTTTAAAATTATGAAGATACAGTAATTGTTATTCTAATTTTCCCTTGAAAAAAAGAACTTTTCTCAAAATAAGAAGCACTCTATTACTCAATCTTCACAACAATTTAATTTTACTTTTTGAGAGCATGTGAGAAACTTCGAAAGTAGCAATTGTAGCATTTTTAGATTTTGTCACATATCTAGTGAATACAGTAGGAATTCTGTAGCGGTACGACGAAAGCAGAAGATTGTATCCTGCCTCGATGACCATAGGCTGAGGCAAATCTAATATCAAACATTGCTTTCAAAAAGACGGCTATTATTTAAAGGTAGAAATTTACTTGTCAGAAATCAACAGTGATACATTAATTATCAAAATATGTTTTGAACTTTTGTTAATTATTCTAAATTGTATACCTTTATTTAGAAATTTTATTATTTGTTAGACTATACAAATACTGAGAGATATAGTTATCATTTTTGACTAGAGACATATTTATTATGCAGCTTTATACAAAACGCCAATATTGTCAGAAAAAAATGAAAATTTAAAATAATAGGGTATTTGACTATTATTGGAAAACCATCTTAGTGTGTTTCCTTCACTCTACATTGTAAATGCATTATTTTTCGTAATTATTTCCTCAATATTTCATAAAAATCAGCGTTAAAAATTAAATCACAAAAAGTCCCGCCAAAACGATACTTCTGTTGTGGGACGTCACCAGATAGTAATTGTCAAATCGGCCCATATGGTCTGTCAGCATCGGCATCGTCGCCGTTTGGTAATTGTGTTGTATGATGTGTTGTTTTCACAATTTATACATAAAAATGGGTTATAAATGGTGTATAAATCCACAATGCCGAAATACGTCAAGAAAAACTCCGGATAAACTATTTGTAGCTGTTCCGCAAGATTTGAAGCTGCGAAGAAAGTGGTTGGCTCGTAGAAATCCAAATGAAATAAATAGCGGCCAATACAAGTGATTTTTGTTGTGAAGATTACTTCGACATAAGTAAAACTGACTAGAATAAGTTATCTATCGTATTTTCGAACCAGGTATTATCTGATCTGACAGCTTAAGGTTAGGGCTATCCTAACCTATAAAGTTATGCTTACATGGCACTTTAGTGCTATTAAATTCAAACGGGAAAAGCACAAGAGCGCGTTCGGATAGCTCGGTATTGTACGGTGAGAGTGACGCGCTGCATAATAGGCGGACTAACGTCATACGGTGTTTATCTACATACAAGAGAGAGAGAGAGGCGACCCAGATTATCTGAGCATTGCTCCCCCATACCCTAACTTGACAAACCGAACGCGCTCTAAGCGTACTAACGAATGACGACACTGGAGACTGAGCCAATTACAGAGCGTTTTCAATCACGTGATAGGACGTGATAAAAATTCAATTTTAATTTTGGTTTTTAATATCCTATTCTCTCAGTACATAAAAATTATGGACTGTTATTATCATCACTAGAAATAGACTTAGTTTAGGTGCTAATATTGGCATTTTATCTCATCTTGGTTGTGTCGTAATAAATTCTACAAAAAGAGGTAAAAACGATAAGAGGGAAAACTAGGAGACATTAATTTTCTATATTAATTGAAATAAATTAATTTACTGAGTAATTAGCATCATTTTTAGCATCGTTTTCTACACTACCTATATCCAAATTTCACACCAAAGCGTTACTAAAAAGTATGTGTCGAAGCCGCACATTTTTGTGGCGGCTGTTATTAATTTAAACCCCTTATGTTCCATAATATAATTATTTTGCTCCGGCCCAGCATAGACGCAAGGTTGGCAACCCCAATGGCTACTGTTGCCACTATTACATGCGAATCTATATAGGCAAACCATAAAGAAAGACATGCAAATCGTCGCATCAACGCACTCTACTACGGTTCTGCACGGCTTTAAGTATGCAAAATGAGTTGGGTGATTCTTTTGTATGGATACGTCGAATTTCCCAGTCGATAAGACGTCACAAGTTAATTTTTTGTTTAGTTTTGCAGTCCAGCCCAAATTTGTTTGCTTCGTAAGATGCAATTAAACAATCCTAAAATTCGTCTTGACTGAAATCTTCAAATGCAGTCGAAAATCTGTCAGTAAAATCTCTCCGATATACCGGCGGGTGAACTTTAATCAGAACCCTGAAAGACTTATAAGCTAAAAATGCTAAAATTAATCACGCAAACGGTTTGCAAACCTTTACAACTATCAGATTCGAAGTGGTTACTTATCAACTCAGTTGATAAATATTTTAACCACTCAGTATATTCGAGCTTAGGTAAGTAAATTAAAAATTACATTAATTTTTGGTATTAGATACTTATTAGGATTTTTATATTGGTCGACAAATTCGTACAATAAGTAACTAGTAATGCATTCCATCACAAAGGAGGCACCACCTCCGCAGAGCGCTCAAGTTTTATAATTGGCCAATCTATAATTAATAATCGTAGCCGCTCCATTAAAAAGTGAAAGTTTACACGGTGGATACAGTATCTGAGAAGTACAATCAATCTTCACTGATTATCAAAAATTACATATTTCAGAAACGGGATTTTGTATACTGTACATGATTTATATTAACACACGGACACGTTGCGCTTTTGTGTTGCTTCGTAATTGATTAGAACTGCCATTCGTATTTAAATTACTGACCCGTTTAGAATTTCTACCTTAGTTTGAAGTTATGAAGGAATGCGTTGTAAATAAACATTATGTAAACGTAATTGTGGTTATCACGATCTGTGTAAACGTGAGCCATTGTTAATATTTTGAGTTAACATATAGTTTGGTTGTATTACACAAATATGTTATATTAGCACAAGAGTAAACTATCGGTTTTTATTAATTATTAAAAAGCTGTTAGGGGAGAAAGCTATTTTAAATAAATTTTATGTCCATCCCAAGCCATTAAGGTTATAAGTTTGACAATTAATTGTTTGTATTGTCACTAAACTCCGAATTGTTTGTATTGTTATTCAACTCCGTAGATACGCATTCCACTTGATAACGTCAAAATATTTCATTCATATTATTCAAACGGAGGAACAAAACCATTGTAGGACATAAAATTTTCTATGTACCTCGGGAACTTGATGTTTATACCCTCAGGCGACTTAAAAAGCTCTCGGGGCTATCGGCCCTCGCGCTTTTTAAACTGTCACCCTCGGGGCATAAACATCCGTTTACCTAATGTCTTTGGTACATAAATAACTATTATGTTCAGATATCAAACTTGAGTGTTCTATTTCAAGTTTCACATCTAGGATCATTAAAAAGAATACATTTCAGAAAAATGAACAAAAATCTAGAGGGCTTTAGAGCAAATTGTTTATTTTATATTGCAATAACACAAGTCTTAAAAAAGTCGTTGAGGCAAAGATCTCGAGAGTTAAACATTAGTAAAATACATCTGCAAAGGATCTTTTCAAATCACAAATACATTAGAGTTTTGCCTATTAATGGGAGATCGAATTATGGCCAATAGATTTTTCTATAGAAAAATTTGTTTCTCTGACGAAGCGACCATAAAATGGAGGTGTCACAGAATTGCAGATATTAGTCTAACGAAAATCCAAATTTCCGTGTCACAACCAATTCTCACAAATATAAAAAAGTAAATGTTTGAGCTAAGAATACAACATTGAAATTTGATATATGGACCCAAAATTAATATAAGACAACTTTTTCTTGTAAGATATTTAATTTGATTTCGAAAAACTGATACTTTTCTCTTGGGCCAATATAACATTTTCGCATTCAACCAGCCTGTATCTTCAATCAAAATTTTAACAATGGCTACCGACTTGTTAGGACATCAAAAATTCTTTAGGAAGAACTACTTTTTCTAGAGAAATTAAAACTTATATCCGTTATAAATATAGTTAGGTCCATCGGGAGACACACTGTATAATATTGGTGTTATGTTATATTTTTGCAATGCGTGGATTGGGTGAACCGTTGCTTATAATTGGATGAACCGTAGCATTTTTATGAAAAAACTATTTGTTGTCGTATCTGCTACAATGGGTGTCACAAATTTGTGAGATGTTAATATACTTTTTCCTCAATCGTTTATTTATGAGTATGTTTACTGAATAGAAAATCATTTATTAAAAAGCTCTCTTAATGCCCGATTTCTATTAATGCATGATTCATGATTCATTTGTTATAGACAATCAAACGACTTCATTATAGCCAATCGAACATACGTAAAATAAAACCATCCAATCAAAACATTCCGTTATCCGGGCACACAGCCTAGAACTGTCAATGTTAAACTACATAAATGCTCACATAACCTCAAACGACACCGACGAATAATATCTATGTAGACGCCACCAGAGCTAATCGCTCGTGCGCTAAACAGTCTCGTGCATTAATCGTTCTTTTTAATCTACCCGTTGCGTTGGTTAAATAACTATTTTCGTCGATCGTTTATTTATGAGTCAGTTGAGTGAATAGGAAATCGTTTATTAAACAACTCTATTAATGCATGATTTGTTATAGCCAATCACACGACGTAAAGACGTCGTTTGATTGGCCAATCGAACATACAATGTGTCCCACTTAAGAGTGTAACACCTTCATATCTATTTTATTTTTAGTCCAATTTTAGTAATTTTTTCTTTCAAAAATAGAACACATATTGCTGTATTTACTGGCAAAAAAAAACAATTACCTTCTTTAAGTGCTAAGTACCTTGTGATGGCAAAATAAATGACAAAAACCCTAAATCCAAAATTATGTGAAAATTAAAAAAATATTGGAATTTTCTTCGTAAGTCCGTAAATATTATTTGCATAGGCTGCGCTTAAAAAAGTGTGCTGTGGAAATTCTGTTAAAGATAAAAAATTAAAATGAATCGAATTTTTCTTAAAATTTTATTTATTAAATTTCTATTGAATAATAAAGGCTATTATGCAAAAAGTAATGTACAAACATGGCAACATCTTATCTTAATTAAATACGACAAAGCACTTTGACAGTTCAGGTTTTATTTCAAACAAAATTTCCACAGCACACTTTTTTAAGCGCAGCTGCCTATGCAAATAATATTTACGGACTTGGAATTATTTTTGAAAAAATGTCAATACTTTTTAATTTTCATGAAATTTTTGATTTAGGGTTTTCGGGCAATTCTGAACAATTATTACTAGTAAAATTTTTCGATAAAAAATCCCTAAAGTGATTTCTTGATTTTTGCCATTTATTTTGCCATCACACAAGGTGCTTTGCATTTAAAGAAGGCAATCGGTTTTTTGGCAGTAAATAGAGCAATATACTAAAATTGGACTAAAAATAAAAAAAGATATGAAGGTGTTACACTCTTAAGTGGGACACACTGTATGTGAAATGAAACCTTCCAATCAAAACATACCGCCCCCTAGAACTGTCAGTGTCAAATTACATAAATTGTCATATAACCTAAAAAGACATTGGCGAAGAAAAATCTATGTAGACGGCGCTAGAAGAATACGATCGACGAAAAAAACGGCGATTAATGATCCCGACAATTAAAGCTCGAGCGTTAAACAGTCTCGATCATTAATCGCTGTTTTTAATATAATTGTTGGTTAAATAACTATTAATAGTTATAACAAACCGTAATTACTCGTCAATTTCACTTAGAAATCACAACAGTTTTGAAGGTGTCTCACAACAGGATATATAGAAGGTGTCTGGTTCAAATCTAGGTTATAACGTACGTTTTCTCATTTTTTAAAGTTTTTTAATGTTTTTTTTTCACAGAAAATAATAAAATCAACATTAAGAACTTAGGACCATCCACGAATTTGGGTATTCGAAAGACATAACAATAAAAAATCAACTTAAATTATGACCTTTTTGGTCTACGAAATCATTAAACGTACGGCTCTTTGCGCAAGAAATAACGATGGCGGACATACACCGAATTTACAGTGAGGTTGTCTGATAGAATAGTCCATTGTACGCACTCTGGATTCATCCAAATTTATTAACACACACTGATTGTTGACTCAAATAATTGTCGAAACCTTTTTTTGTGTTGCCATGACCACACGTTCATTTTGCGCAACCTATTAGGCAAGGAAATTGGGTCCTTTGAATTTGCCACTTTGTTCCGTACACTTTTGAAATCGACTCATTGAAATCGAAAACAATTCGCAGTTAATGGACAGGATATATATTTTTCTAAGCGGGTGCCGCTGTGCAAATTCATATTTGCGCTGTCACTGAAACGACCTAGACCTGTCAAAGTAATAAACAATGCGTATAATGTTATAATATACAGTAGTTGCGGTTTCAGGCATCTCGGTTGTTACGCGGTATATTTAATTTGGTGCCAGACACACAAGGTTAATTGTCTATATATGTATCTACGTTTTGAATTCCCATACAATAATCCGTAATTTGAATTAATCAATTTTCACTATCGAATACTTCGATCAAGCTATTTGTTTCCACATGATCTACTTTTGTAATTTGGAAAAAGCATTGAGAGTATTTGAATTGTCGTGGACACACAATTGAGAATTAAGATAACACCGAAGTTCTTCTATTATTGATAAAAGTTATATCTTGAAAACCTCTGTTTTATGTAATCATTACCCAGTTCTACCTCGCCTAAAACGCGCTTTGAAATAAAAAATCCTTCACTCCAAGAGAAGACAGAACTATTGAAGAAACGACTAATTCTACAATAATCCAAGGAAATCGAATACCCCCCGTTACTCCTAAAGAGGTAATAAATGAAATTAAAAAAATGAAAACCAAAAAGTCACCTGGGTTTGATCTAATAACAAGTGAGATTTTACCTAAAAATTACCTAAAAAACTCATAGTTAAGATAACAAACCTCTGCAACGCAGCATTTAGGCTTAAATATGTGCCCACTGTTTGGAAAACTGCGGAGGTAGTGATGATTCCCAAGCCAGGAAGACCACCAAATGAAGCATCCTCCTACAGGCCAATTTCTTTACTGCCCACATTGTCAAAACTGTTTGAAAAGCTACTTGCAAAACGACTGAAGCCAATCTTAGATGAAAGAAACATTATACCCCGTCATCAGTTTGGATTCAGAAACAAACATATGAAATTAATTAGGTGCATAGAATAACAATGATAATAGAACGAACTTTAGAAGAAAAAAGGGTATGCTCCTCTATATTCCTGGATGTGGCAAAAGCCTTCGACAAAGTTTGGCATGAAGGCCTACTCTATAAACTGGAACGGATACTACCCTTCGAGTACAGCCAACTATTAAATACATACCTTTCCAACAGATACTTCCGTATACAGCAAGATAATGAGTACTCAAAAGTATTAAAGCTGGAGTACCACAAGGTAGTGTACTTGGCCCAATTATTTACCTTCTTTACACACATGATCTTCCGCAACCAGATGGTGTTACCGTTGCCATTTTTGCTGATGACACTGTTATCATGGCGGGAGATACAAATGTTGGAGGAGCAACGCTAAACTGCAGAATGCTGTCAACAATATTAGCAAAATCCCTCGGTATGACGCTGGACACCAAGCTTCGCTGGAAAGCACACGTTAAAAAGAAACGAGAAGAATTGGGCATAAGATACAAGAAAATCTACTGGCTTATTGATAGGAAGTCGGCTTTGTCGACATATTATAAACTCCTACTTTACAAACAGATACTTAAACCTGTGTGGATCTATGGTATCCAACTGTGGGGCTGCACTAAGCCAAGCAATATCGCCATCATTCAACGCTTCCAAAATAAGGTGCTAAGAAACAAACGTGCACCTTGGTATATAAGAAACAGAAATCTCCACAGGGATCTTGAGATGGAATTAGTAACCAACGAAATTGGAAAGTTTGCAGAGAATCATCAGAACAGACTTCTCCAGGACACGAATGTTGAGGCAATCCAGCTTCTTGATAATTGTGACAGTGTGCGAAGACTCAAAAGAACTAAACCTTTTGAGTTGGTGAAGTGATGTTAAAAAAGCAGAGCATAGTGTTATGTGAGTGATAGATGAACAAAGCAGAGCAACGTGCAGTGTGTGAAGTTTAAAGCGTCAGCATCCAAACTAACTTCTTAGATAAATAACGAGTTGGGTTGGATGAAAAATAATTTTTTGGAATGATAAAAATTAATTTTACTTCTCCAGCTTTGGCTTTTTTTCAAATATAAAACATCTGGCCCATCATGATACAAAAATAAATTTTTTATTTAAGTATAATCTTAACCCAAACATTATAATTGCGACAATAAAGCGTAATTGCCAGAAATGTATTTATTTGCGCGTATTACTGCTACCCAGTGTAGACAGCAGACGTCAAGAGCTTTAAACACCGCCTATAACTGGTGACTACGGATTGGCGTTGGTGGGGGACAGGCTGACCACCCCCAGCAAAAAGCATCGCAACGAAATATTTTGTTTTGGAGTTGCGATGTTTTCAGAACGGAGCCTTAAGAACAATAAATTTAACTTATGTTTCAATAGCTGCCATAAATTCAATATTGATTGCATTTTTATGTTATATGATTACGATTGAAAATGGACATTGCGATCATACCTGAGCCACCGGTGTTCGTTCTTCGTCCCATTAATTGAATAGCGCATTAAAAATCATTGTCTTTCAGATAGATATAATCGTAATTGCGTTATTATAAGAGTAGAAAGTGTGCCTATAAAATACTCAATAAATAATTGAAATATCGCACAATATAATCAGCGGCCGCTGACAGATTGATTTCTTTGCTGCGTTAATGAGCTTGCCTAATTATAAGATATTTTTGTCCTACTAATTTAGGCACCCGAACTACATATTTGGACTTAATTAACTATGCATTGTGTCGATCCAATGAATGGAGACAATTGAAACGATTAGCTGTTACAAATGACGATTTGTTGACAGCGAAGACAAAAAAAATAACATATCAAAGTATGGCATCAATCAAATTGTTAAGGCCAATCCGAGAACTTTAAATCGTATGGGAGCAATATTGGTTCTGTTATCATAACGTTAACGGGTGTTTATCATGTAATCGGTTGAAAAAAATCATTTCTCTCTTTCATAGTTTGAAACATTGAAATGTATAAAATAAGGTATTGAAAAGGTTTTTCAATCCTCACGTTTCTGACGGGCCAAGGTCTCAAGCACTCTATTACAAACATTCATCTATCCTTATCATTTTGTTTTTTTATTCATATCACTATTTTAATGTTTGTAGAAGAAACACAGAAAACATTATTATATTCTTACGCCCCAAAAAAATGTTTTCGAGCACTACGCCGTATTGCTAACGAGATAATACCGTGGCTTTACACTATACAGGGTGTTTCAGAAATAAGGAGCATATGCCCAAGAACGTAATAAGCACGTTTTGTCAAATTAACGCATGATCTAACGTATTCTTGAGAAAATTATTAAATAAAAGACGGAGTCCGCCCCTGCTCAGCGCAAGAAAATCGACAACACTCCACAGCAGTTATTTATAGATTCCCAAGTAGCTCAAAAATCATACAAGCTAATTTTTGCAATGTTAATTTTTGAAATGGCCCAAACTCAAATCAATGTGAACATTTATAAACTTTTTTTTCGTTAATGCGAAGAACAAAGTAAAGTAGACTTCTGTAAGTATTTTTTTACTTGGCTTTCATGGTAAATCAACCTGAAAAGTCAAACTGCAGTCATGTTGTCAATTTTCAGCTTTTTAACAAAATGTTGTTTCAGCCTCGAACAAATTTCATCTATACCTTTTCAAGTTCAAATTGGCACTAATTAAAATCAAATTGGCACTAACCAAAATCAAACTGACACTAATCAAAATCAAAATCAAATTGGCACTAATCAAAATCAAGTTGATAAATAACAAATTTAAGTTGACATTAAATAATTTATGTGTAATTCAAATTCTCTCTTAAAAGAACCCTTCCACGTTCTCATAATGTCTTATATAAAAAAAGGTGACGCCGTATAGATGGGCGAAAAATCAAGACGTTCCAGAGAAACAGCATGGATAGGGTTGCCATCCGTCCCGATATATCGGGACTGACTGTCACCGTTATTGGCCTAGTTGTCCCGACGTCCCGATAAAGTCGTGTAAAGTCCCGAAGCGTTTAGTACCTACCTAGTTATTTTATTTGATAACTATATTTTTTCGTAATTTTAATCGTCATCTGGGCAAACTTGTATCATGTCATCGGTAAATCCCTATTTTTTGACAAACCAGGAATTATATAGATACTTACTTAATAATTATTATTATTTTCTTCACATATCACTGCAACAGTGTGTAACAACACTGTTACACCTTTTTAAGTTTTTTCAATATATTTTTATTTTTGTTTCAGAAATTAAACATATACCTAATGGCTACCAATGCCTCTGGGATATTAAAATAAATGAAGAAAAACGAAAAAAAATTATACCTAAATTAAACCTTACATACAAAGTTTCACAAAAAAAGATCTTTTGGATTTTTACAACACGGAAATGCTACAAAACAATTTACAAACTATGCGGTTTACATGTTATTACAAGAAATTGCCACAGTACGATGTAAACAGCGCTAGAGTAGTATTTTTGAATTCCTTTTTTTCTTGGAAATCTCATTGTTAATCTGACAAAAAAAAATATTTAAAGGGTTTTAACAATTCCGAACATCTATGAATATTTAAGCAATAAAAAATTCCTAATATCATTTCTTATCTTTTTCCCATTCATTTTGTTATTGCAGGTTGCTTTGCATTTAAAGAAGGCTTTTTGTGCTGACCGTTGTGTGTTCCATTTAGGAAAATAATGGATTTGGAAATTGAAAAAAGACATTCTTACGTGGGCGTAAATCATGTGTCAACAAACTGTAGATTAGATTGGGCTTTTTTTGGCTTGTTTTTGACCTTTTTAAAATGTTATATGACCTGAATAACAATTACAGCATTTATTTCATAACTTAAAATAATATTTAGGGGTTACTACCGGCTGTCAAACTTATTTTTAATTTTTTTTTAAATAGGAACTATAGTTATGTGTATTTTTATGTTTATACATTTCAATAAGTTTGCATATAATACTAATTAAAAAATATCGAACAAATTACAACCGGTTCTGGTATTTTTTTGTCATAGAAACTGGATCAGGCCAACAAACATAAATTGTGAATTGACTCCAGTTAGTGGGAAAACCAATCACAAAGAAACCTCTTTTGTACATTTTGGCACTGATTTTCTCAAAAACTGGACATAACTTAGAATATTGGCAGTCATACTAAAATTCTACGGAAAAACTCTGTATATTTTTATTTTATGTCGTTTTTGTTTTATTTTCACAATTTTGTTAGGAATTATTGCGTGTATTAATGCTCCTTAAATTTGTCTTCTATCTCTTATAATAGAGTTAATATTAGCTTAGACAAGTAAAATCACACTGTGTATTTTCTATTGAAGATGTTTTTGCAGAAGAGGAATTTTTTCACCATAGATTAATTAGACTCAGCCCATACAGTCCCATGTTAAATCCGATTGAACAAGCATGGTCTGTATTAAAGGCTACTGTAAAATCAGATTTGGCAGATAACCTAAGATGCTTTAGCAGGAGAAGATCGGTATAATATCTCCCAAACTGAATACAGAATGCGCCGGTTAGAAAATATTGTTCAGAATAATATTAACACAATTAATGTGGTCAACTGTGCAAGATATAGTCCATATTCAATGACATATTCCAGCAGCGTTAAATATATTATGGAGAGTATAATTTTCTAATTAATTAATTTAGCAAATGTTGTTATTTAATATGTCAACTTGAATTTGTTTATTATGATTTTGATTTTGTTAATTGTCATTTTGATATTGTCTAGTGCCAATTTGATTTTGATTAGTGCCAATTTGAACTTGAAAAGGTATATAGTCACGTTTTGAAATTTTGATATCTGGTAAATTTTATATCTAAATTTTGTTTTAGACTAACCTAAAGAAAATTTATAACAAAAGCGTGGACATCTCTTACAATTTCTTTGAAAACCAGTCTCAAAGTCGAGCTTTTTTTTAGATCTCTACATGTGAACGTTATTTAAACTTCAACAAACAACAAATTTTCAACTAACTGTTTCACAACAACTATATACATATATCTATAGTTGTCTCCATTCGTTGTGTGTCGGGTCATATGTCAATTTCTAATATTTGTAAGCGTGGCGAGGGTAACAAATTGGCTAATTAATTATCGATTCAGCAAACTATACAGACGGTTCCGGCAATTACCAGTGTAAACAGTTTTTCATCCTGTCGTCCGCGCAGGCGGCTCTAGTACGCGTACGCTCCGCTGCGATGTCAAGACGCGCTCGCGTCGTTTTTATTTGCTCTCTCGGCGCAAAACCATGAAACGGGACACGACGAAACGCGACGTAAAAGCTTTCCCAATACCGGAAAGCGTGCAGGTCGCCCTTTTTAGACAACGCACAAAGATTTAATTAACGAAGTTTGCCATACGCGTCATACCTAACCAAACAGCGCGCAATATACAGTACACACATAGAGGGAATTGTTAGAAATGGAGTAAAGCGTGCGTGGTCCAGAAATAGAGGGTTTCCTTTAAAAATTGTAGCATAAGAAAGTACCTACTTGCTTGCCTATTTAGAAATATGTTTGTATGGAAATCTTCAGGAAACTATGGTAATGATTTATTTATTGCGGTTAAAATCAATGCTCTAAGTTAAGGATATCATGTAAAAGCACAAAGTTTTATGTTTCAGTTATCATCATTCATTGAAACTTTTTCTAGTCAAGTCAAATACTTATAATGTATTTTAGCCTTGATATAAAAATACTAAGGTAAATAAACAGAAATAACGTCAACATAATACGTACATGTGGCGGATGTATTTTGCTTATATCAACACCACTTTAGATACAAAAATACGTAAGAAATAATAAGATAAAATATAGAGATAGAATCTGAATATAAGAATATTAAATAAGATATCTATAACAAAAAAAAAACGTATAGAAAATATATTTTCGCCTAACACCAGACACATTACATCTGAATGTGCTACAATCTATTATGAAATACACATATTCACATTTTGTTATTTTGAATTTTGTACATATTTAAATATTTAAACTAGATAAGAGTGTTTGCCAGAAGAATAAATAAGACTCAGATAGTAAAATGTATTGCAAATCGCCGATGATTGTATGACAACCTTGGCCTAATCTGAATCAATTTTATGTAATAAGAATTTATTGTAAACGAAGTTATTTATTAATATTAATCGACTAAAATTTAATTCAAAATTCTGTTCACACACAAGTAGTAATTATATTGTTATAGGGACTTATATAATTAAAAAAATTATAACTATGATAAGTATAGTAACCAAAAAATCTGATGTGGCCAGGCACATGACTTTATCATACTATATATAAAATTAATAGTTTTGCTGCATGATACTCTATTTGATCGAGATCGGCCATGTCTGCATTAAAATAAAACTAGTAGAACTAGACAGATATGTCGATTAAAGCTGCGTTCGGATATTGTACTCCGTGGACACCGAGTACACCGTACAAATGACACTTACGTGTTATTGGGTGTAAAAAGTGTGGTACAATATCCGAACGCAGCTTATATTGACAGAAGTGATTGTCAAAACATTAGCGACACCGCCTACTGTCAGTAGAATCAAAAAATCTGACAAACCCTGGCTACTACTTTAATGCAGTACGACCGATCTCGATGAAATAGAATTTGCTCATGCAGCTAAACTATTGATTGTACCAAAAAATGTCATGGTCATAAATTATTCAGAATTTCCTCAGCTTTAATTTATTATTTAACTATTTCGACGAAATTCCAGAAATGGCGGCTTATTTGCAAAATCTTTCAAAAATGCTAACACTAAACCTCCAGTTCCTTTGGACCCTTTTCAACAGAAAGCTTTTCAGCTCTAAGTTTGGTTATGAAACTTCTAAATATGAAGTTTCGTCCCGATACCTTTAGTAGTTTCTCCGGAATCGTCGCCACAAAAAACGGGTACACACACACATACACACACACACACACACACACACACACAGACATTTTTTGGTACCTTGGTCAAAAATGTTCAGGGGACCCAAAAAGACATATTTCCGCTAAAATCTCAAAAAATTTTTTTGGCACGATTACAATACTTTACATACTGCGTATGATAAAGTAAAAATTGTGTAATTCCTGTAATGTTCCTTAAAGATTTGGAAATGAAGTAAGTATCCTTTTATTTAGTAGATCCAGTGAACAACATTTTAAAGCAGCAATAATATTTTAAAGCAGATTTTAATAGATGAGGAATTTTAAAGTAAATATAAAAATGAAATGAAAATAACAAATTAGACATGTGTTTTTCAAACATATTACAACGGCAAGTTACGTTACCTTTTTGTACAGACTGTAGAACTGATTTATATTCATGTATTTGCATATTTTCTTCAGTACTTTGCAAGTTCGGATTCCGTATTTACTTTTCACATACAATGGATGTATATTTTGTCCTATCTCATGGAAGAAGGAGACCGATATGAAACAAGTGTGTGATCTTCCAAACACGTCAAATTTGTAACACGTTTGTATCGTATGGAACACGTCAAAATAAAAATTCATACTTAACGAGAAACCATACCGTAAAAAATAATTCTTTAAACCAAACATGCCGTAAAAAAATACTTCCTTCTTAAGAAGTTATGGGATGTCAAAGGAAGATAAACATTTGTTTTTGCTATATTACAGAAACAAAAGAAGTCAAGTAACTGTAATCTTGTACGTAAAGTTGTCAGCAGTCATTTTATTGAGACTATTTATCATATTTTTGTTATTATCACTACTTAGGTTTGTATGCATAAAAAGTACGATAGAGACGTTAATTTTGAAACGAAATGCTAATTAAACTTGTTCCACAAATTTACATTTACTTATTTAGTTTAGAGGATCTCAAAAGCTTTTCCATTTTGCTTCGCACCAAACATTTACTATATTGACAATTAAAGTAATAGGCTATGACAATTGTCAATGTGAAGTTGATGTGACGTTTATATGATCAAATCCAGTAAACGTTGTGACTCATACACTGAGCGCGTAAAATATGGAAACATGTCAACATCTCTGAAACGGTTTGATATTTGAAAAAAATGAACGGTATCAAAATATACATATTTCCATTAAATTTGATTTCCGACCTTCAATTGTTTTTTACTCATAAACACTTTTTTAAAATAGCAACCACATATTTTTTAAGCTTATCTGCTTGCATGTACCAGGTGTTGTATGTACCAAAACTTTGAGAAAGAGGGGTGAAGTACCTATACCGAGCCAAAATTACCGGGACATCTAAATAATTCTCCAACCGTAAGAAATTTCCAAAAATTGTTCAAACAAAAGTTTTTTGACTTTAAACAAGCTATCTTTTAAATATATTTTCAATATACAGGCTCATTTTATTATAGAAATTTGGTAACATTTCCTTTTCTTAAATAGAACACCCTATATATTATTACATTTTTAATTCTAAGATTAATTCTAATAATTTTTATACGAATCATTTTTTTTATGAAATGCATTATTTTTTATTTACAAGCTATTAACCAAAAATAGTAAAAATTATCGGAACACCTAAATAATTCTCCAACCGCAAACAAATTCGAAAAACTTTTCGAATAAGTGTTTTTTTGCCTTAAGCAACCTCTCGTTTAAATATAGTTGTAATATACAGTATGTTCGCTTTATTATGGAAATTTGCAAACCATTCCATTTTCTAATAGAACACCCTGTACATTTTTATTCTTTTAATTCTAAGATTAATTCTAAGAACATTTTATAGATATAGGTTTGTTTGAAAATGCATTATTTTTGAGTTATGAGCAATTAAGCAAAACTACTGAACTTCAAATTAAGAATATTTTCCTACATACATTCACATTTATTTTAATGTAACAGTTTGAACATTAATTTAATTCTATTTAATTGTGTTCATGAGTATTGATTAATTGCGTATAACTAAAAAATTAAAATTTTATAAAGGAATAATTCCAACATAACATTCTTAGAATTAATCATACCATTAAAAAAAGTTAAATATACAGGGTGTTCTGTTCGAAAAGATAAAGGTTAAAACAAACATCCTGTATATTAAAAATATATTTGAACGAGAGGTTGTTTAAACCATAAAAACTTGACTATTTTTTGTTAATACCGTATAAATAAAATGCATTCTATAAAAATATGATTCCTATAAAAAATTCTTAGAATTTATCTTAGAGTTAAAAAATGTAATAATATATAGGGTGCTCTATTTAAAAAAAAAAAGGATAGGTTACCGAATTTCTATAATAAAATGAGCACTCTGTATATTATTAATATATTTACACGATAGCTTGTTTAAAGCCAACAAATTTTTGTTTGAGCAATTGTTTGGTATTTCTTACGGTTGGAGAGTTATTTAGGTGTACCGGTAATCTTGGCTAACCCTGTATATTAAAAGCTATGCAAAAATGTTAATTGATTTAAATTATTTATTTGATTGGCTGTAACCATTTCTAGAAATTTTGAAAAACTAAGATTTGATTTTGGTAATGTTTGTGCATTTATGGTAAATGAATCCAATGCTAAAAATCTGATGTGACCAGGCACATGACTTTATCATACTATATATAAAATTAATAGCATTAAAATGCATTAAAATAAAACTACTAGAACTAGACAGATATGTCGATTAAAGCTGCGTACGGATATTGTACTCCGTTGACACCGGGTACACCGTCCAAATGACACTTACGTGTTATTGGGTGTAAAAAGTGTAATGCAATATGCGAACGCAGCTTATATTGACAGAAGTTATTGTCAAAACATTAGCGTTTGACACCAAGACTACCTACTGTCATTAGAATCAAAAAATCTGACAAATCCTGGCTACTAGTTTTCATGCAGTACGACCGATCTCGATGAAATAGAATTTGCTCATGCAGCTAAACTATTGATTGTACCAAAAAATGTCACAGACATAAATTATTCAGAATTTCCTCTTCTTTAATTTATTATTTAACTATTTCGACGAAATTCCAGAAATGGCGGCTTATTTGCAAAATCTTTAAAGAATGTTAAGAATAAACCTCCAGTTCCTTTGGGCTCTTTTCAACAGAAAGCTTTTCAGCTCTAAGTTTGGTTATGAAACTTCTAAATATGAAGTTTCGTCCAGATACCTTCAGTAGTTTCTCCGTAAACGTTGCCACAAAAACTGGTACACACACACATACATACACACATTGTCCATACTGCGTATGATAAAGTAAAGGATAGATTACCGAATTTCTATAATAAAATGAGGACTCTGTATATTGAAAATATATTTAGACGATAGCTTGTTTAAAGCCAACAAATTTTCGTTTGAACATTTTTTGATATTTCTTACGGTTGGAGAATTATTTAGGTGTACCGGTAATCTTGGCTAACCTTGTATATTCAAAGCTATGCAAAAATGTTATTTGATTTAAATTATTTATTTGATTTGCTGTAACCATTTTAAATACATGAGTTTCTAGACATCTTGAAAAACTAAGATTTGATTTTGGTAATGTTTGTGTGTAGAGTTGCCAGAAGTTCTAAATAATAAATATTAAAGAAAGCTTTTCAAATAAAAAAGAGAACAAAAGATAGACATACAAAAATAACCAAAAATTTTGCCACAAAATTCACGTATCTTTAAGTTAATATTAATATATTACAATTTTCGCTTGTCTCTATATGTCTTGTTTGTAAAGTCGCAGTATTGGGACAACGTTGAATTTAGAAAAAAACAAATGCTCTACTAAATGTATAATGTGTATAATAAATATATAAATGAATTAATAAAAATGTAATCACAATCTTCATCCACTGTTTATAATTTTTTTTGTTTGCAACTTCTTCGGTATTTTCGAGTCTATACCAATCTCTTTTAACAAAATACCATAGAGACCAAATAGCGAAAAATAATAACCTCTTTCAGAGATCAAAAGCTCAGTCCACACCACCAAACCATCACTCGCAACAACAGACCGTCTACTCACTTCCTAATCCCACAATTACACGCCAAATTACCTACGAAACCAACCCTTCGTTTTGCTCCGTTTTGCTCCGTTAACGCCCCCGCGTTCCGGTCACTTTTTTCAAAACAGCTGACCGACCATCGACACACCGTGGCAAGCAGCGTGCCCGCCCGCTCGAACCTCAAACCGCCGCTCCGCGTGGTCCGACCGGCCCGGCCGACCATTCAGTCAGTCCGCGTACGACTTAAGACGAGGTCGCCGCGCGCGTGTAACTATGGTGATCAACTTCGTAAGTCCGACGGAGTCATTCTCTATCCAGAACAGATACTATCACCAAGTAAGTCGCTAAAGACTTATAACCTCTTAAATAATTTATTAGGATACTATTCCATCATTGTTTAGATGTGTTGTTTCGAGAAATTGTGCGATTTTTTCATTGGAAATTTTGGTATTGTGCGTCTGTATTCTTCGTGAGAAAATCAGTGCTCCTTCCGTGATCCTTCCGTGGTTCTTTCGTGATCCTTTCGTGCTTTTATCGTGCATTTATCGTGCTTTTTTCGTGTTTCTTTTGTGCGTTATCCTTTCGGAAGGTGTCACGATTTTTGTGATTATTGTTCGTATGAATTAACACGAAGGAATTAAGGTTTAAAAAAAGAGAGTGTTAATTGAGATCGTGAGAACCCTTCGGTGTCTTTTTGATGAGTTTTTAGCGCTAAGGTGCGAGTTGGGCACTTGAAAACAACCCTGTTGTAAGAGAGTGTTATGTTTGCTTGGGGAATAGTTTTTTCACACGCTATATATACGGATTGTTTATTGATTATATGTTGAAAAGGGAATTGAAGCGCGCCGAGCTGGTTTTTTGATTAGTTTTTGTGTTATTCTATAAGCAGAGTGGATTCTTATAAATCAAAGTGAGACTTTCCGCAAAGGGTTGTTGGTAATACGCAATGAAAACTGTAAGTACTGAAACCAATAATTGGTTACCAAGTTTTAATAATTATTATTATTGAAAGCGATCGCAAGAAAAATGATTTTTAGAATTCTTCAACTTCGTCATTTGCCATAAACACAGAATTAAATAATAGTATGTATATAATAAGTATGTATTTTATTAAATATCAGCATCATTTATTAAATTTACAATACATGATATCCGCACGACAGCGCCATCTTTTGACAGACTTATCAACTACATATCTTCACAAATAATACTCGTCTTTCAAAGTTTAAAAATATTTTTACTACTATTGACCACTATACAATTTGTGAATTTTGACTCCCTGTAGTTTTGAATAATATTCAAATAAATTGATAAAGTAAAGCGACATAGCGGTGTTAAATTCTTCTGAAATATGTTCTTTTTGTAGTCGTGATTTTAGTATCTATAATATTTCAGGCTCCATTTGCTATTTGTCCATTTTTCTTTTCTTATTTTGATTCTTTTTTTATTTTACTTTAATACCTTTCAGTTTTGGCGGTCCTAAAAACGTCACAGCCATAGTAATAATATTGATTTAACTACAGGCTGGTTGCAAAACAAGAAATTGTTAAATTTTCTCAAGAATAAAGTATCAGTTTTGTATAATTAAATATAAAATCATATCAATATTAATATTTACCTTTTGTTTTAATCGTTTGTTCTTATTGTATAGAATTATGAACAAGAAATTATTGACAGCTGAATTTGATGTACTTACTATTGCTAGTGTTAACTGAGTCGCAATAACTACAATACCAGTGTTTTCAGTAAAAGAATAATGTTAAAATCTGCAAATTCTGTTATTTTACTAATTTTTCAAAAACTGACAAAAATCCGAGTCGGAAAATTGTACATTATTTACCTTTAATTTCGTGAATTACTTTGAAGACTTTGAATAAATACTAAATACCTTTTTTAATTAAAAAACCATTTCGTAAATGCAAAATATGAATTAAAAAATTATTTACATATTTCTTATTACAGTAGTTTGATTCTAATTCTTATTTGCAAAGTTTCAAACCTCTATTGTTACTTTATCATACGCAGTATGTAAAGTATTGTAATCGTGCCAACAAACATTTTTGAGATTTTAGCGGAAATATGTCTTTTTGGGTCCCCTGAACAATTTTGACCAAGATACAAAAAAATGTCTGTGTGTGTGTGTGTGTGTGTACCCGTTTTTGTGACGACGATTCCGGAAAACTACTAAAGGTATCGGGACGAAACTTCATATTTAGAAGTTTCATAACCAAACTTAGAGCTGAAAAGCTTTCTGTTGAAAAGGGTCCAAAGGAACTGGAGGTTTAGTCTTAGCATTTTTGAAAGATTTTGCAAATAAGACGCCATTTCTGGAATTTCGTCGAAATAGTTAAATAATAAATTAAAGATGAGGAGATTCTGAATAATTTACGACTATGACATTTTTTGGTACAATCAATAGTATAGATGCATGAGCAAATTCTATTTCATCGAGATCGGTCGTACTGCATTTAAACTAGTAGACAGGATATGTCAGAAATTATGATTCTAATGACAGTAGGTAATGTCAGGCTAATGTTTTGACATGATTTTGACAACACCTACTGTCAATATAAACTGCGTTCGGATATTGTACACCGTCACTTTTTACACCCAATAACACGTAAGTGTCATTTGAACGGTGTACCCGGTGTACAATATCCGAACTTAATCGACATAATATCTGTCTAGTTCTACTAGTTTTATTTTAATGCAGACATAGGCGATCTCGATCAAATAGAATCTTATGCAGCTAAATTATTAATTTTATATATAGTATGATAAAGTCATGTGCCTGGTCACATCAGAATTTTTTTCGTATTTTGATTCTTTTTTTTATCTTACTTTAATCTCTTTCAGTTTTGGCGGTCCTAAAAACGTCACAACCATAGTAATAATATTGATTTAACTACAGGCTGGTTGCAAAACACGAAATTGTTAAATTTTTTCAAGAATAAAGTATCAGTTTTGTATAATTAAATATAAAATCATATCAATATTAATATTTTATCTTTTGTTTTAATCGTTTGTTCTTACTGTATAGAATTATGAACAAGAAATTATTGACAGCTGCATTTGATAATGTACTATTGCTAGTGTTGTTGGCAGAGTGGCAATAATAACAATACCAGTGTTTTCAGTAAAATAATAATGTTAAAATCTGCAAATTCTGTTATTTTACTAATTTTTCAAAAACTGACAAAAATCCGAGTCGGAAAATTGTACATTATTTACCTTTAATGTCGTGAATTACTTTTAAGACTTTTAATTAAAAAAACATTTTGTAAACGCAAAATATGAATTAAAAAATTATTTACATATTTCTTATTATAGTAGTTTGATTCTAATTCTTATTTGCAAAGTTTCAAACCTCTATTGTTTTTTTTATTAAGGACGTGCTGCTTCACAGATTCATCCTAAACTGAACTGATACCTGAGATACAACAAGTCAATTTTGACATTTAAACATACAATTACAATTTAAACAACTATTCCCTAAGATATTTTTGATTTAAACGTAAAGAAATGTTAGTTTACCCTAAAGCAAATTTGACAATTTCTTGTTTTTCGACAAGCCTGTATATTAAATCAAAATTCTGACTATAATTAGGAATAGTTAGGTCCATCTGGGTCTACGGTATAATGTTTACTGGGACTACTTACTATAAAAACTGGAATTATTAATTAACTTCTTTACTTAAAATAGAAAATTTACACAATTTGGGGGTTTAAATATGACTGACAATTTTATAAACGGAGATATTATTTTAAAATTAATGACAAAGATTGTTTTCATCTTTGAAGTTCAATTCGGAGACATACTGTAAATAAATACCATGTTGATGCCGTTAAAAATTGCCAGATATTTCAGACATTGTTAATACAAAGATGTTTTTTATGTTTAAGTATTAGTTCATATTTGTGATATATTTCGGTGCTTCTATACAAGACAAAATCAATGATATTCTATATCGTGTCCGTCAGAATGTTGGACACTAATGAAACAAAAATATTTTATTATTAACTTTTCAGAAATGTTTATTCTTCATAAAAATCTTCTGGAATGTCTTAAACATAGTAAAGTACTTTTAATTTAAAAGCTATGCAAAAATGTTATTTTAAAAACGTGTTTAGAAATATTAGAGGGCATTACATACGAAATTAAAATCTCCTTCGTCGATGCATGAACACCCGGTATGTGGAACGTCGAAGATGGCCATATTGTATTATTTAATGCCTTAAGTTTTGAAGATGAAGGTACTTTACTCTTATGTCATGTCCATCTGTTTGGCAACACGCGGTATATGCAACGGAAAAGGTGATTATAATTCCGTATTTAACGACCTCTAATATTTCTAAATACATTTTGCAAATAACATTTTTGTATAGCTTTGAACATAAAGGTACTTTACTGTTAAGTGTTTTTCATACTTTGGTAACACCCGGTACATGCAAGCAGATAATTATCTGCTAATATTTCCATTTTAGGTTTAAGAAAAATTAATAATACAAATTTTTAGTTAGTGTCCAACTTTTTGCCAGCCACGGTATGTTGAAGGTCTTTTTTAACACTAGTAACGAATCACCCTGTACTGAAAAATACATTCTTCCATTAGTCTTGAGATTGCTTTACAAAGGGATTAATTACCAAAGAAACTACAGCCTTATAAATCATGTTGACATAAACAAGAACAATTGAGTATTCGAAGTTTAAAAACTGTTCAAGCTAATTTAACTAAAAATTCCTCTATCATAAAAATGGAAATTCTCTGATATTATATTAGTTACGTCATTTATAGTATACCTACTTGCTGATTTTGTTTTTTTATTGCTAATCAAATTGAATATTTATTTAGATACGACAGGCTTATTTGTTGATTATTTGATAATTTTTCGGTCTTTTTTTCATTTCTTAAAACAATAGTTATGCATCACAATCATTACAGCTCCAAATAATTTTGGAGAATTGAAATATAATTGATAAAAAAATCACACCTCTTGGCCAATATTTTCAAAACTATAACAACCTACATATTTACCAAATGAATATCTAATCATATTATAGAGTCATGTCTAACTAAATAAACATAACTTATGTACAACGTAGTGCAGACAAGATTTATTATTGATTACAAACTCCAAATATTTACGTTAAACGCAAAACCGATAAAAAACAAATTACATCCGGTTTTTGCCACACGTCTTCATTGATAACTCTGCTAGAGTTTGGTTAAATTTATTAACATATTTAAAGAAGATAACAATTTTTTTTTTCAGAAATCAATTCATACAAATTATCATCATACACATTGCAAAAGCAGGTAAAACTAACCCAAAAAAAATCAATTCAACTTCAATTCAGGATTGCATAACAGCTCAAAACGTAATAAATACAACCTGTCAATATATCTCTCTGTCAACAATACCTCGCCGCATTTTCGCTACTTAACCTGCCTTTTGCCACGGTGGTAATTTTTTGAATGACTTCCATTGTTAAAGGACGACCCATGAGTGAGAAAAGTGGCAGCCATGAGTAGTTGTGAGATTCCTGGAAGGACTCATCTACCACGAATCCGTTTATTGAAAAGCGACGGTAAACGCCTGTCGATAAAGAGGCTGTCAAAATAATAATAATGAAGCGTACAGGTACTTACAATACGTTCACCGAAACTGCAAGTTGTCGATAAACAAACGATGAGATCGTGTATGCATGCATTGGTAGTTGATAATTTCGTATAATGGTTTATTATGTACGCTTAATAGGCGGTGAATTGTGTGTATGAAACGTTCTATTATGTTGCAGTTTATGCAATTTGTAAGCTTAGTTGTTCATTAAAATAATTTTGTAATTTATCCAAATATTTTCATCGAAGAAATTAGTTTACTCTTTTGAAATGTTGGCTTTCAAAATGCAGAAATCCTATATTTTTAAAGTGCATAAACAGCAGTGGAACATGTGCACTCATAGCACTTGAAAAGCAACGTAAATTATGCCCTAAAACATACTCAAACATCACCTCGAAGATGGTCATAACTCAAGTCAAAGTAATTAACGAAAAAAAAAAACAAATAAACTGGGTGATACTCCTGAAACATTTCGATATAACATGTATGTATGTATATAACTATCAAAATTGTTTCCTCTTAGGATTAAACCCGATTTTTACAAACTTGTTTACAACCATTATTACATAAAAACATAAGAAAACATAAATGCCGATAAATACACAAGACTCCAAATTTTACTTGATCAAAATCTGATACATGTGGTAAAATCCATATTGCAAGTCGTATTATGATGGTTCGTAGTCAAAGGGGGGAAATAAACCTCTTAATTCTTGCTCTTCAGTTTATTATAGTTTTATAAAGGATACATGTTTCGGCTATAATGAGCCTTCTTCAGTCCTAAATTGTCTAATTTGCGGAGAATCACATAAAAATAATATTTCTGTCGAAGTCTTCTGTTTCTGTTGGGTATCATGCCAATATTTTACGTGCAAAAGAACAATAACTCAGTCGGATAAACGAGGATAAATTATCCTCGTTTATCCGTTAAAGATTTATCCGTTAAAGATTTATTTTAAGTATTATACAATTTTGAATATTTTAAGCAAAAAGTTTTTCAAAACGTTAATTACGCAATTTGTGGATGTAGAAATATGTCGTACTTGTACACAACGCTATGTTTTTCAATTCGTCCTTTTATTTCATAGTTTGGAAAGTACGTACTAAATTACGTTAAAGAAGCAAAATATTTAGGTATTATAGTAGATTCACACCGGATTTGCAACATATCGAGCAGTGGGCTTTTATAATAAGCAGATCCGATCCAAGTACACGAGGGGTTTCTGAAATTGTTATTTAAGTCACACAGGCAGCGCACAGTGCATTATCCCATAAGATTTTAAAATTTTCTCAATATTGTAACCTGTAAATTTTGATGAAAAATCAAAAGGAAAACACATTTGGAGTCTAACTAGATATGAATATACGGATTACCGTATCATACGGACTTACCGTAATCAATGTATAACTATAGTGAATGGTGATATACAGGCGGGATGTAAGTTTTTAAATAAATTAAAAATTACAGCCACAACCTGGATTTGAACAAGACCTTTTTGTCGGTAGCGCAATGCTCTCACCATTTCTGGTGTGAACCCTACGTCATGATGACATAGATGACATTTGATAGGTGCCATGATAGGTTAGGATGTGTTTACTACTTCCTTTTCTTGATATGACGATTTTCCCTAACATATGTCATAGGCCTCAATAGCTCAGTTGGTGAGAGCATTGTGCTAGCGACACAAAGGTCCCTGGTTCAAATCCAGCTTGTGGCTGTAATTTTTAATTTATTTAAAAATGTACATTCCGCCTGTATATCACCATTCACCATACTTTGACATTTCGAGTCCATTAAGATTTCAGCGCATTTGATCTGTTTGACAACTACCGACAATATTGAAGAGTCGTAAAATGAAATTGAAGCTTATTTCCAGATGAATCTTGTTCAACACACCTAAAACTGTCTAAACTGTTATTATATCAAAGAATTTAAATTATTATAAAACTGTTCATGATATTATATAATTGCTTCTTTTATTTTACTTTGTGGGTGGGGCCCCCAAATATTATTTGTCTAGGGGCCCCGACTATCCTAAATCCCCCACTGGTCTTTACACAAGAAAATAACATATTTTACATCGTTTGCTATATTACAATTAATTGTACGCATTTTGTCCAAATTCCGACACGTGTGTCGGAATTACGGACATCAATAATCCCTAATTATTACAGGGTATCGGAATTACAATCAACAATATCAATAGTCCTAAATATCGATAGGCATCATAGGAGATGAGAGAAGCGATTTTGGCATTGATGCACCACCTTTGGAGATAACAGTTGAACTGATGCAACCTCCATTAAAAAATCATTATTCTGGAATGAAACACCCAAATAAAGTAAAAAAAACTGCACTTCTTTAACACTATCTCTAATGCTTGGAGAGAATATTTGTTAATAAAAAAAGAAAGCACAGGAGAAAACATTCTAGAGAAATAAGAAAGGAAGCGAAAAAGGAACAGAATAAAAAGCTGCGCCAAGAAAAGGAGAACACTAAAAATTCCAGATGCAAGAAACATTAAAATACAGATCAGGTAAAGATGGCAGACTGAAGAAGACTAAGGACTTATTTTATACTGTGGTTCATTAAAAAAAGGTAAAAGGTAAAGGTTTAACATTTCTTAATAATAAATCTTATTTAACAATATTTACTTGAATGTTTATATTTGTCGGAATAATGTACCACAAGTGTCTGATTTAGGATCGCTGTCTGAATTACGTTCACTGAGATCTCTGATTTCAAAAAAGTTGACATAGTCATTAGCACCACATAAATATAAATTGGAGCTTGAAAACAAGTAGATTTATAGTAAAAACTTAATATACACTTACTTTGAAAAGGAAACATTGTTGTCGGGTTCGTCGCTTTACGTATCATTGGAATATTAACGCAATTTCTTGTATTTGTATCAGAAAACCAACCACCACTTTGCAAAAACAATAAATCATAAAAAATTTCAAAACTTCCGTCAACTTCTGCAATGTAAAACTGCACTGTTCATTTTTAGTACTATTTAAAACCAAAATTTTCAAACGTGTATTACACCATCCAGCAGATAATGGGAAACCCTTCAATATAATTGAGATGTCAGGCACGACTCCGTACCAGTTTACCAGTGCTCTTACCAACGGTAAATCCTCAATG